>OY728152.1:350540638-353040638 GCA_963277665.1 Viscum album | reverse complement strand
ATAAGTGTAGGTTTCACCATCCAATTTTATAATAATTAATGTGGATACTAATCTCTTTGATATAGGTTCTTTATGATAGGGGCTTTTGGTACATGATCATCTGGGTTACATTGTCATAAAAATAGAAGATATCGGTCCATTATTTTTGGGATTAACCAGTGGAAGAATCCAATGCATTATTCATTGGATTAATGTTCTCATAAGGTTGTAAAATTGTAATCATGGAAATATTCAGTACTCTAAAAATTAATGTTATTAATGAATCATAGTGTGGTCTTTATTCCATCTTCTTATTGGTTAAGAATGTTCAATCCATTTTCAACCCTACTGGAAACCAATCCTATACCAACAGACCTATACCAAATGTTTTGGAGTAACTGTTGATATAGGTACCATAAAGTGACTTTATACCAATGTTTTGGCCAATACCATTGGAATGGGAACCATCATATAACACTATAACAATGGTTTTGGAAAATCATTTGAAATAGGTCATAGTTATTCCAATGTTTCTTTACAAACCATTGGCATGTATTAAATAAAATTACATTATACTAACAGTTTCTCCAAAACCATTGGTAGGAGTGATGGTTTTACCAACGTTATGTATAAAACAATCTGTATAGCTAAAATTTAATTAACCTATAGTAATTTTTTTTAGAAAAAATTGGTAAATATTCCCAAATTAAAAATAAATATACCAAAGAATTTGAATACCAAGGGTATAGGATTATAACAATGGTTTTGAAAACAAAAGGTATTGGTTTAATTTTTTTTATTGAATTAATTTATCATTTAACAATGAATAATTAAAAAATTAATTTAAATAAAACTATACATATTTGTGAGATGATATGAACACTAAAATTGTTATTGATTTTTTAAAACCAAAAGGTCTTTTCTGAATTTCTTATATAAATAGTTTTGTAAACTGCAGATTGATCCCAACTATACCAATAGTTTCCCAAATCAATTTATATATGTTTATACAAACAACAGAAAAATTAATAGCTCCTTAAATAATTGGTACATCATATACCAATGGTTTTGGGGACTATACGAATGGTTCCAAACCATTTTCATGTATTTTTTCAATAGTTTATCCTCTTATTTTCATGTTCATTTTCCATTATTAAAAGGAATTGTAATTGGTTGGATCATTGGATTACCTCTTCTAGTATCTCCAGAGATCCACTTGTTTTTTAGAAGGTCAAACCTTCTGGTTTTATGCCACAGATAATTTTTATCTACGTTCCTTTATTAAAAATCCATTGTTTTTTAAATATTAGCCGAATTATAAATGAAATTTAAACATACTTGTTAAACCAATGATATTATTTCGTGAATCACTAAAATTAACGTGTCAAACTGTTATTGAGTTGGAGTCAGAATAAAAATAATGGCATTATCATTACCAATATTTCTTTCCCTCTTAGGATGGGGTTGGTAAATTTTTACAAGTAGTAGTTTCTTCCCCTCCTAATCTAATTACAGATTCCATTCACTTTCATCCCATCCTCATAAACAATTAGTAATTGGGCCTTTTTATTTATTTTTCTCTTTCTCAGGGACCAATGAATTTTATTCTCATTAGTATATTATTTTTTATGTAATCATTTTGACCTTTTTTTGTTATCTTTATTTTTCACCCAATTGGGAAAACCCAATATTATATGTTTTGTACCCAATTAATTTCACGAGTATCATTAAATTTAATTATCTCATAGATAGGGGGTTGGCCACTATCAACATTTTCATCATGTGTTAAAATATAATCTTCACCTATTATGTATCATATCATTGACAGACCACTACCTCTTCCATGTACCATGTGAAGAAATGATAAAACATATTCTCCACTTTATTACATTAACACCACCTAGATAACCAATACATACCATCCATGATCACACAAATTTCAATAAATTAAAATTTAGTCATATTAGTTGTAAACTTATAGATATGATAAATAAATTGTTTATGATTTCCAATAGTACAAAACAATATCAATACACATCATTTATCCCATATTATCATAGAAATATAGTTTTATGTACCATAACCAATTACATAAGAACAACATTTCTGAGTTATAAGATCATACATTCTTTGAATTAATTCATTTTACTAAATATTAATATTATTGAATAAAATAGGATTAATATGAATATAAAATGGATGGATTATAGTAACAAGAAAAAATGTTATAAGGATGGGGTTAATAAAAGTTCAAAATATCATACATATATCCTGTCTAAAATACATTGTATATGTATAATCAATTATTATTCAGGACTAAATATTATAGAGGAGTTGGAAGAAGACATGATCTTTCATGGAATAGATAAATATTATAAATTTGGGAGTAGATATAGCTAAAAATTCAATATATCTACTGGAAGGAATAAAAAAAATTTAATTAAATATATGATATGATTAAAATGTGAACAATTATAATGACCATCTTTTAAAATTGATTATAGGTGTGATGATAGATAATATAATATTGAAGAAATGAAAATCAAAATTTATGAATATCTTTATGGTAATATAGAATTGTTTTTGAACATATTGTTTTTTAAAATTAGACAGATGTATACTAGTTGTACTAAATATACATCATTTTACACCACACTAATGAATTATAGTGTAATATATTGAATTTTAGAGATTGACACCATCTTTATTTAACTGATTTCTCTACTAAATTATATGATCCCAAAATATAATTATCTTTCACAAAACACATATTGCACTAAAGGAATTATACATTAAATTGTTATTATCTATTAAAGAATACATTTCCATCTAAATGATTATATACTAATTTCATAAAATGATGAATCACCTAAAAAATTCCCAACGTATGGAGAATCTCAATACAAAACTGATGAGTCATTTCTTTTTCATGTTTTATGGAACTTTATAATTAATAAAAAATTTAGGAACCTATACTTAAGTGATGATATTAAAAGAAAATTATTGTGGCATGTATATAAGATATATAAATTTTGGAAAAACATTCACCTAGTTGAATATCATCAATGAAATAAAATTGATCATGAGTATCCCAAATTTTGAAATAACTTGAGAAACTATCATCTTATGTTATCTAATGATGGGGTGACTCATTTTTGTATTCCAAGAAGTACTCAAATTATATGGATAGGTATTTTGAAAAATTATAAATTTCAATCATGATTATTCATAAAGATAAAATAAAATATGTTTTATGTGATTATGTAAATAATATACATGTGAGTTGATATTGACATTTATTTGGATCCAAGGATTGAATTTTTTTTATTTATGATGAAATTAGTTGTTATGTTTAATTATTCATATGGAAAGGAATATTTCATTTTGGAAGCTACATTGTATTGGATGATAAATAATTTTTATTCATTTTCTAATTTGATCAGATATAGTATTAGAGGATGCCAAGGAATTTCCATTTATTATCATGGTCCACAAGCAGTTAGGAATACCAATATTGTATGACGTTATTAGATTTGAGTTTGGAAGAATGTATAAAACCTTATCCACTAATAGGTGTAATTTCTCTTTTAAAATGTAAAATATATGAAAACATAAATTTAGAATGTAAAAAAATAATGGAAATGATTTTGGGAATTAAATTTGAAATGTTGGATATGATATTTTATTCCATAATAAATCTCTCATTTCAATTTAGTTATTTTCAATGATAATTTCAATTTCGTTTAAATTACATATTATCCATTTTTATTTATATTTTTTTAGTACTATAATTACTGTCATTATAAAATTCATTTAAAAGAATAAATATATTATTTTAAAAATGAATGGACAATAATGATTGTGTATGAATGTATATAGAAATCATGAAGAGATTACATTCTATAACTTCTTTTAAAATTTAATCATAAATTGACATCAATTATTTGTTAATTTGCAGAACATTTTTACCTGATACTTATGTAGTTAATTTTCATAAATATCATGAGTAAATAACTTCATCCATTACTGTTTTTTATTTATCCATTTAGTTTTATAAGAAGTGAAACAATGATCGTACAAGAAGATAATACACATTAACTACAATAATTATTATACACTCATGAACTATTTTTTCTCTTCATAATGGAATATATTCTATATTTGATATTATTATGATAATTAGTTTTTTTAAATATATAATGGACGAAATATTTTTTTTTAATTTTAAATTATATTTCTATAAAAAGGTATTTGAAGTACTCATTATTGATGAAACACATTCAATTTGAATTTGTACTTTGAAAAAATTACCCATATGTCCTTTATGACATGTATAATCATCTGGACCATAATATGATACAAGGTGTTATTAGTATGACATAAAATATATGTTTTCATTTTCAATTTAATATTTTTGTTAATATTATGTGTCAATCAATGAAAAAAAACATTATTAGATTTAAATAGTAATTCATATAAACAATCAATATTTCTTTTTTAATGTTTAGGAAATGGTTGGAAATCAATTGAACACATGATGAGATCTATATGACTATGTGTAAATGATTTATTTTAGAAATTAATTTTTAGATAAAAACCTTTATCACTCTCTAAAAACCTATAAAACAATCTCATATTATCGTGATTCTTTAGTATAGTGATCCTTATGACATTCTTGATATCGTATGAATCAATTTTGCAACAATCTAACGCACATTGTGACCAATTTTACTCGAAGGACTACATACAAGTAAACATAGGCCATAATTCAATAATTCATAACTCGAAATCTTTAATCACATTAATTTTCATCAACTAATTTTTTAATGAGACTATGAAGCTCAAATATAACCTCTCGTCTACCAATGAAAATCTATCCAACACCTACCGAAGGTTGAACTATTAAAGATATAAGCAAAAAATTCATGGGGAACTATAGCCATATTTCATCATCATGAATTTATTATTCTCTATCACTATGAGAACCTAGTTAGATATCCCATAATATTAAATGCACATATAAATGAAAATAAATGTTTAAATCAAAAATGGGTTTTGTAAGGTGAATTTTAATAATAATAAATAAATAGATAATTATTTGAAATAAATACCATTGTCATGCTTAGAAACATATTTTCTTCATCATAGGAATATAATTTTATTATATAGTAATTACCATCGATGAATTTCATGTCACAAAATTTTTTTTGGGGCTCCATCCCCGATCAAACAACTCCAATGTGTCAGAAAATCTATAACCATGGGATGTTCTCACCCAACATTATTTTTTATGTTTTGGAAATTCATTTCCCATTGTTAAGGAAGAGGAGGCTTCCATTTTCTTATTATGTTCTCAAAAATAAATACATTCTTATATAAATTCAAACATCAATAAAATTTCATGTTGCCCAATTTTGTTCAAATTAGTATATTATAATCTAATCCCAAATAAATAAATGTAATTTCAACATGAAAAGATCAATATTTTATAAATTACCCCCATTCTGAGGAACATACAATTTTTTGATATAGAGTCTTGTATATAGAGAATTTTTTCAATGAAATCATCAACTAATTCCCCCTATACACATGATAGAAACATGTCTTGAATCATGATTTTCCTTTTGTTATATATCTATCCCAAAACAACCAATACATTTAATTTCATAATATAATAATGAATGGTGAAAATTTTAGCATCTTGGAGATGGATAATGGGAATATTAGAATCCCCAAAATAAATTTTAATGAAATCTAACATATCTCTTCCATATTATTCCTTCCTCAAACATTATTAAATAGTTGTTAATATTCCCTTTGTTCCATGTATCCCGTCTTTTACCATGGGTAAAAATAAAATAAAAATCTTCACATTTTGTGACATTTATAAGAACAATAACATCCAAACTTATAATATTTTCATTTTTTGAACACCTATGGTAGGAATTTTCTACAAAAAATACAACTCTATTTTTCATTAAAAAATACCTTCTTGTATGAATGATAAAAAATGACTGTATAAATAAGATAAGGTTTGAAATATAATTAATTAGGTTACTAATTATAGAATAATAATACATGATGTCATTGTAATAAGAAAATATTACCACGTATGTGATATGGTTTATGATCACCTACTTTTAGGATTAACCGGAAATATCATTCAACATTGTTGGGGGCTAAGAAAACTATTTTGATACATACATGAATTATTTTTTCAATCCAATCATCCACCAAATTATCGATGGTTATTGGGGTAAAAAAATTAGTTATAACCCTCATCGAAACTATCTATATTTGAGGTTCAAAATAAAATTATAAAATTTATTTTGGTTTATATTATTAATGGAATATTTCCACTGATGATATTGTTAAAAAATTTAACTCCATTTCATTATAAGAAATATTAGAAGCTTCAAATAATATGTTATAAAAAAGCACATAGATGGTTTGAACTTTTAACGCACTAATAATTCTACACTCTACATGAAAATTTATATTATATGTAATTAAAATGAATATAAAATTTATTTATGTCAAACGAGGATTATAATCTTTTAATGTCATGTTTCAAAATATTATCCATATATATCCATTTTCGGGGGACTCGACAAAGATATTACAAAAATAGGTCATAAAATTATGTACTTTAAAGATGGTATATTTCATTAACTCACATGAAACAATCTAACAATGCATTTATATTTTATGGATTATCAAAAAATAATGGAAATAATCCATAAAATTTGTAAATTATTCAATAGAAAAAAAATTCATCATATCAGGTGAGGCGGCTTATAGAAATGAAGGTATGTTCCAATCCTTGGGTATTCGAGTTGTAGATAATCTGAGTAAGTATATTTTAATCCCTGTTATTTTTAGTAAAATAAAAAGATTGGTTCTCTTGAGCATCATGGACATGGTATAGAAACAAATAGTGGGGAAATTTTAAGAGGACTCTAACGTAGGGACATAAAGAGCATATAAAAAATGATATTCCTCTGATTCTAATTAATAATATGTATTTATTTAAGCTAAGATTTTTTAATTTAAAAAACACACTCACATCGTCCCATGTTCTGGTGGGATATGAAATGTTGATTAATTAACATCATCAGTTGGATAGGGATAATCCATGCATCCCTAATCATTTTGGTGGCATGTGATATCAATACATATACATGTTCTCTATTTTTATTTTCAAAATTCAAGGATGGAACCTAATTCAAATCCCAAGTTCACTATACACTATGATCATTGAATTTAATTATTAAACCCATATGAGCATTTGCGATATAGCCCTTATCCCTTGACCCAACTTTTTTTATATGCATCTTGGGATTAGGTGTTCTTATTTGAAAGGTTCACTTTTGGAGGTTCAGATATGGAGAAAAATTCATGACCTGTAGGATCCCATGTCTTGTTTATAATCATAGGATGATAGAAAGTTCCCTAGTGGTTTTTGATTGGGAGGATGCCACAGTTTTCTCCTATATTAATGATGCTATTAACAGATGGGGTTCAGATAAATAGGATTTATGGATAAATGTAAAGGTTTACAGGATTATTTTGAATATTACATGCAAAAATGATATATACTAGAAATTACTATGTTCTATTAATTAATGTTTAGGGAGGAATTTTTTGTCACTTATTGGTACATGTTGGTGCACCATATATAGATAATAGAAAATGAATATTAATGGAAATTAATATGGAACATTGAAGTGCCCAGATCAGTGTGAATCACTGAGAGGGGGAGGGGGTGAATCAGTGATCCTTTAAAACTTTTTACTAATTGATTCTTAATCAATTAAACCTCTATGGCTGGTTAAAGCCTTGATCTACTCTTCTTGTATCTCTCAACCTTTCCCGGATAATGCAGTAATGAAAAGGCACATGACACAAGGATTTACAAGGTTCGGCACCAAAGGCCTACATCCTTGCCATGCTCTCCAAGCATGGATTCTCCCATTATAACTTGTTAGAATTACAATGGTTGATACAGCTTCCCACCGTATCTCTCCTGAGTCCCACAGGAGGGTCTTTATACTGCGTCCCACAGTGTTACCAGAGTCCCACTGGCCTGCTCCAGAATCCCACTGAAGACTTCTTCTCCCTGAGTCCCACAGGGTCTTCTCTTGGCTCCTCGAGTCACACGAGTAGCACTTCTTCACTTTAAGGTCTTCTTCAAGTATCCTCAGCAGTCTGGGATAAAGACTGCTGGCCTTGCTCTGTACCTCTGATCACTTGTGATGATCAGGGTCTTCTCAATCTACTGAAAACTCAGACAAACAATATCTTTCACTTCAGTCTGGCTCAGTCTCACTTTACTTCAACTTCATGCACTGAATGCATGGCATCACAATATCTTCAAGACTTGGACAACTCAAATGAACACAAGCTGGTTTGGCTCTGTTCACGTGTGCACGTACATGCATGCATGCATGCACTGTCCTCTTTTTCTTCTAGGTGCAATAGTCCCACAATGTGTGTAATCAATTATAGCACACACCTTTTCCGAACTTCACACACTTTATCCAATTTGTTTACACACTTAGAGTGTGTTCTACATTAGTGTGGATGTCCTCCTTTCAACTTCTTCTAAGTGTGTTCACTTTTAGTGCACACCTAGGTTCGGCCTTCTTGTCTCTTTGCACACAAAACTTCTTCACTTTGGCACACACTTTGAGCTTGGCCTTCACACTTCTTGTTGCACAACCTTAAATGGCCGTAGGGTGTTCCTCTTCAATTTGCACACACACACACACACTCAAATGAGGTGTGGTCTTCAATTCACCCATACAAGGATACGGCCTATTCAATTCTATCACACACACAAAGGTGGTGGCCTTCCTCCTTATGCACACACACGGCCACGACCTTCCTTCTCACTTGCACATACCCAAGCCAAGGTCTCGGGCTCTTCCTTGTTCTTTTAATCTTCTTCAAAGTGTGCACTTCACTTATGCACACACTTGGTTCTCCATTTTGTACACACAAGGGCTACGGCCTCTTTGTTTTCTTTTTGCACACAAAGGCACAAAGGTGTTGTCTTCACTTGGTGCACACACAAGGCTATGCCTCAGGTCTTCTTTGGTGCACACCCACTGCCACCTTATTGTAATTGCACACACAACCCGAACGTGTCCTTCTCCTTAGGCATATGCTAGGGCCACGGCCTTTCTTTGTTCACTTAGCACACAAAACACTAGGGCCTCGGGTTTGCCCTCTTTGCACACACACTGTCCCACAAGAAGTCAGGGTGAAAGGGGCAGCCGTGAAAAGCCTTGGATGCTAGGCATCGCGCAAGTGCTTGGAGCACAAGGCGCGCAAGTTGCACTGGCCAAGGGGCGCACAAGTGCAACCAGCCGCGGGCGCGCAGGTGCAACACCGCGAGCTCTTCCTCCTGTCGCGCAAATTCGCGAACAGAGAGGGTGACAACCTCGGGCGCGCAAGAATGTTGCGGCCACGAGCTCTTCCTGCCGCGCAAAGGATTAGCGCGCAGGGGACTTCAACGCGCAAGTGTGCGCGGGGCTTCAAACCTTCGCGAGGCAGAGAGATGCGCTCACGGGACTTCATATTTTCAAGAAAACTTCAGCAAAAGCTCAGAGGTCTCGGCCTCTCTTTATATAGGCGAGGAGAGCCTCGGCCCATCCGCGTGATATATCTTCAAACTCCCGAGATTTTCGGGTTTTCAAGATTCTGTGAATCTTGATTTTCTCCTCTGTTTCACCGCGGGATCTCATTTAATTTTTCTCTACGTGCATGCGACTCATAACGCATGCACGGCCTTCTTGTGATCCAAAACATGCACGCAAAAACACACCACGGCCTTCGGCAGCTTTGCTTGCCTCGGCCTCGACCGAAATTCCTCATTTGTTGTATGCAAGCCAATTTTAAGGCATGGATGTATTCAGTGTCGCCATACGAGCCGAATAGAGGTCTCAGTTTCGAAAATGGTGGCCGGGAGCTCGAGAACACTGCTCGGGAGGCTCTGGTTCATGCGGGGACGTCGCG
Organism: Viscum album; assembly: GCA_963277665.1. Lineage (NCBI taxonomy): Eukaryota > Viridiplantae > Streptophyta > Magnoliopsida > Santalales > Viscaceae > Viscum > Viscum album. The sequence goes on along the minus strand of OY728152.1, from coordinate 353,030,639 downwards.
GGTGGCTTCGCATGGCGCGGGGAAGAAGACGCGCGGAGAGCCGTTGGATTAAAGATTTGGACGGCCGCGATCAGGATGGGCCGCGGCGGATTAGATGGGCAGTCCAGATCGAGCGCGCGATGAATCGTGCGGCTGGGATTCGTTCCCGGTGAAAATTTCGCCGTCCCACATCGAAACGCCGCGGGATTTTTCCACGGTTTATCACCCTGGCGCTCCCATGAGCGGCCAGTTGAATTCTCTCCCTCCACGGTGCCGCCCCGCACCGTGTTCTCCCTGCGGGCGCGCTCTGCGCCCACTCTTGCTCCCGCGGGCGTGCTCCTAGCGCCCACTATGCTCCTCCGGTGCGCGGATTTCACCCCCGCGTGCCCTCGGGGGCTTATACACGGCCCCCTGCGCTCCTCCGGGCGTGCCCCAGGCGCCCATGCGGTGTCCTTGGGTGCACCCCATGCCTCAAGGATGCTGCCCTGGCCTTGAGGGTTCCCCATGGGCGTGGTGACCTTGAGTCCCACATGTGCCTTGGGTGATGACCCTCGGCTGGCCTCCTTGGTGGCCTAAATTTTTGGCAAAGTAAATATAAAGACTTTGTTAAAAACAAAGTTCTCCTCCATGTAAAATGCCATATCAAGCCCTTTCATTCTTCTTCTCAATTTCTTCCCTTATCTACTTCTTAAGAATTCCTTAATCCTCCTCAACATATAATCTTCACTTAGGATATGGAATTCAAAAGGTTTCTTCATCTTCTTCTTGAGAATTCAAACATTAATCTTCTTGATTAGAAACAACTCCTCAATTCATAATTCTTCTTCAACATCTCATTTTCTACTTAGGAGAGAATTCTCAAGGATCTGCATCTTCAACCGAACTCCTGAATCACATAAATTATTCAAAGTGCTTCATTGATCTAATCAGAGATCAAATTGGGACTTCTTCAGATTCACATGCACTAAGTGTTAGTGCATGGAATTCATTAAACCACTTCATCCACTTAGAAGTAGTGAATGGATATTCTTCAGCTCCTCATGCATTGTCAATACAATGCATGGTCTTCAAACAATGTGGTGACATTGTATCCTCTTGATACAAGTGCTTTGAACTTAAGGATCATCTCAGCAATCGTCAGATTTCAACTAGAGAATGTTTCAACCATAATCTCCTATGCCACTTAGTGAATCTCCTAAGTGACATTCCTCTAAGTTCCATGGCCATTATCCTTCATCACCATCACCATCACATCCTTTGACATTCACATCTTGACTCCTTGACATCCATTCATTCCAAGACAACTTCATGCCTCATTGACAACAAATGCAACACAATGCACTTCAAACATTATTGTACCACCTAATGTCAGAACATTCTTATTGTATGATTTCATGGGAATACTTCATTTAATGAAGTTTTTAATGGAATGAAATAATAAATAGGATAATTTAATATCCTTCTTCATTAGTGAAGTCGAAACTCTTATACATTAAATGAACTACCATCATGTGTCTAATAACATCTAACATGCATAGTACATGAATATAGATAGGATTATAGAAATGTTGAATGGGTATGTGTCTCTATTATCAATGGGTACTTCTCCCATCACCATAGATACAAGATACCCCCTCTATACCATATCAATTTTAATATTGGTAAAAGATATGAAATATATTTTATCATGATTCCAAAACCTAACTACATTTAGATCTATTACGTTGTATCATGGATGGAGATTTGGAAGAATAATGATATTCATCTTGATAACCCCTTCACATCTTTTCAATTCTGTATATGGATAACCCATCATAAAATGTGTTTATGATTAATGTGGATGAAACTATCTTTGGATTGGTTCTATTGGTTTTGGTATTATGGTACGTTATCTTCTAGGTTTTATAATCACAACTTCATTGATTTTTATCCATTATTTTTGAGATCCACCAATGGACGAAGCCCATGCATAATTCACTATTTGATGTTCTCCCTTAAGAGAGGATGGAAAAAATTTCATCTTGTAATTTGACTTTATATTCATGATTAATGGTATTAATGCATCATAGTTTGGTCTACAAACCATCACCTTATTTTTTGTGATGGTTTAATCCATTTACAACAATACTAGAAATTTCACAAATTCCAATAGACCTATGCCAATGGTTTTTGATAAAACCGTTGGTTTAAGAACCATAAAATGAACATATACAGATGGTTTGGCCTAAACCATTTGTATGTAATCCCTCGTTTGACTATATACGAATGTTTTTGAAAAAATATTTTGTATATGTCATAGTTAAGTTGATGTTTTTATACAAACCATTTTCACTTCATCAATAAAATTTCATTATACCGGAGGTTTTTCCAAAACTGTTGGTATATGTGATATCTATACAATTTTTTTATAAAAACATGGGTGTATCTTACATTTAATTAACATATACTTATGGTTTTTAAAAACTCGTTGTTAAATGGCCCAAAAAAAAAATACATATATCAATGTTTTGGAAGAACATTGGTAGAGGTCTATACCAATGGTATTCCAAATAGTTGGTATAGATTTCCAAAATATTTAATGAATATATTATGATGTAAAAATGAATTAAAAATACATCTAAATATATATATAAAAATTTATCATGTTTTTCATCCATAAAACATTTTAAAATAGGGGTTAGGTGTTTTAAATATAAATCGTAGGTGTGAGGATCAAAAACCGAATGGGGTTTTTTGAATTACCTATATCGATAGTTTTGAAAACACTTTGTATAAGTATTTCATAATAAATATACCAATGATTTGTAATATAATTTTATATTCCGACTATACCAAATTTTTTCAACTACTATTTTTATAGTTCTACACCAATGAAAGAAAGGCCAACAGTCTCCCAACCCGTATGAATTCTATATACCAATGGTGTTGGGGCCTATACCAACTGTTTTATCCGATTGGTATATGATTTTTTTTCAAAATTTCATCCTATTATTTTCATGTTATTTATAATTTTTTAAAAGAGATGGAAATCGGTTTTGGTTCCGGGCACACCTGAATCGCGTTGGTGGGTGTACCCAACATTAATTTTAGAATTAACAGTGATCAATACGATATCATTCATGATAATAAAATATCGGATCATCAGAATCTAATGAAGAATGAGAAAAGAAAAAAGGTGCCTCCCGGAATCATTGATAGGATCATTATATGATTGTAATAATTAAAATATTGAATTTACAATAATTACCTTGAAGTAATTCTTTCCTTATTGTTGTTTTCGACCACAATCCTATGTGATCTGTCGTTTCATCATAGAATCCATGTGTATAATTCAACTAGAGGTAATTTATATGAGATCAACTTATCTCGGGACATTTCCAAATGGATATCCATGTGCTAGCATGGACGAGCCTTCTCATATAATGACCTCCTTTGTTTGGATAGATCCATTGGAGATGGATATCTCTTACATTACTTGATAGAACACTTGGTGGAAAATGAATTTTCTCTTTTCCTGAGAGGTTTTCATAGATCCATTGTGCACCACTAAAAAAATAGGTTATGCTAATGAGAAATATATTACTGGGAATCATAATTACATTGAATAAAAAAATTAATTAATTATCTTTATCCATTTATTCACTTCATCAAATTCTTAGTAATATCCATTGTCTAATAAAAATTGTACTATATTATTATTACCTGACATGAACCTAGCGTATTACACCTAATAATATTTAATTAAATAAATAATATTATGTCTCATAAATTCTCAGATAAAATACATGGCGTGTATATTTAATATACACGATGTGTAATATTTTTTTACATTTTTCATTATTTCCCCCACTATATTTATTTGACTATGAATAATGGCTACTTATTTATAAAATAAATACCACTTCATTACTTGATAATAATTATATTATTTTAGCCCCAATATATTCTCTTGAATAACTAGTGTCCACATAAATGTGATCATGCATATTTAAATAATTATTACACCACAATCAGGAATAATAATTATTCAAAATGTTAAATTAATATATTACTGAGACAATTGGACACGCTTAGTGTGTGACCCTCTAGGCCTCTTTCTTAGTGGCATTAGGCAATGCCTGCCTAAAGTCCAATGTTAGCATCTAGAAACATGACATGCCACCCATAGTGAATGAATTTAATGCCAAAATGACGTTTCACTTCCTTTGAATGCTTAACATGTAATATAATACTTTTTTCTCTATATCTCAAATCATGTGGGTTGCATGCTAGGGCCGTTGTTCCATATGCTCGATAATTCATTCTTTTACTTTCCAGAATTGAACTTTACCATTCCTCACTATGGAAATTGATTTATTTATACTATATCAAATCCATAAATGGCCCTAAGATATCTACTATCGTTATGGAACATAAGGGAAATAACCTTTCTCGCATTATCTATTAATGCAGTTTCACTCGTGATGCACCCAACATATCCTACCACACTGCGAATAGTGTGTGATCACAGTTTTCATCAATACATCTATGTATGAAATTTTTAATTACGATTAATAATAAATATAATTTCCGATGACAAATACTCACCCCCACATATAGGAACATCCAATGACACACTGATATATGAGTTTCCTAATGGCAGGTCTCATTCTCATAATATCCTCCTGGATATTACCAAGGGTGCAAAACATGAGAAGTTGAATCTATGTATTATGATTATTTACCCCTAATGGCATGTATTATTTGTGTCCCTCAAATAACATCATCCAGTCATAGAATATATATTGAAGAACAGTGTTATGGCACTTCTGGGTTCTCATCATTGCAGGGATCTACTATGACCCTTTAATACAATAGCAATCCTTAGGAAACTATCACATGAATCCTCACACATAAGAAAAATCATGATGTGATAAGGTATTTATTAATGAATAATTTAAAGAGTAGTTGGTTCTAGGCCACCAAATCCTATAGACTTCCACTTGGACTAGAGCCTATTACAAACATCATTTATCCCACTAGATCTCACATGATATTCATGGTTTTACGGAGATAGGCCTTTAGTCATGGGGTCTACCATATTCTCTTTTGTGGAAACTCAGCTCACTGAAACATCACACAATTAATATAAAAACCTGAAGAGGCAATTCTTCCGATGAATGTGCTTCATCCATTAATGATACCTTGATACTTTTAAAAGACCCACCACTCAAGTATTATCACAACATTATGTAATATAATCTTATCTTTTAGGCCCCAAATTATTCTCTTGGACAATGTTGAAAATCTAGAAGACTTTATTGGTTGCATCAGAAGACTATATATATTCAGACTCTGCAGTATAATCGGTGAAAACTATTTTCTTTGAAATATTCCTACTCACAGTTCCTCAATTTAGATAGAAAATGTATTTAGATTGTGACATCAAATCATTCTGATCTCTCTGAAAACCAGCATCAACATACCTATTATTAAAAGATCCTCATCTCTCCCATACACTAGGATCATATTCGCAGTTCTTCATAGATACATAAGGATATTAATTATAGTTGTCTGATGTTGTTCTCTTGGATCTGAGTGATATATGCCTTCCATTCTCAACGCATAAAAATCCTCAAGCCTTGTACATAACATGGCATACATGATGGATCATATTTCCAAAGCCAATGGTATCTTACTCAATCTATATTTATCTTGATGTGTCTGGGGAAAAATTTTCATAGAAAGATGTAGGTTATATGACACTAGAACTAATCTCCTCTTGGGCTATTTCATACTAAATTTCATTAGTATATGGTCAATATATGTACCCTGGCATAGTTTAAACAGCCACATGGATCTATCATGAATGATCATGATCCCCATAATTTAGGTTGATTCACCTATTTTTTTCATAGATATACACTTGTTCAACTAGTCATTTACGTTCTGTAATACTGTTGTATTGTTTCTAATAAGCAATATATCATCAACATATACTACTAGAATAACAACTGCATTCCCATTAAACCTCTTATAAACACATGGATCACATTAATTCTTAATGAATCCAAATTATTTTATGGATTTATCTAATACAATGTTCCATGACATGGATCCTACATTAATACAAAAATTGAGTTATGCAACATGAAAACCCATTTGAATTCACATGGTTTAACAAAACCTTATGGTTTTTTCATATAAATATCATCATAAAGGTTATTGTTAAGGAATGTTGTTTTGAAATTCATTTTCCAAATCACATTATCCTGGTAAGAAGTTATGTAATGTATGATTCTTAAATATTTAATCATGGAAACTATTGAGATGTTTTCATCATAGTAAATTCCTTGACGGTATCTGAATCCTTTATCCCATAGCATATCTTTATAGGTGCTATCATGTCCTTCCATGTCCATTTATCTCATGAATACACATTTTCATCCAACATGCTTTACATCTAATAACACATCGACGAGAACCTAGACATGGTTCTGAGACATGGAATCCATCTCAGAATTCATAGCTTCTAGCCATCTTGATGCTTCTGATCATTCTACTACTTCATTGTAGGAGAGAGGTACATCATTGTCCAAAAATATTTATTTACCAACCTCAGTAACTAGGAAACCAAATCCATCTAGTTCCCTAGCCTCACTTGAGCTACTACGTAGTACCTATGTTTCTGGAACCACATCCATGGGGACCTATGGAACTTGTTCCTGTACTAACTCGTGTGTCTCTTGAGCATCAACTTCATTGAAGTAAATCTTTATCCCTCAATCCATTTTTTTTTATTTTCTCTCTCTCATGAAATACAATGTGTGTGGCGACACTCACTTTCTAATATGGAGGGTTATATAGATACTAATATTTCATTTTTGTGGGATATCCTATAAAGATACACTTTGTTCCCTGGGGTGATAAATTGTTGCAATAGAAGGTCTTAAATAAATACCTCGCATCCCCTAACATGTGTGAGCGAAAAAATGGGTTTCATTCCATTCCATAACATAGAGGTAATTCCATTTTCCTCCTTATATGTTACTCTATTTAATGTGTATGCATCTGTCACTAATTCATATCCCCAAAAAGATAATGGATGATCTGCATGACCCATCATCACCCTCACCATGTCCAACATGGTATGTTTCTTCCATTCACAAACAACATTCCACTATGTTGTATTTGAAGGAGGAAACTGTGATAAGATGAAAAAATCCCATAGAAGATCGTTGAACTCATAGTTATGATATTCTCCACCTTGATCAGTCCGAAGCTTCATCATCTTCTTTACTATGCTGATTATCTACTTCATTCATGAATTCCTTAAATTTCCACAACTATTCTGTCTTATATCTCATTAAATAGACATATCAATATCTACAAAAATCATCATTAAAAGTAATGAAGTAAGAATATCCACATCTAGATTCTACAATAAATGGTCCACACACATCCATGTGAACCAATCCAAGAAGCTCTATGGCTTTGTCACCATGTATATCAAATTGTGGATTGGTCATTTTAACTTGTAAACAAGAGTGACATATGTCAAGTGGTTTTAGCATAGTAGATTTAAAATATCCATCTTGGAATAGTTTTTTTTAGGGTTTATCATTTACATGACCAAGAAGGTGATGCCCAATTGGGTGATGTATGAGTCTAGTTAGTTAGTTTTGTTATTGATTTACAACACTAGTTTTTCATAATTTAATACATACAACCCATTTTTTAAATTCACCATATCAGAACATAAATTGTTCTTATTAAATTAGAAACCATTATTTACAGAAATGAATATAAATCAATACATAACCCAACATGATACAGAAATTATGTTTTTTGTAACACTAGGTACAAAATTACAATTATGTAAAACAATAATCAACTTAGTTGGGAATGAGAGGTTGTAATCGCCAATGGCTAACGTAGCCATCCTCATGCCATAGTCATCTCAAAGATCCAACTGTCCTCTGATAACCTTTAGAAATCATCTTGGATCCTACATTGGAATACAAATATGGGATCATCAAGATATATCTAATACCCAATGTGTAGTTATTGAATGATTACACTTGATAATGAATGCACATTTGTCGTCCCCACACTTCTATGTGTAGTTAATTGTCTAGTGGCCTTCAATGCTTCATAAAAAACATATCGAATCCCAATAATTACCCCACCTCTAGGACTTCCCCTTTATGGAGGGATGGTTCTCGGGGGCTCCAGACCATTTATATGTCCTTGTCCCCTTTACCTTGCCATTCAATTTTTAAGCACCCTATAGACCGTGGGGTTTTCATGCCTAATGTCTTTATCTACCTAGAGAAATATGTTCAGAAGTTCAGATAGACTCTTATCATTGATTATAGTGTTGTAGTTGAAAATAAAGCTAGCGATGGTCTTGGGAAGTGATTATACAATGTGATCTATACGCAACCCATCTAGGAACAAAATCCCTATGATGTACATGTGTTCAATGTAACCAAAACTCTTTACTACATGAGGCTCATATGGAATAGACTCTCCATGATTAGTGGTAGATATTATTTTGGATATCTCATATCTTTCATGTATCACCTTCTATTGGTAGAGATATTTATGGTGAGACATAATTCTATTGGTGACCATGTTTTCATGTTGCTTCAAGAGCTCTTTAGACATGGCTAATAGTATCAAACATTGAAAAATTGTGGCACCATCCATATGTTTCATTTATTTTGATAGTTCTTAATAATTATCCTCTTTCCTAGATGCAACTAGAATAGGCTCTTCTACCACGTACCATTTCCTCTTGTGGAAAAGGATGACGCGTAAATGAATTTTCCACTCATAGAAATTGGTGTTGGTGGGAAGGTTTTCCTTCTCAAGTATGTTTCACAATTGTAACGCCCCGACCCCAGTTACGCAGAGTCAGTGAATTATTAAATAACATTTTCGTGATCACAAAAGATCAAGTCTCGAAAGACCGATTAGTTTAGTAGCCTTGGATTCACTAGATACATTCATAATGTTTACATTACCTCATAATGTGAAAAACTAAAACAACACATTGTCTTCATATTCCCTTATACTATCCCTGCAGATCATTCATAAAATAATTCTTCACATCCTTGGATAAATAAAACATAGAAGGGGTGAGCTCAAATGCCCAGTAAGGATAACAATATGGCAGAAACGTTCATATATAAGAATAATCATTTATGAAAATATATAAATAAAATAAAAACCTTTTAAACATTAACATCAGCATAATATGGCATAAATAAAATGAAATAATTTCATTTTCTTATTCACATGGATATTCTAATCGTCAAATAATAAAATGAATATCAATATCCAATTTCATAATGATGTAATGCATAATTCCAGACTATCATAACCACATAGTCAAGGCATTGTGCCAAGACTACAAATAAGATTTTGTCATGGCCTTTTTCCAAGAAACTAGATTGTCTCAGTAGACCTACCGATGCATCGAGAAGCTATAGCTGGCTCCACCCGTCACATACTATGTCCAATGCATTCCTCATATGAACAGGTTTAAACATAAAATAAACATTCATATTAAAACTACCATACGAAATTTCAATACTTTCTCCATAACCCATGTATAGTATTGAAATAACACATCCACAGTCAAATATATCGAAAAACATTCAATACAATATGGTAGATTTGTATCATAATAAATTGACTTCAAATAATCTTAAAATCCATCAAAGGATGTTGACATAGATGAAATGAAAACTATTTGAGAGAAATATCACTTTTTTGAAATCATTTAAAAGTCACACATTTATAAAGTATGTAATTTAATATCGATTTTTTATTCAAAGTGTGTCATACAACATTGAAATTTATGAAAAGATATATCATTTAAAAACATTCATGTCAATATAAATAAATCCTTAAAATCATTTTGAGAACATGGACATTAATTAAAAAGATTTATAATGATAAATCATTAAATCATTTAGAATTCAGATCTTGATAAAGAGTACCTTTCACAAATTATTAAAATATTCATTTTGAACTCTTTTAAAGGTTACATAATTATAAAATAAAACATTTAGTTTCAAAATATTCATATATTATTGTAATGTAAGCTTTGATGATTTTATAACAGTGTAAAATAGCCGCAGTCACCGTATAAGTTAAAAAAGACATTATTACCTTAATTCTGTTGAAATGGTTAAAAAGGACCTTGATTAGAAACATATGGACAGATTACATTATAAATGTCTTAAAAATTTTCAAACAATGTTACAAATGACTTTAACCAATAGTCTATAAAATATTATGAATGTTTGGAAATATATTTTTATGAAACATGGATGTGGATGATAAAGGGGTTCCAGTAGATAATTACTTATAAACAACCTGAGATAATGAAGAGATTGTGAAATAAACCCTTACCATGTACTTTTACATAGTTGAGGGTAGGTTAAAATGCTTTATAATGATGAAATAATTGTTTTCAAATTATAATATAATCATATATATTATTATGTTATCATAAATGATCTTTTAACATTGTTTCTTTAAAAATATCTTAGTATTATCAACGTTTCATGTGTTAACTTACTCATTTTCTTTTATATGTTTTGTTACATAATTCATGTTTGTTATGGATAGGTTGTATAATATTCATATAAAGAAGGTATAAAGTCATTAAATTTTTTTTAATCATCAATTGAAAATTAGACTTGCATGGATACGATGAGGAATGAATCTCATCGTGTTTGTGGAGACGGTAGTCCATACGTACGCACGAGCGACAATATCATTTCTCTGATGTTAAAATAATATTTAATTCGATGGTATATCATATATACAGAATCCTTATCATGTAATATTTATTATTTACATCAATTAGTTATCATCACTATACCCATCCAAATAATAAAGTTCTGAATAACAATTACACCACGACGTGGAGACGGTAAGCCGTATGTACACAAACGTATGGTGACATGTCATTAAAAGGATGTATATAATAATGAATATGGTAGTAAAATATTTATAATAAGATCACAGTATATTGAAGATACTAGATTTATTATTTTATATTTTAAATAAAAAAGAAAGAAGATGTTGAAGAAGAACCGAACTTGAATGAGGGTGGTGAAAACATTACCTCTTCTTTGGGTTCTTCCTTTTGTTATGATAAAAAGGGCTCTATATGATGGATTTTTTATCAAACCAAGGACTCTAGGATGATGTGATGGAAATTGAGAGAATATTTGGGGAGGGTTTGGCTGATCCAAATGGCATTGAAGGTGATAATTAGAGAGAAGGGGGAGTGAACTTTTATAAGAGGGGTGAGAGGCACCTTAGGAAAAGATAGAAATATTATATTATAATTAAATAATATTCGGGCTAAAATAGATAAAAAGTGGATTATTTAAAGATTAAGGTGGGTATGGGTCTGAAAAAACTCAACCAATAGGTTTTAGATAGGTTTGGGTCACATTATGAACCATATATTTTAATTTTAACTCTTAGTTAATTAGTTTGAAATTTACCATGTCTCTTTGTATATTTATATAATATGGTTAATAAAATTTATATAAACTTATTAGAGACCCCCCAAGTGGTCCATTAATAATACACCTATAATTATATAATTCCTTTGGTAGAATAATAGATTTTTAAGTATAGAATATAAATTAATAATATAATATTTGTTTTCAAAACACATTAATGTCAATTTTGACATTATTTAATAATTGATTTTTCATAAAGTCTTAACATCCTTATTAATTCGAACCCAATTCATTTTAGAAATTCCAACATGTCATATTAACCAATAAAATTCGTGGATGGCTTCAAAATTTTCAAATTATATTTATTTTAAAATTTATAATACTAATTATTTGATTCTATCTTTAATAATGAAAACACTGCATCGTTATTGTGTCATTAATAAATTTAATTTTTAATAATCTAAAAATTGTAAATAAAATACCATTATGTAGTAAATATATTTTTTTTAATGAATATTTATAGTCTAAAATATAACATATATAACCAAATGTAAAAATTGTTTTTTTGAATGATATATGCTTATGTCATTTTTGTATTTACTTTAACTTAATTAATATAAAGTGTCATTATCACTTACAAGTGGATCGATGGGGTCCCAAAAATCAACCCAAATATGCCAATGGTCGGAAATGTATCAACCAATACGTTTAGGACACGTTTTAGGTAAATTTATTATTATTATAATATAATTATTTTAACCATATTTACTAGAATAACCCATCAACCATGATAAATAAAATATTTACCGAAGTTATTATTCAAAATGTATAAAAATAAAAGTTACCCATTTACACAACTTGAAAATAATGATTCTATATATGGAATCCATTATTCTAAAATAAAAACACAAAAGTGATAGAAATTCATTTAAAATTAATTCCCATTGTCAAATCAAAAAAGCATGTTTTTATGAAATAATAACTATCAAAATATTGGAAATTCCTTATGTCTAGTTTAATTGTAAAATTATGTCGAATGACCAAAATTGTATTAAATTGTAATAATATATTAGATATATACTTTAAAACCACTAAGATTAATAATTTATCACCATTAATTATTTCTATAGAAAAACATGTATTTAATTAAAATTTAGTAATTTTTTGTATTCATAAAAATATAAAAAGTTATCAAAAATGTACAAAAAATTCACCCTAAGATAATTTCGATATTCCAGATCCAAAAATGAAGTACATTTTGAAATAAAAAATTTATAAAAGTTCAATAAGTGGGTATTAGGATTCATAATGTCTAGTTTGATTGGTTGTGGTGTGTGTGAGAACACGAAGTTGCGTACAACACATGATATTGTATAAGTCAAAGATAAGCGTACCATGTAGGTGTGGGGTGTTACATTCTACACACCTTAAATAAAATGTTTCCTCACAATTTGAAATTGTTTTTTGAAAATAAAAGGATTAAAATAGAAAATATCTTTGTGGGAAAACCCACTTCAGAAATTGGGTTAATAAAATTTGGTCTTAATAAGTGGAAAAGAGAAATGAAAGGGTCACCACCAAATTATTATCATGATTGGAGAACATTGGTGGAAATTAGATGCAATTAATTTTAGTAAAAGCGTAAATATTTATACAAAGTGATTAAGGTCATCAATCAGAAACAATTATAGAATTGAGGGCCTCAAATCCATCAATCTATGATGATTTAAAATATCACCAATTAAACAAAACATAAGGTATTTGGATAACACATTTATGGTTTTAAGATCCATTACTTAATGTTTAAGAATTAATTTCATCCTAGAATATGTGATATATATATATATTTATATACTTGAGAAGTATAGTTTCATCCTTCAACTAATTTCTACCACAAACTCATCTTTATCTCCAAAAGATAATAGAACTCAAAAATATTATATTAATCCTAATCATATTAGAATCTAAGAATTAATTTATAATTCATCTATCAGAAATTAAAAAAACAACATTATACACTCCAAGGACTTCATGTAGTCCAATTGTATGTGATAAATCCAAATCAAACTATGGTTGTGGGTTCGATTCCTGCACCTTTGTCTGACTTGACGAGTTGTCACACGGTCTTCATGTTGTCATTATTATAAATATCCAATAATAATCTCAAACTAAAATTATCCAAAATAATTCTATCCAAACTCACAGTCCAAAATTTATAAGGATGTTAAACACAATTAAGATCCTTTTTGCTGCGTAATAATATGTGAACACCGTCATCATGTATTCTTTTAAAACACTGAAACATCCTAAATTACCATAAAACCATATTTATTACATTCATTCTATCCTATTACATAAAAATATTCTATATACATTGTCCATCGAAAAATGTTGTAAACTCCAACAATGATGAAATATACAAATCATTAATCAGTTTCAATGTAGTCATGAATATACAATATAATTTACCCAAATCAACCATCTCTAATTCCAAAATAATTCCCTCAATATTAAGACCATATTATGGTTTATCTTTTCTTCAACACTGTAATTTCAAAAAAATTTAACTCGCTATAGAGTATCTTTTCTAGGAACCATAAAATGTTAAATCCTCAATGAAATAGTACTGGAGAACAATAATTACTTATTTCCCACATATCATTGATACAACACTTAAATGAAATAATTCTTAAATAACAACATACGAAAACTAGTAATTCTCATCATCTGTGGTAGTATCATTACTTGATTATTATCCAATAGCATCATTTTCAGCATAGTCCGATGATTGGGACATTATTTTTCATAGTGTTCAAACTCCTTGCAGATGAAGAATTATATATTTGAATCCTTTTTCCAACCCTTTTAGTCACATACATGGTGTTCTTTTTCTACACACTTATAACAAACTCACATTCCCTTCATCCATGGTTCAAGGTGTTTCTTCCCACAATTATCAGATATGGGAAAATTCATCTTTTCCCACTTCACTTTATCCATATTTCTCTCTTCCATCATTTTCTTCTCTTGCATCCCTTAAAATCCATTGGTCTCAGAGAATTAATTACTTATCATTTTAACACATGATACTATTTCTTCATACCTTGAGAATACATTGGAGACAATTTCCCTTCAAAATGATGTCTTAATACCGTGAATGATATGATCCTTCTCACTCTTTCAATCATACGTATTGTTATATTTCACATTCCTTTTATTGGGTGTCATTTCTATACAATGTAATACACTAGATCATTTTATGAATTGTAATGAATAATTCCAAACATGTAAAATACCTAACATAAATTTTGCAGTTTATGGATTTAATCCATAATCATAAAAAATATTTTCTTTGAGGAAATATATACTCAAAAACCCTTTTTAATGGTTTGTAAAGAATATGATAATTATCCTAATCATATCCACCAGGATTGGTGTAACAAATAGTGTAGAAAGGCCCATTGTTGTGAACCAGTTTCCGATTGAGTCTATCTCAAATCAGTGTTTTTGAGTTTTACCCCTAGGTACATCTATGCAAGAGGTGCCTCTACCCACTCGTATCCAGATAGGGATGTATTGCTCCAAAAAATCACAAAATCTATACAATACCTAAATTCTATGATGTTATTCTACACTAATCCTCAAATTCTATCTTAGGGATATGTGCTCCAATCAGAGTTTATCTAAATCTAGTTTCTATGGTTTGTACTAAACATTATATGGTACAAACTGAAACACCCTGACCCCAGCTACCCAGAGTTGGTGCATTATTACATAACATTGGCATGATCACAAAAGAACAAGTTTCGAAAGATCGATTAGTTTAGTATCATTGGAATCACTAGATACATTTATAAATTTTACATTACATCATAATGCTAAAAACTACGACAACATATTGTCTTCATATTCTCTCATATTATCCCAGCAGGTCATTCATAAAATACTTCTTCACAACCTGGGAAAAATAAAGCATAGAATGGGGTGATCACAAATGCCCAGTAAAGATAACAATATCACAAAAACATTCATAAATAAGCATAAACATTTCTGGAAATGCATAACTAAAGCAAAAAAACTTTTAAACTTCAACATCAACATAATATGGAAGAAATAAAATGAAATAATTCCATTTACTTATTCATGTGGATATTATACTAGTCAAATAATGCAATGCAATATCAATAACAATGTTCATAATGATGGAATGCATAATTCTGGATTGTCATAACAACATAGTCACAGCCTTGTGCCAAGACTACAAATATGATTTTGTAAATGTCGTGTGCCAAGAAACTAGTATATCTCATGAGACTTACGGATGAATCGAGGAGAAATAGCAGGCTCCACCCATCACATACTAAGTCCAATGCATTCCTAATATAAACAGGTTTAAACATAAAATAAACATTCATATTAAAACTAGCATACGAAATGACAATACTTTCTCCATATCCCATGAATGGTATAAAAATAACACATCCACAATCAAACATATCACTATACCTTCAATAAAATATGGATGTTTTGTATCATAATAAATCAACTTCAAAAAATCGTGAAATCCATAAAAGGATGTTGACATTGATGAAATCAAAACTATTTGAGAGAAATATCACTTTTTTGAAATGATTTAAATGTCACACATTTAAAAAAGAAGAAATTTAAAAGAGATTTTTAAATCAAAGTGTTATATACCACTTTAAGGTTTTTGAAAAGAATTAGAATTTGAAAACATTTATGTCTATATAAATAAATCCTTAAAATCATTTTGAATAAATAGAAATTAATTTAATATATTTAGAAGGATAAATCATTAAAACATTTAAAATTATGATCTTGATAAAGAGTACCTTTCAAAAATTCTAAAAATATTCATATTGAAATAATTTAATGGTTACATAATTATAAAATAAAACATTTCCGTTCAAAATATTGTTATAAGCTTTTAAGAGAAGCTTTGACAATTTTATAACGGTGTAAAATAACTGCACCCACCGTATAAGTTAAAAAAGTAATTCTTATCTTAACTGTGTCTAAAAGGTTAAAAAGGACCATGTTTGGAAAACTACGTAAATATTCCTTTATAAAATTCATATAAAATTTAAAACAAGGTTTTAAATGACTTTAAACCATAGTCATTATAATAGTAAGAATGATTTTAAATACATTTTTAAGAAACATGGATGTGGATGATAAAGGGGTACCAGTAGACAATTAAGTATAAACAACCTCGGATATGAAGAGATTGTGAAATAAAACCTTACCTTGAACACTTCCTAGGATGATGGTAGGTTAAAATTCTGTATAATTTTGAAATAATTGTTATTAAATTATACAAGAGTCTTATAAATTTATATGATATAATATATGATCTTTTAACATTTCACTGTTAATAATATCTATGTATTTTCATCGTTTTGGGTGTCAAATTAATCATTTTTTATATGTTTTGTTACAGAAGACATGTTTTTTATGGATAAGTTGTATCTTACTCATATTCATAGTGATATAATGTCCTTAAATATTATTTTAAATCATTAAATCCGAATTAGAATTGCATGGATATGATGGGGAAGGAATCTCATCGTGTTCGTGGAGATGGTTGTCCGTACGTACACACGAGTGACAATATCATTCCTTTAATTTTAAAATAATATATAATTGGATGGTATATCATATATGCATAATAATTATCATGTTATATTTATTATTTACATAAATTTAACATCATTATCATACCCATCCAATTAAATAATGTTTTGAAAAACAATTACCCCACGACGTGGAGACGGTAAGCCATACGTACGCACGTATAGAGACAAGTCATTCAATGTACGGATAGAATAATGAATATGGGTGTCCCATATTTATAATAACATAACAGTATATAGATGATACTCTAGTTATTATTTTATAATGAAAATAACAAAAAAAGAAGAAGTTGAAGAAGAAATGATCTTGAAAGAAGGTGGTGAAAACATTACCTCTTCTTCGAGATCATCCTTTTGATTTGAAAAAAGGGATCCATAGGTTTTCTTTCTTATTAAACTAAGGCCTTTATGTTTAAGTGATGGAAGTTGATAGAATTCTTGGGAAGGGTATGTCCAAGCCAAAAGGCTATGAATGTGTTAATTAGAGAGAAGGGGAGTGACTGTTTATAAGATGTGTGAGGGGCACCTTAGGAAAATCTAGAAATATTAATTTATAATAAATACATATTCAGTTTCTGATGGGACCAAAGTGTATTAATTAATGTTTATGGTGGAGATGGGTATAAAAAACTCAACGAGTAGTTTTTATATAGGATTGGGTCACCTTATTAACCTTATCATTAAGTTTTAACTCTTAGTTAATTAGTATCTAATTTACCTTGTCTCTTTGTATTTTTATATTATATGGTTAATAAATATAATATAAACTTAGAAGTAACCCTAATGTTTTCCATTAATAATAAACCTATCATTATTTTTTTACTTTGGCCGATCCATATATTTTTAGGAATAGAATATCAATTAATAATATAATATTTGTTTTAAAAACTCATTTATGTCATTTTGAACACTATTTAATAATTGAATTTTTAAAGTCTTGAAAACATTATTAATTGGAACCAAATTTATTTAAGTAATAAAAACATGTTATATTAAAAAATGAAATTTTTTCATGGAATCAAAACAATCAAATTATATTTATTTTAACATTTATAATACTAATTATTTGATTTAGTCGTTAATGAGGAACATACTGTGTAATTATTTTATCATAAATAATTTTAATTATTGAATATATAAATATTATAAATAAAATACAAATATGTAGGAAATATTTTTATCTTACTAATAAAAATTTTTAGTCGAAAATATAACGTATATAACCTTAGGTAAGAGTTGTTATTCTAAAAGATATATGTTTGTGTAATTTTTGTATTTACTTTAACATAATTAATAACAAGTGTGATTTTCACATACAAGTGGATCCATGGGGTCCCAAAATCGATGAAAAGATGCCAATGGTCGGAAATGAATCATCAAATAGGGCTAGGACACGTTTTAGGGTAATTTATTATTTACTATATTATTATTTATTTGCCCTTATTTACTGGATTTTTACCCTGTAACCATGGTAAATAAATTATTTACCGAAATAATTATTCAAAATTTCCAAATTTAAAATTTACCTATTTAGACAACATGTTCCTCCTGATTCAAAATATGTAATCCATATTTCTAAATTCAAAATAAAAAAGTGGAAGAAATTAATTTAAAATTAATTTCCATTGTAAAAATAAAAAACATGTTTTTTTGAAATAATACCTATCAAATGATTGACACTAATTATTTCTAGTTTAAATGTGAAATCATGTCCAATGACATAAAGTGTATTAAATGGTAAAAATATATTCTAACTATACTTTAAAACCACTCAAAATCAAAATTTATCACTATTAATTATTTCGATTAAAAAATTTGTTTTTCATTAATATTTAGTAATTTTCACTACTCATCAAAATATGAAAGTTATCAGAAATGTACCAAAAATACACCCTAAGATACTTTCGATATTCCTAATCCAAAAATGAATTCCATTTTGATAGACAAAGTGTACAAAATTTCAAAAAGTGTGTATTACTATTCATAACGGCTAGTTTGATTGGTTGTGTTGTGTGTTAGAACTCAAAGTTGTGTACAACACATGCTACTATATTACTAAAAGAGAAGCATACCATGGATTTTTGGAGTGTTATTGCAATGATATGGGTGAAGACATTTTTCATTCTATTTCTAAAAATTATTATGATCAATGTTTTAGTACTTTATTACGATAAAATAGAGATAATTATATAAATTAAAACTTTTGTTTCTCCCACTATTTTATAGAAATTCAGTGGCCCTCACCATTGAAATAAGAATATTATGATGCCTAAATATTCTACATGTAAGGATCCATATTTCACTTCTCATTACCCCAATTAGGGTTGGTCATAGAAGGGGATATTGTGGTAGTATACCCTTGATTCAAATAATGTCAATTCATCCCAAAACCTGGAATTGGATTTCCCTTATAATTGAAGTCACTCCCACTAGAGTCGGCATGCACATTGAACTATGGATTGATTATAACCATTATTATGGAAGGCTATAACAACATGATATATTTATTTTATGGATTTTATCCTTATATGAATTTTTTTTGTTATCATTGATTGAATGCTTTTAAATATTTTGTGGGATATAATTAAGTGATTAACCATTTATAAGATAATATATTATTCACATGCTAGTCATATTTTACTTCCATCTAGAATGAATGTTTAATTCATGAAATTTGTGATTGTGACAACACACATTCAGAAAATAAACCACGAAACTGATAGAAATAAAATAAATGGTATGATAATGATATTATTATATTGGGTATTTTATCTAGAGGTTGATAAACTAACCCATGAACTAGTGGAGAAACTCCTTGAACAATTTGGGTTTGTGATTATAGATTTCCACATTTCTGCCTGGATATATACTTGGATTTGTTTCACCTTGGTCCATAACTTGAGATGCAACCACTAGCTTAGGACCTCCATCCATTACACATGCTTTTAACTCGCACATAGGTTAGGGGTAAAATGGTGTTTTACATAAATGAATCCTTGGGCACACTGGACATACATATTAATGAGGAAAAGGCTCATACATCAACAAATTTAATTTAAATAAATAAATTAAATGATACCATTCTCATATAATGTTCATGGTCTAGCTCATAGCATAAATTCATGAAATCATGATTATGAATAAATAAAACTATAATTCAATTAATTAATCTTTATTGTTTACGATAATTCATGCTCAAATTAATTAATTATCTTCAATTAATAAATCCTCTTATCTTAAACCATTTTCTTAATTTACATGAGATTCTCATACATCATAATTTTTAAAAAATAAATTCATTTAATATTATCTTTGTATGTTACTTTTACCTTGGAGGAAAACCAGTGAATTCTCATTCATTACCACCGACTGAGTATAAATTATCATTACAAAAATGTAAAATTAAAAACATATACATAAAACACATATCACGTGTAGTGCCTCAACTTTCGAACTTCACTATGATACATGTCTCAATGGGTTTTTATTATATAATAATAAGTTTTAATAAATTTGTATAATTTTAATGACTACACGACATGTAGTTCTGACTACAAGGTGTTTAATTTTGTTCAATATCCATCTAAAGTACATGCCCAGGGACAAGACTTGTAGACATACTTGGGAAATATTTTGGAGTACTCAGCGTGTTGAGTGGGAATTTCGTGTATGGCCTACACGGTCCCACCAAAACCATAAGGGAGTACACGTCGAGTTCCATGGAGAAAACAACATGTAATCCGGAAACAGTGTGCCACAAGTTCTAGTTCAACAAACAATGTCATTTAAGATTTATATAAAATCCAACACACATGCTGATTTGGCGGACCGGTCTGATGCATTGAACCTAAACTACATGACGTGTAATTTCGAATACACGAAGTGTATGATGCTGTTGTACATACAAGAAAATTCTGGAACTTCTGGATGAGATATTATATTATATTTTATTCAATATTAAAATAAAAATATGTTTCTATAAGATGAAAGTGAAATGATACATGAAGAACATAACATTAGATTTATATTTAATGAAGGAATAACATGAATTGAAACTAATAAATTATAAAATGCATAATATCACAATGAATAACTAAATAATTAAAATAAACGATATGAACCCTTGGATATCAGTTGTAGGTTCTAAGTATAGAGTAAGTGTGTTGGTGGTGTACATATCATAAATTTAAGTGTTAACAATGATCAATCTTAGATCCGTCACAATAATAAAAGACTGGATCTTCGGAATAGAATGAAGAACGAAAAATGAAGAGAGGGGAGTCCAGGAACCATAGTTAGGATCATAAATTGTTGGTTATAATTAATTTAATTAATTAAAAACTATTACCTTGAAGTAATTCTTTCTTTGATGATGTTTCTAGTAACGATTTGATGTGATACCTCGTTCTATCGTAGAATCAAATTGTAGGATTCCTCTAGCGGTGATCCACATGTGCTCCACATATCTCTAGACATTTCTGAAGGGATCTCTGAGTGTTATCACTTTAAATCCTTCGCTTGTGATGTACACCTTCGATCGCTATGATCTGGAGGAGGTGGATCTTTCTCTCTCATACCTTGAGCGAGTTCATGGTGGAAAAAGAATTTTCTCTTTGGTTGAGAATTTTTTTCTAGATCTATTGTGCACCACCAAGAATAATGGCTAGGCAAACGAGAAATATATAACGGGGATTTTTATTTACATATGATAATAACATTAATTAATTACCCAAAAAAATTATTCATTCCATTAAATTCTTAGTAATAACCCATGTCTAATAATAACAGTATAATATTATTATTACCTGACATGTGACCTGCATATAACACCTATTATTATTTAGTTGAATAAATAATATTATTTCTCATAAAATACAAGAAAAAATAAATGGCATGTATATTCAAAATACAAAGCATGTAATTTTGTTTTTCTATTATTTTTTATTTCCTCCACAATATTTATTTGACCTTTAATAATGGCTATATATTTCTTAAATAAATATCACTACATTAATAGTTAATAAATATATTAGTTTGACCAATATATATTCTCTTGAATAACAAGAGTCGAAATAAATACGATCAGGCATCTGAAAATAATTATTAAACCAATATCAAGAATAATATTTAATCAACATCGTCAAAGTAATATTTAACTGAGATACTTAGACACACATAGTGTATGCCCCACTTGGCCTCTTTCTCAGTGGCACTAGGCGGAGCCTGCCTAAAGTCCATGGTTAATATCTAGCAACATTCCATGTCACCCATAGAGAAATATGTTAACGCCACAATGACGTGTCACCTCCTACGAGTGATTAACAAGTAATATAATCCATTTGTATTTATATATCAAATCAAGCAGGTTGCATGCTTGTACCATCCTTCCATGTGCTACATTATTTATTCTTTGACATTCTGGAATTGATCATTCCCATTCCTCATCATGGCCATGTGATTATTTAGACTATATCAATTCCAGTAAAGGAACTGAGATATCTACTTCCATTATAAAATAGAAGGGACAAATCCTTTATCGCATTATATATTAATGTTGTATACCTCGTGGCACACCCAATGTATCCAACCTCATTGTGAATATTGTGTTGTCACAGTTTTCATCAATACATCTATGTGTGTATGTAACAGCCCGAGATTTTATAAAAAAAATTCTTTTTAATTTCATGAATTTCTTACGTTGTACGCTACACCAAAAGGAGCTTGCTCAACACACATCCTTGACTTCCCTTACATTACACGCAATTGCGACCTTCCTCGATATCGTGTGTAGTACGTAATACCGAGTTTCACTAAACAAATATATGCTATTAAAATATTATTAAAACTAGCCGTTATGAATAGTAATAACCACTTTTTGAAATTTTGTAAATTTTATTTTTCAAAATGGTCTTCATTTTTGGATTCGGAGTATCGAATTTAGCCTAAGGTGATATTTTGGTACTTTTCAGATAACTTTCATATTTTGATAAATAGGGAAAATTACTAAATTATAATTAAAAACAACTGTTTTAATCGAAATAATTAATAGTGATAAATTATTAATTTGAGTGGGTTTAAAGTATATTTAGAATATATTTTTACAATTTAATACAATGTTGGTCATTATATGTAATTTCACATTTAAACCAGTTATAAACTTGTGTCAATCTTTTGATAGTTATTATCTCTTAAAAACATGCTATTTGTTTTGACGACGGGACTAATTTTTTAAATTAATTAATGCAACTGATATATTCTGAATTTGGTAAAATACACATCATTTTTGAATTATTAATATCAAATATAGCTTAGCCCTAATTTTTGGTATTTTTCTGGAAACATTCATTTTTTTGATGAATAGTGAAACCACTAAGTGGTAGTTAAAAAAACTGAATTTTTCATAAAACATAATTTTACCGCTTCTGTGAGTGGAATTTCGAAAATCCGAGAGACATGGTTAATAACAAGGACTAAAATGTGGTAGAATGAGATGAAAATAATTTTTGGTGAATAGTAACTTTTTTCTTTTTTTTACCACGGTTAAAAGTAATTAGGGTAATTAAGGGTAAAAATGATATTATTAATATCCTAACACATGTCCTAATTCTATTTGACAAGTGTAATTCGACCAAAATCAAAATTAGGAATAAAATATGACCACTTAGGCCCACTTGGATTAGATTAGGGCATTTATTATTAATTTATTTAAAGAAGGGTTAAAATAGTTAAAATCAATGTTTAATAAGTAAATCATTTTTAATATGGGGTTATACATAAGATAAATTCGACTACAAATATTAATTAGAAAGATAACAAGATTTTCTACATAATGTTATTTTATTTTTAATTTTTAGAATTAAAATAATTCAATTTATTTATGACATAATGATGATTTAGTAATTACCATAATAGTGAAACATTAGAATGATTGATATTATAAATGCATAAATAAGTATAATTTGAGACTTTTTATAAATTAAACTAATATTATAGGTTAATATGACATGTTATTATTGATATAATTAAATTTATTTGAACTTATCATTCTGTTATGATTTTCACAAAAATCAATTACTAAATAGTGTCAAAATTGACATAAAATAGTTTTTAAAACAAATATTATATTATTAATTGTTATTTTATTCCTAAAAATCTATTCATCGGCCAATTGACTTATATAAGGTTATATATATGGATACTAAACAACTTGGGGTTCTTTTGTCTTGATATAGTAAGTTTATTAACCATATAGTGTAAGAAAACAAAAAGACACGGTGAAAGTTAAATTATTTAACTTAGAGTTAAATCTAATTTATAAGGTTAAAATAATAACCTAAACGTGTCTAAATCCTATTGGATGAGATTATTTTGACCCCTCCCCACTTTATCTTCGAAATAAGACCCTTTGGAACCATTATAAACCGAATTTTACCTTAATATAAAATAATATTTTGAGATTTTCCTAAGGTGCCCCTCTCCTCCCATATAAAAGGGCACCCCCTCCATCTCTTCCTCACACCACTTTGAGCCTTAAAACTCGGCCAAACCATTCAAAATAATCTTCCCCACTTACCTAGAAACATCCTAGATGTTTTGTTCTTCTTCAAAGACCAATCTTAGTGCCCTAAGAGGAGGTTTCCAAGAGGCGTATCGAAGAAGAGGTAATTTCTTCGACCAATTCTTTCAAGCTTCTTTCTTCTTCAAATTATTCTTCTTTGGTTTTTTCATTATGAAGTAATAACATCAGTATCACTCATATACTGATATGTTATTATAAGTATGAAACAACCCTATTTCACCATCTATCCATCCTACAGAAAATGAAATCACCGCGCGTTCGTACGTACAGAATACCGTCTCCACGACGTGATGAAATTCATTCTCCACATTAACCATTCATGAATGATTATAAAGTATATATAATAAGTACTAATGAAATATATGAAATAATAATTATACTGTATTTATGTATATTTATATGTATGTCATCTACTTATTTCTATTCAATTCAAAAAGGAAACGAAAAAAGCGTTCATGCGTATGTACGGACTACCGTCTCCATGAACGATGTATTTCATTCCATTTATCAATATATTATATATATGTATATTCTGAATATATATTATATATAAATAATGTTTTACATTCTGGATAAAAGTAATCATGATCCAAGTAATCATATTAATAATTACAAGTTAATAACACGAACTACAAATGAGACGATTTTACCCAAAACGCTACTTTAACATGAATTTACAAAAGAACAGGTAATATAAATTCATAACTGGACCATATATGATATAATAACAATGAATATGATTCTGGAAGAAGTCAATAACATGATTTAAATTATTATACATGAGGTTCGGACACGTACAAAGCAAGTCGGGCCTAAGGTAAGGGAAATATCACAATCTCATTTTTATCCAAGATTGTTTATACATTGAAATTTAATGGGATGTATTTTATCATCCACATATATGTTTCCTCAATATGTAAAATTATTTCCAATCACCTACAATTTTTTAAATCCTATTTTACCCTTCGGTGAGTTTTTAGTAAATCTTATGAAAGGAATCTTCTGTCGTTTTTCATACGAGGTATTTTTTTGACTTTTCCGACAAAAGTACGAAGAATGTTTTTTAAACTTATACGGCATGAATGGATTTTTAAAATATTATTTCCAAGAATAATCCTTTACAATTTTCCAAGTTATTTTTAATCAAATTCTTTTAGTTTAAAATTGTATAACATGTTAAGAAATGAAATTTTTTTTTGAAGTAGAAAGGATATTTTCCTCAAGAATGGAGTTCAAGTGTTTTATCAAATTTATTTTCCATCTAAGATAATAATGTCTTCTGTTTCTATCCCTATTATTACATGGATTTGATTATGTTGTGATGGAAATATTTTTATGAATTCCTTTATCTTATATGAATTTTTTTATGATGTGACGATGTTTTATATTCCCATTTTTATTACATGGGTTATGCTATGAGGTATGATTTATGAATTTGTGGCACACATAAGAATGGTATCATTATGAGATGGATGGGACCTATATCTCCCTCCAATGCATTGGGAAATTATTTTATATCTAATGAGATAGACATAGCTGGAATGGTAGGTTATACTGGTTCTGTAAAACAGGACTGAAACGAGGGTGACTCGGTTCAAAAAGGGACTTTGTCCACTAAGATAGTCTTGGCAATGAGTCTTGAATAATAAGAAATGATTCTCTATGATTATGTGTGTATGACACAAATTTTCATGTTTTAAGTTATGATTATTGGGATTACATTTCACTTCTATGATTTATCCCATGTTCTGATATTATGAGCTCTTTTTCAGGTTAAGATTTCCAAAAGCTATGTTCTTATGTAAATGATGTGATTGACATTTCTTTTGATTACCCTTACTGAAAATTTGAGCTCACCCTTTTATGTTTGCTTTTTTCCCAGGATATAAAGAATGGTTTTAGGAATAAAAAAAGAAGATCTTTATGGGAGATGTTGAAGATCCTTCACCATGATTAGAAGATTATATTGCGAGTTTCCAAAGACACTAAACTATTACGGTCCTTGTGTGTGTGTTTTGTTATGTACTATGTATTTCGAAAAAGTAATGTAATATCTATGTACGTTAAGCTTCAGGTCTCTACAGTTGGTATCAGAGGAAAGGTTTAGTCAAACTTTGGAAACTAGGATGCGAAAATGTTAGTGAGATCCCTAGAGATATTTCTAAGGTATGTCTAGGGATGTCCCTAAGGATAAGTATACGTATAGGATATAGTCCTAGAACTATGGTAACGATATTAGATTAAACCAAAGATGTTAGATATTGAAGTTACTCCCCCTTTATTATGATTTTTCCTCTCACACTATTCTTTTTGGGTTTTAGAAAATGGATGGAAACAAGATGATTCACGATAATGGAGGATATGATAGACAATGGAATGATATTATTAATGAGAAACCAAATGAAATGGGATTTGGAAGTCCAACCATCATTATTATTCCAAATCGGCAATCTCATAATATGATCAATAAACTCAAATTTGGTAAGTTTTCCGACTCGGCTAATAAGAGAAAGAAGGAGTTTGATGATGATCATAGAGGAAAGAAAGTTCAATTTCCCCTATGTAAATCATGTGGGAAGATACATCAAGGAGATTGTTTCAAGGGAACTGGAAGATGCTTTGGGTGTGGAAAAGAAGGACACAAAGCAAGTAAGTGAAAAGGAAAAGGTTTAGTTAACACCATGGATGAGGATAATGGTATTGCTACGACATCAAAAATGGTTAAGTGATTTAAATGTGGAATGTATGGGCATTATGCAAACCAATGCGCTAAGGGAAAGACTCATGAAGAGAATCATTATGGTCGTATGGGTAGTATTTATGCAGATTATGATGAAGAGACTACAAATGATATGTGAGATGAAAGAATTGTTGAAGCTCGGGTAATGGTTTAAGAATGTAGTGGAATGATTACATGTTTATCATGTGTAATGTTGTATAAGTAATCTCATGGTACTATGGAATAAAGAGACATCTAAGGATTGATACATTGTTGTCTTTCCTTGAGTTTTGAAAGTGTTTGATTAATGGTACCAGTATCCATGAATGCTTATTCAGATATTTTTTGAATGTAGATGATATTCCCATAATGAAGGGATAAGGAGAAAATTAAATGTTTGATAGTATTCATGAGCTCATGACTGATATAAGGAGATGTTTATATCATGGTTTGAGTATATAGAATTTTTAGATTTTGGTAGGTGGAAAGAGTTAACTTTTGACAATATTCATTTTTTCACTAAGGTTTAATGGCTATTCATTTTTCAAGAGAATACATAATTAAGGTATTCACATAAATGGAATGTGACCAACAAGATATATGGGGGATAAATGATGGTATTCACATGCTTGGTTGACAAAATTTCAAGTTATTTTTATACAATGATCTTGGACCGAAGTATTTTAGGTAAGCCTATAGATTGGAATGGATTATATAAACCATAAGTTAGTATTGTTTAAGGATAGAACTTTTTTTTGATATAATTTATGTAATGTAGTTTTAGAAAAAGGACAGCCTACAGGACGGGCGATAGCCCATCGCGTCAGACAAGGCTGTGGGAATCGAACCCACAACTAAAGTGCGACTGGCTTTTATCGCCTACCACTGGCCTACAGGATGTCTCTGGTTAGTAGAAACTAGTTTTATTTTATTAAGAGGTATGATATATGAAGTATAAGTATATTTTAGAATCTATATATAATTAATCTCACTATAGATGGACTTATGTATTTTTTGATAACTTTTCTAACCTTTTGTTTGAGACAGATGGAATGACCCATCATTATATCACATGATCTGCTAACATATCACGAATGACAAATTCAACTTCATTTATTTAAGAGATGAAGTGGAAATTGTCCAAAGAACGACAAACGGTGAGACTATACCAAAATCATGAAAGTATTTCTTCTAATTCCAATTTCATCAACTTTAGGGAAATGATCTTGAAGACCAAAAATGTTGTCCTAGTGCTCTTATATCTGATGAATTAGATGGTACCTTAGATCGTCACAAATTTATAACTTTGTGATTGATGGATTTTCCATATCCATGTTCTCTACCACTCTCCATCAGAACATGTTGGTTACATTTCTCTTCCATATCCAAATTTTTACCTATGTGGAAACCCAGTGATTAGTTTATTTGGGTAAACGTTACATTTTATACATTAGTTTTTAAAGCCAAGTTTTGGTATTCGTTTTTATGATGTGGGTTTCTATTAAAGAAACTTTTGAGTAGTAAACCATTTATAACCCCGACGAATTTCAAGGGTGAAATTCATTTTAAGGGTGGTAGAATGTAACAGCCCGAGATTTTATAAAAAAATATATTTTTTTAATTTCATTAATGTCTTCTGTTGTACGCTACACCAAAATGAGCTAGCTCAACACGCATCCTTGACTTCTCTTGCATTACACGCAATTGCGACCTTCCTCGATAGCGTGTGTAGTACACAATACCGGGTTTCACTAAACAACGATATGCTATTAAAATATTATTAAAACTAGCCATTATGAATAGTAATAACCACTTTTTGAAATTTTGTAAATTTTATTTTTCAAAATGGTCTTCATTTTTGGATTCGGAGTATCGAATTTGGCCTAAGGTGATATTTTGTTACTTTTCGGATAACTTTCATATTCTGATAAATAGGGAAAATTAATAAATTATAATTAAAAACAACTTTTTTAATTGAAATAATTAATAGTGATAAATTATTAATTTGAGTGGTTTTAAAGTATATTTAGAATATATTTTTACAATTTAATACAATGTTGGTCATTGTATGTAATTTCACATTTAAACCAGTTATAAACAAGGGTCAATCATTTGATAGTTATTATCTTTTAAAAACACGCTATTTGTTTTGACGAAGGGAACTAATTTTTTAAATTAATTAATGCAAATGATATCTTCTGAATTTGGTAAAATAGACATCATTTTTGAATTATTAATATCAAATATAGCTTAGGCCTAATTTTTGGTATTTTTCTGGAAACTTTCATTTTTTTGATGAATAGTGAAACCACTAAGTGGTAGTTAAAAAAACTGAATTTCTCATAAAACATAATTTTACCGCTTCTGTGAGTGGAATTTCAAAAATCCGAGAGACACGGTTAATATCAAAGACTAAAATGTGGTTCAGTGAGATGAAAATATTTTTTGGTGAATAGTAACTTTTTACTTTTTTTACCACGGTTAAAAGTAAATAGGGTAATTAAGGGTAAAAATGATATTATTATTACTCTAACACATGTCCTAATTCTATTGGACAAGTGTAATTCGACCAAAAAAAAACATAGGAATAAAATATGACCACTTAGGCCCACTTGGATTAGTTTAGGGCATTTATTATTAATTTATTTAAAGAAGGGTTAAAATAGTTAAAATCAATGTTTAATAAGTAAATCATTTTTAATATGGGGTTATACATAAGATAAATTCGACTATAAATATTAATTAGAAATCTAACAAGATTTTATACATAATTGTATTTTATTTGTAATTTTTAGAATTTAAATAATTCAATTTATTTATGACATAATGATGATTTAGTAATTACCATAATAGTGAAACATTAGAATGATTGATATTATAAATGCCTAAATAATTATAATTTGAGACGTTTTATAAATTAAAAAAATATTATAGGTTAATATGACATGTTATTATTGATTTAATTAACTTTATTTGAACTTATCATTCTGTTATGATTTTCACAAAAATCAATTACTAAATAGTGTCAAAATTCACATAAAATAGTTTTTAAAACAAATATTATATTATTAATTGTTATTTTATACCTAAAAATCTATGGTTCGGCCCATTGACTTATATAAGGTTATATATATGGATAATAAACAACTTGGGGTTCTTTTGGCTTGATATAGTAAGTTTATTAACCATATAGTGTAAGAAAACAAAAAGACATGGTAAAAGTTAAATTATTTAACTAAGAGTTAAATATAATTGATAAGGTTAAAATAATAACCTAAACTTGTCTAAATCATATTGGATGAGAGGTTTTTGACCCCTCCCCACTTTAACTTCGAAATAAGACCCTTTGGAACCATTATAAACCGAATTTGACCTTAATATAAAATAATATTTTGAGATTTTCCTAAGGTGCCCCTCTCCTCCCTTATAAAAGGGCACCCCCTCCCTCTCTTCATCACACCACTTTGAGCCTTCAAGATCGGCCAAAATCTGCCAAATAATATTCCCCACTTACCTAGAAACATCCTAGAGGTTTTGGGCTTCTTCAAAGACCAATATTAGTGCCCTAAGAGGAGGTTTCCAAGAGGCGTATCGAAGAAGAGGTAATTTCTTCGACCGATTCTTTCAAGCTTCTTTCTTCTTCAAATTATTCTTATTTGGTTGTTTCGTTATGAAGTAATAACATAAGTACCACTCATATACTGATAAGTTATTATAAGTATGAAACAACCCTATTTCACCATCTATCCAACCTACGGAAAATGAAATCACCGTGCGTGCGTACGTACGGAATACCGTCTCCACGACGCGATGAGATTCATTCTCCACATTAACCATTCATTAATGATTATAAAGTATATATAATAAGTACTAATGAAATATATGACATAATAATGATACTGGATTTATTTATATTTATATGTATGTCATCTACTTAATTCCATTCAATTCAATAAGCAAATGAAAACAGCATTCATGCGTACGTACGGACTATCGTCTCCATGAACGGTGTATTTCATTCCATTTATCAATATATTATATATATGTATATTATGAATATATATTATATATAAATCATGTTTTACATTCTGGATATAAGTAATCATGATCCAAGTAATAATATTAATAATTACAAGTTAAAAACACGAAAGACAAATTAGACGATTTTACCCAAAACGCTACTTTAACATGAATTTACAAAAGAAAGGGTAATATAAAGTCATAAGTGGACCATATATGATACAATAACAATTAATATGATTCTGGAATAAGTCAATAACATGATTTAAATCATTATACAGGAGGTTCGGACACGTACAAAGCAAGTCGGACCTAAGGTAAGGGAAATATCACAATCTCATTTTTATACGAGATTGTTTATACATTGAAATTTACTGGGGTGTATTTTATCATCCACATCCATGTTTCCTCAACAAGTAATGTTATTTACATTCATTTACAATTGTTTAAATCCTATTTTACCCTTCGGTGAGTTTTTAGTAAAAGATATGAAAGGAATCTTTTGTCGTTTTTCATACAAGATATTTATTTGACTTTTCCGACAAAAGTACGAAGAATGTTTTTTTAACATATACGGCATGAATGGATTTCTAAAACATTAATTCCAAGAATCATCCTTTAAATTTTTCCAAGATATTTTTAATCAACTTCTTTTAGTTTAAAATTGTATGACATGTTATGAAAGGAAAAATGATTTTGAAGTAGAAAGTACATTTTCCTCAAGAATGGAGTTCAAATGTTTTATCAAAATTATTTTCCATCTAAGATAATAAAGTGTTCTGTTCCTATCCCTATTATTACATGGATTTGATTATGTGGTGATGCAAATATTTTTATGAATTCCTTTATCTTATATGAATGGTTTTATGATGTCACGATGTTTAAGATTCCCATTTTTATTACATGGGTTATGCTATAATGTATGATTTATGAATTTGTGGCACACATAAGAATGGCATCATTATGAGATGGGTGGGACCTATATCTCCCTCCAATGCATTGAGTAAAGATTTTATATCTCATGAGATAGACATGGATGGAATGGTAGGTTATACCGGTTCAGTGAAACAGGAATGAAACAAGGGTGACTCGGTTCAGAAAGGGACTTTGTCCACAAAGATAGTCTTGGCAATGATTCTTGACAAACAAGAAATGATTCTATATGATTATGTGTGTATGACACAAAGTTTCATGTTTTATGTTATGATTATTGGGATTACATTTCACTTCTATGATTTATCCCATGTTATGATATTATGAGCTCTTTTGCAGGTTAATATTTCCAAAAGCTATGTTCTTATGTATATGATGTGATTGACATTTCTTTTGTTTACCCTTACTGAGCATTTGAGCACACCCTTTTAGGTTTTATTTTCCCCAGGATATAAAGAAAGGTTTTAGGTATAAAAATGAAGATCTTTATGGGAGATGTTGAAGATCTTTCACCACAATTAGAAGATTATATTCCGAGTTTCCAATGACACTAAACTATTACGGTCCTTGTGTGTGTGTTTTGTTATGTTCTAAGTTTTCCGCAAAAGTAATGTAATATCATTGTACGTTAAGCTTCGGGTCTCTACAGTGTATTTTTTAATACCAATTAATAATAATATTAAATTATGAGGACCAACATACACATCCACATATAAAAATATCCAATGACACTATGAAATGTGGATTTCCTACTGGTAGGTCTTGTTCTCATAAAATCCCCTAGATATTATTAAGGGAGAACACCATGAGAAGGTGCATCAATGTTTTTTGAGTCCTTATTCATAATGTCTTGAATTATTTCTATCCCTAAAATAACATCATCTAGCCATAGAACATATATTAAAGAATAGTGTTATGGCACTTCTAGGTTCTTATCATAACATGGATATGCTCTAAACCGTTAATAAACTACTATCTTTAGGAAATTATCACCTGCATTGTCATGTAGAAGAACAATCAAGATGTCATATGGTATTTATTAATGACTAAATTACAATGTAGTTGGATCTTTTCCACCAACTCCAACAATTGGTTGTATCATTAGATTACCCCTTCTAGTAACTCTAGAGATCCACTTGTATGTTTTGAGGAAATACCTTCTTGTTTTACATCACTAATAATTTTTAAAATATGTTCCTTTATTAAAAATACATTGTTTTTGTAAAAAAATGATCCTGAATTAGAAATGAAATTTTAATAAGCCAGTTCATAATATGAAATAATGTCTTTTTCCTATATAGTGAATTTGTCGAAATGATGTTCAATTGTAGTATGAACTCCAATTATGGGATTATCATCATCTAAATTCATTACAAATGCTGGATGTGGCTCGTAAATTTTCACTCAGAGTTGTTGATTTCCCCTAAAAACCAGATGAAGGATTCATCAAACATTCCTCCCATACTATTATATATTTTTTATGTGAGACATTATTTTTAGTGTGTACCTTTTCATTGATCCACTTAATTTATTCTCTTCAATATTGGATTTTAAGTCATCATTTTGAACTTTTTTATGTTAAAATTATCTGCTCATGAAATTAAGAAAAACCCATTTTTTTGGTTATAGTAAATTAATTTAAAGATTCTCATTAAATAAATTGTTTTTAAGAATATGTGATTAGTCCCTATCATCATTTTCATCATCTAATAAATGGTCTAATTCAGCTCCCTTATATCCTATCACTGAAACACCACAATGTCTTCCATGTACTATGTGATGAAATGTAAAAACATCAACTCATCTATAATGCCTCACTACCACCTAGAGAAGCTATATAAATCATCCCTTATATATTTTTTCAATTATTTATAATTTAAATAAATTTTTTGTAACAATTTGGATATAAAAAAATAATTTTTTTTAATTATTTCCAACTCTACAATATAATTTAAATACACATCATTTATCCATTGTTATTTTAGAAAACTATTTTTATGTTCCGTAAATAATTTCATAATAATACATTTTCATGGTTATTTTTTCATAAAATCTATGTATTAAATTATTTTTTTAAATATTAATATTATTGAATGAAATATATTAATATGAATAAAAAATATTGGGATACAAATCATTTGAAAAAAGAGATTGAGGATGGGGTTAATCAAATTTTAAAAAGATCATTCATGTAACACTTCTCAAATAATTTTATGGGGTTTATGATATTACTATTTATGAATAAATATTATATAGATGTTGGAATAAAACTAGATCTATCAATAAATAGATCAATTTAACAAATGATGGAGAAAAAATTGGTAAAAAATTAATAGAGAAAGTTCTAGGGATTATTATTATTTTATGGACAATATGATATGATTTGAAGTGAATATAATGAAAATGTCTTTATTGAAGATACAATTATAGGTGTGATTATGGAGATAGTCGTATAGAGGAAAATAAAATTACAATAGAATACTAACATCATGATCACCCAAAAACGATTTTGAAGAAAAATAATTTTACAAAACACACCAATGCATACTGGTTGAACTAAATATACATTATTTTAAACCACACTGGTGTAATATTTTGTAAAAGATGGGATTGTATGGAATGACAGCAGGTTTACTGAAATTTATTCTTTATTGTATGATATTATCCAATAATATAATAATCAGAATCAAAAGACATATTACACTAAATGAATTCTACATTCAATGGTTATGATATATGAATTAATACTTGTCTGTCTAAATAATTTTATATTATTTTGAAAAAACATTGAATCATATATAAAATTCCCAATGTATGGTTCCTCACGATACAAGAATTGTGAAACAATCCAGAATAAAAACATATGGTACAATACAATCATTCTAATGTTTAGGAACCTATATACAAGTGAAGATACTATATGAAAATTGACATGTAATGTAAATAATATATATTAATATGGGAATATTTTCACCCATTAGAATATCTACAGTGAAATTAAATTGATAATAAGAATGTTAAATTTGTAAATGTGTCATTAAACCGTCATCTTATTCAATCTATCGATGGAGTGAATCCATTTGGTTTTAATTAAATTAATCAAAATATATGGATAGTTATGTGGAAAAATTATATATTTCCACCATGTTTAATCATTATGAGAAAATACCATATTTTATATCTACTTGTATAAAGTATAATGTGTCTTATTATTGACTTTTATTAGGTACCATTGATTGTACATTTTAAATAATTGTGGGAATTAATTGTTATGTAATATAATTATTATAAAAATGAATATTTCATTTTGAAATATTTGTTGTAGTGGAAGAAAAATTACATTTCTTATTATGGAATTTTTTTATGATATAAAATTAGGGGAACTGAATGTTGTCCCATTTTTGAACCAGGTACATAGTCAGTTTGTTTAAAACATTCATCAAACACTATGGTTCTAGGATATCATAGAATTCTACCATGATGATTGAAATACTAATAATGGATGATGTCATTTTATAGTTGTTTGGATGATTGAATAACACCATATCC
Source organism: Viscum album (assembly GCA_963277665.1). Taxonomy (NCBI): domain Eukaryota; kingdom Viridiplantae; phylum Streptophyta; class Magnoliopsida; order Santalales; family Viscaceae; genus Viscum; species Viscum album. The sequence continues at coordinate 352,994,732 of OY728152.1, read as the reverse complement.
ACTATTAGGTGAAATTATATTTGAAAATTTAATATATATTTGGAATTTTATTTGAGAATGTAAAAACTTAATGGATATTATTTTGGTTATAACATCGATAAATTTATGAATGATATTGAATTCCATTAAAAAAATTGAATCCCAAATGAATTATTTTACATTATTATTACAATTTCATTTCAATATTTTTTATTCCATTTTTATTTATATTTTTTCAGTTATAAAATTTCTGTCAATAATTCATTTATTTAAAATTTAAAAGATATTTTTTAAAAAAAATTACTGTCAACAAAACTTTTGTCATAATCTATGAAGACATAAATAAGAAGTTTCGTTGTACAACATCTTTAGTAAATTATCTCATTATATTACTTAATTTTGGTAATTAATTTCATTATCATTTTAATCTTATAATTTTTCAGTTAATTATTATAAATATCATGACGAAAAAACTTCATCAATAATTTTTTTTACCATTTTGTGCAATATTAAGAGAAAATAATTATAGAAAAAAATTTCATAAATGTCGACAATAAGGATGATGCACTCATGTACTATTAGTTCTCTTAAAAATGGAATATAATCATTATTTGACATATTTATGTCCAATAATGAATTTTTTGCAATAATAAATTTCACAATGTATTATTTATGATTACTTTGAAATTTGGTAATAAAATGCATGCAACATACTCAAAATTGAGGGAACACAATCAATTTTTTTTTTACTTTATAAAAATAACCCATATGTCATTTTTTACCAATATGAATCATCTAAAAATTAATCTGATACATGGTATTGCTATTATTACAAAATATGTGTGTTTACAGAAAAAAATTGATATATATGTTAATATTCTCTTCCAATCACTGAAAAACAAACAAGCCTTCATATATTGTCTTAATAAATTATGAACATTGACTACATGTAATTTTTGATGTTTAGGAAATGGTCGTACATATATCAAATGCATGATGAGAATAATATGACATAATGTGTGTTATTTTAGATTAGAATCAACATTTTAGTTACAAGAATTTATCACTCACAAAAAAACTTATGAAACTTGATCATATTCTTCTAATTTTTTAATAAAATTATCGTTTAGTCATTAATTATGAATAATGAATCAAATTCATGTCAATATAACACACAATGTGACCAATTTGCCTGAAAATTCAGCATACACGAAATCATAAGTCATCCCTCGTGAAATAGATAACTCCAAATCTATGATCACACCAATTTTCAACAATTAATTTTTTAATAAGACCATGAAGTTAAAATATAAAATTTTATCTACAAAAAATAAATTCCATAAAACACCTACCAATTATAGTGATAATCAAGATAAAAATCAATCACCCAAGGGACAATAGTCATATTATAAATTCAAGAATTAATTATTCTTAATTACACTGAAAATATAGTTGGATAATTCATAATGTTTAACGCACCGAAAAATAAAATTAAAAGTTTTATATGGAAAAAAATTTGTAAGGTGACATTTTCAAAGAATAAATAACATGATTATAGTTTTTAATAAATTCAACTACCTCACAACGAAAATATTTTTCAACTTCATATAAATATATTATCTTATATTTAAATTATCATCAATGAAAGCCACATCCCTAATTTTATTGGTGATGTTCCATCCGTGATAAAACAACTATAATGATTCATGGGATTTTTATCCCTAGGATGTTCTCACCGAGCATTATTTTTTATGTTTTGAAAAGTCACTTTTTGTTATTAATGAAGAAAAGGTTTCCATTTTCATAAGATGTTGTCAAAAATATTGAATATATTATCTATATTCATACATCACTCTAATTCCAAGAAGCACTTTTTTTATCAGTGGGTTACTTTTTCAGAGAATCTAACATCAATAAATTGAATTTCAACATGAACGGATCCAACTTTCTAAAATTCCCACCAATGTGAGGAATATTCAAATATTTTATATGGAGGATTATTTGAACTAATTTTATTTCATGGAAACCATCAAATAATTCCCCTAATTTACATATGATAAAAAGGTTTATAGAATTAGGATATTTCATTTTCTGGTAAATATATCCTTAAAGAACCAATGAATTTATCTTCCTAATTTAAGACAGAAATATGATAATTAAAGCATCGTTGGGATGGATAATAGGAATATCAGAATTACCAAAATAATTATTAATGAAATCCAACATATCTCCTCTTACAGAATTCCATCCTCCACAAAAATTAGGTAGTTGTTAATGTAATAAATGTTCAATGTATCCCCACATCTCCATCGGATACAAAAATACTTCATATTTTCTATCCTTTACTGAAAGAAGAAGCACAATCCTTTTAATACTTTACTTTTTGTTAACGTCCACGATGTGCATTTTTTTACACAGACCAAAAATATCTATGTGTTGGTTTCCTAGAACCTACTAGATGAACTTTTATTACGTGGATATTAAATATATTTAAATAGTAAACATCTTATTGCATATTGTTCATTATTCTACGTGATTTTTATTTAATAATTTCGTATAGTATTTGTTTGATTGATAAGGTCAAGGATGTTTCCCATTATCATGAGAACCTTGAAATTCTATAACAATATTATTTAATATAGTTTTATTTTTGGATGAAATAATATGATGGGACACATAACATGAAAACCATCAGGTGTGAGTACTCGTAAGTTAATGATACTTCCTCTCATTAAGTTTGCACATAGTAATCACCAACACAATATATTATGATAAAAGACCTGCCAATAGGAATTCCCCAAGTGTTAGTGTCATCTTATATATGTATATACGAGTGTTTGTAATGATCCATGGAATTCAAAATTATCATTAAAATGTTTCAGAACTCAAGAACATTGATTTACTGATGAAAACGGTCACACAGAAAATTGGTTGGAAGTAGGGTATATTGGGTGCATCACAAGTGGCATGTAATTAATGGATAAATAGATGTGGGATTTTACCCATACATTTATGGAATTTTATATCTTGGACCTTTGATTGATATTGAACCGTCGTGTGAAATTCAATAGCCCTGGTGTAATGATTAGTTTATTTCATGTAGTCAAAGAATGACATTTAAGGAATAAAAATCGATGACACTATCATGAAACCGACTTGATGAGATAGTGCAGAAAAGTTATTATATTGCACAGTGAGAATTCATATGTGGAATTCGTTGTGGTGACTTTATGTTCATTCTCTTTGTTTACCTTGCAATTTTCTAGACAATACTCTTGGTCATTAGGAAAGATCACCTAATACCCATGAGAAAGAATCCTAGAGGGTCATACACTATTTGTTTCCGGTGGTCATAGTTATATTCAATTTTAATTTAGTAAAAAAATATTATTATCAATTGAGTGGAATAATATTATTCAGGCTAAAATGATTTCATAAAATAAATAATTATTTATTCACTGGATTGTGGGTATAATATATTTATTTATTTTATTGAACGTTTAATAAATATTTATTTATTAGATTGAAAATAAAATATTTATTTATGATTAAAAAATTATTTATTTATATATTTCTGTGTTCAATAAATGGATGTGCAGTTTGAGCGGAACATATCCGACATGATCGTAAAATATTTATTTTTAATATGGTGAATAATTATTTAACTAGTCGGAACAAATTAATATAATAATGCTACTTTTTTGTGATGGGGAATTTTATTTATAATTCCATTTTGCGCAAATGGGACTCCATAAACAATGACAATGTATTTTTATTAAAATCAAGGGATTTTTATAAGGTTATGAATTTATTTAATTTCTATTATGTAATTAATTATTATATCCAAATCCAATGTAAATAAATAGACAGAAATGTCTATTGTTCCTTGTACCAAACCTCTCACCCAGTGAATTAATATTTGTTGAGAAAAAAAATTTCTCTATAGAATCCTTTTACCGCCCCTCTCAAGAAGGAGAGTTTATTTAAGGATAAAGACCAAGAAATCAAGAACAACCCACACTAGACACTCGCTTTGCTTCACCAACATCCAAAGAATGTGTTTTGTCGATTGGATGCCCTTGGAGCATGTGTGGATTGCCGCTAGAGGAATTATAGTTTGGATCCTTGTAAACACGATAATATAATCTAGAAGGTTCATTCCGGATGATCAACATCATCAAAAAAGAATATATGAAATATCATGGTACTATTTTCTTTATGAAATTAATTAAATTAACTATAAACATGATCTGTAAGATCCCTTATAACAAATTCAGGTCTCATTATTATTTATATAAATATATTATTATATTTCACGGATATTGGAGTTCATTGTATTATTAATCTTATAATAATCATTGATCAGGGTTAAAATTAATGTTGGATGTCGCACCAACCACAATTACTCTGTGCCCATAACCTGCATATAATATTGTGTTCTGTCAGAAATACATACTTATATGAATGAATAAAATAGGGATTATATATTATACAATGGTTCATATCGTTATTATGTATTTTATTAATAATATCTTCATCATAACTTAAGAAATTATAATATGAAAATATAACCTTGTATATGATCCAGTTCAAGATCACCTTCTGTTAAAATTGAAATGAAATCAATTAAATTTTTTATGGTGTTAAAGAATCTGCATTTGATTCAAACATGAATTCATCTTTCCAGTAAAGTATCCCTGATAAAAATTATGTGTATTGAGATAAAAATAAACAAAAATAACCATCATTAAACCAACAATATACATTAGGAAGATTATAGAAAATATTTTGATCAATGTTTTACATTCATGGAATGAGATCTTCTGCCTAAAATAATGATTTATTCTTATCTCGAAAAATATTAACCTCTAGAAAATAAGATTGTTTGATTTGAAAAATAATATAAACATATAGAGAGGTTAGATGTTTTTGAATTTTTTGTCCTATCATCCATGATTTGAATACATTGAATAATGTTTTATAATACCCGCCATGAATCCCGTTGATTAAGATGTTATCAAATATATTTTTCCCATTGACATATTAAAAAGAAAATACACTTTAATTATTATGTGGAAATTTTTATTAATTTATGTGGGAATCTATAAATAGAAACCATATGGTGCTGATCCTGTTTGAAGGAACTCTTAAGAGGGTAAATAAAGTTATATTTACCATTCATCCACCAAATTTTTCTTTTCATATTTTTTTGAGGATTTCTGGGAAACATATAAAACTACATGTTATATTTTTATTCTCTACTAATATTATCAACCCTCTACCTAGACGAGATGTGTACAATGAAGGATTACAGATGGGAGATTACGAGAATAGACACTCGAATAGGAATTGTTCATGCATATGAGTTCGGGGATATTGTTATCTATCTGCATGTGTAATGGTCCTTATTATTTATTTATTTTGCTAATGTTAATCATGAATAATGCAATTTCATTTTTTTCATAAACCACGGTGATACATATTACGAAGAAGAAGGATACATTGGGTTCGTCATGAATAATGTGTCATTAATTAATATATTGAGGAATGTTACAATGATGAGTTATCATTTACTAATATTTGATTTAAATAAATTATAAATTTAACATGTATATTATCCTCTCTGGATCATGAACTTTTCAATAAAAATATTGGATCGATATTTTTTTGTCATGGCGTTTACATATTGTAAAATTTGTAAATGATGCATCGAACTAGACAAAACCATTATTTTTATTCACCAACCAATTGCTTCATATGGTTATGAAATCATTATAACACCAATAAAAACAAAAAAATATCATCCAATGTCTAAGATATTCTCTAAGCCCATGACCATCCTACTAATAACTACCCAAACAAAACAATAGCATTATATTTTACATTATTTTTAATTTATATAGAAAGCATTGAAATTTTTCTTCTTTTTATTTAAACCATTACTACCTTTTTATTAATAAATCACATATATTTATTTAAATATATTACCGTTTTATTTTGGGAAATAACTGATTTTTTTATATTAATAAAATATTCATCAATTTTTGTTTAATAATTATCTTTTATAAAAAAATATAACATTATTTTTTTAACGTCCAATTTATTATATATAAAATTGTTTGAACATTTATTTATCCTTCATATAAATTATTTTTATATATATAACATTTTAATTTATGTAAATATAAATATAATTATAATTATATCATTCATTTTTTAATATATATAATTCAAATTACATTTTTCATTTAAATAGTAATATAATGTGCATTTTCAAAATATAATATTTATATATATTTATAATTTATACATGTTATAAAAAACTAAAGTATAAATCATATATTTAAAAAATATATTATCATAATAATAACATTATGATTCTAAAATAAACTTTTACCCATAATTACTACTATAATAAAAAATTCTATTTAAAAATATATTCAATAAATATAGTTATATAAATTTAATCATTTAAAGAAGGAAAAAATATATTTTAATTTATAATCTTAATTAGAAAACTATAAATAAATTGTATAATTAATAACAAGTACTATAATTAATGTATTATAAAATTAATTAACATACATAATTTCATTTATTATTTTTAATGAAAATAGTCAGAATAATATTATAATATTTTTTAATTATATTTAACTCTATCTTATAAATTATTTTTACTAATAAAACATAGATTCAAATTTATGGTTTGTTAAATTATTCCACCCTCAAAAAAATGTTTCCTCACAATTTGTTTGGGCACATAGAGAAAATAATATTACAGAGGAGGCCTATTTGAAATTATGAATTTCGATCAAATATTCAAAAAATATCTACACCATTACTCTCATACAATGATAAAAAACCCGAACCCACAACCTGGGTTTAGCCCTTATAAATTCTATTTATATTTTTTGTATAATAAGATTACCAAAAATATAAAAAATTATTACATACCTGGAAATTTTTCCATTCATGGCTTTGGAAATAAAATTTTAAACATTATAAACCCTTTTAATATGCAATAAAAATATATAGTAGTATATGTGTATATATTTATATATATATATATTTATATACATGAAAATATATATAACCCTTTGTAGAACAATTAATTTTACGTAATTAAATAAACCCTAAAATGTTTATTGGACAATTGACCGATTTGAGGTTAATTGAAATTGAGTAGAATAAAAATGCGGAACTTGGGGAAAATGGGGATATGAGGGTTGGATGATTTGATGTGAAAAGTGAGTGTTTATATAAAATGTGTTTATATATTATTATATGCCATGTTGGAATAAGAAAATACAAAGAGGGGAAAAATTATCAAAGATCACAAAAATAATTGATTCAAAATTATAAAAAAGTGTCAACATGTTTCGCAACCCATGGAAAGGCAAAGAGGCATTTTAGATTGATGGGGGAATTTCACTGGTAGATTTTCATGATGTATATTTGCATAAAACAACACAATTTTTAATAGATTAATGTTTTACATTATTATTTAATTATGTTGTAATCATTAACTTATTTAAACTTTTTCTCTAATCCATTAATAACTTTTTATTATTAAAAAAACTTGTTTATTTTTTTATCATAACATTATTTTTTGGCCATTACATGAACTTGTTTTTATTATATTATTATAAATTCATATTTTTTATAAATTCTTTAGAGAAAACCTATCGATTCTTTTATAAAACATGATTATTTTTATACATATAATGTCATGAAAAATTTTTAACTATTAAATAATTTCATTTTTTATATATAACATTTTATCATTTTTTAATATATATACATATTTCATTTATATAATATAAATAATAAAAATTACATTTTTACTAATGAAATGAATTTATTTTGTTTTTATTCTTAATATAATAACTCTATATATTTATAATTTATAAATTTTATAAAAAACATAATATATATCATATATTTATTAAATAAATAATAATAATAATAGTTTTCTAAAAAGTGTTTTATCCTTAATTAATGTTATATTAAAAACATTATTTTACTCAAAATTAATTAAAAATATAGTTATTTTAAAATTTCGTTTTAATAAAAAAAATTAAATTCTTCTTTAAAATAAAAAATTGAAAACATAAAATAATAGGTATAATTAATTTTATTTATTGTAATTAATGTATAATCAAATTAATTAAAAACCCAATTTCATTTATTATTTTTAATTAAAACCATTTTATAAATATTATCTTTTCTTTCATTATACATAAATACTTTACATATAAAATTAATAGAATAAAACTATTTTTATAATTTTAGGGCTGTTTAAAAAATGAACCATGGGACTTAAGGATGTGAAAACACCATGAACCATAAAATGAAAAATAAATTAAGGAAAACTATTGGGAGGGTAAATAATTTTTGAAGTAATGAACGCAAAAAAATTATTCAAATATGGTATGTTGACACATTTGCTGTGTATATACGCACACTCAAGAGACAAGGATAACAAGAATCCATCATTTCAATGTGTTTTTTTGTCAACACTGAATCAGTGTTTTGGTTGATGAATGAAATATGTATTGTTTGATTGTGAAGAAGATTTTAGGGTCCCTAAAGAAGGTTCTATATGAGGTTCTCAAACCCCCCTTCTGTTAGATAGTATGATGTATCACCATTCCACAGACGTAGACCATGGCATTGCTTGATTCCCCCTATCACCGCAGGTTTCCAGGACTATCTCAGATTACCATGCACAATGAAATAGTGAAAATGCCTACCAGGGAAGATGGAGGGGGGGGGGGAAGATGGATATGGCCATCACGTCCCTTTCTCATACAACCTTCGACATCACCCCATAAACAATGACTACCAGGCCCGACATTGGGAAGGTGGATATGACCACCACCGCCCATTCTCAAATGTCCTACCATGACACAACATCGACAACACATACCGCTTTCAACAGCCTTTCTACCTTCCATTGCATCCCATCAATCACCCCTATATAGATATTCACTCACAAGACCTACCAAGATACCCCATCCACAACACCAACCAAGCTAGACAGGGGGAAGAAATATATATGTTTTTCAACACCCTTTCTGAGAAATCCAACCACGACGCCTCATCAACAATGCCTACCATCGTCACCGCCCTTTATTTGACAATCTTCCACCATGCACCATCGAAATTCCTACCACTATCACTACACAATTTTAGAAAATCTTCTATGATTCCCAATCAACAACGCCTACCTATCTCACCACAAATTATTAGATGATATTAAATGGATCCCCATCGACAAAACCTTCTTGTCCACATGGGGGATGTTTGATATTATGGTCTCCTACACCTTGTGTGAAATTCTTCTTACCAGAAGAAACCAATTAGGACAGTGGTGTTTGGGTACAATGATTTCAACCCCTTTCTACCATTCAACACTATAGAGGATGAAGCACACTGACCCGGGAGTATAAATAGTTGAGCCTTGAATTGAAATGTCTACTAAAGTATCCGATAAATATATTCATGTTGTGATGGATCCCTATCTCCCATCAAACAACGTTGAACAACCGATATCAGATGTCGAGTTATTGATCTTGAAAAATTGGATACAAAAATTAATGTAATTGATTCCCACAGTGGTGTAAAAAAATAATATATTTTCATATGATAAATTAACATATATTTTTATAATTCATTGTTTTATTAATTTAATTCTAGTTTATAATTTTAATTTAATATTATCAATACATTAAATATAAAATCTCACCCATTCAAAATTCGGTGTTTTTTATATTCATGTTGAAGTTCTGTATATGTGGTAATATTCAACCCCACTACTAGAAAAACACTAATAAATTTTTTTCTATTCTATAAAGTTTTCCTTCATATGCTAAATAAATTCCTACTAATATGACTGATTATTTGTTTAGGTTTTCTAAATTTCAAATTGAATAAATTAATATATATATTTATTCATTCTTATATATTTTTAAATAATATATTTATTTTAACATGTGTATATATGAAAATATATTTTTCATAAATGTTTTTTATAACATTTAATAATATTTGTATATTCATTTATATCTGTGTGTATGTGTATGAGTTGTTTTTGTTGGTATCTCGTGTACTGTGTTGTGTTGTGTGTGCTTGTGTTTATGGACATTTACTGTTTGTATGTATGAGTATGTATATGTGCATATGTTTCCATGTTATTGTATGTTTATGTTATACATATGTCTAGGTGTATGTGTATGTGTATGTATATTCAAATATATATATATTCATGTGTGTGTATGTGTGCTTGTATGTATGTGTAATTTTATGTGTATGTATTTATTAATTTCAATTATATTTATATGCATGTACACATTTGTATTTATGTCTGTATGGGAAGGTGTATTTTATTTTGTATATGCATATGAAAGTGTTTATATGTGTATGAGTATATGTATGAGTTTGTGTAAGAATTCTTCTGTAAGTTTACGTATGTGTCCATATATGTTTGTTAATTGATTAAATATTAGTTATTGGTTTTTAATATCTCCCTATTATTAGTATTTTCAATAAAATATTCACTTTTATTATATAATAATTTAATATTTTTCTAATATATGAAAATTTGAAATTTATTTATACATGATTATATATGTATATATATTATTAAATTTTAATATTTCAACATTTAGTAAAATTTATAATGGTTAATAACTTACTATATATTCAATAACCAATCATTACAATTCATAGATAAATAATTTTGATTAATCATAATATTTAAGTAATTAATTTTATTCAATTTTTTATGATTTTTGTTAATATAATTAATGTTGTGAATTATCTTTTCTAAATTTATCACAATGTTTTATTAAATTCATACATTGTTAAAAATATTTCAACATTCATTCTCATTTTCAATATTAAAAAAATTTCAATATTTTTATAATATAATAATTTCCTATAATTTATACATATTTAATTAATAGGATTTAATATTTCCAATATGATACTAATTTATATGATTAATATCAATTCATTTTAATATATTGTGTTTTAATATTTCTTATATGTTAAAAATCTTTATAATTGATTCTTATAAGACCATCTTTTACCCATACAATGTTTCCCAAAAATAAAACCCCATCATAAACCATCCCAAACAACACTTATGTGTTGATTTAAACAAATGAGAATGATGGGGATGTGATTTATGATTACTGGTATTGATGGATGGGGTCCTTAAAGGTCATGCATTGATGTCTCGATAGTGTGTACCATCGAGGGATTATGAGAGTTCGATGGAGGCATCGGCATAGGAATCACTATGGGTCTCAAGAGGCAGGTTTAATGGCTGGAGAAAATTCACAGGATTTAGGGATTGTGGATGTCGGAGGGGTGACAAGTCATCATCATTGATGTTATGGGTGTAGCTTGATGGTGTTCATAAGAGTGGAGTAAACAGTGCTCAATCGCAGATGATAGCTTCACACGATGACAGTACTGGCATTGTAGGAGTCGATCCATAGCATTTGATGCAAGTTCGATATGTTTTTTATTCTCAGAGAGCCTATGTGGTGGTAGGGAATGTTGACTAGTGGTTGAGATTTGTGAAAAATGGATTGATGGTGACGATTTTGGTCTTATGGTTATCTATGACTATCTTCCATGACGTTTAATGTGATAATGGTAGTATAAGGCACGATCACGGCATGTCCATCATTGGTTTGTAGGGGAGGGCCAAACATTCATGATAAATTCTCATGCGGTGGATGAATATTTTTGGACATATTGGATATAGTGGTCTGGGAATATGTTGTAAGGTTCTTAGGGATAATATCAATAAAACATTATGTCTATGATACTATTGAATATAGGTGAGTTATCCAAAGGGGGCTATTCCATGACCAATTTCTTGTGAGGGAGGTGTCTGTGTGTTCTTGTGTATTCTTATCATCATGTACTTAATATATATATATATATAATCTATTTATTCATTTTTATGTATTTTATATGTGTATTTTCTTCTTTTTTATTTTTGAATGAAAAAGAAAAAATTCTATATAGGTATAGGATGATCCATTACATTGCGCATATGCCCATGGATAGGTGGACTAATTTTCTTGAAGGCTCAGTGTAGCGTCACTGTTTTATCATCCGATATGCATCACCTGACCTATGTCCTTCATGTATCACCGCAAGCCCATATCAAGACTAAGTCCCCACCTACAAGAGTCATCGAATGCTAATTAAATCCCCCAAGGGGAATGGAATGATTCAAACCCAAGGATTTAGGTGTATTTAATTGAGGTAATTATTCTTATGGATTCACTTTTTAATATATAAAACTTATTCAATTTTATTTATTCATTATTAATATGATTACATTTAATATTAATTATTCATTTTTAATATTAATGGTTTTTTTAATATATTCAGTTTTTAATATTTATTAATACAAAAGTATTTACAATGTTTTAGTATTATAAAATAATTTGTTATTTATATGATTAATATTTAGTAAATTTCACTTATAAAGATGTAATGCATTTAAAATGTTGAAAATTTATTTAATTAATTTATGTCAATACATTTTTTTAATGTTCACTACAATTATTAATGACTTTAAAATTAATTTAATTAATCATTCATATTTTATATAATTATTTACTATGTTTTAATATTCTTAACATGTTTATAATTTATATGATTAATTCTGATTATGTATTTTTTATTAAGTTGATATATTTTTAAAATGATTGAAATCTATATAAATATTTTATTTAAATTCATATTTTTAATATTTTCATCAACTTTTTGTACGTGTTAACAATTGTTGTAATTATTCTTATAAATTCTATTTTACGTATTTTCTCTGTTTTTATATTTTCACTATTTCTTCATCAATATTTTAATATATATTAATTTTTTAATTTTTTAAATTTATATTATAAATAAATGTTATCTATTTTATATATATATTTGGTGTCTACGTATTTATTTATTCAATTTTAACCAATTTTCAAAATCAATATTTTTAATATTAATTGATAATTTGAATTATTTTTAATTTTTTATTAATTATTTATATATATAGTCATTTAATATATTTTTATTTTATTTTTAATAGTTTATATCACCAATAAAATGAAAATTTATCATAATAACAATATATATCAGGGATACAATATTAGTGCTGATAAATATAGATTTTATCTGCTATCATTATAGTGATAATAACTATTTATTTTATCAAATCATAATTTACCATTCAGAAAACATATTTGTTATAGCGATTATTAATATAACACTAAAAAACTCATATTTGATAGCACATTTTGGAAATTGTTGATAAACAATTCTTATTCATATAATATCAACACAAAGAAAACTTGTTTCTTCTCTGCATTCAAGCTCTATCATGTAATTCATCCTCTTTTCCACTCACCCTAGATCATATTTAACAAATAAAACCTCCCAAAACCTATGTTATGTTAGTCAATATCATGAAAATCCATGTACATGTTTTTCATTCTACATTGAATAAATAATTGGTCTTAATGAGCAGTTCAAACATATGAAATTCCATACTCCAAGATTCATAGATGGTTTATAAATCTATTTTATAAAGTAAACATTTCGTAAAATTATTTAATCATCCATGATTATTGATTAATGTAAACATAAAATATGCTACCTGAATAACATTCAATGTATAATTAAGACCAATCAATGAAAAGATCCTCTTCCAAAATGTATCAACAATTCAAAATAAAATACATTCAACGTCAATTATAAATTTCATTTTTATTATAATTCAAATAAATGGGAAATTTCAAATTGTGATTCCATACATAATTACTTATATCACCATATCATTATAATATTATTATTCAACAATTGTGACATAAAAAGAAATTATTGAGTCTCCTTCGAGATCGATATCAATTGGACACTCTATCAATACTTTGACTTAGTATGGGGATAGAATAGGGGGAACCACATTCCCCTTTCCTGTATGTCTTTATAGATAGTAATTTTTTTTCTAATTTTATTTCTATGGAAGTTATAGACAAATTATTTCAATGGGGTGGTTTATTGAAGGTGTACACATTTTTCATATATGTTCTTTTCTGATGGTATATTTTTTTTCCAAATGTGTTCTATTGATTAATTCCTATCTATTTTATAGCATATACAAAAATATTGGAAATAATCCATTCAATCGGTTAATTCTTCAAAATAAAAAAATTCTTTTATCTTGTGTGAGACTACTTGTATAAGAGAATATCTTTTTCAAACCATAGTTTTTCAGATAGTTGATAAAGATAATAACTATATTTGGTTTCCCAATAAATTTTATGAACTGAAATGACTATTTTCCTTTTTTTGGGTCAATTGAGGGATTTGAGGATACTGGAATCTGAGAAAAATAGAATGGGAGAACAAGGGGAGATAAGGGTTAGATGATTTGATGTGAAATTTTCTTGTTTAAATAACAATAGTTTATATATTATTTATATTTCTAGTCTCAATAATCATATAAGATTATGGAAAACAAATTTTATCAATGTAATGATAATATTTGTTGAATAATTATAAGAAATAGTGAATTTTTCTGACAACCCAAGGAATGTGAAGGTGGAATTCATGATTGATAGTGGGTATTTGACTAGTTTATGGTCACAATGTAAGGTTGAATACAATGTCCCAATTATTAGAATATTTATGTTTTAAATTATAAATAATTTAACTTATTATCATTGAAATATTTCATCTTTTAAATTTAATCATTACACAATTATTATTAATATTTAACATATATTTATTTTTTTATATTACCATTATATTTCTTCCATTTCAAGATTTTTTTTTATATTATATTATTATTTAATAAAAATTTATGGAAAAATATTATATTTTTGTTGTAATTATACATAAATCCAATTAATAAAATATTTATTTTAATACAACAATGTTTAGAATTTCAGGTTTTTTAAATTATTCCCCCCTAAAAATAATTGAGTCCTCACAATTCGTTCGGGCACATAGTGAAAATAATTTTACATAATAGGGCTGTTTGAAAATAATAATTTCAAACTAATTTAAATAAATTATCTAGACCATAGCTCTAATTTTTAGTTATAACAATCTGAACCCAGATCCTGAGTTCAGCACCTATAAATGTTTTTTATATATTTTTAAAATTATAACTTAAAATTCAAACAACGCTAATTAAATTACAAGAACATTTACCGGTCTATGTTTCAGAAATAAAATTTAAAACAAAACTATCCTTTTTATATGCATTGAAAATAGAATGAAATATATGTTTATATATGTATAAAAACCCATGAAAACACTCAAATACACAAATATATATATATATATATATCCCTATTTAGAATAATTAATTTGATGAAATGAAATAAACCCTTATAAGTTGTTGGGTCAATTGAGTGATTTGATGTTTCTGAAAATTAAGCATAATAAAATGAGGGAACATTGGGTGTTAATTATTAGATTTTTTGGTTTGAAATGTTTGGGGATATATAAAATAGGTTTATATATTTTTATATTCCATGTTTCAATAGTCAAATAACCTTATGGAAAATTTTTTGTTCATTGTTAAAAAAATAATTGATGCTAAATTATAAAAAAGAGTTGAGTTGTTTGACAACACATGGAATGTGAAAGAGGTGTTCTGGATTTATGAGGTGAATTTCACAAGTTGATTTTCATGATGGTAGGTTGAATACTATCTCACAATTTTTATTATATTTATGTTTTATTTATTATTAATTTTGGTTAAAATAAATACAATATTTAATATATTTTATCTAAACCATTACTCCATTTTTATTTTTCAAAAACTATATTTATTTTTTTATCTTACTATTTATTTCGGAAATCCATTAATGTATTTTTATTATATTAATATAAATTCATATAATTTTTTCTTATAATTTTGATATATAAAAACATACAAACACTACTTTTTTTATAACATGCAGCTTTTATTATATACACTGGTTTGAAAATATTATAACAATTATATATTTATGTATTTTTATAAATGATATTATTTAATTTTTAAATATAAATATATATATATATATATAATGTTTTTTGATATAAATAACCGAAATTACATATTTATTTAAAACATATATATAATGTGCATTTTTTCATAACATAAAAATTATATATATTTATAATTTATAGATTATATAAATCAACAACATAATATATCTTATATATTTAGAAATTATATTAATATAATAATTATAATAGTTTTTAAAAAATGATTTATCTTTAATTAACATTATACTAAAAAAATTATATTTTAGAAAAATAATTTAAAAAATATTGTTATTTAATAATATTAATTTAGAAATTGGAAAATAATATTTATCCTTAAGATAATTTTTTTAAAACAATAAATAATAGGTTTAATTAGTTTTAATTATTATAATTAACATATAATGATATTACTTTAAAAACAAAATTTCAGTTAATATTTTTAATGAAAATAAAATTAATAATAATATCATTTTGTTTTTATTATACATATATCCATTAAAAATATTTATTAAAACAAAACATTCTTTAGAATTTCTGTGATGTTACAAAAATTAACAGTGTGCCTTAATGAGGAGAAAACTCTTTTCACAATAAAATCAAAAATATATTTTGAAAAATAGTATGGTGGAGAAATAACATTTAAAGTAATGGGAAAATAGAAATTATTCAACAATAGAATGTGGAATTTTTATGTGTATATATGTACACACACACACATGAGACAAGGCATACTAGAATCCATCCATTCGACCCCATTCAATTCTATAACATTTTGTGTCACCATTAAACAGACATAGCCCCAGGTGCAACATGTTCCTCTAAATCCTAATGGGTTTCCCAGGACTCTCTCAGATGACATGCCACAACATCCCATCGAAAATTCCTACCAGGATAGACGTGGGGAAGATGGATATGATCATCACCTCCCAATCTCAGACAACCTTCCAGGATGCCCAATTAACAATGCCAACAAGGGGAGGAAGGGGTATGATGTATATTACCATCACCACCCTTTCTCAAACAGCCCGCCACAATAGAAAATTGACAATGCCAACCACAAACACATTTCGTTCTATGTGCCATGTCTTCCCATTAACAATCACAACATGGGAAGTAACTAACCCGACCTGTCACAAACCCCATTCCACATCATCTACTACACTAGTCAGGTGGAAGTTGGATTTGGCCTTCATCACCCTTTTTCAAGCATCATTCCATGATTCCCCATTGACTATGCCTACCTCCATCACTTCCCTTTATCATACGTCCATCCACCTCACCCCATAGACAATGCATACCACTATCACTGCACTTTCCAAAATGATATTCCAATGTGCCCCATCGACTACACCTATAACCATCACCTCCATTTCCAAGATGATCTTCCGTAACATCTCATAGATAGTGGCATCTAGGAATGGTGGTGGACTATGAATATGACAGTCTCTGACTGCATATGGGTAATTCACCTGACCATAAGAAACCCATTTGGAATGAGGTTTTTGGAAATAATTCTTTCAACCCCAACCTGTCATTCACCATTATTGAGGATGAATAACACAGAGACCCGAATTATAAACGGAAGTGTTGAAAAGTGAAATAACTACTGAATTACCAAATAAAAAGGGCACACTGCGACGGATACCTCCATCCCAACACATAGTTTCGAACAACCTATTTTAGATTTTGTGTAAACTAACACAAACAAACAGCTGAAGAAATTAATATTAGCCATTAGAAACTAACTATTTTTTATATTCATTTTATACTTTCGTATATGGTGTAATATTCAACACTACTGCAAAAAATACTAATAAAAGTGTTCTAATTCTCTATGATTTTTTCAATCACGGATCATAGTACAACTATAGTGAGAACTATTTGTTGGGTGCATAATGACACATTGAATAACTGAGTATATATAAATTCATTCTTATATATTTTTTAAAATTATTTATTTTTCAACAAGTATATAAATGTAATTATGTTATATATAAATTTTTTATATATCATTTAAAAATAGATGATTATTGATTTTTATCTGAGTGTATTTATGTTCATGTTTATGTATGTCTTCTTTGTGTATTCATCTTTTCTGTTTTGCTTTGTTTGTTTGTGTTTATGTACATTTATTGTTTGTATGTGTGAGTATGTATATTTGCATAGGAGAGTATGTAACTATATGTGTATGTTATACATATGGGTACATGAATGTGTGTGTGTGTATGTATATATGCATATATGTGTGTGTGTTTTTGTATGTCAGTGTAAGTGTGTGTGTACAAAATTTTAATTTATTTTGTATGTATATGTATGTGGAGATATGTATGTATGTGTGTATGTGCATGTGTATGTGTATTTTTATGTTCATGGAAATTTTTTTTGTATGTGTATATGAATATGTGTGAGTATGAATATGTATATATGTGGGGTTCTGTTAGTGTGCATATGAGTCAGTTTATTGATTTAAAGTTATTTATTTGTATTGAATATCGCTCCATTTTTAGTATTTTCAGAAATTTATTTAATTTTATTCTATCATCAATAAATATTTATTTAATATATAAAATTTTGTAATTTATTTATACATGTTCATATATATAAATATATTTATTTAAATAATAATATTTTTTCCGTTATTATAAATCATAAAGCATTAAGACCTTTCAGATATTATATATACAATCAATACAGAGCATAATTCAGTAATTAGAATTTATAATTATATTAATATATTAACTTTTAGTCAATTATATATGTATTCAATTCATGTAATTAATATTATAAATTAAATTTTTTATAGTTTTCTTTATTTAATTCATTTATTTTAATCATTTTTTATATTATTTCAGAGTTTTTATATTAAATAAGTTTCAATTATATTGTAATTTAATAATTTTCAATACTATATTTTTCATAGGGTAATGATAGGATTCGAACCAAGGTTATTATGTGTACGTAATTGATGTAAATTATCATACAAATTAACATTTTAATATTTATAACTTATTAAATTTTAATTATTCATTTTTAATATGAATTCATTTAATTTTAATTAATAATTTTAAATATTTAACACGTTTTAATATATTTAGATTTTTTAACTTTTAATATTTATTTATACATAATTATTTACTATGTTTTAATATTATTAAAATGTTTGTTATTTTTATGAGTAATATTAATAGAATTTCATTTATTATGTTTTAATGACTTTAAAATGGTTGGAATATATATAAATAATTTTCTATTTTCATTTTATAAAATTATCTACTTTATTGAATGTGTTTTAAATTAAAAAAATTAAAATTTCAAAATTTTCAAAATTATTTATTATGATTTAATATTCAGAACATGTTTTTAATTTATCTGATTCATTCTCATTAAATTTTATTTTATATGTTCTAACAGACTTAAATTGATTGAAATATATATAATTAGTTTTTTAAATGCATTTTTTAATATAAAATTAAATTTTATGTATTTTTTCACAATTCATGTAATTATTCTTACAAAAAAAGTTATACGTAATTACAATGCTATTATATTTTCCCTATTTATTCATTTTCGTTATAATATATATAAATTTTTTTTAAAAAAAATTTATATAATAAATAAATCATATTCAATTTTTAATATCTTTAGAGTCTAGTGATTTTTTATTATTCAATTTCAATAAATTTTGAAATTCATGCATTTAATATTGAATATTCATCGATAAGGTCATTTATTTTTTAAATTATAATAATTAAATCATTTTTAATATATATTAATTTTATATTTTTTAATAATTTATAATTTTCATTTATTCAATAAAATAAAATGTTTTCATAAAATAGACACTCACACACACCCACACATATATATATTTATATATATCAGTGCTATAATATTAGTTCTGATAAATATAGATTTTATATACTATAATATTAGTGCGGAAAGAGATAGGTTTTATCACAACAAAATTTGAGATTGAGAAAACCTATTTTTTTCCATTATTAATATCACACAGATAAAAATCTTATTTATGAGATCTTTTTTGGAAAACATTTATAAAACCTTCTCAGTTTTATAAATTCAAAACTAAGGTTACATGTACCTCTCCCCATTCAAGCTCTATCGTGGAAGTTAGCCTGTTTTGCCACTCCCCCTCGAACATCATGGACGAATCAAACCGTCAAATATCTATGTTATGTGGGTTAATCTCATGAAACTGCTAGTACATTTTATATTATGCATTGCAAACAAAACTTTTCATAGTGATATGATCGGCCTATGATATTCCTCACTGCATGATTCATACAAGGTTTATAAAGGAAATATTTTGTTAAACCATTTTTTAAAACGATATACTCTTCCACGAGTATTATTTAATGTTCTAATAATAGATCCTAGATGAATCAGTTGAGTATTATAATAAGGACCAATCAATAAAAACCTACTCTACCAAACTATATTAATAATTCAAAATAAAATACATCCAACTGTAATTAATAATTTATATTTCATTAGAATTTTTATAAATGGGAAATTCCAAATTTTGATTCCATACATATTTATTTAAATCATCAAAGGATTATAATATTATTATTAAACTCATGAATTTTAAACAACCATTTTGGAGTCTTCTTCTAGATCAATATAAATGGTACACTCTCTCAGTGCTTCTCCCATTCTATGGGATCCATATATGGGGAACCACATTTCCCTTTCATGTGTGTCTTGATGGCTGGTGTTTTTTTAATTTATTATTTGTGGATTCCAATGAAAAAATATTGTGTAGTGGGAATTTTTACAGAATAATTCTTCCTATTTACCATATCATTATTTATAATGGTAGATATATTGTTCACAAGTCACAATTTTTATGAATGCAAATATATTTTCCACCATATCCAAATATATGAGAAAGCTTCCATACAGTTAGTTATTCCAAATCGGAAAATTCCATCAGCTTGGGTGATAATACTTTTTTAATGGAATGGCATTTTCAAATGTCAAGTATTACAGTTTTTGATAAACAAAATAAATATATTTGGATCCCTGTGATTTTTTGGGAAACTAAAGTTGTGTTTCTCTCAAAAACCATGGACATGTTAGACAATGAAATTCAGTGATGGAAATTTAAGAGTGTCTCTAAAGTTGGTAAGGAATTACTAATAAAGGATGTATCTAAATAGTTTCAAATTAATAGTATGAATTATTTAATCAACCATAATGTGTGATTAGACAAATTCAATAACACCTTACCATGTTCTGGTGGGGTATGAATAATGGGAAAATTTTCCATTTGTCACCTGGGGATAATCTATGCATCCCTAATCCTTATGATGGTATGGGATATTAATAAATTCTCAGGATAAAAATTCCCTTTTTAGAAGGGAATGAATGTAACATGATTAATAATACTGGATCTCTTTGAACATATATCATTGAATCAATATATTACCCCTCATATGGGTTTTTTCATTGTTTCACATATCCCTTGCCCGAGCTTTATTTGGTGATGCCTCCAAGGATTGGGTGTTAATTTTAAAAAGGGACACTTTTGGGGGGAAAATAATGATCCATTATAAATATGTGAAGGATACTATGGATTGATTATAATTGTGGGATGAGGGAAAAATCCCTGGAGGGTTTTTATTGGGAGGATGCCACTATTTTATCCAATTTTAATGATTATAATAACGGATGGGGTTCTGATAAAATAGATGTATGGTTCACTGAATGGGATTCTATATTTATTATAAGTTTTACTAACACATAATATATAGTCAAGGAAAAACAATGTTTGAGAAATGAATTCTTTGGATTCTATGAGGTGAATTATAGGAATATGTTGGCCAATAGAATACAGATAATAGGAAAATGAAGATTTATAGAAATGTCTATGTCACATGGAGGCCACATCCATGTTCTGAACATTATTTTTGAAATATTTTATTAGAATACTCTATTTAATGTTGTTTTTATGGATACAACATATTAAAGAGTATAATTTGACAATATTCCACATTAGTTATGACAAAACTCATATACATGAAATGTTATATAATCAAGGGGCCATGAAAATATGATATTCATAGAACACGAATGTAGATAGGATTATGGATATGTTGAATAGTTTTGTGTCTCTATTCTCAATGTGCAATTCGTCCATCCAAAATAATATAATATAATACCACTATTATATATCATTTTTTATATTGTTGAAAATATATGACCATGGTTTTTACAATATTTCAAAACCTGACATCTTTTTGATCCAGTAGTCTATATCACAGAATGAGATTTGGAAGTATAATGAGAGTCGTCCTCATAAAAAATTCTCATCTTATCACTTCTATAAGTGGAGCCCCACCATCTAATGAGTTCAAGATTAATTTTGATGCATCTTTATTTATAATAGTTTCTATTGGATATGGTATTGTGGTACACGATCTTCTTGGTATCATTTTCACAACAGGCTTGATTTATATCCATTCTTGTTTTGGACCCACTAGTGGTATAAGCCCATGCATTATTCAATGGATTGAAGTTCTCCCCTGATAGAGGATAGAAAAATTTTCATCATGAAATCATATTTTATTGTCATTATTAATGATATTAATGCATCATTTTGTGGTATCCAATCATTTTACTTACCAGTTTTGAAGGTTCAATAAATTTTCAACACAACTATAAAATGGAACTTTAACAATAGAAATATACCAATTATTTTTCCAAAACCATTGGTATGAAAACAATTACATGACCACATACCTATGGTTCTTTAAATAAACTATTGGTATAGGTCATAGCCATACAAATGGTATCATACAAACCATTTTCACCTCTTCAATTAAAAGATATTATACCAGTGGTTTTGTAAATTTTTTGGTATATGATATGGTTATTCCAATGGTTTCAATAAAACCATCAGTATTTCATACATTTAATGGTCCTATAGTAATGGGTTTCTTCCAAGCCTTTGATAACGGTACCAAAATTCAAAATACATAAATTATTGGTTTTGGAAACCATTGTTATAGGTTAATACCAATAGTTTTGCAATAAATTTTTACAGGTTTTCATATTATTAATGAATTATATTACCAAATTACATTGAATACATAATAAATTACATAAAAATAGCATATTATTATATATAATATTATTTTCCAAAAAACAATTTAGCATAGTGGTTACGTGCTTGAAATACAAATTAGAGGGGTGGAAATCAAAACACATAGGGGGATTTTTTATTTACGTATATCAACTGTTTTGAAAACATTTGGAATAGTTATATCATATTACATATACAAACAATTTTTAAACTTTTGGTATAACCAAACTATACCAAATGTTTCTCAATACCATTTTTCTATGTCTATACTGACGACAGACAAGCCAACAACCCCCATACCATTCATTTAACCTATACCAATAGTATTAGGTCATGTACCAATAGTTCCAAACCAATTGTACCAACTTTTCTCGAATAGTTCATCCCTGTATTTTCATTTTTTATCTACATTATAAATGTAATCATAATAGTCTAGATTATTTGATTACCTAATCTGGTCTATCTAGAGTGCAACTTGATTAGTAGGAGGACATCCCTCTGTGTTGGACATCTCCTATGATTTTTATGTATGTTCCTTTATTAAAATTACATTTATAAAAAAACATGAAATAGAAATATTAATTGAAGATACATTGTTTACATATGAAATAATTTTCTGTCAGTCTAAAATTAACGTTGCAAAAAGATATTATATGTACAATGAATTCCAATTATGGTATTATCATCATCTAAATATCGTTCCCTCATAGGAAGAGGACATTATGTTTTAAATTTTAGTAGTTGCATCCCTCTACTGACCTCATATCTGATTCCTTTCACTTTCACATCTTCCTTATCTCTAATAAGTAATTGGATCACTATTTTTAATGTGTTCTTTCTCTTGGCCCCACAGAATTCATTCTCATCTCTAATTTATTTTTTTTAATCAATTTTACCTTCATTCAGATAACATTATTAGTCCATCCCATCGAGAAAAATTCCAATATTTTTTTTATAACAAATTAATTTCAAGAGTCTCGTTAAATTTAAGGTTCTCAATGATAGGTTATTGGTACCTATCATCGATTTTAACATTTGATAAATGACTAAATTTTTCTCATAAGAATATTATCATTGTATCTACACCAGGTATCCCATTTACAATTTGATGAAATGCATGTACATCACTAACCCCATATTTAATTTCACCCACATAGAGAATCTATAGAAACCATCCTTGAACTCCTTGTTTTTCAATATATTAATATTTAATTTGATTATTTTTAACAATAAGATATCACAAAATCCCTTTTAAATTATTTAAAACACTACAAAACAATATCTATATACATCATTAATCATTTAATATATTATAAAAATAGTTTTATGTATCATAAATAATTCTTTAATAATAAACATTCAGACATATAAGTTCATACATTATATGTATCTATTTATTTTATTAAATATTTTTATTATTTAATGAAATATTATTAATATGAATAAAAATGGATGGAAGAAAATCTAATGATAAAATAGTATGATGATGGGGGTACACACATTCTCCAAAGATCCTGCATATACCTCTTCTCAAATACTTTTTCTGTGTTTTCACTATTAAAATTCAATGATTACAAGTTTATAGGAGTTGTAAGAACATTTTTTCTTTCAAAAAATGGATAAATTTAATAAATGAAAGTGTAAACATAGGTAAAAAAATAAAAAAATCTTATGTTAGGGATAAAATTTTGTTTTATAGATAACATGATATGATTAGAAGTTCAAAAAATGACGATGGAAGTATTGAATATATGATTATAGGTGTGATTATAGAAAATATATTATTGAGGAAAAAAATTACAATTGAAGATTAAAATCATGATCAACCAAAACTGTTTTAGAAGATAATGAGTTGTGAAAAGACCCCAAGGTATTCTTGTTCTACTAAATATACATCATTTTAAACAATACTAAAGCTTTATAGAGTAATCACGGGGAAGGTGTGGATTGATACTGGTTTAAATGATATTATTTCTCCACTGAATGATATGATCTATGAATATAATAAGATTAATCCAAAATAATATTTCATTATAAAAACTATACATTAAATGGGTATGATATATGAATGAATCCATAACCATCTAAATTATTTATATAAAATTTTATTAAATTTATGAATCTGTTTAAAATGTCTATATTTATGGTCCATCTAGATACTCAAATGATGAATGTTTTCAATTGAATGGTTTATGTTACTTCCAAATCAATATAAGGTTCTAGGAACAAATACAAATTTGGTGATATCTTAAGAAAATTGATGAGGAATATAGATAGTATATATATATTGGAAAAAAAATCATTCAGTAGGCTATCTTCAGTGAAATAAAATTGTTCACGAGTATCCTAAATTTTGAAATTAGTAGAGAAACATTAATCTTATGTTATATACTAACAGACTAAATCCTTTTTTGTATTCAATGTAGAAATAACAACATATGGATAGTTATGTTTAAAAATTATAACTCCCCACCATGGTTAAGCATGTAGTGAAAATACATTATGTTGTATCTTCATATATAAGGAAAAAAATGAGTATTGATATTAAGATTTTTTTGGATCAATTTATTGAATGTTTTAAACTTTTATGGGAATTGGTTGTTATGTTTAATGATTATTACATAAATGAATATTTCTTTTTAAAAGTTAAATTTTATTATATGAGAAATTATTTTCCTTATTATCAATTTTTTTTACGAAATAGTATAAGAGGAACTCGAAGTTTCTCCATTGGTGGACAACATACAATCTTTTTTAGCATAAAAAATTCATTATAGACTGTGTCTCCAAGACATCATATAATTCAACCCTGATGAAATTAATACTGATATTGGATGATTTCATTCGATGGAGTTTTGAATAATGTATTACACATTCTCCACTAATATGTGTAATTTTATTTGAGGATTCAAAATATATAGAAATGGATTTTCAGAATGAAAAAACCTAATGGAAATAATCATTGGTATTATATTTAAAAATTTATGACTGCTTTTGTATTTCATCATAAAACTAGCGTTGCTAGTGATGTATTTTTAATAATAATTACAATTTAAATTAAAATAAGAATAAATAAATTTTTTTATTTATTCAGTACTAAAAATACTGTTCATAAATCATTTATTTAAATGTGGAAATTGATTTTTTTATAAATAAATGGAAAACACAAATTGTGTTAGGATGTATAATTATTTCATGAATATGTAGAATTATTCCACTCATTTAGTAAATTTTCTATTCATGTTATTTAATTTTTTGTAACTAATATTATACTTCACTATTAAATAATAATTATGTACTCAATTTTTATAAATATCATGATGAAATAACTTTAGTGATAATTGTTTTATATTTAACCATTATGTTCTATATGATATAATAAATAAATTTTGTAAAAAATAATCAACAATATATACAATAAGGACAATGGACTCATTTAATATATTTTTCTCATCCTAAAGGTATATCTTATTTATTTGACTTATTTATGTTCAGTATTGTGTGGTTTCAATTTATAAAAGACTCGATGTTTTTTTCATTTAAAAGGTGTTTTCTGAAATAATAAATGTCACAATGTATAGTTTCTGATTACATTGATATATCATAATAAAAGGCATACAACATACTAAAAATTGGAGGAACACATTCGGTTTTTTGGTACTTTATAAAATTGAACCATATGTCATTTTTGACCAATATGAATCATCTAAAAATTAATCTGATACATGGTATGGTTATTATTACTTAATATGTGTGTTTTTAGTATAAAATTTATATATAAGTTAATATTATCTTCCAATCACTGAAAAAAACGAGCATTCATATATTGTCATAAAAAATATTGAACATCGACTACATGTGATTTGTGATGTTTAGGAAATTGTCGTAACTATATCGAAATCATGATGAGATTAATTTGACATAATGTGTGCTATTTTATATTAGAATCGACATTTTAGTTAAAAACATTTATCAGTCACCAAAAAACCTATGAAATATGTTCATATTCTTGTAATTATTTACGAAAATTATCGTTAAGACGTTAATTATGTAAAATGAATCAATTTCATGACAATATAACACACAGTGTGACCAATTTTACTGAATGTTATGCATACACGAAATCATAAGTGATCCCTCATGAAATTGATAACTCCAAATCTATGATCACACCAATTTTCATCAATTAATTTTTCAATGAGACTATGATGTTCAAATATAACATGTCATATACAAACAGAAATCCATAAAACACCTACCAATTATGGTGATAATCAAGATAAAAAACAATCACCCAAGGAACAATAGTCATATTTTAAATTCAAGAATTAATTATTCTGAATCACACTAAAAATATAGTTAGATATTGCATAATTTTTAATTCTCCTAAAAATAAAATTAAAAGTGTTATACGGAAATTTTTTTTAAGGTAACACTTTCAAATAATAAATAACATGATTATAGTTTTGAATAAATGCAACTACCTCACAAAGAAAATATTTTCAAACTTCATATAAATAAATTATCTTATATTACCATTATCTTCAATGAAATCCACATCTCTAATTTTATTGGTGATGTTATATCCATGATAAAACAACTCTAAAGATTCAGGGGATTTTTATCCCTGGGATGTTCTCACCAAGCATTATTTTTTATGTTTGGAAAAGACATTTTTCGTTATTAATGAAGAATAGGATTCCATTTTCATATGATTTTCTCAAACATATTGAATATATTATCTACATTCATACCTCACTCGAATTTCAAGATGCACCTTTTTTTATAAATGGATTACTTTTTCATAGAATCCAACATCAATAAATTGAATTTCAACATGAACATATCCTTCTTTCTGAATTTCCCCCCAATGTGAGTAATATGCAAATAATTTATATAGAGTAGTGTTTGTACTAATTTTATTTCATGGAAACCATCAAATACTTCCAATAGCATAATTACACTCTTGGGTGCAAAAAAATATGGAACTGCCTTATCCCTGGCTCGGTCCACTTCCAGTCTTACCTCTAATATGATGTCCTGGGAAGTGGAACTACCAAATCCAAAACAAAATCTTCTATAGATTAGAATAATAATGGTTCCCTTATATTGTGTCCAGGACTATACCCAATCGTCTCGCATGATTCTAATTACCCATCACATACAATACAATATCATCATTGATGGTGAGATAAAACTAGTTGAGGAACGGCTAAATGATTAGGTGGATGAGTCCCATGTACACTAAAGGGGTATTCCTCACATCGACGTTAATCACCATGTAATCATAGTTATCATAGATACATCTGAATGTCATTTTTTTGTTTATCATAATATATTATTTGTATGTGAGGATATCTTTTTTCGAGTAAAACATATGATGACAATCATACCCCTCTCAATTGATCAAAGTGTTCTTTGATGATCTGTAGTGGATACAAATACTCCATTATCATGAGGTTTAAGCACTAGTAATCCACACATAACAACAAGATACTATATTCATTTTTTGTGACTAACACTGGGGATACCTAGAGGAAACGATTGGTCTCACAATTCCATTATATTAAAAGTCCTCTAATTATACCCTCTTCCCATGAATCTCCATGTGAGTCATCAGATATGACTGTTTAGATAGCTGGTCCATCCTATGGTGTATATCATTGAAAATTTCAATCTTTAATTAAGAGGTAATCCATGAACATCCTCTGTAAATATTTCATTGTACTACACCACCAACATTTGGAAATGGTATCCCATTGAATCCACTACTCAAAGAGTCATGCTATCTAATTAGTGATTAATTTTCTTCACTCTCCTATTCCTGAACTCATCCTATTTTACAAATTTTATTATTATCACCCACAAAGGAAAACCTTGTCTCAACAATATGGACACACCACATCCTCTACCAAAAATAGTCAACATTGGTATGAAATGAGGATAGATTGTCCAGACCTTAGGTGGAATTATATGTAATCATTATTTATATAAAGATATCCAACGTAAAGAATTCACTACTTGTAAATTAGAACAAATTATCAATAGAAATGTGCAATAGTTTAGTCTACTGCTATCAGAGTATCCAAGGATAAGGGTCAAGAAAAAGGCTCAACCAGATTCTCCATGTCATGAACCACAGAAGTGAAATTAAATGATTCAATCACACTTATGTCCCCTTCCAAGTAGAACACCTCTCCCTAACATCTAATCTACATCAATGGTCCCCCAAATGTATCCCAATAAGCTGTATGACAGATTATAAAATAGATTTCTATATGTCCCTAACCACCAAAATAGAAACACCACCTCTCACTTGGATAACACAGGATATCCCGAGAGCCCTAAACCATGGATAATTTGCCCTAGGATTGACTATGAATGTGTCTGGCATGAACATATCCCAACAAATACTGTCATCTACCAAATATAGTGGTCTCAAATCCATTTTCCCAATACATGCACCCACTATCGACTCCTATTACACCAAGAATTTATCCACCACTATTGCCCAATCAATCACTCCGTATTGTGTGGGAATGAAAATAGATATCACTAAATCACTGATATCCCATCAAAATCCCTAAACTATGATTTGTGTCCAGAATAACTAATCCCACACCATATCCCTATAGAATCATAAGATAATAGAAAACAATACAAAATACTCATTCATAGTCATAATTCCCTACAATATATGTAGATTCTCCTAGATTCAAACTGATTGCATTCTATACAAATAAAAAACCTCCCTAGAGAGATGCATAATTTTTGGGCAGGACATAGTTTTATCATTGTTTTTCTAAGTCAATAAACTCCACCATCACTGAGCGAAGCATCAAATATAACACATTGTGAGGTTCCCAATATAATCTATAGTCATCCCCATAAGTTGTAAAACATGAGTGACTACATTTACTAAGTCAGCATCAATATGGTGTTATATCATGACTTAAAATCTAGAAGGTCACTTCCACTGTAACTCATAGAATTCACCAATAATTCATGCATAATAACGTGATGACCATATTTGAGT
This sequence comes from Viscum album, assembly GCA_963277665.1. Taxonomy (NCBI): domain Eukaryota; kingdom Viridiplantae; phylum Streptophyta; class Magnoliopsida; order Santalales; family Viscaceae; genus Viscum; species Viscum album. The sequence goes on along the minus strand of OY728152.1, from coordinate 352,964,550 downwards.
TCTGTTTTTACATAGATTCATGTTTTTAGAATTTGTGTGGTTACTGATAATCAATATCATGGATCCATAAAATCAAATGTTTTAACCTAGTATGAACATAAATACCATTTCTTGTTTTAGTATTTACAAAATAATGGAATAATTGATCATTCCATTTCCCTTCTGAGAAATGACAGATTGAGCATCAGGGGACACTTACCTGGGTTGATCTCGATTTCATCAAAAGATTTATTTTAGTAGAAATATATTTTCAACTTATATTATATATGTATCAAAGACCATTTTTTATAAAACTCCATTCCCATTTTAGTTTCCTAATCATATCTTCATTTTCTAATTAATGATCTAAGGCTCCTTCGAGAGATGAACTAGGGTTGATTCTATACTGCAGAAAATCTAATTAAAAATAAATATCTAATTTGACACGCTTGACTACTCGTCCAAATTTTAGCATCGTTCCTGGGGATCGAAGATCATTTTTTTCATTATTTTTTTTTATTTATTTTTTTAAATTCCAAATTTATACTCGTTTAAATACACCACCCCATTTCAAAAATTAGAGAATCTAGAGAAGGTCGATCAAGTATCACTATGGAACTCCTTGTGGAACATCATGTGGTCATATACCAAAAAATTGAACCCTATAAAACAAAACAAAACATGGATGAAAATAATCAATCCTTAAAAGAAAAAACCACCCAAGATGTGGAGTACCAACCTCTATACATCCAGTATCCCGAGGGAGCATCCAACATTGAGCTGAGATCAGGCCTCATCCACCTTCTTTATAAATCCCATTGTCCTCTTGGCGAGTACCCTCATAATATCAAAATGTATTTCACAAAGTCTACCCCACCATGAAACCCCAAAATGTCACTGAGGACATAGTTATGTTTATGGACTTCCATTTCTCCCTTGATGTTGTATCCAAAGATTGGGTATACTATATGCCTACCATAATTGGGGATAGAATTAAATAAATTGAATATTTTTAGACGTTTTATTCCCTACCTCCCGAACTACATCAATTATGAAAGAAATATATGGAATTAGTCATTCACCCGGAGAAACCGTTCATTAATACTATGAGAGATTGAAAAGAATTTTCTCAAGAAGCCTCACCCATCAATTAGTGAAAAACTATTAATCCAATACTTCTATGAGGGACCTATCCACATGGATAGAGGAATGAATGATGTTGTAGTTAGTGGTGGCCTTGTAGATAAATATCTTTTCATTACTCATGACATAATAAATAACATGGCTCAAAATTGACAACAATTTTGTACAAGAGATATTTCACCAACTAGAGTGGTTTATGAAATTAATCATTGATCTCTAGAAAAAAGGTAGATAACAAGATTCATGAGATGCATGCCCTTTTATTGAAATTATCTCATGAACATGTATACTGAAAATCTCTTCTTGTTCCATTACATTGTGTCTTTGTTCAGAAAGAACTCATTTTTTTCCAGTGCCCACAACATCAAGATTCACTTGTGTCTTGTGTAGTCATCTTCCCAGGGCATCCATTTCAAAAAGAATCTCCCATAAAGAAGGAACATGTTAGGACAAATCCAATCCATGGTTGGAAAGCACAACCCTTGTACCGACAGAGAGGAAACTCATGCTGACCCAAGAATAAATGGTATCTACAAGGACAATGTATGCAACATTTTATTCATCCTATTCCCAAAAAATTTATCTACCTCCTACCAAATCTAAAAAAAATCCATGAAGATATGTTGAAAAAATCGTAACCCAAAACCTCCAGTTCTAATAGACTATAAAATCGGCAATTCGAGATCTGTGAACTTAGGTGGGACAATTGGTGAACACCATTAGTGAGCATAAGATGCAAGGTTCTGGACAACTACCAACCAGTCCCATTTCCAATCCTAAGAAAAAATGTAATGTATGTGTAGTTAAACTTCATAGTGGTAAATAATTTTCTCATTTTACTGATTTTATGCCACTCATATGTCCCCCATTTGAAAACTCATCTCTCCAACACTCAAATGTTTCATGAAAAGAACAACCAGAATAAAAGAATAATCGAATTATCAGTATGGATTCCCATGATCGAATTATATTGAAATGGAAATAATGGATACATATAAAAAATTTCATGTCAATATTTCATTATTGTATTTTGTTGAGAAAATTCCTCGCTATCCAAATTCTGTCTAATAAATATTCACCCATAGATGAAGGTTGAATTGGGGTGAAAGGGTCAACTTGGGAAGGAATGTCTCGGCCTTGATTAAACAAGGAATTCCAACCAAATTAAATGATCCAGGGACATTCACGATACCATGTACCGTAGGGGAGACTTTCATTTCAGATGTGGTTATATATTTAGGTTCTTCCATTAATGTAATGCCCCACTCCATGTACAATTCCATGAAGGTTGGAGATATTCATCCAACGTTCATTGACATTCAACATTTCATCTGATGTACTATGCTTCCAAGAGGAGTGACTGAGGATATAATTTTACGAGTGATGAATCTTATCTTATCTTCTAATTTATATATTCTTGAGATGAAAGATAACTGAACCCAAGGACCTGCTCCTCACATAATTTGGATTCCATTACTCAAGGTAGTTATGATGATCATAAACAATCACAATGTCATGTTTTCTATTGATTTTGGAGGAGAAAATGTATGTTTTAACATTCTGGAGGCTATGAGACACCCTGTTAAAGAGTACTCCACTCTTTTTGTCTATTCGATGGACGTTCTCTAAAATAATGAACACACACACCATTCTCTGCTCGACCCATACAATGAATTTTTTAATTCATCATCATAATTTGAATATTTGAGTTTTTATTCATGATATGAGTTTGTTTGGGTTCTCAAAAGTGTATATTTTGTGATTTAATTAAAAAGGGTGTTCATTCTGAGGTAAAAATGACAATCAATGATTTTGAAAATCTCATTTCAATATATTCTATATCTTTAGATAATAAACATAAGAAGAAAGAAAGGTTAAAGGACCTAAATCTCCATAAATCTCCTCCCTAATCCAGAAACAACCTTTTTTGGAACAAAAAACGTCCCTCTAATTTAAAATATTCATATCTTGGGGGTGTTGACCAATTCCCCATCATTATTACCAATAACCTCTCTCCACAATAGGAATTGAAACTGTTCATCCTTTTAAGAGAGTGTAAAAATGAATTTGGATGGAAATTTGATGATATTCTTATGATTATCCCACATATTTGTATGCACAATAAACTTTTGGATGAAAAGTCTATGCATGTAAGACAATCTCAACGTCGGTTGAATCCTACTCTCCATGAAGTGGTAAAATTATAAGTCAAAAAATTTCATTCTAAAAGGATCATTTATCCAATATATGATAGTAAATGGGTTACCATTAAAAATGGTTCCTTTTAAAATAGAATAACAGATGTGTCAAATGAACAGAATGAATTGTTTCTGACAAGTGTTCAAAATAGACGGCGAGTCTGTATTGACTACCATCAGCTGAATCAAGCCACGCAGAAGGACAAGTTTCCAATACATTTCATTGACCAAAAGTTTGAACAATTGGCTAGAAATTCCCATTATTGATTCCTTGATGGCTATTTGGGTTATTTCCAAAACCATATAGCCCAATAGGATCATGAAATGACAACTTTTACTTGTTCATTAGGCACATTTCCATACAGATGGATGCCCTTCAGTCTAATAAATGCTCGTGGTACTTTCCAACTATGTTTGTTATGCATATTTTCTAAGTACCTGGTGAGTTGGTTGGATGTCTTTATGGAATATCTAATAGTATAATGTTCTACATTTGATGATTTTTTGGAAAAACTAGGTTTTTTCCTCCATCGGTGGATTGAAAAATCTATTGTTTTAAATCATGAGAAATATCATTTTATGGTTGAGCGGGGGATAGTTCTTAGGAATTTAATTACAAATAATGAAATTAATGTAGATAAATAATAAATTTAGTTAATTTCATCCCTTACATATCCAAAATGTGTTTGTATGGAGTGATCTTTTTTTGGTCGTGTTGGTTTTTACCACTGATTAACTAAAGACATTAGTTAAATTGTACATCCATTATCTCGATTAATGCAAAAATATTATGAGTTTGTGTTTGATAAAAATTGTGAGGATTCATTCAATTCACTAAAAAGGAGTCTCACATCCCCTACCAATATCCATCCACCAAGGTGGGATATCCCCTTCGAGCGTATGTGTGATGCATCTAACATTGCAGTTGGGGAAGTTTCATCACAAAGGGTGGAGAAGTATTCTCATATCATTATGTATGCCACATGTACCCTTGACCCTTCCCAGGAATACTACACAACCTCTAAAATAGAACTAATTTCTATTGGTTTTTCTTTGGTTGAATTTCATTCCTGTCTTCGTTGGTCCAAAGTGATTGTTTTTTTGGAACATGGATCCATTTGATTCTTCTTAATAAAACTTGTAGCTAAACCCTACCTCGTACAGTTGAAGCTCTTCCATAAAGAGTTTGAACATGAGATTAGATATATGAGGGGAGTAGAAAATTTTTGTGGCTAACCACATTAGTAGGATTTCCCCACCACTGGAAAACCATGATGACTCATCCATCCTCATTGGGGAATTGGTCACTCACACTAACCGTTGTGTTGTTGTGGACCTTACCCCTAGGTATGTGGACATTGTAAATTTTATAGTGACATCTAGTATCCCCAATGATTTCAGAACTTCCCAAACCCATGTACATAATCATGATTCTCATTGCTAAATTTGTGATGAGCTGATTTGTGTAGAATTTGTGGTTACCAAGTAGTTCATCGGTGTGTCACTGCCCCTGAGTTCACCACTTTTTTGACCTTCTTCAACACATTGGATTGTGGGGGCCACATTAGAACTCAATGTACAGCTCGTAAGGTCCATGACTCTGGAATTTATTTGCCATCATATTATAGGAATGCCCATATATTTTTCATGTCATGTAGATGTTTTTAATTCATAGGGAATATCTATAAGAGGAATAAAATGCCCCAAACTCCCTTGTTATTATCTGATGTTTTTGATGCTTGGGACATTTACTTCACATGGCCTTTTCCAAATTCATTATCCATTTTTTACATCTTATTTTATTTTGAATATCTATCTAAACATTTGGATGAAAAGGCCACCAGGACCAATGATTCTCGAGTGGTTGTCGATTTTGTGAGTTCTTAAATATTGAGTAGGCTTGGTTTACATAGATTCATCATTAATGATCAGGGTTCACATTTTTGCAATCGCAACATGATTTTTTTTCAAATGTATGGTTTTGATCTTAATTTATCTACTTCATATCACTCCCAATCTAATAAACTAGCAGAAATATCAAAACGTGATGTTAAGAGAAACTGGGAAAAATGAATAACTCAACCGGAATGATTTGTTTTTGCAGTTGGATGATGAAATTTTGGCATACCATGCAGATTTTAAACCCCCAATCATAATATCACCATACAAGATTGTTTTTGGTAAGGTGTTCACCCTCCTAGTGGAGGTATAACACCATGCATATTTGGCTATTAAACAATGTAATATGATTCCTTCAGATGTTGGTGAGCATAGGAAGCTACAGATTCAAGAGTTTGAAGAAATTTGATGTGATGCTTAGGAGAAGACCTGAATATATAAATAGATGAATAATTCTATCCATGATATCATGATTCATCAATGGATGAACCATATTGGTGAGAAGGACCTCATGTAATATTCTCTGATAAAGCTACACCCAGGTAAGATTCGTTCCCGATGGATCATTCCTTACACTATTACTAATGATTTCCATTTTGGTGAAATAAATATTTTTCATGGTCATAGTGGAAGAAGTCATACCATCAATGGGAAGTGACATGAAAACTTCTATGAGGATTTTCCAAAGTATCTGGTGTAGGAAATCCACTTTCTGGTACCATCATTTTCACGAAACCCACCTGGTTTAATCCTTCAATCTCACATTCAAAATTATTAAAGTGAGGACACAACACAGTCTAGGTGTGGTGGTGGATACATTCCTAGGTTCATTATGATTTTCATTGTATTTATTCTTTCATCTCTTTTTTGGATTCTTTGTTATATTTTTACTATCACCACTTTTGGTCATCAAAATCATGGAACTTACTGAAAATGTATGTTGAAATTTTTTATTCCACATTGATTTAACATTTGATGAAAACATGTCCCTATTATGGAATGAATATTTGTATGAATTTATCATCCTGGAGTGAATTTTAGTGAATTGTTTTTCTATCAATGATATAAAATGTGGTATGTCTTTGAAACCATTGAAATGAATGTTGCCCCTTTTGTGAGTTGTTTTTTTTGGAAAACAATGTCAGTAATATCTCCACACATTTTTTCACCAAACAATAATGTGTGAATACATATTACAAAATAGTTGGTAAATATATGTTAGGATAAGATTTTTCATCATAAAATGATATTTCCATATGTTCGTTCCATATCTGATTTGTTTCGTTACATTACAAGATTGACATATGCATGTGTACATGATATCTAAATTTTCTATGCCAATAGAAAAAAAAATTTCTTCCGAATGTCAACAACCACTCCTCCTCAACCTTTTATCATCTTATAACTATAATAATTATTGTCATGAGGATATCAATCAAAGGATGATATATAAGTGTGATATTTGTTCTGAATGCAACTTCTGCAAAAAAAATAATTATGGGGAGTGATGAAATGTGCAACATATGGGGATATCTAGGTCTAGAGATTATGGTTTGACATCTGGGAATGCGTAAAAGAGTGTGTCGTGAAATATGATTGCAACAGATGTAGGTGTAAGTTCTGTGGGAAAAATCATTTATGTTTAATAATGTTAAAATAACATATAATTGTTTTTTAGAAAGTGTAATGAATAGTAAGGAAAGGATTTCACACACACACATGGAGAGTTAGTGAAATGGTTGCCTTTTTAATTCCTCACTCAATTTTGTATCATTAATCTCTTGTAATTTCATTGTTATATCATTTATAGGATATCATTTTCCATTTTCACTAGGAAGAACTCTTTGGTGTGGTTTGGGAATTTATTACATTACATTAATAAATTTAAATTTCCACAAATATTTAAACATCATGTGGTTGGGAATATATACATGCATCATTTTTTTGGATTAATTACTTTTCCTAGGAGTGAAAATAATTATGTCTGGGGGAGTGATCGCATAGCGATTCACTTTTCAAATCCACCCTTATGTTGTTGTTTTAAACTGGTTTTGTAATGAATATTACAAATATAATAATAAATGTCACTTTATATATGAATCAATGAAATAATTTTCATCATTTTTTTATAGGGAATTTTTACTTGTTCTGGTGTTTACATTGTATGAGGAGGTGATTTGGAGAGCCCGTGATGTAGTTCTTTATAAATGGGCCAAACTGTGTGAGAGCCCAACCATGAATTTGGACAATTATTTGTAATGTGTATAATCTGTGCATCCAATTGGGATAAAAATGGGAACATGTGTTCTTAAAAATACATCTTAAATTTCTCTAGAAGATCATTGAATACCAATTCTTCCATATGAAGGCCCAAAATAGGCCCACAATGTGAAGATATTCTGGGCGGGCCAGATTGGACCTCCCTTGTCAATTTGGCCCATAACTCAGGCCTCAACGATCAAATTGGGACACTTCCACATACCATGTATAGATAACTCTATGGATCACCTATCTACCGAAGTTCAAGTCAATTGAACACGTTTTGGTCAATCATCCATTTGTATAAAGAGGGATTAAATATTCTATCTTGAATTGTGACCTAGTCCCTTAGGCAGTTGTACTCTTATGTGGAATGTATGATGTTTTGGTTCATAAAATAACTCCCCCCCATTCTGTCATGTTTCATGACCAGGGATGAATGTAAGTAAATGTTATGAGATCCCATCACCCATTTTATTTCTTTTCTCCCTCATTACCCTTAAACCTCTTAGTGATCTATTTGTGGGGCGTTCCTTGTTGTAATCTCGAGCTCCACACTTGCAATCTTCATAAGTTAATTGATTTTTCAGGTTTGTTGTCAATTTTTCATCATTTCTACCATCTAAATTTGTTTGTATTTTGAATGATTAACTAATAGTCAATGTAATAAGAAGGACATAGAAACCACAACCAATTTCTATATGATGCATGTACCAATTTTTTTGAAACATCTAATATCTATAGTTATTGAATCAAAAGCTGGGTGTCATGTGGTTGTGTATGAATAAATCAATTTTCACACAAACACTTCTGTCCCGGACCTTTAAACAAAACTTGATAAACAAAACACTTTTCTATAAAAATCAACCAAAACACATTGACATTATTCCTATGATATAATGAACAACTCTGATAAAACCTTATCAGGAATCATCCCCATGGGGCCTAAAACATAACAAAACCAATCCCACCACTATTTGAACAAGTTCTAGTGTCCATCGTCGAGTAAGAATATCACAATCATGAGATGAATTATCCTAATGTGACTATACACAATGAAACACATAAACACACATATATATCTCAAATAATACCAAACTGAAATTTGAAAAATAGAAGGCAATTAATTCCAACATATATGATCCCACAATCTGAGTACGATAGTAAGATATGGAATGTGATTAAATAGTCTATATACAAGCCCAAAAAATTTACAAGGAGTCTATGTTTCTCAAAATGTGAGGAATACTATCAAATGAAACAACCTGGAAAACACCTCATTTATTCAAGAAAATTCTATGAGCCACTAGCTCCCTGTTCTCCAAAGGAAATGTTAAATGTGTCTTCTTTAGTATAAGAGATTACATGTGCAGGAACAAAAAATGTAGGGGTGAGTATAAAAATAAACCGCAAGACACAGAAAAAACAACAGACAATAATCATCATGTATATTCCAATAAAAATTGGGATATAATTATCGATGCATTTTGAAATCCCGAATATAATCTTGGAAGGAAACCAAACCTTCAAGATGTCACAATTAAACTATTATACAACTATTTCATCTAAATAAAGGATCATTCCAATAGAACCAACTCCATGATACTTTATAGCACTATAGACACTCATCCGAGAGATCATGATCATTGTACTGCACCCATGAAAACTCATTGGTATCTGATAATCATTATCCATAGATAGGGGATGCCGCCCAAAAATGAAAGGGGCAGGGGACACAACAAAACCATTTGGGATAAACCTACTATGTTGGGGATCATATACTAATAATATTTTGATCCATAAAAAGACTACTAGATGGGGGATAAGCAGCATGTGTAATGAGGTTAAAAAATGTCATAAACCCGCCTATGGTATAAGAATAAATGATATAGGATCACACTCTGGTCTCATGGAGGGAGAACACTAATTCGTTCTGAGAATAATCTTGTTAAAGGGATCAGAATCCTAAAATGTGGACATAATGCCACATGGTATCCTCAAGGAGATGGATTATGGGAAAACACTCAACTGATATCAGTCTAAACTGATGAAACAAAGGGATCCCAACACCCTTAAAGAGGGTACATGGAATGTATCCGGGGTTAACAACATGTCTATTCCAATGATAATCATAGATTATAATGTTTCATCATACAATATGTCAAGCTCAAAGTACATGGTATGTAACTGTATATATACTACGTGTAGAGGACATCGAACACCCTACTCATGCCATCTAGTCATGTCCTTGTACACCTAGACTGGTATTATGGTCATCATCAGTTACTTTTGTATTCCAATTGTTGTTTATCTTTATAGATACAATCCCGGATTATAATATGGGAAACATGGATTGTGATAGATTGTTATGTATTTTTATATTTTTCTCTCTGCGGAAACACTGGTGGCCCATAGGAGCACATGATGTGTTATTCCATATTTCAGGTTTTTAACCCTATATTTTCTTTCTTATACTGGTTCTATATTCACATAATCCTCTACATCACCACCACCTCATTAATCTCTAAAAAAACATGCATCCATTGTTGGGAGACCTTCCAATTTCCAGATATCAGGATTCCGGATATGAATCCACTCCAAAAACACACCCACGATCCATACCATCTCCATTGTCTGTTAAATCCAGGAAGAACATAATCCATCGATTCATTGGTTCATCCTACAATTTTCCTCCCTCAACATCAATACTCTATCTCACCTCTAATCCTTAACTACATCCATGTTTTTTATATTCTTTGTTGAATAATGGTCATGAAATGACTATATACAATGTATTCATTTAACCCTTGTCCAATGATAATACCGACAATGAACATGTGATGAAATGGAGGATAAATCCGTAAATCACATGATGTGAGGAACAAATCTTATCCATTGTTTGTTTTTTCAGGATCTATTGCCGAAGAAATATATTAGTGAAGAGTGAAGTAACAAATTAGAAAATCAAAACCACGACCAATAAATCTACCAATAATTTTTGAATCAATTCATTTTTTTGGAAATGATTCATGTTTGATTGGGATAAAATAAGAACATGTAAATTACCCAAAAAAACATCCTAATCAATTTATGGATTGATCAATGAAAAATAATGATTTGTTTTCATTTTTGAGAAATATGAACTCTAATGGTAGAATGATTTTCAATCTGATCATGTACAATGTTATTTTCTATAATATCCTCCAATAATTATACCCAACGGATCCTCCTAATATATAGGTTTATTTAGTTTGTTAAAAATTTAATTGAATAATTAAATATATATAGTTATATTTATTTAATTATCAATCAATTAAGCCTCACAATTCCAATGCAAAATGTCGACCAAGATTATGTTTCGCCTAGGGAAAAACATATTCTCTCATCTCAATGAAGACCTCATTTTTTTGATCTGATTGTATTTTTTGGATATTTCAGTATTTTAATGAAAATAATTTTCTTCTGATACTAATATCATTACGACTATTCAAATATTAATTTCGTCCGCACCCAAAATATAAAGCCCCAGCCTTATACCTTACATAATCTTGAGTTATCACAAGATTACACGTTGAAGATCTTTTCAGGTTTAGAGTTTTAGAGAATTAGATCATAAAACATTCATTACAACCCACATTTAAACAAAGTGGTTACAATAAAAGGGAGTATTCTTCATTCCCATCAATGGAAACATATTTTAAATAAAACATGAATTTTTTCTTGACACTTACTTGACACTATCATCATATCATGTACCTTTCCCTTGACCTGTAAAAAACATTTCAAAAAAAATTGGGATGAGCATAAAAAGCTCAGTATGGGTTATAAAAACATAGAAAGGGAACATTGGTACATATATACATAAGAATGAAATCATACATTACCCATAAAACATAGGCACTTTAACATACCTCATAAAATCATGAACAAATCATAGAAATCATAAGACATAAAGGTAACTTGAGGCATTCATAACATTCTTAGGTAGGAAGTAACCCTCTTGGTTACGTTTGGAATACCCATCACAGTATATTCCTTAAAATCTCTTCGGAGAAACCTTAAAGTTTCACTCCTTCACGTTACCCAATGCATTGGAGAGATATATCGGGCTCACCCACCCTTAGTCTATCACAGAACGACCCGTCTTCATAATAATGCCCAAGAACCTCAACATAATCGTATCACATAAAACATGCATAAAGGAAACATAACATTTCCACCATTCAATCACAATATATCAATACCACACATTGATATCAAAATATTATGAAAACCATTTTCAATACCAAAATAAAAGAAAAGTAAAACATGGTATTTATATTTCTTTTAAAAAGAAGGTATGGCTTGTAGAGAAAGGTGAAACACAAATAATGGTCATGGCGGCGGAGAAGTCGTTGTCGCCGCATACATACGACAAAAACATTCCCTTTTGTCATTTTGTAAAGTTATTCGTATAAAAAAGATTCCTTTTGAATAAACTTAAAAGTCAAATGGTTTTATACACCGTATAAAAGAAAGTGGTGTATAAAATAAAATATGCCACAATGAAAGGAGATTGAGACGATGTCCCATACCTCGTATCCGACTTGACCCGACCGTTCTTTAATCTCCTGAATAATAAACTTGAGTTAATCTCTACTTTCTTAAGAACCTTTTTCAAGTTAATTATTCCTTTTATACCATGTTATGAACATCATGTAATCATTTAAGTTAATAATGTTCATTTTTTCAGTATTTGGTTCTTAAGTCAAAAATAGACCTCTTACACTTAAATATTGTTAATTTCGTAAAAGGTTCGTTATATCCATAATGATATTAATGATTTGGATAACATATATATCATATATATTCAGAATATACATGTATTTATAATATTACATCACATTCAGAGGTATGAAATGAAATGCACCGTTCATGGAGACGGTAAGCCGTACGTACGCATGAACGCTACTTCCATTTCTATTTTGTACTTTCTAGAATGGAATCATAATGATATAATAGTATATTATAATTCCACTATAATAACACATATAATATAATTAACTTTATCTTTACTCTTCCCACATATGGTATTAACGAATCAAATTACTTTCAGGGGGCGGTAGTCCGTACTTCTTAAAATGACGATATCGTGTTTACCCATAATGGAAACAATAATGGTATGCCATAAATGAAAATTACAGAATCTTAAGGAATGAATAAACATATTATATATCATATATAAAAATATTTTCATCATAATGGCCACCTTTGAAGGTGTTAAATGAGTATTGAACAATCATCGTTTCGGGAGGCAGAATTTCTCTATCCACGGAAACCGTATGTTCTTTAACCATTTGATGAGTTTTGTGAGAGTGTAGCTCGAATAAATATTATAACAACATCCTAGTATACTGAAGATACTGGTTCTGTTACAAAAAAGTAAATAAAAAGAGTTTAGGGGGTTGGAGAAGGAAAATAAAACAAATGAACATGTGAGAATGAATTACCTTTAAAAGTGTAACTCATTTTGATTTGAGCCTAAAGGATTCCTTTGAAAGGATTCTTCCAAAAGGGAATCCTCTAGGATGAGAAGAGTTATGTGGAGAGTGTAAATGGGAAGGTTTTGGCCGGGCCAAAGGCTTGAGGAGTGTGTGAAATGAGGTAGAGGTGGGGGCCTTTTATAAGAGGAGAGGAGGGGAACTTTTGGAAAGTAAACATATATTACTTTATTTGAAAAACAATTTCTATTTTAAAAGGTCCCACATTGATATAATTAGTGTATAAGGTGATAAGGGTTCGAAATACACCCATCCAATAAGATTTGGACATGTGTAGTTCATAAATTTTACATTATCTATCCATTTTATATAAATCGTCAAATAATGATGTCATCGTTGCATCATTATTTTGTCATAAATAATTTAATTTATTTAATGTCTAAAAATTATAAAAAACTACTATGATGTATGAAATTTTTTTATCTTTCCAATGACTATTTATAATCAAAAATGTGACTTTTATTACCCCACTTAAAAATTGTTTTAGTAAAACATATCATGTTTCTGTCATTTTTACTTTTAACATTAAATAAAAATAAATTAATGTCATTTTCCAACTAAAGTGGCTCCATGGGGTCCCCAGGTTGACACATGGCTTGTATTGGTCGGCCATGACTCAACCAATAGGTTTAGGACAAGTGTCATGGTGTTTTCTCATTTTTATATTATCATTTTTACCTTAAATTACACTAATTACCTCTAATCGTGATTAAAAACTTAATAAGTTACTATTCACCAAAAAATTATATTAATCTCTTTGAACCACATTTTAAATGCTAATGACAACAATGTATGTTGGATTTTCAAAATTCAATACACATTAGTGGTAAAATTTCATTTAACTGAAAAATCAGTTTGCTTGATTACCACTTAGTGGTTTCACTATTCATCAAAAATTGGATTTTTTCAGAAAATTACCAAAAATTCACCCTAAGCTATATTTGATATTACGAATTCAAAAATGAAGTCTATTTTACAGAATTCAAAACATATAAGTCACATTAATTAATTTAATAATTAATTCCCACTATCAGAGCAAATAGCTTGTTTTTATAAAACAATAAGTATCAAAAGATTGACACAAGTTTAACTCTAATGTCAAATTGAAATTGATTACAATGACCACAATTGGATTAAATGGTAAAAATATATTCTAATTTCACTTCAAAACCAATTCAAAAGATAATCTAATCATATAAATAAATTATATTAAAAAGCAGTTTTGATGTAAAATGCAGTATTTTTCACTATTCATTAAAAAATGAACATTGTCAGAAAAATACCAAAAATTCACACAAAGTAAATTTTGATGTCCCAATCATAGAGAATAAGATTATTTTGACAAACATAGTTTATAAAATTGTCAAAATATAGATTAAAAAATGTTTTGCCATCCAAGGCAGTAAAACAATCTTTTAAGAATATTAGTGTATTCTATGCTTAAGATGGTATTTATTTTCATTTTAAGCCTCTAAAACACTATTTAATTCATTAATAGACATTGATAAAAATATCTATTATTCATTACTTACTTGGGATGTTACATCCTTCCCCCCTTTTGAAAATTGTGTCCCCGCAATTTATTTACTTATCAAATAAATGGGGGTACTTATCCCTTATTGCATTTTCAGATTCCCATGTTGCCTCTTCCATCATGTGGTTTTTCCACAAAAACATTACCTGATTAATAACCTTATTTCGTAACACTTGCTCCTTGTGGTCAATAATCTGGACCGGTTGTTCCTCATAAGATAGGCTCTCTTCCAGCTGAACTACCTCTGGACTCAAAACATGAGATGGATCTGGCATATACTTTCCCAACATCGAAACATGAAAAACCTTGTGTAACTGAGATAAACTCGGATGTAAAGCCACTCGGTAAGCAACTGATCCAACTCTCTCCAGAATTTCATATGGTCCAATAAACCATGGACTCAACTTTCCTTTCTTACCAAATCTCATTACACTTTTCCATGGAGAAACCTTGAGAAAAACATGATCACCTACCCCGAAAGATAGATCCTTCCTCCGGTTATCCGCATAACTCTTCTGCCTGCTCTGAGCTGTTCTCATGTGTTTCTGAATCAGCTGAACTTTTTCTGCCATCTCTTCAACAAATTCTGGTCCCATCAACTTCCGTTCACCCACTTCATCCCAGAAAGCTGGAGTTCGACACTGCTTCCCATATAATGCATGAAATGGTTCCATCTGTATACTGGAATGAAAACTGTTATTATATGAAAACACAACCAAAGAAAGATGTTGGTCCCAACTTCCATGAAAATACATCGAACAAGCTCATAGAATATCCTCCAAGGTCTGAATTGTTCGTTCTGACTGCCCATCTGATTGAGGATGAAAAGCTGTACTAAAATTTAATTCAGTACCCAACGACTTCTGAAGGCCTTTCCAAAAGTTAGAAGTAAACCTGGGATCACGATCCGATACAATGGAGAGAGGAACTCCATGTAACCCGACTATCTATTTAAGATACAAATGGGAAAGTTGATCAAGATAGAAAGTATCTCGTAAAGCAAGGAAATGAGCAGATTTGGTCATGTGATCAAAAATAACCCAGATTGCATTATTACCTCGAGATGTCTTCAGTAATCCCACAACAAAGTCCATGTATATATTCTCCCATTTCCACTCTGGCACTGGTAAAGGCTGAAGCATCCCTTTAGGTAACTATCGCTCTGCTTTAACCTGTTGACATGTCAAACACATCACAGTAAAATCAACAATATCTCTTTTCATTCCATCCCACCAGTAATACTCTCGCAGATCTCTATACATCTTAGTACTGCCCGGATGAACTGAAAATTGAGAACTATGAGCTTCACATAACAAATCTCTTTTCAACTGTGAATCACAAGACACACAATCTCTTCCCAAATCTTAAAACAAAATCATTATCAATGTTGAATTCAGGAAAATTACCTTTCTAAACCATCTCTACCTTTTTCTGCAACTCACTGTCTTGCTTCTGTGATTGCTTGATTCTGCCTGATAGAGAAAATCTCACTGATACCTGAAACAAAATAGGAGTACTTCCTGCACCAACAACTTCTATTCCAAAGTTCATCAAATACTTAACCAAAGGATCACGTTCCAAACGCAACATTGCTAATGAAGAATTAATTTTTTGACGCAAAGCATCGGCCACATTATTTGCTTTTCCCGGATGGTAATCAATTATACAATAATAATCCTTGATTAATTCCAGCCATCTCCTCTGTCTCATGTTTAACTCTTTCTGAGTGAATATATACTTTAAACTTTTGTGATGAGTATATATTTCACACTTTACTCCATACAAATGATGCCTCCAAATTTTTAAAACAAAAACAACAGCAGGTAATTCCAAATCATGTGTAGGGTAATTTACCTCATGAGTTTTCAACTGTCGTGAAGCATAAGCAATTACCTGATCATTCTGCATTAGGACACAACCAAGTCCTTTCAATGAAGCATCACTGTATATAACAAACTCACCATTCCTGGAAGGTCGTGCCAAAACTAGAGCATTCACCAATCTTCTTTTCAATTCATGAAAACAATCATCACATTCTTTTGTTCTGATAAACATAACACCTTTCCGAGTTAGCTTAGTCATTGGACTAGATAATCGTGAAAAATTTCTAACAACCCTTCGGTAATAGCCTGCCAAACCATGTAAGCTACAAATCTCTGTTACATTTGTGGGTCTTGGCCATTCTTCCACAACTTTTGTTTTTGCAGGATCAACAGTTATTCCATCCTTAGAAACAATATGACCAAGGAAAGAAATTCGTTGAAACCAAAACTCACACTTCCTGAATTTTCCATACAGTTTCTTTTCTTTTATGGTTTGCAAGATAACCCTTAAATGTCATTCGTGCTCCTCTTTACTTTTAGAAAACCCCAAAATATCATCAATGAAAACCACCACAAACATATCCAAGAACTCGTGGAAAATTCTATTCATTAAGTCCATGAATACAACAGGTGCATTGGTTGGCTCAAAAGGCATTACTACAAATTCATAATGGCCATATCTCGTACGGAATGCAGTCTTCAGAATATCTACCTCTTTTACCTTCAGCTGATGGTACCCCGATCTCAAGTCAATCATTGAAAAAAACTGATCTCCCTGAAGCTGATGAAACAAATCATCGATATGAGGCAAAGGATATTTGTTCTTAACAGTGATATTATTCAAGGCTCTATAATCAATGCAAAGTCTCATAGAACCATCTTTCGTTTTAACAAATAAAACAGGAGCACCCCATGGTGATGTGATAGGTCGAATGAATCCTTTCTCTAATAAATCTTTCAATTGCTCCTTCAACTCTAAAAGTTCAATTTGAGCAATTCAATAATGGGGTTTTGAAATTGGCTTAGCATCAGAAACTAAGTCAACTGTAAACTCAACTTCTCGATCTGGTATTATTCCAGGCAACTCTTCCGGAAAAACATCAGGATACTCATTTACCACTGGAACATCATTAATCTGAACAGTTCCTTTATTTTCAACGACGTGTTCAAGGTAACATTCATTTCCATCTATTACATGTTTCTCGGCCTCTTGATAAGTTATCAACAGTAAGGGTTCATTCTTGTACACAAACTGAAAGTTTTTCTGAAAAGAAATTTTTTAGCTCTACAATCAATCTTAGAATGGTAAATAGAGATCCAATCCATACCCAGGATAACATCAAACTCTACTAGAGGTATAATAATAAGGTTTTCAAGTAGGTTCTTTCCACAGATAAGGATATGAAGATTCTTATAAATTCATTTTGCCTCAACATTTCCCCCAGGTGTTTTTACCCCATGTTCATGAGTCATTTCTTGAGATGGTATTCCCATTTTACTAGAAAAAGTTTCAGAGATTAAAGAATGTGTAGACCTCGAATCAAACAACACACTGGCATAATCTGAAAAAACAAAAAAAGTACCTGATACAACTTCATTTGATGGACCGACGTCTGCCGAAGTAGTTGCAAAAGATTTCACCACACCATTCTGCTTGTAGTATAACTGCTTCCCATCACTCAAGATCTTTTTCGGACACTCGTTTGCATAGTGACCCATCTCATTGAACTTATAAAATTTCACTAATTGTAAATCAAATTTTGTCTTACCTTCACCTTGATCCTTTTCAGTGCAATCACGAGCCTTATGTCCCATATTACCACATCGGTAGCACTTTCTAGAATTCAGAAGACATTCCCCATCATGCCTTTTTCCACATTTATCACAAAATGGAAACTTAGTTTTCTTACCATCAGAATTTTTTGAAGAATTATTACCTTTCTCCTGCCACCTTGGTCACTTCTTCTATTGGTTTTTATAGAACACTTGGTCATCGGCAAACTCCATTTCCACCTTCTCAGCACATCGAACAAGCTTTTCATAACTTTTATACTCACGAGAAGCTAATGCCCTTCGATATTTTGGCTTTAATCCTGAGTAAAAATGATTGATTTTACTATGAAGGTCTCAGATAAAATTTGGAGCATACCTTGCCAATCGAGTGAACCTTTCTTCATAGGCAGCCACTGAGTCTTCCTCTTTCCTCAATTCGAAGAATTTCATTTCCATCCTAAGTCGAACAGCCATAGGAAAATACTTCTCAAGAAACATACCTTCGAATTCATCCTAGTCGAGAGCATCAATCTCATCAGCGTCCTTGATATTTTTAACCATCGACCACCACGGATCTGCTTCACCCTCCAAACGATAAATAGCAAGAATAAACTTTTGATTGTCTGAACACCCCATGACATCGAAAATCTTCTCCATTGCTTTAATCCAACCTTCAGCTAACACAGGGTCAGATGATCCTCTGAATGATGGGGGATGTTGCCTCATGAAATGTTCCACCACTGACATATTCCTCTGCGGTTGATATGGCTGATCTCGTGCGTGGATACCACCACCATTTATAGCCTGAGTCAACTGTGCCATCACTGCAACAAACTGTTCAGTTCCAATTCTGACCATCTCAGGATGGTGATTTGGAAGGTTATTTCCTTCTGTATGCCTTCAGAGCACTGCTTAGTTGTTTCCTCTGCGGAAAACCATTCTGAACAAACTTGTCTTAGATGAAGCAACATGGTAATCTTCAAATGCTATATCATTTCAATTTGACCAAAAAAAATATTTTTGGATAATAATTTAATATAATTGTAACTCCTAATGTTTTCTAAACCGACCTATGATACCAACTATAAGGCCCAAGCCTTATACCTTACATAATCTTGAGTTATAACAAGATTACACGTTGAGGATCTTTTCAGGTTTAGAGTTTTAGAGAATTAGATCTTTAAACATGCATTGCAACCCACATTTAAACAAAGTGGTTACAATAAAAGGTAGTATTCTTCATTCCCATAAATGGTAACATATTTAAAATAAAACCTGGATTCTTTCTTGACACTTCCTTGACATTATCATCATATCATGTACCTTACCCTTGACCTGTGAAGAACATTTCAAAAAAACATGGGATGGGCATAAATTGCTCAGTATGGGTTATAAAAACATGGAAAGGGAACATGGGTACATATATACATAAGAATGAAATCATACTTTACCCATAACATATAGGCACTTTAACATACCTCATAAAATCATGAACAAATCATAGAAATCATAAGACATAAAGGTAACTTGAGGAATTCATAACATTCTTACACAGGGAGTAACCCTCTTGGTTACGTTTGGAATACCCATCACAGTATATTCCCTAAAATCACTTCGGAGAAACATTAACATTTCACTCCTTTGTGTTACCCAATGCATTGGAGAGTTATATCGGGCTCACCCGCCCTTAGTCTATCACGGAACCACCTGTCTTCATAATAATGCCCAAGAACCTCAACATAATCGTATCACATAAAACATGCATAAAGGAAACATTACATTTCCACCATTCAATCACAAGATATCAATACAACACAATGATATGAAAATATTATGAAAACCATTTTCAATACCAAAATAAAAGAAAATTAAAACATGGTATTTATTTTTCTTTTAAAAAGAAGGTATGCCTTGTAGAGGAAGCCGAAACTCAAATAATGGTCACGGCGGCGGACAAGTCGTTGTCGTCGCATACGTACGACAAAAACATTCCCTTTTGTCAGTTTGTAAAATGCTTCTTATAAAAAAGATTCCTTTTGAATAAAATTAAATGTCAAAGGGTTTTATACACCGTATAAAAGTAAGTGGTGTATAAAATAAAATATGCCTCAATGAAAGGAGATTGAGACGAAGTCCCATACCTCGTATCCGACTTGACCCGACCGTTCTTTAATCTCCTGAATAATAAACTTGAGTTAATCTCTACTTTCCTGAGAACCATTCTCAATTTCATTAATCCTTTTATACCATGTTATGAACAACATTTAATCATTTATGTTAATAATGTTCATTTTGTCGGTATTTGTTTCTTAAGTCAAAAATAGACCTCTTACACTTACATGTTGTTAATTTTGTCAAAGGTTCATTATATCCAGAATGATATTAATGATTTGGATAACATATATATCATATATATTCAGCATATACATGTATTTATAATATTACATCTCATTCAGAGGTAAGAAATGAAATGCCCCGTTCATGGATACGGTAAACCGTACGTACGCATGAACGCTACTTCCATTTTTATTTCGTACTTTCTAGAATGGAATCATAATGATATAAGAGTATATTATAATTAAAGTATAATAACACATATAATATCATTAACTTTATTCTTTACACATCCCACATATGGTATTAACGAATCAAATCACATTCAAGGGGCGGTAGTCCGCACCTCCTAAAATGAAGATATTGTGTTTACCCATAATGGAAACAATAATGGTATGCCATAAATGAAAAATACAGAAGCTTGAGGAAAGAATAAACATATTATATATCATATATAAAAATAGTGACATCATAATGGCCACCTCTGAAGGAGTTAAATGAGTATTGAACAATCATCGTTTCGGGAGGCAGAATTTCTCCATCCACAGAAACCGTATGTTCTTTAACCATTTGATGTAGTTTTGTAGAAGTGTAGCTCGAATAAATCATATAAAAACATCCTAGTATACTTAAGATACTTGTGTTGTTATAAAATAATTAAATAAAAAGAGTTTAGGGGGTTGGAGAAGCAAAATAAAACAAATGAACATGAGAGAATGAATTACCTTTAAATGTGTAACTCCTTTTAATTTGAGCCTAAAGGCTTCCTTTGAAAGGATTCTGCCCAAAGGGAATCCTCTAGGATGCGTAGAGGGATTTGGAGAGAGTAAATGGGAAGGGGTTGGCCGAGCCAAAGGCTTGAGGAGTGTGTGAAATGAGGTAGAGGTGGGGGCCTTTTATAAGAGGAGAGGAGGGGCACTTTTGGAAAGTAAAGAAATATTACTTTATTTGAAAATGTGTTTCGGTTTTAAAAGGACCCAAATTTATATAATTCGTGGATAAGTTGATAAGGGTTCTAAATCCATCCATCCAATAAGTTTTGGACATGTTTAGTTCATATATTTCACATTATCTTTCCATTTTATTTAAATCGTCAAATAATGATGTCATCGCTGCATCATTATTATGTCATAAATAATTTAATTTATTTAATATCTAAAAATTATAAAAAAAATACTATGATGTAGGAAATCTTTTTATCATTCCAATGACTATATATAATAAAAAATATTACATTTATAACACCACTTAAAATTTTTTTTAGTAAAACATATCATGTTTGTGTCATTTTTACTTTTAACATTAAATAAAAATATATTAATGTCATTTTCCAACTAAAGTGGCTCCATGGGGTCCCCAAGTTGACCCATCGATTTTCTGGGTCTGCCATGACTCACCCAATAGGTGTAGGACAAGTTTCATGGTGTTTTCACATTTTTATATTATCATTTTTACCTTAAATTACACTAATTACCTCTAATCTTGATTAAAAACTTAATAAATTACTATTCACCAAAAAATTATTTTAATCTCATTGAACCACATTTTACATACTAATGACAACCATTTATGTCGTATTTTCAAAATTCAATACACATTAGTGGTAAACTTTCATTTAACTGAAAAATCAGTTTGCTTGATTACCACTTAGTGGTTTCACTATTCATCAAAAATTGGAGTTTTTCAGAAAATTACCAAAAATTAAACCTAAGCTATATTTGATATTCCGAATTCAAAAATGAAGTCTATTTTACAGAATTGAAAACATATAAGTCATGTTAATTAATATAATAATTAATTCCCGCTGTCAGAGCAAATAGCGTGTTTTTATAAAACAATAAGTATCAAAAGATTGACACCAGTTTAACTCTAATTTCAAAGTGAAATTGATTCCAATGACCACCATTAGATTAAAAGCTAAAAATATATTCTAATTTCACTTCAAAACCAATTAAAAAGATAATATAATCATATAAATAAATTAGATTAAAAATCAGTTTTGATGTAAAATGCAGTACTTTTCACTATTCATTAAAAAATGAACATTGTCAGAAAAATACCAAAAATTCTCACAAAGTAAATTTTGATGTCCCAATCATAGAGAATAAGTTTCTTTTGAAAAACACAGTTTATAAAATTGTCAAAATATAGATTCAAAATTTTTTTCCATCCAAGGCAGTAAAACAATCCTTTAAGAATATTAGTGTATTCTATGCTTAAGATTGGATTTATTTTCATTTTAAGCCTCTAAAACACTATCTAATTCATTAATAGACATTGATAAAAATATCTATTATTCATTACTTACATGGGATGTTACACAAAATCCTATTTTTGAGTCGTTTTAAAATCCGACTAACAAATTAATCCATATAATATTCTAATATAGTAAATGAAAAAATTAGAGTCATTACAAAGATATAACCTCATGATGGAATCAAAAAAACATTCTGATCTACTTTTCCTATACATAATATCAGTACGATTCATTATCTTGAGAATGATGTGTGAATATATCTATTATATTTCTGATTCCATCTCCCAAAACAATTGGTTTCCTAGGAGTCCAATTATTTTATTGTCTATTTAATTCAGAATCAACATGTTTATTTATTTTTATACACTTAAATAAATCAAAATAATAGTGTGATTAACAATAATAGTAGATTTAATCCACATAATCATTAGAAATACTTACAATATGTCTAAATACACATGTTGTCTTTACAACATATTTCACTTTTGTCATAACCCATGTAATTCAAGGTTATTATTTAAACCATTAATGATGGTACAAAAAGGGATTTGTGAATTTCCAAAACATATCACCATTTAGTGTCAAAATAGATGCACAGTGGGGACCATTTTAATGTGCCATGTATTGTAATAGTCATGACTGAGGCACCTTTTTTGGATTAATTAACGCTAAGTACATCTATCCATAGACCTCATCCATTTGTAGTACCAATTCATGGTTTTCTTCTAGAAATTGACTACATATATCCTTTAACAATATTATAGGAATTCATCATACATTTATACTTTACAATAGACATATCCTTAGACATATCCCTAAGGATCTCACTATGGTTTTCTCATCATAGTATCAATAGGATAACTAAAACTACCATCTAATACTACTTATCATAACCAAAGAATTTTATAAAAAGATATTAAATATTTTTAGAAGAATATTTATTTAATTACACTAAAAATGCATGAGTATTATATATTTATTGGTGATTTGGAATCCTAGATACATAAAAAACCGGTTCATATGTTCACTACATCATCTCCCACAACGTTATTTATAATGATAACCCTTCTTATACAAATTATACATAATATATTTTTTCATAAACCGATGAAAGAGAAAAAATAAAGGTTGATATTATATGGACATTAAGAGTAAAAAAAGGAGATATATAATCATAACATGTGAATAAGGGTTTTAGAATATTTGAATAACATCTGAAATCCCTAACTTTTACATCAAATACAATAATATTGAGTCATAACATAAATATTGGGAGTTCATAATACATGTATCATGATGAAATCAAAGAACCTGGTCCATGAGAATATAAATGTTGAATAAAACATAGAAGTACGGAAACAATTAATCATTGAAAACCTTATTTCATGGATACGTACCAAAACATTCATAACATGTTATATTTGGGATAACCACACATTTACCTACTTTGGTTTGGTGATGTTTTCTTCTGTAAAATATTTTTGGGCATGGGATAACCTATCATGTTTCATAAGAGCTCATTGAATATTAATCATTAAAAAATGAAATAGGGAGATATATACATATGACACAACACATAATCACTAAAATAATGTTCCATAAGATCATAAAACTGTCGTCATATCAGATCTAGTGAAGTGAGATTGAATTCATAAAAATTTCATCATATCATATCCAGAAATATATTAACATGTTTCATAAACTTTTTTTAATAATAAAAATTAACTATCAAGAGTAGTTCTATGAGTGGAATCATTTGACTATATACCCATTAAATCATAGTTAACATGATATTATGTCATCTTAGATGGAAATTTATTTTTAAAGGACACAAGGAACATTTCATTAGGAAAATTACATATATTTGATTGTCACTTTTTAAAACTAATAATTAATAAATCATTTTGGAAATCATTTTTTAAAAATATTTGAAAAATGAAAAGGAATTTTTAAAACATTGATTGTACATGTCAACATTAAATATTTTACATGATAAAATAATAAATTATATCAATTTTTTTTAAATCCAATTTCATCTTGTTTAAAAAAACATGATGATTCCTATTAAAATATAATATAAAAAGTCCAAATGGGTAAACATTGCATTAAAAATTCCATAAGAACATTGAAATATTTTTAAAACATTTTTTAAAAATATGGATATTTAAGAAAAATGTTTTTTCAATAGATGAGAGAAATAATGTTAGTTTTCATTAAAAAAATTTAGATTTATTAGTATATTAATAGAGGACAATGAAGGAAATTATTTATTCATATGAAATGACTAGAGGAAATGATAAATCATTATTTTCATGAGTTATAGTTAATAATATTTCTTCATTGAAATCATTAACATACACAATTATGAAATAAATGAGATAGTATAATAAAACAAGCACCACTTTGGTATGTTTGAATCATAATCCCTATAATGGAATTACATTAAATGAATATTACAATATAATGATAATAAAAAAATTAATGATATTATATGTCAAAGGGAATGTGTGAAAAAATCATTATAAAAGTATTATTATGTTACAAAAAAATATATATTCATTTAATAATTCATTATTACCATCCATGTAAAATAGAAATTAGAATCACATTATATCTGTTCTCAAGGTTGAAGTCTTTCCTACGTACAAGCGAGATTATTATTTCCCAATGTGATGAAAGGTAAGAAGTTATATGTGGTATTATAATTAAAATGGTATAATAATATAACAATATAATATATAAGTATTAAATCCATTATTATAAACATTTTGTGATAGGTGGTTATGGAAAATGAATAAAATTGTTTCGTGAGGAAGTAGTCTATCGTAAAACGATCCAAAATTCAATTCCCATTTGATGGAATTTTAGACGGGTTAAATTTCTTCCATTATCATAATAGAAAATAAATATATGGTATATACTAATTTTATCATGTCAACATTATTTAAGATGATGTTCAGGAGTTATAAGAAGAACTAAAACTAAAATTCTTATTTTAAATCGTTACCTTTTTTCGGAAAATTACTTTAGGTTTAACATATGTCCTTGCTAGATAGGATTTATGATAACAAAAATTCCTCTATTATGTAGGTAGGGAATTAAGGATGATATTTTTGAATAATTGGATGAAAAAAAAAGATTTTCCAATTAATTATAAAAGATAAAAAGGGTGGCCTTTTAAAAGTGTGGGATAGAACACAAAGGGAATTTTTGAAAATAATAAAGTGTACCATTACTATCACATGTAAAAATACTAAAAAATTAGCCAATATAAATATTTACAGGTTATATGATCTAAATATGTATATACAATCTCTTATTGAAATGTTTCTATTTCATTTATCCATTTCCTTTTGGGTTAACCAGCACAAACATATTTTTACTTAAACTACAATAATAAAATTTTACTATCTATAATTTTGTTGTCACCAAAAATTAGGTTGAAATTATTTTGTAATATAAATTAACCTAACATATAATATAGAATACAATTATTCAAATTAAAATAATTAATTTTATTTATTTTCAAATTTAATCAAACATAAATGATGAAAAAGTGGTTTTCTAAGAGAAAGTTTTCAAAAGTTATAAATAATTTCTACCAGAATTGAATATAGAAGTTTTTAAAACAACCTAGAATTGAATAATCAAAATATAGATTAAAGTTTTTTTACATTTAAAATAATTTTAAAAATATTACCTAATATATTCATTAAATGAAAATGCAGTTTTCTATAAAAAAATTATTTTTCACTATTAATATTAATATTTTGATAATATACCTCTCCTTATTTTATACAGGGCATAATTATGCCCTATTTATTTTAATTTAGTTCAGTGGTATTCAAATGCAATCTTCTACTAAGAATAATTTTACTAAACAACATAAAAGAAATTTTTTTAATGTAAACAGTGACAATGACCTTTTTCCCCATTATGGCCATTATTTTATACATGGAATCTTTTACAATATGTAATGATTTTAAAAATAAAATTATGTACAATTTTACTTTTTTAGGTATTTTGATATTGAATTTTTTTTGATAATGGATTGATTATATCAATATTTTGAAATTCATACCTATGATTTCAATGTATAATTTTTATTTTATTCATTATTATTGATAATGTGTTATCAGTATGTTATGGTTATTGAGAATTTATTTTTTATATGGTGGTTCTATGATAATCTAAGGGCAGGTAAGCCCATGATAAAACTCCATGGAATTGGGTATTGTGACAGAGGTAAACGTTAGGGTTTCTTCTAATAAATTGAGTGAATATAGTGTGATGGGTAATCCAAAAGTAACCTTGAAGGTTACTCTATATGTAGCCATGAACGCTATAAATCTAGTATGATATGGATACCACATGTTACCTTTAGGATTTATAATTTCTATAATTATTTGTAGAAATATAATTATTAAATGATTTAGTTAATGTAGTTTATGTTTAATGGGTGACGAGTATGATTTTTTGAAAATTATTTCATGGGTCTTACAAATTCCCTCAATAATTTTTTTATTCCGTATTTTATATTCCATAATGATATTTTAATTCTCATCCCATGTTTTTGAAAAAATTTCCCCATCGTATGAGAATGGGTAAGAGAAAAAAATAATTCAAGAAGCCTTTATTCAATTAAAATAAAACAGATTTTGTTAAAAGTTATTCACCCTGTGTAAATAGTTGATACTTAGTGTAACTATTCACATGTAATGAATGAGTATTTTATTTAATAGTTATGGACGAATTCTTTATAATGATAACCCTGAAAATATCTTCAATTAGAATTATTGACATAATTCAAGATTATGAAAATTTTAAGGCTGAGCCTTTTTAATCGTGACTCCTTGAAGATATGTCAATAATATATAGGATATAGTTGTTTCTAACCAATGTGTGTAAATCCACATGTGGAACGGATTCTTATTGAGTGGATTGTGCAAGCAATACATGATTTGGGACATTCACAAACTGTAATTTCCATTCTGGCTCTAGCTATGGAACCTTAGATGGACATTTTCATTATTAGTTCTCTAGAGTTCCTTCGCCAAAATCCAAAACCATTATAGTACTCAAATGATGCTAATGATTCTGTTGAGTGGATGAGATGAATGGAGGATTTTGTTTTGGTTTTGGAGACCCATAATGATATTAATGTGAACTATTCCACCTTCATGCAACAAATACATAGAAATTGATGTTGTCAAATATGGTAATTACAAAGATGAATGGGGATTATAGTGTATATACATAAAATCTAATTTCACTGACCCATTCATTTTATATTTGTTGCTTTTATACATGTCACTATGTTATTCACATTCATGTAGGATGAGAGGACCATGAAAGATTATGAAAACCGTTAGGCTGAGCAAGTATTTTTATTGTCTGGAAAATTATCAAATGAGAACATGAAGGTGAAATGTTTCGAGTTGTTCCTTCATCCAAATATTCAATAATTGTTTTTTGTACTGATGATTTATTCTTATGCTGGCGTACTTGATAAGGAAGTAATGTTCGAGATGGACCTGTCTGGAATGTTAGGTTTTTTTAGTAGATTCTTTTTCTCCAAGTTCTAGTGTTCATTAATCTAATATAAAGTAGATGCATGATGAATCTCATAGTGTTTCATGATTGAAGAGATTTTCAAAAAGACTATAAGTACCTACAAAATATTATTTAATCTATTACCAATTTGGTAATAAAGGTCATTCGAAGTGGGTTCTCACTATGGCACCCCTGAATTGTTGCTACTAAAGAAGCTCATGACGGTGTGTTTAATGAAATTTTCAGTTGATGGAATTACCTTTAAGATTATTTATAACAATATTTTCCAGTCACAATATCTTTAGATATATCATCTCTCAAATGGATTTGAATCTTCCTTAATAGAATGGGGTGCAATACCTATAGTATTTCAATTTCAAAATGAATTATTCTCTCTATAATTATAATTTCATTGTAGATTATTTGAGAAGGAAACATATGGCCCATGTTGTGAAATAATAATTAGAAGAATAGAACAGTATGGGTTTCTATGAAAAGATGCATATTGGAGTTCTGGAATTAGGGATCAAGCGTTCTTGGAAACTCTTCAATTGATATTTTCTCTTCTCAGGTTGATTCATTAGGAACATAATGTTAATGTTGAGTTCCATATAATTAGATAACCTCGTTATAGTGGGGAGACCATTAATGATTGGTTATTATCCCAAGAGGCCATTTTATGAATTCAGAAACATTTTAGATACTGTATCTGGTAAGGAAATCTCTTATGGTGGAATTCTGTAGTTTTTATTTGGAAATTCACCTAGGAACCACAAATAAGTTCCATGACATAAAGTGGTACAATTGTTGACCGTGTATGATATTCGACACTGGTGAGTTTTTCTATCATTGTTATATGTGCCAATATGAGAAGTCCAAACAATTGAAACCTATGGGGTTTCTTCTACTTCTAGTCCCAAAAAGGAAGTGCGATAAAATATATATGGATTTAGTGGTTTGTTTTACATGTTAAAAATGGATTTAGTATTAAATATGGATTGTTATTGACAGGCTAATGAAATCGGATCACAATATATCTATTCGTGATAGAAACATTGTAGAGGAGTTTGGAAACCTATATGTGAAAGAGATTATTCATTTTCAGGGAGTTTCATCTGTTATGGTATCTAAAAGGGATCCTTTGTTAACTTCTCAATTTTTTATATTCCATTAGGAGGAATTATGATCTCATGATCATTCGAGTAGATAATACCATACATGGAATGATTGCTAGACAAAAGGAGATATACAGATTCATGAGTATATGATTCGTACTTGTGTTCTAAACATTAGTGGAGCTTGGGAAGATAATACGGAGTATTTTGAGTTTTCATATAACAAAACACACAATTCCATGATCAGAATGTTTATTTTTGATTCCTTTTATGGTCATCCCTTTAATTCTCTATTGAGTTGGTTTGAGAATGGTGAATGTTCCTTGGTTCGACTAAGCATGGTCAAAGAGAGAATGTAAAGATTCAGTCGATTCATCATTTGATTTTGAGGGAACATAGTAGATATATTTCTTATTATGTTGTGAAATTTAGACCTTGCGTATTCTTTGAAGATTACCTACTACTAATTATGGTTTCACCCTTTTTGGGTCATCGACTGCTTTGGTTTCATGGGAAGCCTGATCAACATTTTTTGGACCATTTGAGGTTACTGAGTAGGTGAAGAATATTTCTTCAAATTTATCACTACCACCGCAACATAAATCGATAAATTACTTGTTTCATTTATCACAACTGAGAATGTATCTATCTAAACCATCTCATTTTTTATCTGCTGTCATAATGTAATTGAACCTGATTTATTTGTGACTGAAGGACTAGTCATGATAGTTCATTCTAAAATCATGTTACATTTTGGGAGTATGATATCTATGGATCATGTGAAATGGTCTCATGGTTTGGATTGTGTTGATAAGTTGGATAGGGGCATACTTACAAGACTACAATGCTATCATCTTTTTTACATTGAATTGTCATCAAAGGATTTCCATGGAAGGAATCTTTCTAGGGTGGGGGTGGTGTAACATCCTGTTACTATTTTTAGGTATTCATAAACCCTTAATTATTAATATTAATTGATTGGGTTTGGATTGTGTTTTTATTGGGTGATTTTTTTCATGTTTTATAGACTAGTGCATGAGCGGCGCCCGATTTTACAAACCATGTTCTTTCAACATAAATTTAGGAAAAAATGGAACATGGAATTCACATGTATTGTGCATTATTTACCAAACCGTTCACCAAGTCCAGAGAAAATATTCAACACATATATAATATGTTCATGAATTGTGAAGGGTATGACTAAACCATGTGCCTCTACCCATGAAACCTTTTGTAATGGTTTTAACATAATCTGAAATTTGATAATAAAAAATTCAAACATTATTTTTTAGGTAATCAATGGACTAGTTTTGACCAAATTTAAGTTACTACCATTATTGGATATCCCATAAATTATTATTGTATTCTTAAATCCATCCCTGATTTGATTCAAACATTTAGTAACAAGTTCAATCATCAACCATTAGGTTTCCTTTTTCTATTTTTATTCTTCAATGGTATATCTTTTTCTCTATTGGGTTCCATGAAACTCTCTATATATTTTAGGATCTAATAACAAATATTTTGGTTCTAAAAATAGCATTAATTCAATATATCTGTTCTTTTCTATTTTGGAGTTTTCTGTCTACGACATTGTGATTTGAGATTTTTTGATCCTATGGTTTGTGGTTCCATTATGATGCCGAATTTTTATATACCAGGAAATTCATTGTTTAATTTTATTTTATAGAATTATGTGAATTTTATTGGTGTTTATTAAAAAAATTGTAATTTTTTATCATAAAAAAAGGATTTTCATTTAATTGGTGTTATAATGAAAAATGGTTTTTTGGCATGAAATTTGATGACCCAAAATTTCATTAAATAGTCTTGTGTTTTTGGAAAATTTTGATATATCCGTTTCGGAATTTATATTGTGTGTTTGGTTGAAATTTTAGAAATTAAATTTTTGGACTTAATTTAGGAAATGGTTTCGGTGGAAAAAATGTGAAAACACCTCATTCCATTTAAATTGATGTTTGTTATGAATTACATGGAATTTGTTGAAATTTTAATCATTGAATTTAATTGTTAAATTGGATTGTTAAATTGTAGAATCGTTTTTTAATATAGATTTGTGGAAAATTGATTAAAATATATTTTTATATAAAATATTGTGCCTAATATTATTGAAAAGGAATTCTTTTCATCAAAAATGTATAATGGGTTTAATAGAGAATATTAGATTATTTGAAATGGGTAATAATACTTAATTTTGTTTTTAAATTGTCTTATTATAAATTTTCCACATTATTTTTTCATAAGGAAAATTCCATACATTGGTGGTAGTTGCTCCAATTTTTGTATATCAAATGTATTTATGACATTTTTGTAAACTTTTTTACATTTTTTATGATTTATATAATCTATTTTTATATAATTTATTTAAGGAAATTTTTGAAAATATCCATTTGTGTAATTAATCTTTTTATGTAAAGGTAATTCCATAATTTGAGAAGTGTTACCATCATTTCAAATGAGAAGTATGAATTTAGAATGTATTTCAATATTTTAATTTTAAATCATGAATCTTTGAATATGATTTTGAAATTCCAAACTAGTTTATTTGATATTTGAAAAAACATTCTTGGTTAATTAGATATTTTCATCTTGATGTTGAATATTTGGGTGAAATCCTATTGGGTATTTTCTCACACACTACACATGCCTTCGAATGATTGTAGATATTATTATTTTAGGCTCGAGCAAGGTAATATGATCACATAGAGGTGGTTCGTGCTATTGATATGTGGACTTGGTCAGTAGAATCCTTATGGACTTGCATCATTTTTACTATTTATGTACTTCTTATAAAATACATTGGGTGTATTTTATGATTGACTTATCGAACAGTTAATTTAGTGGAATACCACATAAATCAACAACTGCAGTTGGACTGGGTACATGATTTCTTCCATATGTCGTAGTTGACGAGGTATGTTAATGGCCCATCGCTCGTTATCGACTAAGTTGAGCAGGACATTGAGGATGGATCATCCATTACTGAGTACCCCGTGGATATTAAGAATTTGAATGAGAGGATCCTTCATTGGAAATTGATTCCACATTTGCGTATCCAGAATCATCAATGGAATCTTAGTGGCAGAACCAAGGGGCAGTATACCTAGTGGTGAGCCTCGTACCATCATGTGATTATGTTTCCAGAATTATTTGTTCTAATTTTGTGACTATGCTCAATGAAGACATTTGATTCAATGTCCCAATTTTTTTTAAATATATTAATTTTCACACACATACACAATAACTAAAAAAGTATACTGACTCTAAAATGGTTGACCATATTTGAAATATGACTGCATACTTGTGTATAGAATGTGAGTTTTAACATAAGTTCGACATAATCATTTTCAGTGAGGGCCGATTGTGAAAAATTCATGATCAGCGTAAATAAAAAATAAAATAATTTATTTATTTATTGGTTATTTCTATGTAGTGATAGATTTCATTTATTCTCATATGGTAATAAGATTGAATCAGTGATATCTTCTCAGTCTATAGAGATTTAGATTATTGTTCGAGAGAATTATTGGAGAATGATAATAGATAGGTATCAGATCATAGATAATTGAAAAAATATTGTTCTTGGATCTCATCACCAATGGTGGCACAATACTTATTCATTAATGATCTTTTCAAACACAAGTTAATATGTCTGATTTTTTAATTTCAATAATTAGTCTTAATCTTATACAAATATGGATCAATTCCACCAGCCAAATTTATATATTCCCCATCAGTAGAATTAAATTGATTGTATTTTTTATTATTTCATTTTTATTTATCCCACATCATCGATATTCATCTATGAAAATGAATCATGGAAAAATAAAAAATGGATGATTTTTTACATAATTTTTTATGGATTTTTGTTTTATCTCAAATTTCTTTTATAATATCATTGTTATTTATTATTGCCAACTGTTTGACCAATACGTGGATGATGATTATTGTGTTGATGTAAATCAGTGTAATGAATCAAAACTTCTGGTATGACACATGATGGTGGTTTTAGTTCTTGAATCAATGATGATGTTTTGTTGATCAATGGAAAATGAGACTGAATAGGTCATTCTATATTTTTTTTGAGAGACGCACAATGAAATTATAAATTTTCTGAATGCAATATTACAGTTTAGATTTGAAACCAGAATATATAATATCTTGATATATGAGTCTAGAAAGACCCTAAATCAAGAATTTATAATGGGGGTAGTGGTTATTGTGAATTGGAAGATGATAAAGAAGAGGAAAAGGGTTTCTATAAAATCTCGAGGAAGACAGTGTGTATGTCGGGATGGCATGCCATGTGTGGGAATCTCAAATTTGTATAGGGTTTTAGTATGAGGTTAAGGATCACATGTTGTTTGACCCCTATCAAAATCTATTTGAACCATCCATGATGGAATAGTATTTACTTCAAAATGAATATTTTCATAAAAAATGTGCTTTTCTAGAGGATTGACGTGTACGTGGAAACGTACATGGCTAGGTGTACATGAACATGGCCACTTATACAAAGGACAATACAATGGCTATAAAAATGTACAATAACATAGATAACATCAAAAACGCCGGTTCTAAGGGATCTTGACATAATTTGTATATTTACATTTACATGTCATGTGATACTTTACTATGTGGGATGTCTTGGGTATAGGTGGACACCAAGTGTACCCCTACTACACACCATGAACATACATCAGGAGTATTTTTTTATCTTCATTTCTTTAGATTGTAAAAATAATGGTTATGTGTGTTACCTTCTTCCATTATCTTGATGATACTTTGCGAAATTACACACAAATCATATGATATTGATCCCCTATATGGGAAAAGTTTTAAATTGAGTTCTGTTTTCCATCCATGAGATTGGAGTATTATCCCCTATCATATTTATAGCTTATGTGTGTTTTTTGTAATCAGTGTGGAATCTCTATGAAGGTTATTAATCCTCTATTTATTACATCATAGTTCTATCATTCATGATATCATTATCATATGACACCGTATATAGAGGGTAGATCCAGATTGAATATGTGATGTCCTCTAGTGGTTCTAAGAATGACCCACTATATGTGTATCAGGGTTTTCTCAGACTAGTTACCTTCATGGGTAGTGACTAAAGATATGTAGATCATCATAATGTGCCTATTGAGTCAATAAGGTTTTCCCTATGACTTTTCCATTCCTTCTTGTTTTGAATATCACAAACACCTTATCTTTAAAAAATTCGCTTTTATAAGGAAAATTTCTTTTATAAAGAAAATTTATTTTATAAGGAAAATTTTTTTTTTTAAGAAAAATTATCCTTATCATATATTCATTCATATAATTCTTAAGTATACGATTCGGATTAATTTCTATATTCTCAGAATTTTTTGAAACATTGATGTGAATTATTATGTTTTAGGATCCGAATTCTGGATGAGAACTGTAATAAAGATTCACTCCAAATTCCAGATGAGAACTGTAATGAAGTTTCATTCGGAATTCCAGATACAAATTCTGTTTAAGTCCTACTCCGAATTCATGATACTAATCCTTATGAATTTTGACATCGAATTCTCATTACGAATTCTAATGACGAATTCTCATTACGAATTCTGATGACGAATTCTCTTTCTGAATTCTTATTCCGAATTCACCTATTAAATAGAATCTGATCATATTTGTTTTATTCACTCCAAATTTATTTAGACTCCGAAAATTATTTTTGGTTAGACTCCGAACATTCATTTTTCTTTCTCTTTTATAATTTTTCTACTCTTTAATATTTTTCTTACACTCCGAACCTTCACTCTGAATCTTCACTCTGAAATTTTTAGTTAAGACTAAAAACGATGTCGTACATTCTGTTACACTTTTTTTGTTATAAAACTATGTCGTCTATTGTGTTATAAACTAACCATTGCTTAAGTTACACGTGTACAGGTCCCTCAATTTTTTAAGGAAAATATGATCGTTGGAAAGGAGGATGACCTTTCCTATAAATAGGAGCTCATTTGAAAGAGATAAAAGAAGAACATAGAGGAGTTGATAGATCTAGAGACCACACAATGCTATGGTGATTTCTATGGAGAGAAAGCTTTTCATGACTTGTGCGTACTGAACCGCTCATTCATTTTTTTCTTCGTGCGACTTAGAATGTTGGTGATCACATTCGAGGACTTCAGGGGATAGGAAGACTGAGGTGCCCGCTACCTTGAAGTTGATTGCTTCCTTGCAGAGGAAGACAGAGCTGCCAACTACCTCGAAGTTGAGGGCTTGCGGGGATAGCAAGACATAGACTCTGATCTTCGTATCCATGGGCTTACCATGTTGTGGGTAAGACAGACATGCTTGAAAGTATAAATCAAGAGACCTTTATCCAAGGTTGTTGGATACCCTTCTCTTTAGGTTAAAAGACTTATATCTTATTACTAGTAGTTTTACTACTTGTTTGTTTCCGCTGCATTTTTTATTGTAAGGAAAGTATAATTTTTTTATACTTCCATACTTGTAATATGATTCATTTAGATTCTATAAGAATTAAGGTAGAATCTCATATTGTAATCTTTTGTTAAGTTTCATCATCCAAAACCATATTTCTGGAACCTACTTTCAAAATCTCATTCCAGTTTCAAGAATTTTCATAGGAGTTGAAGTTTATAAATTCATTCCTTATTCCATTTTTTCATTTGGTGATAGAGGTGTTGTGAATTTTCTTAGTTTAACTTTTTTAAACTTAGTCCTTTCCTTTTATTAAGGAAAACATAGTTTTTCGTAACTAACTACAAAGGTTCCAAAGGAATTTTTAAAGTATACAATTTACCCCCCTCTTGTATTTTGAGCATCTACATCATTATTTCGATCCTAAAATTGGTATCAGCGCAGGTCTCTGAAATACTTGTACTCACGTATAAGTTTTTCTTGCTCACTTTGTCATTCGGAACATTCTCATTCCGAACTTTCTCATTCCGAACGTTGTCATTACGAAATTTGTTATTACGAATTTTTTTAACAAGTTTATGTGCTGAAGGTTATTTTAAGTATTCTAGGATTTAATGTTGGTTATATTGATAATCTATATCCTACAAGACCACCAATATTTGATGGTAATGATTATGATTAATGGATAGATCGAATGAATACTTTTTTATCAATACTGGAGTAGACATATTTTTGATGCTTACTGGAGATTATAAAGTTCCTGATAAGGAAGTTAGAACGTTTACTAACCATGAAAAGCAAGAGTATCAACTCAATTATAAGGTACACAACACTCTACTTTGTTCAATGACTAGAAATATATATAGCCAAATTTCTTCCTGTGAAGCAGCTAATTGTATCTGGAAGAAGTTAGAAGTTACACACTTTGGAAATTCTAATGTGATTGAGACTAGGATAGCTATGCTTAGAGCAGAATATCATGGCATCAATTTTCCGTATGGTGAACCAATATGTAATGTTCAACAGAGGTTCATGACTACAGTCAACAACTTAAAATCTATGGAAGAAAAAGGATTAGATGATGAAGCACTTGTGGATAAGATAATTGATATTATGCCTAGTGAGTGGGAATTCAAATGATCTGTTATAGATGAGAACAGGAAGGTCACTCAAATTTCTCTTGATGATTTATTTGGAACTCTTCTCCAACATGAAACCAGAATTAAGAGAGATGCTGACAACATCAAAAATAAGAATGGGAATGGTACTGTTGCTTTTACAACAACATCAAATCATATGAAATTTAAGACTCCTAAGAGAGTAACCAGATCCAAGTCTAAGAGGATGGTTGTTCAATCAGATTCTAGTGAATGTGAATTATCAAAAAATGAGTTAGAAAATCATGCTCGAAGGATGAAAAAGTCAGCTGGCCAAAGAAATTTCCAATCCAAGTATCTGAAAAAGGAAAGGAATGATAAGAAAGATGGAGAAGTTACTTGTTACACATTCAAGAGAGCAGGAAATATTATACCATATTTCCCTTTGCTCAAAAAGAAATAACGGACAGAAAGGCATTCAGATAGGAAGAAAAAGAAGTATTATAAATCCAAAGCTAAGAATGTTCTGAAAGCTAGTGACACCTGGAGTGCCAGTGGTGGTAATTATTCAGATGAATCTTCTGATTACGAATCTTCAAGACAGAAGAATATTGGTCTTATAGACAGATTACCTATTGATAATAATTTTTTTATGGATAAGGTACGAAATTCTAAATCATTGACCAATTTTTCTTTAAATTATAATGATAGTAAGTGTTATAACTCTTCTGATGAAGAATCCTCTTCTAATGAAGAAAATACATTACCTACTTATGAATAATTCTCTAGGTTTGCTGAAATTATTCAAATTGAGAACTGTAAACTCAATAAGAAACATGATAAGGCAAACTCTAGGAATTCTATTCTTACAAAAGAGATATCAGATCTTTCTATAGATCTTGATAAGAAAAATGCTGATTTTGAAAGTATTTCAAAAAAATCTTGAGGAAGTAAGTTCTGAGAAGAACCAACTTTCTAAAGAGTTAGAAAAAGTAATTTCTAAGAAAAAGGATTTCTAGCCTAGCTCTAGTTCTAAAACTAATGATTTTGGGGATAAAAACTTGGTTATAAAACTCAAGTCTGAAATTTTTTCCTTAAATAAGTGTTTATCAAACATTACCCATGGTAAGGAAAATTTTGATAAAATGTATTCCCAAATATGACCTTTAAGAAATAAATCCGGATTTGGTTATACCCATGAAAAGGAATTTTTTAGTAACAATTATTTTGTTCCTTAAAGTGCCCCATTTTGTACCAAGTGTCAATGTGGTGGTCACTGGGCAAAGAATTGTTCGTTAAACAAAACCAAATCCTTAGGATTTCACAAATCTTACTTTTCCATGAAGACGTAGGTTCCTAAAATTTTTTATCTGGTAATCTCGGATCCAAACAAGTTGGATTCCGAATGTCTAATTATCATCTTGATTTCAAGAAAATAAAGAGAGTACCTGTAATAATACATGGTAAATAGATAGTGGATGTTCCCAACACATGACTGGTAACAAAAGATATTTTGAAAAGATTATCAAAACGAAAGGAGGAAAGGTAACTTTCAAAGACAATCCTAATGGAGAGATTTTTGGTATTGGTAATATTGTTCTTTTAGGAAAAACATTGATTTCAAATGTTCTTTTTGTTAAGGGTCTTAAGCACAACCTCATTAGCATAAGTAAGTTATGTGATGAAGGTTACGTTGTGAATTTTAGGAATGATAAGTGCTTAGTTCACACTTCCAAGGATGAATTTATTCTCTCAGATAATAGGCAAGAGAATGTTTACACTTTGAAACTAGAAGACCGTAGGATCCAAGATTTACCTTGCCTATGTGCAATGGAAGATCATTCCTGGTTATGGCATAGAATAATAGATCACTGTAACCTTAGAATCCAATGTAAACTCTCTACGAAGATACTAGTTAAGGATCTACCAGATCTTAGATTTTATTCTTCTAAAGTATGTGATCCTTGTCAATATAGAAAGAAACATAAATCTAGTTTTAAATCAATCGGTGAAGTCTCAACAATTGATGCATTACAGTTAGTGCACATGGATATTTTTGGTCCAACACAAACTGGAAGTATTGGAGGCATATACTATGTGTTTGTTCTAGTTGATGATTACACTAGATTTACATGGGTTTATTTTCTAGAAAGGAAGTCTAATGATTTTTCTTTTTTCAAATGTTTTAGTGCTCAAGTTAAAAATGAAAAAAACCTTCCATTGAAAAATATTCATAGTGATCATGGAGGATAATTTCAAAATTATGATTTTGAAACTTTTTGTAGTAGAAAAGGTATTACTCACAATTTTTCAGCACCTATAACTCCTCAACAAAATTGTGTAGTTGAGAGAAGAAGTAGAATTCTTCAAGAGATAACTATAACCACGTTGAGTTAATACACTATTGCTAGACATTTCTGGGCTGAAGCTGTAAGTACTGCTTGCTATACTATAAATCGATTTTTGATTAGACCTTTTCTTAATAAAACCCCTTATGAGTTATGGAACGGTAAAAAACCAAGACAATACTACATCAAGGCTTTTGGTTTCAAAGTGTTCATTTTGAATACTAAAGATAACCTACATAAATTCTCACCAAAATCTGATGAAGGAATTTTCTTAGTTATTCCACAACTTCTAAGGCATATAGAGTTTTTAACAAAAATACTTGTACTGTTGAAGATACAGTACTTGTAAAATTTGATGAGTCTGATTCTTTTCTTTTTAAACCATCTCAGCCTACATCCTCAGACGTGTTTTCAAAAACTGATTGTCAACCTTCGATAGAAGAACCTTATGATAAGGATAATTTTTATGAAGATACTTCTGAAACATTTACCCCGGAAGACATTCTACCCTATGTTGATGAACATGCTTTTCAAAACCCAAATCAGGTGTTTCATAAGAATCATCCCAGTGATAGTATCATTGGTGATGTAAATAAACCTATAAAGACTAGAATTTCCTTAAGAAATATAGTAGAACATCTAGCATTTCTTTCCCAATTAGAACCTAAAAGCACTGATCAAGCTTTAGGTGATGATGATTGGATCAAATCCATGCAAGATGAACTAAATGAATTTGAAAGGAATAAAGTCTGGACTTTGGTTGAAGGACCTAGGGAAACTTCTGTTATTGGAGTAAAATTGGTTTTCAGAAACAAATGTGATGAAAATGGAGTAATAGTAAGAAATAAAGCTAGACTTGTTTCCAAAGGCTATAATTAGCAAGAGGGAATAGACATTGAAGAAACCTATGCTCCAATATCTAGAATTGAATCAATCTGTATTGTACTCACCTTTGCAGCATTATTTAATTTTAAACATTTTCAAATGGATGTGAAATGTGCTTTTCAAAATGGTTATGTTCAAGAGGACGTTTTTGTTGAAAAACCTCCTGGCATTGAAGATACAAAACATCCTGATTGTGTTTTTAGACATACCAAAGCTCAGTATGGCCTTAAACAAGCCCCACGAGCATGGTATGATAGACTCACTGGATTTCTTCTTCAAAATAACTATGTTAAGGGAAATTTAGATCCAACTATTTTTATAATGAATGATAAGAAAAATGTTTTGATTGTTCAAATTTATGTTGATGACATCATATTTGGTTCAACTCAGCAATCATTAATCGACTCTTTTGCAAGTCTAATGAAATATGAGTTTGAAATGAGTATGATGGGTGAGTTAACTTTTTCCTTGGTTTTCAAATTTCTCCAAAACTAGAAAGAATCTATATATATCAACATAATTATATTAATGATCTTCTCAATAATTATGGTTATGACAACACTAAGAGCATATGTACTCACATTGGTACCTCAAACTCTTTAGATCTTGATGAAGCTGGGAAACTAGTGGATCAAACATCTTTTAGAGGTATGATAGGATGTTTACATTACTTAACATCTAGTCGACCAGACTTAATCTTCTCATTATGCATATATACATGATATCAATCCAATCCTAAGGAATTTCACTTAAAGGCAGTAAAAATAATTTTTCGCTACCATAAGGGAACCTTGGATCTAGGATTATTTTATACTTCTGGAAATGATTTTATTCTAAAAATCTTTTCTAATTATGACTTTGGTGGATGTTGAATGGATAGAAAAGTTACATTTGGAACTTTTCATTTCTTAGGAGATTCATTAGTTTCTTTGTCTTGCAAGAAGAAACATTCTGTAGCACTCTCCACTGCTGAAGCTGAATTCGTAGCAGCTGGAAGTTGGTGTGCTCAAATGTTGTGGATACAACACACCCTCACAAACTATGGATTACATTTTACTAAAACTCAAATTATGTGTGATAACACTAGTGCCATTTCATTAAGTAAGAACTCCCCACATCACTCTCGTGCAAAACACATAGATAGTAGGCATCACTTTCTTAGTGATCACAAAATAAAAGGAGATATAATTCTTTAATTTATGAGAACGCAAGATCAACTTGATGATATTTTCACAATATATTTTCCTACTGATAGATTGGAATACATTAAACAGAAGTTAGGAATGATAATTGTAAGGTAGACCTTCTTAATTAAAATCCTGTTGAAAAAATATACTTACATTAATAAACTAATTTTCATAGGGGGAGTACATTTGGTTGTCAGAGTAACTATGTTTTTCAAAGTTTGTTTTCAATCTTTTCGGAACTTAATTTCCGGTATGGATATTTCTAGAACAGAAAATTTCCAGAATGGATATTTTCGTATAGAAAAATTCTGGAATGGAAATTTTCGTATTAGAAATTTCCAGTAAGGAAAATTTCATACTGGTATTTCGGGGGTAAACAACATGTCTATTCCAATGATAATCATAGATTATGATGCTTCACCATACAATATGTGATGCTCAAAGTACATGGTATGTAATTATATATATACTACATGTAGAGGTCATCGAACAACCTACTCATGCCATCTAGTCATGTCCTTGTACACCTAGATTGGTATTATGGTCATCATCAGGTACTTTTGTATTCCCATTCCTGTTTATCTTTATAGATATAATCAAGTATTATAATATGGGTAACATGGATTGTGATAGATTGTTATGTATTTTTATATTTTTCTCTCTGCGGAAACACTGGTGGCCCATAGGAGCACATGATGTGTTATTCCATATTTCAGGTTTTGTAACCCTATATTTTCTTTTTTATACTGGTTCTACATTCACATAATCCTCTACATCACCACCACCTCATTACTCTCTAAAAAACATGCATCCATTGTTGGGAGACCTTCCAATTTCTAGATATCATGATTCCGGATATGAATCCACTCCAAAAGCACACCCACGATCCATACCATCACCATTGTCTGTTAAATCCAGGAAGAACATAATCCATCGATTCATTGGTTCAACCTACGATATTCCTCCCTCAACATCAATACACTATCTCAACTCTAATCCTTAACTACATCCAATTTTTTAATATTCTGCATTGAATAAATGTCATGAAATGACTATATACAATGTATTCATTTAACCCTTGTCCAATGAAAATACCGACAATGAACATGTGAAGAAACGGAGGATAAATCCGTAAATCACATGATGTGAGGAACAAATCTTATCCATTGTTTGTTTTTTTCCAGGATCTATTTCCGAAGAAATATATTAGTGAAGAGGAAAGTAACAAACTAGAAAATCAAAACCACAACCAATAAATCTACCATTGATTTTTGAATCAATTCATTTTTGTGGAAATGATTCACGTTTGATCGGGATAAAATAACGACAAGTAAATTACCCAAAAAAACATCCTACCCATTTTTTTGATTGATCAATGAAAAATAATTATTTTTTTTCATTTGTGAGAAATATGAACTCTAATGGTACAATGATTTTCAATCTGATCATGATATAATGTTATTTTCTAGAATATCCTCCAATAATTCTACCCAATAGATCCTCCTAATATATAGGTTTATGAAGTTTGTTATAAATTTAATTGATTAATTAAATATATATAGGTATATTTATTTAATTATCAATCAATTAAGCCTCACAAGTCCAATGCAAAAAGTCGACCAAGATTATGTTTCTCCTAGGGAAAAACATATTCTCTCATCTCAACGAAGACATCATTTTTTTGATCTAATTGTATTTTTTGGAGTTTTCAATATTTTAATGAAAATAATTTTCTTCTGATACTAATATCTTTACGACTGTTCAAATATTAATTTCGGCCACACCTGAAATCCAATTTTTGAGCCGTTTTAAAATCCAACTATCAAATTAATTCTTATAATATTCTAATATAATAAATGAAAAAATTATAGTCATTACAAAGATATATCCTCATGATGGAATCAAAAAAAAAA
Organism: Viscum album; assembly: GCA_963277665.1. Taxonomy (NCBI): domain Eukaryota; kingdom Viridiplantae; phylum Streptophyta; class Magnoliopsida; order Santalales; family Viscaceae; genus Viscum; species Viscum album. Next base: position 352,921,263 of record OY728152.1, on the reverse strand, counting down.
CATTCTGATCTACTTTTCTTATACATAATATCAACCCGATTCATTATCTTGAGAATGATGTGTGATCATGTCTATAATATTTCTGATTCCATCTCCCAAAACAATTGGTTTCCTAGGAGTAAAATTATTTTATTGTCTATTTAATTCAGACTCAATATGTTTATTTATTTTTAAACACTTAAATAAATCAAAATAATAGTGTGATTAACAATAATAGTAGTTGTAATCCACATAATCATTAGAAATACTTATAGGATTTCTAAATACACATGTTGTCTTTACAACATATTTCACTTTTGTCATAACCCATGTAATTCATGGTTATTATTTAAAACATTAATGATGGTACAAAAAGGGATTTGTGAATTTCCAAAACATATCACCTTGTAGTGTCAAAATAGATGCACAGTGGGGACCATTTTCATGTACCATGTATTGTAATAGTCATGACTGAGACACCTTTTTTGGATTAATTAACGCTAGGTATATCTATCCATAAACCTCATCCATTTGTAGTACCAATTCATGGTTTTCTTCTAGAAATTGACTACATATATCCTTTAACAATTTTCAAGGAATTCATCCTACATTTATACTTTACAATAGACATATCCTTAGACATATCCCTAAGGATCTCACAATGGTTTTCTCATCATAGTATCCATAGGATAACTAAAACTACCATCTAATACTACTTATCATAACCAATGAATTTTATACAAAGATATTAAATATTTTTAGAAGAATATTTATTTAATTACACTAAAAATGCATGAGTATTATAAATTTATTGGTGATTGAAAACCTAGATACATAAAAAACGGTTTCATATGTTCACTACATCATCTCCCACAACGTTATTTATAATGATAACCCTTCTTATACATATTATACATAGTATATTTTTTCATAAACCGAGGAAAGAGAAAAAATAAAGGTTGATATTATATGCACATTAAGAGTAAAAAAAAGGACATATATAATCATAACATGTGAATAAGGGTTTGAGAATATTTGAATAACATCCGTAATCCCAACCTTTTACATAAAATACAATAATATTGAGTCATAACATAAATATTGGGAGTTCATAATACATGAATCATGATGAAATCAAAGAACCTAGTCCATGAGAATATAAATGTTTAATAAAACATAGAAGTACGGAAACACATAATCATTGAAAACCTTATGTCATGGATACGTACCAAAACATTCATAACATGTTATATTTGGGATAATCACACATTTACCTACTTTGTTCTGGTGATGTTTTCTTTTATAACATATTTTTGGGCATGGGATAACCTATCATGTTTCATAAGAGCCCATAGAACATTAATCATTACAAAATGAAATATGGAGATATGTACATATGACACGACACATAATCTCTAAAATAATGTTCCATAAGATCATAAAACATTCGTCATATCAGATCTAGTGAAGTGAAATTGAATTCATAAAAATTTCATTATATCATATCCAGAAAATATTAACATGTTTCATAAACTTTTTTTAATAATAAAAATTAACTATCAAGAGTAGTGATATGAATGGAATCATTTGACTCTATACCCATTAAATTATAGTTAACAAGATATTATGTCATCTTAGATGGAAATTTATTTTTAAAAGACACAGGGAACTTTTCATTAGGAAAATTACATATATTTGATTGTCACTTTTTAAAACTAATAATTAATAAATCATTTTGGAAATCATTTTTTTAAAATATTTGAAAAATGAACAGGAATTTTTAAAACATTGATTGTACATTTCAACATTAAATATTGTACATGATAAAATAATAAATTATATCAATTTTTTTAAATCCAATGTCATCTTGTTTAAAAAACAACATGATAATTCCTATTAAAATATAATATAAAAAGTCCAAATTGGTAAACATTGCATTAAAAATTCCATAACAACATTGAAATATTTTTAAAACATTTTTTAAAAATATGGATATTTAAGAAAAATTGTTTGTCAATAGATGAGAGAAATAATGTTGGTTTTCATTAAAAAACATTTAGATTTATTAGTATATTAATAGAGGACAAGGAAGGAAATGATGTATTCATATGAAATGACTAGAGGAAATGATAAATAATTATTTTCATGAGTTATAGTTAATAATATTTCTTCATTGAAATCATAAACATACACAATTATGAAATAAATGAGATAGTATAATAAAACAACCACCAATTTGGTATGTTTGAATCATAATCCCTATAATGGAATTACATTAAATGATGATTACAATATAATGATAATAAAAAAATTAATGATATTAAATGTCACAGGGAATGTGTGAAATAATCATTATAAAAGTATTATTATGTTACAAATAAAATATATATTCATTTAGTAATTCATTATTACCATCCACGTAAAATAGAAATTAGAATCACATTATATCTGTTCTCAAGGTTGAAGTCTTTCATACGCACAAGCGAGATTATTATTTCCCAATGGGATGAAAGGTAAGAAGGTATATGTGGTATTATAATTAAAATGGTATAATAATATAACAATATAATATATAAGTATTAAATCCATTATTATAAACATTTTATGATAGGTGGTTATAGAAAATGAATAAAATTGTTTCGTGATGAGGTAGTCTATCGTAAAACGATCCAAAATTCAATTCCCATTTGATTGAATTTTAGACGGGTAAAATTTCTTCCATTATCATAATAGAATATAAATATATGGTATATACTAATTTTATCATGTCAGTATTATTTAAGATGATGTTCAGGAGTTATAAGAACTAAAACTAAAATTCTTATTTTAAATCGTTACATATTTTTCGGAAAATTACATTAGGTTTAACATATGTCCTTGCTAGATAGGATTTATGATAATAAAATTTCCTCTATTATGTAGGTAGGGAATTAGGATGATATTTTTGAATATATTGGATGAAAAAAACGATTTTCTAATAGATTATAACAGATAAAAAGGGTGTCCTTTTAAAAGTGTGGGATAGGACACAAATGGAATTTTTGAAAATAATAAAGTGTACCATTATTATCACATTTAAAAATACTAAATAATTAGCCAATAAAAATATTTACAGGTCATATGATCTAAATTTGAATATACAATGTCTTATTGAAATGTTTCTATTTCATTTATCCATTTCCTTTTGGGTTAACCACCAACAAACATATTTTTACTTAAACTACAATAATAAATTTTTACTATTTCTAATTTTGTTTTCAGCAAAAATTAGGTTGAAATTATTCTATAATATAAATTAACCTAACAAATAATATAGAATACAGTTATTCAAATTACAATAATTATTTTGATTTATTTTCAAATTTATTCAAACATAAATGATGAAAAAGTGGTTTTCTAAGAGAAAGTGTTCAAAAGTTATAAATAAACTCTACCAGAATTGAATATAAAAGTTTTTAAAACAACCTAAAATAGAATAATCAAAATATAGATTATATGTTTTTACATTTAAAATAATTTTAGAAATGTTACCTAATATATTCATTAAATGAAAATTCAGTTTTCTATAAAAAAATTATTTTTCACTATTAATATTAATATTTTGATAATATACCTCTCGTTATATTATACAGGGCATAATTATGCCCTATTTATTTTACTTTATTTCAGTGGTATTCAAATGGAATCTTCTACTAAGAATAATTTTACTAAACAACATAAAAGGAATTTTTTTAATGTATACAGTGACAATGACCTTTTTCCCCATTATGGCCATTATTTTATACATGGAATCATTTTCAATATGTAATGATTTTAAAAATAAAATTAAATACCATTTTACATTTTTAGGTATTTTTTATTGAAATTTTTTTGATAATGGATTGATTATATCAATATTTTGAAATTATTACTTATGATTTCATTGTATAAGTGTTATATTATTCATTATTATTGTTCATGTGTTATCAATATGTTATGGTTATTGATAATTTATATTGTATACGGGTGGTTCTATGATAATCTAAGGGCAGGTGAGCCCATGATAGAACTCCAAGGAATTGGGTATTGTGACAGAGGTAAACGTTAGGGTTTCTTCTAAGAGATTGAGTGAATATAGTGTGATGGGTAATCCAAAAGTAACCTTGAAGGTTACTCCCTATGTAGCCATGAATGCTATAATTCTAGTATGATATGGATATAAAAAGTTAACTTTAGGATTTATAATTTCTATATTTATTTGTAGAAATATTATTATTACATGATTTAGTCAATGTAGTTGATGTTTAATGTGTGATGAGTATGATTTTTTGAAAATTATTTCATGGGTCTTAAAAATTCCCTGAATAATTGTTTTATTCCGTATTTTATATTCCATAATGATATGATAATTCTCATCCCATGTTTTTGAAAATATTTCCCCATCGTATGAGAATGGGTAAGAGAAAAAATAATTCAAGAAGTCTTTATTCAATTAAAATAAATCAGATTTTTTTAAAAGTTATTCACCCTGTGTAAATAGTTGATACATAGTGTAACTATTCACATATAATGAATGGGTATTTTATTTAATAGTTATGGACGAATTCTTTATAATGATAATCCTGAAAATATATTCAATTAGAATTATTGACATAATTCAAGATTATGAAAATTTTAAGGCTGCGCCTTTTTAATCATGACCCCTTGAAGATATGTCAATCATATATAGGATATAGTAGTTTCTAACCAATGTGTGTAAATCCACATGTGGACCTAATTATTATTGAGTGGATTGTGCAAGCAATACACGATTTGGGACATTCTCAAACTGTAATTTCCATTCTGGCTCTAGCTATGGAACCTTAGATGGACATTTTCATTATTAGTTCTCTAGAGTTCCTTCGCCAGAATCCAAAACCATTATAGTACTCAAATGATGCTAATGATTCTGTTGAGTGTATGAGATGAATGGAAGATTTTTTTTGGTTTTGGAGACCCATAATGATATTAATGTGAACTATTCCACCTTCATGCAAGAAATACCAAGAAAATGATGTTGTCACATATGGTAATTACAACAATGCATGGGGATTATAGTGTATATACATTAAATCTCATTTCACTGACCCATTCATTTTATATTTTTTGCTTTTATACATCTCACTATGTTCTTCACGTTCATGTAGGATGAGAGGACCATGAAGGATTATGAAAACTGTTAGGCTGAGCAAGTATATTTATCGTCTGAAAAATTATCAAATCAGAACATGAAGGTGAAATGTTTCGAGTTGTTCCTTCATCCAAATATTCAATAATTTTTTTTTAATGATGATTTATTCTTACGCTGGCGTACCTAATAAGGAAGTAATGGTCGAGATGGACCCGCCTGGTATGTTAGGGTTTTTTAGTAGATTCTTTTTCTCCATGTTCTAGTGTTCATTAATCTAATATAAAGTGGATGCATGATGAATCTCATAGTTTTTCATGATTGAAGGGATTTTAAAAAAGACTATATGTACCTAGAAAATATTATTTAATCTATTACCAATTTGGTAATAAAGGTCATTCGATGTGGGTTCTCACTATGGCACCCCTGAATTGTTGCTACTGCAGAAGCTCATGAAGGTGTGGTTAATGAAATTTTGAGTTGATGGAATTACCTTTAAGATTATGTATAACAATATTTTCAAGTCACAAGATCTTTAGATATATGATCTCTCAAATGGATTTGAATCTTCCTTGATGGAATGGGGTGCAATACCTATAGTATTTCAATTTCAAAATGAATTATTTTCTCTACAATTAGAATTTCATTGTAGATTATTTGAGAATGAAACATATGACCCAAGTTGTGAAATAATAACTAGAAGAATAGAACAGTATGGGTTTCTATGAAAAGATGCATATTGGAGTTCATGAATTAGGGATCAAGTTTTCTTGGAAACTCTTCAGATGATATTTTCTCTTCTCAGGTTGATTCATTAGGAACATAATGTTAATGTTGAGTTCCATATAATTAGATAACCTCATTATAGTGGGGAGACCATTAATGATTGGTTATTATCCCGATAGGCCATTTTATGCATTCAGAACCATTTTAGATACCGTATCTAGTTAGGAAATCTCTTATGGTGGATTTCTGTAGTTTTTATTTGGAAATTCACTTAGGAACCACAAATAAGTTCCATGACATAAAGTGGTACAATTGTTTACCATGTATGATATGAGACACTGCTGAGTTTTTCTATCATTGTTATATGTTCCAATATGAGTAGTCCAAACAATTGAAACCTATGGGTTTTCTTCCACTTCTAGTCCCAATAAGGAAGTGCGATAAAATATATATGGATTTCGTGGTTTGGTTTACATGTTACAAATGTAATTAGTATTAAATATGGCTTGTTATTGACAGGCTAAGGAAATCTGATCACAATATATCCATTCGTGATAGAAACATTGTAGAGGAGTTTGGAAACCTATATGTAAAAGAGATTATTCATTTTCAGGGAGTTTCATCTGTTATGATATCTAATAGGGATACTTTGTTAATTTCTCAATTTTGTCGATTCCTTTAAGAGGAATTATGATCTCATGTTCATTCAAGTAGATAATACCATACATGGTATGATTGCTAGACAAAAAGAGATATACAGATTCATGAGTATATGATTTGTACTTGTGTTCGAAACATTAGTGGAGCTTGTGATGATAATATGGAGTATTTTGAGTTTTTATATTACAAAAAAAACAATTCCATGATCAGAATGTGTATTTTTTATTCCTTTTATGGTCATCCCTTTAATTCTCTATTGAGTTGGTTTGAGAATGGTTAATGTTCCTTGGTTGGACTAAGCATGGTCAAAGAGGAGAATGTAAAGATTCAGTCGATTCATAATTGGATTATGAGGGAACATAGTGGATATAATTCTTATTATGATCTGCAATGTAGACCTTTCAAATTCTTTTTAGATTACCTACTATTAATTATGGTTTCACCCTTATTGGGTCATCGACTGCTTGGGTGTCATGGGAAGCCTGATCAATATTTTTTGGACCATTTGAGGTTACTAAGTTGGTGAAGAATGTTTCTTCAAATTTATCACTACCACCACAACATAAATCGATAAATTACTTGTTTCATTTATCACAACTGAGAATGTATCTATCTAAACCATCTCATTTTTTATCTTCTGTCATCATGTACTTGAACCTGATTGATTTGTGACTGAAGGACCAGTCATGATAGTTCATTCTAAAATCATGTTACATTTTGGGAGTATGATATCTTTGGTTCATGTGAAATGGTCTCATGGTTTGGATTGTCTTGATAAGGTGGAGAGGGGCATACTTACAAGACTATAGTGCTATCATCTTTTTTACATTGAATTGTCATCAAAGGATTTCCATGGAAGGAATCTTTCTAGGGTGGGGGTGGTGTAACATCATGTTACTGTTTTTAGGTATTCATAAACCCTTAATTTTTAATATTAATTGATTGGGTTTGGATTGTGTTTTTATTGGGTGATTTTTTTCTTGTTTTATAGGCTTGTGCATGAGCGGCTCCTGATTTTACAAACCATGTTATTTCAATATTCTAGAGAAACTATTAAACACATATATAATATGTTCATGAATTGTGAAGGGGTTGACTAAACCATGTGCCTCTACCCATGAAACCTTTTTTAATGGTTTTAACATAATCTGAAATTTGATAATTAAAAATTCAAACATTATTTTTTAGGAAATCAATGGACTGATTTGACCTAATTTAAGTTACTACCATTATTGGATATCCTATGAATTATTATTGGATTCATGAATCCCTCAATGATGTGATTCAAACATTTAGTAACAAGTTCAATCATCAACCATTAGGTTTCCTTTTTCTGTTTTTATTCTTCAATGGTATATCTTTTTTTCTATTGAGTTCCATGAATCTCTCTATTGATTTTAGGATCTAATAACCACTATTTTGGTTCTAAAAATTGGATTAATTCAATATATCTATTCTTTTATCTTTTGGAGTTTTCTATCTACGACATTGTGATTTGATATTTGTTGATCCTATGGTTTGTGGTTCCATTATGATGCCGAATTTTTATATACCAGGAAATTCATTGTTTAATCTTAATTTATAGAATTAAGTGAAATTTATTGGTGTTTATTAAAAAAATTCTAAATGTTAATCATAAAAAAGAAATTTTCATATAATTGGTGTTATAATGAAAAATGGTTTTTTGGCATGAAATTTGATGACCCAAAATTTCATTAAATAGTATTGTGTTTATGGAAAATTTTGATATATCAGTTTCTGAATTTATATTGCGTGTTTGGTTGAAATTTTATAAATTAAATTTTTGGACTTAATTTAGGAAATGGATTCTGTGGAAAAAATGTGAAAACACATCATTCCATTTAAATTGATGTTTATTATGAATTACATAGAATTTGTTGAAATTTTAATCATTGAATTTAATTGTGAAATTGGATTGTTAAATTGTAGAATTGTTTTTAATATAGAATTTTGGAAAATTGATTAAAATAGATTTAGATATAAAACATTGTGTCTAATATTATTGAAAATGAATTATTTTGATCAAAAACATATAATGGTTTTAATAGGGAATATTAGAGTATTTGAAATGGGTAATAATACTTAATTTTATTTTTAAATTGTCTTATTATAAATTTTCCACATTATTTTGTCATAAGGAACATTCCAGACATTGGTGGTAGTTGCTCCATTTTTTTTATATCAAATGTATTGATGACATTTTTTGTAAACTTTTTTACATTTTTTATGATTTATATAATCTATTTTTATATAAATTTTTTAAGGACATTTTTGAAAATATCCATTTGTGTAATGAATCCATTTATGTAAAGGTAATTCTATAATTTGAGAAGTGTTTTCATCATTTCAAATGAGAAGTATGAATTTAGATTGTATTTCTCTATTTTAATTATAAATCATTACTCTTTGAATATGATTTTGAAATTCCAAACTAGTTTATTTGAAATTTGAAAAAACATTCTTGGTTAATTAGATATTTTCATCTTGATGTTGATTATTTGGTTGAAATCCTATTGGGTATTTTCTCACACACTACACGTGCCTTCGATTGATTGTAGATTTTATTATTTTAGGATCGATCAAGGGAAAATGATCACATAGAGGTGGTTCGTGCTATTGATTTGTGGACTTGGTTAGTAGAATCCTTAGGGAGTTGAATCATTCTTACTATGTATGTACTTCTTATAAAATACATTGGGTGTATTTTATGATTGACTTATCAAACAGTTCAATTAGTGGAATACCTCATAAATCAAAAACTGCAGTTGGACTGGGAACAAGATTTCTTCCATGTGTCGTAGTTGACGAGGAATGTTCATGGACCATCGCTCGGTATCGACTAAGTTGAGCTGGACATTGAGGATGGATCATCCATTACTGAGTACCCCGTGGATATTAAGAATTTGAATGAGATGATCCTTCATTGGAATTTGATTCCACATTTGCATATCCAGAATCATCAATGGAATCGTAGTGGCAGAACCAAGGAGCAGTATACCTAGTGGTGAGCCTCGTACCATCATGTGATTATGTGTCCAGAATTATTTGTTCTAATTTTGTGACTATGCTCAACGAAGACATTTGATTCAATGTCCCAATTTTTTTAAAATATATTAATTTTCAAACACATACACATTAACTAAAAATGTATACTGACTCTAAAATAGGTGACCATATTTGAAATATTACTGCATACTTGTGTATAGAATGTGAGTTTTAACATAAGTTCGACATAATCATTTTCAGTGAGTGCCGATTGTGAAAAATTCATGATCAGCATAAATAAAAAAGAAAATAATTTATTTTTTTATTGGTTATTTTGATCTAGTCATAGATTTCATTTATTCTAATATGGTAATAAGATTTAATCAGTGATATTTTCTCAGTCTATAGAGATTTAGATTATTGTTCGAGATAATTATTGGAGAACGATAATAGATAGGTATCAGATCATAGATAATTAAACAAATATTTTTCTAGGATCTCATCACTAATGGTGGCACAATACTTATTCATTAATGATCTTTTCAAACACAAATTAATATGTATGATTTTTTAATTTCAATAATTAAACTTAATCTTATACAAACAAGGATCAATTCCACCATCCAAATTTATATATGCCTCATCAGTAGAATTAAATTGACTGAATTTTTTATTATTTCATTTTTATTTATCCCACATCATCGATATTAGTCTATGAAAATGAATCAAGGAAAAATAAAAAATGGATGATTTTTTACATATTGTTTTATGGATTTTGGTTTTATCTCATATTTCTTTTATAACATCAATGTTATTTATTTTTTCCAACTGTTTGAACAATACATGGATGATGATTATTGTGTTGATGTAAATCAGTGTAATGAATCAAAACTTCTGGTACAACGCATGATGGTGGTTTTATTTCTTGAATCAATGATGATGTTTGGTTGATCAATGGAAAATGAGACTGAATAGGTCATTCTACAATTTTTTGAGAGACACACAATGCAATTATAAATGGTATGAATGGAATATTACAGTTTAGATTTGAAACCAGAATATATAATATCTTGATATATGAGTCTAGGAAGACCCTAAATCAAGAATTTATAATGAGGGTAGTGGTTACTGTGAATTGGAAGATGATAATGAAGAGGACAAGGGTTTCTAGAAAATCTTGAGGAAGACAGTGTGTATGTCAGGATGGCATGCCATGTGTGGGCCTCTCAAATTTGTATAGGGTTTCAGTATGAGGTTAAGGATCACATGTTGTTTGACCCCTATCAAAATGAATTTGACCCATCCATGATGGAATAGTATTTACTTCAAAATGTATATTGGCATAAAAAATGTGCTTGTCTAGAGGATTGACGTGTATGTGGAAACGTACATGGCTAGGTGTACATGAACATGTCCACTTGTAAAAAGGATAGTACAATGGCTATAAAAATGTACAATAACATAGATAACATCACAAAGGCCGGTTCTAAGGGATCTCTACATAATGTGTATATTTACATTTACATGTAATGTGAGACTTTACTATGTGGGATGTCTTGGGTATAGGTGGACACCAAGTGTACCCCGACTACACACCATGAACATACATCAATATTATTTTTATATCTTCATTTCGATAGTTTGTAAAAATAATTGTTATGTGTGTTATCTTGTTCCATTATCTTGATGATACAGTGTGAAATTACACCCAAATCATATGATATTGATCCCCTATAGGGGACTAGTTTCAAATTGAGTTGTGGTTTCCATCCATGAGATTGGAGTATTAACCACTATCATGTTTTTAGATTATGTGTGGTTTTTTGTAATCAGTGTGGAATCTCTAAGAAGGTTATTTATCCTCTATTTATTACGTCATAGTGCTAGCGTTCATGTTATCATTATCATATGACACCCTATATTGAGGGTAGATCCAGATTGAATATGTGTTGTCCTCTAGTGGTTCTAGGAATGACCCACTATATGTGTATCAGGGTTTTCTAAGACTAGTTACCTTCATGGGTAGTGACTAAAGATCTGTAGATCATCATCATGGGCCTATTGAGTCAATAAGGTTTTCCCTATGACTTTTCCATTCCTTCTTGTTTTGAAAATCACAAACACCTTATCTTTAAAAAATTCGCTTTTATAAGGAAAATTGCTTTTATAAGGAAAATTGATTTTATAAGGAAAATTGTTTTTGTAAGAAAAATTATCCTAATCATATTTTCATTCATATATTTCTTAAGTATAAGATTCGGATTTATTTATATATTCTCAGAATTGTTTGAAACATTGATATCAAGCATTCTGTTATAGGATCTGAATTCTGGATGAGAACTGTAATAAAGTTTCACTCCAAATTCCAGATGAGAACTGTAATGAAGTTTCATTCTGAATTCCGAATACGAATTCTGTTTAAGTTCTACTCTAAATTCATGATACGAATCCTTATGAATTTCGACATTGAATTCTCATTACGAATTCTAATGATGAATTCTCATTACGAATTCTGATGATGAATTTTCATTCTGAATTCTTATTCCGTATTCATCTATTAAAAAGAATCTAATCATCTTTTTTTTATTCACTATGAATTTATTTAGACTCCCAAATTGTTTTTGGTCAGACACCGAACATTCATTTTTCTTACGCTTTTATAATTTTTCTACTCTTTAATATTTTTCGTACACTCCGAACCTTCACTCCGAATCTTCACTCTGAAGTTTTTAGTTAAGACTGAAAACGATGTCGTACATTCAATTACACTTTTTTTGTTATAAAACAATGTCATCTATTCTGTTATAAACTAACCATTGGTTAAGATACACGTGTACAGGTCCCTCCATTTTTTAAGGAAAATATGACCGTTGGAAAGTTAGCCGACCTTGCCTATAAATAGGAGCTCATTTGAAAGATCTCAATGAAGAACATAGAGGAGTTGATCGATCTAGAGACCACACACTACTATGGTGATTTCTAGGGAGATAAATCTATTAATGCCTTGTGCGTACTGAACCGCTCGTTCAGTTTTTGCTTCGTGTGACTCTGAATGTTGGTGATCACATTCGAGGACTTTCTGGTATAGGATGACTAAGGTGCCAACTATCTTGAAGTTGAGGGCTTCCTTGCGGAGGAAGACAAAGGTTGCCAACTTCCTAGAATTTGAGGGCTTGCGGGGATAGCAAGACATAGACTTTGATCTTCGTATGGAGGACTTACCCTGGTGTGGGTAAGACATACTTGCTTGAAAGTATAAATCAAGGGACCTTTATCCAAGGTTGTTGGATACCATTCTCTTTGGGTTAAAAGACATATATCTTATTACTAGTAGTTTTACTACTTGTTTGTTTCAACTGCATTTTGTATTGTAAGGAAAGTATAAATTTCTTATACTTCCTTACATGTAATCTGATTCATTTAGATTCTATAAGCATTAAGGTAGAATCTCATATTGTAATCATTTGTTATGTTTCAACTTCTAGAACCATATTTCCGGAACCAACTTTCGAAATCACATTCCAGTTTCAAGAAAGTTCATAGGACTTGAAGTTTATAAATTTATTCCTTATTCAATGTTTTCATTTGGTGTTAGAGGTTTTGTGAATATTCGTAGTTTAAATTTGTTAAACTTAGTACTTTCCTTTTCTTAAGGAAAACATAGTTTGTCGTAACTAACTATAAAGGTTCTGAAGGAATTTTTAAAGTATACAATTCACCCCCCTCTTGTATTTTGAGCATCTACATCATTATTTCGATCCAAAAATTGGTATCAGATAAGGTCTCTGAAATACTTGTACTCATTTATAAGTTTTTCTTGCTCACTTTATCATTCCGAACTTTCTCATTCCGAACATTCCCATTACGAACTATGTCATTCCGAAATTTGTTGTTACGATTTTGTTTATAACAAGTTTATGTGCCAAAGGTTATTTTAAGTATTCTAGGATTTAATGTTGGTTATATTGATAATCTATATCCTACAAGACCACCAATATTTGATGGAAATGATTATGAGTACTGGAGAGATCGGATGAAGGCTTGTGTTATCAATACTGGAGTAGACAAATTTGTGATGCTTACTGGAGATTATAAAATTCATGATAAGGAAGTTAGAACTTTTACTAACCAAGAAAACCAAGAGTATCAACTCAATTATAAGGTACACAACACTGTACATTGTTCAATTACTAGAAATATATATATTTCCAAATTTCTTCTTGTGAAGCAACAAATTGTATCTGGAAGATGTTAGAAGTTACACACTTTGGAAATTCTAAAGTGATTGAGACTAGGAGAGCTATGCTTAGAGCTGAATATCATGGCTTAAATTTTCCGTATGGTGAACCAATTTGTAATGTTCAACAAAGTTTCATGACTATATTCAATAGCTTAGAATCTATGGGAGAAAAAGGATTAGATGATGAAGAACTTGTGGATAAGATAATTGATTTTATGCCCAATGAGTGGGAATCCAAAGAACTGTTATAGATGAGAACAGGATGGTCACTCAAATTTCTCTTGATGACTTATTTGGAACTCTTCTCCAACATGAAATCAGAATGAAGAGAGATTCCGACAACATCAAAAAGTAGAATGGGAATGGTACTGTTTCTTTTACAACAACACCAAATAATATGAAATCTAAGACTCCTTAGAGAGTAACCAGATCCAAGTCTAAGAGGATGGTTCTTCAATCAGATTCTTGTGAAAGTGAAGTATCAGAAAATGAGATAGAAAATCTTGCTCGAAGGATGAAAAAGAATTCTGGACAAAGAAATTTCCAATCCAAGTATATGAAAAAAGAAAGGAACGATAAGAAAGATGTAGAAGTTACTTGTTACAAATGCAAGAGAGCAGGACATATTATACCAGATTTCCCATTGCTCAAAAAGAAAGAACGGACAGAAAGGAATTCAGATAGGAACAAAAAGATGTATTATAAATCCAAAGCTAAGAATGTTCTAAAAGCTAGTGACACCTGGAGTGCCAGTGGTGGTGATTCTTCAGATGAATCTTATGATTACAAATCTTCAGGACAGAATAATATTGGTCTTATAGCCAGATTACCTATTGATAATCATTGTTTTATGGATAAGGTACTAAATGCATAATCATTGAAAAATGTTTCTATAAATTATAATGATAGTAAGTGTTATAACACTTCTGATGAAGAATCCTCTTCTGATGAAGAAAATATATTACCTACTTATGAAGAAGTCTCTAGGTTTGCTGAACTTCTTCAAATTGAGAACTCTAAACTCCATAAGAAAGTTGATAAGGCAAACTCTAGGAATTCTATTCTTACAAAAGAGATATCAGATATTTCTATAGATCTTGATTAGAAAAATGCTGATTTTGAAAGTGTTTCAAAAAAATCTTGAGGAAGTAAGTTCTGAGAAGAACCAACTTTCTAAAGAGTTAGAAAAAGTAATTTCTAAGAAAAAGGTTTTCGAGCCTAGCTCTAGTTCTAAAACAAATGATTTTGGGGATAAAAACTTTGTTATAAAACTCAAGTCCGAAATTTTTTCCTTAAAGAAGTGTTTATCAAACTTTACCCATGGTAAGGAAAATTTTGATAAAATGTATTCCCAAATACGACCTTTAAGAAATAAATCCTCATTTGGTTATACCCATGCAAAACCATTTTTTAGTAACAATTATTTTGTTCCTCAAAGTGCCCCATTTTGTACCAAGTGTCAATGTGGTGGTCACTGGGCAAAGAATTGTTTGTTAAACAAAATAAAATCCTTAGGATTTCACAAAGCTTACTTTTCCAAGAAGACGTGGGTTCCTAAATTTTTTTTATCTGGTAATCTCGTATCCAAACAAGTTGGATTCCGAAAGTCTAATTCTCTTATTGATTTTAGGAAAATAAAAAGAGTACCAGTAATAATACATGGTACAAGGATAGTGGATGTTCCTGACACATGACTGGTAACAAAAGATATTTTGAAAAGATTATCAAAACAAAAGGAGGAAAGGTAACTTTTGAAGACAATGCTAAGGGAGAGATTTTTGGTATTGGTAATATTTTTCTTTTAGGAAAACATTGATTTCAAATGTTCTTTTTGTTAAGGGTCTTAAGCACATCCTCATTAGCATAAGTCAGTTATGTGATTAAGGTTACCTTGTGAATTTTAGGAATGATAAGTGCATAGTTCACACTTCCAAGGAACAATTTATTCTCTGAGAAAATAGGCAATATAATGTTTACACTTTGAAACTAGAACACCATAGGATCCAATATTTACCTTTCCTAAGTGCAATGGAAGATCATTCCTGGTTATGGCATATAATACTTGATCAATGTAACCTTATAACCCTATGTAAACTCTCTACGAAGAAACTAGTTAAGGATATATCAGAGATTAGATTTGATTCTTCTAAAGTTTGTGATACTTGTCAATATGGAAAGAAACATAAATCTTGTTTTAAATAAATTAGTGAAGTCTCAACAACTGATGCATTACAGTTAGTGCACATGGATATTTTTGGTCCAATACAAACTGGAAGTATTGGAGGCAAATTCTATGTGTTTGTTATAGTTGATGATTACACTAGATTTACTTGGGTTTATTTTCTAGAAAGGATGTTTGAAGCTTTTTCTTATTTCAAATGTGTTAGTTCTCAAGATAAAAATGTGAAAAACCTTCCATTGAAAACTATTCATAGTGATCATGGAGGATAATTTCAAAATTCTGATTTTGAATCTTTTTGTAGTAGAAAATGTATTACTCACAATTTTTTAGCACCTATAACTCCTCAATAAAATGGTGTAGTTGAGAGAAGAAATAGAATTCTTAATCAGATAACTATAACCATGTTGAGGGAATATTCTATAGTTAGACATTTCTGGGCTGATTCTCTAAGTACTGCTTTCTATACTATAAATCGAGTTTTGATTAGACCTTTTCTTAATAAAACCCCTTATGAGTTATGGAACAGTAAAAAACCAAGACAATCCTACTTCAAGGTTATTGGTTGCAATACTAAAGATAACCTACATAAATTCTCACCAAAATCTGATGATGGAATTTTTTTAGGTTATTCCACAACTTCTAAGGCTTATAGAATTTTTAAAAAAAATACTTGTATTGTTAAAGAAACAGTACTTGTAAAATTTGATGAGTCTGATCCTTTTGTTTTTAAACCGTCTCAGCCTACATCCTCAGATGTGTTTTCAAAAACTTATTGTCAACCTTCGGTAGAAGAACCTTCTAATAAGGATAATTTTCAAGAAGATACTTCTGAAACATTTACCCTGGAATGCATTCTACCATATGTTGATGAATAGGCTTTTCAAAACGCAAATCAGGTGTTTCTTAAGATTCATCCTAGTGATAGTATCATTGGTGATTTAAATAAACCTATAAAGACTAGAAGATCCTTAAGAAATGAAGTAGAACATCTAGCATTTCTTTCCTAATTAGAACCTAAAAGCACTGATGAAGCTTTAGGTGATGATGATTGGATCAAATCCATTCAAGATGAACTAAATGAATTTGAAAGGAATAAAGTCTAGACTTTTGTTGAAGGACCTATGGAAACTTCTGTTATTGGAGTAAAATTGGTTTTCAGAAAAAAAATGTGATGAAAATGGAGTAATAGTAAGAAATAAAGCTAGACTTGATTCCAAAGGCTATAATCAGCAAGAGGGAATAGACAATGAATAATCCTATGCTCCAGTAGCTAGACTTGAATCAATCCATATTCTATTTTCCTTTGCAGCATTCATTAATTTTAAAATTTTTCAAATGGATGTGAAATGTGATATTCATAATCGTTATGTTCAAGAGGACGTTTTTGTTGAACATCTTCCTGGCATTGAAGATACAAAACATCCTGATTATGTTTATAGACATTCAAAAGCTTAGTATGACCTTAAACAAGACCCACGGGAAATGTATGATAGACTCATTGGATTTTTTCTTCAAAATAACTATGCTAAGGAAAATTCAGATCCAACTATTTTTATATTGAAAGATAAGAAAAATGTTTTGATTGTTCAAATTTATGTTGATGACATGATATATGGTTCAACTCAGCAATCATTAACCGACTCTTTTGCTAGTCTAATAAAATATGAGTTTGAAATGAATATGATGGGTGAGTTATCATTTTCCTTGGTTTTTAAATTTCTCCAAAAACAGAAGGAATCTATTTATCTCAACATAATTATATTAATGATCTTATCAAAAAGTATGTTTATGACAACACTAATAGCATAAGTACTCCCATTGGTACCTCAAACTCTTTAGATCTTGATGAAGCTGGGAAACCAGTGGATCAAACATCATTCAGAGGTATGATAGGAAGTTTACATTACTTAATAGGTAGTTGACCAGACTTAATGTTCTCATTATGCTTATGTACAAGATATCAATCCAATCCTAAGGAATCTCACATAAAGGCAGTAAAATTAATTTTTCGCTACCATAAGTGAACCATGGATCTCGGATTATTTTATACTTCTGGAAATGATTTTATTCTAAAAAGATTTTCTAATGCTAACTTTAGTGGATGTAGAATGGATAGAAAAAGTACATTTGGAACTTGTAATTTCATAGGAGATTCATTAGTTTCTTGGTCTTGCAAGAAGCAACATTATGTAGCACTCTCCACTGCTGAAGCTGAATATGTAGCAGCTGGAAGTTGGTGTGCTCAAGTGTTGTGGATGCAACACACCCTCACAAACTATGGATTACGTTTGACTAAATCTCAAATTATGTGTGATAACACAAGTTCCATTTCCTTAAGTAAGAACCCCGGACATCACTATCGTGCAAAACACATAGATATTAGGCATCACTTTCTTAGTGATCACACACTAAAAGGAGATATAATTCCTCAATTTATTGGAACGCAAGATCAAATTGCTGATATTTTCACAAAATCTTTGCCTACTGATAGATTTGAATACATTAAACAGAATTTAGGAATGATAACCGTAAGGTAGTCATTCTTAATTAAGATTGAGTTGAAAAAATCTACTTACAGTAATAAAATCCTTTTCATTGGAAGAGTACATTTGTTTGTTAGAGTAACTATGTTTTTCAACGTTTGTTTTCAATCTTTTCGGAACTTAATTTCCGGTATGGATATTTCTGGAACAGAAAATTTCCAGAATGGATATTTTCATATAGAAAAATTCTGGAATGGAAATTTTCGTATTGAAAATTTTCGGAATGGAAAATTTCATTCTGGTATTTCCATAACGAGATTTTCGTACCGATACTTTCATAATATGTTTTTTCATTTTTTTTCCATTGTAATGAAATTTTCATACTAAAATCCTTATAATGTTTTTTGTACTGATTTTTCCGTACTGAGTTTGATTTTCGTAGTGAGTTTTTCGATTTTTTTCCCGTATTTTTTCTTTTATTACCCATTACGAATAATCCTCCTAAGCCAATCCGAAAGTTATGATTTACTTACTCACATTTTCGTAGTCATACTTTACTTGCTGAAAATTTCTTATATTTTGTTTTCAGATTATAATTTTCTTAAATCTTTGTTTTAAAAAAAACCTCAAAATATCAGATTCAAGTTTTCTTGAGAATTGGTTTTCAACCGATAGATCTGATCTCAGCTTGTCACAACTGATCGATCAACTGAGGAAGTTGAACCGTCTTCTTGTTTCCTCTATAAAGGGGACCACAAATGGTTGTCCCACATCAGTTTTCAAGCTCCAGTGTCCCGAAGCTCTGACACTCTATTTTAAGACCATTCTGAACTTCATATTTCTCCATTTGGAACTTCTTAGAAGTCTTTAGATCTGAATGTCCATGGAAGTAGCTTCTCAAGACATGTCTTCCTCTAAACCGATTTCGAAGTGGGTTTTATATAGAAAAAGGTTGGTTCAACCTGATTTCTTCAACAAGTATGATTCTATTAAATCCATTAACATTAATCTTAATGGATGGGAATATGTTGTTGTGTCTAAGCCTAGGAATCAAGATGAAGTATTTTTGGATTTACTTATAGAATTCTATGAGACAGTTTCCTTCTATAAGGAATATATCAGGGACAAATTATTCTTTATGCCTTATGGAAAGGCTTATAAGCTTTCTTATGCCAAGGCAGCCAGCTTGGTAGGGCTGAACAATGAAGGATAAGCTGAGTTTATTTCTCATGTTTTTCCAGATTCAAAGGGAAGCTTCGACAAGGAAAAGGCTTTGGAAACTCTTGGATTGTTAGATGAGAAGGCTCTGATGATTGCTTCTCTGTCTACAAATTTCCAGATTCTAGAGTTATGGGTACAAGGCCTTATCATACTGAGAAAGGGTGATAAAGATAGTTTGAAGAAGAGTGAGATCTACATCCAATATTTTCTGATAAATATGAGGAAGTTTAATCTGATGAAAATCATTCTTATTACCATTGAGAATGTTAAGAAAGGAAATTTGATATCTAAGATCATAATGTATCCATCAATCCTCTCAAAGTTGATAGTTCGGTGCCTTGAGTATTCCAAAGAGGCTTGCAAGTCTAAGCCCAGAGTTTGTAAGATTATGTTGGTGAGTGATGGTACTCTCAAAAGGATGGATGTAGCCTTCGACAATAAGACTATTCAGTTTGTTCATTTACCTGCTCACGAAGAAACGGTTCCAAATGTTGCTAAACCTGAATCCTATAAACCAGTGATGAAGAGAAAGATAAAAGAAGTTGAAGGTGAAGCAGAGAATCCCAAATATAAGGAAGTTCATTCCGCACCTCCAAAACCGAAGAAGAATA
The DNA here is from genome assembly GCA_963277665.1 of Viscum album. Taxonomy (NCBI): domain Eukaryota; kingdom Viridiplantae; phylum Streptophyta; class Magnoliopsida; order Santalales; family Viscaceae; genus Viscum; species Viscum album. Next base: position 352,901,009 of record OY728152.1, on the reverse strand, counting down.
AAGCTTACCCAGATGAAGTAGTTGCTAAATGGAGGGAAATCAATGAGAAGAGAGTGCAAGGAAAGCCCCAGTTTGGCTTAGATCCTGCGGTGGCTAAGGCCTTGAAGGAAAGAACTACAGATGAACTAGAAAAACAAATGAAGGAAAAGAAGCTTAAGAAGATGGTGTCTGAAGCTGAGGTAGCTCAGACTTTGTTGAAGTTTAATGAGATGGTTTCAACGAACATTCCTGTTCCGAGATCTTTCTCTTTTGAATCTCTACTTGAGACTCCAGGATGAAACATTGTCACTCCAGAAGAGGAAATTGCTAAGCATGTTGAAGAAGTAGAACAGATTGAGCAAGTCGAAGAAGAAGAAGTATTTTCTGAAGGTAGTGGTGACACCAAAGATGTTTTAAATCAAGTAGATGATTATAAGGGGACTCCTTGAGAACATTTGTCACTCCGAACCTCAGAAGAACAGTCTTCTAAGTTAGTCACTCTAGCGATGGATGAGGAGAAAGGATAAGAAGAAGTATCTTATCATGCAGATGATGAACAACTTCTACATTAAATTTCTCAAATGGAGAATATAGAGGTTGGTGCTCAGAAAGTTGCTGATGAGGAATACAATGTTGTTCAAGTGTCTGACAGTGAAAAGAGAACTCCAGAACAATAATCCATTCCGAAAAAGGACAAAGGAAAACAACTTGTTGTTGATACCCCGAGCTCAGTGGTTGTAAATAAAAGGGATGTTTGTGATTCTTCTAACAATAATGTTGAGCATATTAATGAAGAAAATTCTCCAAGCAAAGTTTCAGATTTGTGGTCATCTTCATTGGGGCATGACTTTGTTGTTTAGTCATTAATGAAGTTGGTAGGGACTATTTCGACCTTTTCAAATATTGATTCAAGATGTCAGATGCTCCAACATGCTTTGAATCAGAAAAAAGATTCTGTATCCATGGTTATGGACAAATGTGTTGAGATAGAGGCTCATTTCAAAACATTAATTGTCGGCTATGAAGCACACAAAAGATCTTGAAAGAGGATGACTAGTTGGTCAAGGAAGTCTGTAGAAGAGATGAGACTCTTTGATTAATTCCTAGACAATGTAAAGGATGAATTTGAGGCAAAAGACAGGAAGATAAATGAGCTTACTTCATCCTATGAAGAAAAGTTGACAGATGAAAAGAACTTCTAGATTCAAGAAGTTAGAGATATTAATGGGAAACTGAATTTTGTTTCTCAAAACTAGATATATGAAAGGTATCATCGGATTGAGTTTGAAGAAAAACTGTTAAAGCAAGATCAAATCTTGAAGGCTCAGGATGAAAAGATTCAGGCTCATGAAGAAACGCTTCAAGCCCAGGAATAAAAGATTGAAGCTAAAAGTGCAAGAATTATTGTGTTAGAAAATCAAGCTGAGTAAGGCCATAAAGACATAAAGAAGATAAAGACTATTCATATGGGTCTCATGGAGAAGGAAAAAGATCCAAAATAGTCAGATCCACTCTTTTATTGTATGTAATATTCATTGATGTTGAGCTTTCCAACTTAATGAAAATTTTGCTTGCTCTTTTCTTTTGTTGTTGCTATTAATTTTTTTTCATCTACTTTTTTATTTTTTCCATTCCCTTGAATTCTTTTAGAAAATCAAAAAGGGGGAGAAGGAAAAGAACCCTAATAAAGGGAAAAAGAATCTTAACAAAGTGTGAGAAAGAAAACAAACTCTAATATAGTTTATCTATGGGGGAGTTTTTAATTAATGAATACCATCTTATTCGTAATGAAATATCATTCCAGAAATCTAGAATACGATCCTTATAATTTCAAACCCTAAGGGGGAGTTAGTCTTATTCATCAATATCCTTAAATAAAAGGGAGAAAGCCTTAATGTTTTCTTTATTCTTATAATTTATTTTTATTAAGTATGTTTGTGCTTTCTAAAAAGGGGGGATTGTTGAGTCATTAAGGTTTTCCCTATGACTTTTCCATTCCTTCTTTTCTTGAAAATCACAAACACCTTATCATTAAGAAAATCGCTTTTATAAGGAAAATTTCTTTTATAAGGAAAATTTATTTTAAGAGGAAAATCGCTTTTGTATGAAAAATTATCCTTATCATATTTTCATTCATATATTTCTTAAGTATAAGATTCAGATTCATTTCTATATTCTCTGAATTGTATGAAACATTGATATGAAGCATTCTATTTTAGGATCCGAATTCATGATGAGAACTATAATAATGTTTCACTCCAAATTCCAGATTAGAACTGTAATAAAGTTTCATTCCGAATTCCGGATACGAACTCTATTTATGTTCTACTCCGAATTCATGATACGAATCCTTATGAATTTCGACATCGAATTCCCATTACGAATTCTAATGACAAATTCTCATTACGAATTCTGATGATGAATTCTCTTTCCGAATTCTTATTCCGAATTTACCTATTAAACATAATTTGATCATCTTTGTTTTATTCAATCCGAACTTATTTATACTCCTAAAGTTATTTTCGGTTATACTTCGAACATTCATTTTTCTTACGCTTTTATGATTTTTCTACTCTTTAATATTTTTCTTACACTCGGAACCTTCACTCCGATTCGTCACTCCAAAAATTTTAGTTAAGACTAGAAATGATTTCGTACATTCTGTTACACTTGTTTTGTTATAAAATGATGTCGTCTATTCTGTTATAAAATAACTGTTGGTTAAGTTAAACGTGTACTGATCCCTCCGTTTTTTAGGGAAAATATGACTGTTGGAAAGGTGGCCGATCTTGCCTATAAATAGGATCTCATTTGAAAGATCTAAAAGAAGAACATAGAGTAGTTGATCGATCTAGAGAACACATGCTACTAAGGTGATTTCTAGAGAGATAAATATTTTCATGCCTTGTGCATACTGAACCGCTCGTTCAGTTTTTGCTTCGTGCGACTCCGAATGTTGGTGATCACATTCGAGGACTTCTGGGGATAGGAAGATAGAGGTGTCGACTACCTTGGAGTTTAGCGCTTCCTTGTTGAGGAAAATAGAGGTTTCCAACTACCTTGATGTTGAGGGCTTGCAGGGATAGCAAGACAGAGAATCCGATCTTCGTATCGAGGGCTTATCCTGGTGTAGGTAAGACAGACTGGCCTGAAAGTATAAATCAAGGGACCTTAATCCAAGGTTGTTGGATACCCTTCTCTTTGGTTTAAAAGATTTATATCTTGTTACTAGTAGTTTTACTACTTGTTTGTTTCCGCTGCATTTTGTATTGTAAGGAATGTATAACTTTCATATACTTCCTTACATGTATTCTGATTCATTTAGATTCATAACGCTTTAAGGTAGAATCTCATATTTAAATCTTTTTTTAAGTTTCATTTTCCGGAACCATATTTCCAGAACCAATATTCAAAATCTCCTTCCAGTTTTAAGAAAGTTCTTAGGACTTGAAGTTTATAACTTCATTCCTTATTCCATGTTTTCATTTGGTGTTAGAGGTGTTGTGAATTTGTTTAGTTTAACTTTGATAAACTTAGTCCTTTCCATTGCATAAGGAAAACATAGTTATTCGTAACTAACTTTAAAGGATCCAAAGGAATATTTAATGTATACAATTCACCCCCTCTCTTGTATTCTGAGCATCTACATCATTATTTCGATCCTAAATTGCCTCTAATGATTTAATGGATCATGGTGTGGCCCCCCCAGAAATTGGTGTTTCTTTCAGTAGAATCCTTGGTTGACACTTTATTATGACCGCCATGTGTCATCATGTATTTTGTAAATTTATCTAGTGGCTTTTATTATACATTTTTTATTTCATTTTCTTAGAATAATACACATAGTTGTTCTTGTTATGTGTTTTTTGGGGTTCCCTATTATGTATTTTTATACTCAAAGTACTATGGATTTTTCCCGCACATGATATGTCATATAAAATGATACCCACTTGGCAGCATCTTGGGACAATAAAGACTAGGTGTAGTATAGCATAACGTTATCATAATATGGGGATTTTCAGGACCCTACGTTTGACATTATTCTTGTCACTTGTTTAAGGTTTTAATCATTGTAGTTTTTTTTCTTTTATTATACCCCTTTTCCACATGGAGTACTTTATTGCCATACTATTTTGAGTGATCTTATATGTATGAATTCATTCGTTTTAGTTGTTTTTCATTTCATCATTGTGTGGGAATGTGTGTATTAGTGTGTGTGTGTGTGTGTGTGTAGTTTAGGTTAATCCCATCTATTTGGTGGATGATCCTACTCTGTTTTTGTCCACATCCACAAGCCTATTCGAGGTGGGTATGGAGATGTCATGAGTTGGACAACAAAATGTTGGGTCATTACAGTTAATCCATACAACACATACAAAATATTGATATCCAAATCAATAAAAACTTATTACAAAATTTTAAAATTTAACATATCATTAATCCCTTAAACAATATGAACTAGTTCTCAATTGTCCATTCAAAACATGTGAATACATTTATCATGTAATATATTGAAACCTGAAAAAATTTATTTTTTTAATAAAATTGTAACAATGAATGATTCTATATTATTTAAATAATAAATAGATTATTGGATATATTCCATAAATCAATAATTTTTTTTTACTCCACTAAGGAAGGAATGGATAACTTTTTGAAAAGAAATCATTAATTAGTTACAAAGTAGTCAACACATTCCATTTTACATTATCCTTATCAATCGTCTTTTTATCCGAACATAATTACCTTAGCACCATGTATATAATGAAAGTTATATTTACCTCAATCATTTTATTTACAAGAAGATCAACATTCTAATGAATCATTTTTGTTTTTCATCATTAAAATTCAACATACACATTAAAATCCTAAATAAAAAATTAATTTAGTACAATCCTTATGAATTTCATAAATCCTATCACCATTATATCACTGATAAAATACTCAAATAAATTCATTGTTAAATCCAAAAACAATCATGTTAACCAATAATATTATCCTATTTTATAAAAATTGATTGAATAAATTGAATTTGATTCTGGTGATGTATATTCGTTTTATACGTGAGGCATTCATTTGTGTAGTGCCCTATCTCTATACTGTTAAAGCATTGTGCATTGGAATCTTTTTCCACACCCTTGAAGTCACCTGACCTTTTTCTTTTCACTCTACTATTTTAGAAAACACAAATTCCTTTTATTAAAGTAAAAGGTTGTTTCTTTCATCAATTATCATGTGTGGGAAATCCCTTATTTTCGTTTTTCCCTTTATCCGAATTATTTACAGCCATCATATTATTCTATTTTCTCCCTTCAAATCCATAATACATATATAATTCTTTCAATTTCTTGTCATCACATGATAGTCCATCCACATATGATAAAAATATTTGGGAGACTACCTTATTTTGATATATTATATTAATCCCATCAAAGAAATGATGGTTCCTACTCTTTGTATTACATGCAATGTTTTTCATTAATAATATGTTGGGAATGAAGCCTAATTTTTATAATTAAAGCAATGAAAATAAACCTTTTAACTTGTTAGTATAGGATCCATTAAATAGGTTGAAGGACTAGTGGGAAATTAGCTCATTACGTGCCCCGTAGGCCCCAATTTTTGGACCAAGTCCCATTATGTGAATAATAATGCTAATGAACCCACCTGCTACAATACCACACAATACCCGCAACTGCTGTAGTGCCCTTGTTGCCGCTACAGTTCTAGCCATTAAAACAATGCATACTTCAAAAACTATAAATAATAATAATATTTATTTAAATAATTTTATTCAAATGTATATGATTTCAAAATTTGTAATTAATGTTATGAACAAACATTTTTTTTGTATTTTATTTCATTAAAAAAATCATTTTTAATATTATTTCATTAATTTGTTTTTTATTTTTGATATTTCATAATATTCAATAATTTTAATATTTTATCATTTACTAATATTAATACAAATTTATTTAATGAGATTCATTATTTTCAATACGGTTTATTTTAATGAGATTAATATATATTCATTTTTATTTGTAATTTTATTTTATTTTTTAATATTTTTGAAAATAATATATTTACATCATACAAGACCATCTCCAACCCACACCATTTTTTCATGAATGTGATCACCAATGTACGCCATTCCTAACATGATTTAGATGATTATTTAATAAAATTAAAGGGATGGGGATGTGCTTCACGGTGAAAAGTAATGATAGGTGTGGTCTTTACGGGCCATTCTATGTAGTCTCAATAGTGTGTGCCATCAAGATACGACCATTGGTGGATGGTAGTGTCGATGCATGGATCACTATGAGTCTAGAGCAGCAGGTTTTAGGGTAGTAGTGAATTCAAGAGATGTGATGTTTGTGGATATAGGAGGGTCCAAAACCCTTCATTGATATTGTTTTGGGTGTACCATGAGGTTGGAACCATTAGAAACTATGGAGGCGCTCTATCGGTGATGATGGCCTCACACGGTGGAGGTGTCAGCATTGTAGAATTTAATCAACATCTTTGGATGCATGGTCAATTTGTTTGTGATGTTCTAAGAGTTGATGTGGTGGAAGGATTTGTTGAATAGTAATTTGGACCGGAGAACACACAAAAAACAATGAGGGTGGTGGTTTGACTGTCATCTATGAAAATCCACCATTATTTTCGATGAGATAATTGAAGTGTATGGTGTTTTCAGGGCCTGTCCATAATTTTTTGTATAGGAGACCCAATTAGTTGAGATAAATCCTATAAAGGTGAAACGTAAATGTCGGTCATCTTCACCATGTAGGTCTGTATATATGTTGTAAGGTGTATAGGGAGAATATCAATAAAAAATAAGTTCTATGGGCATATTGAATATAGGTGTGTGATGTCTTGGGGGCTATGGCCTATCGATTGGTCAGTCAGTAAGGTGTGTCTCTTTTATTGTGTATATATATCCATGAGTACCTTATATATATTTATAAATATATTATTTACTCCTTTTTATTCATTTATTATGTGGATGTTTTTTTCATTTTTTATTAAATCTGTTGCCACTTTCTATCTTAGTAGAGGAAGATCCAATACATAGCTTGTATGCCCAAGGCCAGGTGGCCCAAAAAAATGCATGAATGCTCGTTGTAGTGTCATGAATGCACCATCCAATATTCATCACGAGGCATGGATTATGATTTCTTCACCACATTCCCACATCATACAAATGTAAATACCTGCCTGAGTCCCTGCTTAAGTTGTAAATTCAACAAATGGCATGCCAGGATTCAAACCCTGGTTATTATGTGTATGTAATTGATGTAATCAACATTAATGATTAAATTTTTATTCTTCATAACTTATAAAATTTAATTTAGTAATTTTTATTACGATTTCATTTAATACTAATTATTCATTTTTAATATATAATAGAATTTAATGTGTTTTTTAATTTATTAATTTTTTAATATTTCTTTATACAAAATTATATACTATGTTTTAATTTTTTAAATGTTTTTTATTTATTTTATACGTATTTATTAAATATTATTTATTAAGGTGTAATGCCTTAAAAATGTTTGAAATCCATATAATTGATTTATTTAAATGTTTTTTTATAGGATTCTCAACATTTTTTCTGTGTTAATAATTAATTTCATTACTGATTGAAATTTTACACAATTATTTAATATGTCTTCATATTCATAGATGTTATTAATTTATATTATTATTACTCATTAAATTTTATTTATTATGTTGTAATATTTTTTAAATGTATGAAATCTATATTGTCACGACCTCTCCCTCGGGGCCTGTGTCGTGACTACCCCAAGAATGCCTTTTATAGGACAATGGTTGGAAACTAGCACCAAAAATGTGTATCCCTAAAATGAGATCCATTGCCTTTAAACCTGTAAAAACATATAGTCTCAAAAAAAACAAAATGAAACCATAATGTAAAAAATTGCAGTAGTAAAAGTGTGTACTGTGAATAAAGGGGACAGAATACAAGCCCAACTGAAAGAATCAAATAAAAATGAAAACATTAAACAACCATTTAAATAGTCCCCCAGGAATCCCACCTGAGCGGTAGGTACATATCATCTCCACCGCTCTCAACGTCAACAATCAACTATTTCCACCATCATGCATTACCTCTTCGATTCTCAGTCAAGGATTCCCGTCATTTTCACAAGATAAAACAAGGTGCGGGTGAACACTGTGCATGGGTGAATACAAAAATACCCATTAGTAACCCCATGAATCCCTATGGTCTCTCCGAATTCCATAAAGGAAAACCAAAAGCCATGATATATATATATCTTGAAGCACAAAGAAAAATATTCAGCTCAAACCAGGTATACAACTCATGGATTAGGATTAAAGATGATTAGTCTTATGATATATCATTTTACATTGTGAGGAAGTCTCCACAACTAAAACCCAAAATATTTGTTCCAATGTGAATCCATAAATGGTTATATATCATTGAACCACGATCAGCTGCTCAAAATCTAGTTTACTTCGGGTCACGCACTGCTGATCAACACAAGGTTACTAGATTATTGATCCACACAGGGTCACAATGATGTTGATCCTTACAGGGTCACTAGAAGCTGATCTACTCAGGGTTCTTATGATGCTCATCCACATAGGGTCGATATGATGCTGATCCAGATAGGTATCTATATTCATATCTATAGAGTGTATCTTAGATGATGAACCAAACATGGTCTATATAATTTTTATCCACACAGGATGGATAGATGTTGATCCACATAGGGTCGCTACTCAGGTGACAGTCAGCCACATGATTCCCTGCACTCGGTGTGCTTGTGTTCTGTAGTATCTGATGCTCTGGTTATTGGTATTTCAAAAACTAATATGACTATTCCCAAAGGAGTAAACCAAAGTACCATCATCATTTAAGGGTTTGAACGCAGCAAACATGGCGTCAACTAATCACCCAGACTATGAGTTATTGGCAATTTAGTGTCGAGCGCATGGTTGTATATGGGTACGATTCAACCCTGTTGTACACCAACATTCTCAAAAATTGAATTGGAGTATTTCAAAATGTTATCATCTCTACAAGTATCCTAGTGGCATAGAATGTTTGTCAAAATAACATTAGGTAAGCTAGAAATGGCTCTTTATGCAAGAATGGGCCTGGATGGGTATGGATCTGGTCCGTCCCAGTCGGGCCGACCCGGTTCGGCTGGGACATGATGGGCTCGGACCTCTAGGATGGGGATCATCTCGGGCCAGTGTGCTAGCATGACTCGCTATCTGGGTGGCCTCCCTACTCCCTAAACTACTCAAACTGCTCTTCATCTCTTCATTCAGGGGCACTACCTGGCGCTTCCATGTTTTCCACAAGAACAACAGGCTGCAGGTCCCCCTCGGACATGGCTTCTATTTTTTGGCCACTTCAATATTGCTCGTGATGGAATTTCACCTCATAAATGTGGGAGACTTACTGTCATCTCCCCCTTTGGTTCCGCCGTAGTTCCATGCGGTGCTGCCCTCTTATGCAGCTGTTGAGCACAGGCCACTGCCTTCACCGCTAGTATCGTGCCACCGCATCTTCCACGGGCCACCGGGTGAGATATGGTGGTCTTTTTTCCCCTCCTTTTGTGCCTATATTCCTCCCATGATTCATCAATCGCTAAATGGATCCCATATACAAGGTAATACAGAGTAAAAAAATCCTACCCTGAAGAGAGTGACAAGAACGATGCGGCGGAGGGTCCGGGCCATGTTCGTTTGGTTTGAGACCTTCTCTTTAGAATCATAACAAGCGGGTAAAAATTAATTAATCTTGAACTCAATAAATTTAACCTTGAAAATTACCCCTACATCAATATTTGTTCGAGATTATTCCGTGGTGGAAGATGTTTCTGTGTTTGATGAAGGAGTCGGCGTCTATCATTCTGAGTTCAACCACTATAATGTTGTTGTCCAAGCTCCCATTCCCCGTTAGTGGATGACACCACAACAATTCTTCTTGGTTTCTATTTTATTTACCAAAAGCCCACACACGAGCATCAGTTAAATATATTAATGGACCAACCATTTTGGACAACATTAATAAAGATCATTTATCAACCACATTTAATTTTTTAATGTTATGGTTACCAAAACCAAGTCTCAATCCATTAAAAGTATTTACAACTTAGTGGTCCCACCATTCAGCTCAACCACTGGATAGAAAATTAAAGAACATTTTCATGTTATTTTATTATTCTTTTTAAATAAAAAAATACAATTTTTTACTCCCGACCCACTGTAGTTGAAGTGAAGCATCCCTTATGTGAATCCCAGCACTGCAAATTCAATGGTTTCTTCAAATTTCTATTATAAGAAACAGTTCAAAAGTTAGAAAACGATGCACGCACTATTATTGAACATAACAAAAAATTGTTCGAATTTATGTTCTAGGAACACTGGTCCTCAGAATCAATATCCTTAAATTTTTACACACTCGTAATAATCCCGTATAATTAAGAATTATTTATATAACATTTTCTAGGACTTTACATTTTCCCCTCTTTATGGATTTTTATCCCCAAAAGCTACAACCAAATTTTGGAATCAAATGGGGGTACTGAACACATATCTAATCCTCCCTCTCCCCTGTAATCTCATAGAGATTCCTCTTTTTTTGAACGAACTCACACTAAAGGAATCAACCACCTTTGAATTACCTGCTCCTGTCGATCCTCTAATTCCATCAAAAACTCCACAAACGTTGCCCCATCATCGATGTCCAACCCACCTAGTAGATAATGTTTGATGACTCATGCATGTATCTCCTCAGCTGCGATGTGTGGAAAAAATTATGCACTCGGGGAATCTATGGGGGAAGAGATAAATGGTATGCTTCCATCCCTACTATATTGATACGCATAGGAAGACATGATCTCCTTCATCATAATCCATGGTTATCTATCTCCAATCAGCCCATGACTTCTTCCTATTTGTATAGTCTTCATCCGCTCCTAGATGATCTTCACCTTCTCTATGGTAGCATGTATGAACTTTGGACCGAAAAATTCTATGTCCCATGGGACTGAAAAGTATTGTGTTGACCTGCATGGTCACCCATACATGGCCTCAAATGGATCCATGCCAATGGGGGGTGATAACTGATGTTATAATAGATGTTTTCCAGTGACAGTTTGGCCTCCCAAATGAGGTCAAAATCGAAGACACAAGAACAAATCATGTCCTCAACTATCTGAATTCTCTGCTATGTTTTCCCATATATCTATGTATGAATGGTGGTGCTCAAGTGTAGTTGAGTTTCGACTACATCCAGCAATCCCTTCCACATGTGGGATGTAAATCAAGCTTCGTTATCTATGATGATTTTCAATGGAATCTCATGATGTCGTACGATCTTATGTTTGTTGAGATGTCCCAATATCTCTACTGATCACTGCTCTTCGATGGATAGTAAGTGGGCTGACATTGTGAGTCGTTCAACAATCAGCCAGATAGACTCGTGAAACCTAGATGTACGTCGTAGCACGATCATGAAGTCCATGGATATGCCATCCTACGTCCACTCAAGTACCTCAAGTGGATGAGATTATCCATATAGTATCTAATGCTCAGCCTTCAGTTGCTGACAAGTAAGGCATCGAGATATGAACTTAGCCATTACTATCTTTATTCTTGGCCCCTAGTACTGATGCTAGTGATCCTGGTACATATTTTCCACTCCAGGATGTACCACCAAAGGGGATGTGTGGAACAATATCAACACCTCCTCTCGAATCATCAGTGATTCCATAGTGCGTACTTTTAAAATAACAACTTTCTCTTCACCTTCATATAATCCATTAAGAGCCTATCCTGATGATATATGATCACATTGTGTCTCACAGTCTATGTACCCATGTTGTGTATCCCTGAATCTATGAAATAGTGGAGGAGTAACTATCATATACTGAAGATAAATTTCTCCATATCTCTTCGTAATGAATATTTTCAACACAGCTAGCTGCTCTATTGACATACTCAAAAACTGTAGTCCATACCTTCTACTGAGTGTAGCTGCTAATATGTTCCTCTTCCCATGAGTGTAGACTATCTTGAATTCATATTCCTATAAGAACTACATCCATAGTCATTGTCTCATGTTCAGGTCCATATGTGAGAAGAAATAACTATGACACATTTGTTTAGAAAAATATTAAACTATTACCCCATAAATTAGTGTCGCCACATATTTAGTGAAATGAACTCTGTTGCTAACTCCAAGACATGGATAGAGTTGGTTTTCTAGTGATTTCACAACTATATTAAGTAATAGGTGATAAATGCTCACGCTGGAATCTGCACACAACCATGTCATATCACTAATGTGTCGTAGTAGACAGCATAACCAACACCCTCTTCTGGTAGCCTCAAGATCGGTGCTCTCGTCAATCTCTGCCTCAACTCTAGAAAACTCCACTGACACTTCTCCACCCACATGAAAGGTTACATCATATTCATTAAAGCTGACACGAGGGATGCTTCCCAGGAGAATTATGTTACGAACCATCAGTTATATTCATACAATCCCAGGAAACTATTCGCCTCCGTCACAATCCTGGGTGACTCCCTAGAAAGCAATGCATTAATCATTCCTGATCCATTTCAACTCTAGCATCCTAGATAAAGGGCCACATGAAGTGGACATCCCATTTCCAAAATTGCCATGTCAAGAGCTTAAAATAATGTAGGTGCACTAGTAGTGTATCTAGAATTATTTACAGGGGCATGGCGTGCTCCTTCTCTGACGCTGAGTATATCAAGATATCGTTAATGAGGACCACTACGAAGCGATTGAGGTATGGATGGAATATCTTCTACATGATACCCATAAACATTGTTGGATTGTTGTTAATGAAAAAGGTTATCCCAAATAACATGAGATGGACATACTGATATCTGATGGGTTTCTTTTGTACGTCCTTATATAGTACCCCGGGCTGGTGAATGCCTGATCTAAGGACTTTATTCAAAAATGATCGAACTACCTTAACGTGGTCGAATGTTCATCAATCCTCAAGTGATGATACTTATACTTCACAGTAACCTGGTTCAGGTGCCGATAGTCCACACAAATCCTCCGACACATTTCTACTTAATTGGGGAAAAAAATTGATGATGCCCCTGTAGAAACACTTGGTCTTATGAATCCTTCCCTTAACATGTCCTCAAGTTGTACCCACAAATCGTGAAGCTCTGCGGGAGCCATCTGATATGCTGACATAGATTTAGGTTTCATCTCTATGTGTTGGTTAATGTATAATTCTACTTATCTGCATGATGGAAGTCCCAAAAAATCATTTGGAAAGACATAATCATACTTTTCCACCACTAAATGATAACTTGGACTCCTCACGTCAAATGCTCCAAGGGTAAGGCTGGCCAATATATTTGTGATCGGATGAATTCTCTTATGAGTAAGTTCATACTATGCTGCAAAGGTTCTATTATCACCAGTGAAGGTTCACAAGATCCCATCCTTGCAGCCACACAATTAAATGTGCCAAAAACAGTCAATCTGAGCATGGACTATGGATAGACAGTCCATACCGAAGATGACATCATAAATCCTTGATGATTATGCTTGGATATCCCAGCCGAAGCTATCGCCTCTTAGTGGGAGCATTCTCTGCCTTCACTAGTGTGAAATCTTCAAAACTTCTCCAACAATTGTCTCTAATTGTAAGGATCGAGCCAATGGCTCCATCATAATATCGGAGCTCCGAACGAGTTTTGTGATAATGAAATAGTGACTTGAACCTAATTATATAAGTACTAATGTTATGGTGGAATATAAAAATATCGTACCTCTAATCATATTTAGAGGACCATGTTCATCAGACTATACCACCTATAGTAGGGCTCTCCAATGTCCACCTGATCCCTGTGTTCAGGGTGGACCACCTTGGGGTGGTGGTGATAGTGCCTCAAAACGTCATCTACCACCTGCCGCATGACCAGCTCATCTGCCACGACTGTCAACCTGTTGAACTCCTCGCTTTAATCTGTACCTCTTAATTTGTGGTCCCTCAACTGTCTGTTGATCGTCAGTATGACTGGTCGTGTAGTCATGATCCCTGTGGCCAAACCCACCGCATGCTAACCGAAGCGTGCTTCCTAGCTGACCCCCTCTACCTCGCGAGCTCCGCACCTCTGAACCTCCACCATGGGATCATCCACCGGAGGGTCTGACCCACTTGGACCTATTCTTCATCTGCCTACTTCATACTAAGTATAACTCGGCTAACTATCACCTAGTGGTGGCTCCCACCGTCAGTGCCTGCTCAGATAAGAAGCTCTACACCAACAATACCTGCTCCATCCTTCATTTGTATATTCAGAGATATCATCAACACTCTGATCTCCCTCCATAGTCTGTTTTAAAATGTTTGGTCAATAAATAATGGGTCTTCTTCCATTTATGTGTAGTAGAGAGAGAGTTCAGTGAACATCACCGAGTACTGGGCCACTGATCGGATTCCCTTCTGTAAGTGCATCAGCTCCAGGATTCACAAAGAGCATAAAGGCGATGGTACGAACTACGACATGAAGAGGGTCTCAAAGTCCAACTTGGAAAGTGTTGCACAGTAATGTAACTAGATTTTCTAGATCCCCCATATCCATTTAATGAACTAGAATAGACAAAAAACTATGATCCCCATCTACTTTCTCGGTGTCCCACCTAGGATGAAAACAATAGCCACATCATTTATCCAGTCCTTAGCAACCTATGGATCTATCTCGCCTAAAAATCATGGAGGCCTCTATCTCTATAACATGTTAAATGTGCACAGTCGGTGTGCACCATTCGACGATGGGGATAGTGGAAACAACATCCCAATGATTAGTGGTTATGATGGTGCACCACCTGAAGGTGGTATCGATGTATGAGAGCCCAGTACTGAAGCATCATCACATGTTGGGTCATCATCTTGATCTATCGCAGGAATCCTGGCTTGCTGTCTACCTGGAGGCATCCTGAAAATATACTATAATGCTACAGTCAATAGGTTATACTTGGGGAGTGGACTAAAATGAGATCAAAGGTAAAAAAATATTCAAAACACATGAAATATGTTTTTTTAAAAACCATGTTGGAAATCATAATTCTGGGTCCTGGTGTATGGATATGTTGGTCTCCATGCCAATATTGGACTCCCCTAACTAAAAACAACCATCAAAAAACATAACCCTATTGTTCCATTGGAAGGATCACAATATAAGTTCATTGGTAGAACAGACCTCTCTAGTACCACTTTGTCATGACCCTTCCCCCAGAGCTCGTGGTGTGACTACCCCAAGCCCGCATTCCATCGGCTAGGGGTTAGTGACTAGCACCGGAAATGGGTATCCATAAAACAAGAAGTCATTTCAATTAAGTCTATATAAACACTTAGTACATGAACACAATATGATGCAACCACCAAGTAAAACTATAATAATATATGTGTGTACTATGAGTAACGTGGTCAGAACACAATCTCAACAGACTGATAAAACTATAATAGATAATAGTAACTGGATCATGAGATCGTCCACCAAGGATCCTACCTGTATAGAAGGTACAACTGATCTCATCAACTCTCCACATCCACCATCACCACTATCCATCATCAGGTAGTAGCTCCCTAAGGCACATTAAATGATGCCTTCCATATTATCAAGACAGTAGAAGGTGTGGGTGAAGCCCATGCAGCTGTGAGTATAACAATACCTAGTAGGGAACCTGAGACCCGAAAATGTCTCTCAATATTCTGTAATGAAAAACCACAATGTGTAGCACCCCAAGATTCCATTTTAGCCTTCTCTTTGAATAGTACAATAGCGTGTGTTGTATGCAACTTTGAGTTCTAACAGACTCCACAACCAATCAAACTAGCCGTTATTAATAGTAGAACCCACTTTTTGAAATTTAATTCATTTTATCATTCAAGTTGACTTCATTTTTGGATTCGGAATATCGAAATTATCTTATGGTGATTTTTTGGCACATTTATGATAAAATTTATATTTTGATGAATAGTTAAAATTACTAAATTTTAATTAAAAACAACGTTTTTAATGGAAATAATTAATTGTGATAAATTATAATTTTGAGAGGTTTTAATTTATATTTAGAATATATTTTTACCATATAATATAATGTTGGTCATTGGACATAATTTCACATTTACACTAGACATAAGGAAGTGGCATTCTTTTGATAGTTTTTATTTCTTAAAAAACGCTTTTAGTTTTGACAACGGGAATTATTTGTAAATTAATTTCTGGCACAACTATGCTTTGAATTTAGAAAAATGGATTCCATATTTATAATCCGGAGGTCCATGTTTTGTAAATCAGTATCTTTCATTTTTATACATTTTGAATAATTATTTTGGTAAATATTTTATTTTACCATGGTTAAAGGGTAAATCCAGTAAATAAGGGTAAACAAATAATATTATAATAATAATATATTCCCATAAAACATATCCTAACCCTGTTGGATGATAAATTTCCGACCATGTGCATCTTTAGGACGATTTTGGGGCCCAATGGATCCACATGTAAGTGATAATGACACATTATATTAATTAAGTTAAAGCAAATACAATAATGGAATAAGCATAAATATTTTAGAAAAACAATTCTTACATAGGGTTATATATGTTATATTTTAGACTATAAATATTAATCAGAAATATTAAAAGATTTACTAAATAATGGTGTTTTATTTTTAATTTTTATTCATTGAATAATTATATTTATTTATGGGACAATAGTGTTGTAGTATTTTCCTTATTAATGAAAGAAAAAAATAATTAGTATTATAAGTGTTAAAATAAATATATTTTCAATGTTTTGATGCCATCAACGAATTTTATTGGTTAATATTACATGATATTATTTCTTAAATGAATTTGGTTCGAATTTATAATGTTTTTAATACTTTAACAAAATTCAATTATTAAATAGTGTCAAAATTGACATAAATAAGATTTAAAAAAAATATTATATTATTGATTGATATTCTATTCCTAGAAAACAAAGGTTCAGCAAAAATGAATTTTATAAAGTTATGTTTAATCTTAATGGACAACTTTTTGGGTCTCATTGATGTTTATAGTAGGTTTATTAACCATATAATATAAAAATACATAGAGACATGGTAAATGACAAACTATTTAACAAAGAGTTAAAACTAAATTATAAGTTTAATAAGGTGTCCCAAACCTATCTAAAACCTATTGGTGGAGTTGTTTTAGACACATCCACACCTTGAATTTTAAATTATACACTTTTGAGCCATTAGAAACCGAATATGAATTTATTATAAAATAATATTTCTAGCTTTTTTATAAAGTTTCCCTCACCCCTCTTATAAAGGGGAACTCCCCCTTCTCTCTAATTCACACCTTCAAAGCATTTTGTATTGGCCAACCCCAACCAAAGTATTCTCTAAACATCCCTCAATTCATCTTATAGTCCTAATATTAATCATAATGAAAATCTATGGATCCCTTTTGATCAAATCAATAGGAATAACCCGAAAACGAGGTAACGTTTTCACCACACTCCTTCAAGTTCCTTTCTTCTTCAACTTATTCATTCTTTGTTATTTCCATTATAAATTAATAACTCCAGTATCATATATATACTGTGATATTATTATAAATATGGTACAACCATATTAATTATTCTACCCATCCTTTGAATAACATGTCACCATACGTGCGTACGTACGACTTACCGTCTCCACGTCGTGGTGTAATTGTTATTCAAAAGATTATTATTTGGATGGTTATGATAAAGATGTTTAATTGATGTAAATAATTAATATAACATGATAGTGATTATTTATATATGATGTAAAATACTATTATATATTATTTTAATATCAATGGGAGGATATTGTCGCTCGTGCGTATGTACGGACTACTGTCTCCGCGAATGCGATGAGATTCATTCCACATCGTATCATTGCAAGTCTAATTCTCATATGATGAATAATAATAATATTTAAGGAATATATATCATTATGTATATGAATAATACAAAACCTATCCATAACAAATATGACTTATGTGTCAAAAAATATAAAAGAAAATGAGTAAGTTAACACCTGAAAGGACGATAATACTATGATATTTTTATCAATGCAATTATAAAAGATCATATATGATATCATATTAACGTATATGATTCGTTTTTAATTTAGTAACAATTATTTCACCATTATACATGTTGTTAACCTACACTCAACCATGGAAAAGTACAAGGTAAGGGTTAATTTCACAATCTCTTCATTATTTGAGGTTGTTTATATGTAATTATCTATTGGGACCCCTTTATCATCCACATCGATGTTTCTTAAAAATGTATTTCAAATCATTATAACTATTTTACCGACTATGGGTTAATGAAATTTATACTCCTTTTTGACATTTTATAAGATTTTTATAAAGGAATATTTTTTTCGTTTTCCAAATAAGGTCCTTTTTAACATTTTCGATAGAATTAAGGTAAGAATGACTTTTTTAACATATATGGCGGGTGCGGCTATTATCTGCTATTATAAAATCATAGAAGCTTCCCTTAAAATCTTATAAGAATATTCTGAATGTAAATGTTTTATTTTGTTATTAAGTAACCTTTAAATGAATTCAAAATGAATATTTCAAGAATTTGAGAATGGTACACTTTATCAAGATCATAATTTTAATTGATTTAAATATATATCTTACTAAATAATTTTAATTAATGTCCTTGTTTTAAAAATTATTTTTATGATTTATTTATATGGACATTAATGTTTTTAAATGATATTTCTATTCAAAAGTTTCAATTTTATATGGGACACTTTGATTCATAAGTCTCATTTAAGTTACTTCCTTTATAAATGTGAGACTTTTAAATGATTTCAAAAAAGAGATATTTCTCTCAAATAGTTTTGATTTCATCAATGTCAACATCATTTGATGGATTTTACGATTATTTTAAGTTTATTTATTATGATACAAAACTTCAAGATTATATTTAAGGATTTGTCATATGTTTGACTGTGGATGTGTTATTTTTATATCATTCATGGGTTAAGGAGAAAGTATTGACATTTCTTATGCTAGTTTTTATACGAATGTTTATGTTATGTTAAAACTTGTTCATTTGAGGAATGCATTGGACTTAGTAAGTGATGGGGGGAGCCCTTTATTGCTGCTCGATGCATCAGTAGGCCTCATGAGACAAACTAGTGTATTTTCACAAGTCCTTGACAAAATATTATTTGTAGGCTTGGCCCAAGGCCTTGAATATGTGATTGTGATAGTCTAGAATTATGCATTTCATCATCATGAAAGTGGTTATTGATATTTCATGTGATTATTAGACTAGTAGAATATCCATGTGAATAATTAAATGGAATTATTTCATTTTATTTATTCCATATTAGGCTGATGTTAATTTTTAAAAGGTGTTTTCTTTAGTTATACATTGCCTTAAATGATTATGCTTATTTATGAAAGTTTTCGCTATATTGTTATCCTTACATGGCATTTGAGCTCACCCCTTTCTATGTTTTATTTTTCACAGGCTGCGAAGAAGTATTTTCTGAATGATTTTTTGGGATAGAATTAGGGGATATGATGACAATATGTTGTTGTAGTTTTTTACCTTATGATATAGTGTGAACACTATGAATGTATCTAGTGATTAAAAAGATATTAATCTAATAAGTCATTCAATACTTGATCTTTTGTGATCATGCCAATGTTATGTAATAATGCACCGTCTTTGGGTAACTGGGGTCGCGACGTTACTATCGGTATCAGAGGATGTTTTAATACAAACCATGGAAACTATATTTAGATAAACTCTAATTAGATCACATAGCCCTAAGACAGACTTTGAGGATTAGTAAAAAATAACTTCCTAGAATTTTTAAATTGCATTGATTTTGTGAGTTTTTTGAGAAATACATCCCTATCTGGATATGAGCAGGTAGAGGCAGATCTGGAACAAATTTACCTAGGGGTAGAACCCAAAAACACCGTATTGAGCTAGATTTGAATGGGAACTGGTGCACAACAACGGGCCTTTCTACACTCTTGGTTACGACACTCCTGGGGGATATTCTTAGGAAAATGATCATTTTCATTGCAATCCATTATGAGGGGTTTATGAGTATATACTTTCTCAAAGAAAATATTTTTATGGTTATGGATTATATCCATAAACTGCAAAATTTACAATTGGTATTTTACAATCACGGAATTATTGATTACAATTCAAAAACTGATCTAGTGTATGCCATTTTATATTAATGGCGACCAGTAGAAGGAATGTGAACTCCATCAATACGTATGATCCAAAGTGTGTAAAGGATCATATCTATCACGGTATTAAGAAATCATTTATAAGGGAAATTTTCTCCCATGTATTCTCAACATATGAAGAAATATTATAATATGTTAAAAAGATAATTAAATAATTCTCTGAGTCCTATGGATTTTAATGGATTAAAGAGAATAAAATGATGGAAGAGACAAATATGGATAAAGGGAAGAGTGAAAAGAAGATTTTTACTATTTTTGATAACTATGGGAAGAAACACCCTGGAACATGCCGGAAGGGAATGAGAGTTTGTTATAAGTTTGGAGAAAAAGAACATCATGTACGTGACAACATGGGTTAGAAAAAGGATTCAAATGTATAATGCTTAATCGGCAAGGAGTTTGGACACTATACAAACCAATGTCCATGTCATCAGACTATACCTCAAATGATGTTGTTGGATAATAATAATGTTATGATAATACTAGAGATTATGAGGAATGACTAGTGTTATTATGTTGTTATTTAATAATTATTTCATTTAAGCGTTGTATCAATGATGTTCTGGAAATAAATAAGGATTGTACTACGGTATTATTTCATTGAGGTTTTATGATTTTATGGTACTAATAAAAGAAAATCTATATTGAGTTAGTATTTTTGGAAATTACATGGTTGAAGAAAAGATACACCTTAATATGTTCCTAATATTGAGGTACTGATTTTGGAATAACAGATGGTTGATTTGTGTAAATTTTATTCGATATTATTGACTACCTTAAAACTGATTAATGATTTGTATATTCAATCATTGTTGTATTTTACAACATTTTTGTATGGATGATGTTTATCTAGTATTCTATAATGATTAAGGGAGTGTGAATATATTCCATAATGATTTATGTTAATTCAAGATGGTGCAGTGTTTTAAAATAATACATGTGAATGTGGTCACATGTTATTACGTAGAAAAAAGGATCTTCATTGTGTTTACCTTCCATATAAATTTTGAACTGTGATTTTGGACAGAATTATTTTGGATAATTCTAGTTTCAGATTATTGTTGGATATTTATAAAAAGGACAACATGCAGACCGTGTGACAACTCGGCGCGTCAGACAAAGCTGCGGGAATCGAACACACAACCAAAGTGCAATTGGGATTTATCGCATACCATTGGACTACGTGAAGTCCATGGAGTGTATAATGTAGATTTTTTAAGTTCTAATAAATGAATTAAAAATTAATTTTTGTATCCTTATACTATTAGGATAAATATAATATTTTTGAGTTCTATTATCTTTTGGAGTGAATGATGAGTTTGTGATAGAAATTAGTTGAAGGATGAAACTATAATTGTCTATTATATATATATATATATATATATATATATTTCTATTATTCTATGATGAAATTTATTCTTAAACACTAGGTTAGGGATCTTAAAACCAAAAATATGTCATCATTATACCTTTTGTTTTGTTGAACCGATGATATTTTAAATCATCATAGATTGATGGCTTTGAGTCCCTCAATTCTACAATTGTTTGTGACTGATGAACTCAATAAATCCCTATAAATATTTATGTTTTCCCTCTAATTATGTGCCTATAATTACCACCAATGTTTTCCAAAATAGAGGTCATAATTTTTTGTTGACCCTTTCATTTCTCTATTCCTCTTATTAAGACTAAATTTTATTAACCCAATTTCTGATTTGGGTTTTCCCACAAATATATTTTCTATTTCAACCTATTATTTTCTAAGAACAATCTCAAAATGCAATGAAGAAATTTATTGAAGGAAGGTAGAATGAAACACCACAAGATTCCATGGTATTATTCTCTTTGAATAATATTGTAGCCTATTTTGTACGCAACTTCGAGTTCTAACACACACCACAACCAATCAAACTAGCCATTATGAATAGTAATACCCACTTTTTTGAAATTTTATTCATTTTATCTTTAAAAATGGACTTCACTTTTTGATTTTGAATATCAAAATTATCTTATGGTGAATTTTTAGACATTTCTGATAACTTTCACAGTTTGATGAACAATTAAAATTACAAAATTTTAATTAAAAACAATTTTTTTAATCAAAATATTTAATGGTGATAATTTATGAATTTGAGTAGTTTTAAAATATATTTAGAATTTATTTTTACCATTAAATTAAATTTTGTTCTTTGGACATAATTTCACATTTAAACTAAACATAAGGAAGTGCCAATCTTTTGAAAGTTGTGATTTCTTAAAAACACAATTTTTGTTTTGACAACGGAAATTTATTGTAAATTAATTTCTACCACTTCTGTGTTTTGAACATTGAAAAATTGATTCAATATTTAGAATCAAGAGTTATATGTTGTGTAAATAGGTCTATTTTATTTTTATTCATTTTGAATAATTACTTCGGTAAATATTTAATTTACCATTGTTAAAGGGTAAATCCAGAAAATAAGGGTCAAAAAATAATATTATAATAATAATAAATTACCCTAAAACGTGTCATAACCCTATTTTTTGATACATATCTGACCATGGGCATCTTTGGGTCGATTTGGGGACCCCATGGATCCACTTGTAAGTGATAATGATACTTTATATTAATTATGTTAAAGTCAATACAAAAATGACATAAGCATATATCTTTTAGCAAAACAATTTTTACATATGGATATATATGTTATATTTTTCACTATAAATATTCATTAGACTGATAAGAATTGTTCCTACATAATGGTTTTTATTTATAATTTTTTGTCATTGAATAGTTAAATTTATTTATGACAAAATAATGATGTAGTATTTTCATTATTAACGATATAATGAAATAATTAGTATTATAAATGTTAAAATAAAAACAATTTGAATGTTTTGAGCCGTCAAAGAATTTTATTGGTTAATATTACATGTTATGATTGCTTAAATAATTATTTTTAAAATTAATAAAGTTTTTAGGACTTTAAATAATTCAATTATTAAATAGTGTGAAAATTGACATAAATGAATTTTTAAACCAAATAATATATTATTAATTGATATTATATTATTAAAAATATAAGGATCGGTAAAAAGACTTATATCATTATGGTTTTCTTATTCATGGACCACTTGGGGTCTCTTATATGTTTATAGTAATTTTATTAACCATATAATATAAAAATACAAAGAGACATGATAAATGTCAAACTAATTAACTAAGAGTCAAAACTAAAAGATAAGGATAATAAGGTGACCCAAACCTATCTAAAACCTATTGGTTGAGTTGTTTTAGAATCATAACCACCTTAAACATTAAATAATACACTTTTTAGAAATTCGAAACCGAATATGGATATATTATAAAATAACATTTCTAGCTTTTCCTACGGCGCCCCTCAACTATTTTATAAAAGGGCACCCCCCTTCTCTCTAATTCACACATTAAAAGCCTTATGGCTCGGCCAAACCTACCCAAAATATTCTTTCAACACATCTAACTTCAACCAAGATGCCTTAATTTGATTATAAATCCAACCTATGGATCCATTGTGATTAAATCAAAAGGAAGAACTTGAAAAAGAGGTAATGTTTTCACCACCCTCTTTCATGTTCCTTTCTTTTTCGACTTCTTATTTCTTTTTTATTTACATTCTAAAATAATAAATACATTATATTCTATATAATTTGATGTTATTATAAATATGTTACAACCATATTCAGTATTCAATACATCCTTTGAATGACATGTCACCATAAGTGCGTACGTACGGCATACCGTCTCCACGTCGTGGTGCAATTGATATTCAAAAAAATTATTATTTGGATGGGTATGATAATGATGTGTAATTGATGTAATAATAAATATAACTTGATAATTATTCTGTATATATGATATACCATCCAATTATATATTATTTTAAAATCAATGGAATGATATCATCACTCGTGCATATGTGCGGACTACCGTCTCCACGAATGTGATGAGATTCGTTCCCCATCGTATCCATGATTGTCTAATTCACATTTGTTGAATAAAAATAATATTTAAGGAATTCATATCAGTCTTTATAGGAATAAGATAAAACATATCCATAAAAAACATGACTTATGTATCAAAACATATAAAATAAAATGAGTAAGTTAACACCTGAAACGACGATAATACTAAGATATTATTAACAAAGATATTTTAAAAGATCATATATGATATCATATTTATGTATATGATTCATGTATAATTTAATAACAATTATTTAACCATTATAAAAGAGGTTATCCTACCCTAAACAAAATAAATGTACAAGGTAAAAGATTATTCCACAATCTCTTCATTATATGAGGTTGTTTATACAAAATTATCTAATGTAACACATTTATCATCTACATCCTTGTTTCTTAAAAAAATATTTCAAATCATTATTAATATTTTACAAACTATGGTTTAATGTCTTGTATACAATTTTTTCCATTTTATAACATGTTTATAAGGTAATCCTTTCATCGTTTTCAAAATAAGGTCTTTTCTAACCTTTTAGACGGAATTTAGGTAAGAATGTCTTTTTTAACTTATACGGCAGGTGCAGCTATTTTCTACCATTATAAAATAGTTGAATCATCCACAAAAATATTATAAGAATATTTTGAAAGTAAATGTTTTATTTTACAATTATGTAACCTTTAAATGATCTGAAAATGAATATTTTAAAAATTTTGGAAAGGTACTCTTTATCCAGATCACAATTTTAAATTTTTTAATAATTTATCTTTCTAAATATTTTTAATTAATGTCTATGTTTTCAAAATGATTTTACGGATTTATTTATATGGAAATGAATTTTTTGAAATGATATTTCTTTTCAAAATTTTCAAAGTGGTATGGGACACTTTGATTCAAAATTCTATTTTAAATTACTTCCTTTATAAATGTGTGACTTTTATATGATTTAAAAAAAGAGATATTACAATGAAATAGTTTTGATTTCATCTATGAAAACATGATTTGATGGATATTAAGCTTATTTGATTTTTTTTATGATACAAAACTTCCATTTTGTATTGAAGGTTTGGTGATAAGTTTGACTGTGCATGTGTTATTTTTATAACATTCATGGGTTATGGAGAATGTATTGACATTTCGTATGCTTGTTTTAATACAAATGTTTATTTTATGTTTCAAACTGTTAATATGTGGAATGCATTGGACTTAGTAAGTGACAGGTGGAGCCCGCTAGAGCTCCTCGATGCAGCGATAGGCCTCATGAGAGAAGCTAGTGTCTTGGAATAAGGTCTTGACAACATATTATTTGTAGTAATGGAACAAGGTGTTGACTATGTGGTTATTATAGTCAGGCATTATGCACTCCATCATTATAAATGTTGTTATTGATAGTGCTTGTGATTATTCGACTAGTAGAATATCCATATGAATAAGTAAATGGAATAATTTCATTTTATTTCATCCGTATTATACTGAAGGTCGTGTTTAAAATTTTTGTTTTAGTTATACATTTACTTAAATGTTTAGGATTATTTATGAATGTTTATTATATATTGTTATAATTACTGGGCATTTGATCTTACCCCTTTCTATGTTTTATTTTTCCCAGTATTTGAAGAAGTATTTAATGAATGATCTGTAGGGATAGTATTAGGGTATATTAATACAATATATAGTTTTAGTTTTTCACTTTATGATGAAACGTAAACATAATGAACGTATCTAGAGATACCAAGGCTACTAAACTAATCAGTCATTAGAGACTTGATTTTTGTGATCATTCAAATTTTATGTAATAATGCACAGACTCTTGGTAACTAGGGTCGGGGCATTACACAAAGCATGATCTCCATCATGAATCACAAGGCAAGCGACTTAGTTCAAACTAGGTATAGAACTGTATGTTCTGGAATAAATATGAGTAGTCTTATACAATATCATTTTATTTCATTATGATGTCTCCACCACAAAACCATGAAAGAGTTGTTGTAATGTCGATCCACACAGGGTTGTATATCACTGATCCACAACAAGCCTCTCTAAGAATGGTCCTCATCAGGTCGTACACTTCTGATCTATATAGGGTTGCTAGAATATCGATCCACAAATGACCTTTATAATGCTAATACACACTTGTTCACTAGATGTTAATCCACACAGTGTCGCTATGATTTTTATCCACACAGGGTCACTATGATGTGGTTCCAAACAGGGTAGTTAGACGACGATCCAGATGGAGTCATTATGATGTTGATCTATATATTTTCTCAATGATTATTTTCCATACAGGTTCTCAAGATGATGATCTACACAGGGCCACTACTCAGATGACAACCAGCCACAAGAATCACTACACTTGGTGTGCTTTAGTTCCATAGTATTTACTCCTCTAGTTCTCATATGTGCATCAACTAGAACAAAAATCCAAGAAGGATTATCCCAATGGACCAATGTGTCATAAGGGATCCAACAGAATAGAGAGCGCATCAACTGGTTGCCTGGTCTGTGATTTTTTATGCATTTTAGTACTGAGGGCCCTATTAGATTCTAGTATGATTCAACCCAACATTACTAAATCATTCACCAAAACATAGGTGGAGTATATCAAGATGAGCGTCTCAATCCATGAATCCCCGTATTGTATTGGGTTCGTAAAATGGACGTCTAGTTCACAAAATAGGACTCTTTAAGCGAGACGGGGAACAAATGGGTCTGGGTCCAGTCCAACCTAGAACGGACAGACCCAACCCGGTTTGGGTCTCCCCCACCCAGTTTGGGTCTCCCCCACCTGCTCTAAATTGATGGATTTTAGGAATCTTGAAATTGAGGAAAACAAAATGGGGTATTTTGGGGAGATGAGTGTCAGATATTTTGATTTGAAATTTGTGGGTTTAAATAATAAAAGTGTAAATGTTTTTATACGACTTGTGGAAATAATTAAATATGTTTATGGAGAAAAATGATCAAATATCAAAAATTAAGTGAATTTTTTTATACAAAGGAGTCGAGTTGTTTGACTTCATGTAAGAAGGGAAGGAGGAATTCAAGATTGACTGTGGGCATTTTTCTGGTATATTGTCATGATTTCCCAGTGAATACTACCTCAAATTTTTTTAATACGCTTCTGTTTTACTTTATAACTAATTTATGTAGTAATCGTAAATATATTTCTTCTTTTTTCTAAACCATTGTTCCGTTTTTATTATGTATCATTATTTTTTAACTTACATTTTCCATTGGGAAAATCACTGATTTAGTTTTTATTATATTATTTTAGATTCATATTAATTTTTTAATCATTATTTTAAAAAAACATATCAAAATTATTATTTTTAATCATGATGGTTTTTATACATATAACGGTTTGAACATTTTTTATAAACATATTATAAATTAATATTTTTATACATAATATTTTAGTATTTTTAAATATAAATAAATATAAAAATTATTTTTATTATTAATAATTCAAAGTAATTTTTTATTTTAATCATAAATATTATATGTGTTTTTTCATAATATAGAAATTATTTATATTTATAATTTAGAAATTTTTATAAAAATCATAATATATCGAATATATTAAAAAAAATATATTAATAATAATTATTATAATTATATATAAATAACTTATACCGTTAATTAATATTATAATAAAAATTATATTTTACAAAAATAATTAATAAATAGCTTTATTTTTAAATTTTATTCTAAAATAATGCAGAACCATATTTTCCATTAGAATATTAATTTGAAATCACTAAATAATATGTATAATTAATAATAACTATTATAGTTTACTAATAATAAAATTAATTAAAACACATAATTTTATTTATTGTTTTTATGAAACACGTATTAAATTTATTATCAGAATAATTTAGTTATATGTAAATTCATTTAATAAAATATTTCTACAATAAAACTATGTTTATAATTTATGGGATGTTACATTCCCCCCAATATAGTTGTGTCCTCATAATTATTTCGGGACCACATGTAAATTTTATTTTCATAGGAGGCCTAATTGAAATTATTAATTTTGATCAAATGTTATAAAATTAAATAAACTATTTCTTTGATACAACCATTAATAACCCGAACCCATAACTCAGGTTCATCACATATAAATGATGTGTATATTCTTTTTAAAAATATATAACTAAGAATACACACCAAATTTATTACATACCATGATCATATACCTGTATAGGTTCTAGAAATAATATTTAAAATAGTATAAACCATTTTCATATACACTGAAATTAGACTGTTATATATATGTTTATATGTGTATAGACACACAAACACACACACAAACATACAAACACACACCCAGACACACAAACACACACACACAGACACAAACAAACAGTTATATAAATATATAACTCTTTGTAAAACAATTAATGTGATGAAATGATATGAACCCTTAACTATTTTTGGGTCAGTTGAGGGATTTTGGGCTATTAGAAATTGAACAGAAAAAAATGTTGGATCTTTTGTAGACATGGGTCAGGTTTTTTATGTAAAAAACGATGGTTTAAATAAAAAGTTATTATATATTTGTATACGTCGTGTTTCAATAATCATAGACTCTAAGGGAAAATAAATTATTTCAACGTTAAAAAATTAATTTCAACAAAATTATAAAAAATATTCATGATTATTGACAACCTATAGAACGGGAAGCAGTGTTTCAGGATTGACATTGGTCATTCTAATGCTAGATTTTCATTATGGTAGGTGGAATAAAACTTCACAATTCTTAATAGAATTTGGTTTAATATTATTATTAATTTATGTTGTAATCATTAAAATATATCTTATTTATATCTAAGTCATTTCTCCCTTTTTATTATTCAATCACAAAGCATTGATTTTTTACTGTACTATTTTCTTTTGGAATATACATGATTGTGTTTTTATAATATTATTAAAATTCATATTTTTTTATTTATCATTTTGTTCTATCAACACATGTCAACTTTCTTTTTTTTAAACAAGAAAGTTTTTATACATATAAATGGTTGGACAATTTTTTTAAGATTTCATAAATTCGTCTTTTATAAATAAAATTTTAGGGTTTTAAATAAATATATTATTAACTTTTTAATAGAAATAATTTGAATTTCATTTTAGTAAACAAAAATATATTGTGAGGTTTTTTATTAAAATAATTATAAGTATTTATAATTTATAAATTTTATAGAACAAAATCAAAATATATTTCTTATATTTATGAAATATATTATCTTAATTATAATAATATTCTTCAAAAAATTACAGGTATTTAATGTTATAATATAAAATTATATATTACAAGAAAATATAATTATTTAAAGATAATATTTTAAAATACCAAAAATCATATGTTTATTTTGAAAATTAATTTGAAAACTTTAAATAATAAGTACAATTATTTATATTTATTAAATTAAATTATATTCAAATTAATTAATAAACATAATTTCATATATTATATATCAAGACACTAATCATTAAATTATTATTAGTTTATTTTAATTTAACATAAATATATTTATTATAATTTATTTATAATAAAAAATTGTTTACAATTTTGGGGTTGTCACAAAGACGACCCATGTTCGTTAATGAGGACAATTCACATTGAACCATAAAATGAAAAATAATTTAATTAAAATAATGGGGAGGATAAATTATAGCAAAAGTATTAACAAAATTTAAATAATTCAAAACTTGTATTTTGACTCATTATGTTTATATATACACACACACATAGGGTTCGTCATTTAGAAAACACC
This sequence comes from Viscum album, assembly GCA_963277665.1. Taxonomy (NCBI): domain Eukaryota; kingdom Viridiplantae; phylum Streptophyta; class Magnoliopsida; order Santalales; family Viscaceae; genus Viscum; species Viscum album. The sequence continues at coordinate 352,870,917 of OY728152.1, read as the reverse complement.
ATCATTTTGTTTAGATTTTGTGTCTTTGGAGAACCAGAGATTTGGTTGAAGAAAGAATGATGCAATGGTCTAGTGTGAAGAAGTTAGGGTCCGTGAAGAAGGTTTTATGAGGTTTTCAAACCCCTTAAATCATGTTGTTTCACTATTAGAAATCCACAGGACTCGGTGTGGCATGTTACTCTCTGTCCCCACGGGTTGCCCCAAACTCTCACAGATGTTCTACCACGACGCCCCATCAACAACAGGTAGGAGGCCAGATGGTGGGATAACGGACATGACCATCACCGTAATTTCCCGGACAACCTCCCATGGTGCCCCATCAACAACACCGACCATGCCAGAGAGGGGGATGATGAATATGACCGTCACCACCCTTTCTCAAAAGACTTGCTATGACCCACCATCGATAAATCCTACTACTTTCACCGCCCATTCTTCCTTTCCCAGTGCCCCACCTCGACTGCCTACCAGGCATGATAGGGGGAAGATGGATATTTTTGTCAACTCCCTTTCACGGGTGACCATCCACACCACCTAATCAACAACTTCTACAAACCTCAACACCCTTTATATAATGATATGCCACTATACCCCATAAATAATGCCTACCATGGTTACTTCCCACCCTCACCACCCTTTCCCAGATGATCTTCCATGACACCCTTTCTTCAATGCCAACCGTTACCCAAGTCCTTTTTTACATGTTCTTCCAAGATTCCCCATCTATAACTCTAACCTTACCAAGTGGGGGAAGATGGATATGTCGGTCTCCGAATCAATATGTGTAATTCATTGCACTAGAGGAAACCCAGTCAGACGGATGTGTCCAAAAAAGACTCTTTTAGACCCTACCTGTCATTCACCACTATTGAGGATGAAGCACAATGATGCCTGATGATAAAAATTACTAGTCTAGATGTGAAACGAAAACTGATGTATCAGACAAAACAAGGCACACTATGATGGATATATCTATCCAAACGCGCATCATCAGACGTCAGATTTAAGATGTTGAGTTTTTTGACATGAACAACCGACTACATAAACAAATATATTTATTACAATAGGAAATTAAAAAAATGTATTTTCATTATGTTTATTTAAATATCAAGTTATTATTCATTTTATTATGAATTTAATAATAATTGTTAATTCTCGTTTAATTTTATAAATCCATTAAATTTAAAATTTCACGTATTAAAAAGACCATATTTTTTATATTCATGTTAAAATAATTAATATAGGGAAATACTTAATTCTTGAGAAAAAAATCACTTATAAAAGGGTTCCCTTTTTAATTTTTTTGTAACACTGTTAAATGTCCTACAATTATGAGTATTCATTGTTTAGGGTTACTAAAAGAAACATTGAATATGTTAATATTTATACATATATAAATTCGTATATATTTTTAAATAATATTTATATTTCACCATGCATAAATATTTAAATATATTTTATATTTGAATTTTTTTTATAAGACATGATAATATATGTATATACATTCTTATATGTATGTCTGTATGAGTTTTTTACGTATGTGTTGTTTGTGTATGCATTGTTTCTACTGTGTTGTGTGTTTGGGTGTGTGTTTATCTACGTTTATGGTCTATATATGTGTATATATATGTTCAGATAGATGTATGTAATTTTATGTGTATGTAATACATATGTGTATGTGTACATGAATTTGTACGATATATGAAATAATATACATATATTTGATTATGTGTAACTGTATGTGTATTTGTATGTATATAACTTTTTTAATTATATGTACATGTATGTGCACATATGAATGTATATTTGTATGTGAATATGCATGTGTTTTTTATGTTCATGCTAATGTGATTATGTATATGTATGAGTTTGTGAATGTATATATGATTATGTTTATGTATTCATGAATGTATGTATATGTGTATATATGAATTTATGTTTATGTGCATGTGTATGTGCATGCGTATGTGTATATATCTATGTTAATGTTGTACGTGTGTATATAGTTATATGTATAGATGTGTATGAATGTGAATGCACATGCATGCATATGTATGGATGTTTATATATATATATATATATATTCAAATCCACCTTTACCTATATGCATATACATTTGTATGTGTATGTACATGTGTATGTGTATTAGTATTTGTATGTTAGTATGTATTTTTTTATGTTGTATGTGTATGTATGTATGCGTTTGTATAGATATATACAAATGTGCATGCAAGGGTATGTAACTATATTTATTGGTATGTATACATACATGTATATTTATGTTTATATGCCTATGACTATGTGAATGTTTATGTGTATGTGTATGTGTATTCCAATTTGTGTATGTGAATATTTTGTATGTATGAGTACATGTATGTCTATGTATATGTATGTGGGTACATTTAGGTTTTTATATTTATTTAATGATATTTATTGGTTTTTAATATCACTATATTTTTAGTCATTTTGATAATTTATTCATTTTTATTATATAATCATTTAACATTTTCTGTATATATTGAGTTTTGGTATTTATTTATATATTTTGTAATTTGTATATATATAAATAAATTGTCCCAATTTAATAATTAATAAAAATTAAAAATTATAATAACATATTATATTTTCGATATTCAATTAATACAGTTCTTACATAAATAATTAGATGTAATGATATTTTTTGTTTTTATTATTTTATTCTACTATTTACGTTTGCAATTCATTTAATTAATGTTATGAATACAATTTTTATTATTATTTTTTATTTATTTCATTTTATATATTAACTTTTTATGGTCATTTAATATTTTCTTTCATTTTCTATATTTACTAATTTTAAATTTATTTCGAATATAATCATTTATTAAAAGTAATATTTATTTTTTTATTAGATTCCACATTTTTAATATGTTTTTAATTTATATGATTAATATCTATTCAATTTTAATTGTTATTTTTAAATAATTTTAATATGTTTGAAAAACATATTATTGATTCATATATGGATGTCTCCAACACGCACCATATTTCCCAAAAATTAAACCCCAATGTAAGCTATGCCAAACATGATTTGGGTGTTTATTTAACCAAGGAAAATGATGGGGATGTGCTTCACGATTACTTGTAATGAATGATGGGGTATTTGAATGATTTATTTTCCAGTCATGAAAGTCCGTACCATCGAGAGACAACAAGAGATGGATGGTGGTGTCAGCACAGGGATCCTAATGGTTCATGAGCAGTAGGTTTCATGGGAGGTGCTGATTGCATGTGATGGCATGATAGTGGATGTAGGAACGAAAACAACTCTTCATTTCTAATGTTGTGGGCATACCATGAAGGTGGACCCAAGAGAAACTTTTGTGGAGCCCCATCGTAGATGAAGGCCTCAGGCAGAAGTGGTGTCAAACATGTAAATGTCATGTGATAGCATTGGATGCATGTTCAAGATGTCTGTGAAACATAGTGAGATGATGTTCTGGATGGATTTATTGACCAGTGATTCGGGTCAGTGAAAACACATTTAACAATGGGGGTTATGGATCAGTGGTCATATAAGACAATCCTCGATGACAATCAGTGAGATGATGGATGTGTATGGCGTGGTTGGGGCCTGTCCATAATTGGTTTGTAGTGGAGTCCCCATTGGATTTGATAATTCAAATAGAGATGCACAATAATTTATGGGACTATGGGCCATGGTGGTATGTGGATAATATGTAATTGTTTTTGGTCCAATACCATAAAAAATGAGGTTGCTGGGTATATTTAATTTAGGTGTGATAACCCATGGGTGGGGGGGGTGGCTATGGCTTGCCCGTTGGACAATGGGTGAGATGTTTTTGTTTGTTTTTTCTCTTTTTATCTATGATTAACTTATATATATTATCTATTTATTTTTTTATTTATTTTTATTCATTTTTAGGTTTATATTTTCTTTTGTTTGTGAAAGCAATGGACTCAGTCTATCGATGTAGAGGAAAATCCATTACATAGCCTATAGGCCCATGGCCAGGTGGCCCATGAAATTTCATGAAGGCTCGGTGTAAATTCATGCCTAAATCATCCAGTCTATATCCCCAAGACAGTGTCTTGCTTGCAAAACCATCTATCTGCATCATGCCCATGTCACTACCTTCCGGAGTCACTTATTGCGATGTAAATCCCCCAAGGGGCATGCTGGGATTCAAAAACATATTATTATGTGTGTGTAATTTATGTAATTAATCATACAGATTCAAATAATCATGTTTTAACTTATTTAATTTTATTTAAACTTTTTTAAAAATATTTCATTTAAAATTAATTAATTATTAATACTTTATAATTTTTTTAATTTTTTTTAATTTATTAATTTTTCAATATTTATTTATACCTAATTATTTAATAATTTTTTTATATATATATTTAATCTATATAATTAATATTTATTTAATTTTATTGGTTATGTTGTAATTCATTTAAAATTTTGGAAATTCATATAATTAAATAATGTAAATGATTTTTTTAAGATTCTCTATATTTTTTATGACTTTACAATTATTTCAATCAATGATTGAAATTTTCCAAAATTAGTCAATATGATTTAATATTTTTATTATTTTTTTATTTATATGATTAATACTCTTTCAATTTTATTTATGAAGTTGTAATATTTTAAAAATGTTTGAAATCATTAAAATTAATTTATTTAAATGATTTTTTTAATATTTTCACCATAATTTTTTATACATGTTAATAATACATGTAATTATTCGTAGAAGTTTTTTTGTACGTATTTACTAGGTTTGAAAAAAAATTCAATGATTTCATCATAATTTTAATTTATATTCATTTGAAAAAAATTTAAATTAATATATATAATTAATAAAACATAACCAATTTACTATTATTTTTTGAGTCCATTTGTTTTTAATTATTCAATTTCACTCATTATTTATAATCATGAATTTATGATTATATATTAATTAATATGGTTAATTATTTTTACATTAATAAGTTTTTATTTATTTTTAATATAAAATAATTTAGTATATATTTATTTTATTTTAAATATGTTTTTCAGCACCAAAATGAATATAATTTCATAAATTTTATATACGTCTATTCCATATAATATTTGTGATTATAAATATTGATTTTATCTACTATAAATTTAGCAATGAATTTTTTTTTGTTTCATCGTCAAAAAATCTATCATTGATAAAACCTATCATTTTTAGCAGATATTAATGTGACAATGATGAAACTCATATTTATCAACTCTTTTTGTTAATAATTTATAAAACTATCATGGTTAATTAAATTCAACACTTTTCAAACTATTTTAACTTCACAATTCATGATCTCTCATGGATGTAAAACTCTTTCGCCAATCCCCTAGAACTTCTTGGATGTCTAAAACCTCTGAAATCCTATGTTATGTGTGTGAATCTATTGAAACTACTTTTACTTGTTTTTTTATTATGCATCAAAAAAGAATAGTACTAGTGAGCAGTTTAGGATTCTGAAATTCCTTTCTAGATAATTCATGTTTGATTTATAAAGGAAATTTCGTGTGCATGCATTTGTTAAAATGATTTACTCTTCCCCGAGTATTGCTGAATGTTCACTTATTCTAGACAGGATGAATCACATGCTTTTTATAATAAGTTCTAATAAATAACAACCCACTCTATGAAACTATATCAATAATTCAAAATAAATCACATTCAACTATATTTTATAATTCCAATTTCAATATATTTTTTAAAAATGTAAAATTCCTAATTTTTATTGCATACATTATTATTTAAATAAAAATAGTATTATAATATTATTATTAGACTGATGGGACATAATGAAAAATTATTGTGTATCCTAAATGATCAATGTCAATGCTACACTTTCTCAATGCTTCATCCATACCAGGGGGTTCATATAGGGCCACCCATTTAACCCTTTTATCCTGTCTTGATGGCTAGTGTTTCTTCAAATTTAATTTTTTGGATGCTAAATGAAAAATATTTCATGTGGGAAGGTGTATAGAATAATTCCACCTATTACCCATATATTTTTTGTTGATGGTATATTTTTTTCCTCAAGGATCACCCTATAATAATTCATATCTCTTTTTCAGTATTTTTAAATACATGATAAATCATCTATATAATTGGTTAATTATTCCAAGTCAGATATTTCCATCACCTCAGGCGAGACCTCATATAGAAATAATGTTATTTTCTGATCCTTAGTAATTCTGGTGGTTGATAAAAAAATAAATATATTTGGATATCTGAAATTTTTGGTCAAATAAATAGTGATTCTCTCAAGGATAATCAGCACGCCACACAAAATAATTGTGGGATGATATTTTTAGAGGGTCTCTAAAGTATGTAAGTAATCACTTATAATGTATGTAGCTCAATCGATTCCAATAGATAATATGTATTTATTTAAGCAACCTGATTTTTTATGGACCAAATTCACTGTCACATTGAAATGTTCTTGTAGGTTATTACAGAAGGTAAAAAGGTCATTTGTTAGCTTGGGATAATCTATGCATCCCTAAACCTTTGTGTGGTATTAGATATCAATACATGTGCATGATCAAGATATATCTTTTAAAAATGAATGGATGGAGCCTGATTCATAAACATGTTTCCTCATGCACTCAGATCATTAATCCCAAATATTACCACCATACGTGATTTTGCGAGGTAACCATTAGACCCCACCCTAGAAATTATTTGAAGATAACACTGAGGATCAATTTTTATTCATAAAAATAGACTAATTTGGAAGACCAGAGGTGATTCTACATTCAATACTTGGAGGGTCCCATGGATTTTTAATAAATCATGGATCAATCCCACATGCCTTGACGCTTCTTATTGGAAGGATGCCACTATTTTCTCTTGATTTAATGATCCAAATAACATATTTGGTTTGGATAAACTGGATTTATGGTTTAAAAAAAGGGATTAGAGGTTTATTTTTATTATTCCTTGTATATAAGGTATAGACAAGGAAAACTACGATTGAATAATGAATTCTAGGGATTCTATTTGGGGAATTATAGGTCTACGTTGGCCCACATAGTACCGATAATAGTGAATGAATATTTCCATAAAGGCATATGTCCCCTAGTAGTTTCTCCCATGGTTTGAACCTTATTATAGAAATATTTCAGGGGAATAATCCATTTAATTTTTCACCTAATGGTAGGACAAAATAAAGAGGATGATATGATACACCACTTCTTTAGTTAAGTAGTAACACATATAAGAGAAATGAACTACCAGTACGGTTCCACGATCATCTAACAAGCATAGAAAGAAATTTAGTAGAGTAATGAGATTCATATTAATAACACCTTCTTGTCTCCTTACATATGTATGTGGATCCCCCCACTATCCAATGAGTTTTAGATTAATGAGGTTGAAACTATCATTAGAGGAGTTCTATTTGAATGGGTCATGTGGTATGTGATCATCTGAGTTACATTATCACAAGTTGAAATATTTTGTTCCATTATTTTTTGAATTCACAAATTACTAGCGCTTATGCATTATTAAAAGGATTGATGTTCTCTGTTGATAGTGGATGGAAAAATTTTCATCATGGAATCAAATTTTATTTTTATTATTAATCTTATTAATGCACCATATTGGTTTCTACAGTTCATTGACTTATAGTTTATGAAGGTTAAATTCTTTTTCCACACTACTAGAAATTTGAAATTTACCGAAGGTTTTGAGAAAATGTTGGTATATGTACCATAAGATCACCGTATGCCAACAGTTTTACCAAAACCCTTCGTATCCCAACTATCCTATGACCACATTCCATTCATTTAAAAAAATATCGGTATTGGTGGAATCGATAGAAAATGGTTTATACATACTATTTCCATGTATTCAATAACATTACATTATACCAATGGTTTTTCCCAAACATTTGATATATGTGATTCATATGAAAACATTTTTTATAAAACCATTGGTATCAGTTACTTTTATTTAACATATACTAATGATTTTTCCAAAACCACTGGTAACAGTACCAATAAGGTATGCCAGTTGCATAAAACCATTTATGGATTAATGAAATCTTCCAGGTCATGGAAAATTCATTTTGAAGAAGCCATAATGAAATTTGGTTTTATCAAGAATGAATGTGTGTCTTGTGTCTACAAAAGGTTTTCTGGAAGTGGAGTCGCTTTCCTAATTGTATATGTTGATGACATATTACTTATTAGAAATGAGATACTAGTCTTACAGTCTATCAAGGTATGGTTGATTCAATGCTTCACCATGAAGGACAAGGGTGAGGCGACATATATTCTTGGAATCAAGATTCATCTTGATAGATCCAAGAGATTTTTGGGCCTAAGTCAAAGTACATACTTTGATAAGATAATTAAGGTATTTAGTATGGAATAATCCAAGAGCTTATTGTTTCCATAATCACATTGTATTTAATTTTCAAATAAAATGAACTCTCAGACACATTAGGAAGGAAATATAATGGCATGAACTCCATACACATCATCAAATGGGTTAGTCATGTATGCCATGTTATGTACTAGGTTGGATGTGGCTTACACATTGAGTGTAGTATGTACATATCAAGATAACCAAGGTGACCTACATTGGACGAAATTAATTATTATCCTAACGTGTATATGGTGTACTAAGTATACGTTCTTGGATTATGGAGGGGATAAAGAACTAGTCATGTGAAGAAATAAAAATGCTAGTTTTTAGAGTGATCAAGATGACATTACGTTTCAAATAGTATTCTTCATCACAATAGTAAGAGGTGTAGTGAGATGGAATAGCTCAAAGAATAGTGTGGTCACATATTATAAATTAGAGTGATAGTATATTGCAGCTTTTGAGGTAGCTAAATAAGAAGTTTGGATGTGAAGATTCATCATGGAGATAGGTCTTATTAGTAGTAGTAAAGGTCTCATCACACATTACTGTGATAATACTGCAGTGGTGGCTCTTGCAAAAGATCCAAGTCACATCTGTAGATGAAGTAGATACTTCAGTAGCATCATATCTTAAGGGAATGTTTCTCAGAGAGGTGAAGTTGTAGTCAGAATTATATCCATGTAAGACAATGTGGCATACAACTTGAATAAAGCCTTCACTCACCAGAAACATGATCACCATGTGAGGTTAGTGGAGTTAAAGTCATAAAAATGCGGCTCTAGTCTAAGTGGGAGTTTGTATGTGTTGGTTTCCTATAACCAACTAGTTATAAATTAATTACATGGACATTCACTGTATTTATATATTAAAAATCTTATTACATATTGTTCATTGTTATTCATTACTATTATGTAATAATGTTCTAGAGTATTTGCTACATTGATATGGTTTTTCTAGTTCACCTCTTTGATGAAAACCTAGAAATTGTATAAAAACAATCTTATGTATAGTTCTATGGTGGGATGACATAATTTGATGGTACACATAACATACAGAATATTATATGTGACAACTCGTAAGAAGATGAGACATCCTCTAATGAATTTTTCAATTGGTAATCTCCTAGAAATGAGATTTTGATAACATACCTACTATAAATAAGTATGAATGTTTCTGTGTCATTAGATATTTCTATTTTCGAGTTTGTGTAATGATACATACACTTTAATATTTTCATAAATAAGTATCACGACTCACATACTTTGATTTACTAACAAAAATAGTCATGAAAATGTTTTGCAGGAAGTAGGGTTCATTGGGTGCATAATGAGTGCAGGTTATTAATCGATAAGTCATTGAAAGATTTGTCCCTTCCATTTATTGAAGTAGATAAATCCTTCATATAATTATCCATTAATAACTAGCCCCTCCTAATGCACCCAACGTACCGTACTTATCCCCATCTTCCTGCGTCACACTTTTCATCAGTAAATCAACGTGCATGAGTTCCAACTGGAGGGTTTCATCACATAATCTCTTATCTTTATGATTACTAAGTGAAAACTTCAGGAGAAGAAGGCTCATCTACTTACAAGTACTCACACCAAACAATCTGCATGATTTGTGTCCCATCATAGAAATTCATCCAACTGTATAACTATATTAATTAATGTTGTTATAGAATTTCAAGGATCACATCATATTTGGGAACATAGATGACCTTATCATTGCAACAAATACTCTTAGACATTATTAAATCATAGTAAAGCAGAAAAATGAACAATATGTAATAAGATGCATAATATTTAAACACATTAAATGTCAATATAATCAGAGTACATCCAGTTGATTCTTGGACACCAACTCTTACAATGTTTTACCATCAAGGGTCCTGAAATGTATGAAATTCATAGAACCCAAATGCAGATATGAATGGGAGATTGAGAAATGTTTTGTGTCCCTACTCTCAATGATGGCTTCTTCCATCCCAACAGATATATTATAACCCCTTCGTACCATAACATAGTTTATATGGGTAAAAATACATGACCTTGTTTTTAACATGTTTTTCAATGTTGATGCCGTTTGGATCAAGGAGAATTTATCATAGAAAGAAATATAGATGTGTAATGATTTATTTCGGGATAACTCATTCCCATCTTCTTGCATAACAAAGTGGATTCCCCCACCATCCAATGTGTTTAATAATATTTTTGATGTAGCTATATTCAAAAGAGATTCTATTGGTTTGGGTCATTTAGTTCATGGTTATCTGTGTTTAATTCTCACAACATGAATGATTCATGTCAATTCTTTTTTGTATCCACATGTGGCTAATGCACATGCATTATTCACTTGATTGATCTTCTCCCTGAAGAGTGGATGGAAAATTTTCGTCATGGAATCAGATTGTATTTTCATTATTAATTGTATTAATTAATCATATTGTGGTCTATAGACATTAATCTAATGGTTATGATGGTTAGATCCATTTTCCACACTACTAGAAACTAGACATGTACCATCAGTTTTGGAGAAACTGTTGGTATATGAACCATAAGATAAACAAATACCAATAGTTTTTCCAAAACCATTGGTATACAAACTATATTATTACCCTATAAAAATATTTTTGCAAAATAAAATTGTGTAGGGAATAGATATACCAATGGTTTTATAATAATCATTGGCATGTCATCAGTAAAATGACATTATACCATTGGTTATTCCAATCCCATTGGTATATTTGATGGTTATACTAACAGTGTGAATAAAAACAATGTTATATCATAAATTTAATGATATTTTAATAATGGTTTTTCTTAAACAACTCGTAAAGGTCCCAAAATTCAAACTTCATATATCACCGGTTTAGAAAAGAATTATTATAAGTCTATACAAATAGTTTTTTAAATAGTTGGTAAAGGTATTCATATTTTTGTTGAATTATTTTATCAAAAACATTGAATACATAAAAAATACATGTAAATATAAATATACATATTATTAATATTTTGATTTCGGTAAACATTTTAGCTTAGTGATTACGTGTTTGATATGTACATTTAATGTGTCAGGATCATAACCCGTAAGGTGTTTTTTGAGTTACATATATCAATGGTTTTACAAACTATTTGAATTGGTATTTCATATTAAATATACCTCAATTTTGTATGCTGTTGGTACATCCCAAAAATTCCATCGGTTTCCTAAATCTTTTTTTAGGTCTATACCAGTTAATGACAAGCCAATGGTCACCCAAATAATTGGTATAACATATACCTACATTTTTGGGTCCTATACAAATGGTTCCAATACATTTCTATATAATTTTTAAAAATATTCCATTCTCTTATGTTCATGTAAAATTTTCATTATTATAAGAGATGTTAATATGACAGATCATTTTATTACTTCTTTTTATCCATCTAATGGGCCTCTGGTTTGGTAGGAGGACATCCATCATTGTTTGATTCCACCTATAATTAATTATTTATTTTCTATTATTAACATTCCAATTTTTTACAAAATTTTCCATTAATTAGAATTTAAATTTGAACATGTCAGTTCAACATAATAAATAATGTCTCTTTCTTATAAAATGAATGTGTCCAAATGATGTTGAGATGCAGTATGAATTCCAATTTTGGAAATATCATCACCAAAATTCCATTCCATCAATGGATGAGGATTGTAAATTATCACTCACAGTAGTTGCTTCCCCATGTGGACTCCATTGAGGATTAATTACACTATCATCTAATCCTCAAATGGACTTTTGCTACCAATGTTATGGCCAAAAGAAATTATATGGGTCATAGTGGGCCTGGGTCCGGTCTGACCTGGTCAGACAGACCTGATCCGAAACGGACTTGGCCGACCATGTTCTGCTCGACTCAGTCTATTGGGGTCAGTCGGGCCCACTAGGTCCGGCCCGGTAGGCCCCGAGGGGCCGCATAGAGTGACGCGAGGCCACGAGGTGGTGGTCCAGCTGTGGGGCATCGGTCTGTAATAGGGGTGGCGTCGTCACCTTCATCACTGCCAGTGGTGGTGTCGACTTCTATTCCCATGCCCCAACCGTTGATGGGTGTTTTCCTTCTCCATTGCGAATAACACCACATGATTTGCGGAAGGGTCGGGCCACGTTGGTTTTTCATGTACCCTCTACGTTAGGGTGGTGGCAGATGGCTCAATAAGAACATGAAAGTCAAAAGTCAGGATTTACATCTTCCTGCAACGTTTCATTACCAACCACAAAAGAATCCAATGTAAGAATGTCAGAAAAATATTCACACACAAATAAATCCCAACCTCAATTTCTTGATGATGTCGACGTGGTCGCATGGAAAAATACGAATCTTTGGGAAAATATTAATGTCAGTGTCATCAGAGTTTTCCTCAATTGTCGGTTCTTTGGTTATTAGATATTCTTCTACATAGTTTGGAGAAGAAATCATTGAAGGAGAGGCTATCTTCATTTGAATTCATCGCTGGAGAGTTTTTCTCACAAAGATCTTCCTCTCCCAATTACACTAAAATTAAATGGTAGCCCCAAAATAATATATTGTGTGATCTATTATTTTTGTTGGCATATAATTCAAATTGGGTTAATTAATATAATAGGTTGGAACAATTAATGTGGTGTGTTGGCTTAATTTTTCTGGAGGAGGGTGGCCCAACTAATATTAGAGGATTTGAAGATTCTCTCCCGCATTTGTTGATGGAGTTGAGAGGTTTAGGCCTCGGTTGGTCCCCAGCAGCAATACCATTCATGGAATGTTAGGATCGGGGGGTCCCCACCACCATAACCTCTCATGGGAGGTTAAGGTCTGGTGGTCCCCACTTCTCAACTTCCAAATGGAAGTTTTAACAAATAAAATAAAAATAAAAACTATACAACAATATATTTATTTTATTCATTCACGTAAAACCCAAAAAATAACTTCCACATTTGACCAACAGACATAATGAAGAATGTCTCTTTATGTGAATACTGGTGTTGCGAGTTCATCGGTGCCCTATGAATTAAATTCAGAGCACCGGTTTACAAGTTAGAAAAACCCGCTCACCCATTTCATGAATGTACACGAATAAATGTTCAAAAATTCATTATGGGAACTTCCGGACTCACAATCATGTTTCTTTAATTTTTGCAGACTCGTAATTTTCCCTTTTAATTAAAAAAATGACATTGAAATTCCGTGTCTTTATAGTAATCACATGTAAAAACTGAATATAGTTACTAACTGGGATACAATTTGGTTATCTGTATAATATGATATGAATAAGAGTTTGAACAATGATAATGACCATTTTGAAGATTTTATTGTAGGTGTGGTGTTGGAAAATATCGTATTGACGAAAAGTAATTTCCCATTGAATTTTTTGTTCATGAACACAAAAAATTGTTTTATATGTAAATGAGTTTTGAAAATACCACAATGTATAGTGGTTGTACTAGATATCCAAAATTTTAAACAATACTAGATATATATAGTGTTAATGTTGGAATGTTATGTGTTGAAAACATCTTTTTTGAACTTTATTCTGTACTATATGATATGTCCCATTTACATTATAAGCTTCATCATCAATTATATTGAACTAAAAGAATTATAAATACAATGGTTATGATCTTCGAAACATCACGTGACCTTATAAAAGATTATATACTATTTTGAGAGTACTATGAGTCACTAAAAAAATATTCAACAGATGGTGCATCTAGATACACGAGTGATTAATAAATTCTTTCGATTATTTTATGGTAATTCTAAATCAAGAAATGGTTTAGGCAGAAATACAGTAGTGACGATACTATAATACAATTGTACTGACATATAGATAAGATATATAAATATGAGAAAAAGACACTCCTAGTCGACTCCCTTCAGTGAAATAAAATTGATCACCAGTATCCTCAATTTATAAATGAGTTCATAGACCATCATCTTATGCTATTTACTGACAGATTGAATGATCATTGTTTTCAATGTTGTACTCAAAATATATGAATAATTATGTTGAAAATATATAACTTTCCAATATAGTTATGCATGATGTGAAGATAAAATCTGTTGTATCCTTTTATATAAGGAATAAAATTTGGTATTGATATTGTTATTTATTTGGATCCATTTACTGAAATTTTTAAATTAATGTTCGAATTAGATGTTATGATTAAGGATTCTTAGAAAATTGAATATTTTAATTTTCAATACTTTGTTGTATGGTATCAAAAATGATTTTTATTCATATAATTATATGAGAAGATATAGTTTTAATTGAACACAATGTTATTGCATTTTTGAACAAGGTGCATACTTATTTTGTTTAAAAATTCATAAAAGAATGTGTTTATAAGAAATCATATATTTCTACTCTGAAGGCATAAATATTGATATTAGATGACATTATTCAATAGGAATTTTTAAGAAGGTATAAAACCATCTCCATTAATTATTGAAATTTAGTTTGAGAATGTAAAACATATAGAAAGGTCATATAAGAATGTAAAAAACTAATTGAAATAATATTTCTTATTACATTTGAAAATTTATTAAATATATTATATACCATAATTAAACATGCATCCCCAATGAGTTATTTTCAATGATAATTTCAATTTAATTAAAAATACTTATTAATCCATTTTATTAATATTTTTTATGCACTATAATGACTACATAAGTATCATTTATTTAAAATATTAAATATTTTTTTTAAATTGGATGGCATATAAAATTTTTGTTATGATGTATGAAGACATCATGAAGAGGTGACATTCTACAAATTATTTGGTATATTTTCATCATTTTAATAAATTTTTCTACCAATTTTCCTTATGACTTTTACCTAATTTTTTTGTTTTATATTTTTATTAATATCATTACTAAATAACACCAACTATAATTGTTCATTATTTAACCATTTTGTTATATTTATGATAAATAAATGATCATAGAAAAAATTATCATCAACTTCTACCAAATGGATGAACCACACACGTACTATTTTTTCTCTTCATAATGCTATATATTTTCTATTTGAGCTGATTAATTTCAGTAATATGGGTTTTCTATTTATAAATTAATGTGTATCATTAGATTAAAATGATATTTATGTAAAAAATTAATGAGAGATTATCAAAATTGAAGCAACATATTCGAATTGTTTTGGGGATTTTTGAAAAATTATCCATATGTCAATTGAGGAATGTAGAAAAAATATACGAATTAATGATATACATGGTTTGATTAGTTTGAGATAAAATATATGTTTTCTTTTAAAAATTTATATTTAAGATAAAATTATTTTTCAATCACAGAAAAAACAAACAAACACATTTAGATTTTTTTAATACATCATGAAACATATGTTTATTTTATTTAGGATGATTAAGAAATTTTCAGAAATCCATCGAACAAATGATGCGATTAGTATTACATAATGTTTGTTATTTTATATTAGAAATAAAACTTTCATTAAAATCAATTTTCACTCAAAAAAAACCAATCAATCACATTCATGTTTTCATTATTATTTAGGAAAATGATCCTTAATACATTTTCTATGTTTGATGAGTCATATGAACATCAATCTAACACACAGTGTGGCTAGTTTGACTCGATGGTCCACATACTCAAAAACAGAGCCCATCATTCATGTAATTGATAACTATAAATATATGACCACACCTTTTTTCATCAAGTAATTTTTAAAGATACTCATAAGTTAAAATATATTCTATAATCAACCAATATAAATCCATAAAACTCATACTAGAGGTAGAATTATTCACAATAAACTAAAATACATTCATCTGGGGAACCATAACCATATTTAATATATATAATTTATTATTTTAAAACACTATGAAAATATAGTTAGAAAACCCATAATTACTAATTCACTAATGAATAATAAGAAATAAGATAGATGAAATGAGGATTTTAAGGTTAATAATTAAAATAATATATAACAAGAGGATTTTTTTAAATAAATCTCACTACCATGGAAAGAATTGTGTTTTCATATTCATGTGAATAAATTTATATTATATTATAATTATGATCATTGAATGTCACAACACTTATCTGTTTGGATATGATACACCCTAGATCAAAAAAATACAATGCTTCAAGGGAATTGTAACTTTATAATGTTATCAGACATCATTATTATTAATGTTTTAAAAATACACATCTCTTTGTGAAGGAACGAGAGGCTTCAATTTTCATAAGAAGTTCTAAAAAACACATGACTGGTTATCTAAATTCATAAATCATTTTTATATAATGTAGGTCAATTTTTATCAAAGGATTGTATTATCAAATAATCCCTCAATGGAAGGATGAACAATTGATGTTTGATATAAAAATATCATTGAGGATAAGAACCCATTAATGTAAAAGACAATGAGGCTTAGGGCGGTCTAGTATGGTGATCTCCATGGGAATCCCATGGCATAATATAATTACATTAAATCAGAAGAGAGACTAAACAATTTTAGACAATATGACACACCTCTACTATTCCTACATGAGAACGAGTGTCCACTTCAAAATTAGATTCTCTCCAAACAAGATTGGAAATCCTTCTTTATCTATTCTGTCTTTTGATGTTACAAATAATGTAGATCATATTCCATGTGGGGTCAACATTACCCTGATGAATAAGCTCAAAAACCTCATAGTCCATCTCAACCTCGGAAATCTATAAATCATTATTCTTGCATAAGATAATTAATGTGTGAAAAAAATTCACTTCTTTTTTCATGGAATTCCATTGAATAAAAAACGAACTAAAAGCATTAAGGACCGACCCGCTTCTGTCTCTGAAATGAACCCCCCTCTAATATTCCCAATTAGGACTGAACCATACACATTCATATTTGTACAAAAAGAAGGAGGGAACAATATAACCCATTTAATAGTTTAGTTTGCTACAACTATGGGCATGTCTAGAAACCTATAATGTGTGTCTTACCACATCACTCCTTTAATAAGAGAACCCACCTAATAAAATATCACGTTCATTATCACCTATAGGATGTAGATCAATTGGTACCTACTCATCCACCCTTAAAACCAATTCATTTAGGGCATCCATATGAATATATGTCACTATTATACATAGAATATTCAACAACATTTCATTATCCTCCCAGAATTGATATATATTTCATAAATTTTAAAATTTTTAAGAACATAATAAATTCATATAGATGATTTTTTAGTGATTTTTTAAATGAAATCGTGAACATATTCCCCTATTTTACACATAACAGAAACATGTCTTGGTTATTGATATTTATTTTCTTATAATTATTTCACAAAATAAACAATGCATTTATTAATATAAATTATGAAAAAAAAATGTTTGAATTTTAGAATCTATGTGATTGATAATGGGAATATCTTAATCAACAATATTCTATTTAATGAAATATAACATATATCACCGAAACTGTTCCTTCCTCCCAAATTATCAGGCATCTGTTAAAAATTATCTATGTTCCACGTATCCCCACATCTCTCATGGAAGAAATTAGAAATATTCTTCATGTTTTATACTCTTTATATGATGATGATCCACAGTCCTTTTAATATTTTCAATTTTTTATGAGCATCCATGATAGTAATTTTCTACACAAACCCCAAATCTCGTGTCAATCCAGATATAACTACTTTTTTGAATGATAAACAATTGTGTGTAAATATAATAGAATGTTTCAGATCATTATTAAGGATATTACCAACAACAACATCATCATACATAAAGACATTATAATGAGAGGAACAACCCATGTATTTGATCTAGTTCAAAATCTCATTGTATTATGAATAACAAGAAATGCCTTCCTATGTTTTGGTGGTTAAAGATGACTGTTTTCATACATAAAGGAATTATTTTTTCCATTCAATAATCCATTATATTGTTGATGGTTATTATGATAAAAGTAAATAGATATCACCCTCATCCAACACATATTCATTTATTCTTCATAAAAAAATTATCAAGTTGATATTCTTATACATTATCAAGGGTATGATTTTCATAATTATAATTTTAATAATAGAACTTCAATTCACTTTATGATTGATTATAAGCACCAAATTAACTTTGTTAGACCATCAAAACAGATGGTTAGGAATTTTTATAGACTGTGAATTCCACTCACTACATGAAAATATATTTATAAATAATAAAAAACAAAATCAAATTCCATTATGTTAAACAAGGATTATAATATTTTATTTTAATGTTTCAAAATATTATGCATATATATCTCTTTTAGGGGCACTTACGAAGGATATTCCAATAATAGGGAATCATCCTAAATACATTCGTGGGATTATGGAAAATTTATTGATCCATGTTTGACATGCATAGGCTTATATATTATACACAAAATTAATTAATTATTTTTATTTACGACAGAATTCGAATGTAGATAATAAAAGTTATTTATTTCTATAGTCTATTCATATTAGGAAGTAAAATTTATGGGATCTTTTAGTCTTGACTAGCATGATATGAAAGAATTGGTTAATGTAATGTTATTCTAACCATGTGTCCCTTTGATCTAGATGTTATAAAATAGTATTATAACCCATAATGGATGAAAAATAAAGTCTATATTAATGATTATGGGAATGTTTTTAATCATTTTGGTGGGTATACATAAAATGATACCATGTTGCACTGATCCTCTATTGGGGAACCCTTCAAATGGAAAATAAAGTGACATTTTCCACTCCTCCACAAAAATTCCCATTTGATATTTATTTTTAATATTGGAGGAATAATTGTACCTCTTCATGTTATATATTCATTCATTCCAAAAATTACAACCCTCTCAAAGAGGTGTACAATTAATGATTCAAGAAGGGAGATTATGTGAATAGACCCTCCTATAGTTATTGTTCATGATTTTGTGTCATTTGATATTGTTATCTCACAGGGAGTATAATCTTCCACAGGATTTATTTTTTTATTAATTTACATCATTAATCATGCACTGTAATTTATTTCATAAACCATGACAATGCAATTTACAGAAAATATGGATACATTGGGTGTGTCATGAGTGATGCATTAGTAATTAATATTTTGAGGATCGTTACAAATATGAGCTAACATTTCTTATGTTATGATTTAATTTATTAATAAATTTAACATTATGAATATCCTCTCTGAGTTATGGAACATTATATTTCAATATTGGAAGGAATCATTTATTCATGCCATCTACATCTTGAATAATTTTACAAATGATGAATCGAACACGAAAAAATCACAATGATTTTGCACCCACAAGAAGTATCTTATGCATCTGAAACAATCATAAATCCCATTAGCACCGGGAATTATAATCTAGTGAAAAATATATTCTAGGAGACCAAGACATTCCTACCAAAAAATCCCAAAACATAAAAAAAATGAGTATAATATTGTGTTGTGGCCATGATTTGATACATTATCCATATCTAACAACAATTTTTTTTGTCATCCACCAATTCAATTCCTTTTCTAGGGAAACAATAATTTACATCACATATCTCATAAATCAACTCAGCATCATAGGAATAGTGAAAAACCTCCCACTAACCATGTATCTGGGTTCCGTTTAAAATCACAAAAAGGCATATCCATTTGAAATTTGGTTTTCTGTTTCAATTTTAATTTTATTATGGTGCGCTCCATTGTATGGGTACCCAATTAACCAGTAAAAATATTATTTAAGTAAATAATATAAAAAATATTTTGGAATAAAAATAATTTAGTTGAGAAATAATATTTTAATTTCATTATTTAATATATATTTATAAATAAAATAAATATTAATATTTATTATCAATATATTATTGTGTATCATTATCAATAGTATTCATAAATTAATATGCATCGCATGATGGATTCAATTGATCTAATAGATTCATAATTATATCTAATTATTTAATATTAATATATTATTCGTTAATTATATCGATTATAATTAATAAAAAATTTATAATAATAAAATATGTTATATTATTATTTTTACAAATAAATTATATTATATTATAAAAAAATTATATGTAGTCAATTAGGTTATAATTATTTTAATATAATTTCTAAATTTAAATTATTGCACAATGTATGTTTATAATAAAATAATTTAAATTGTTTATTTATATAATATATGATATATTTTTATTATAATAATGAATATAATACTCAATTTATTATTATATTTAGTAAATATTATAGATAATATAATTAATATAATTTATGTAATGTAAGATAAAATTTTAATACAAAAAATATTATCAATGAATTGGGAAACAAAAGTGATTTATAATGTATTTAGTTAATAATTAAAAACATTAATTGATAATGTAAATTTTAAGAATTATGTACTGTACAATATTTAGAAAGAAAAATATATAAGTAATGTATGTATTTTGTACCACACATTGACATACATTTCTTATAGGTTTTTTTGTTAAATGTACAAAAAATTAGAACAATTTATAATGTGATTAAAAAACCATAATGACCTGATTCCACAACATGGGTTCAATCCATATAAATAATGTAAATTTTTTATATATAAAGATTACTATAAATACAAAAAACATTAATTACATATACGGAAAATTTACCATTCTTGGATCTGAAAAAAATAAAACAAAATAAACCATTTTCATGTACACAAAAAATATATTGTTATATATGTGTGTATATATATATAACCCTTTGTGAAAAAATTAATTGGAATAAATGAAATGAACACTTTCATGTTTTTAGGTCTATTTAGTGATTTGAGTTTGGATACTGAGAAAAACAAAATAGTTGAACATGCTGGAGATGAGGGTCAAATATTTTGATTTAAAAATTGAGTATTTTGAAAAAGATATAGAATGTTTTTATATGTCATGTTTCAAAAATGAGATAGGTTGATGAAATAAATTTATCAAATTTTAAAAAATAATTGAAAAAATTATAAAAAAATTTGAAAAGTTTGACATCCCATGGAAAGGGAAGGAGGC
The DNA here is from genome assembly GCA_963277665.1 of Viscum album. Classification (NCBI taxonomy): domain Eukaryota; kingdom Viridiplantae; phylum Streptophyta; class Magnoliopsida; order Santalales; family Viscaceae; genus Viscum; species Viscum album. The sequence goes on along the minus strand of OY728152.1, from coordinate 352,849,460 downwards.
ATTCTAGATTGATTGTGGTCAATTCACTCGTAGAATTACATGAAGAAATGTTTAATACAACCTCAGAATTTTTAATAACCCTATGTTTTACTTTATTAATAATGTATATATTAATCATTAAATTATTTATCCTTTTCATAAAAATCATTACTCACTTTTTATTTTTTTCAATATTTTTCTTTAACTTTCCATTTTTATTTGTCCAATTCATGGTTTTTTATTATGTTAATAAGAAATCATATTTTTCTTGGTTTATCGTTTTGTTTTATCAAAACATATAGTCAATATTCTATTAATCATGCATATTTTTATACATATAATGGTTTTAACATTTATTGTAATCATAATATAAATTCATTTTTAGTTATTTATCTTCTTTGTGATTTTAAATAAATAAATATATATATATATAATTATTATTTTAAATATAAATAATTCGAATAAAATTTTTATTTAAAACATAAATATGATGTTAATTTTTCATAATAATAATAATATTCTAAAAAAATATTTTACGCTAAATTAATATTATAATAATAAATAATATTTTAAAAAATAATTTAAATAATTTTGTAAAATTGAAATATTCTTTTAAACAATAAAAATCCATATTAGTCTTTAGAATATTAATTTGGAATCCATAAATAATAGTTATAAATAATTTAAACTATTCTAATTAACTTATAATAAAATTAATTAGGACACATAATTCAATTTATTATTTTTCATGAAAATAATCTTAAAATAATTAACAATATGTTTTAATTATAGATAAATCCATTTAATAAAATATTTTTATTAAAAAATTATAATTTTTGGGATATTACATTATTCCACCCTCAAAAGAATTGTATCCTCGTAATTCGTTTTTGCAAATAAGGAAATGGATAATACACATGATGCATAATTGAAATTATTAATTTTGATCTAACTTTCTATAATTATCTAGACTGTCTCTCTAATACCATGTACAATGACCAGAACCCGAAGTGCAGTTTCAAGACATATATATGATGTGCATATATTTTTTTATAAAAATATAACTAAAAATACATACCAATAACATTTATAACAGACCTTATCCATTAACCTGTTTATGTTATGTAAATAAATTTTAAAACAATATAAAACCTTTTCATATAAACGTAAAATAGAATTGTATATATGTGTATTTCTATAGACACACACACACACATATATATAACCCTTTGTAAAATAAATAATTTTATTAATTGATATGAACCCTCATCTATATATTAATGATTTGAGGGATTTGAGGCTATTAGAAATTTGGAAAAACAAAATAAGGGAACAACACAAAATGAGGGTTGGTTCTTTTAATTTATAAAGTTATGGATTTAATGAAATATAGTTTATATATTTTTAAATATAATGCTTCAATATTCAGGGTCAACAATGGAAAAAAATTTGATCAATAGAAAAAAATAAATATTGAAAAATTGTTAAAAAAAATTGTGTTATATGACAACCCATGAAAAGGGAATCAGTGGTTGAGTATTTATGTTTGACATTTCACTAGCTGATTTTTAGGATTGTGGGTGGAATACAACCTCACAATTTTCAATATATTTATGTATTTAATTATAATTAATTTATATTATAATATTTACAATATTTATTCATCTTCTCTAAATCATTACTCCCTTTTTATTAGTCAATGAAACTACATTGATTTTTTGTCATACTATTTGGATTTTTCCAATACATGAATGTGTTTTTTTTAAATTATTATAAATTCTTATTTTTTGTTATTTCATTTAGTTTTATCAAAATAGATCAACATTATATTTTTTTTAAAAATACATGTTTTTATACAGATCGTTATTTGAACAATTTTTAATCTTTATATAAAATATTATTTTCTAAATAAAATTTTATCATTTTAAAACATATATATATATTTAAATTATTAATAAAAATAATTCAAATTCCATTTTTATTTAAAAAATAAATATAATTTGAGTATTTTAATTATAATAATTAGTTTATATATTTATAAATTGTAAATTTTATAAAACAAAAAATATATCACGTATATTTATACAATTTTGTATCTTAATAATAATAATAATTTTTTAATTTTTTTATAATTAATTAATATTATAATAAAAAATTCCATATTTGAAAAAAAAATTATCTTATTTTAAAATAATATTTTAATGAAAAAAATCATATTTTTCATTTTATTTTTATTGTTAAAATAATAAATTTTTTTATAGTTAATTATAAGTTTTATAATTAACTTATAATGAAATTAATTAAAAAACATAATTTCCTTTATTATTTTTAATGAAAATAAACCTAAAAATATTATTACTTTTTTTAATTATACAAAAATCTATTTAATAATATATATTTTATAATAAAAGTATGATTAATATTTTAGATCTCTTATAAAAATATACCCATGTAACATAATGAGGTCAAAACATATTGAACCTTAAAATGAAAAAGAAATTAAAGAATTTAATGTGGAGGAGAAATAATAACGACTTTAATGACAAAATTGAAATTAGACAACACTAGAATGTGGAATCGTTATGTGTATACAAACACACACACATGATCTGGGGTTTAGAAATATCCATCATTTCTATGAGTTTATGTGTCTATAGTGAAAGATTGTTTTGGTTGAGCAAAGAATGATGCATTAGTTGAGTTGGTAGAATAAGTTAGAGACCCTATATATGATTCTATTTGATGTTTTCAAACACCCCCTACAATGCATCAACATGTTGGGTCAGCATTCCACGTACGTAGGTCAAGGCGCTGCCTATTGTCCACTGATCCCATGGGGCATTGAGCCCTAACTTGTCATTCACCAATATTGAGTATGATGCACACCTACATCTGGATTATAAAATTATGATTCAAGAGGTGAAATGATGCTGATTTATCGGAAAAAAAGTGTCTCACTACGACGTCTCTCTCTATTCCAACATGTACAAATGAACATCAGATTCTAGTTGTAGAGTAATATAACATGAACAATCGACGACAGAAATTAATTTATTTTTTACCATAGAAATCTAATATATATTATGTATTGTCATATGATATATTTTACTATGATTATATAATCCATTATATTATGAATTTAATACAAATTTTTAATTTTCATTTAATTTTATCAATCCATTAAATTTTAAATTTCACCCATTAATAATTAAATATTTTTCTATATTCATGATAAATTACTAAAAATTGTGAAACGTTCAATTTTTTTTCTAAATTGGAACTAAAAAATTGTTCCCTATCACTATTATTTTTTATAACACTATTAAAAGTCCAACAGTTATTTGAACATTTCATTACAGTTACTATATGACACATTGAATTAGTTAATATATATACATATATTCATTCACATATATATTTTATGTAATATTAATATTTCAACAAGTATATCTTTTTAACTATAATATATATATAAATAATTTTTAGATAACATTTAACAATATATGAATATGAATTTGTATATGTGTGTCTACTTGTGTTTATTAACGTCTGTGTTGTTTGTGTATGCATATATGGTGTTGTGTTGTTTGTGTGTGTGTTTATCTACATTTATTGTTTGCATGCGTGTGTATGTATTTGTGCCTAGGTGAATATGTAATTGTATGTTAATGATAAACATATGTGTACATATATGTGAATGTGTATGTATATAGTCATAAATATAAATATATATGTGTGTGTGTGTGTATTTGTAAATGTATGTGTATGTGTATGTATTAAAAATTTTTTATTGACTATATATGTATGTGCACATATGTAGGTATGTGTGTATGTTCTTGCGTATGTGTTTTTGTATGTGCATGGTAATGTGTTTGTATGTGTTTGTTTATATGTATGAGTATGTGTAAGTATATATGTTTATGATTATGTATATGTGGACGTATGTATATGTATATATTTGAAATTATGTTTTTGTACATGTGTGTGTGCCTTCATGTTTGTATATGTGCATCTTAATGTTGTAATTGTGTATATAGTCATATGTATTGATGGGTATGTATGTTCATTAACATGAATGTAATTTTATGGATGTGTATGTATACAGAAATTCATGTGTATTTGTATGGATATACATTTTTATCTGTATGTATGTGTATTAGTATGTTTATGTGTATATGTATTTTTTTATGTTTTATGTGTATGTATATATGTGTATCTATAGATATATATGAATGTGTTTCCATGGATATTTAAGTGTATATATTTGTATGTGTACATACTCGTATGTGTATGTTTATATGCATATTCCTATGTGTATGTGTATGTGTATGTGTTTTCCAAAATGTGTATGTGTATGTTGTGTATTTATTTGTTCATGTATGTATATGCCTATGTATATGTGTACATGTATATATGTTTATCGATTTAATATGGTATTTTTTTTAAATATTCCAATTTTTAGAATTTTCAATAATTTATTCTTTTTTATTATATATTAATTTAACATTTTTGAAACAAATTGTCTTTTGTTATTTAATTATATATTTTCAATATTTATATATTAAATTAAATAATAATAATTTAACAATTATTAAAAATATTAATGTTTAATAAATGTTATATTTTCTATATACAATTAATGTTTTCCGCACGCCAATAATTACCAACAGTAATAAAATTTATTTAAATAGTTTTATTCAATTTTATTTGTTTGAAAACATTTCAATTGAAGTTATGAAAAATCATTTCTAAATATTTAGTAATTTATTTAATTTAGTTTATTAATATTAAAAATTATTTCATTAAATTTTTTTCATATTCTATATTTAATAATTTTATATATTTTTGGAATTTAATCATTTTTAAATCAATACCTATTTATTTAATAATCTTCTTAATTTTCAATATCATTATAATTTATGAGATTAATATTTTTTCATATTTATTTATTATTTTATAATGACATTAATATGTATGAAAAACATAAAATAAATTCCTATAAGGTCATTTTCAACCCACAAGATTTTTCCCTGAAATTTAACCCCAACGTATGAAATGCCTAACATGATATAGGTTTTTATTAATGCAAATGAAAATTAAGGGGATGTTCTATATAAGGAATGGAAATGACAGATGAAGTCATTTAAGGCTGTTCCTTGAAGTCTCGATAGTGTGTTCTATCGAGAGACGACAAGAGTTGGATGACGACATCGACGTAGGGATCACTAACGTTTTTGAGCGGAAGGCTTTTGGGGAGGCGATGAATGTGTGGGATCTAAGTATTATTGATGTTGGTGGGGATACAACACTTCATTGCAAATGATGTGGGTGTAGCTTGATGGAGGTTCCAAGAGTGACTATGGCGGCGCTGCATCGCTGATGAGAACCTCATGTGGTGATGATGTCAGCTTTGTAGGAGTCTTGTGATAATTATGGATTCACATTTTAAATGTATGTGATCCATAGAGATATTATGGTGGAAGGACTGTTTGACCAGTTATTCGGATTTTTTAACACCTGATTGATGGTGAGGGTGGTGTTTTGACGTTCATCAATGAAAATCTACTATGACATTCAGTGAGATAATGAATGTATTTGGTCTGTTCGAGGTTTTTCCATTGTTGGTTATTAGTTGAGGCCCAATTGGTTGTGATAATTCCAATATAGGTGGACAATAATTCTGGGGCCTATGGTCCATGGTGGTCAACGCATTCATGGGTATGTAACTTTATGTATGTTAATGTGTACATTCATGTATGCGTATGTTTATATTCTTAATCCTATGTGTGTGTGTATATTTTTGTGTTTTCCAATATGTGTATTTCTACATTGCGTATGTTAGGGTACATATATGTCTATGAATATGTATGTGTGTACATGTATGACTATTTATCTATTCAATATTCATTATCGGTTTTTAATATATCTCCATTTTTAATATTTTGAATAATTTATTAACTTTTATTACATAATCATTTATTATTTTTATAACGTAATCAATGTAGATATTTATTTACACGTTCTCATATATTTATATATTTAATTAAATAATCAATTTAATAGTTATTGAAATTTATAATGGTTAGTAATATATAATATTTTCAATATACAATTAATACATTGCATGCATCAATAATTAGTAATAATAATTATAATTATTGATATAATTTTATTCAATATTATGTGTTACAATTTATGTTATTTATCCTAATAATAATATTTTGGTTTTTTTATAATTTATTTCATTAAATTTATTCATTTTTAATATTATTTCATTAAATTTTTCAGTTTTGATATTTAATAATTTCCAATATTTTTTGAATTTATTCATTTTTATAAAATTTATACTTACCTTTTTAATAAGATTCAATATTTTCAATATGATTTTAATTTATTTGATTAAGATTAATTCATTTTTAATAATTATTTATTAATACTTTTAATATGATTGAATAAAATATAATTGATTCATATAAGACCACCTCTTACCGACAAAATTTTTCACTGAAATTGAACCAAAATGTACACCATTCCTAACATGATCATAGTTTTTATATAAAAAAAAATTAAAATGATGGTGATGTGCTTCACTATGACTATTAATGATATATAGGGTCTTTTATGGTCATTCTTTGTGGTCTTGATAATTCTTTCCATCGAGAGACGTTGAGAGTTGGATGGTGGCATCGGTGCAGGGATCACTAAAGGGCTTGTGCATCGGGATTCAGTGGAGTTGGTGAATTTCTGTGATGGAAGGATTGTGGATATAGGAGCGGCGAAAACTCTTCATTTATAATTTTGGGGGCGTAGCTTGACTGTGGACCCAAGAGTGACTATGGTGGGTCACCATTGCTGATGTCCACCTTAGGTCCTGGTGGTGTCGGCGTTGCAGGGGTCCTAAGACAGCATAGGATGAATGTTCGACCTGTCTGTGAAGCTCAAAGAGTTAATGTGGTTGATGTCTTTATTGACCAGGGATTCTTATTGGTGAACACTTGATTGACGGTGACAGTTGTTGTCCTAAGATCATCTATTTCAAATAGCCATAACGATTAGTGAGATAATGGAAGCGTATGGCATGGTCGAGGCGTCTCCATCATTGGTTTTTTTGGATTCCCAATTGGTTGGGATAAAACTTGTAGAGGTCCACAATAATGTAGGGGCCTATAGGGCATGGTGGTTTATGAATATGTTGTATGGGTCATAGTGAAAAATTTAATATAAAAGGAGGTCTATAGGAATATTGTATATAGGTGGGTTATCCGGGGAATTTTTGGCCTGCCCATTGGCCGGTGGGTGAGGTGGGTCAGTGTGTTTGGGTGTATTTGTATACACGATTACCTTATATATATATATATATTATATATTTATTCATCGTTATTCATTTATTTGTTGTATATTTTATCTTCTTTTTTTTTATGAAGAAATGTCCTCTTTCTATCTCAGTAGAAGAATATTTTTACCAAGCCTATCGGCCAATGGCCGAGTGGCCAAAGAAATTTCTTGAAGGCTCGGTGTAGGGTCATGCCTATATCATCCATTCTACATCACCCGATATACGTCAAGCTTGCATCTCTGCCTACCCCACATCATGCCCATGTCACCACATGCTTGAGTCACTATATACGTTGTAAATCCCATAAGGGCCATACAAAGATTTGGACTCTAGTTATTCTATGTAAGAAATTATTGTAATAAATATTACAGATTCTATTTTTAATGCTTTTAATATATTAAATTTTCTATAATCATTTTTAATATTATTTCTTTTAATAATTATTATTTATTTTTAATATTTATCAATTTTTTAAAAAAAATTACTTATTTGTTTTTAATATTTATTTATATATAATTATTAACTATGTTTTCATATTATAAATAAGTTTTCATTTATATGATTAATATTTATTCAATTTAAATTATTAAGTTTTAATTACTTTAAAAAAATTTAATTAATATAATTTATTTATTTTAGTGCATTTTTTTATACCATCATTTTTCTATGTGATTATAATTTTTTAAATTAATTAATAAAATTTCATAGAAATGATTAATGTGATTTAATATTCATAATATTTTTAAATTATATGATTAATAATATTTCGATTTTATTTACTAATTTGTAATATTTTTGAAATGTTTGAAACATATATAATTTATTTATTTAAATTAATTTTTTAATATTTTCAAAAAAAATATGTACTGTTTCTAATTAATGTAATTATTCTAAAAAATTCTTTTTTTACGTATTATCTATGCTCTAAAATTTTCAATATGTTTTCATCCTCATTTTAATATATATTCATTCGTTAATTTTTTTAATTAAAATATACAATTTACAAAACTAAACCAATAATTTAATATATTGGGAGTCTATTGATATAAAAATATTATATTTCACTAATTCTTGTTAATCATGATTCTATTTTATATATTCATTAATAAGGCTAATTTTTTTATTAATATTTTGAATTTATTCATTTTCAATTTATAAAAATTTAATATTTATTTATTTATTTTAAATATTTATATTTTCTCTTAAATAAAAAAGCTATCATAAAATATATATATCAGTGCTAAAATATTAGTCCTATAAATATAGATTTAATCAGCTATAAATTTCGCATTGATAAAGATATGTTTTATGAGTGAAAGGTATTGCAATGATAAAACGTATCATGTTAAGTAGATATTAATTTCACATTGATAATACTCATATTTATCAACATATTTTGGAATGCCCTAATAATCACTTATTTTTAATATAATTTTAACACTAATGGAACAAGTTTCTTTTTCCCATTATTGATCTCTCGTGGACTTCATCCTCTTTCTCCACTCCACTATAACATCTTGGATGAATCAAAACATTCAAAACATACGGTATGCATGTTAATATCATTCAATTGCTTGTACTTTTTTTTACTATACATCACAATAAAAATTGGTCTTAGTGAGTAGTTCGGGGTTATGAAATTCCTTTACCTATGATTTATATGTGGTTTACAAATGTAAATTATATTGCAACCATTTGGGAATATTTTTTACTCTTCCATTATTATTGTTGAATGTTCTCAATCACAAGCCTAGATGAATCAGTTTTGTAGTATAATAAGGAACAATCAATAAAAACCTACTCTTCATAACAATATAAATAATTCAAAATAATATACATTCAAATCTAATTAATAATTTCCTATTCATTATAATAATTATAAATAGAATATTAAAAATTTTGATTCCATATGTTGTTATATAAATATATAGAGAATTATAGTATTATCATTCAACTGATGAAACTTCATGAAACAGTACCGATTATGCCTCAAGATTAATATCAATGGTACACTCTCTCAATTCTTCACCCATACCAGGGTGTTCAGATAGGGGGGCCCACATTCCCCTTTCATAAGTGTCTTGATGGACGGTGTTTTTTCTAATTTAATTTCATTGGATTCTGAAGATAACATATTTCACATGGATGGTTTACAGAAGAAGTCTAACTATTTTCCATATCATCTTTTCTAATGGTAGGTTTTTTTCTCAATGTACACTCATTAAGAATGCATATCAATTTTCCATCTTATCGAAATATATGACAAAGCATCCATACAATTTTTTAATTATTCTAAATTAAAATTTATCTAACAACACAGGTGAGACTGCCTGCAGAAAGGATGATATTTTCCTATTCTCAAAATTCAATTTCATGATAAACAAAAAATATATATTTGGATCATTGTGATTTATTGTCAAAAAAAAACAGCTTTTCTCTTGAGAATCATGGAATTATTAGACAACAAAATCAGGGATGAAATTTCAAATGGTTTTATGAAGACGAGAAGGAAGAAGTTATAAAAAATGTAGATCAATATATTCATATTTATAATATGTATTTATTTAATCAACCTTATTTTTTTGACCAAATTTACTATCTAATTGACATGATATGGTGGGGTACGTAGGATGGATAAAAGGTCAGTTTTTATCTTGGGATAATCTATAAAACCCTAATCTTTTGGTGGTATGGGATATAAATACATATCCATAATCAAGATGGATCTATTAAAAAATAATTTATGAAACCTAATTCCTAAAACTGTTTCTGTATGAACTTAGATCATTGAATCCAAATATTACCCCCATATGGGCATTTTTGAGGTAGCCTTTAGCCCCCACAAATGATATATTTTCAAGATGCCATTGGTGATCAGGTGATATTCATCAAATGAGACTAATTTAGAGGACAACATTCATAGCTGAATTGACTATTTGGAGGGTCCCATGGCTTGTTAATAAGTCTTGGATGATGGCCACAACCCTCATGGTTTCCGATTGGGAGGATGCCACTATTTTCCCCTGTTTTAAGGATACTAATATAATATGATGTTTAGATAAATTGTATGTGTGGTTCAATGAAAGCAATTAGATGGTTAATATGAGTATTCCATGCATATAAGATATTGAGCAATAATATTGTATTTGAATAATGAAATCATGGGATGTTATTCCGGTAATTATATGTGTGTTGTAAACTATAATATAGTTAATAGATAATGAATATTTCTATAAATGCCTAGGTCCCCTAGTAGTCATGCCCACAGTCTGCACATTTCAAGGGAATATCCCTTTTGAAGTTTCACCTAATGTAATGAAATATTAATTTAGGCAATTTGATACCCTTACTCGTCAATGAAGCAGAAAGACTAATTCATTCAATGTTCTAACATATATGGACATAGATCATATAACATCCATATAAACTAAATGTAGATAGTATTGTGGATATGGTGAATGGTTTTGTTTCACTATTATCAAAGTCAATTTCATCTATCCCGAAAAATAATGTATACTACCTCTATACCATATCATGGTTTATATGGTTTAAAAATATATGACCTAGTTTTTATCCTGATTTAATAAAGTGAATTGTTTTGGAAAACACATTATATATCTTGAAATGTGAATTGGAAGCAGGATGAGATTCAACTTTATTACCCCTTCCTGTATTCTCACTTCTGTATGTCAATCTACCCAACAATCCAATCTGTTTTAATTAATGTTCATTAAAATATATTCTAAATAGATTCTATTGGATTGGTTTTTATGGTACGTGATCATATGGGTTTCATTATCACAACATGAAACATATCTATCCATTATTTTTTTAATCCACCAGTGTAAGATGCTTATGATTTATTCACTGGATTGATGTTAACCAATGACTTAGGTTAAAAATCAGTCATCCTGGAAGCAGACATTATTTTGATTGTTAATGGTACTAATGATTCATTGTGTGGTCTCCAGGATGTCGAATAATTGGTCATGAAGGTTCAGTAAGTTTTCAAAACTACTATAAATTGGACCTATACTCACTGGTTTTGAGAAAATGTTGGTTTAGGTACAATAATATGAATGTATACCAAGGGTTTGACCAAAACCACTAGTATGTATTCCATTATTTGACCTTGCACCACTAATTTTGAATAAAAAACCATTTCTATAAGTCATATTTAAACAAAATGTTTTCTACAGACCAAGGAGCTATCTTCAATAATATGACAATATAGAATGTTTTTTTTGAAACAATTTGTATATTTGATGGCAATGCTAATGGATTGGAAAAACCTGTCAGTATAGATTACATTTAACCAACATATACTAATAATTTTTTACCAAATTGATTTTAAATGTACAAAATTTTGAAATAAACTTATCAATGGTTTGGAAAAAACATTATATGTTAGTGGTTATAAGTATGGAATATAATGGGTTTCATTTCAGATTATTAATGAAATTTTTGATAAATACATTTTCCTCACTATATAATCCTATCATATATGAATATAATTCCATGATTCGTTAGAAAAATTCTTTTTTTGTCATTCATGATGTTGTTTGAATCAATTTTATGTTAATTTGAAGTATAATGTGACTAGATAGACTTGAATGTCTACATACTCAAAACATATGACATCCATCATGTAATTTATAACTCAAAATCTATGATCACAACAACAATTATCAAAAAAAAAATCATTGATACTATGAATTTTAGATATAATCTCCCCATTACCAATCTAAATACATTAAACACATACTGAATGATTCACTATTCTAGATAAAAAACAAGATTCACTAGAGGATATGTTGACATATTTATTCTTGAAGAATTTATATTTCTAAATCACTATGTAATTTTAGTTAGGTAACCCATAATATTTAATTCATTTCACTATAAAAAATTAATGTGTAATATGTAAAATATTTTTTTTATGTTTAATATTTGAAATATTCACTAACCAAATGATAGTTTGGAATAAATCCGACAACCATTCCAAGAGTTATTCCCATTTTGAGGTACATACAAATTTTTTGTATAGAGCCTTGTCATTTGGGGTTTTCAATGAATCCTTCAACCAATTAACCACCATTAAATATGATATAAACATGTCTGGAATCAAGATATTTATTTTCCTATTATTTAATCCTAGAAGAATGAATTAAATTATCATCATAATTTTTGAAATAAGCTGATAATTTCTACATCTAGGTGTTGAAAAATGGGAATATCAAAATCCAAAAAATAATTTTTAATGAAATATAACATATTTCCACCAAAATTGTTCCTTCCTCAAAAATTATCCTGGAGTTGTTAATATTCTATATGTTCTATGTATCCAACATCTTCTATTTATAAAATTAAAAAAAATATTCACATTTTGTATCATTTCTAGGAAGAAGAATAAAAATCCATTTAATATTTTTATTTTTCTGATGATCCAATATAGGAATTTTCAACATGAATCACTAATATATTGTTCAGTTAATAATACCATATTGTATGAATGATAAAAAACAGAGTGTAAATAAAATAATTATCATGATAATTACTAAGTAGGTTACTCGTAATATCATAAGGAAACATGAAGACATAATAATATTAAACACTCACCATGAATGTGATCCAGAACAAGATATCCTTTTATTGAGATTAATAATAAATGCCTTTATGTCTTGTTGGGGGAAAATAAACTATATTCATACATATATGAAATAATTTTTGCATTCAATCATCCATGAGATAAATGATGGATATTAAGAAAAAAATAAATAGATATCATCGTTATCCAACATAAGCTCATTTTTGATGAAATATATAATAATCAAATATATATATTGAAATATTTACAATGATAAGTTTACTATAATTATTTTGTTAGATAATTGAACTCCAAATCACTATAAGAATGATTAAAATCTCTAAATAAAAAATATTATACAAACCACACAGAAGGATGGATCATTTAATGAAAATCTATTTCCACTCACTGCATGAAAATTAATAATCGATGTAATTAAAAACACTATACAATAAATTTTTATCAAAAAAGGTTTCAAATATTTAAGTAACATGATTCAAAATGTTATAAATATATATCCTAATTTTGTAAAACTGAATAATGATATTATAATTATTGGGAATCAACCTATGTACATTAGTAGGATAAAGGAAAATATTTTGATACATCATTATCGTTCATGGGATGTGATGTTCCGCTTAAAATAGTGATTTAGGATCATCACTGACAAAATTCAACTCTAGAAAAGAAGATATGTTGATACATAAAAATCTAAACATGTTGGGTGTTAATTGTGTGGTAATTTTTTGTCTCAAAATCAATGATTTGAATGCATTGTTTAATGTTCTATAATGCCATCCATGTATCCCTTTGATCAATATGTTATCAAATAGACTTTTTACCCTTGATGGATACTGATTAAATATTACATTGTTTATGATATGAATATGTTTAATCATTTATGTGAGATGACATAAATAGAGACCATGTGGTGGTGATCCTATTTGGTGGAACTCTTCAAATAGAAAATAAAGTGATATTGACCATTCCTGCAACAAAATTCTATTTTAACATTTTCTATGATGATTGGGATGAATCATATAAGTCTACTTGTTATATTTTCATTTGCTTCCAAATTTTTCAACCCTGTAACCTACAGAGCGGTGTACATTAATGTATTAAAGATGCAATATTATGATTATATTCTATCCAATAGAAATTGTTCATGCCTATCTATCATTGGATATTGTTATTGTTCGGGATGGGTAATGGTCCTTTGGATTTATGATTTTTATTAATGTTTATCATGAATCATACAATGTAATTTATTTCATAAAAATGAATATATAGTTTATGGAGAAGATGATTACATTGGGTGTTTCATGAGTGAATCATTATTAGTTAATATGTTGAGGAAGGTTCCTTGGATGATGTATAATTTCCTAATATACAATTTAAATTAATAAGAAAAATAACATTAAAAATATCATATATAAGTTATGGACATGTATTTGAGAATATTTGATGGAATTTTTTTAGTCAGGACATTTATGTGTTGTACAATTTGTGAATTACGCATCGAATCAGAGAAAACCAATATGGTTATTCCCCCACCAAATGCTTCATATGCCACTAAAATATTCGTAAAACCCCTCATTTGCAAAAAAAAATATAATCCAATCACTAAGAGATTATTTGATCCCGGGACCTTCCTACTGATTAATCCTCAAAAAAACCAAAAGGAAAAAAATATTTTATCTTGTTCAAGATTTGATACACCTTCCATATATGAGTACTGATTCCATATCATTCATCACTCTAATGTCTTTTATAGGGTATTAACATATTATATCACATATCTAAAAATCCCCCTCTATATCACAGGAAACAACAAACCCTCCCACCAACTCAATATTATGGTTCATTTTAAAATCCAAAAAACACATTTCAATTTGAAATTAGGTATTCAGTTTGAATTTTAATTTCTTTTATGGTTGGGTCCTTTGTGAGGGTTCCCACTCAAACTGTAAAAATCATATTTATGAAAACACTAAAAAAGATATTTAATGAAAATTATGTAATTGATATATAATATATCGATTCCACAGAATAATAATTATTTATAAATTAAATAAATATAATATTTTAACAACAATATATTATAAAGTAATTATATTGAATTGTATATATAACTAAAATAAATTTCATATGTAATATATTTTTTCTCCTGTATTCATAAATATATATATTTTTATGATATAAAAATATTATGCCTTAATTATAATGATTATTATTATAGTAAATATTTTCATAAAATTAAATTATTTTATATTATAAACTATTTAAATATATTTAATTTGGTTAAATTAAATTTATTATTTTGTATATATATATACTTTATTACACATTTAATGTTATTATTTAATGAGATTAAATTTTTTATTTATATAAGGTATATATTTTTTTAATGAAGAAAATAATACAATATATATTTATATTTTTAATAAATATTATTTTCGAATTAATAAATATAATTGATGTAAAATAAGTTATCATTTCATTATAAATTAATATTATCACAGATTTAAGTAACATAAGAAATATATATTGTAGTAGGTCTAATGTCACGAACAAAATCTGGTTCCCACCTTTACCGGCAACAAACCCACTTCGTGAGAAGGCTTGAAGGGCATTCCCGATCCACATGTGCTGGAACAAGTACTAGAGTGTCATAGAATTAGAATTAGGAATGATTTACCTGAGTTTATAAACGTAAAACAACAAAAGAATACAATAAAACGAATCTAGATTTCTAAATCCAAAATATATAAAAAAATAATTCATAAAAAATTTACATATTTTAAAACAAGTCAAAAATATTATAATAACGGAAAAAAACCAAAGGAAACAGCACAAGAACCCTCATGGAAAGGGGAATCTCCCTCAAGCCATCTCCACAAGACTTCACCACCACAGACCAACTAGAAACCTGAACCACTAGAACTAAAAATACACCAAACATGAAAAATCAAAAATAATCAAGTCTACTTACAACCATTGATGTATTTAGGTTATGAGACAATTCCTAGTAGGATACCACCATAAGAGATTCCATTCGATAAACATTCAAAGAAAATATCATGCAAGTTATCAAAACATGAAATTTCTAGTTAAAATTTCTATAAGATGCAACAAAAAATAAATTTTCAAGTGCCATAATATAATGAATCAACACTTTTAAAAAAATAATATTATACTGAGTTTTCATCCAAATATACGGTATCTCGACGGTATGTATAAAGGGTCTAATGAGAACAAGCAATAGGAAATAACCCCTTGGAACTGGCTCATTGTGGGTCCCATGTACCTCATATATCAGCGGGAGTAACCCCCACAATTATCTGTTTTCATGAATGAGCCACTAGTTGTGATCATAAACATAACCTAGTGGTCCCTAATAATAATCATCATAATTTAGTTTGAGTTGTAAGAATCAATTTCTTTATGTGAAACTGAGGCCAAACCCCCACAGATTCACTAGCATACTAGTACACGTCCACCAAACTAGATAGATGGGTTTCCCCTTGCTGCTCAAACAAGTTCCAAAAGTTAGGAAATATAATTTTCAAATTAAAATGTCATTTCCTCATCAAATACTCACCAAACATCCCTCATTTATACCACACAAGTCATAAAATTCCACTTTTCATTCAAATGGATTTGAAATATGACGCACACCAAAATAGCCCACAACACTTTTCAAATTTCTTTAACACTTCCTCAAACCCTTTAATAATTTTTAAAAACCATTGAAATATATTAATACTCAAATAAAATACCACTAAATTTTAACATAATACCCATTTTAATAACCCTAATATATTTTTGACATCACACTCACACAAATCATCCCACATCTATTTCACATCTCCTACACATTTTAGTAATTAATTCAAACAATTTTTTAAAACATTTCCAAGATGGAACATATCAAAAGACATCCCATATCAGATTTAAAATGTACAGTTTCAGAAAATAGACACTACAAATTTTTTTTCCATTATCATTTCACCCCTATCATTGATCATTAAATCATTCAAATCGTTCATAAAACAATTCCAAAATGTATACATATTAATTGCTCAAAAAACCCATTTCAAAACAATATTTCAAGGAAAAAACCACACAAAAACACTACCAAAGTTGAAATGTCTACCCTAGATGAATTTTTAAAACTAATTTCAAGTTTTATAAAATCACCTTGTATAATACCACAAATGAATTAAATGAAAACCCCTATTTTCATTAAATGCTCTCAACAGTTATAACAATGTATTACACCACAATCCTATTCCAAAAAACCGCCATAAAAGGAACACATGACACTAAGGAATTAGAAAAAACAATTTTCAGCCCCTTCCTACAACTAATAAATCAATTTCATGTTTTATAAAACTACCACAAAAGTTACCACATTTTTAACAGTCAAAATGATAAGAAATTAAAAAAAGGCAATTATAAAAATAAATGTTTATACAAATCCCTCAAAAATTGTTTTATCACTACACAAAACATATAGAAAAATTTAAAATCCATTAAAACAATAAGAATAACTCATCAAGGAATGGTTAACCATGGAATCACCTACCGAAAGTGTCGAATCCCTCAAATCATGGTGCAAAACATCAACCACACCACCTACGCACCACAAGAAAGAGAAATCCATCCCTAAACAACAAAATTTGACAAAAAAATGCACCAAATCCAACCATAGGTTCTTACCCTAACTTCAAGACATTTTAAAACATAATGAAATAGGGAGGAAACCCCAATGGAAAAGAAAGAAGATAAGATGTAATCACTTACCTTGAAAAATATAGAATAATTCATAAAAATTCACTAGTATCTAAATTTGAAAACATCCAACCATTCAAGGTATATTCTAACATGACTAAAGATATCATTAAGGAATTTGAATGGAATAAAATGAGTGATAAATGAAGGATTTATGAAATAATTAATTTTTCTCTTCAAATCTGGGTGAGTTTAGAAATTTAGATAAGTTTCATCCAAATTCAAGATGCAAACGAGCTCCAAATAGAGGTAGGAGAGCACGAGTTCTCCACTTGTGTATGTGGGATCAGGGGGAGTTTCAATAATCGAATAAATTTAAATATTGATTGAGATATTAAAAAAATTAAAAATATTTTTATTGTAGGATATGTGCTTTTGGGCAGGACCAATCTCTTAAATAAAAACCCATATCCACCATGATTATAGATTTTTATAACAAAAAAATTGATATGGTGGTTTTAATAGTTAAATGGATGACATGTTGGAATGGGAATGTATAAAAAATGTTTAGAAATGAAGGAGTTATAAAAAAATTATTTTTAAATCGATATTTGGGCTCACAGATTGGCACAATTAATGAAAACCCATCCATTCCACCATAAAAGCGTGGGAATCCCCCAATACAAAGCATGAATGGAAATTAAATTAAATTTACCATTTAAAATAAATAATGTATTTGAAAATTCCCCCAAACATGAAAATATTTAATCCCCATAAATCCACAACAAGGCCAAATACAAAAACTAAACCCAACCGATAAAACAAGATGTACTTATTTTCCATGCTATGCCCCAAGGGCCTAAACCCATATAGTGAACAATTAGGAAGGATTACACCCACAAAACAAACATACAGAACATTCCTGAAATTATCAATCACATTTGTACATTATCCTAATAGAAAATTCCACAAACATTATCCGAACAAACCTCATGAAATTCCCCCAAACGAAAAACAACATTGATCAAGGTTACACATACATTACTTTTACTAAATCATTTGGTGCTCTCCAATACCAACGATTACTCAAGGAAGATGTTGGTATCTAGATAGATCTCAACGAGAAAACATACCTCAAATCAAATACCACAGATATATATCAGTTGTTGTTACGGGGGGACACAAATTGGCTCCCCACCATATGAGACAACCTATTTTTCTCTGAGACAAAATAAAGACACAAACAGTGGAGGCCTAAATTCACTCTCTAGTATAAAGGGTATAATTACATTCAATGTTTATGAAGGAATGTACATGAAAATCATATTTAGTCTCCCCACTATATGATCTGACCATCTTAATTGACCAACTTGGGCCGACCCATAAAGACACAAAAAAATTAATGATTTGGGAAGGGGATAGTGTTAGTATCACCGTTTGGGAAATCATCCACTGACTGTGAAGATCATTCTTTATGCATGTATTCTTAGCACATTGTCACTACTAGTCTTGTATAAAATGTGTCATCAACATGTCTATACAAATTTCATACCATTATCTAATGACTCGATGGAATCCAAAGGGGGTGGGAATTACATTAGGCAATGACATGAGTACAAGGCCCTCCACCAGTTTCAACAGAATGGGAACAATAGAATAATTATGATGACACCAGAGGTTTAAGACACCTCATATATTTAATGATGAGGATAGGACATTGTACATGGTTTTAAATGACTTTTTGATTTCCCTTAACTATGAGCCATCTCCTCTATGAGAAATATGCTATAGAACAAATGATTGAATCATTTTTGGCCTTACTATTAGGCTTTGGAAAATCCATGAATGATAAAAATTATATTGGTGAAATCAAAAACTACAATGCAATCCTTGATAAGATAGCCAAGACAATACACTTTCCAATCTCACAATACCCTAACCTCATATTTCACTAAAATAATGGCTTAGAAGATGCACACACATCACACCTTGTTTTATCGTGTGAGAAACAATAGATGTAAAGAACACATATACTCACCTTCCACTAATGTGGAATATTATTATGTTTTTTCAAGAGAGACATTATCCCAACATAATAGAGACTCTGAGAGGAATTCATGACATTCACCATTACGATCAATCGAGCACATGACATCACAACTCATCATCGAACATGACAATTATGACTGATATAAACAATGCATGGAGAGGAGCCCTATTAAACATCCCAAAAAAACACAATTCTAGAATGTGGTCCCAGTGTACTCTCATGAAAATATTTCCCACACTAGTATTTTAATGTGGACTCCTTCTTATAAGAGACATCGAAGGACTGAGATGACCTCTTACACACCATAGAGATAATCTTCCATCCTAAAAACACCATACCACTTCCACCATCAGCAAATAATATATATTATGAAGCTAAATTCTCATTCAACCCTCAATGATCACTCTCTTGCAACACGAGGATACACCTATCCAAGATTGGAATGTTTGTAGACTCAATCTAAATATTTCATGAAAAATATTCCTTATATTGATCAACTGGAGGGTCTTAAAATGGTGAAATAATCCAGGTTGCACTTTAGTTTTGCACTAACTTTAAATGGAGAGTAACATGTCCAATGATTGAACCCACGTACCCAACCAATAGGATGTATTGGTTATGACATACCACAAACTAGATCCAGACACATGAAGGGAACCACTGTAAGGGCATCCCAAAACATTTCTTAGAAGAGACCACTAACTGGCTCTTCAACACAGCTTATTGAAAAAACACAAACCTAAAACACAGTTCAATCATGAGGGGTTCTTGGACTCAAAACATCCATCAATATAAAAATTTTCAAAAACAAATAATACACACCATCCGAATATATTCATCATGTAATCATGTTTATCCTTTAAAATCATGTTTCTTAAAATTACTGGTAAAGCAGTTAGAGTATCCACCATTGGTACCCCATGGGCCTCACACTTGTATGTTTCGGTGCCACACCGGGCACCCTCCTCATATCCATTCCAAAACTCATCCAGTCATTCCATTATCCATCCATCATCCCATATAACCCCATTCATGTGGTCGCTCATGAAAATACCAATGTTTAATATAAAAACGCATTACACATTTCAAAACCAAAACAATCAACCAATTATTCATTTTTAGCAAGACCACTAACCAAGAAATTGAACCAAAATTACAGCAGTACAAAAAATTTCAGAAAGGCACAATAATTTCAATGAAAAATCAATTTCATGTTATTCACATAAATTTTAAAACATCTTATCCCATTTAAACACCTTTCAATAGTTTATTAAACATTATTGGAAACACTTTTTCAAAACCAACCTTGACCTAGTCCATGCCTTCAAAAGAGGAGCATACACAACATTTTCCATTCCTATACTATTCTGATAATTCAGTTCTCCATTTTCTAAAATCAAACCCTTCCATTTTTATTAGATAATAATTTCACAAAATCTTTACGGTTTTTAAAATAATGTCACCTTAAAACCAATGTTCCATGTTTTAAAAAGTAAATAACACCAGGTGATGTGAGATGAAACTAGTTTCAATTGGTGACTTTGACAAATGGTTGGAGGCCATATTCCAATCACACGGCCATCACTGAGAGTGTTCTAGGGAATTATCCCTAGATCCACATGGCCTTCCTGATCCTGTGAGCTCACTGAGACCATTAACCCAACTCTCTTTTCATTTCAACTAACCATCATCTATCCAAAAAAACCAAAGGACTCCGAAAAGTATCGACTTCCCCTGGAGACATGAATTCTGTCCTGAGGTGTGGTGATCTGCCACCCTACTCCTAACTTGAATTCCAAGGCCAAAAAATCCTATCTCCATACTATCTCGACTGTTCCCAACATAATATGACACGAAGAGATCGAACCTCCTTTGATACCATTTTTTCACGATTCAAATCAGGTTTCCACCAAAACGGGCACCAAAACTAGCCCTTGGAAATTCCCAAAGGTTGGTCCCGATACAGATAGGCTGGAACAAGTTACTGGGTATCATATAATGTGAATTGGGAATGATTTAACAGAGTTTTTAAACTATAAACAACAAAAGAATCCAGTAAAACAAATATAGAATTTTCAAACCAAACAATCATTTACAAAAATTCAGAACATAATAAAATATTTTAAACCAAATCAGAAAGAATATAAAAAAAGTAAAATCCAAAATGAAACAGCTCATGAACCCTCATGGAATGGGGCACCTCCCTCAATCCATATCCACAATAATTCACCGCCAAGGACCTTTAAGAAACTCAAACCACTTTATTTATAACCTGCACCCAACCTACGACAACAATAATAACCAATTCTACATACACCCAAGGGTTTATGTAGGGTATGAGCCAATTCTTAGTACGATACCACCACCAAGATATTCCATGTGATAGTCATTCGAAGATGAAAAACATGCATGTTTTTAAAAACATGTAATTTCTAGTTACAATTTGATAATGATGCAACTAAAAAAATAATTTTTAAAGTGGGTTAATTTAATGAATCAACACTTTTAGAATAAATTCCAATGCCTATGAATATTTCATCCATATATAAAATATTTATATGGTTAGTATATAGGATATAATGAGCACATGAAGTAGGTAATAACCCCAAGTTACTAGCTCTTTGGGGGTCTTAGGTACCTCGTATCTTGGTGAGAGTCACCATCAAAAATATCTGTTCTCATGCATGAACCACAAGTAGGAAACATAATCATAACCTAGTAGTACCAAATAATCATCATCATAGTTTAGTTAGAGTTGTAAGAATCAATCATTCTAAGTGAATCTGAGGTGAAACACCACAGATTTACAAGCATTATAGTACACGTCTAACCACCTAGATACCCAGGTTATCCCAATGTGCTCAAACAATTTCACCAAGTAAAGAAATATAATTTTAACATGAAAATATCATTTAATCATTAAGAATTACCCAAAAAACCCACATGTATACCACACAAGTCACAGATGTCCACTTTTCATTCCAATTGATTTGAAATCCATCTCAAAAAAATAGCCCACAACACTATTCATATCGACGTCTGTTACTACAACAACTAGTAGTGGACACATACTATCCCTTGAATCATTTCTAGAGCCATTAGGTCACACCCCTTGACCGCATGCAGCCGCATTCTTCCACCGCCCTCCAGCTCCATGAGCCTGGCGGAAATAACTATGGTTGGTGGTTGTACCATGTTAGGATGTACACCACCTCATGCTGCTCTCCTAGCTCTGCCTCCATGTCTACTTCTTCGTAGACTCATCTCTATTTAAAGCTTCATCTTCTTGAAACTTTTAACACACCCGAGTCTCTAAAACTGGCACCGGTTCCCTGTTTCTTACTGCACTGTGCAGTCTTCATCCGCTCCTGGATGAACTGCACCTCCTTTAGTCTCAAAAGAGCTGCTATGATTTTTTCTTTGCCGATAAGAGAAATCTGGTCTCATGCCCTGGATGAACCACATTCGTTGCCTAATACAGTCAATCCTGACATTAATGATGCATTCATTCCATGGATGATGTCGTAAGGCCTCGACGTAACTACTAAGAGATCCAACTGTCACTCTCGCCTCCAAGGGTCGTGTCAAACTGTCGAAATTAGTGTGAGGTCACTGGGTCTCCTCCAGTAGAAATCTCGAAAGTGAGGGTCAAGTCAACAGTTTAACCGGAACCACTCAGTATCAACCAAACAAAAGGACAAGAAAGAAAACAAAGATAAGTGTATTTTTATTATTGCAGCTCATATTACGAAGACACGAATACAAAAGCAAAATCAAACTAGAAGTACAAAGGACGTATCCACTAGTTCTGCTCCTGTCTACCTACTTTCGGAGCTCTACTTCCTTCTCCACTGCTCGGTTGTCGCTCAAGCACTCGTTGCTGCTTCTGGCTTGGTGGCTCCTCCAACACCTGCGGATCAACTGTATGAGGAGTCAGATAGTCACGTTCTAGGTGACCCTTTCCGCCTCATGAGTAACACAACCTGCTTCTGGCACGCCTATCTCTGACCCCACCTCGGGTGCCCCGCATCACAGGTCCTAAAACCGGAGATCGCCTAACTGCTAGTCTGTTCCTCCTGGACCTCTGCATTATCTGTCTAATTCCCACAGATGACTCATCTACGGATTGAAAAACATGCGGCAAAGGCAGAAGCTCCTGTCCACGCTCGGGGTGTAGAGCTACTGGCACAAACTCCACCCTGAGGATGGTCTCGAAGTCTTCCCATGAAAAGTTCATCTCGTCGCAAAACTGAAACAAGTGGCTCCACCACCTGCCTACTTCTGCCTAAAGGAGGTTGGTAGCAAAGATCACCATGTAGTCTCCCAGCATCCCCACTAGCCTGAAGACTCTCACCATAGCCTCCATCCAAACCTCAGCCGCCTCCGGGTCCGTCTCTCCCCGGAACCTGGGTGGCCTCTGGCGCAGGAACTCGTGCAGCGCGCTCAAGCGTTGTGCATCGCCTACTGCTGGGGCTGGTGGCATCAGTGGCCCAACGTATGGTAGTATCGCTGCTGCCTCCGCTGGTGCCTCTAATGCAAGAGGGCCCTGCACCGAAGCCTCGTCGCTCGACATGCTGTCATCACGCACATCCCTCTGGGCTCTAGCTGGTTTTCCGTGAAAAGGCATCCTGAAAGAAACATCGTGACACAGTCAAACGTTTATACCTGGTGAGCTGACCTGGTTTGAGCTGTTTTAAGGGAAAACAATTGAAAACACACACGCAATCAGTGTTTTCATGCACAAAGTCGAAAATCAGTTGTCAAGGTCCTGGTGTATGGATACGTCGGCCGCCCGCACCAACACTGGACTCCCTGAACTAAAAACCACACTCGGTACTCTCAACACTATTGCTTCACAGAAAGAAACATCAGAGTAATAAGTTCTGCAGTAGAACCGAACTCCTTTGATACCAATTTGTCACGACCCGTCCTCGGGGCCCGTGCCGTGACTACCCCAAACCCGCCTTCCATAGGCCAGGGGCTGGCGACTAGCAACAAAGGCGTAAAATCCCGATAACTGGGAAGTCATTGCCTTTATAAAAGTAAAAAAGAACCACATAGTACAAGAAGAAGCAAAACGCTAAGTACAAAAGAAAAGCTGAAAAGTAAATGGGCCAGAATACAAACCCAAAAGAAAGTACAACTACAACTGAAAAAGGTACAACAGCAAAAAGACAAACAGCTGGAAGAAGGAAGCAGCTCCTGGGTCGTCCTCCTCGGATCCTACCTGAAGGGTTGGTACAGATAGAGCAACTCCTGGTCATCCACCACAGATCCTACCTGATGGGTAGGTACAGATAGCTTCCTCCACGCTATCGTCTGTGAACCTCCACTGTGAGTCGTCACGTCGTGTAGTCCACCCCCGGGTACTGACTCGTCGTGTAGTCCACCTCCGGGTATCATCCAGTCCTCGAACACTCGGCCTCCATCAGCACTGCCCATCATCTGCAACCAACCCAACGAGGTGTGGGCATATCATATGCAGGTGTGAGTATAACGATACTCAGTAGGGACCCTGAGACCCTCAAGGTATCACTAAACCAACAAAGATGACCACAATGAAGATCTCAACAGATAACCTCTACTTAGGTATATGCCCATACATATACTTAAGTTATCAAGTAACCCATCTCAATCATGAGGAAACACAAGGATTGTGAAATCAACAGATAACCACTACCCAGGTATATGCCCATACATATACCTAAGTTAGGAAGTGACCCATCTCAATCATGAGGTAAACAAAAGGTCAAAAGTCTCAGCTCAAACCAGGATTTTCATTATCGAAACCGTAACTGCTGAAGAGCTCCGTCTCTGGAGTGTACAGTGGTCCTGTCCGGACTCCGAGGTACTGCTAGCTAACCTAAGACTGCTGAAGTACTCCTCCTATCGAGTACCACAGGTCAGCCACCCAGACACAGTAGTGCTTCCCGCCGAGGTATGTCACCCAAACACAGTAGTGCACACCCCCTAGTAGCCTGCTGAGGTACTCTCTGGACGAGTACCGCGGGTCTGCACTGTCACATAGGTAGTGCTCCGTCCGCCATGGGTCTGCACCTTAGAAAGTAGTGCTCCATCCACTGTGCTAGTCGACTCACTCCGAGTCGAGTCGGTCAAGCATTCGTCAGGTCTCAGCCAGTTACACGGTCTCTGTACTCCGCACGCTCGTCACTGGGAGGTTCTGCTCCACGAGCTACAGGTCGATACTCCAAGTATCTTAGTGTCCCATGAAGAAGTATCTCATAGGACCGCCTCTTCATAGGGGTCTCAACGCAACAGACGAAGCGTCAATCAGACGTTCGGTCTGTGAGTTATTAGCCTTTTCGTCTCAGGGGCCCGGTTGGTTTCATGAGCGAACCATACCCGGCCGTATCTCAACTGTACCCTGAACTCTCATAGGGTATACTCATAGGGACCGTTTCTCAACGAGATAACCAACGCCGCTGACGGTTCGTCAAACGGACGTTCTGTCAGAAAGATATCAGCTTTTCCGTTCCAGGGGACCGGTTGGATTTCGGTGCGATCCAACCCAGCCACTATCCATCTGCATCCAATTCTCGGGTGGAGGATGCCAAAAGTTCTGTATCGTCAACAGTAACTAAACGCAACAGACGACGCGTCAATCGGACGACCGGTCTGAGAGTTATTGGCTTTTCCGTCTCACACCCACCCTGGAAAACTTCCCTGGGGGTCACCCATCCTGATCACTACTCTAGGCCAAGCACGCTTAACTATGGAGTAATAACCACGTAGGCTCCCAAAAAGAAGGTGTACCTTGAGTATAGTATACCGAAACAACCGTCTCGATCCAAGGATCGCGTTGCCACTGACGGCGAGTCGTTTGGAGGCCCGTAGCCCAAGATACGGGCATTTGACCAAAAGTGGTCTGAAACTGGGGGTATGGGCCCGGGCCCACCCGGCCCGACCCCCCCCCCCCTGGGTCGGCCGAACCGTGTCGACTCGTCCCGAGCGGCGAACCGGCCCGACGACCCGGCCCGTCTCAGAACCCCCGGCCCGGCTCAGGAAACCCGGCCCAGCTCGGAAAACCCGGCCCGGCTCAGAAAACCTGGCCCGGCCGGCGGCGCGGTGGCGCGGACCGGCCCAATGGCGCGGACCGGCACAGCGGCGCGGCCTGGGCGCCGTTCGGGGGCCGCGCGCGGGGGCAAACCCCCCCCCCCCCACTTTTGAGAACCGCGACCCCCTAATTGGGGCCGCTTTTGAGACCCGGCCGGGGGAAATTATTTCACCCGGTCTCCACTGCCCGGTCGGCCCGCACTGGCCGGCCGGTTTCGCTAGCAAGGACCGGCGACGGCCGATCCTTCCTTCACCGACACCGGCGGCCCGGTGTCGGCCGCCGGTCCTCTTGCTCCGCCGCGGCCCGGAACTGGCCGCTGCCTATGCCGTTTGGCGCGATGCGACGACATCGCTTCCCTCCGCCGCGGCCCCGCTCCGGTCGCGGCGCCTTTGAATTTCTTCGACGCGACGCGACGTTGGCGCATTCTTGGTTTTCTTTCCACGGCGCGGCGAGACGGTGCCGCGCGTATCTTCCTCAATAAATCACGTGGTGCGACGACACCACGTTTTCTCGTATCATCCTCAAGAAACCATCACGAAAAACAAAGGAGGAGGGTCGGCTGTGTTTGTGCAGTCCGACCCCCTCGCGTTATTCGATAACAAAAAGGGTTTTAATCCATGATCATCACCACGTTTGTATTTACGAACAATTAAATAAATAAAAACCATCAATCATCAACCGCTTGATCGGACGATCCGCGGATCAACCCAGTATTGGTTTGTCCGCGCTCGTTGTTTTTTTTTCTCAAAAGATAAGAGAATTCCAAAATAAAATTCCCCTACCTCAGCTTCAAGAACGGAGTTCTTCAACGACCCGCGAAAGACAAGCGTCGCAGAGGTCGGGCGTCGTTCCGTCTAGGTTGGTCGGAGAATAGCTCGGTGAAGTCGAGCTGAGACGTCACCCTCTATATACTTTGTAGGCAGCTATGCTTCCCTACCTTACTCCGGTTGAAGATGGTCGGATGTGTTGCTTCACGTTTTTCGGAATCATGGAACGTTCTTCCTCGAGAGGTTGATGATCTTCCAAGAGTTCTTCTCCCCTCCTTAGTTCTCCCCCACAAGGTTTATGCCAACCCAAAAAGATTAATATAATCTCTCTTCTTAATGTTGGCAAAATGAATTCAGAAGAATTCAAACACTCAAAATAATTAATTAATTTGGTTTAATTAATTAATGGAAAAGTGTTGGCAAGAATTTTAAAAGATTGAAATTCAAATAAACCATACTTAACTCACCTCATTAATTAATCAGGTTGTCAAATATTAAAGAACGTGAGTTAATGGGGAGTTGGAATGAGAGGGGTTAAGAGGGTTAGGGAGTTTAAGGAATTTGAAACGGTGGGGAGGGGTTCGTGTGGGCCCCACCCTTTCAAATATCCACACATGGGAAGTTGGATGGATGTGGACCCACCACCAACTTCCCATGGGAGAAGTTAACAACTTCACATGAAATAAAATTGAGTGAACAATTTTATTCACTTTTTTAATTAAACTCCAAACATTAACTTCTCCTCCCGCACAAACGCAACTAAGGTAAAGGTTCCCTTAAGCGATTACCGACATTGCCAGTTCATCGGTGCAATCGGATTTCAATTCAGAGCACCAGTTCAAAAGATAGAAATTTCCCGCTCGTACGTTCACTGAACGTACCCGAGCCAAATTTCGGAAATTAATTCCGGGCACACCGGGCCTCAGAATCAGGCGTTGTCAGAAACTGCGCTCTTGTAAAATTACAAAGAAAATTAAGAAAAAAAATTTCCTTGACATTTCTGGGTCATTACATTATTTAGGAACTATAATGGGGGTAATTGTTTGATAAATGAAGGATTTTTGAAATAATAAATATACTGTATCAAATCTGGACAATTTGAGAAATTTTGATAAGATTCATCGAAATTCGTGATGATAATGAGCTCCAATGAGGGGGATGAGATCATGTGGGGGTTAGTTCGGTGTGTGGGCTCATGGAAGAGTTGGAATCACTGAAAAAACGTAAATATTTAAGGAAATATTAAATAATAAAAAATACTTTTAATCTAGGAAATGGGCTTTCAGGCATGCCAAATCACTAAAATAAAAACAAAAATATAACGTGATTATTGATTTATTAATGGTCTAAATTATTATTTTAGTGTTAATAGGTCAGTGTGTTACAAGTAAAAATTGGAATGGAAAAAAAATGTTACAAAATGAAAGAGTACTAACTGAATCAAAAATTATTTTTAAATCTAGAATTGTGCTCAAGCTTTGGTCCAATTCCTGAAAACTCACCCATTCCTCCATAAAATCTTGGAAAACCCCTAAAAAAATTATTTATAGAAATTATATTTAATTTAATTTTAGAATAATTAATTTATGTTTCATCTATAATGAAAAAATTATAATTTACATAGTCAATTTAAACTAATTATTAATGTATTATATTTAAAATAAAAAATATAGATGTCAATGGATGTCATTCATACCACACATTGACATGATTTTCCCCTGGGTTCTTTATTATTCTATGAGTAAAATAGACGTATTTATAACGTAATTAAAAAATTATCCATGTTCTATAATGTGGCCTGAAAACATTGAAACATAAAATGATAAATAAATTATAGAAATTAATGGGGAGGATAAATAATAGTTGAATTAATTATATCATTGAAATTAGTCATATGTGGACTCGTTAGGTCTATATATACGAACAACAACTTGGGTTTACCATATTCCATCCATTCAGGGAGTTTCGGGAGCTATAAAGATGCATAGTTTTGGATTATAAAAGAAATATTCATTGGTATGACCTGAAGAATAGGTTAGTGACCCTGAGGAAGGTTTTATATGAGGTTTTCAAACACCCCTTCTTTGTTATAGCATGTTTTATAACCATTCCAGAGATGAATCCCTAACACAATATGATTCCCTCTTTACCCATGGGTTACCCCAACCTCTCTCAGACAACTATCCCTGACATCCCATTGAAATTGCCAACCAGACCAAATGGGGGAGATATCGGTATTACTGTCACCAGAATTTATTGAAAAACCAAGCATGTATCCTAATCAACCACACCTACTAGGACACTCAGAGGGAATATGGACATGATTATCACTGATCTTTCTTAAATGGCATACCATGACACATGATCAACATTCCCTACAACCACCATAACTCGTTCTACCTACCACAATGCCCCATCAACAACACATAATAGGATTGTCACTTTAATGACAAGTCACGATGCCCCATCCACAATGCCTAATAGGCAAGACCAGAGTAATAAGATCATGAAAATCACTATCCATTCTAATACATCCTACATGATGACCCATAGAAAATCCCTACAATATTCATTACCCATTCACATATGATCTTACATGATGCCCAATTGAAAACTGCTACCCCCATCCCAACCCTTCATCTCCACCCATTCCCAGACGATCTACCTTGATGCCCCATAAATAACACCTACCACAGTAAGTTCCCCTTGTTAGACAATATTGCATTTTCCCCATCAACAACTCATTACTTGATAGATGGGGGAAGATGGATATAACCGTTTATTAACCTAGGAGTGAAATTCCCCACACAAGAAGCAAACCAATATAATGGAGGTGTTAGGAAATAAATCTCTCATCCCCTACATATCATCTTCCACTATTGATGATGAAGAACATAAATTCTGTGAGTATAAACGGATGATTCTGGAAGTGAAATGACAACTAAAGTATCAAAAAAAGGGGCACGATGTAAAGGCTCC
Source organism: Viscum album (assembly GCA_963277665.1). Lineage (NCBI taxonomy): Eukaryota > Viridiplantae > Streptophyta > Magnoliopsida > Santalales > Viscaceae > Viscum > Viscum album. The sequence continues at coordinate 352,818,953 of OY728152.1, read as the reverse complement.
CTCCCTCCCAAAACACAGTGCTAAACATCGAATTCCAAATGTTCAGTTATCAAAAAAGAATACCCTATAATATAAATCAATGTAATTTTCCCGTAAAGATTAAATAAATTAATTTATCAATATATGGAATATTTATCAATCATGTTATAATTAATTTTATAGTTAATTTAATAAAAATTGATAATTATTAATCAATTTTATAAATAAATTTAATTTAAAAATTTACCCATTATAAGTTAACTAATTTTTATATCCATGTTACATTAATTTATATTTTGCAATATTCAACACAACATCTAAAAAACCCTAATAAATGGGTTTTCTTTTTCTATTTCATTTCTTAACGCTGATAAATGTCATACCATTAGGGGATTTTTTTTGCGTTTCAAAATAACACATTAAATACTATATATAAATATATACAAATTATTATCTATTATAAAATAATATTTATATATGAACATATATATATATGAAAATATAAAATATATAAATGGTTTCTATAAAATTTAATAAAAATAATTCTTATTTTCCTAATATTATATTTAAAAAAATTAAATTTATATTAGTGGATGATAATGTATAATAGTATATTCATATAATTTTTTTAAAATAATTTATATGAATAAAATAAATATTATTTGTCAATATTTTATTTAACTAGATATATGATATATAAATTCATATACTTACTTAAATATGATATTCGTATTTGAATTATTATATTTATATTCAAATTAAATAATTCAATAATATATGCATATACATTTGTATCAGTGTGTTTGTATCTGTGTGTTATTGTATGTGTTGTTTGTGTATGCATAAGTTGTGTTGTGTTGTGTTGTGTTTGTGTTTATGTACGCTCACTACGAGTATGTTTGAGTATTTATATATTCATAGACATGTATGTAATAGTATGTCTTCGTTTTACATATGTTTACATGTTTGTGTATATGTACGTATAATGAAAATATATATATATATATATATATATATACATGTATATGCATATGTGTATGTGAATATGTATTTAATGAGTATGTATTTATAAATTAGTTTTGTGTGTATATGTATGTGAACATATGTTTGAGTGAGTTTATGTTCATGTGTGCGTTTTTTATGTTCATGTGAATGTGTTTGCATGTGTATGTGTATTTGTATGAGTATGTGTAAGTAACCATATGTATGTTTATGTATATTTTCTTGTAAGTATATGTGTTTGTACGCCTTTGTGATTTTGTACATGTGTATATGAATTCTTATGTGTATATATGCACGTTAATGTTGTACGTGTGTGTATAGTCATTTGAATAGATCTGTATGTAGGCCCACAAATATGTATGTAATTGTATGGATGTGTATGTATATGAAAGTTCATGTGTATGTGTATGCATATAAATTAGTACGTGTATCAACATGTGTATGTGTATGAATATTTGTATTTATATAAGTATTTTTTATGTTGTCCGTGTATATATATATGTCAATGTAAAAAAATGTATGTTTGTGCATCCATTCGTTTGTAACTTTATGTATATGTAGGTTTATATGCCTATGCATATGTGTATGTGTAGGTGTATGTGTTTGAATATATGTGTATGTGCATATTGTGTATGTATATGTGTTCATCTATTTTGACTGATTGATTTAATATTATTTAATGGTTTTTAAAAACTCTCGATTTGTAGTATATAAAATATTTTCCTCATTTCAATATATATTCGTTTGATAATTTTTTAATATATTAAATTATGATATTTATTTATACAAGTTTAAATAGGTAAATATTTAATTAAATAATAATTTTTAAACAATTATTAAAATTTACAATGGTTAATAAAATATTATATTATCTATATACAATTAATACAATGCAAAATTCAATAATTAGATATAATAATAATATGTATTTATTTAATTTTATACAATTTTATATGTTATCAATTCATGTAATTAATTTTATTAAATAAATTTTTTCAATATGATGAAATCTCTTTCATTTTATTTATTCATTTTTAATATTATTTTTTGGATTTTTTTTTATTTTTAATATCTTATAATTTTCAATATTTTTGAAATGTTGTAAATTTTTGAAATTTAATCTTATTTATTTAATATGATTAAAATTTTAAATATTTTTGAATTTTATATTATTCATAATTATTCAATTTTTAATTATTTTATTTCAATATTTTTAATTTGCTTGAAATTCATATAATTTATTCCTATAAGGTCATCTATAACCCTAACATTTTTCCTTGAAATTGAACCCCAACATACACCGTCCCTATCATAATTTAGTTGTCTATATAAACAAAGGTAAATGATTATGATGTGCTTCATGATTACATGTAATGATAGATGCATTCATTAAAGATCATGCTTTGTAGTCTCGAAACTATATGACATCAAATGACGGTTAGAGTTGAATGACAACATCGGTGTATTGATCACTATATGTCTCAAGCGGCTGTTTTTAGGGGTGAAAAAGGACATGTGGGATAAAAAGGTTGTTGATGTATGAGGTCCTAAGACTATTCATCCCTAATGATGTGGAAATACCATGATAATGTACACAATGGAGATGGCGACGACACTACAATGCTTGAGATGGATTCACGCGGTAGTAGTGTCGGTGTTGTAGGAGACGAGTGAAAACATTGGTTGCACGGTTAATGTATCTATGAGACATGGAGAGCAGATATTGTGGTATAGATTGTTTCCCATTGATTAGGATCAACAAACACCCTTTTGGTAGTGAGGGTGGTGGTCGGTCAGACATTTGTGGAAATCAGCCATGATGTTCGGTGAGATAACGATGCCCAAAGAATGTTCGGTGCATGTCCATCATTTTTCAATAAGGGTGGCCCAATCTAATGTCATAAATACAATAGATATTAATGATAATGGTGGTTAGTAGGGGCCACGGTAGTCTAGGTATATGTTGTGAGGGTCATACGGCCAATAACTATATCTATAACAAAGGAACTCTAATGGCCTATTGAATATATGTGGGTTACCCATGGGGGGGAGGGGGCTTTGGATAGACCAATATGAAGTGGGTGAGGTGTGTGTGTGTTTTGGAGTATTTTTACCCAATAGTACCTGATATATTTATATATATATATATTCTATTTATTTACTTTTATGAGTATGGTTTGGCATCGTTTTTAATGAAAGTAATGTCCTATTTCTATATGGGTTGAGGAATATCAAGTAAATATCTTGTAGGTCCATGTCCAAGGGACTCAAAAACGTGGCCCGAAAGCTCGATGTAACATGATGCTTGAATCATCCAAATTGTGTCTCTAGGCCTGTGTCATGCCTACATAACTGGCTGCTCGCATCATGCACTTGTCACTACCTTCATGTGTCACTGCATGTAACATAAATCCCTTAAAGAGCATGTTAGTATTGAAACCCCAAATTTTATGTCTGTCTAATTGGTGTAATTAATCTTATAGAGTCACTTTTAATGTTTTATATTTTTTTAAATTTTATAATCATTTTTAATATGATTCTATTAAATATTAAATATTAATTGGTAATATTTAATTTTGTTAAATTTTTTTGACTTGATTTAATTTTAATATTTATTTGTACATAAATATATACTAATTTTATATATTATAACAAGTATTTATATTTATATGATAGATATTTATATATTTCATTTTTATGGTTTAATGCCTTAAATTTTGTTTTTATAAATATATATATTAATTAATTAAATTCATCTTTTAAGATTGTCTTCTTTTTTATGTGTTTACAATTAATTCAAATAATATTTAAATTTTACATAAATTTTTTCTCAGTTATATCATTTTAAACATGTTTTTAATTTATATGATTAATTATCATTCACTTTTTTTATTAAGTTATAATATATTTAAAATGTTTGAAATCTATATAATTAATTTATTTAAATTCATTTTATAATATTATAATCAATAATTTGTACATGATTGTAGTTCATGTAATTAATCATAAAATTAAATTTGTGAACTTTTATATTATGTTTTAATATTTTCACTTTGTATATATCATAATTTTAATGTATATTCATTTTACATTTTCAATAAAATAATTTATTTATTTAATAATACATAATCAATTTTTTAATATTTTCTGTGTCAATTCATTCTTAATTATTCAATTTTACTCATTTCTATTAATAATACATTTATTATTGGATACAAAATATGAACGTTAAAAGTTTTTTATTATTCAATAATTAAATAATATTTAAGATAAATTATTTTGAAAAATTATTATTTTATTTTAAATATTTTTTATCAGATCTAAAATATAAAATGGTCATAAAACATATATATATTTGCACTATATTATTTGTGATAATCAATATAGGTTTTCTTGGAAACCATAAAATGAATATTATTTAAGGGTTTCTTTGCAATCCTTAAAAGAAAAGAAACTGTATTGGAAATTCAGCAAGCGTGAGTTTTGGTTGCAACAAATTTCATTCCTTGGTGACATTATATGCAAAAATGGCGTAATTTTTGATCCTGCAAAAAAAAGTTATTTAAGAATGGCCAGGACCCACAAATATAACAGAGATGTGTAGTTTTCGTGGTTTGGCCGGTTATTACAGGATGTTTTTTGAAAGTTTTTCACAGTTATATTATCCAATGATTATGTTAACTCGAAAATATGATAAGTTCATTGGCACAAAACAATGCTTTGAATGTTTTAAGGAATTGAAAAGAAGATTGGTGAATGCCCCAATTTTTTTCACTCCCATCCAGAAATGGTGAGTATGGTATCTATTGTAATTTTTTGTTGAAAGTACATGGTTGTGTCCTAATGCAGAATGATTAGGTAATTTCATATGCATCACGTCAGCTGAATCCACATGAGTTAAATTTCCCTAAACATGATTGGGAATTATCTGTTGTTGTTTTTGCATTAAAATTTTGAAGGAATCATTTGTAGGGAGTAAAATGTGAAATTTTTACTGATTACAAATGTTTAAATTATATATTCATTCAAAAAGAATTGAACATGAGACAAAGAAGATTGTTGGAATTAATCAAGGATTATGATTGCATGATTCATTACCATCCGTCAAAATTAAATAATGTGGCTGATTCTTTTACTGGAAAAAGTAATGCTTCATTAACCATGTTACGTTTGGAACAATATATTTTGGTTATTGATTGGATAAAATTTGTCATTGAAGTTGTTGGTGAAGAATATTCTTCTATTTTATATCAGTTGTCAGTGAGATCATCTCTATCATATAGAATTAAGAATGCATAGAATGAAGACAATGATTTACAGAAAAAGGTAGTATTGGTTTAGAAGGGTATGTTTCCTGAATTTAACATTGGTAATGATTGTGTTTTGAGATTTGGAAAATTATTAAATCTTCCTTTTGATTAACAGTTGAATAATGAGTTTTTATGTGAATCTAGTACATCCATGTTTTCAGTTCATCCTGGCAATACTATGATATATAGTAATATTTTTGAGTATTACTGGTGGGTTGGAATGAATAGATATATTGCTGATTTTACTGTGATGTGTTTGACTTGTCAGTAGGTTAAAGAAGAGCGGTAGTTACTGACTGAGAAGCTTCAGCCTTTACCGTTTCTAGAGTAGAAATGGGAAAATATATCCATGGACTTCGTTAGGGGATTACCAAATTCATCATGATGTAATAATGAAATCTGGGTTATTATTGATTGATTGACTAAATCTGCTCATTTCCATCCTATTCCAGATAAATTTTCTCTAGATCATCTTTATCTATTGTTTGTTAAAGAGACAGTTAGGTTTCATGGAGTTCCCCTATCCATTGTATTTGTTCGTGATCCCAGGTTTACTTCTAACATTTGGAAAGCCCTTCAAAATTCATTGGGTACTGAATTAAATTTTAGTACTTCTTTTCATCCTCAATCAGATGGGTAATAAGAACGAACAATTCAGACATTGGATGTTATGTTACATGCTTTCTTGATGGATTATCAGGGTAGTTGGGACCAAAATCTATCTTTTTTTGAATTTACATATAATAACATTATTCATTCTAGTATAAAGATGGATCAATTTGAGGCATTATATGGAATGCATTTTCAATCTCCAAACTTTGGGGATGAAGTAGGTGAAAGGAAACTGATGGAATTAGAATTGGTAGAAGAAATGGCATTGTATGTTTAGTTGACTCAGAAGCACATGAGAATAGCTCAGAGCAGAAAAAAAGTAATGCAGATAACCGGAAGAAGGATCATTTTTTGAGGTTGGTGGTCATGTCTTTCTCAATGATTATCCATAGAAAAGTGTGATGTGTTTTGGTAAGAACAGAATATTGAGTCCAAGGTTCATTGTACCTTATGAAATTCTAGATATATTTGGATCAATTGCGTACAGAGTGGATTTACCTCTAAGTTTATTCCAGGTACACAATGTTTTTCTTGTTTCGATGTTGAGAAAGTAGATGCCAGATCCATCTCCAATTTTGAGTTGAGAGGTAGTTCCCTTGGAAGAGAATATCTCATATTAATAAATACCAGTTCATATTCATGATAGTAAGGAGCATGTGATTCGGAATACGGTAATTCACTAGGAACTGGTTTCGTGAAAAAACCATATAATTCAATAGGGAACATGGAAATCAGAAAATTCTATGAGGGATAAATACCCCCACTTATTTTGATAAGTAATATTGCGAGGACGCAATTCAAAAAAGGTGGTAAGGATGTAACGTCTCTGGTAAATAAATAATAAGACATATTTCATATCTATAAATATTTTTTAATTAAATATTAATATTAATGTAAAGGGGTTTCTATGTTTGATAGCATTCCTGATACGCAACAACGAGTTTCTTTGAAATCATACGTTGCACACAAATAATATAATATTATTATTATAATTGGTAGTTAACTTATATCCATTGTATTGGTAGGAATAAAAAATAATAACTACAATATGATTATACATGTTTTTTAAATGTATTTACATTTATCCAATAAATAGTTAGTGGCCAAAAATATGAATGAATCTAATTTTAATCATAATTTACATTAAAAGGTCGATTTACCACCATTTATTAGTGATCCCTCATTACATATAGTTTTGGTTATTTTAATATGTTATATATCACGAAATAAAAATTTTCATTAGATTTGGGAAATCAAAATTTACTTTGGGAAATTTTTGCATATTTTTCAAATAAATTTCATTTTTTTAATGAATATGTAAAAATACATTATTTTTATTCAAAAGTTCCTTTTAATATAATTTATTTATATGTTTAGATGATATTTTTAATTGGTTTTAATATGTTAGTATCATATATTTTCACCATTTAAGAAAATAATGTCTATTGGAATTAATGTCACTTTGAAATTGGACATAAACAAGTATCAATTTTTGATAGTTATTGTTTCTTAAAAACACTCTATTTGGTTGGATAATGGGAATTAATTTTAAATTAATTAAGGAAAATTATATGATTATAATTTGGTAAAATTGATATAATTTTTTTTATTAATATCATATATAGCTTAGACGGAATTTTTGGTATTTTTTTAAAAAACATCCATTTTTGATGAATAGGGAAACCACATAATTGTAGTAAAAAAACTGACTTTTACATTTAATTTAAACTTACCACTTCTGTGAATTGAATTTCAAAGATACAACATACATGGTTGTTTTTAGTAAGTAAAATTTGGTTCAATAAGAAGCAAATAATTATTTGTGAATAGTATCTTTTGACTTTTATTTACCGCGATTAAAGGTAAATAGGGTAAATAAAGGTAACATGAATATTATAATAATTCAAAACATCCATAACACTAGTCCAAACATAATTTTATTGGTCATTTACTACCATGGTTATCTTTAGGACTATTTTGGGACACCATTGATCCATGTGGAAGTGATAATGATAATTTAGATTAATTAACATAATGTAAAGGCAAAAATGATAAAAAAAATGTTTTAGTAAATTATATTTTTCAAAGGTTTATAGAAATTATCCTTTCTATAATAAAAAATATTTGGTAAGCTGAAACAATTACTTATATCAGGTTTTTTTTTAAATTTTTATACATCATAGAATTTAAATTATTAATGACACAATAATGATGTAATATTTATCTCCTTAATTAAAGATTAAAATAAATTAGTTTATGAATATTAAAAAAATATCCATGACTGGTAAAAATATTATTGGATGATTTTATTTTGACCATGAGTCATATTATGTTGGACTTTAAATAGTTTTGGACCTTTGAAAACGAAAATCATTATATAATAAAATAATATTATCACACTTTCCTAAAGAGCCCCACCTCCCCCTTATAAAAATCCCTCACTTCTAACAAATTATTTACATTCCTAAATCATTTAGGCTCATCCAAACACTACCCAATTAACCTCCCTACATACCTATACTCCTTCTATAAGCCTTACTTTAGGCAGAAGTCACTTCATAAAGTCCTTTTGGTTCAAACCAAAGGAAGTTACCCAAATTGAAGATAACAATTTCTCTTAACTTCTTTTATTTTATTTTACATCTCTAGAATATAAACTCTTATTATTCCTTTATTTCATAACAACATAAATATCACAAATATCCTAGTATGTTTTAATGAGATGTATTTGAAAAAAACATACACACACCAACATCTAGTGGGTGAAGAACATACAGTTTCTATGGATGGAAAACTAACGCCTCACGAGACGATGGTTGTTCAATTATCACCTAGAGCCTATCATGATGCCCATTAATATGACACTATATTTATATATGATACATATTATGTTTATTTTTTCTTCATTATTCTATCTTTTTTCTTTTATACCATACCTTTATGGATTCTATTTTGGGTAAGCACGATAATTTCATTTGAGGAAATGTGGACTACCGCCTCCTCAAAATGTCTCGTTAATATCATATGTGGGACGTAAAAAGGATATAGTTAATGATATTATTTATCATATTATAATGTAAATATAATATAACTATTTATAATTAGGTTTTAATCCCATTAACGTTTTAAATCGAAAGGAATGTAGAGTTCATGCGTACGTATGACTAACCGTCTCCATGAACGGTGCATTTCATTTCTTACCTCCAAACGATATGTACTATTATAAATAAGTATATATATATATATATATATATATATGATATACATGATATACATTATATTTAAATAATTAATGTCATTCTGGATGTAATGGACTATTGACCACATGGATTTGCTTCTCCATGATTTTTTCTGGAAATTTTTAAACCTAGTTACGAGAATTGTTCAACAATTGGTCAGCATCGGCGTCGCTTCGTGAGAGTACTATATTTTCAATTGAACCTACATTAAATGAAAAGATATTAAATTAATTCATTATATTAAATGTGATATGGGTGATATATACACCTCATTAAAGAAGAAAAGTTTATAAAACAACTTATCTCCCATATAAATTAAGATAATCCATTACCTCAAAACCTATCTTCCTTTGTACACATTTGATCCTCATATATAATAAATATAGGATTATTAAAAATATATTAAAAAAATTATTTTTCATATGATATTTTATTTACATATGACAATTTTTTAACCATTTATTAATAATTCCATATTAAGATCATGTTTCAGGTAATTACTGATTCATTTTTAATGTAACTTTTGAATATTTATTTTTGGTCCTCTTATATTGATAACGGTTCCATCATATCTAAAATTTTATCCTTGATATAAATATAAAATAAATTATTTATATATTTAGTTATATTTTTACATTAATGTCAGTGATATAAAATGAAATATTACATTTATGGAGATGGTAGTCCATACATACACAATAAAATTATTTCCATTTTATAAAGAGATGAAATAAAATAAAGGAGAAAACTATATTTCTATTAGATAATAATAATTATGAGGTATATATTCATTAAATTTACAATAAATAAAATCAATTAAAATCAATTGAGAAGAACGAATCAAATCCCATTTTTAGGTGGGAGTCCACCCTACACATGAACAACATGATCATATCCCTCAAGTAATGGAATGTATGATGATATATGTGATATATTGATTATATAAGTATAATCATGTAAAAATATCATATATATTCATTGAATATATCCTTACTAACATCAATGTAGGAAAATTTAAAATCACACAACATGGTGTCATGTGCCGGTAGTATGTCTTACACACGAGATACATCATTGTTTTTCAATAGGATTGGATGTAAGAAGGTAGATATGGTATTATAATTTTACTATTTTAATAATATCATATATATAATATATATAAAATAAATCTATAATTATATCAATTTATGAGTGGTGGTGAATGAAAAAGAATAACATCAGTTCCTGAGGTGGTAGTCCGCCACATACATGATCGAGGGTTTTAATTCTCATTTGATTGAAGATAAGATGGATATAAGTTAATAAAATAATATTAATAAAGTATCATTATATAAGATATATAATTTTTTATTCTGTAAATATAATTTAATAATATTATATGGTGTTTTAATAATATGTAAAACAAAAACATATAGATTAATACTTTACATATTCTTTGGACTACCTCTTTTGATTTTACAAAAATACTTCATAGAATAGATTCATGATATATAAAAAGAAACTGGGATGTTTATAGTAATATAGGGAATATATTTCGGTTGGTATTTTTTGAGGCAAATGGTTTAGGAAGTGTGAAGTTGAGTTGATAAGAGGTTCCCATTTGTAAGCAAGGTAAAGGACACATATGGAATTTTTGAAAAGAATAAAGCATATATGTGTTTCTCAAAAGAATAATACCTATATAATGGAAACTATCGAGGCATATAGGGACTAGGGTCGAATAATTTCATAAAAATTGTTTATAGACAATTTATTTAACATTTACCTTTATTTATTTTATTTTAAACCCTGGTAAGCATGTTTTAACCTTATGCACAATAATTAATGCTTACTACATTTACATTTCATTTGGACAAAAATATTAAGTTTAGCTTATTTTGTAATATAAATTATCAGTATTTTAAATATTTAATCCATTTGGAAAACATTAATTTTCATATGTGAAAATTTAATTTTAAATTAAAACCATAGAATTATAGAGAAATTTTTTTCCAATGAAAAAATATTCAAAAGATTAAAACATATTTATATCAAATTTAAAACTAAAATAGATTAAAATTAAATAAATTGGATTAATGAATATATTAATTAAAATTTATTACGTTAAAAACAATATAAAAAATTTTAAGCACATAAATTTTCTAAATCAAATGATAGTTATCAATTAAAACTAGTATTATTCACTATTTATCAAAATGTTCATATTTTTCAGAAAAATCTTAAAATATTACCTTGATAACATTTAGAAATGAATATTTAATTATTAAATTTAATTTATTTCATAAAAAATATTAATTTATAAAAAATTAGTATAATTATATGTAAAAAAAGTAATTTATTTAAAAATAGTATTTCTGAAACTAATTAAGACCGTACCAAAAAAATATTACTTTTTTATCATTATTTATTATTTATTTGAATACGGTATACTAAATATATAATTTAAAAATTCATATATATTTTAAAAACATTAATGAAAAGGTAATAATTATCATGTATAAATAATAAATATCAGTAGTGTGTAACAGATTGATAAAACATGATGTTCAGTGTAATGACAACTATCAAAGAAATTAAATGTATTCAATTTTTTAAATAAAATATCAATGTGTTACATGAAAACACAATTAATATTAATTTATCCATAAAAAATCATTACATTAGTACATACAAAAGAGGATAAGTATTTCATTTTACATAATCAGCTTCTTAATTTTATTCCTCAAACGGGTGGTTTCACCATAAAATATTTACCATGTAAGTTTTATTGTTTCACAAATCAATCATTTTTCAATAAAAAACAACCACGGTTGTTCCTCCTAATAAATATCATCATCTAGTGGATTGAACTATGAGTTTAGTACATGACATGTATTATGTATTTACTTCCAAAAGAGATATAAATGGAATACATCATAAACATGAGAGAGGTTCAATGGAAGCACCAAGCGACATGCTATGGTCCCGATTAGATCAAGAATTTCAATTAGACCAAAATACATAATGCTTATTTTTAAATTATATTATAATATATTTTCCTTCATCTACGAGGAACCACATAGTAAAAACATCTCATAAAAATCAAATTTATGATCAAATCGATGATTATCATCACTACTTCTTTTGTTTACTTTTTACCAACCTTATATGCTATTGAATGGATCCTACCTTCTATACCATTTCATTATCTGGTTATAGTATCGATATATTTCTTTTTGTAACATCATCACAACATATTAGAGTTTAAAATTTATTTAAATATTGGGATTCAAATGGATCCAAATAAATTCATGAATAACATGTTTTGTTGTAAGAAAATTCAACTACATGAAGAAATTGATCCCAATCAAAATTGAAATCTATATAAATAGATCTCAATATATCCTATTGGATTTTAATTATTCTATTATATTTTACATAAATCTGAGGATGAAACACAATTATAAATAACTACTCTATATTAGGATATTTCTAAAAATTTCCTTATAACATTGAGGTAAATTTTAACCCCCAATAAGATACAATGGAATTTGGTATTTAATAAAACCTTACCATATCCTTAATGTATTGATTGTCATGTTGATAAAGTGAGAAGTATTATCTGATAACAATGAAGTGTGAGGAATTTTTAATCTTACTTACTATAACTCATATAACATTATTCCCTTTATGCATTTTGGATATTCAAATGACAAATTCCATTGTGATGATTTCTACATTCCATTCTAGAGTATGTAGTGGTTATAATATCTCTTAAGGCTTTTGTGTATAAACCATAACATTTTGACATATGAAGCATTGAGATGTAAATTTTATGATATCTCTCTTCATTCCATTCCACAATAAATTGACTTAAAAATCTATATAAAACATCATAATTCTGGTATTAATAGAGGATAAATGAATTTTAGCTTCTTATTACAACTCCAATGTCATGTCTGGTATGGATGGATGGCATACATATTTGTTTAACCTTATTATTAAATCACAGTAAAGGATTAACCTAGGAACATTTATCACTTTCTTCTACCTCTCTATATATTCTTTTCGTGGAAATTTAATCATCACATGTATATATTGTTGGATACTCATTTGGGAATGATACAATTTATCCCCTTCCTTCTGGATATCCATATCAATCCATTGAATATAAGAAAATATTGGTTCTTTTGTGATACTCATTATGGATACGATTACATGATCTTTTGTCTCAAAGAATCAACCACAGTGTTCTCATTCCCAGTGTGTTGATAAATTGATTAGTAGAAATAGTTTATCCTTTATAAACATATTCTATGGAACATGTTCAAATACTTATGTGTGAATATATACATTAATCTTTTATTATCATTACTTATATCACTGATTTTTCTGTAATTATAATTCTTCTATATCTCTAATGAAACCTTACAATAAATTAAACCATATCATGAGTTATTTAATATTTCTAATGATCCTTAAATTATCAAGAGGGATAATATTCAACAATTTATTCTATCATATGAAAAAAATATTCCTTCTTGGATGTTTCATTTCAGAATGAAAACAATTCCCCACTTTAGGGTAACAGAAGAATGGGTGCACTGACCAATTGTCTCATTAGTTCCATTGAAATTTCCAACAATTACTCTATCAATATGAACATATATCCATTTATAATAATCATGGTTATTTGATTATATAGTCATGATAAAATATCCAAAATAATTTTATAATATTGAACCAATCCATGAAATTATAATATTTCAGTTACTGTAGGTTTCCTTTACCATCAATCAATAACTTCTATCATTGATGGGTCCGATGATGTACCCTCTCTTGAGATTATATGTCCCAAAAATGAATTCTTTTATATAAAACATTATGGATTTTTATATTATTCCTATAATTTATCTTTCATTATGATATTTAGTAAAATTCTTAAATAATATAAATAATATTATATTCTCTTTGAATAAATAAGAATATCATCTATAAATACTACCAAAAACTGATTAGGTTAATCATTAAAGACATTATTCAATAAATACATGAATATAGTGGGAGAATTGGTATGAAAAAATAGAATTAATATATTGTCATATTTCCAAAACATTGTATAAAATATTTCCGTTGGTATATCTCCATAGAACATCCATTGATGATATATAGAATTATGTTCAATTAATAAAAGGTATTGATCTCCACATAGTTTATCCAAAAAGTCATTAATATAGGGTCTATGATACTTGTTATTGATCATAATCATGTTTATCTCATTATAGTCTTTCCAAATAGATGTGTTTTGTAAATAAACACTTTAATTAAGAAGAAAATTGATTTAGATACTCAATTATCATTTTGTTGATGATGAAAAGTACCGACATATTCTTATTTTATGCATTTCATGTAAGGGAATTTGATTAATTAATTTATATTTTAAATATTTCTATGTTTAAATGTGAATGTGATATAATTTTCAAGGGTTTGTATGTTTTTAGATTTTTTTCTGATATATCATTTTGATGTGTATTATTTCGTTATGAAATCTTCTTTATGGACCTCCCAATAATCTCAATAATGGGTCAATGACTATTAGGTGGCCTTCATAGAAACCTTATATTTCTACATCATTTATTCCAAAAAATATAATTGTAGTTATCATATTCAAAATAATAAATATTTGTAACAATATATACAATCTTTGAAATATGTAAAATTTCCAAAATTTAAATAATTATATTTTATAAAAAATTGCCCAGAATAGTTATTTTTTATATTTAATTTAAATTATAAATTATTATTAATAGTATTTTATTTGTTTCATTTGATGAAATATTAATATATACACACAAACACACATCAAATAACATTATGAATATTTAAATAAATTTGAATATGATAAATTGAATATATATATATATATATTCAAATAAATTTACTAATTTAATACATATATATATATATATATAAATGACATATATTTATAATCCTTAGGTAGATTCACATTATATATCTATGTATATAATTGTGTTTTCAAAGGCATGTTCCATAGTATACTGTGGCTTGAGGTGAGCTGAGACATACCCGGTGTGGATTCACCGTGGTTTTCCAAAGGCGCACACCTCATGTGCCAACCCAAGAGGAGCTACAGTGCCATGAATGGTAATGGTGCACCACGGTGGTAGAAATCAGGTGTACAAGAGATCAAAAAAATCATTGGTAGTATAGAGATGATCATAGTTGGTTGAAAGGATGGAAATATAGTGTGAAAGAAATCATGGATATTGTGGATTTATGAAACCCACTTCCACCCCACCCCCACTGAAGAGCACCCACGTCACACGCCTTCCTAATGCCACCATTACGAACTCCAACTAGAGAATAATACCACATGAATTCCTCATTAGAAAAGGAAACCCCAATGTCAAAAATTAAAAAAAAATTAATAAAAACATAATAAATATATATATACTAATTGTAATAAAAAGTTTTAAAATAAAACTAATAATTAAAAAAGAAAAATAATAGGTAAATTTAAATATCTATATAATTATAATAATAATAAATATATATATATAAGTATCATTTTTTGTACGCATGCGCCTTAGTTTTACCTCACGCTGCATCCCCCTGTGACACTTGTGCCTTATTGCATCGTGTTCCTTTGACAACATTGGTTTCGATGAAGAGTGACAAAGAATTTTATAGTTTATTATTATTTCCAGTGTGAACTCCATTAATGATTATTAAAATTGATGTAATTTTTTATGATGAACATGCTTCCATTTAGCACTTTATCTAATCATATAAAACCATTTTATTTTATTAATAAGATAAATATATTAAAAAATTTCTCAAAAAAAAAACATTACCAAAAATCCCCAACCAATTATTTTATTAATTTTATATTTTGATTCATCCATCACCACCCTCTCCATTTCATTACCACCCTTCCCACAAACTTTTCACTTGTATTTTGGAGCATATATAGGGGAGGACTTGGTTGAAATGGAGTCATAGAGTAAATTAATAGACCCAATGGTGTGATTATCACAAAAAAGAGACATTTATCCTATTATAGAATAAAATGATGTACAATTGACATCATCATCCTCTTAATATCTGGAAGTGTGACATGTGCCTATCATGGGGTGTTAACAAAAAAATATTACCTAAGAAAAAAAGGTGTAAAGTTGTTAACGTAAGTTTCCTTCAGAGAGGAGTGCACAACAATTACGTTTGTCACATAAAAAGAGGGAAAATGAGTGGTTTGTGAGATTTAATTGGTTTTGGAATGAAAATTAAAAATTTAATGAAACAAATTTATAGAATAAAATATTGAAAACTTTTAGATGAGAAGTGTCATTTGATCGGGGTCTATTTTCTATCTTAAATTCTATCCTTGTTTTATTTAATTCTAACCTCTTATTCTATGTTTCTTACCGTGATATTTCACGATAATATCCTCTCACTCTTTTGGTCGAATGGTGATAGTGAGATAATTCTTTACCAAGATCTATGATTGGTTTAATGTACATCCACGAGAAAGAGTGTAGTAGTGAATATCCTCAATTAACATAGGCAATACCCGATCAAGTATTGTTTATCCCAAGCAATCAAAATCATTCACTACCACTTTCACACGTACTGATGATTTACGAGTACTTCACCACTATGCATTAGTCTATTCTATCGTATATAAAACAAAACCTATTGGAGGGATATAATGATCATTTACCAAAGAAAAAATCACTAATGGAATCAAAAAATAAATATGATCCCACTTGATAAAAAAACCCGATGTATGAAATTGAGAACTGTATTACCGTAAAGTGATAGAATTTTTATTCAATAAAGTACACAAAATCAAGCATTAAAAAATAGAAAACCTAAATTTTCACAATCAATAAAAATAATTACCCCACCATTGTAAGGTAATCTTGTTTTATGGGGAATGATAATGCTTTAAAAAACTATGGAAGATAAAAAAAATAAAGGGAAAAGAAGAAAAATTATCCAGTCGATTCATTCCTCCAAAAGTTTCCTCCTGGATGTCACCCCTCTTTCTCAAATCATCCAAAGGACCCTTATTATATAATTATCCAAATAAAATTTCATTTAGTTCCCACAAATATCAAACTATTTTTATGGTTATAGAGAAAGATATGTAGTATTTATTGTGGATGACTTTTTCACAGCCATATTTTCAAAAATCATCCTTCAATGTTTCCCATCCAATACCCGACTTAATGAATCTCAATCACCGTGATATTCAACAGAGATACTAATATATGAATTGGATGACCATTCCAATATGAATAACCATAATATGATCTATTATGACTGATTTATGATGGATTAACTGATGTGGGGTCCACATGTTCCTCAAGTATATATTTCCACAATAATTGAATTTTTAGTGTCCCTTTATGGCCGAATAATATCATACACCAGAAGAAAAATGGGCTCCATCATCATGATAACTCAGGGAATGTTGACACCATTTATCATTTCAGAAGAAAAAATTTCATTCTTCTCAATCATGATTTTTCTTGAAAGCTCCAAAAAAGGCACCGCTTTCTTCCTCCATTAGAAGCTCAAGAAAAGGCACAACTTCTCTTATCATGAATGCTCTATAAAAGGCCCATCTTTTAACAGAATGATTTTTCATTAGGAAACATATCTATTAAAAATCTGATTTTCCACTAAAATTTTATCCAAGTGAGGTAGCACAACACAAGATATCTCCCCACACTCTTAAGTTCAACTATATCATGAAATTCCACATCAAGAGTAGGTAGGATATGGAGAATTGGATTGTAATTTGGATAACCTAACCGGTTGTTCATGGATTTTAGGTATAATAATATAAAATTTACAAGGTATTCCAAAATTAAAGGGATTATCTTGAAAAGGGGCTTAAAACCAAACAAATGCCTCAATCATTTAAAACACAGGAACCCCAAACCATCATGTTTTGAAACGAATAAATCAAATTCTAGTTTAAACATGCATGGTCTAGTTCTATCAATAAATGAGGTAAATGAAAATAATATGACAAAACTCGTTCATAATCCACATGGTAAAATGATTTCAAATATATAGGCAATGAAATGTGGAATGAGATTCAAAAACCAGAGTACATTTCATGAAATTCCCAATGAATTGAACTAGAAGCAAAATAAATTTCATCATTAATTTAAGCTCAGTTTCATGGAATAAATTGGTTTAGTCAATGGAATTGCTTTCAAAAATGGCAATGATAATAATTTCAGCTCAAAATTTCCATATACAAACCAAAAAACATTAAAAAAATAAAAATAAAAACAAAAATATTTGAATACACACAATATTTAAAAAAAACACAAATTGAAAATCCTAAACTACAAAGGATCCCTCCCCCACACATAAATGTGATAGTGTCTCCAATTCATTCAAGTGTATTTAATATGTATGTATATTTCTGATTAATTCACAACAAATAAGTATGTGTGATGGAGAGGTACAACCTGATGGGTCTTATTGATGGACAGGTTGGAGAAGTGGGATCTCCTCAGTTGGATCTGATGGAATGGTCCCATGGAATTTCATCATCATGTTTCCATTAATATTGAATTTCTCATACTCTACATCCTTCTCAATCTTCATAGCACATAAATTATATACTTGAGTAACTATAAATGGACCGTCCCATTTGTAACTATGATTCCCTGGAATCAGATTGAGTCTTGAATTATAAAAAACACATTATCTATAGGATTGAATTATTTCGGTTGGATCAGCTTGTCATGAGCCACTCTTGTTATCTCTTTGTAAATCCTGTAATTTTCAAATGCTTCCACTGAAATTTCCTCTAGCTCCTGCAACTGCAACATTCCTTCTTTTCCAGTATTTCCAAGATCCAAATTCATCTTCCTAACAACCCTATATTCCTTATGCTCTAGTTCCACATTTAGGTGACAACTTTTCCCATAAATCATCCAACATGGACTCATTCTAATCATTGTCTTATAGGCTATTCTATAAGTCCATAATGTGTCTTCTAGCTTCTGGCTTCAATCCTTCCTATTTGGATTAACAGACTTCTCTAAAATTCCTTTTATTTCTATGTTGGATACATCAACCTAATAATTTGTTTGTGGGTTATAGAGAGATGATTTTTTATGATGCACCCCATACTTCTTCAGTAGAGCCTCCATTCTTCAATCACAAAATTGAGTCCCTTGATCATGATGATGGCTATAAGAACTCCAAACCTACAAAATATGTTAGTCCTGAAAAAATCACAAAAAAATTTAGCATCATCAATCATGGTGGATTTTGATTCCACTAATTTGGAATCATAATCAACTACAAGAAATATATAATAATTTTCAAATAACATTGGTAAAGGGCCAATAAAATATTTCCACCAGACTTCAAAAATCTCACAAAAATTATGTGGTTGTTGGGACATTTATTTTCTCATGGAAATGATTCCTGGAAAATGACATTTTGGAATCATTTTGAAAAATTCATGAGAATAATTAAAAATAGTTGGCCAATAAATTATAGATTCTAAAACCTCTTGATCTGTCCATTGAGTTCCAAAGTGGCCTCCAGAAGCTAATATGTGACAAAATTGAAAGATAAAACCAATTTAACTCTCAGGAAAACATCTTCTTATCACATTGTCATTGAAAATCTTCCATTTAAATTGATCATCCCAAATATAATATCTAGATTCAGTTTTTTTTCTGAATTTGAAGAGAATAGAAATGAGATGTGACCTGAGATGTTACCAGATAATTGACAATGCCAGCATACCAATGAACTTCTCCTTTAACCAATTATAATCGTTCTCCTGGAAGGGGATCATTCAAGGGTTCTTTTTCTAGAATTTAAACATTACCAGTGTTAGGAAGTCTGCTTAAATGATCATCCACTAGGTTCTTAGATACCTTTTTATCCTTGATTTCTATGATTAACTCATATAGTAGTGACATCCATCTCACTATCCTCAGTTTAGATTCAGCCTTTTTCATCAAATAACTGAGTCATACATGATTAGAAAATATAGTGACATTAGTTCAATGAAGATTTGATATAAATATTCCAAAATAAAAAACAACTAATATAAACTCTTTTTCTGTGGTTGTATAATCGAATTGACCCACATCCAAGGATCATGAAGCATATTCAAGGACTTTTGGCCTACCCTCAATTATCTGAGAAAGGACTACTCCAACAGCTTGGATGGAAGCATCACAAAGTTTCTTAAATGGTTCTTCTCAATTTGTTGGCTGCATCACTGTCGGTTCAATCAATCTCATCCTCATCTCATTGAATGATTCCCTAAACGCACTATTGAAATCAAAATCATAATCTTTACAAATTAGTCAAGAGAATGCGAGTGATGTCTTTCTGAAATCTTTGATAAACCTCTTGTAGAATTCTACATGTCCGAAAAAATATCTAACATGCTTTACAGATGTTGGGTAAGGTAATGAATTTCTCACTACAGCTTTCGATTTATCAACATCAATTCCCTTTTTCAAAATTTCTTGCCCCAGAACAATCCCTCTCTCAACCATGAAAAGACACTTTTTGAAAATTAAAACATGATTTTTTTCAATATAGGTTTTCAAAACTTTTCAATATTTTTCAAATAATGATCAAAAGAGTTTCCATAAACCATGAAATCATCCAGGAAAACCTCTAGAATATTTTCATTGTGATCAGAAAATATACTTACCAAGCTCCTGTAAAATCTACCAAGAGTATTACTTATTCCAAATAGAATACATTTATATGAAAAAGATATAAAGGGACATGTAAAGGTTGTCTTCTCTTGATCGTTAGTAGCAATGGGTACCTGGAAATAACATGAATATCCTTCCAAAAAGCAATAATGAGTTCTCCATTCCAATGTCTCTAAAATGTGATCAAAGAAAGGAATGGGGGAATGAACTTTCCGTGTGACCTGATTCAACTTCCTAAAATATATGCACACTCTCTAGATATTTTGAATTCTCAAAGAGATTAATTAATTTTTTCATTCCTCATAGTGGATAGGCCTATTTTTTTGGAACTACATGAATTGGGTTGACCCACTATGAATCTGAGATGGGATAGATGATCCAAGATTCCAATAGCTTCTCAACCTCCTTCTTCACAACTTCCATTAATGTATGATTAAATATCCTTTGGGGTTTCTTGATAGGTTTGGAATCTCCATCAAGAAAAATTCAATGTTACAATATTTTTTGTTTGATTCCTTTATTTTCACCTAAACACCACCCTATATCTTGCGTATTATCTCTTAAATGTAAAATCAATGATTTCAGTTGGATTTTAGAGAGATTATTATAAATTATCACTCGTATTTTCTCTCCCTCCCAAGGGTACACATATTTCAAATCAGTGGGGAGTGCTTTGAGTTCTAGATTAGGGGGATGCTCAAGAGATAAAAATAAATTGGTATTTCCCACATCCAAATTTTGGACCCCAAGCACACAAAAAACCATATCATCTTCCTTATCATTTAATAAATCATCAAATAAATCATATTTTACCTCTTCCTCTAACATGAAGTTAGCATCTCCACCATATTCAGCATCCACATGTTCAATTATATTTCCAAGTATTGAAGTCTCTCTTATGTCTAAGAATTGAATGAGCATACCTGATTCTTCAATTGGTTCTGCACCAACTTCATGAGCAAGTGAAAATAGGGAGTGATCATCTTATGGGTGTCTCATTGATTTAAAAATATTGAAGTGGACCGTTCTCAATCAAAACTCCATGATGGGTGTCCCCTCGTGGAAATTGATGAGGGTTTTGGATGTCTTCAACTATGGTCTCCCAATAATGATGGGTGAATGTGATGGGCTCCAGTATTCTTCCATATTGAGCATGTAGAAGTCAACTGGGAATAAGTTATTTTTGACTATCACAAGGACATCCTTCAAAACTCCTACCGGGATAACTTTGGATCTGTGTGCAGGCTGGACCACCACTCTTATGGGATTCAATTCTCATATCTACAATAAGTTTTATATCAAGTGAGGAAATATATTAATTGAAGTTCCTAGATCACACAAATAATTAGATAAATTTAAATAACCAATGGTTCATGGAATGGAAAAAATTCATGTTTATTGACATTAATTTGGAAATTTTGGTGTTATATGGGATGAGACACTTCTTCCAAAGTTGTTCCTTTTATTTACTTTAAGTATCCTCTTCTTGGAACAAAGATCCTTATTAATTTTAACAAACTTTGGAATCTATTTGACTGCTTCATGTAATGGGATATTAACATCCACTTTCTGAATGGTTTCCAGAATATCTTTTTGAAGAGCTTCCTCCTCAAATTTCATTGATTCAATCATCCTTGATGGAAATGGAAGAGGTAAGTATTTCTTCTCCATTTTTTTCCTTTGTAATGGTGTTTCCTGTCTCTTTTTCTGTGGCCTATCATTCTCTACCTCCTATTTCTTCTCTTCGTCACAATTCATTTTAGAAGAATTTTAAGAGTTTACAACTTCATTCTCCCTCAACTTAGGTGGTCTTGTTTCATGTTCGTGGGATGTTGCTGGTGAGATCTCTTATCCACTTCTTGTTGTTATCATGCTGACATTATCCTTTGGGTTTGGGATGGTTTGGGAAGGATGTTTCTCATTATTTTTGGTTAGGAAGTCCATGATGCCTCCATACTTGGTGGTCAATGATTTTATAGTACCTTTCAGATCCACAATATCAGATATATGTTGTTGGTTCAAAATAATGGTTAGTGCACTATTTTATGGATTCTCATAGGGTTTTAAGAATGTTTTTGGTTTGTGTATAGAAGGATGGATATGCGATTGCTTTTGTTAAAATATTTGGGGTTTTTAGAATTGTTGCTAGAATGGGGGCCTATCACGATTCTGCTGATTTCAAAACCCATATTGAATATGGTTTGTCTCTCTACATCATTGATTTTGTTGGTACTTCCTTGGTTGAAAGTTTTTCGCACAAGTTTCTATTCCATGTATTTTAGCACATTGATCAGTGAAATGATCAGTTGATGAGCATAAACCACATAGCTTAGATGGTGCTAGTTGGCATCACACATGATTCAAGGCAATCTATCTCACCAAAATAGTTAGCTCATAAATCATAGTTTCTAGTAAGGGTGATTGATGAGAAATTAGTACCTCATGAATACCTCTTGTACAAAACTACTGTGAGTTATGAGAAATCATCTAAATCAAACATTTTACTTGTTTCTGGAAACTTGTCAATCAATGCACCTCCAGATAGTGCATAAAAAAGTTTCCAATCATTTTGAAGTAATCCTTCATAGAAAAATACAATAAATTGGTGGTACTCAATTAATTTATGTGGGAAACTAGATCATATAATTTTAAATCGTTTCCAGTACTCGTTATGGGTTTCTCCTAATGATTATTTGATGCTATACATCTTTTTTCTGATGGTTTTTCTTCTAGAATAAAGAAAAAATCATTGCATGAAGCATCTCACTATGTCATTAAAATCATCAACATTATCATGTTTTATACCATAAATCCATTCTTTATCATCTCCTTCCAATGAAAACGTGAACTCCTTCTACATTACTTGTTCCTCCGCTACTCCATGTTGTCTGATGGTTGAGTAGACATGTGTGAATTCTGAGATATTTTTGCAGGGATCTTCAGCCGCCAATCCATGAAACATTGAATGCAATGTAATTATGTAAGGTCTGATCTCAAAATCATTTTCTAATCCTAGAATAACATGTTGATTATTATGATTAAGTAATTGTGGGACACATAGGTCTCTATGGGATGGGTTTTTATTTCCTTCCATGATGACAGTCTCTGAGTGAACACTTGAATTTTCACTCGAGTATGTAAGGGAAGTATCCTCAAATTCATTTATTAAATTGAATTGTTGAGCCTATTCAACAAATATCTTTCAATTTTTGGATCAATATGGGAAGGTTCAGTGTTTTAGATTCTTGTTATGAAACATTGGAATATAAATAAGAAAAGATAAATGAAAGAGAAAAAAATTGTTGGCACTACCACCCCGGCAACGACGCCATGATTTGACACGTTCCTGTAGTGGTGTATGAAAAAACAAATATTATCGATTTTAGAATTTAGTATTGTAGTGATCCTATGTTTTCTTCATAGAGTAGTGCACAACAATTGGTTTTTTCAATTAATGAGAGAACAAATGGGTGGTTTCTATGATTTAATTGGTTTTGTAAAAACATTAAAAATGTAATGAAACAAATTAACAGAATAAAATATTGAAAACTATGATATGAGAAGGGTGATTGGGTCGGGGTTTTTCTTTTCTAATTGTAATGTTATCCTTGTTTTATTTTTTTCTAGCCTCTTCTTCTATGTTGTTTAAATTGACATTTCTCTATCATTTCCTTTAACTACTTTGGTCGAATGGTGATGGTGAGAGAATTCCAAACTAGAACACAGTTTGATCTACTCTTGTTCCATGTGCAAGAGTGTGATAGTAAACATCCTCAATTAACTTAGGAAATACCCGATCTGGTCTTGTTTATCCCGAGTAATTAAAAACATTCACCACCACATTCACATGTACTAATGATCTCTGAGTACGTGACAACTAAGAATTGGTCTATTCCATTGTATATAAACCAAACAAAGTGGCGGGAGATAATGACCCTTGACCAAATAAAAAATTAATTAATTAATAAAAAATCAAATATGATAGCACTTGATAGTAAAACCCGTTATATGAAATTGAAAACAACATTACAGAAAAGTGATAGAATTTTTATTCAATAAATTACAAGAACTCAAGCATTACAAAATAGAAATCCTACCCTTACCCAATCACTCAAAATGTTTACCGCACTATCATAAAGGTATTCTAGATTGATGGGGATGGAGAAGGAATTAAAAAACTATTTAAATGAAATGAAATCTAGAGAAAAGAAGAAAAACTACTCACCCAATTTTGTCCCCTAAATGATTGTTCCTGGTTGGTACCCATATTTCTCAAATCCCCAAAATCTCCCTTCTTATAGAATTCTAAAACAAATTTCCTTTAGTTCCTCCAAATATCAAATTTATTGGTCGATTATAGAGAAGGTTGTGTAATATTTTTTGAGGATGACTTTTTCTCAGTGATATGTCGAAAAATCATCCTTCAATTTTTCCCATACAATACCCAAAATAATTAATATCATTCTCTATGATATTCCACATAGATAAGAATATCTAAATTAGTTGACCATTACAATTAGAATCACAGTAATCAGAGTTATTATGACCAATTTATGATGGATGAATTGATGTGGGATCCATATGGTCCTCTAGAATCTTTTTCTGCATTAATATAATTTTAAGGGTCTATTGATGGCCACATTATATCATAACCTATAAGAAAAAGATGTATCCCAAACCTCCAGGGTTCTTAAAAAACAGAATCACATAAACTGTGAATATATTATAAATGATATGGTCAAATTACCAAAACTTATAAAATCTGTTATATTCTTTAAAATTAGGAAGCCTTCAAATTTTAACACAAAACATACCATAAATTAAAAAATAATGTAATTAAACTTAAATTGATCAATTTTGGGATTGTAAATATTTTAAATACATATAAAAAATTATGAAATATTAACTCGATCAAAATGTTATTATTACAATGTTTCATTGATATTCATCCCCAATATCTTTTGTGTTTCTTGTACTACTCTGAGAAATAGTCACCCCATGGATGAATAATACTTGGATTATTTCAAAACAATTATTTTTTCTCCAATAGGTAGAGTATGTGAGTCAAAAAACAATATAATGAGATAAATAATAGGGAGTTCAGCTGATGAGGATTATAATTGTACATCATTATGTAGTCCAAAAGTGGAAATTCCATCCATTTCTTGGCATCACACCATTGAAACTAGTTAGCAACTCACCAACGTGATTTCCACCATCATCACCAAGGGAAAAACTCCACAAATACTGATAAATGTAAGAGTGAAGGGAGAGAAATAAATGGAGAGTATGGACATAGGAGAATCAAAATGTGCAATTCTAGTGCTACACAGCTTCAGAGAATAGGGTTTCGATTTTTTAATTTCATCTGATGAGTATATTAGACAAATATTAATTTTTTAATATGATGCCGATGAATATTTAATGAGGAATTAAATTTTTTTATCAATAAATTTATCTAAAGTGATCCGAATAAATTAATAAAATATTACAAGTTCTAGATTTTTTATCTTTTTTCAATAAAACTTTTTTTTTGTAGAATTTTTTATTTTATTTAATAAATTAGATAGTTTTATATTACTGGAAAAAGTGATCATTGAAGGCGTGTACATAATTTACACATGTGTAAGAGATCCATAAGTCATTTGAGATGTGTTGTAATTGGCCACACATCAATTCGATGCGTTCTATTTCCGCTATGACTCAATGTGTCTATTATCAAATTAAAATTGATAGTTATTTTTAAAAAAATCACATACTATTAACAAAGATAATGAAATCTTATTTCTTTTTATTTTAGAACATTGAATAATAATTCATTTATGAAACATACTAATCATTCTAATGTAAATTTGATACACTATGTGATCAATATAGGTCAAACAGTGTGTTTCGAGTTTAAAATGACATTTAAGTAAAAACAAGTCTTGTAATCAAAATTGCAAATTTCTATTTTCCTTAATAATGTAATAGTCCAACAATGGTAATCATAAAATATAAAAAAGTTCATGTCAAAGAATAATTTGAAGTTATAAGGTCTAAAATCACACTAATATCTAGTTTTGTTTCCGTATTTAATGTCACTTTTATTTCATTGACTTCAGCATCAAAATGTATGACAAAAATTAAGCAGACTCGTATTCTTTTAAATTCCATATGAAGTAATGTTGTATAACTACTATTGTTTCATATAATGAATAAATATATTTCAGTAATATTATATTAATTAGATATTTTCTTCCCATTATATGTCATTCCTTTTAAAGAAGAGCAATTATAACACCTCTTCTTAATCACATAGGTAATCTTGATGTTTAAACAGTAAAATCATATTCCATAGGATTAATGTATAGTTTAATATTTATTTTTGATTTTTTTATTAATTGCATAATAATTATTTTCATATATAGTTGGATTCCTTTGTTCATGAAGCGGTGCTCTTTCCAGATTTCATGCCATTCTACACATAAACATCAAAAATCTTATTAGACCTCAAAAAACACCCATGTAGTGTTGCATATAGAAATTTCTTTTCTGTTCACCCCACATCCATTGTAGGATGAGAAATGACACTAGTTCTACTCAATTAAACGAGAAATCATGATATTTTCATAGAAAAATCATAGTGAATAGAATTAATTTATTTTTTTATATTTATGTATAATTTATTTATTTTTAGTATTACTCACATAAGAATAGTTCTGTTATAAAATTGATTTTTTTTTGTAGTTGGGTTTCTCTATCAAACATTCGGGCCATTCTACCCCAAAATGTCTACAAACATCTTGTTCATCAAACCCATTTTATCCCTACAATGTTTTTTACCAGTTCACTCAACATCAATCCACAACATTTATAGGAAGATCCATGTTGCCTCCTCTTCTCGATTACAAAGGTAATCAAGATGTTGGATTAGTAAAATCATTTTCCATAAAATTAATGTATTATTACATATTTATATTTAATTTATAAATTTATAGAATTAGTCACATAATAATGGATTACTTGTATATGTGGATTATTTTTGATAGAGTTGGGGTGCTCTATTCAACTATTATGTATTCTTACATGAAAATAGTCACATATAAATTCTACCTCAATACCAATCACCCATGTGGTGTTGAAATTTATATTTTTACTTCATGTTCAATCCACTACCATTGAAGGACAAGAAACCAAGATCCCTCTACTCAATTACATAAGATTTCATGATATTTTAACAGAAAAATTATTTTACATAGATATAATTTATAGGTTTATATTTATGTATAATTTTTTATATTAATCATGATAAAATTATTATATTATATAGTGGGATTTTTTTCTGAGTTAATGTGCCTTGTTCGATGATTATCATAATGTTTTGGACGTTCAACAATGAAATTAAATAAAAATTATGACAGCATTGAAATATATGACAGTTTAAAGACTTTGGGACATGCATGAATTATTCATACCTCAATATGACGTATGATTTGACTGATTAGACACCATTTACATGTATCTATTAAAAATTGTCATTAATTTTAGTACAAAAGACAACTAACACAATGTGTCCATTATCAGTTTAAATTCAACATATGATTTTGAAACGTTTTACGGATAGATAATCGAGCTAATACGCTCTATTTCCTTGATAATTTACAAAAAATTATTCATAAATTGTTTTTAATGTGTTGGAATTAGTCTCACATCTAACTGGAACACGATGTGATCCATATGAGTCGATGTGTGCTTTTCAAGATTACAATGAAATTTTATTAATAAATGATATGTGTCATAATCAGAACTAAGAAAAAACATCCAAATTGTTGTAAAACAATAGTAAAATAACCCTTAATTTATTTGTAAAATGTATGAATCAACCTTACCTAATTCGGATGCATGATTTGACCTGTATGACTCTTAGTTCACCTTTATTTAAAATTGACATCATTTTTTGTAAAACAACAAACTGAACATCTCAAAACTGAAAAAATACATTTAGATTCTCCTTATACATTATGAAAATTATCCATATGTGATTATGAGATGGGCATGAAATAGATGCAATTTAATCTGATGCACGGTGTGACAGATATGACTCCAATGGAGTGTTTTTATTTAAAATTGACAACAATATTAATAAAAAGTACAATTGTGTCACAATTGGTCTCCCTGGACTCATGCCATGCAATTCCCCAATCTTACCTCTTAATGGTTAGGTGTTGGAAACTAGTGTTGAAGGCATAAACCTATAAATGGGAGGAATTTTCTTGAGTACATGTACGCAAAAACACACAACCACAACCCAAATCCTGAAATGTAAACATGAATGCCACTAAACAACCACTTAATAAAATTAAAAAGAGTACGTAAAATGTTTTAGAATACAAACCAAACAAACGATGAACTAGAAAGTGGAAGATACGAGGAATATTTGGTATCTTTCCATTGGAAACCCCACCTGATGGGTATGTATAGAGTATCTTATAGAAGATGTAAAAACATGTCCCGCATGCCTGACCCCATGGTGAACTACCTGGTCTTGAGACACTATGTCTTCCGCTAAGACATTGTTCATTTACACCAGACACAACATGTGCGGGCGAAGCCTGTGCATTGGTGATTTCTGAAATAATTACTCGGAAAACCAAAATCAACTATTGTATCCCTTAAATAATTAAAGGAAATCCGAAAATAATGAACGTATATTAGAGTCACTAGAGCCAGCTCAACATAGGTATAACATAAAGTGTTGATAGAAAAAACAATGGTTAGATAAACTATACATCAATATCTACAATATAACATGACCGAGATGTGTCATTTAGGAAGGATAGGTAACATATACCCATTTAGTAGCTAATTCATGATGCCTTGTAGGGTAGTTAAGTCATGGAGCCTTGCTGATTACTGAGAAATGAAGTCTCACTGGGTACCTGAGTCACAAAGTCTCACTAATAGTATATTCATGGAGTCTTTCTAGGTAGATGAGTCATGAAGTATTGAAGGGTAGTTGTGTCATGTAGTTTTGTTGATATTTGAGTCATAGAGCCTCAATATGTAGTTGAGTCACAAAATCTCAATGATATATAAGTCATAGAGTCTTGATGGGTAGTTGTGTCATGAATTATCGTTATGTAGATGAGTCATTTCATGCCACTAATAGTAGAGTCTGAGTCCTACTGGTTAAACATCAGTGAAAACATAAATAAATGATTTCATAAGGATCTCTATGTCGCATGGGTTCTCACCCCGTAGATGGTTTGTCAATTAGACACATGGTCTGGGAGATACTACACTTATTGTAATTCGTGGTTGGTTTCATCTAGGCCCAGTCAGTCTGGTTCGGACCGACCCGACCAACCTGACCCAGGGTCCCGCATGACCGGATCCTATCCATATGGACCATGGGGCATCACTGGACACAGTCGAGGTTGGTCGTGGGTCCAGTATACATGGTCACCTAGTGACCTGAATTTATCAGTTCCGACCCACACTTGCGGGCCGAACTCTTTTCCTAGTCCGAGCCACCACACATCCTGCTATTGTCCCACTGTCCTTGATGGCTAATTCAGACCAGCTCGAATGTTTAGATGGTCCACTTCATCTATCGTGAAGAGCATGGTGTTGCACCGCATCTTGCCTGTGGTCACTGACACTACCGTACTGGTGGTGTCATGTCAGTTGTCCACTCTGCGGGTCGTTGGATATGTTTCGATGATCTGATCTGAGATCTATATATTCCCTTGGGCCTCACCGGTTTCTTCCATCAATGCCATAACCATGGATCCACCTTGCCTCCAATTCAAGGATGTGGCCATGAATAATGCATATGAATAGGGGCTCAGGACTTGTTTGTGTCTTCCAACACCCTCCATTTTTGATGATTAAAAACATCGAAGGCTTGGGATCTAAATCAATCACATAATTATCAAACTCAGTGAATCAAACCCTAGGTAAACACCCTCCTGCAAGAACAGTT
Organism: Viscum album; assembly: GCA_963277665.1. NCBI lineage: Eukaryota > Viridiplantae > Streptophyta > Magnoliopsida > Santalales > Viscaceae > Viscum > Viscum album. The sequence continues at coordinate 352,788,121 of OY728152.1, read as the reverse complement.
GAACCTCTGATCAACCTATTCATTGTTTGATATGTGTAAATTGTTTTAGAATATGAATAGGGAAGAAAAAAATAATTAAACCCATACTTGGTTTTAGGATCCATCATTGACGAGGGACGAAGCTTCGAGCTATAGACGATCCTCGTTACCTTAGCATTCATCCCAGTTTATCAGCTTGTGAATTATTCCCACCAGAATTACATGATCCTTGATTTTATGGTTACCATCGATGGTGTTCATCATCAAATAGTGAGAGAGCGAGATAGAGAGAGAGGGATATAATTATAGTTTGTTAGAAAATTTTCAAATGTTGTTTTTAAACTATGGATCTATGTATAATAACGCGAAGGAGACACATTGTACCTCACCACACAGTATCATTAATGAGATTAATTAATGATTCAACATCAAATCAACGATGCACAACAGTGATAATTCATCATTGTTTTACATTTGAAATAGTTTGAATAAAATAGCCATTGAAATATTTTTATGTTAATTTAATTTTTTTCACCAAATGTCAGAAATTTATCTTCTTCAGATGACCATCACTAGTCATGGTTCGTCCATTTTTATGAAAATATCAGTATTCAAAATTCAACAGTTCCCTTAGATATCTAATAATTTCAACGGTTTAAAATTTGGAAATACCCACTTACACATCTATTTAAATAAATCATAAAAATAGTTCAAAATATTTCATTCACCCTCGTCTTAGACCAGATGAGGTTAGGGTCTACATAAGGTGATCAATATTTCATGAGCTCAATGGTAGGTTCATATTTTAAAAAAATTTAACGTTTAGGAGTTATAAGTACGTGACAATAAAATAATCTTTACTTAATTATTTTATTTATGGCCAAAAACTAACTTCCATTGTTGGCCCGTATCGGCCAATGTTAGGATTTTTCTAACCAAATAATGCCCTCAGGAGATCAATGGTGGTCAAGGATTTTTAATCTAAGTAACCTTTCATGATCTATAATAATTTTAAAGTACAAAATAAATTTATTTATATTATTTTATATATGTTTAGGACATTTTTACATTTTCTCCACGGATTTATGCACCGACTAAACATAAGTCGCACCTAGGGTAAATCTGTCATCCTAAATGCAATGGTGCCCTCAGATATCTAATCCAGGAATCCGTTTAGGATTTATTCAACTATTTTAGGAAAACTAGTCACACACACTATTTAATATTTAATATTTTTCGAAAGATCATTTTAGGAACTCTATACCTCAGAATTGATCGTTACCGGAACATATTCTTTCAAAATAATTCATTATAATTAAAAAATCATGGCATTTAAGAGAAATTACATTACTCCCCACTTTTAAGGCTCCATGAACTCGAAAAAAAAACAAGGATAAACATACAAATGGGGGTAATATACACGAACTTGAGCCTCTTACTACCATGTTCACTCCTAGACATTCTTGTTCTATCACTGAACACCCTCCAGATGAATCAACCTTCCTTGAACTTCTCACTCTTGCTGATCCTCTATCTCCACTGGTTATTTTTCAAATGAATCCCCCATCATCATTGTCTTGCTCTACCCAATCATTTAATGTGTTATTGATCATGTATGTACCTCCTCAACTACAACACATGTAAATCATTGTTCACATGGTGCATCTGTGATGGAAGATCTAGGTGGTACGCTACCTCGCCACGTCTTATCAGGATATAAAATGGTCCACTAAACCTCATAGATAACTTGTGTCCCATTCAAATCTCTATAAACCCCCTGTGGATGAGACCTAGATAAATACATGGTCTCCATCCTCGATCTCCAAGTGTCTTCATGTTATTTTATCATAAAATTTCTTCTTTAACTATGCAGTCCTCATCCTCTCCCATATGATATATACCTTCTTAGTGGTAGATCGTATCATCTCTAGACCAATGAGTTTGGACTCCCCTAGGCCTATCCAGCATAGAGATGATCTACAAGGCCACCAATACATGGCCACAAATGGGGATTTACAAATTTTTGAATTGTATATGTTGTTGTACGCAAACACCACTAGTAGTAGACGATCCTCCCAACATCGACAGAAATATAAGACACAAGATAGAAGCATGCATTCCATGTCTTGAATGGTCCGCTCTATCTAGTCATCTATCTTTGAGTGGAATGATATTCTCAAGCACAAATTAGTACCAAATTCCTCATGTAATCCCTTACCCAACTGGGATGTAAAGCGTGCGTCATGATCTGAGATGATCCTCAATGTCACCATATGTAGCTCCACTATCTCATGGAAATAGTGGTGTCATAATCCATTAACTGATTAAAACTCTCGAATTGGTAGGAAGTGAGCCAACGTGGTGAGTTGATCTACCATAACTTAGAAATATTTGTTTCCCTTAGTAGATTGATGTAACCTCATCAGTAATTTAAACAATATATCATTAAATTTCCACTCTGACACCTCATGTGGTTGTTCCAAGAATGTTGGGACATGATGCATGGTCTTCACTTACATACAATTTTGGTGTCGTGAATCAAACTCTACCAATTATTTCTTCTCCCATGGCCAACAGTACAGATGTTGGTGGTCGTGGTACATTTTTACACCCCAGGATTCACCACCAAATAGGATGTGTGTAACTCCCTCAACACATCCTTCTACAAAATCTCAAGTTCTACGATGCATCATCTAAAAAAATGATGTTCTAACCAACTATCGAAATTGCATCAAGAGCTTGTACTGAGGGTTAATATGCATTTTGGGCCTCAAATTCAACATCCACAATATGTGCCTTCCTAACTCTCTTTACGAGTGTATTATGGATAGTCATTAACTGAAGGTAAGATGCTCCCCCATTATCCACTAATGATATTTGCATCATGTCTACATACTCTATCACATCACTCAGATGTTGTAGGCCTTATCTCTTGTTGAGTGTGTCTGCCACCATTTTTATATTCCTAGGAGTATATACTTTCTCAATACCGTAGTATTAGTTGAAGGCCAACCATCTACGATGTATAAACTGCCAAAAATCTTACGGGAACCATTCCATCAATTTGAAAGGGTACCCCTTTTAACTGATTGATGTGCCCATAGAACCTTTGGTAGTGGTTACTCATTATCCATCTCCACTTTGTTAAATTGTCATCAATCCACACATAATCTCAAACACTGGGTCATATTAATCACTTCTTTAGCATTTCCCCCACCAACCCCTAGTTTTTGATGTTCTAAGAAGGCCATATGAAATTCTATTGCCAATAAAAGTGCCACCTCATGGTGTAGAATGATATAGAATCCCTTCCCACTATGGGGAGTTAATGCGATAAATTTTTTTTGAAAGAATATTCATTCACATTGCCTCTACTATTGGGAAATAAAAATTAAAAATATCCACATCCACGAGGGTAAAGCGGGCTAACTCGAGAGTGACCACCCGCACCCTCATATGCATGAGTTTATCTCATGATTCATGGGTATCATTTTTCACCGAAAAAGGAATTCCTCATTTCAATATTTCATATATACCACATCATTTTATTTAAATCATAAAATCATAGCATGAAATTTGGATGATAAGTCCATTACAAAACTAATTACACAGGGCATCGATGCTCCAATAAAAGGTTCCATCTAAAAATCTCACGTCAAGGGTCATATCAAATCAATGGAAGAAGTGTGATTATCATGTCTCCTCATATAGGTATCTCCTAATGTAACGATCAATTCATGTATTTAACCAGAAACTCTATATGTTGAACAAGATTCGTCGTCAGAAATAATTATTTGGACCTATGTTTATTTTTATGGAATTTAGAACTAGATCAACACCATTCCTCGAGTACTTCCTATAGTCCTCAGGTCATAATCCTTGAACACAAGTTGCTTCTCTATTCACCTATTCTCCAGCTCCGAGAGACTACTATAGGCTACATTGAGGTGGTGGTTGTAACATGTTGAAATGTATAACACGTCATGTTTCTCTCTTATCTCCTCTACCTCATGTGACACCCTATAGATTCATCTGTTCCAGTCACTTCCTCTGCCCCGGTGGACCATCCACCATTTCACTGTCGACAAGATGGGATGGGAAATATCTAGACTGATTTCCCCTAACAACTATTAAAAATAATTACTGCTTACTAGGCTGACTGGACATGCCCTATTATCCCTAAGATATAGAGCTCCTAAATTTAGACATCTTCTCAGATCCTCTCACATGTTCATGTGTATGAGATTGACATTGGATTCATGTTTTTTCACTTCTGAAATCCACAAGTTTTATGTGCATATCCAATGGGCTTCCATCCAAAAAGTTTTTCTCAAGAACCCAATTATAACTAGGAATACACAAAATATTAGAATTGGATCTGTTGTCTCTAAACACACCTTTCTTGGAGGCATGAGACGTGAGAAACTAGTCATATCGTACTCATAGAGTACATATAAATTTTGGCATGCCTTGATTATTTCTTAACTACAAACTTGTATAACGATAGAATCACTTGCCACAAAAAAATTAGATTTTATGGCAAGATCACATTCCCAAAGAATGGTTCAAAATATATGTCCACTAAAAAAGTCACCTAATATTATGATCGAGTAATTTAAACCCTGCCTTAGCCCGACAATGACACGAAGAAGGATCGTTGCAAGGATCACCATCTGATGTAATGGGGCCATATCTTGATGTCTACTTGGTCACCATCTCATTCCAGTCCATAGCTACCATTGATTCCGGCTCCCCTAAAAACTTATGTGGTTTCATTAACTGAAAATCACGTATTGAACTAATCCTAAATGGGCACTTTATTAGTATTGCTGGTAGTAAATACTAACCAATGAGGACTGATATAGCTGGGACATTGCACGAAGGTACCATCATTGGCAATAGTCTCAGTACAGAAGCCACTTCACATAATAGTCTATCTTCATGCTCATGTAGTAGAATATTTATTGGCTATATATGCTGATGTTTCTTGAAAGAGAATACAGATGAACCACTGTTAATTTGTTATTCCTTGTGATATTACTCTAACTCCACAAGATCATGAGGAAACACTAAATTCCTATATGATCTATGCATTCATTTTTTTATGTATTGAGCTGAAAAGTAGAATTCATGGTCCTGGTGTATGGATATGTCGTCCTCCACACCCACACTGGACTCTCTAGATATGAAAGTCAAAATCGAAACATTTAACACTGCTTCCTGAAAACAATAAAACAGAAACCCTATAATTTAGATACAACTAACCATCATTGATACAAATTTTTCACTACTCATCCCTCAAGGCATGTGTCCGGACATACCCCAAGATCAACACCAAGAATAAGGGTTGTTGACTAGTGAAAATGGTGTCAACCTGCAAATGGGTTTCATTTTGCCGAGTACCTACACGTGTGCGCACACACGACCATGTCAAAAAGAAGAAAAAGTAAACCTGCATCCCACTAAAAACCATTGAGTAAAAGTACAAACTGTGTGTCAAATTGTCTAGAAAAAATCCCTACAATATAAGAACTGAATATAAGAAAATACCAGGAATAACTGATTTTTGCCTGCTAGATACCCTACCTGATGGATAAGTATAGAGTATCTTCCATGTGATGTAGAAGCATGTCCCGTCTGCCTGGCCTCATTAGGAACCACACGGTCCTAGACCAACAAATCCTCTACCAAGTCACCAGTTTTCTTCACCACAATCAACATGTATTTGAGTATCCCAGGCATGGGTGAGTAACGAAATACTCGTTAGGGACCACGAAACCAACTCTTCTCTCACATAAATCCACAAAATAAATTCCAAAAGAATGCACAAACTTTTGATTCATTAGAGTCTGCTCGACATATGTAAAACATTAGATATTTATAGAAAAACCAAGATTTCCATACACTGAACTGAATTTAATATAAAGGAACTCACCCTCACGTAGTCATTTAGGATATCTAGGTCTCCTAGACCTATTCAATTACGGGGTCATGTAGCCGCAATGGGTAGCTGGGTCACAGAGCCTTGCTAATAGATGAGTAATGATGTCTAACTATGTAGCTGGGTCATGAAGTCTTGTTGATGGATGATTCACATAGACTCACTGGGTATCCGAGTCATGAACCCTCATTAGGTAGATAATTCATTATGTCTCTCTGATAACTTAGTCAAGGAGTCTTTTTGGAAATCTGAGTCATGATTACTCACTAATAACTATGTCCTAGAGTATAACTGGGTAACCGGATCTCGAAGTCTCATTGTGTAGCAGAGTCATGGGGTATCTCATATAGTTGAGTCACAGAGTATAACTAGGTCAACATCAATGAAATCACATATATAATACTTCATAAGAACATCCCCATCACATGGCTTACAACACTACTGACGGTGCATTAATCTACTTATAGTCTGAGAGATTCCTCCCATTTTCTAAATAGGGGACAATTGCATCTGGGACCGGTCCGAATGGTACGAACTGACCAATCCAAGCCAACCTAGGGGTCCCTCAAGACCAGATATTGTCTTTGTAAGCCATTCCGTTGGAAAATGTACCTCCCTATAACTTTTATAGGTTGTTCATGGTTCTAGTCCGCCTGGTCACCCAATGACCAACATTTATATGGCACAACATGTGCTGGTGGGCCGATAACTTATCACAACCCATACTGCCACATGGCCATGATAAATCATGATGGCCTAGTCAGCTAAAATGGATTGCCTCAAATGTTTTTGGGTGAAATTATATTGTTTATTTTCTAACACCCTACTTGTGCCATTGAATGTTTGTCGATTATCATATATTAGGATCATGCAAGGGAAAATGATCACATAGAGGTGGTTCTTGATATTGATATAATGAAATGGTGAGTGGAATTGATGCACGCCTGTCATAGGGCGTGAAAAAACAATTATTTCATAAGTTAAAATGTATTAAAGTGGTTGACCTAGGATGTCTCCCGAAGAGGAGTGCACACAAAATGAGTTGTCACTTTTAAACGAGGGTAAAAATTGTTGTGTTTTTGAAATGATATTTGAAATTAAAATGTTTGAAAAACTATGAAATTAAAAGGGTGATTAGGTCGGGGTCAATTTCTTAATTATAATGATATCTTTTTTCAATTAAATTCAAACATTTTCTTCTTATTTGATTAAAGTGAGTTTGCACAATCGTTTCCTCTCACTTCCTTGATGAAATTATTTTTGTGGGAGAAAACCTTACCAAGATTTTGGTTTGGTCAACTATCCTTCCATGTGTAAAATATTTTTATTGAATATCGTTAATTGAAATGTAAAATACCCGATTGGGTTTTGGTAATCCCAAAAAATCAAGAACATTCACTACACCTTTTACATGTACTGACGATCGTTGAGTACTTCACCACTAATTCCTAGTTTATTCAAACGTATATAAACCAGAAATAAGTGGAGGGAGATATTGATTATTTTACCAAGTAAAAAGCAAATAACGGAATTAATATTAAATAACGATCAAACTTGATAATAAAATCCTCTATATGAAATTGAAAACAACTTTTAAGAAGAAATAAATTTATTCAATTGCATCCAAGAACTCAAGCATTACAATGTAGAAAACCAATCCTTCCCCAACCACTCCAAATGTTTACCCGACCATGGTAAGGGTAATCGAGATGAATGGGGAATAATAAAGAATTATAAAACTATTAAAAGAAAAGAAATAAAAAATAAAGCCTAAAATATATTCTTCTTGGAGTCCCGGAAGGAATGGGATGGATAATAGATAGTTTGATAGGGTGGAGCTCTCCTTATTTTATAGAAAAAATTTTCTCCCTGGATGTTGATGCGTTTTATACACATTAAATGACATCTTCACACGTTGAGACCTTTTTCAATGTTGTTCATAATTCCCTTCTTCGTGTCCCCTCAAAATCTCAGCGGATATTTACATGTATTCCATGAGTTATGGCCGTTTTACTCTGACTATTTATTCTGTCCAGTCAGACTCTACAAAACGAAATCCTCTATATTAGGGTGATTTAATGACCCCATAAACGGCCAATTAACTCAGTTCTTCCTTCATTAAAGATTCTCCAAAACTTCGTTCTCATCCAACCACCTAATTTGAAAAGATTTGGGCCCACCATGGATGATTTATGGTTTTCACACCAAAACGAGGCAGAACTGAAAACTGGTTTCTTTCTCGGACTTGTGAGATTATATTGAACTTCCATATAGATGATTCAGATTTATGTTCAAAAATAGTAAATTAAGGCCTTGATTTTTGTAATCTGGAAAAAAAGAATTTTGAAATTTGGATTAGTGTATATATTGTTATGGCCAAACTAGATAAATAATTTAAAACTATTAAAAATCCAAATTGGCCAATTTTTACTATTCAGCTCAAAATAACACAATTATCATAAAAATGAAACTATCCATCATAGAGGAACACTTTTGTGGGTTTAAAACAATGATATTTAATATAATTTAATTGAAACTATTTGCTCTATCAATTACCTCACACTTATCACTTGGACTCCTAGACATGTAAAAATGAAATCGAATCAAAGCCAAAACACATATCAATGAGATCTATCAAATCAATTTCAAGAAACAAAAAGATATCATGCCTAATCAAAAACAGTTATTTCAAGTTCTCCATTTAATATATTAATATATTTCCAATTAATTTCTTATCCCACGCACACAAAACACCTACCTTACATGAATTTTCTCTCATCCCAAAAATGTAAATGTTGAACAAGGATTTCTCATCCAAACCCACACAAGAGTCGCCATAGGCTTGATAAATTCCTACTTCTCCACCTGATGTGAGTCAAGGGCCTGTGTTTCTCATGAGGAATTTTCAGGGTTTTTCTGTGGCTTCGGGTTTTTAGGATTTAGATGTTAAACATTCTGAGGCCGAAAAAGGAGGGCTTGGTTCTTATTGATGCAAAATTGAAAGATTCTAATTTTTACTCAATTATGGTCTCCTTCACTTCCCATTTGTAGAAAATAGGCTACATCAACATTCAATCAGATCAGCAGAAAAAATTTCAATCCTTTCAAACATGATTATTCTTGAAAGCTCCATATAAACAAAACATTATTTTTTTTTACATTGGAAGCTCTAGAAAGTCATAGCTTCTCTGGTCAGAAAAGCTTCAAAAAAGACACATCTTTAAATATAATAATTTTTCAGCATCACACACATCTCATGTCCAATTTATTTTCCACCAAATGTATTACCAAATGAGGTAGTACACCAAAAGGCATCTTCCCCCACACTTATGTCCAACTAGATCATGAAATTTCACTTCAATAACAGGTAGGATAGGGAAAATTGGATTGTAATGTGGCTATCCTAACAGGCAATTCATCGCTACTAAGGGGTACAATGATGGATAAATGTAAAGGTGGGACAAAATGAGAAGATTTTTTTTGAAAAGGTGGATTCATAAAAAATAAATGCGTCAATCATTTAAAACCCAGATACCCCAAACCCTCATGTTTTGAAGGGAATAAATCAAATTCAGGTTAAAGAAATCATGGTATGGTTCTCTCAAGAAATGAGGTGAATGAAAGGAATATGACAAAAATGGTTCAGAAGCCTCACATGAATGTGATTTCAAATATATAGATAGTGAAATATAGCATGGGTTTCAAAAATCAGTGTACTTTTCATGAAATTCTAAAATATTTGAACTTGAAATGAAGTCATTTCATCATTCATTTAAGCTCGTTTTCATGAAATATATTGGTTCACTCATTGACATGGGTTTCAAAAATGGTATTTTTAATCATTTAAGCTCATAAGTTTCAGAAACGCACCAAAATTTGAAAAATAAACACACAAAAATTTGAAAGCACAGAATTTTTATATTTTTATATTTTTTTGAAAACACACATCAATTGAAAATTCTATACTACAAAGGTTCCCTCCCCTAAACATAATTGATATAGTTTCCTCGATGAATTCAAGTGGATTAAACATTTATGTATATTTCTGATTGAATCACAACAGCAAGAAAGTGTGAAAGAGAAGTACAACATGATGGATCTTATTGATAAATAGGTTGGAGGAGTGTGATGTCCTCCACTGGCTCTGATGGCAGGGTCCCAAGGAATTACTTCAACCTATGTCCATTCACAGTGAATAGATCAAGCTCTTCATCCTTCATAATCTACACAGCACCAAAAGGATATACATGAGTAATTAGAAATGGACCTTCCCATCTGGGAAAAACTTTATCTGGCATCAGCTTGAGTCCTGAGTTGGATAATAACACTTTTTCTCTAGGAGAGAAGTCTTTTGGTCGGATCAGCTATTCATTGGCCACTCTTGTTCTTTCTTTGTAAATCCTTGAATTTTCAAATGCCTCCCTTCTTATTTCCTCCAGCTCTTGCAACTTCAATCTTCTCTCATTCCTAGCACTTTCAAGGTCCAAATTCATTTTCCTCATAGCCCTATACTCCTTATGCTCCAATTCCATATGTAGTTGGCATCTTTTCCCATAAATCAGCCTATATGGACTCATTCCAATCGGGGTTTTATAGGCTGTCTTGTAAGCCCATAAGGTATCATCCAACCTTTGGCTCCAATCCTTCCTGTTTGGATTAACGGTATTTTCCAAAATTCACATTATTTCCCTGTTTGAAACATCATCTTTCCCGTTAGTCTGTGGGTGATAGGGAGTTGATGTTTTATGATGCAGCCCATACTTATTTAGAAATGTCTCCATTCTCAAAATGCAGAAGTGAGTCCCTTAATCACTGATGATTGCTCTGGGAACTCCAAACCTAAAAAATACGTTAGACCTGACAAAATCACAAACAACTTTTCCATCATTAGTTCTGGTTTCTTTTGCTTCCACCCATATAGAAACATAATCAAATACAAGAAAGATATATGAATTTCCAAATGACATCAGAAAAGGTCCCATAAAATATATCCCCCAAAATTCAAAAATGTCACAAAAATTCAATGGCTTTGGGGAATTTCTTTTCTCTTTGAAATATTTACTGAAAACTGGCATTTTTCACATATTTTGAAAAATTCATGAGCAACTTTAAAAATGGTGGGCCAATAAATTCTAGATTCTAAAACATTCCTTACTTTCCTATAATGTCCAACGTTTCCTCCACAAGCTAAAGTGTGATAAAAATCAAAGACAGATTTAACTTCACTTTCAGGTAAACATCTTCTTATTACTTGATCATTGCAAATCTTCCAAAGCAATGGATCATCCCAAATGTAATATCTAGAAACAGCTTTTAGTTTTTGAATTTGGCGAGAATTGAAATGAGATAGTACTTGAGATGTTACCAAAAAATTGCCTATGTCAGTATACCAAGGTACTTCTCCTTCAATCAAGTACAACTGCTCTACTAGAATATGATCATTCAGTGGGTCTCTTTCTGGAACATCAATTTCAGCAGTGTTTGGAAGTCTACTTAAGTGATCATCCACTTTCTTCTCAGATCCCTTTTTATCCTTGATTTCTATATTTAATTTCGGTAGCAGAATCATCCATATCACTAACCTTGGTTTATCATATGCTTTCTTCATCAAGTACCTCAAAGCTGCATGATCATAAAACACAATGATTTTAGCTCCATGAAGATATGATCTAAATAATTCTAAAGAAAAAACAACTGCAAAGAAAACTTTTTCTGTGGTTGTATAATTGAATTGGGCTACATATAAAGTTCTCGAGACATATGAAATGACTTATGGTATTCCCTCAATTAACTGAGAATGGACTGCTCCAACTGCTAGGTTGGAGGTATAACAAAGTAGTTCAAATGGTTCTTCCCAATTTGGAGGCTGCATTACAAGTGGTGAAATCAATTTCTTCTTCAACTCATCAAAGGATTGCCTACATGCACCATTGAAATCAAAATCAGCATCTTTCAAATGTTATCTAATGAGAGGGAGATAAATCTTACTGAAATCTTTGATAAACCTCCTGTAGAATCCCGCATGTCCTAAAAATGAACTAACATGTTTCAGACAAGCAGGGTAAGGCAATGAATTTATCACTCCAATTTGTTTATCCACTTCAATTCAATTTTTGGGAAATGACATGACCAAACAAAATTCCTCTTTGAACCATGAAATGACACTTTTCCAAATTTAAAACATGATTTTTTTCAATGTGGGTTTTCAAAACATTTTCCATATTTTTCAAACAATTATCAAAATAATCTACAAAAACTGTGAAATAATCAAAGAAAACTTCCAAGAAATTTTCAATGTGATCAGAAAATATACTAACCATGCACCCTTGGAATGTACTTGAAGAATTACATAATCCAAATGGCATTCTTTTATATGATGAAGTTCCAAAAGGGCATGTAAATGCCGTCTTCTCTTGATCCTCGGGAGCAATGGGTACATGGATGTAACCTGAAAATCCATCCAAAATGCAATAATGAGTTCTCCCTACCAATCTTTCTATCATCTGGTCAATGAAGGGGATGGGGAAATGATCTTTTCGAGTGACCTGGTTCATTTTCCTAAAATCAATGCACACTCTCCAGCTATTTTGAATTCACATAGGGATTAACTCATTCCTTTCATTCTACAAAGTGGTCAGGCCTTTTTTTTGGAATGACATGAATAGGTATGACCCACTGCGAATTTGAAATGGGATAGATGGTCATAGCTTTCAAGAGCTTCTCGATCTCCTTCTTCACCTCCTCCATCAAGGTGGGATTCAGTCTCCTTTGGGGCTATCTAACAGGTTTGGAATCTCCCTTAAAAAAAGTATATGTGAGCATATTTTTGGGTTAATTCTTGGGATATCTCCTAAGATCCATCCTATTTCCTGGACATTCTCTCTCAAAAGCTCATTCAATGATTCTTCTTGGGATTTAGAATGTTTATTAGCAATTATCAATGGTAGTTTTTTTCCGTCCCTAAGGTATACATATTTCAAATCAGTGGGGAGTGGTTTGAGTTCCAGATTAGGGGGATGCTCAAGGGATGATACTAAATTGACATTTTACACTTCCATATTTTGTACCTCTTACACACAAGAAACCATATAATCATCCTCATTATTTAACAAATCATCAATGAAATCATATTTTACCTCTTCCTCCCACATGAAGTTAGAATCTCCAACATCATCAGCATCCACATGTTCAATGATATTTCCAATGGAAGAAGTCTCTCATAAGTCTAAGAATTCATAGAGCATACATGATTCTTCAGTTGGTTATGCACCAACTTCATGAGAAATCGAAAAGAGGAAGTGATCATCTGAAGGATGCCTCATGGTTTCAAAAATATTGAAGTGGATTGTGCTCTCTCCAAACTCCATGGTGGGTGTCCCCTCGTGGACGTTGATGATGGTTTTGGATGTCTTCAAGAAAGGTCTCCCCAAAAGGATCCGTGAATTTAATGGCCTCCTATCGTTGTCCATATTGAGCACGTAGAAGCCAGTCGGGAATAAGAGATCGTTGAATCTCACAAGGACATCCTCCAAAACTCCTGTAGGAAAAACTGTGGATCTGTTTGCAAGCTGGACCACCACTCTTGTGGGATTCAACTCTCCCATATGCAATGAAGTGTATACCGAGTGAGGTACTACATTAATTGATGAACCTAAATCACAGAAAGAATTAGTGAAATTCAATGAACCAATGGTGCATGGAATGGAAAATGTCCATGGATCTTCACATTTGGTCAGAATTTGCGGCATGATAAGGGCTGAGACACTTCTTCCCAAGATTATTCCTACATTCCGATGAAGCATTCTCATTTTGGTGCAAAGATCATTCAAACATTTTGCATACCTTGGAATTTTTTTAACAGCATCAAGTAGGGGGATATTTATTTCCAATTTCCTGGTGGATTTTAACAAGACATTCTGAATCATTCTCCCTCAAAATAGGTGGTATTATTTCAGGTTTAGGGTTGGATGGAGGTGGGATTTATTTTCCACTTCTTGTTATGATTGCACTAATATTCTCATTAATATTTGGCACTGTTTGGGATGGATGCATCCCTGGATTCTTGGACATTATTTCGACAAGACTTCCAACTATGTCTGCTAGCTTGTCAACCTTATCTTCTAGGCCCTCATACTTGGATTGTAGCTATTCCACATAATTTTGTGTGCTGATGGATGGTTGTTCATATGTATTTACTTGAAATGTTGGTGGCTAAAAATATTGTTGTAGTTGGAAGGGCTATTTATAATATTGTTGGAAGGGAGGGGGGTTCTGGTATTGCTGGTGGTGGTAAAGAGGTTGACTGGGGTGCTGGTTAAATGGTCTCATCTGGTTTTGTTGGTTCCCATATCCTTGATGGGCTTGAAATTGATTTTTATTGAATTTTCGTGGTTGAAAGGTAGCAGCACAATATTCTATCCCTTGTATCTCAAGGAAATGGTCAGTATAATGTGTGGAAGAATAACATAAACCGCATAACTGAGCTAAAGCATGTTGTCCATTTTCTTGTGTTACAGCCATTTGACGGAATATCCTTGAATGGTCATCAACTTCGGTTTCAATCAATGTAGATGAATCAGATGTTTTTACCTCATGTATCCCCATAGATCCCATTCCTCTTAGTGCAAATTGTTGTGAGTTTTGAGCAATCTTCTCAATTAGTATTCTGATATCTGTAGGAGACTTATCAATCAGGTACCCCCCATGACGAGGAATCTAGAAGATTTCAATCATTATCCATAAGTCATTTGTATAATAACACAAGGAATTGGTGTTCCCCCATTTCTTGATATGGGTAGCTGGAACATAGCTTCATGAAGCGCTCCATGTACTCGTAGATGGTTTCTCCAGTTGATTATCATATGATGTAAGTCTCCTTCTTGATTGTCACGACCCATCCTCGGGGCCCATGTCGTGACTACCCCAAGCCCGCCTTCCATAGGCCAGGGGCTGGCGACTACCACCAAGGCATAAATCCTGGTAAAAATGGAAGGCATTTCCTTTGTAAAGTAAACAAACACCACAGAGAAAGAAAGCAGCAGAAGTTACACTACGTAAAAACTTGGTACAATAGTAAGTGCGGAAAAGTATGTGGGCCAGTATACAAACCCAAACTAAAAGTAAAGTACAACTGGAAAGGGAAAACAACAACTGAAAAGTAAAGCTGCAATGCTGAGCTGTCCACTGGAAATCCCACCTGAAGGGTGGGTACAGATAGCCTCCACTGCTCCTTGGGTCCAACCGACCGCTCCGAGTACATCCCGCCCAGTGTTCCACGTCCTGGTACTGTCCTGCTGCGCAAGCCTCAACCACGATCAGCACTGTCCATTGTCTGCAACCAACACAACGTAGTGCGGTCATAGCCCGTGCAAGGGTGAGTATAAGCTACTCAATAGGGACCCCGATAGCCCAGAAGGTCTCCCTGAATCCACAAAGGATAAACCACAATGGAAAGATTCAATCACGAGGTAACGTCCGACACTGCTTAGGTATATGCCCATACATATAATTAAGTCATCAATTCTTGTTCAGCTCCAATATCTGAGCCCAAGTATAACCCAGTCCTCGCAGGAAATAAAAACGTAATCCACACATGATATCTCAACAAAATCCATAAAGGAATGAAAATCGTAATCAACATAGGATAGCACAACACAATCCACAAGGGAAAGAAAAACAAGATTCAGTTCACAAAATTATACTTCTTCGCATGACGATATAGATGATGAGTTATATCCACTGATTCATCTAAGTCATCGGACCCACAAAGGATCAATAGGTACTAACCCCCGAAATGACCCACAAAGGATCTGACCCATAAAGGATCGATAGGTAACTAACCCCCTTAAAGACACACACAGGATCAGACCCACAAAGGATCTGTATGCACTGGCTCACACAGAACCGCTGAGTGCTGACCCTCACAGGATCGGACCCACACAGGATTGGTAGCACTGATCCACGTAGGATCACTGAGTGCGGTAGTCATCGCCGTTGAATCTACTGAGGATCTCTGTACAGTCTTCGTCATCATAGTCGCAAATGCTGCCAGCTCTAGGGTTCCCTCACTCAACAAGCTCGTTCGGGAGGGTCCGCTCCATGAGCCGAGAGGCGGATAAGTCAACTGTCACATAGTCTAGAGTTGATGTATCCAAAAGTTCTGTATCGTAAATTGGAACTCAACGTCGCAGACAGCGCGTCAATCAGTCGCCCGATCTGAGTGTTATTGGCTTTTTCGTCCCAGCGGCCTGGTTGGTTTTTAAGGAAAAACCAACCCAACCGTACTCCACCTGCGTCCAAACCTCGGGCAGAGTAAGAAAAAAGATCTGTCTCACTAATAAGAATCCAACAATGTCAATGACACATCAATCAGACGTCCGGAACTCAAGATATGAGTGTTTTTGCTCCGAGGGCCCTATTGGTTTCGTGTATGAACCAACTCGGCCGAACCCAAAGTATTTTGAATCCTTGAATGCGATATACTGAAACGACCGTCTCGATCCAAGGATCTCATCACAACTGATGGTGCGTCGATCGGAGTCCCGTAGCACAATTTATGGGCGTCCGACAAGAAATGATTCGGTATTAAGGGGTACGGGCCCGGTCCGACCCGGCCCGATACCCCCAGGGTCGACCCGAACCGGGTCGACCCGATCCGAGTCCGGGTCCGGCCCGCTTGGGTGCGGCCCGGCCCAGCCTGCCTTGGGTGCGGCGCGCTGGCCAGGCGCTCAACCAAACAGACGAGACGTTGAGGAGGGGGGAGCCTACCCCCTGGTTTGTAATTGAGGCCCCCACTTAATGGGGGCCACTCAGCTGGACGACCGGGGGTTTGAACCCCCGACTTTCCCATGTCCAGTCGGCCTGCCCAGGCCGGCCAGTTTCTGCCACCACGGGACAGGTGACGGCTGGTACCCTCCCTACTCCGACATCGGCGGCCCGCTTTCGGCCACTGGTTCCCATGCACCGCCGCTGCCCGGTATCGGCCGCAACCTTCATTCATCCGGTACGGCGCGATGGCGCCCCACCCCTCCGCTGCGGCCCCGCCCTGGCCGCGTTACTTTTGCGGTTCTCTGATGCGGCGCGGCGACGCCGAGACTTGGTTCAATTTCATGGCATGGCACGACGTCGTCGTGCATTACATGACGCACGTTCCCGCGCGGTGCGATGGCACCGCGCCATTCCCGTTCCAACCACATTTGAAACAACATCAATAATGGAGGAGGGTTGTCCATGTTTGTGCGGTCTGGCCCCCTCTCGGTAATCGATAGCAATTGGTCAAATTTTCATGAAGAATGACAAGGTAGTATTCAGGAACAAAATAAATAAATAAACCCCTACCTGAGCATATCTTGAATGGAGGTTCGTCGAATGAGGAATCGTCGCGGAATATCCTTTGCGGGAAGAGGCGTCACAGAAGGAGATGTCGACCTCCGAGGAATCCGGCGTTCTTTGCGTTCTTCTCATTCTTCGTGTTCTTAGACGAATAGGATGAAGAAACTCAAGACTCCCTTAGCTTTTCTCCCAAAGCTCCTAAGGCAAAAAGAATCCAACCCAAAAAAAAAATAAGCCCACAATTATTTTATTAACATGTCATTAGTTTGAAATTCAAACACTCACGTTAAACTCACTTCATTAATATCATAAGTTATTAAAACTTATGTTATCAAATTTAATTGTGAGTTGAGGGAGTTATGGAATGTGAAGGGGTGGGGTTCGTGTGGGCCCCACCACCCTCATAACCTCCCAAGGGATGTTGGGTAGTTACCCAACTTCCACCCAAAGATTAAATCCACTTATAGAAAAATAAAAATTGTAGTTAAATTTTTATTTTAACTTCGACAATTTTTATCAACCTCTCTCGTGAAAACGCAACACCCGAAAAGGTGTTCCTAAGCAATTACCAGTACTGTGAATCCATCGGTGCCCATAGAATACGATTCCGAGCACCGGTTCAATAGTTAGAAAAACCCGTTCATTCATTCACTAAATGTACCCGAGCCAAGATTAGGAAAATTATACCAGGCACACCAAGCCTCAGAATCAGGTGCCGTCAAAAACTGCGTTCTTGTAAAATCCCAAAGAAAATTAAGAAAAAGTTTTCCTTGAATTTTATGGGTCTTTACATTACCCCCACATCAGGGCTTTACATCCCCGTAAAGATACAACGAAAACTATGGAAACAAATGTGGGTACTGAGCACGCATCTGAGCCTCCCGCTCTAAAGTGCTCTCCTAGAAATTCCTGTGTTGCCATCTGATGCTCACTAGAAGAATTGACCGTCCATGTAGGACCCGCTCCTGTCGATCCCTGATCTCCATTGGGACCTCCGCAAATGTCGCCCATCATCAAAGTCTAGCACCCCATGGTCAATGATATGCATCGGGTCGTGCACGTATCTCCTTAACTATGATACATGGAAGACGTTGTGCACCCAGTGAAACAGAGGTGGTACAACCAGGCGATAAGCTACCTCGCATATCCTGTTGAGAACTTGGAACGGTCCGATGAAGCATGGAGACAACTTTCTGCCTCGACCAAATCTCATTATTCCACGTCGAGGTGAGACACCCAATAAGACGTGGGTGCCATTCTCGAACTCCAATGGCCTCTTCCTCCTGTCAGAATAGGACTTCTACCGGCTCTGGGCTGTCCTCATCCACTCCTGGATGACCTGGATGTTCTCTGTTGTGGCCTGAACCATCTTTGGTCCAACAAGTGCTAACTCCCAAGGGTCTGTCTAGCACAATGGTGATCTGCAAGGATGGTCGTACAATGCCTCGTATGGTGCCATCTCAATGGTGGAGTGGTAGCTGTTGTTGTACGCAATCTAGACCAATGGTAGGTGGTCCTCCCAGCTGTGTCCAAAGTTGAGGACACATGTGCGGAGCATGTCCTCGAGAGTCTGAATGGTCCTCTCCATATGACCATCCATGTGAGGGTGAAAGGCGGTGCTCAGACGTAGTTGCATCATGAACACCTCCTGCAACCCCTTCTAAAGTCGGGAAGTAAAGAGAGAATCTCGATCAGAGACGATAGATGATGGCACACCGTGAAGCCGTACAATCTCCTGAATGTATAGACGCCCCAAGCTCTCCACTGAGCCCTGCTCTCTGATGGGTAAGAAGTGAGCCGACTTGGTGAGTCGGTCGGCAATAACCCAAATGGAGTTGTGACCTCTGGAAGTGCATGGAATTACACTCAAGAAGTCCATAGATATCCCGTCCCACTTTCACTCCGGGACCTCCAAGGGCTGTACCAAGCCTGCTGGTACCTGGTGCTCTACCTTCACTTGCTGGCAGGTGAGGCATCGAGAAAAAAACTCTGCCACAACCTTCTTCAGGCCCGACCACCAGTGATGTCGTCTGAGGTCCTGGTACATCTTCTCCACTACAAGATGTACCTCTAAAGGAGAAGTGTGAAACTCTATCATCACCTCCTCTCGTAAAGAAACTGGTGCTAAGTTACGTCCTCTAAAAAGGACGTTGTGCTCTGCTCCAATGGAGAAACCATCTAGTGTCTGTCCTGAGGATATTTGTGCACGCTGGGTCTCACAGTCAGTGTCCCCACACAGTGCCTCTCTGACCCGCAGCAGTAGCGGAGGTGTGACTATGAGAGACTGAAGGAAGGCTGCTCCATCTCTATCCATGAAGGATATATTCAAAGCGGCTAGCTGCTCTTTCACCTCCTCAAGTAGCTGAATGCCTGTCCCCCTTCTGAGAGCATCGACTACTATGTTCCCCTTCCCAGTAGTATAGACTATCTCAAAGACATAGTCCTGGAGGATCTCGATCCATCGCCGCTGTCTCAGGTTCAGATCCTTCTAAGAGAAGATGTACCTAAGACTCTGATAGTCAGAAAAGACTGTAAAGCTCTCTCCCATCAGGTAGTGTCGCCACGTCTTTAGAGAAAAGACCACTACAGCTACCTCTAGGTCATGGGTAGCGTAGTTCTGCTCATGCGGCCTCAACTGATGTGACCCATAGGCGATCACAGCCCACTCCTGCATCATAACACATCCGATTCTGGTCCCTGATGCATCACAATAGACTACGTACCCTACTCCCTCCCCAGACAACCTCAAGATAGGTGCGCTAGTCAATCTCTGTCTTAGCTCCTGTAAGCTCCACTGACATCTGTCTGACCATACAAAGGGTTTCCCCTTCTTCGTCAAAGCTAAGAGTGGTTCCAAAACTCTGGAGAAGTCTGGCACGAATCTCTGGTAGTATCCAGCTAGTCCCAAGAAACTCCGCACCTCCGTCATTCTCCTAGGTGGCTCCCAAGCTAGATCTTCCTCGATCTTCGCAGAATCCACTGCAAATCCCGCCTCAGAGATGATGTGTCTCAAGAAGTGGACCTCACATATCCAGAACTGGCACTTCGAGAGCTTTCCATAAAGCTGGTGCTCTCAGAGTGTGTCTAGTACAGCCTGCAATTTGTAGGTGTGCTCCTCCTCAGTTGTCGATTATATCAAAATGTCGTCGATCGAAGACCATGACAAATCGATCGAGGTATGGTTGAAAGATGCTATTCATGAGGGCCATGAACACTTCTAGAGCATTGGTTATGCCGAATGGCGTAACCAAGAACTCATAGTGTCCATATCGACGTCTGAATGTCGTCTTCTGCACGTCCTCGTCCCAAACTCTGAGCTAATGATAGCTTGACCTGAGGTCTATCTTTGAGAACCATCGTGCTCCATTTAGTTGATCTAAGAGGTCATAAATCCTCTGTATCAGATACTTGTTCCTCACTTTCACCTGGTTCAGGTGACGATAGTCGACACAAAGTCGCAAGCTTCCATCCGCCTTCTTGGGAAACAAAATCAGGGAAGCCCAGGGTGAAACACTGGGTTGGATGAAACCCTTGCCCTGCAAGTCCTCCAACTGTACCCATAGCTCTTGAAGCTCGGCGGTGGCCATCCGATATTCTGGAGTAGATATCAAGGTTGTCCCGGGGTACAGGTCAATATAAAATTCTACCTCTCTACGAGGAGGTAGCCCTGGAACGTCGTCGGGAAAGACGTCCGCATATTGATCCACCATTACAGGAAAACTAGGACTCTGCAAATCATCTAATCCTAGGATGAGACTAGCCAACTAATGAGTTATGGTTTGTCCTCTAATCTGTGATAGTCCATCTTGTGCTGGAAAGGCTCCCCTCTTGCCGGTGAAGATGATCCTACTCCCGTCGGTGCGTACACATCGCACCTTGCGCCTAATACAGTCAGTCTGTGCATGTACTATAGACAACCAATCCATGCCCAAGATGACATCGTAAGGCCTCTAAGCTGCTATAAGAAGATTCCAGCCAAAGCAATCGCCTCCTAGTGTAAGATCACACTGCCGGCACCATTGCGTAATCATCGAGTCTGCTCCCATAGGAGTCTCTAGCCGTAAGGATCGAGCCAACAGCTCTGTCGGAATCTCTAAGCTCCAAACAAGGGAAGAAACTATGAAATAATTACTCGCTCCTGTGTCTTTAAAAACTGTATCAAGGGTGGACTAGACCTAGATAGTACCTCGAATCATCTCGAGTGTGCCGTGGTCGTAGGCCTCTACTGCCTGCAGCTGTGCTTGTCACTTCCTGCTAGCTCCCTGTGTTCGGGGTGGACATTCTGGTGGTGGTGGTGGTAGAGCCTCAAAGCGTAGCCCACCACCTGCTACTCAGCCAGCTCCTATTCCTCATCTACCTTCTCCAGGCGGACCACCAGGGTCAACCCTCTGCCTTTTCCTGGGTGGCCCCTCAACCGTCAGCTACTCCTCGGCATGGCTGGTCAGGCAGTCACGAGCCATGTGGCCCTGCCTGCCGCATGAGTAGCACTACCTGCCTCTCGAAAGACCGACTTTGCGATGTGTGCCATGAACTACTGAGCTAGTGTCCTGAGGTCGTCTGCTTGAGTTTCTGGTCTGTCTGGACCCATGAGTCATCCGTCGAATACCTGCTGCAGACGACTCTCCTACGTGTCACCCCTGCAGTAGGTCTCGCTGCTGAAGAAGGCTCATCAATAAATCTCTCGATCAAAAGGGATCTCTCCAGTACTCATTCCTAATCCAAAATGCTAAGGGAGATCATCGATGCCCTGATCTCGTGTTTCAATCCCTACTCAATGGTCTGGGCTAGGAAGAATGGGTCTCATACCATGTTTGTAGAGTAGCGCGAGATATCGGTAAATCTCGCTGAGTACTGGGCGACCGTCAAGATGCCCTACCGCAGCTGAAAAAGCTCCTGGATGTGCACCGCCCGGAGGTGGCTGGGATGAACTCCGAGAAGAAGAGGCTCTCAATGTCCATCTAGTGGAGAGATGCCTCATCGTGCACCTTGAGCATCACGCTCCACCGTCTTCCTGATGACGTGTGTATTAGGATCACTGCAAAGATCACCATGAGGTCTTCTAGTGTCTTCACTAACCTGAAAACTCTCACCACTGCCTACAGCCAGTCCTCGGCTGCCTGGGGGTCCATCTCCATGCGGAACCTGGGCGTTCGCTGGCATTGGAACTCATGCAGTGCACTAAGGCGATGTGCATCGTCAGCGGATGGGGCTGGAAGCATCGGTGGCTCGGCGGGTAGAGGTATCGTCAGTGCCTCAACTGTCAAAGGGCCCGGTATATAGGCCTCGTCACTTGGTGGGCTGTCGTCACTCACAACTCTCGAAACCCTAGCTGGATGTCATCTTCGGACCATCCTGAAAAGAAACAGGTGTGCCACAGTCAAAACAGTATACCTGGTGAGCTGACACAAAGTAATCCCAAAGAAAACTTGAAACACACACATGCAATCAATGTTTTCGTGCATTAAGTTTGAAATCAGAAGTCAAAGTCCTGGTGTATGGATACGTCAGCCGGCGCACCAACACTGGACTCCCTGGACTGATAACCACACTCAATACTCTTAACACTATTGCTTCACATTGAAAACGATCAGAGTCTAGAGTTTTGTGGTTGAACCGAACTCCTCTGATACCAATTTGTCACGACCCGTCCTTGGGGCCCGTGTCGTGACTACCCCAAGCCTGCCTTCCATATGCAAAGGGCTAGCGACTAGCACCAAGGCGTAAATCCCGATAAAAAGGGAAGGCATTTCCTTTTTAATGTAATCAAACACCACAGAGCACGCAAGCAGTAAAAGTAAACACTAAGTAAAAACTAGGTATAACAGTAAGTGCAGAAAAGTATGTGGGCTAGTATACAAACCCAAACTAAAATTAAAGTACAACTGGAAAGGGAAAACAACAACTGAAAAGTAAAGCCGCAACGTCGAGCTGTCCACTGGAAATCCCACCTGATGGGTGGGTAAAAATAGCCTCCACTAATCCTTGGGTCCAGCCGACCGCTCTGAGTACGTCCCGCCCAGTGGTCCACATCCTTGTATTGTCCTACTGCGCAAACCACAACCACAATCAGCGATGTCCGTCGTCTGCAACCAACACAACGTAGTGCGGGAATAGCCCATGTAGGGGTGAGTATAAGCTACTCATAGGGGACCCCGAGACCCCTGAAGGTCTCCCTGAGTCCACAAAGGATAAACCACAACTGAAATATGCAATCACGAAGTAACATCCGACACTGCTTAGGTATATGCCCATACATATACTTAAGTCATCAATTCTCATTCGGCTCCAATATCCGAGCCCTAGTACAACCCAGTCCACACAGGAAAGCAAAACGTAATCCACAGATGATAGCTCAACACAATCCACAAAGGAAACCAAAAGGTAATACACATGATAGCACAACACAATCCACAAAGGAAAGAAAAACAGGATTCATCTCACATAAGTATAATTTTTCGTATGACGGTAGAGATGATCAGTTATATCCACTGATTCATCTAAGCCATCGGACCCACAAAGGATCGATAGATACTAACCCCCACAATGACCCACAATGGTTCTGACCCACACAGGATCGATAGTAACTAACCCCCGCAAATACCCACACAGGATCATACCCACACAGGAACTATAGGCACTGGCTCACACAGAACCGCTGAGTGCTAATCCACACATGATCGGATACACACAAGATCGGTAGCACTGATCCACATAGGATCGCTCAGTGCTATAGTCGTCGCCGTCGAATCCACTAAGGATCTTTGTACAATCGTCGTCATCACAGTCGCAAACGCAGCCAGCTCTAGGGTTCCTGCACACAGCAAGCTTGTTTAGGAGGGTCCGCTCCATGAGCTGAGAGGCTGATACATCAACTATCACATAGTCTAGAGTTGATGTATCCAAAATCTCCGTATCCTCATGAAGAACTCAATGTCGCAAACGACACGTAAATCAGATGCCCGTTCTAAGAGTTATTGGATTTTTTGTCCCAGCGGCCCAGTTGGTTTTTAAGGCAAAAAAAACCTGACCGTACTCCACCTGCGTCCAAACCTCGGGAAAAGTAATCCAAAAGATCCGTCTCACTAAGAGGAATCCAACAAAGTCGACGGCATGTGACTCGGACGTCCGGAGCTCATGATATTAGCGTTTCCGCTCCGAGGGCCTGATTATTTTGGTGTACGAACCAACTCGGTCGTACCCAAAGTATTCCAAAACCATGAGTGTGATATACCGAAAGGACTGTATTGATCCAATTATCTCATCGCAACTAAAGGTATATCGATTGGAGGCCCATTAAACAAGTTATGGGCGTCTGACTGGAAAAGATTCGGTATTAAGGGGTTCGGGCCCGGTCCGACCCGGCCCGATACCCCCAGGGTCGACCCAAACTGGGTCGACCCGATCTGGGTCCGGGTCCATCCCGCTTGGGTGCGGCCCGGACCAGCCCAACCCTACTCGGCCCGGCCTGGCGCGCAGCGCGCTGGCCAGGCGCTCGACCAAATGGCCAAGCCGTTTAGGAGGGGCGCCTACCCCCCTGTTTTGTAACCGCAAGCCCCCTTAATGGGGGCCACTGAACTGGCCGGCCAGGGGTTTGAACCCCTGGCTTTCCCGTTTTCGGCCGGCCCACCCCGACCGGCCGGTTTCTGCCACCACGGGACCGGCGACGACTGGTCCCCTCCCTGGTCCGACACCGGCGGCCCGCTTCTGGCTGTCGGTTCCCATGCTCCGCCGCGACCTGGTATCGGCCACGACCTTCATTCATTCGGTGCAGTGCGACGGCGATGCACCCCTCCGCCGCAGCCCTGCTCTGGCCACGGTGATTTTTCGGTTCTTCGATGCGGTGCGACGGCGCCGAGACTTGGTTCAATTTCACGGCGCGACACGACAACGCCGCACAATACTTGCTGCACGTTCCCACGCGGTGCGACGACACTACGCTATTCCCCTTCCAACCACATTAGAAACAACATCAATAATGGAGGAGGGTCGTCCGTGTTTGTGCGGTCTGGCCCCCTCTCATTAATCGATAGCAATTGGTTGAATTTT
This sequence comes from Viscum album, assembly GCA_963277665.1. Classification (NCBI taxonomy): domain Eukaryota; kingdom Viridiplantae; phylum Streptophyta; class Magnoliopsida; order Santalales; family Viscaceae; genus Viscum; species Viscum album. Next base: position 352,762,824 of record OY728152.1, on the reverse strand, counting down.
CATGAATAACGACAAGGTAGTATTCACGAACTAAATAAATAAATAAACCCCTACCTGAGCGTAGCTTGAACGGAGGTTCATCGAACGTGGATTCGTCACGGAATATCTGTCACGGGAAGAGGTGTGGCGGAAGGAGACGTCGCGGAAGGAGACGTCGACCTCCGAGGAATCCAGCGTTCTTTGCGTTCTTCGTGTTCTTCGACGAATAGGATGAAGAAACTCAGGACTCCCTTATCTTTTCTCCCAAAGCTCCCAAGGCAACAAGACTCCAACCAAAAAAATAAAATAAGCCCACACTTATTTTGTTATCTTGTCATTAGTTTGAAATTCAAACACTCACATTAAACTCACATCATTAATATCATAAGTTATTAAATCTTAAGCTATCAAATTTAATTTTTAGTTGAGGGGGTTAAGGAATGTGAAGGGGTGGGGTTCATGTGGGCCCCACCACCCTCATAACCTCCCAAGGGAAGTTGGGTAGTTACCCAACATCTACCCAAAGCATAAATCCACTTCGAGAATATAAAAATTGTAGATAAATTTTTATTTTAACTTCCACAATTTTTATCAACCTCTCTCGTGAAAACGCAACTCCGGAAAAGGTGTTCCTAAGCAATTACCAGTACTGTGAATCAATCGATGCCCTCGGAATTCCATTCCTAGAACCGGTTAAAAAGTAAGAAAAACCCGCTCGTTCGTTCCCTGAACGTACCCGAGCCAATCTTCGGAATATGATTCCGGGCACACCGGGCCTCGGAATCAGGTGCCGTTAGAAACTGCGTTCTTGTAAAATCTCACAGAAAATTAAGAAAAAAACATCCTTGAATTTTATGGGTCTTTATATTCATGGCAGTGCTCCTCAATGTGGGACTTAATCTTTACATGAAACATCTTTTTAGGTCTTCCAAATCAATGATCTCCCCTGGTTGCATGTTGTACGACCATTCTTTAGATGTTCCTTCAAGTGAGATGGGGAATCTCCTCCATTAAAATTGGTCTTTGGGTGCTCCTCTAGGCCTGAAGCTTGAGCAAGTGTATCTGAATTTTTTCATGTGCCTATTTGGATCTTCTCATGCAATACCATGAAACTTTGGAAGCACAGGAATCATATTGACACGTAATTCAAAATCATTTGGTTCAGTGTGTGCAATTAGTTGGTTATTTTGAATGGCAAATTGCGGTGCACATAGATCACACAAGGTTTGGTTGTGATTTCTAGCCACGATTTCATGTTCAAAGTGAACACTAAGAGTTTCACTTGTATCTGAGAGATCTATTTCATCAAATATTTCTGGTAGATTTCTTTTTCTTAGTCTGGTTAATTTTCATTCAATTTCAGGATCAAATTCAATTAATGGTTCTTTTGAGGTGTGGGTCATTCAATTTTGTTTTTTTTGTTGTTGCACTACCTCCCCAGCAACGACGCCATGTTTGATGCACGCCTGTCGTAGGGCATGGCAAAACAATTATTTCCTATGTTAAATTGTAATAAAGTGGCTGACCTAAGATGTCTACCAAATAGGAGTGCACAAAAAATGACTTTTCACTTTATAATGATGGTAAAATAAATGTTGTGTTTTTAAAATGAAATTTGAAATTAAAATGATTGAAAAACTATGAAATTAAAAGGGTGATTAGGTCTGGGTCAGTTTCCTAATTATAATTCTATCCTTGTTCAATTTAATTCAAACCACTTCTTCTTAGTTTATTAATGTGAGTTTCCACAATCGTTTCCTATCACTTCCTTGCTGAAATTATTACTGTGAGAGAAAACCTTACCAAGATTTTGGTTTGGTCATCTCTCCTTCAATTTGGAAAATAGTTTTATTGAATATCCTTAATTGAAATGGGAAATACTCGATCGGGTTTTGTTTATCCCAAACAATCAAGAACATTCACTACACCTTTTACACGTACTGACGATCGTCGAGTACTTCACCACTAATTCCGGGTTTATTCCATCATATATAAAGCATAAATTAGTGGAGGGAGATATTGATTATTTTACCAAGGCAAAAATAAATAACGAAATTAATATTGAAGAATGATCGAACTTGATAATAAAATCGGCTATAAGAAATTGAAAAATACTTTGAAGAAGAATGAAATTTATTCAATTGCGTAAAAGAACTCAAGCATTACAATGTAGAAAACCAACACTTCCCCAATCACTCCAAAATTTTACCACATCATGGTAAGGGTAATCAAGATGAATGGGGAAGAATAAGGCATTATAAAACTATGAAAAAGAAAATAAATAAATAATAAAGCAGAAAAGATCTTCTTCTTGGTGTCCCAAAAGGAATGGGATGGAGAATCAATGGTTTGAGAGGGTGGATCTCTCCTCCTATTATATCCAGAATTTTCCCCCCGATTGTTGACACGTTTTTCCCCATTAAATGACAACTTAACACGTTTATACCTTCTTTAATGTTGTTCATAATTCCCTTTTCTGTGTCCCCTAAAAATCTCAGCGGATTTGGAGATGTATTCCATGAGTTATGGTTGTTTTACTGTGAGCATTTATTCTGTCAAGTAAGACTCTTCAAAACGAAAATCTCCATATTAGTGTGAGTTAATTACTCCATAAACGGCCTATTCAAGCGGTGCTTCCTTCATAAACGATTCTTCAAAACAACTTTTGTGTCCCCCACCGAATGTCACAAGCATTGGACCCACCATGGATGATTTATTGATCCCACACCAAAACAAGGCAGAACTGAAAACAATTTTCTTTCTCCGACTTGTGAGCTTATTTTGAGCTTCCATGTGGCAGTTTCAAAATTTAATCCAAAACTATAAAATGAATCCCTAGATGTGTAGCATCTGTAAAAGAAAGAATTTTGAAATTTGGATCAGTTTAGATAATGTTATGGCCAAACTACAGAAATAATTTCAAACTGTTAATAATCCAAAATGGTCAATATTTACTATTAAGCTCATAATAACACCATTTTCATAAAAACGATACAATTCATCATAGAGGAACACTTTTGTGGGATTAAAAAATAATATTAAATATAAATTAATTGAAAATCATTCCTCTATCAGGCATCCATAGGGATTTTCATAATTTTTACTTTTTTTATTTTTTCTAATATAGTACATTATGTTGTATTTCATGTTTGACTTATGGAATAGTTCACTTATTGGAGTACCACATATATCAACAACTGTAGTTAGACCGGGTTCAGGATTTCTTCCATGTTTTGTAGTTGACTAGGTATGTTCATGACCCACCACTCGTTATTGACTATGGTGAGTTGGAAATGGATGATGGAGCTACCATTACTATGTACCCAGTGGATATTAAGAATTGGAAAGAGATGATCCTTAATGGGAATTTGAATCCCCATTTTCGTATCCAGTATTAAAGTATGAATCATTGTTGGAGTACGAGAGAGAGTTATTCTCATAGGTGAGCCTAGTACCCACATATTTTTTAGTATGTTTTTCATTTTTTTAGATGCAAATCATTATGGTGTGGATAATGTAATTGATTTTATTTTCCATGCATTTTCTGGGTAATATTTGTATTATTTTCGAGACTAGGCTCTAGGGAGACATGTGATATTGTGTCTCAAATATTTATTTGAAATATATTAAATTTCACAAGCCTTAAATATTGCTAAAAATGATTAAAAACTCCAAAATGGTTAACCATATCAGAAATATGATTTCATATTATAGTTTAGAATGATTGTATAAACCTTGGATCGACATATTCATTTTTTGTGCTGACCATATGTGAAAACTAATGCTGCTAAGAAATTAAAAAGAGAATAATTTATTTATTTAGTTTGTTTTTTTGATATAGCGATATCTTTATATAGTAATTCATGAATGATCAATGAAAAAGAACAATTTGAATTTTGATTGATTAATTTCCATAATGATTCTTAATCATGTGGAATCAAGGATCAATTCCACCAGCCTAATTAATATAAGTCTCATCAGTAGAATTAAATTTATTAAATTGTTTAATTTTTTTGTTTTTATTTATCCCACTCCATCTATAATATTTTATTAAAATGAATCATGGAAAAATTGGAAATGAATTATTTTTTTTCATAATGTTTTAGGGATTACTAGTTTCTATCATATATTTTTATATCATCGTTGGTATTTATATTGATCAATAATGTGACCAATATTAGGTTTTGGAATGTTGTGTAATTGTACATTAGTGTAATGAATCGATACTACTAGTACGACATATGATGGTGGTTGTAGTACATGAATCAATGATGGTGATGGGTTGATCATTGGAAAATGAGACTGAATTAGGATTTCTTTAGTTTTTCTATGAGACACACAACGTAATTAATAATGGTCTGAATAGAATATTATCATGTTTATTTGAAACCCGAAACTAAAATATCAATAAAATGTGGCTAGGAAGACCCTAAATCTAGAGTTTCATTTGAATGAGGTGGCTCTATTGATGAGGAAAATGATAAAGAAGGAAACCGGGGTTTCTAGAAATTTCCAGAAAGAGAGTGTGTATTTCTGGATTACATGCCATGTGGGGGCCTTTCAATGGTGTATCTGGTTTCAGGATGAGGTTAAGGATTACATTTTGTGTGACCCATATCACATATCCTTTGACCCATCCATGATCACATAATATTTACTTCGGAGAGTATATGGACACCAGGAAATGTACATGACTAGAGGCATGTCATGTACATTGAAACATATATGACTAGGTTAACACGAACATGACCATGTGATCACAAGTTATTAAAATTACATGAAAAAAGTATAGTAACATATAAAATGACACATAGGCTGGTCCCATGGGATATGTACACAATGCGTATCTTGACATTTACATTTCGTGTTAGTCCTTACAACATGAAAAGAATATGGGATAGATGGACACCATGTTTACCCCAACTACATGCCATTATCCCACAAAAAGAATATTTTTATCTCTTAATTACTTTAGTTTGTATAAATTAGTGTTTTGTGTTTTCCTATATTCCATTATCTCGAGGATATAGTGTGAACTTACACCAACATAATAGGATATTGATCCCCAACAGTGGTCTAGTTTCAAATTGATTTTTGTTTTCCATCCACGAGACTTGAGTATGATCCCCTATTATAATTATAGCCAATGATTGCAATCAGTGTGACCTCCCTGAGAAGGTAATTTTCCCCCATTTATTTGTTCTTAGTGCTAGTGTTCATGATATCTTTATCATATGAATCCTTGTATATAGGGTTGATCTATATAAGATTTTTGGAGTCTTCTGGTGGTTTTGGGATTAACCCATTATATGTGTATCAGGGTCTTCTTAAACCAATTATCTTCATGGGTAGCGGCCAATGATTTGTACATAATTTTCATGTGTTTCAAATGATATCATGTCTCCTAGAGTTGCCAACCATGAAACTTGTGTTTCTTTTAGTAGAATCCTTAGATTTCAGTTGGTTATAACCATTTTGTGTCATCATGTATTTCTTAAATTTATTCATTTGATTCTGTAATACATTTTCTATTTCTTTTTTTATGATTAATATACATTGTTCTTTTTGTTTGGTTCTTTTTAGGGTACCCTTTTAGGTATTGTTATACTGACACCATCTTGGGGGTTTTATGCATATGTCATGTCATTTGAAAATGATAACCCACATTGCAGAATCCTGGGATGATAATGACTGGGTGGGGAATAACATAACCTTGTCAGAATAAGGTGGTTTTTAGGAACCTTCATTTCAGATTATTCCTCTGACATGGGGAAGTATTTACACTTTCTAGTTTTCAGTTTTCCTTGTATTTTACCCCTTTCCAGCATTGATTATTTTGTTGTTGTACAATTTTTTGGGATCTTATATGTTTGAATTCATTGGTTTTAGTTGTTTTTCCTTTAATCATTGCATGATAATGTGTGTGTGTCACTGTGTGTGTAATATAGGTTAATTCCTCTTAATTTTGGGATATTCCCCCCGGTGTTGGTCCTCATCCACTGGAATATGGGAGGTGGGCCTGGGGAAGTCATGAGTTGGACATCGGCAGGTCGGGTCCTTCCAGTTAATCCATATAAGACATAAAAAATATTGATATCCAAATCAACAGTAAAATGTCACTAAAATTTAAAATTGAACATATCATTAATCCCTAAAACAACATGAATTATTTCTTAATTGTCACATACCAAACATGTGAATACATTCATCATGTAACTCATGAAACATGTTAAAACATGAATTTAAGAAAAAATTGTAACAATGAAGGCTTCCATATTCCATAAATAAAACAATGATTATAGGATTTATTCAATAAATCCAAAAAAACGTTTCTCCATTAATGATAGATTGGACCACTTTTATGGAAAATCGTTAATTTGTTCCAACGTAGTCAGTAAATTCCATTTTACTTTATCCTTATCAATCATCTTTGTATCCCAACATCATTATGTGAACACCATGAATATAATGTGGGTAATATTTCCCCTAAAAATTTATATTATAAGAAGATCAAAATTTCAATGAATCATTATAATTTTTCATCAGCACTATTCAACATAAACCTTCAAATAATTAATAAAAAAGTAATACATTACCATACTTATAAATTCCATAAATCTTATCACCATTATTTCACTGATTAATTACTCAAATAACATAATTATTTAATCCAATCACAATCATGTTAATCAATCATCAACTTCTTTTTTATAAACATATATTGAAAATGATGTTTTTTATTTTCTAGAGGTATATTCCTTTGATACATGAGGCATTAATTAGTGTAGTTCCCTATCTCAATATAGTTAAAGCATTGTAAATTGAATTAATTTTACATAACCTTTTATTGACCTCAAAATTTTCTTTTCTCTCCACACTTTTTGAAAACATCCATTCCTTTTAATTAAGTACAAGAGTGTTTGTTTCACCAATTATCACATGTTGGAAATCCCTTCTTTACATTGTTCCATTTATCTGAATTTTTCCCACCTTCCAATTATAATATTTTTTACTTTCAAAACCATAATACCTAGATAATTATTTCAATTCCTTCTCAACTATTAATAGTCCATCCTCATATGATAAGATGATTTGGAATACTAACATTCCTTCATAAATTAGATTAAACACATCAATGAAATGATGATTCCTACTCTTTGTATTACATGCATTGAGTTCATTTTAATAATAATGGATGAAGTCTCATTTCTATTATTAAATAAAACAAAAGGCACCTTTTAACATGATAGAGGTTGATCCAATACATATCCTGAAGGCCGAGTGGGCATTTATCCCGTTACATGTCCCAAAGGGCCATATATTTTCTCCAAGTCCCATTCTGTGAAGAGTATTTCTACATTACCCACTTTCTACAGTACAAATCATTACCCATCGCTACTACAATTCCCAGGTTGTCGCTATAGTTCTCGTCATTGCTACAGTTCCGGCACTGTTACAGTACTACTGTATTAATCTGTTCCAAATAGTGTTTGAAACACCATTTTTCATGTAGGATTGTGGGTGTTATCCACTAAGATCCATTTATAAACAATAGAATACAATAGAATACATGTTTTCATAATAGAAGATATGTACAACCTGAAAATTTATTGAAATGATAAATGCATAACTAATATATGAAAATTAACTATTTTATTGCTAAAAACAATAATATGGTGAAATGTTTGAAACCAAAAGTTTCACCCAAAAAAAACACTCAATGAATCATCATAATTATTAGAATATAACTTTATCTAACTAGAAATAACCTCCATAAATAATTTCAAAGAGTGGTTAATTGTATATCAGGATTATCCTTTATAAGTCCTTCAATGTGATACTCCATTTTATCCCAGGATTGAATATACTACACTTTGTTGATCATTAAATTGTTGAATTATCTTATTAGTAAATGAACTTTCTTATCAATCTAGGTTCACTGCACAGTTAATGTCCACACATATAAATATTTCGATCAACCAATCTGCTTCCTGTAGTGTATCATTAATCATGATAAACACCTCCAACATTTCAACCCCCAAATGCGAGATAAATTCTAGAGTTTTTTTAGAAATTTCACATGTCGCTTGTTGTTTTTCCACTATATGACCCTCATAGAGAGCTCCCCATGATATACAACCTCTGAATGATCCAAAATTTTAAAATTCTTTGAATCACCATCCCACATCATGCCATTCGACCATTTTTTGGTTCTTTTCTCCCTTGGTAGGGGAAACCATATTTAGTTTTTTCGACCCTTCGTATTGCCTTTCAGAACCTTCATACTAATTTTAATGAGAATACATCTACCCTGAACCACGTCATCACTCACTTATATGAACATAGAAAAAGAACATGAGTTATTTTACAACCTATTGAAAGGTAAGGGGGAATTCAGGACTGGCATGGGGCATTTCACTGGTATATTTTCATGATTTCAAATTGAATACAACCTAAAGTTTTTATATACCTTTAGGTTGTAAATTATTACTTATTTATGTAGTAATCATTAAAATATTTTATCTTTTTATCTAAATCTTTACTCCCTTTTGATTATGTCTCTTCAAATTTTTAACATACCATTTTCTATTTTCAAATCCATGATTTTCTTATTATATTATTATAAATTCATATCTTATGTTTTATCAATTTTATTATGAAAACATATCGTGATTATTATGAAAATCAAGTATATTTTTATACATATAATGATTTGAGCGTTTTCTGTAAACAATATATAAATTTATTTTTCTATATAAAACATTTTAATTTTTTAAATATAAATAAATATTCATAAATATTCTTTAAAATATAAATATTTTTTTTATTTTTTTTAAATATGATGTTCCTTTTTTATAATATAATAAATATATATATTTATAATTTATAAATTTTCTAAAAAATCATAATATATACAATATATTTATAAAATTTATAATCCTAAAAATAATTTTAATTTTCTAGAAACATGTTTTACCCTTAAATAATAATAAAATGAAAAATTTGATATTACAAAAATAATAAAATAAATACTGTTATTTAAAAATATTATTTTATACAATGAAAACCTATATTTGACTTTAGAATATTAATTTAAAAAAATCTAAATAATAAGTATTGTAAATTATAACAATTGTAAATAAATAATAATAAAATAAATTAAAAAACATAATTTCATTTATTATATTTAAAGAAAACCATATTAAAAATATTATTTATAAATTTTAATTAAACAAAAATCCATTAATTAAAATATTTTTATAACAAAACTATGTCTATAATATCTAGGACTTTCCATTAGTACCGAATCAAAATAATTATGCCCTTGTAATTTGTTCAGGCACACAGGGAAAAGAATTTTCAAAAATATGCCTATTTGAAAATTTTAAATTCGATCTAATTTTCCAAAATTATCTATACTGTTTATCTTACCAAGTATAACAACACAAGCCCACAACCTAAGTTAACCACTTATAAATTATTTCTATTTAATAAAAGATAACTAAAAATACACCCAACATTTACTATGTACCAGAAATTTTAGGGGTGGATGTTTTGATGTAAAAAGTGATGGTATAAATGAAATGTCATTATATATTTTTATATATAATGTTGCAATTTGTAAATAAAACTGATGGAAAACAAATATTATCTATGTAAAATAATATTGATTCAAAATTATTTGAAATATTTGAGTGGTTTGACCACCTGTGCAACGGGATGGAGTGGATTAGGATTGACAATAGGATTTTTGCTGGTATATTTTCATGTTGGTTGGTGTAATACAACCTATCATTTTTTAACATCTTTATGTCTAACATGATTAATAATTTAGGTCTTTATCATTATAGTATTTCTTTTTTTATCTAAATCATTAATCTGCTTTTTTTCCAATAATTTGTCTTTGATTTTTATTGTACTATTTTTTTGGCATACATATGATTGTGTTTCTATCATACTATTATAAATTCGAACATTTTATTCATTTTGTTTTATCAAAATATATTAAATTTATTTTTTAAAACATGATGTAATTATACATATAATGGTTTAAACATTTTTTATCGTTTATATAAATTCAATTTATATATATATATATATAAATTTGGAAGTTTTAAATATATATATATATATATAAATGTATAATTTGTATTTAATATAAATAATTTAAATCCCGTTTTTGTTTAAAACATAAATATAATAATCTTTTTTTTATTTTTATAATATTAATACATATTTATAATTTATAAATTTTATAGAAAAACATATTATATCTCATATATTTACAAAATTTATTATCTTTATAATAATAATATTCTGAAAAAAAACATTTACACTTAATAAATATTATAATAAAATATTATATATTACCTAAAATAGTTATTTTAAAATTATCTTTTAAAAAATGAAAAATAATATTTATCTTTTGAATATTAATTTGATAAAATATAAGTAATATGTGTAATTTATTATAAGTTTATTAATTATCTTATAATGAAATTAATTGAAAAAAATAATTTCATTTATTATTTTTAATGAAATTATTCTTAAAAATATTATCGATTTTTTTAATTATATATAAATATATATATAATTACATATATTTAAAATAAAGCTATGTTTACAATTTCTAGGCTGTTACAAAAATGAAACATGTTCCGTAATGAATTCATAACACATTGAACCGTAAATTGAAAATGAAATTAATGAAAATAATATGTAGGAGAAATAATAGTGAATGTAATGACAAAATTGAATTATTAAATAGTTGTATGTGGACTCATTTTATTTATACACACACACATGGTCCGATGATTGAAAAATCCATCCTTTATAGGATTTTCTGTAAATAAGGTGAACCATAGTTTTGGTTGATGAATGAATGAGGAATTGTTGGAGTGTGAAGAAGAAGTTAAAAAATGGTAGATGGATATGTCTGTCACCTCCCATTCTTGAGAAACCCGCCACGTCGCCACATCGTGAACTCAATGTAATGTCACTGCATTTTCTCAGATGATCTTTCACCTTGCCCCAACGACAATGCCTACCATGGCCCCACCCTCCTTCACTACCCATTCGATTTTCGACGACGCCCCATCTTCAACACCTACCACAATATCCATCCTTTATTAGATGATCAACCACGTCACCCCATCAACAATGCCTACCATTTCATATGATGGAAGATGGATATGTATGTCAATGCCCAAAGGTGTGTAATTCCCTACACCAGAAGAAACCCATGAGGATATATGTGTTCAAACATAACACTTTCACCCCCAAAATGTCATTAACCTATATTGAGGGTGAAGAAAACCAATTACATGATCATTAAAGGGAGAGTACAAGTGTGAAATGACTACTGAAGTATCAAAAACAAAGGGGCACACTACAAAAACTCCATCCCACCAAATTCGCAATGCAGGACGTCTGATTAAAATGTAGAGATAACTAAAATTAACAACTGACTGTACAAATTAATGTATTTTTTCCCTCAGGAATTAAAAAATTTAATGTATTGTGATACGTTATATATATCTATAAAGGAATAATTCATTGTATTATGAATTTATTACTAATTGATAATTCTCATATAATTTTTTAAATCCAATAAATTTAAATTGCATCCATTAGAAATTCCATATTTTTTATATTCAGGTTACATTAATGCATAGTGTGCTATATTCAATGCTTCAGCTATAATTTAACTAATAAATTTTTCCCTTTTTCTATTATTTTTTATAAATTTTTAAAGGCCCAAAAATTATCAACGGTTTATGTTTAGGTTTGTTAAATTACACATTGAATAAGTTAAAATATATATATATAGTCATATAAATTTTTAAATAATATTTATATTTCATAAAGTACATATAAAAAATAATTTATATATATATATATAGTTTATATTAAGTTATATAATATATGTATATGAATTTGAATCGGTGTGTCTGTATGTGTGTGTTTATGTAAGGGTTGTCTGTGTATGCTTCGGTTCTGTTGTGTTGTGTGGATGGGTGTGGGATTATCTACTTTTATGGTTTGTAACAATGTTTATGTATATGTACATAGGAGTGTATTTAATTATATTTGTATGTTATAAATATGTGTACGTGTATGTGAATGTGTATGTATACATGCATAAATATACATATATATGTGTATGTGTATCTGCAAGTGTATGTTTATGTATTTTAAATACGTTATTGTATGTATATGTATGTGAAAATATATATGTATGTGTGTATGTACATGTGTATTTTTTTTGTATGTTCATCCTAATGTGTTTATATATGTCTGTGTATATGTATCTGTATGTGTATGTATACATGCATATGTTAATGTTTGTCTGAATTTATGTATATGTGTATATATGAATTTCTGTTAATGTACATGTGTTTTTTTCTGCGTATGTGTATATGTTTATGTTTATGTTATATGTCTGTATATAGTCATATGTATTGATGTGTATATATGTGCATTCACAAGTATGTAATTGTATGGATATGTTTATATATTGAAATTAATGTGTATTTGTATGCATATACATTTCTGTGTCTATGCATATACATTTTCAGGTGTATGTACTGTTGTATGTGTCTAGGTTTATGTATTTTCTTTATGTTGTATGTCTATGTATATATGTGTATGAATAGATATTTTGGAATGTAAATGCATGGGAATGTTACTGTATGTATGTTTATCTGTACAAACATGTTTGTGTATGTTTATATGCCTATGCCTATGTGCATGTGTATGTGTATGTGTATATGCAGATGTTTGTGTATGTGTATGTGTTTTCCAATATCTATATGTGTATATATGGGTACATGTATGACTATGTCTGTGAATTTGTGTATGTGTTTGTCTGTTTATTGATTTAATATTATTTTATGAATTTTAAAATGTATCCATTTTTAGTATTTTCAATAATTTATAAATTTTAATTATATAATCATTTAACATTTTCGTAATATATTAAATTATAATATTTATTAATAAATTTTTAAATATGTATATATTTATTTAAATAATTATTACAAATTATAATTGTAAAATTACATATTACAATTTCTATATACAATTAATAAAGTGCATTCAACAGTAATTAGCAATAATAATAATATTTGTTTATATAATTTTTTTCAATTTTATATTTTTTCAATATTTGTAATTAAATTTATGAATAAACAATTTAATTTTTTTGTAATTTATTTTATTTAATTAATTAATTTAATATATTATTTAATAATTTTTTTGGATTTTAGATATTTAATAATTATCATTATTTAAGAAATATAATCATTTTATACAATTAATACATATTTATTTAATAAGTTTATATATTTTTATTATGTTTTTTTATTTTGGGAAAGAAGGGAAAAGTGACGAATGCACAAACAATTGAAAAACGAACTCGCAGTGGAAATTGATTCTTACCCCCAAAATAGAAGCGGATGCACAACGACAAAATTAAATGTGCAGAAAATAAATTTGATACCGGAAATTTTTAAGTGGAAAACCTGAAAGGGAAAAACTGCGAGACCTAGTCCAGAAAGGTTGATCCACTAAAATCAGGAGTTACACGGCAGAGACTCCCCAAAATAGAAGGGATCTCAAAAGTAATAGTCAAGAATAAATGTGTGGAACAAAAGACGGAGAGCAGTAAAGAGGATCGTTTAAGAGATACGATCCCCAAATGGGATTTTCTCTCGGTGTTGTTTTTGTTGGTGATGTTGAAATGCCTTTCCTATGCCACCTTATATATGAAAAAAAACAACGTCAAATATTTTCATCACGTGAAAAGAGTGCCACCGCGTGAATTAATTCACGCGGTATTCTGCAGCATTAAAAACACCCCACTAAAAGAGAATATGTGTGGGCACCATTGGAGTAGGCGTCACCCGGGGTGACATCATGGAAGGCACCCAATGATATCGGACATCAATATATTGTCAAGATCTAACTGTCTCAAATCATGGACGTTGAGGATCCAATGATATCAAACGTTGATATGTTTTGACCAACCATGAAACGTGGAATTCTTTCACAAACAAGTATCACTCCGACAATCAAAAAATAAAACATACATGTCCTGATTTATATTGAGATATCGAATAAAAGTTTTCATCCACAAAAATTCATTGCACGCCTCAGCAGTTGCAATAAACTCTGACTCTGTGGTAGAAAAACCAACAATTCTCTGCAACCTAGACTGCCTAGATACAGCTCCCCCTTCAAAGTGATCAAATTGCCTAAAGTGGACTTCCTCTAATCGATATCTCCTGCCATATCTGAATCTGTAAAGACACAAAGCATCAGTAACCCTTTGATAAAACACAATCTTAGATCTTAAGTACCATGAAGATAAAGAAAAATGTACATCAATGCTCTCCAATGCTCTCTAACTGAATTTGATAGAAAACAACTGACCACACAAACTGCATGAGATATATCAGGTCTAGTACATACCAGTGCATAATAAAACAACCAATGAAAGATGAATAAGGTATGTGATACATCTCCTCTCTCTTTTCATCAGAAGAAGGATACTGACTGGTACTGAGCTTAAAATGTAATCCAAGAGGATTACTAACCACTTTCACTCTATACATATAAAATCTATAAAGAACCTTCTCAATGTATCTCTCCTGAGATAACCACAACATCTTGGCCTTCCTGTCACGGGAGATCATCATTCCAAGAATCTTTCATGATGGCCAAAAGTCTTTCATCGCCAAAGACTGGCAATGATCATTCTTCAATCTATCAATTCTTGAATAATCATGGCCAACAATGAGAATATCTTCAACATAAAGTAAATGTATTATAAAATCATTATAATGTCTCTGATTATTTTTTTTATTATTTTTAAATATTATATGGAATTATTGCGAGACCTGGCACGAAGAGAGCACATCAATCTGAGGTCCAGTGATCCTGGAATGTTGGATTGAACTTCATTTATGTTAAGTGAGTTGGCAATTGAGCACGGTTGTGGTAGTTTCCAAACAGATGCCCAGTTTAAAAATTTGAGCGCACCGTTGCGTCCGGGACGACGACTTTATGTAAGAATTAGTATAACCTCGACCGGCGTGGGTTGAGGGAAAATGTTAATTTTAGGGAATTTTAAGTAAAATATAATAAAATAAATCCACAAGTTTATTTTATTTCATTTAAGGAAACATCCACTGTAGGGGGAAACGATGCAGCAGTTTCTGAAATTAAAGACGCATCATAATGACAAAAAAATGGAAAGTATGAATCATTAATAAATCCGTGTAATTAAATTCTAGATGCCTTTAAATTTTTATGGGGATAATCAAATGTTGATCATTGGCGACGATTGATATGAACCTCTAATGAAACCCATGGGGCGTTGGAAGAAATTCACGGCGAAGAACAACAACGAATCAAAGTTGAGAATCACTGCCCCAATGTAGTTCAAGAATCTCGACGACGACGGTAGCATGACACTTTCGTCAACGATCGATCCTTTCTAATGGTAGGGTTTTTTTATTTGAATTATTTTCCCTGTTTTTGATTTTAAACGAAAAAACTAGATCAACTACAAACAAGTGGATCCATGGATTCGTACATTCTTGCGGGAGAGAATTTTATTTGGTATTATTATGGTGAATTAATCCAAGTTATTTACTGTTGTTTATTTCTTCTCTATATAATCCTATTAACGGGAGCGGATCAACGCTGTGAAGAACGACACCAGAGGTTCGTTCCCTAAATTTTTTATTGGATTTCTTCCCCCTTCTTTCTCACATGTTTTTTTGTGTTCTTTGCAAGGCGATGAACAATGGATTGTTGCATATCTGTTCTGTGATGCAACAATCCCAAATCGAAGGTTTGACACTGCAATGATCTTTTAGTGGTGCGACAACAATGGCGGAAGACGACTCATAACAAATTGGGAAGAACCTTTATTCAAGTGTTCTACATGTGGGAATATCAAAACATGTTTTCAGTGCCGATTGGAGGTCTGGATCGATGATCGGAGCAGCACGGGAGGTGCACTAGTGAAGAGTTCCATTTCTGGAAATTTCCAAAATACATGTCGTGTACATCCTAAGAACACGCCGTGTAGTACTAGCAGCGGCTAGGGTTTTAGGGGTCAGAGAGGAATCACATGGCGTGTGACCTTGGTCAAACAAAATATTGGACTTTCTCCGAAGTTCGGCATGCATTTTGGGAATTACACATACACATGATGATATACACGTCTTCATAACATGGCCCGTATGACATAATAAAAGCAGCTACATGGAGCTCGGCGTGTATTCCAAGGATACACAGACACAGGTTAGAGTACACTTGTTGATAACTATGTACGGTCACATGGTTAGCCCACACTGAGAAAACGCCAGTCACTCAGTCATGGAGTGTCCGCCGTACTACACGCCATGTACTCAGTTTTTTTACACAACCAACCTTACGACTCGGGCCGTTGTAAATGGGTAGAACCCGGGTACAGAAAACATAGCGTGTATCTTTTCTACACGACGTGTTCTTTTTGGGGAACGACATGGTCGTCTTGTTAATCGTATAATGGAAAAATTTCGTAGGGTTAGTACCCCTTCTTCTTATTCCTCTGAAGGCCATGCATCATTTCCTCACACAGTAGTATGATAACTTTAGCAGGACATTCTTTGATAGAGATAGGCATCCATCTCATAGACTCATATCGAGATCCTCTATCCGTTCATGACCCTAGTTATAGTCAGTCATCGACGTGACCAACTCTACCGGGCGTTGATCCTCTACCTAGCTGGTTTATCACCTAACTGGTGAATCCGGATGAGTCGCGGTATTCTCCATTGACTTGGTAGTGATCCTCATCTGTGCATCATGATCTTTCCCACACAACAGTGTGTCTCCCATAATGAGTGCATATATCTAATGTAACCTTCCAACTAAGGAGTTTTCCTCCCATGATGAGTGTAAAAACCTCTCGTGTTAGTTCCCGACAAACAAAACATATTGGACAGACATCATCGAAGCTATAAGATGCGTGGAGTGTCTTCTTCCGGAATGAGTGCATCACAAGATCTTTGACAGAATCCCTAATGGGGTTATGCGGTTGACTGACAAGTCCTTAGACTACGAGTCTGGGTTTTGAGTATATCATGTTTATTATATATGTTCTGTAGATATATACTATGAATAGATAATTGTACCTTCTGTTTGTGTACTGCTTTGTGCTTTTCAGGGTCTATACTGAGTATTTTTATTCTCACCCCTACAAAATCCTTGCCCGCACGTCTGGTGTCTTGTGCAGACGAGCAGCCTATTGATAGAGTCTCGGCCAGACCAGGACAGGACCAAGCTTTCGAAGAACCCTATAGGCCAAGGCGTTCCTATAGTTACGAGCAAAAGCCCCAGTAACTTTTGTGTTTATAAGTTGGACATTGATGTTTTCAGACTCTTGTTTTTGGTGGGATTGTAATCTGGCCCGGTTTACTTCTTCATTACTATACCATTCTTCGTACTCTGTTGGTTGGGTTTATTTATATGCATGCATTTTTGTTCCGTAGTGTTTTTTTAAATTTCAGCATTTGTGGGCTTAGAGATGTCTGAGTGCGTACAGGTACATAGGCAATGACTCCCATGTTTGTAATATGACTATTCGATGTAAGTCACCATCCCCTGGCCTATTGGAGGCGGGCATGGGGATTCACTGCATATTCCCCACTGGGACGGGTCATGACAGATTCGTATCATAGGAGGTCAGTTCTACCTTAGAAGCAAGAGTCTATGAGTTTGGTTTGTGGCAATAGTGTTGAGTATTTCGGATTTGGATTTAAGGCCATAGACCCCAGTGTTGGTGTCATGGACGATGTATCCTTACACCATGATTATGATAACCTACTTTTCAACTCGGTACATGAAATCACGGGTTACGGTGGTAATAAAAGGTACATGCATCATATATGAATTGTTTTTGTATTCCATGTCTGTTGTATCAGCTATCCAGATATACTCATTGAACATGGTACATATTGTTTCCTTACATGATGCCTCCGCGACGCATACCCACTAGGATTCAGTAGAACTATTATGAGGATAACCCCCTTAGTGACGAGGCATTGATACATTGACCAGTTCTTCAGGCATTGCCACCAGGTGGTCCACCTGCTATGCCACCACCAATGGAGCAGCCAGTGGTACCTAATGTACTGACCGGTGATGAGCACATGCATAGCGCGCTCCATGAGTTCCAGAGAGAGAGACACCACTGGTTCTGAGGTGAGATCGACCCTCAGGCGACTGAGGACTGGCTTGTGGTGGTTACTAGTGTTTTCTGTCTAGTGACGACACCAGCAGACCAGATTGTGATCCTATGAGCGAGCCTTCTTCAGGGTTTAGAGGGACAATGGTGGATTCTGACCACATAGACTGACGACGAGGAGACTGTTTCATGTACGAAGTTTGAGCGACTATTCATGGATGTGTTCTCTCTGGTTACGCTGGGAGTTGTACGCATCCAGGAGCTTTTTCAGCTCTAGCAGGTAAGTATGATAGTAGCTAACTATTCATCGAGGTTCACCAACCGCACCAGTTACTCAATGGATCTGGTCAAGGATTAGTACATCAGAGCTAAGAACCTCTAGCGAGGTCCATGATGAGATATCTGACCTACTGTTGTGCCTCTAAGAATATCGACATATTCTGGAGTGCTCAAGGGGGACATGGTGATCGAGAGCTTCTTGGCAGACCATAGACAGCCGCCAGTAGTCAATAGCTGGCAGACAGGTGCAGAGACCCCAACAGCAGGGAGCCGAAGTGAGACACAAGGACCTAGATGTGGGGAACGTCATAGGATGACCAATGACAGGGGATCGATAGTCCATGGCTCTCATGATGGATCCAATCATCCTAGGGAGAATTGATGGTACACAAGCGACGGTAGGTGACATCTCGCTAGATATTTCCCGACTCATCGAGCTGCTGACAGGGAAGCGGTGGACGGACCACTGAGGTAGAGGTAGAGAATGGAACAGTCAGACCCTCCAGGAGGCGGATGTGGAAGAGGAGGAGGGATAGCTACAGGTGGTGGCAGATGCTTCGACTTACTTCCACCACCATCCCCAAGAGGTCCGCACCAGGCTCATGGAGCTGGAGGGCAGGGGCGGGGACAGATGCATGCGGTCAAGGCATATGACCCAAGGAATCCAATGATGATTCAAGGTATGATTGATGTCTTTTATACCTTATCTACCGTGCTTATAGACATAGGTTGCAGTCATTCCTTCATAGCCACAAGTCTATCACAAAACCTCGAGATTCCAGTAGAACTGTTGACTCGATCCTTACATTTGGAGACACCTACGGGAGGAGACTCGACGATCACACACCTTTGAAGACTGTGTGATCTTACCCTTGGAGGTGAGTGATTTGGTTGGAACCTCTTGGTGGTAGCGTCGAGGCCTTACGATGTCATTCTTGGTATGGATTGTTTATCTTCGGTCCATGCCCATATTGATTGTTTTAGGCGAAGAGTGTGTTCTGTCTGCCATGATGGAATGAGGTTTTCCATTGTCGGAGAAAAGGAAACCCATGTAGAACCGAATGGACTAATGCATAAGAGGGTGTAGCCAATTGCTCATGAGTTTTCTAGCCTTGCCCTATGATCAGTGGATGTTGTGAGCTCCCAGTTCCCAGCAGTATTGGCGGAGTATGATGACGTCTTTCCCGAAGATGTTCTAGGATTACCTCCCCATCGGGAGATTTACATCTGCAACGAATTACACCTCGAGACGTAACTGATTTCCTCATCAGCATATCAGATGGCTCTCGCTGATCTTCGCAAGTTGATGGTGAAGTTGGAGGATTTTTAGAGAAAGGGATTCGGAAGACACCTCATCTCTCCCTGAGTAGCACCAGTCTTGTTTTCCAAAAAGCATGACGGGAGTTTGAGGTTATGTGTGGATTACCGGCGCCTGAACCAGGTTACATTGAAGAAAAAGTATCCATTTTCGAGAATAGATTACCTCTTCGATTATCTATGAGGGGTACAATGATTCTCAAAGATTGACCTTAGATCAGGTTGTCACCAACTACGAGTGTGGGATAAGGATATACCGAATACGGCTTTCAGATGCCCCTACTGTCACTATGAGTACTTGGTGATTCCTTTTGGATTGATGAACGCCAATGCAGTGTTCATGGGGCAGATGAACTGGATCTTCTAGCCATACTTGGACATGTTCGTAGTGGTCTTCATCGATGACATCCTTGTGTACTCGGTGTCAGAGGATAAGCATGCGAGACACTTTCAGATGGTTATAGACCTCCTTTGGGAGAACTAGATTTATGGGGATCTCTCAAAGTGCCAGTTTTGGATTCAAGAGGTCCACTTTCTGGGACATTTCATCTCAGCAGATGGAGTAGTTGTGGACCCAGCCATGGTGGAGGCTGTGTTAGCATGGGAGCCACCTCGGAGCGTGATGGAGGTGCGGGGAATCCTTTGGTTGGAAGGATATTACTGGAGATTCATTCCAGATTTCTCTCAAATATCAGCACTAATGACGGACTTGACTAGGAAGGGGAAACCCTTTATATGGACGGAGAAATGCCAGTAAGATTTTGAGCAGCTGAGATATAGTTTGACGAGTGGCCCAGTCATGAGATTTCCAGAGGAGGGTGTCGAGTCTATAGTTTTCTGCGACACATCAGTGACTCGGCTTTTCTGTGCCCAGATGTAGCGTCATGAAGTGATTGGTAATGCTTCATTCCTGCTTAGTCCACATGAGCATAACAATGTGTCCCATGATCTCGAGTTGGCAGCGGATGTCTTCACGTTGAATATGTGGAGACACTACCTGATGGGTGAGAGGTTTAACGTCTATTCTGACAGCAAGAGCCTCAGGAACATCTTTTCGAAGAAAGAACTGAATCTACGGTAGAGAGGATGGCTAGAGTTCCAACAAGAAAATGATTTTGAGATCATATATACTTCTGGAATGGGGAACAATGTTTCAGATTCTCTTAGAAGAAGGTCGAGCTCACAACTGTTGAGAGAGGCGACACAACAACTAGCTATGTTTCAGTTATCCTTCGTGGATGGAGAGGATACAACTTACCTGTAGTCGATGGTTGTCACCCCTCCACTCATACAGCTACTTAGGGAGGCACAACTTGTGGATGTTGATTGTGTGGCATACATGCTCAGTTATCCACAGGACAAGCTCCTGATGGATATTCACAAGGTGGGGACCACATAATTCTTTTGAGAGGATGCACAGTTGTACTAGTGGCGTTGCACGAGGAGATCCTGAGGTAGTTTCATACAACCCTTTTGGCGGTACATCCAGGGGTGGAAAATATTTAAAAGGATCTCCGATGACAGTTTTGGTGGTCATGCATGTATAATGCAGTAGCAGAGTTCATTTCTCGAGAGCTCACATGACAGAAGGTGATGGTTGAGCACCAGGTTCCTGTGGGATTATGTAACCCCTTGGATGTTCCAGATTGGAAGGGATTAAAGGAAGATTTTGGGACTTAGCTACACTTGAGCACACTGCTTCATCCTCCAACTGAAGGTCAGACGGAGAGGACTATTCAGGTTATGGAGGATATGTTGCGGGCCTGTAACATGGAATTTGGTCGCAGTTGGGAGGACCACCTACCGCTGGTGGAGTTCACATACAATAATATCTATCACTCCACAATTGGTATGGCATCGTTCAAGGCCTTGTATGGGAGACCCTTCCAGTCATCACTCTACTAGACCGACCCCGGAGAGTCAGCACTCATGGGTTCAGAGTTGGGGCGATCCACCAAAGAGAAGATGAAAATCATCCAGGAGAGGATGAAGACTACATAGAGCTGGAAAAAGTCTTATGCTGATAGATGAAAGATACCTCTAGAGTTCGAAGAGGGAGACCACGTCTTTCTTTGGGTCAGACCTTGATGAGGTTTGCAGAGATTTGGCCGAGGTGGTAAGATATCTCCGAGGTTTATCGGATCTTTCCAAATACTGTGCAGAGTTGGTGAGGTGGGTACTGGAAAGCTCTACCACCACGGTTGCATCAGGTACATGATTTAGTCCATGTGTCACAGCCGAGGAGGTATGCGCAAGACCAATTTTACGTCATTGTCTGTGGCGAGCTGGACATTGAGGTTGGAGTGACCATTACTGAGTACCCGGTTGAGATCAATGATTGGTTGGAGATGATGCTTCGTGGGCAATCGATTCCCTTGGTTCACGTCTGGTGGCAGCACACGAATCTTCAAGAGAGCATGTGGAAGTGGGGGGCCCAGATTCTTAACTAGTACCCCCATATTTGTTAGTATCCTTTGTTTTGGATTTTTGCGGACGTAAATCCCCAAGGTGGGGAGAATGTAATGGCTTAGATTTTTCTTTTTATTATTTTGAAATATTATATGGAATTGTTTTGAGACCGGGTGCGAATACAACACATCATTTCGAGGTCCAGTGAACCCGGAATGGTGGTTTGATCTTCTTTTAAGTTAAGTGAGTCAAAATTTGTAAGCGTTTGTTGCAGTTTCCAAATGGATGCTCAGATTAAAAATATGAGCACACCATTGTGTCCGGGACGAAGAATTTACCTAATAATGAGTCTAACCTCGACCGGAATGGGTCGAGGGAAAAAGTTAATTTTCGGATGGTTTATGTAAAATAAAATAAAACAAATCCACAAGTTTATTTTTTTATTAAGGAATCATCCCTTGTAGCGCAGCAACGACACATCAGTTTCCTAAATTAATGACGCATAATAATGACAGAAAATGGAATGTTGGACTCATTAATACCGCCACACAATTAAATTCCAAACATTTTTCCCTTTTTTTGGGATATTCAAATGTTTAACGTTGGTGAATATTTAGTAGAACAACTGCCGAAATCCGTGGGGCGTTGGAGAAAATTCTCAGCGACGAACAATGATGGATCAATGTTGAGAATCACTATGCTAAAAATGTTAAAGGATCTCGATGATGAAGACAACACGACACATTTCCCAATGATCGATCCGTATGGGTTTTTTATTTTATTTATTTTCCCCATTTGTGTTTTTAAACGACTAACCCGAATCAACCACGAATATGTTGATCCGCGGATTCGTTTGTTCGCGCGGGAGAGATTTTCATTTTGGATTATTATGGGGAATTAATCGACGTTATTTAATATTTTATATTTCATCTCTTTTTAATCCTATTAACGGGAATAGATCAACATTGTGACGAATGACAATGGAGGTTTTTTCCTCAATTTGTTTATTGGATTTCTTCCCCCTTGTTTCTCGCACGTTCTTCAGGTTCATCGCACAGCGACGAACTACAGATTTTTGCGCTTCCATTTTGCAATTCAGAAAATCACAAATCAAAGGTTCGACACCACAATGATCTTCAGTGGTGCGACGACAACGACAGACGATGAATCAGACATAATCTGGAGGAACTTTTCTTCGAGCGTTCATCATGTGGGAAGATCAAAACATGTTTTCTGGCCGATCGGAAGTCCGAAAACATCAGGAGAAGCTTCGTGGTGTCGGGGTGACCTAAACCTGAAGGTTTCATGGTGATCATATGGCCTGATCAACGATCAGAGCAGCATGGGAGGCATGCCTATGAAGAGATTCATTTCTTGAAATTTATAGATTACAGGGCGTGTACTTCTGAAGAACACGCCGTGAAGTACTGGTGGCGGCTAGGGTTTCAATGGTTAGAGAGGAATCACATGGTGTGTGACCTTGGTCACACGGTGTGTTGGACTTTTCCAGAAACTCGGCATGTATTTTTCGAAATTCACAGACACGGGATGATCTACACGGCTTCATAACACAGCGTGTACAACATGAAAAAAGTGGCTACGCAGAGCTCTACGTGTATTCTGGGGATACACAAACACGGGTTGGAGTACACAAGTTGATAACCGTGTACGAGCACATGTCCAGCGCACACGAAGCCAACCCCAGTCACTCAGACATGGCGAGTAGAGCGTACTACACATCATGTACTCAGTTTTTCTACAAGACCAATCTTACGACACGGGCCGTTGTACACGGGTAGTACCTAGGGCCAGATAACACGGTGTTTATCTTTTCTACCCACCATGTACTTTTTGTTAAATGACATGGTCATCCTGTTCATCATATTAAGGACATCTTCTGTTGGGTTTGTGCTCCTTATTCTCATTCCCCAGAAGGCCAAGCATCATTTCCTCACACAAGAGTATGATTATTTCAGTAGGACTTTCTATGATAGAGTCATGAATTCATCAGAGAGGCCCAGATCGATAACCTCTATCCATTTGTGACACTAGGTAGAGTTAGGCATTGACGTGACCAGCTCTACAGGGTGATGATCCTCTCCCTAGCTGGTGTATCACCTAACTAGTGAATCCGGATGAGTCGTGATATAGGCCATGGACCTAGATATGATCCTTACCTTTGTATCGTGATCATTCCCACTTAGATGTGTGTCTCCCATAATGAGTGCATCTATCTACCGTAACCTTCCCGCTCAGATGTGTGTCTACCATAATGAGTGTAGCTACCTCTTGTGACTATTCCCGAAGAATAGCACTTCTCGGACGGAAGTCATCTGAGCTATAATACTCATAGAGTTTGTTCTCCTGGAACGAGTGCATCACAGAATCTTAGATAGAATCCCAAACGTGGTTATAAGGTTCTGTGACTTGTCCTTAGACATCGGGCCTGGGTTTTGTGTATATCTGGTTTGTTCTATATGTTATGTAGACATATACTGTGCCTAGCTGACTGTATCATTACTTTGTGTACTTTTTTGTGGTTATCGGGTCCTGTACTGAGTATTGATATACTCACCCCTACGTGGCTCTTGCCCACATGTCTGGTGTCTTGTGTAGACGACCATCCTTTTGACAGTGTCCAGGGTGGACCAGCACAAGACCGAGCTTTCTGATATCCCTACAGGACAAGGCGTTCCTACAGCTACGAGCGATAGTGTCACGACCCGCCTTCATCAAAAGGAGGGAGGGGTCAGCAGATTGCCCAAACCTTCCTTCTTTAAGTTGAAGGAGAGATAATGACCCCCGAAACCAGCCTTCAATAGGTCCCGGAGTGGTTACCAGTAACAAGGGTATAAAATCACACACACTAAATGGAATTCATTACCCTTTTTCTTTTAATAGGATTAGGAGATAAGATAGTGAATCCCACAACACCAAAACTAAAAGTGCAAGTACAGTTGAAAATAAATCATTCTCATATGCCTGGTCGAAGGTAAAATATATAGGTCACAAAACTCCAAAGGTAAAAAGATACCAAAAAAAAGGAAACAACAATAGTAACTGCCCCAAAGGTCCAATCAAGTACAGTCCCGCATGATCCCTTATGTCCTCCTGGAATCTTGAAAACAGTTTTATATACTTAGGGTGAGCATACAAGTAAACTCAATAGGGAAAAACCTAATGCTCTCATGAACAAGTGTGGAGACGTACTAAAGTCATGTGAGATGCAAACAACCAAACACTATCAAGGATTCTATCCATCCCACTCAGCGGGCATGCTCACCAAATAATGCAAGGAATAAGGTAAAAGTAAAGCACAAAATCATATTTGGGTACCCAGCGCCACATTCCCACTAGTTATTGAAGACCACCTACGCATCGGACCAATCCCGCCATTCTCATCACAGTCCCCCTACCAAACCACGCCCTCACACACCTTGACCACAACAACACATCCCACCCAGAAACACCTAGGTCACAACCAAAAACCCACCAACAGACACCTGGGCTACAACTTTCACACGTAACCACGCCTGCAAACACCTAGGTGAGAATAACCACTTCCACTCCCGAATACACCTGGGATAGAAGAACTAAATCCACGCCCGAAGACACCTGGGCCTCATCTCGAAGATACTTGGGAAACCACCTTCCCGCATACACCTGGGCCAACCACCACAAAACTTTTCCTAAAGATTCATGGGCTAATAATGGACTTTATGCCATCTCACCCTTCCTGTAGAGTCTTGGGCTATTCCTAAAAGGGAGAAGAAATCGAGATAATAACCAGCCACTCATATGAGTGTTGGGGAAAACACCATCCCCCATGAAATGGGGGTGTTCGGCACTAAGTGCTCAACATGGGTGGGGCATGAATAAGAAACACAAAAACTACATGTATATGTATAGGTAACAAGCACTCACCCAATCTAGGTTTTTCTTCATCCAACCTAAAGAATACTATCCTTACTATTCATTTGCAAGAGAAGAGAACTGCACCCATTCCCAATTACAACTCACACGAAAAAAAATCCCCATTTGTACCATCCTTGTTTACATGTTCAGTAAAAATGTTTAATTAAGTTTATGCACCTACATGGGCATCTAGTAAGCATAAACACAATCCAAGGAAGGAGTACACCCAATAGAAATTTAAACATTCACACTCAGTTCTCTTGTAAAAAACATCATGTGAGACCACTACAAGTATTGGAACCAATGCACACAAAAGTGAGATATAGTACCAAGTTCCTAGAACTATGAATAAGAAGGTTTCACAATAGAAGGGGATGCCACCCCAATTCATGATACAAACAGAGGATCCCATCCTCACCCAAATCACCCCAGCAATCCAATCCCATATCAATGAAATCCATAATGTCACTCGTACTCGACCCATAGAGTAAAAAAACAAACCAATACTACCAACAAAAGGTATAATAAATATGTATTTTAAATTTTAAATGATTTAACACAATCCATGATTTCAATTCCATTGGGCTTAAACCGGGGTTCTCATAGAAAAGGATTTGATCCTGATGCTTCCAATTTATTTAGACGAATATACATATTTAACCAATTTCCTTTTCACAATAAAAGTATCACAACCAAAATACAAGCCATTTAAACATAACAAGAGATAAGGGTATATTAGTGCACAAAGAAAGTCAACCGACAGCCATGATTTTTAGTAGGCATAAGCCCACAGAATTCTGAAAACATTAATCATGAATGAGGAAAAAAATAGAGCAGCATCATCGATCACACCCCACCCCTTCATTCATTAGAATCCATTTATTATTTTCATTAAATCATGGTTCATACAATTCTACAGAAGTAGTAGTGTACCAACCCTACAAGATACGCATAAAGGAGAGATGAAGTTGAAACCCATACCTGATTGAAGGATCAGCATTAAGTGCGAGAGTAGCAGGAGCTCCACAGAACACGATCAAGGAAAACACCATCGGGGTACAACTCTTCAGGAGGAAGGGTACTACATTGGTAGGGTGATCGAGAAATAGAAATGTAGGGAGAAGCATTATGTTATAAAGGCGTATAAGGGCAAGGATACAATGCCCAAAGAAGGTTAAGATACAGAGAAAAACTCGGAACCGAGGAAGGAGCGGTATCGTGGGTTGAGCACGCGGTTTGACCACCCCACCCATGCAACATAAAAGATCCCGACCCTTCGGGGCGGTTAAAACAAAAGGACACCACCGTAACCAATGACACCTCAAAACGCGGTTAAAGGCATGAAAAAATTGCATGGTTTTTCATTTAAGGAGGGTATCTTACCAAACATTTAATTTAAATACCAAGGATTTAAGGGGTCAAAACATGGTTTAAAACCATTTTGTGCAAAAGGAGGGACTACTGGAAAAACCCATGGGGGTCACCAGTAGGTAAGGTCTACAGGTTAGCCGAATCTACTAGTAGGCTGAGCTAGAAGAAGGCCCATGTACAGGTAGGCTGCGGCTACCGGTAGTCCTACTACCGGTAAGCCGAGCTACCGGTAGGCCAACCTACGGGTAGGTTGAGCTACCGGTAGGCCTCCTACCGGTTGGCTAAGGCTACCGTTAGGGGTCTTAAGCTTCACCAAGAAGCCTTTATAACTTTCCCAAACTACCCAAACCACCCAACATCATATTTTCAACAAGTAATGGACCCCAAAAAACTCTTCCATTACATCATATACTTCTCAAACTATTCTCATCCCCAATAATATAAGATCAAACCAGAAGGGAGAAGAGTAGGGTCATAACAACCACTCTCTCAAGATACTTCTTAGGGGAAAACCCTTGAGTTCTTCTAAAGATGGAACAAAACCCTCCCCCTACATCTGGAAATACTCACCCAAGAGTTATCAACCACAAAATTCACAACAAGGAAAATGATTTACACTGGCCAACTCCTGAGTCAGGGAGTCCCTTCCAACATGTCAGGATATTATCCGCTTTGTGCAGCACTGACTTGCCCGCATGGGTTTAATTGCATCCGCATTAATGTGTCCTAATTAGAAGTCAGGTTTTCCTATCATCACACATCCGAACACAAATAGAGGAAACATGGAACATATCATCTCATGGTTAATAAAAACAAGAATTTCCGAAATTTATGTACAATGTGAAACATTATAACAAAACTCCGAACAAAACAACAAGGAAGTCAAAACTGCTCTGGGTACTGAACGCGTAATTGGGAATCCCTCTACCAAGTGCTCTCTTCCTGAACACCATTCCTCCACAACACACGATCCAAGGGGATGGTTCATCTTCGAAGCACTTTTTCCTTATGATACTCGATCTTGATTGGTCATTCTATGAAGGTCGCATACTCTTCTACATCTAACTCTCCCCAATCGATGATGTGTAGTCATCGTGTTGATATCCACAAATCTGGGTGATGTGAAAGATTTTGTGAACTTTCTCCAACTGAGGTTGCAGTACCAGTTGATACTCCACCTTAACAACTCGTCCCAACACCTCGAATGGTCCGATGAACCTTGGGGAGATCTTACTACCCTTCCCAAACCTTTGATGCCCACGTTGAGGCGAAACCATCAAGAACACATGATTCCCAACCTCGAACTGCAAGGCCCCCCTACTTAGAACGTCATAAGACTTATGCCGGTCATGGGATGCCTTTATCCTTTCACACATGAGTTTAACATTTTCTGTCATTCACTGCACCACCTCCAGGTCAAGGATGCCCACCTCTCCGACTTCGGTCCAACACACGGGTGAGCGACATGCCCTCCCGTACAAGGCATATAACGGAGCCAGACCAATGGTATAGTGATAGCTATTGTTTTAGGAAAACTCTATCAGAGGCTATGTCTCACCCACAATCCTTCTGAGTCCAGAACACATGCCAGCATCATATCCTCCAACGTCTGTATGGTGCGCTTTGTTTGTCCATCTGTCTGGAGGTGGAAAGTAGTGTTAAGAGATGGCTGGGTGCCAAAAGCGTGCTTCAATCCTCTCTAAAATCACTAGGTAAACCATGCATCCCTATATGATACAATGAAACTCAGAATTCCACGAAACTGTACCACCTCGTCCACATACCTTCGTGTTAAAGCCTCTACTGCACCTGACTCCTTGATTTCGAGAAAGTCAGCCGATTTCGTCAACCAGTCCACTACTACCCAGATGGCGTCATATCCCCCTTGCACCTTGGGCAGTCCCGTGATGAAATCCATCCAGATGTCATCCCACATCCTCTTTGGGACAACTAGAAACTGCATTAGGCTTCCTGAAACACGGTTTTCATCCTTCACCTGCTGACACACTAGGCACTTGGCCACAAACACTACCACCGATCGCTTTACTCCGAGCCACCAACAATGTCACTTCAGACCCTGGTACATCTTGGAAACTCCCAGGTGCACTGCTAGGGGTGAGTTTTGGAACTCACTAAGAACCTGGACATGCATCACCTCTGGGACAAACAACTTTCCTCGGAAAAGAATCATGTTCTGACCATCCTCTGTCCACCCTTCCGGAGCATTGCCCTGGTCAAATCCGTCATGCATCACTTCACACTCTGGGTCTCCCCACTGAGACTCCTCCACTTAAAGAAAAAGAGAATATTGTACTGTCATCTAATAAAGGAAACCTCTACTGCTATCCATCTTCACATCCAGGTGCAAGGCATCCAACTCCCATATTGCCTTCCTGGCATTTGCCGACTATCAGACTGCCTCCTTCTGCGACCTCCTGCTCAAAGCATAGACCTCTACATTCATTTTTCCCGAAGTGTAGGTAATCTCTAAGTCGTAATATTTGGGGAACTCTATCCACCTTAATTGTCATTAGTTTAGGTCCCTCTAGGAGAAGACAGACCTCATGATTTTGTGATCTATGAAGTCCACAAAGCGTTCTCTGAGGTGGTAATGCCGTAATAACATTAGTGTGAAAACAACTGCTAAATGTTCCAGATCGTGGGAGGCATAATTACGCTCATGAGGGCCTAGCTTCCTAGACCCATTGGAGATCACCCCTTGTCGTTGCATCAACACACATCTGAGGCCCTTCCTTAATGCATAAAAAAACCTCATAAACATCCCCTTCCTCTGGTAGTCCCAGCACTGGGTCACTAAGAAAATTATCATTCAGATAGTGGAAGGCCACCTCGCACAACTCACTACACATGAAAACCTAGTCCTCATTGTTCATGGTTGTCAAACGGGCTGAAACTCGGGAGAAGTTGGGCACAAATCTCCAATAGTAACCTGCCAGCACGAGGAAATTATGAACCTCTGCCACATTCAAGGGTGATACCCAAGAAACAACCTTCTGATATATTTATGGGTACCCCAATACCCCCTACTCATACAATATGTTCCCAATGAAGTGTACCTCTCATGTGTTGAACTTGCATTTCGACAACTTCCCATAGAGTTGGTGCGGTCTGAAGACCTCAAAAACCATCATCAGATGCTCAATGTGGTCCTCCTCTGATCTTGAAAAAATAATTATGTAGTCGATGAACATGACTACAAACCGATCCAGGTACTCCCGGAAGACAGAGTTCATAAGCCCCATAAACACAGTTGGGGCGTTCGTAACACCGAAAGGCATGACTACAAACTCGAAGTGCTCATATCTGCACCTGAAGAACCTCTTCAAGATGTCTCGCTCCTTTACCCTCAACTGGTTATACCCAGACTGTAGGTCGATCTTCGAGAACCATGAGGCCCCCTTCAGTTGGTCGAAAAGATCGTCTATCCTTAGAAGAGGGTAGTGATTCTTGACCGTTACCTGATTCAGCCTCCTTTAGTCTATGAAAAACCTGAGACCACCATATTCCTTCTTTGAGAACAAGATTGGAGCACCCCTCAGTGACACACTTGGTCAAACTTAACCCCTCTTTATCAGGTCTTCAATCTGAATCTGCACCTCTCGTTGCTCCGAAGGTGCCATCAGGTAAGGAGCCATCGAAATCGGATGAGCACTAGGCTGCAAGTCTATCCCAAACATGATATCACAACGAGGGGTAGAGTCATTACCATCTTATGAAATACGTCCATAAACTCACTGACTATCTCTGGTACCTCCATCATCTCAACATCTACTGACTCTACTGACAGCTTAGCTAATAATGAGAGGAGGGGTTCCTCTCGCATCATGCCCTTATTACCGCTCCACTCGCTGGTGAAAGTAACATTCCGGCCGCCAAAGTCTGAATACATGATCCTTTCTTGGAATCAGTCGATGACATCACAAATATAGAACAACCATTCGATGCCTAGGATAACATCGTATGGCTGTATCTGCAATATAATGAGATACCTGACTCACTAATGTGGCCCTATCATCAGTCTACATCCTCGACATACATATAACAAGTCTGTCTAAACTCCGACTATTTTTCTCAGCACCAGGGGCACTAGAAGTATCTCGGAATCTATACCCAATTTACAGGCTAGACTGGGTGCAACAAAGGAGTGAGAACCTCTGATATCGAACAAGGCATAAGCAAGGTTTCTTAACAAACTGATCATACCTCGAATGACCTATGGTCTTGCTGGAACTACTACCTCCGCGGTGTGAAACTGCCCACGCCCCGCTCCTCTGCCTCTCGGTTGTCGGCCGCCTCCCTGACCATTCCCTAGTCGAGGTCCCTGAGGAGAACCCTGAGGTCGGCCTCCCCCTGCAACGCCTGCCCTCGGAGGAGTGGGAGCTCGATGCCCCTGTTACAGCTGCTGTAACAGCCTATCTGGAAGTTGCTGTTGGGGTGGGTGTTGGAACTGTCTACCACCGCCGTACTGTACATGGTCCGGGCACTGATTCTAGAGATTTCCATGGCTCCCACAGACGAATAACCTCGGTCCTGGGCCCAAAGGAAAAGGGCGAGGACCGGGGGATCAGAAATGGAACTGTTGTGGCATGCTCCCTAGTGGTCAGAACCTAGAGGTTCCAGATGCTGAAGTTCTGGTGTTGATGAACTTCCCCTTTGATGATCCTAGATGGATCCCCTCTCATGATACACCTCCTAGCATGTGCATCCTCTCCACCACTTCTTCCTTCTTCTGGTCCTCCAAGTATGCCGGTAAGGTGAAGGGGGTAACAATGTATTGGAGGGAGGGTCAGAGCGCCTCCTCTAAACGTCTCGCCCAAGACTCCTCATCTGGAAATAGGTCCTATGAAAAATGGAGGAGGTCCTTGAACTTGATTCCAAACTCCCTTACTGACATACTCCCCTGCAGGAGGGAGAGTAGCTCCTACCTCTTCGATGACTTCATCGTAGATGAGAGGAATTACGCCTTGAACTCTTTCTCAATATCAGACCATGCCACATCAACCTTTCTCCTCTCTCCCAGGTAGAGAATCCTCCATTGATGTTCTTCTCCCCGCATCTAGATAACGACGAGAGGAACCCCGTACTCAGTCGGAGCCCGAATCCAGACGAAATATATCACCAGCTTCAATAGCCAGCTCTTTGTCTTCATGTAATAGGTGCTTCCCTCATACTTCTCACGGGTCTGTCACTAGAATGCTCGAAGCGAATTCTTCCACTAGTTGTCTTCTTCCTATTAGTCAGCCCTCTGCTGATCAGCTGAATCGTCCTCCTAGGCCTCGATCTCCCGCACCACCCGTGGTCGCCTCCCAGGTGCCATAGCTGCAAGGTAAACAAGGAATGCCAAATCCAAGTTGTGAAGAATATTTTTCTTAAAATGTTCTTAAAAATCTTACTTAATTAAATCCCCAAAAAACCCCATGAAACATGAGAAAAAAGTCATTATGCTGCATGTACCATTCCTAGGGTGACTACCATGCAATCAGCGTTGCCTTACATGGTCATTTAGTAGGTCCAGAGTCCTTGAATCAGACCACGGGGTGCCCTAAAATCATGTGTCCTAGCCAGTCTTCCATATCTTAATTAACGCACCAAGATCAACCAACATTGTTTCCTTACCATCCCATGCAATCCTTACTGTTTCTAACTACATACTCTATCCTATCTCTCAACTGTCTCCTCTGATACCATTCTTTCACGACCTGCCTTCACCAAAAGGAGGGAAGGGTCAGAAGATTGTCAGGACCTTCCATCTTTAAGTTGAAGGAGAGATAATGACCCCTGAAACCCGCCTTCAATCGGTCCCGGAGTGGAGACCAGCACCAAGGGTATAAAATCACACACACTAAATGGAAGGCATTACCCTTTTTCATTTAATAGGATCGGGAGATAAGACAGTGAATCCCACAACACAAAAACTAAAAGTGCAAATACAACTGAAAATAAACCCTTCCCATATTCATGTTCAAAGGTTAAAGATACAAGTCACAAAACACCAAAGGTAAAAAGATACCAAGAAAAAGGGAAACAAAAACAACAACTGCCCCAAAGGTCCAAGCTAGTATGGTCCCACATGAATCCCGAAGTCCTCCTGGAAACTTGAAATATGTTTTATATATGTAGGGTGAGAATACAAGTATACTCAGTAGGGAAAAACCTAAAGCTCTCATGCACATGTGGGGAGACATACTAATGTCTCGTGAGAAGCAGGCAACCAAACACTATCAAGGAGTATATCTATCCCACTCACTGGCCACGCTCACCAAATAACATAAGCATTGCGGTAATAGAAAATCACAAAATCATATTTGGGTACCTCGTGCCACTTTCCCACTGGTTATTGAGGACATCCTATGCATCAGACCAATCCTTCCATTCTCATGGCAGTCCCACTACAATGACCTTCCCACATACACATGGTCCACAACCACACATCACACCCTCAAACACCTGGGCCACAACCATTAACCCGCCCACAGACACTAGGGCCACAACTATCACACGTAACCACGCCTGGAAACACCTGGGCAAAAACAACCACTGACATGCCCCAAGACACTTGTGCTAGAAGAACTACTGCCATGCCTGAAGACACCTAGGCCTCATCTCGAACATACATGGGAAAGCACCTTCCCGCACACACCTGGGCCAACCACCACACTACCCTACCCAAGATTTCATGGGTTAATAATGGACATCAGTCCATCACAACCTTCCTGTAGAGTCTTAGACTATTCCAGAAAGGGATTAGAAAATGAGCTAATAAGCAGCCACTCATAGGAGTGTTGGGAAAAACACCCTCTTCCATGAAATGGGGGTGTTAGGCACTATGTTCTCAACTTGGGTGGGGCACAAATAAGAAAAACAAAAACCTCAAGTATATGTATCGGTAACAAGAACTCACCCAATCTATGTTTTTCTTCAACCATCCTAAAGAACACTATCCTTAATATTCTTTCATAATAGAAGAGAACCACACCCATCCAAAAGTCACAACTCACACCAAACAAAATCCCCATTTGTCCCATCATTGTTTCCATGTTCATTAATAATGTTTAAATATTTTTTTTCACCTACATGGCCAACTAGTAAGCATAACCACAAGCCAGTGAAAGAGTACACCCAACCGCAATTTTATCATTCACACTCGGTTCTGTTGTAAAAACACATAAAGAGAGACCACTCCATGTATTTGAACAAAATCATGCCAAAGTGAGATACATTCCCAAGTTACCAGAACTATGAATAAGAAGGTTTCACAACAGAAGGGGATCCCATTACAATTGTTGATACAAACAGAGGATCCCACCATCACCCACATCACCCCAGCAATCTAAGACCTTATCCAAGAAAACCATATGGTCACCCGTACTCGGCCTGTGGAGGAAACAACTAAACCAATAATACTAACAAAAGTTAGACTCAACAAGTATTTTAAAATTTAAAATATTTAAAACATTCCATGATTTCAATTCCACTGGGCATAAACTGGGGTTATTATTGAAAAGGAGTTGATCCTGGTGCTTCCAATTTTTTTAGCTGAATATACATATTTATCCAATTTACATTACACATAAAACGGTTCACAACCAAAATTAAATCCATTTAAACATCACAAGAGGTTAGGGTTTATTAGTGCACAGAGAAAGACCACCAACTTCCATGATTTTTAGTGGGCGTAAGACCATAGAATTCAGAAATCATTAATCATGAAAGAGGATAAAAACATAGCAACATCATCGATCACACCCCTCCACTTCATTCTTTAGAATCCGTGTATTGTCTTCATTAATTTTTGTTCATCAAATTCTACAGAAGTATTAGAATACCCACCCTACAAGATACACAGAAAGGAGAGATGAAAGAGAAACCCCTACCTAACTAATGGATAGACGTTAAGTCCCTGCGGGAGTTGCAGGAGCTCTACATAACACGATCAAGGAAAACTTCAGTAGGTTACAACTGGTCGGGAGGAAGGGTACTCCGTCAGCAGGGTGATCGAAAAATTAAAGGTAGGGAAAAGCCTTTAGGTTATAAAGGCTGATAAGGGCTGAGATACAACACCCTTATATGGTTAAGATATGTATTAAAACTCAGAACTGCTGAAGGAGAGGGTTTGTGGGTTGACCACGTGGTTGGGCCACCCGTCACACGCAACCTAAACAAGCCCCACCCTTTGGGGAAGATAAAACAGAGGCCCCCCCCCTTGCCAAGGACTCCTCAAAAGGCGGTTAAATGCATGACTACAACGCATGGTTTTTCATTTAAGTAGTGTATCTTACCCAACATTTAATTTAAATACCAAGGCTTTAAGGGGGTCAAAAAAGGGTTTAAAAACCATTTTGCGCAAAAGGAGGTGATACTGGAAAAACCAATGGGGTTCACCAGTAGGCTAGGTCTACCGGTTAGCCGAGGCTACCGGTAGGCTGAGCTACCGATAGGCCAAGCAACCGGTAGGCTGCGGCTACCCGTACACCGAGCTACTGGTAGACCGCGACAACCGGTGGACCAAGCTACCGGTAGGCCGAGCTACCAGTAGGCTGCATCGACTGGTAGGTCGAGCAACAGGTAGGTCGCGGCCACCGGTGGGCTGCGGATACCGGTGGCCTAAGCCACCGGTAGACTGAGCCACCGTTAGGCCGAGTGACCGATAGGCTACGGCTACTGGTAGGCCCAGCCACCCATAGGCTGAGGTACCAGTTGGCCTACTACTGGTATTTCGAGCTACAGTTAGGGGTCTTAAGCTTCCCCGATAAGACTCGATAACTTTCCCAGACTACCCAAAACATCTAACATCAAATTCTCACCAATTAATGGACCCAAAAACCCCGATCCATTACAGGAAGTCCCAATTCCTTTTGGGATTACTGGTTGGACTTTGTAGTTTTCAGACTCTTGTTATTGGTGGGCTTTTATTCTGGCCCAGTTTACTTTTTCAGAAGTTATGGGCATTGAGATGTGTGTGTGTGTATAGGTACATAAGAAATGCATCCCATGTTAGTAATATGCCTCTTCGGTGCTAGTCACCGGCCCCTAGAAAATTGGAGGCAGGCTTGTGGAATCACGGTGCGGGCCCCACTAGGACGAGTTGTGAAAATCATTATCCATAAATCTATGAAAAAAAAACACAATGATCAGAAGATGTCTTCCTGAAACCCTAATGAAAAATGACAGATTCAAACTTCTTAAACCACCGGCACAAAGCTTTCTTCAAACCAGACACACACTTCTTCATCCTGCAGACATGATTTTCATTACATGTTTCAACAAAACCCTCTGGATTCTCCATATAAATCTCCTCCTCTAAATCTTCATGGAGGAAAGCGGTCTTCACATCCATCTTCTCAATCTGCATATCTAAACTGGCATCCTAACCAAGAACAACTCGAATTGATAAAAATTTTACAATGGGTGAGAAAATGTCATCAAAATCAATAACTTTATTCTCACAAAAGCCTTTGGCATCTAACATTTCCTTGTATTATGGAAGGGAACTAGAATCAACATTTTTATTTCGATAAATCCATCGATTTTTCACAGCACTCTTCCTTGTCAGTAACTTTATCAGCTCAAAAGTGAGGTTGTCGTGTAATGATGTCATCTCTTAATCCCATGCTGCAACACATATGTCCTTCTGTTCACTCTCCATTCCCTAATCAAAAGATTCTGGTTCTCCCCTTCAGCGAGAAGCACATACACATCAGGTGAATATCGTGTAGAAACAGTGAGATGTTGAGGTGACCACCAGAGTGGAATTGTGGGATAATTAATAACCCCCGGAAGCAGATCATCATAATCATAAGATGAATTAGAAACATCCACTCTAAATTTTTCACCTTGATCATCATTTTATACGTTAACATGATCATCAAAATCAACAATATGAGTTAAATGTAAATCAGAACATGGATCAAGACTAAGAAAACCATCAAAAGTGGGAGAAGTTTCTTTTTCTCCCTTATCAATCTCTGCAATGTTATGATCCTCCATAAATAGTTCATCGCATCTTCTGACAAGTTTCTTCAAAAGAGGAACATAGAACCTGTACCCAAATTCATCATGTCCATAGCTAACAAGAAGACACTGATGTGTCTTACCATCCAGCATAGATCTCTCATATCTAGGAACTTTGAACAAAAGCCTTGAATTCAAAAACATGCAAGTCATCATACCAGATATCTTTACCATACCAAAACATGTCCGGAGTGTCTATCTGAAAAAAACCACAAGTGATAAATTGAAAATATAAGAAGCAGTAAGTAAAACCTCACCCCAAAAATGTCCAAGAAACATAGCTTCCGAAAGAAAACAACAATCTCTTTCCTGCAATGTCCTATCCATCCTCTAAGCTACACCATTCAGTTGAGGTGTATTGGGTGGTGTTTTCAGATGCCGAATACCTTCCTTCCTACAATACTGATCAAACAGACCACAATACTCTCCCCCATTTATAGTGAAAATACATTTCAATTTCTTGCTCGATTATCTCTTAGCAGAAACATTAAATTGTTTAAAAAAACTGAGCACATGACTTTTGGATTTCAAGACATAAATCCAGAGCATTCATGAGTAATCATCAATAATTGTAACTAAATAAAGACAACTACTAAAACTATTAAATTTAAAATGACCACAAACGTCATAATGTACCAATTCAAATACCCGTGACTTCCTATGTGGAGTATGACTGCTGAAACTAACTCTTCTCTGTTTCCCACCCATGAAATGATCACATGTGTCCAATTTGACAGTTTCCAAATATGGAACACGATTTCACTAGGCCAAACAACCAAGACCTTTCTCAATGATGTGACTGCGCCTCTTATGCCACAACATGGACGAAACACAACAGTCAACAACTCAAGTCGTATCAAAAGAAATAGAAGCTCTAGTCCAGTACAAACCAAATATATTCTTCCCATGACCCACAATCAAAGATCCTATTGAAATATTTCACTGGCAATCCCCAAAAGTTCTGATAAACCCACAATCATCAAGAACGCTGATAGAGATAAAATTTATGTGAACGTCGGGTGCATGTCGAACATTCTTCCAAATCAGCTTACTTCATGTACTGGTCTTTAAACAAACAGTCTCGATGTATACAACATCAGCATGACCATCATTTCCCATATTAAAAATTGAAAATTTAACTGGGCTGTAAGATGTAAATAAATCCTTCCTTGATTTCACATGAAAACAGACACCACTGTCAACAACTCAGCAATAATCTTCAAAAGAAATGTCAATGGAGTCATAAAAAATAACAAGATCACCCCCTATAGGAGCGACAACATATCATCTCCATATCCATTTTTCATCTGTGGTTTTTTCATAAATATGTTATATCTTTTTAGTTGATGACAAAACTTATTAACATGGACCTTATTACCACAATGATAACATTCAAAATCACTCTACTTCAGTCCAGATTTGCTTCTGCCTCTGTTCTTATCTTGACTGCTCTACCCACGGTCCTAGATTCTCCCCCTGTTCTCTGTGACCAGATGCTTGGAAGAGGATAACTGCTGAGTGTGTCTCCTGAACTCTTCATTTAAAATAGAATACTTGAAAAAACTAAATGTCCCAACACCATTAAGAGCAGAGCCAGTTTGAGTAACATGTACATTTTCCCATGAATCGGGTAAAGTGTTAACCAAAAAAGAGAGCTAAAACCATATCTTCAAAATTGATACCCATTCTAGACAACTAATCAAAACATCCATTATATTCACTTATGTAATCCGAAATAGACGTACATTCTCTTTACCTCAAGTTCATCATTTTCATGAGAATAAACTGTTTATTGTTTCCCGTCTTCAAAGCGTAGGTCGTCCAAAGATTCTCCCAGAACGTTCTGGCGTAAGAGATGTTGACAATTTGGTTCTTCATGTTGTATTCAACCCATTGGGGAATGATGAATCAAACCAACTCATACTGAAATGCCCATTCTTCATCTGAAATCCTCTCTAGCATTAGGGTAATAAACACGGGAAAATTCATAATCTTGACAAAAAGAAGATCCTTCATTTTAAGTCTCCACATATGGTAGTTTGTACCATTTAACCAAATCATCCTACTTTAGTTTCCCTCCATAAATAAAAATGAATCAAAACCAAACCCTCGACTACCATATGTTGGGGAAGATGGGAAAACAGAAGAACGCACCAAAAATTGAAAAGTCAACGCACATAGGTAATTGTATCTTTCCACCAAAATAGAAGCATATACGCATCAACAAAATTAAATTTGTAGAAAATAAATTTTACACCATAACTTTTTACGTGGAAAACCAGATAGGAAAAACCATGGGACCTAGTCCAGAAAGAGGGATTCACTAAAATAAAGAGGTACATGGTAGAGACTCCCCAAAATTGAAGGGATCTAAAAATTAATAATCTAGAATAAAAGTCTAGATCAAAAGATATAGAGTAGTAAAGATGATCGTTGAAGAAAGGAGATCAAAAAATTAGATTTTCTCTTGGTGTTGTTGTTGCCAGAGATGTTGAAATCCCTTGCCTCTGCCACATTATATAGATAAAATAATCAGCATCAAATAATGTTTCCTTGTCATAAGAGTGTTACCAAGTGAATTAAATCACACGATCTTGGCCCACATTAAAAATATCCCATTAAAAGAGAAACTGCATGGGAACCATTTGAGGAGGCGTTACTCGGTGCGCCAACCCGAAAGGCACCGAACAATTTATTTATATTATTAATATATATTCATTTTAAATTATAATTTTTTAATGTTTTTAATATGTATGAGAAAAAATATTATTTGTTCATATAAGACCATCTCTAACCCACACCATTTTCCATAAAATTAATCTCCAACGTGCGCCATGCCTAACATGATTCAGGTGTTTATTTAATAAAATTAAAAATATGGGGATGTGCATCATGGTGACTGGTAATGATTGATAATGTATTTTAGGATCATGCATTTCAGTCTCGATAGTGCCTGCAATCGAGAGATGTCTAGAGGTCGATGGTTGTGTTGATGTAGGGATCACTACAAGGCTTGAGTGGTGGGCATCTGGGGAGAGGTGAATTCATGGGATGGAACGATTGTGGATGTAGGAGGGGAAACAACTCTTTATTACTAATATTTTCCACAGAGTTTGACAGTGTACCCATGAGTAATGATGGCAGTGCTCCATCGCTGATGATGGCCTCACGCGACACGATGTCGGTGTTGTAGGAGTTTAGTGACATATTTGGATGCACAGACGATGTTTATATGAAGTTCAGAGAGATTATGTGGTGGAAGGATTTTTTGAAATGTTATTTGGAACATACAACACACAATTGACAATGATGTTGGGGGTCTGATGTTCATCTATGACAATACCCCATGATGTTCAGTAAAATAATGGAATTGTATTGTGCGGTCGGGTCCTATCCATAATTTGTTTGTAGGGGAGGCCCAATTGATTGTGATAAATCCTTTAGAGGTTCACAATAATGTATGGTCCTATGTGCCAAGGCGGTCTATGAATATGTTTTAAATGACTTAGAGCCAAAATCAATAAAACAAGAGGTCTATTGGAATTTTGAATATAGGTGGGTTATCTATTATGGGGGATATGGCATGTCGATGGCCCCATGGTTCAGCTTTGTGTTTATGTATTAATGTATCTCTCTCATTGAGTACCTTATATATATATATATATTATTTATGAATTTTTATTCATTTTGTGTGTATGTTTTTTCATCTATTTTTATGAAATAAATGGCCTCATTCTATTTGGGTATTGGAATATCTATTAGGTAGCATGTACCCCCATGGCCAGGTGGCCCATGGAATTGAATGACGTTTTTCTGTAGTTTCATGCATGCACGATCCGGTATGCATCACAAGGAATGCTTCATGATTTCATCAACGCATTCTTGCATCATATACATATTACTACCAGCAAGAGTCACTGCATGCAGTGTAAATTCGACAAGGGGAATAACAAGCTTCAAACACTAGTTATTATGTGTATGTAATTGATGTAATTAATCATACATATTAACATTTTAATGTATTTAAATTATTCAATTTTATTTAATCATTTTTATTACAATTTCATATAATATGAATTATTCATTTTTAATATTTAAAATTTTTTAATATGTGTTTAATTAATTAATTTTTTAATATATATTTATACTAAAATATTTACTATGATTTTAATTTTCAAAATTTTTTATATGATTATTATTTATTAAGGATTATTCAATTAAATTATTAAAAATTCCTATAATTAATTTATTTAAATGTATTTTTTTATGATTCTATACTTTTTTTATGCATTTACAATTCATTTAATTAATTATTGAAAATTTAAAATATTATATAGTACGTTTTAATATACATAGAATTTTATTAATTTATATGATAAAAACGCATTCAATTTTGTTTATTATATTGTAGTGTTTTTGAAATGTTTGAAAACTATATTTTCACAACCTATACTTTGGGGCCTGTGCCATGACTACCCCACGCCTGCCTTACGTAGGCTAGGGTTTGGAAACTAGCACATGAATGGCATGTTCCAAAAATGAGAAAGCATTTCCTTTAAAGCTATTAAAACACATAGTCCCTGAACAGAACAAAATGAATCCAAGATGTGAAAAACTACAGAAGTAATAGTGTGTACTGAGAGTAAAGGGGCTGGAATACAA
The DNA here is from genome assembly GCA_963277665.1 of Viscum album. Classification (NCBI taxonomy): domain Eukaryota; kingdom Viridiplantae; phylum Streptophyta; class Magnoliopsida; order Santalales; family Viscaceae; genus Viscum; species Viscum album. The sequence goes on along the minus strand of OY728152.1, from coordinate 352,720,619 downwards.
GCTCTAAAGAAAGATAACAATATAACAGAAAATAATAAATAGCTTTTGTGATCGTCCACCAAGGATCCTACCTGAACGATAGGTATAACTCATCTCCATAGCTCTCCTCATAAATCTTCATTGTGGTCCACTATCAGGTCCTAGCTCCCCGAGTCTGAGTGAGGGCCGCCCGACGCTTGCATAAAATACTACATGGCAGGGGAGAAGCCCATGTAGGGGTGTGTATAACAATACCCAGTAGGGACCCCAAGAACCCTGAAGGACTCTCAGAATTCCATAATGGGAAACCAAAAATCCTGATCTCAATTACGAAGCACAAAACAAAATATTCATCTCAAATCATGTATACAACTCAATGTTCAAGAATAATGATGATTAGTCTTGTGATATATCCTTTTATTTTGTTAGGAAGTCTCCACAACTAAACCTAGAACGATTTATTCCATTGTATATCCATAGAGGGTCATATATCGCTGATCCACAATGGGCTTCTCTTAGGCATGTCCTCATCGGGACACACAATGTTGATCCCCACATGGTCTGTAGAATGCTGATACACACATGGTCGCCATGCGGCTGATCCACACGGGGTCAGTAGATGCTAATCCATTGAGGTTCCCTTTGATGTCTATCCACACAGGGTCCTTATGATGAAAATCCTCATGGGGTATCTATATAAAGATCCTCACATGGTCACTAGGATGCTTATCCACATAGGTTTGAAACAATCCTGATCCACACAGGGTCGCTCGATGATGATCTACATAGGGTCGCTACTCAGATGAATGTTTTCCACAGGATCCTCCACACTCGGTGTTCTTGAGTTTGGTAATATATTCTCCTCTTCTAATCAGTTGTACATCAACTAATACCAATATCAACGAAGGAGTAACCCATAGGATCATCATGTATTAAGGGTCCCAATACAGCAGACGATGTGACAACCGAAAGCCCAATATGTGAGTTATTTGCATTTTAATGCTGAGGGATAGGTTGGATTAGGGTATGATCATTCCCATCCATACTACAACGTTATACTATACTTAGTTGGGGTATTTAAAAAGGACTGTCTTGCTCCATGGTTCCCAGCTCCGCAGAGGGTTCGTTAAATGGAGGTCTGGTTCGCTGGATACATCTCTTTAAGTGAGATTGGGCCCGAATGGGTGAGGAACCAGTCCGACCCATTCGGGATGAACCGGTTTGGCTGGGCCATGGCGGGATTATCCCTCAAGTCCGCTGAACAACCCAGCCCACTGGGCAATGTAGACTGGTTCGGTGGCGCGACTCACTATTCGGGTGGCCGCATCGCTCCCCGAACGGCACAAAGAGCCCTTTTGCTCTTCAATAAGTGTTTCCACATGGCCTAGCCATGTTTTCTGTGGTATCTGTAGGGATAGGGCCCCCGTCCTATGTGGATTCGATTCTAAAGTCCCTTAAATTTTGTCTTTGATCGCGCACCACCTCGCCAATGCAGCCGCCCTTCGGGTCCGCACCAGCGCCAAGCAGTGCCGCTCACTTCCACAGACGACAACTGTCGGCCACTTCATTCTTCACCGGTGTCACGCAAGAGGATCTTATGTGGGCCCCCATGTGATATCTGGTTATCAGTTTTCCCATCCTCTTCTTCATACATGCCTCTCAGGATTCTTCCATTACTACACATCTCCTGTATTAATGGTTCTGGCAAGTTAGAAATTCCTCCCCATAATAGAGCGACAATAATGAAGTGTTAGATGGTCGGGGCCATGGTCCATTAGCTCGTGCCCTCCATGTTATATTTGTAACAAGTGGGTAATAATTTATACATCTTCAACTCAAAAAATTAAACCATGATAAATCCCCATTCCTCGATAATTTTTGGAGATTTCATTGTGGTGGAAGAAAATTTTGTCTATGATAAAGATGACAGCATTCGTCATTCATAGTTCAATACCTTCAACATGGCTTTCCAATCTCCCATTCCTCTTATATAAAAGAATTCGCAGCAATTCGTCATAAGTTTCTCTCTTCTGTACAAATAGCCCAACCTTGAGCTTCAATTTAATGGCAGAAAGATTCAACACAGTTTCACAACATTAATACAGTTAATTTGTCTACCGCATTTAATGCTTCAACGTTATGGTTACCAAAAACCAGACTCAATAAATTTAACGGATTGACAACTCAGTGGTCCCACCACACTTCTCAACCTCTATATTTAAATTTAAATAACATTTTCATGTTATCTTATTTTTCTTTTTAAAGTCTAAAAACAATCGTAGATTCTCGTCCCATTATGATAGAGGTGATGCCTCCCTTATGAAAATCTGGTCACTGTAGATTTAACAGTGTGCTCAGATTTCAATTCCAAGCACCAGTTCAAATGTTTGAAAATGTTTCCCACACGTTTATTGAACTCACCTAAGGAAAATTTAAAAATTCTTATATACTAACACTCAGCCTCAGAATCAAGCACCGTCAATTTTCACAGAATCGTAATAATCCAAAAAAAAATTAAATATATATATATAGAATTTTCTAGGATTTTACATTTTCCCTACATTGGGGATTTCTTCCCATAAATCTAATAAAAAACATGGGAAAGATATGGGGGTAATGAGCACATATCTTTTCCTCCTTCTCCTATGTTCTCTATTGGAGATTCTTGTGTTTCCAAGAAAATCACAAAAGAGGAATCAACCACCCAATATGTACCCACTCCTATCGATCCTCTGCTTCCACAAAAAACTCATCAAATGTTGAATCATCCTTGGTATCCAACTCAACCATGTCGATAAATTTAATTTAATAATTTACATATCTCATCATCTTCGACACATGGAAAACATTATGGACTTGGTGTATTTGTGGGGGAAGAGAAAGATGGTACACCACCTCGCATACTATGCTGAGGATTTGGAAGAGTCTGATGAACCTCAAAGTTAGTTTTCCCCCTGGCCAAAACCTTTTAATCCTCGTCCTTTTAGAGACCCATAAAATGATATGTTCTTATTCCTAAAACTCCAATGGTCTATGTCTTTTATCAGCATGTGACATATGCCTGCTCTTTGTAGTCTTCATCTGCTCTTGGATGATCTTCACCTTCTCTGTGGTATCCATTACCATCTCTGGACCCATAAGTGCTCACTCCCCTAGGTCTTTCTAGTATAGTGGTGACCTGCAAGGTCCCCTATACAAGGAATAAAATGGATCTATGATGATGGTGGTGTGATAACTGTTGTTGTAAGCGAACTCAGCTAGTGATAGGTGGTCCTCCCAATTGCATCCAAAATCAAGGACACAAGAATGAATCATGTCCTCAGATGTCTGAATGCTCTTCTCTATCTGTCCAATTTTCTGAGTATGAATGGTTGTTCTCAAGCATTGATTATCACTGAATGCCTCCGGAAATCCCTTCCACAAGAAGGATATAAAATGAGAATCGTGATCTAAGACGATCGGAAATGGAACACCGTGAATTCGTACAATCTTCTATATGTTGAGATGTCCCATGATCTCTACAGATCCATGCTCTCAGAGGGATAGGAAGTGGGCCGACATGGTGAGTCAGTCAACGATCACTGAGTGGGAATTGTGACCCCAAGATGTACGTGGGTTCCCCATACTGATGTCCATGGATATGACATCCCACTTCCACTGTGTAACCTCATGTTGATGAGTTAAGCCTGCTAGTACCTGATTCTCATCCATTACTTTCATACAAGTGAGGCATTGAGATACGAACTATGCCACTGCATTCTTCATTCCTCCCACCAGTACTGACGTATGAGGTCCTGGTACATCATTCCCACACCAGGATGTACCACCAAATGTGATGAGGGGTACTACCTAAACTCCTCCTCTCGAAGTGTCAATGGTAATATGGTGCGTACTCTGAATAGAACAACATTCTACCTAGCTTCAAAAAATCCATTAAGAGATTTTCCTAAAGATACCTGAGCTCGTTGGGCCAAAGAATCTATGTCCCTAGTAGTTCCTCCATTAATCGCTAAATGAGTAAATGATTATTTGTCATAGACTAGAGATGAGAATCTCCATATCTATCCATAATGAATATCTGCAACACTGCTAGCTACTCTATTGCCTCACTCAGCAATTGTAGGCCAGACCTTCAGCTGATTGCATCTACTAATATGTTCTCCTTCCTAGGGGTTTAAAATAACTTGATGTCATTGTCTATGTGGAACTCCTTACGTTGACACTATCTTATGCTAAGTTCCATAGTTGATAAGATATTCCTAGATCTAATGTCATCATAGTAAATAGTAAACCATTCACCCATCATGTAGTGTCACCAAATCGTCAGTGAAAAGACCACTACTGCTCAATCCAAGAAATGGGTAGCATTGTTTTTCTCGAACTGTCTCAATTGTCATCAGTCAGAAGGGATCAATTATCTCTCCTACATCAGGACACAACCATGTCCGGTACCAGATATGTCACAAAAGACTACATACCCCATGCCCACTTCTCGTAGGATCAATATGGTTGCACTCATCAATCTCTACCTCATCTCCTGAAAAATTCACTGACACTTATCCATCCACACGAATGGCTACCCATTCTTCATCAAAGATGAGAAAGGGTGTTCCTGTCCTATAGAAGTCTTGTATGAACATCCAGTAGAATCCTGCCAATCCCATGAAACACTGCACCTCTATTACACTCCTAGATGGATCCCAAACCAGCACTGCCTCTATCATCCCCGAATTCACTGCAACTCCATCATCCTAGAAAATGAGCCCTAGGAAGTGGTTACCCCATATCCAGAAATGGAACATTGAGTACTTCAACTAATTCGGGTGCTCTCGGGCTGTATCTCGAACAATTATAGGTGTGTGGATTTCTCATCCCCTGATGATAATAATATCAAGATATCTTTAATGAAGACCACTACAATGAGACAGTGGTATGGCTGGAAGATCTTATTAATGAACCCCGTGAACACTGTCGAAGTGTCGTTGTAACACCCCGAGATTTTATGAAAAATATTCTTTTTAATTTTATTGATGTCTTGTGTTTTACACTACAACAAAGGAGCCTTGCACAACACGCAACCATAACTTGGCTGCATTACACCAATCACAACATTCCTCGATAGCATGTGTTTTACGCAATACCGAGTTTCACTAAACAACGATATGCTATTAAAATATTATTAAAACTAGTCATTATGAATAGTAATAACCACTTTTTTAAATTTTGTAAATTTCATCATTCAAAATGGACTTCATTTTAGGATTTGGAATATCGAAATTATCTTAGGGTGAACTTTTAGTATTTTTCTAAAAACATTCAATTTTTTATGAATAGTGAAAACACTGGGTTACTATTTAAAAACCGACTTTTTATTTAAATAATTATTTATTTTTTTTAAATTTATTTTAGGTAAAAATTGATACATAATAACTATATAAGTTCAATGTAATTCATTGGAGTAATTTTATAATAATTTTAGATCTATAAAAATTTTATTGAACTTTTCACGGTCTTTTACCCACCTCCTAAGAGAATTTACAAATTTACATAAAACATAATTTTACTACTTCTGGGAGTGGAATTTCAAAAATCCGAGAGACACAGTTGATTTAAGTATGTAAAATGTGGTTCAATGAGATGAAAATATTTTTTGTGAATAGTAATTTTTTACTTTTTTTTACCACGGTTAAAAGTAAATAAGGTAAATAAGGGTAAAAATGATATTATTATTACCCTTACAGATGTCCTAATTCTATTGGATAAGTGAAATTTGACCAAAAACAGCCTTAGAAATAAAATATGATGATTTTGGCCCACTTGGATTAGTTTAGGACATTTATTATTAATTTATTTCAAGATGGCTTAAAATAGATAAAATCAATGTTTAATAACTAAATCATTTTTAATATAGGGTTATAAATAAGCTAAATTCGACTATAAATATTCATTAGAAAGATAAAAATATTTCCTAAATAATGGTAATTTTTTTGCAATTTTTAAACTTAAAATAATTTAATTTAATTATGACACAGTGATGATGCAGTAATTATCTTATTAATGAAATATTGACATAATTGATGTTATAAATACACAAATAAATGTAATTTTATACTTTTTATGAATTACACTAATTTAATAGGTTAATATGACATTTTAGTATTGATTTAATTAATTTTTTTCAAACTAATCATTCTGTTCTGATTTTCACAAAAATCATTTACTAAATATTGTCCAAATTGACATAAAATAGTTTTTAAAACAAATATTATATTATAAATTGTTATTTTATTCCTTAAAATATAATGTTCCTCTAAATTAATTTGATAAGGTTATATATATTAATAAAAAACAACTTCGGGTTCGTTTGGCTTGTTATAGTAAGTTTATTAACCTTATAGTGTATGAACACAAAAAGACACGGAAAAAGTAAAATTATCCAACATAGAGTTAAATCTAAATGATAAGGTTAAAATAGTAAACTAAACTTGTCCAAATTCTGTTGGATGAGAGGATCTAGACCCATCCCCACATTAGCTTCGAAAGAACTCAATTTGGAGCTATTAAAAACAGAATATGACTTAACAATAAAATAATATTTTTAGTTATTCCAAAGGTTCCCCTCGGCCAACCCTGGACAATTTATCTTCTCCACTTCCTTAGAAACATCTTAGAGGCTCTGGTCTTCTTCAAAGACCAATATTAGTTTCCTAAGTGGAGGTTTCAAAAAGGCGCTTCAAAGAATAGGTAATGTCCCTTAACGATTCATTCAACTTTATTTCTTCTTCCACTTATTCTTCTTTAGTTGTTTCATTATGAAGTAATAACATCAGTATCACTAATATACTGATATGTTATTATAATTATGAAACAAACCTATTTCACCATCTATCCATCCTATGGAAAACTAAATCACCACGCATGCGTACGTACGGAATACCGTCTCCACGCCGTGGTGTAATCTGTTTTCCCACCACCACCTTACATGGATGTGTATAATGGTGTAAATAAATAACAATATATGATTATTGTAAAGTGATATTTATTCTGAAATAGTATACATACACTCCAATACAATTCCACAATCATGTGAATGATATCACTGCTAGTACCTACGTACATACTATCGTCTCCACGAATGCGATGAGATTCATTTTCCATGATTAAAAATTCAAGAATGATTAGAAAGTCTATATAATGAATAATAATAATAAAATATATGACATAATAATGCTACTGGATTTATTTATATATATATATATATGTATTTCATATAATCACTTCCATTCAAATCAATAAGTAAACGAAAACAGCGTTCATGCGTACGTACGACCTACCGTCTCCATGAATGGTGTATTTGATTCCATTATCGATCTATAATATATATGTATATAAATAATATATATTATATATAAATCATGTTTTACATTCTAGGACTATGTAAATCAAGATATAAGTAATAATAGCAAGAACAACGAGTCGAAACACATACGATAAATGAAATGATTTTAACCAAAACGCTCTTTAACATAGAATTTACAAAAGAACAGGTAATATAAAATCATAAGGGATCCATATATGATATCATTATAATTAATATGATTATGTAATAAGTTAATGACATTATTTAAATCATTATACAGGAGGTTCTGATACATACGAATCATATCAGACATAAGGTAAGGGATAAATTTTCAATCTAATTTTAATACGAGATTGCTTATACGTAAGTATTTACTGGGGTTATGTTTATCATCAATGACCATGTTTTCTAAAAATGTTTTTATAATATGTATACTATTATTCCATGAATGTTTAATGTCATATTTAACATTTATTTACTTTTTACCACATTGTATGAATGAAATCTTTCCTTTGGTTACCATATAAGGTTCTTTTTAACTTTTTCAACAAAAGTACGAGGAGAATGTTATTTTTAACTTATACGGTGTGAAAGTATTTTTACGGATTCATAACGCCTCATTTTGAAGAAGAATCATCTACATTTTTTCATGATTATTCTCAACAAAACCCTCTTCTTTTAAAATTTCATGTAATTTTGTGAAAAGAAAATGATTTTAATGAAGAAAGGATATTTTCCTCATGAAATCATTTCACGTGTTTTGCCAAAACAACTTTCCATCTAAGATGACATTATTTCATATGTGTATGTTTCAAGTAATATGTCTCTATGATTTACATGGTTTCAATTTTCTTATGATGAAATTTTGTCCATTTCTTTTTGGTGGATTATGTGATGATGGGATGATGTTTATGAAACCCATTTCATTTATTGAGATATTATGAATGATGTATGTTTATTTTGTGGCACAAGTAAGAATGATTTCACTATGAGAGGGGTGGAACCTATATCTCCCTTCAATGCATTGGGTAATGAATTATATCTCATGAGTTAGACATGGCTGGAACGGTAATTTAATCTGGTTCAGTGTTACTGGACTGAAATGAGGAGTGAACTCGATTCAGAAAGGGACATTGTCCACTAAGATGGTCTTGGATGAAATGCCTTGGATACTATAGAAATCATGAAATCTGCTTAATGTTTTCCACTATTACATGTTTTATTCCCATTTTATCATGTTTGATGTTCTATTATGATATATGCCTTATGTACTTCAACTATTTATGTCTTTGCTCAGGATTTGGATTTTTAAATTTCATATTCAAGTTTCTGCCTCCAAATGTTTATAGATTGTTTTATTTTATCTATGTTTACCCTTATTGAGCATTTGATCTCACCATTTTTATGTTTTATTTTCCCCACGAAGTAAATAATGGTTTTAGGTAAGGAAAAAAGGGGAAGATCATTATGGGAGTTGTTGAAGATATTTCAACATGATTAGAAGTTTATAGTCCGAGTTTCCAAAGACACTAAACTATCAAAGTCCTTGTGTGTCTATTTTTGTTATGTATTAAGCATTCCGTAAAAGTAATGTAATGTCCATGTACGTCACGCTTCGGGTCTATACATTGGTATCAGAGGAAAAAGAGGTAGGAATGTATCTGATCCTTGGGAACTCTCACATTTGAGCATTGGACGAAGCATGGATCTCTGCCCAAGGGCTTCATGAAGAAATGACTTCCACTGGGGATGGGGGTGTGTCCCGCCCCGGGGGTGTGGCTGCCCATGGAGTGCCCTGATAGGTATCAATTATAGTCCACTATAAGTAATTCCATAGGTCATAACATGTGCTGATTGGTTTCCACAATTACATGTTTTATTCCCATTTTATCATGGTTGATGTTCTATTATGATATATGCCTTACATACTTCCACGATATATGTCTTTGCTCAAGATTTTGATGTTTAAATCTCATGTTCATGTTTTTTCTTCCAAATGTTTATGGATTGTTTTATGTTATCTATGTTTTCCTTTACTGAGAATTTGAGCTCACCCTTTTTACGTTTTATTTTCCCCAGGAAGTAAAGAAAGGTTTTAGGTATGGAAACAAAAAGGGGAAGATCGTTATGGGAGTTTTTGAAGATATTTCAACATGATTAGAAGTTTATATTCTGAGTTTCCAAAGACACTAAACTATCATGGTCCTTGTGTGTCTGTTTTTGTTATGTATTAAGTATTTCGCAAAAGTAATGTAATGTCCATGTATGTCAAGATTCGGGTCCCTATAGTTGGTATCAGATGAAAGGTTTAGTCAACCTTTGGAAACTAGGATGCGAAAACGTTAGTGAGATCCCTAGAGATATTTTTAAGATATGTCTAGGGATGTCCCTAAGGATAAGTATACATATAGGATATATTCCTAGAACTATGGTAACAATCTTAGAATTTAACCTAAGATGTTAGATATTGATGGTACTCCCCCTTTATTAAGTTGTTTTCCCTAGCATGATTTTTGCCTATCACACTGTTCTTTTTTGGGTTTTAGATGATGGTTGAAATCCGAAGGAACCATGTTGATCAATGTAATGAACAATGCAATGATTTTTCTCCTAAACAAACCAATGTTATGGGAGATGGAGTGAAAAATTTTATTTCTATACTTACAAAAGCTATGAATCATTCTGGACATCCAAATGAGTAGATAAGGGAACAATATTCTATTGAGTCCTTCACGAGGCAACGTCCACCTTCTTTCAGTGTGTATTCTGATCCACTTGTTGTTAAAAAAGGATCGATACAACTAAAAATATATTTTTTGTTCTTCAATGTTCTGAACATGATAAATTCATCTTAGCAGTATGTCGTTTGGAAGGTGAAGCTAATCAATGGTGGAATCTTATCAAGAATACAAGGCAAAGAGATGAAATTGATCCATGGAATGGGATAATTTCAAGAAATTATTTTTCAATAAGTATTTTCCTCGTATTCATCGAACAAAGATGGAGAAGGAGTTTCTTGAACTAAACAAAAAGGATGATGAATCTGTTGGTATATACGAAGCAACTATTACAAGGCTTGCAAGGTATGCATCTGGCTTTATCATCCAACATCAAAGTAGAGTTGATCGATTCTTCAGTGGCTTAAAACCAAATCATCGAAGGGCATTAGCTATAAGAGACTTCAGTAGCTTTGAAGAAATTGTTCGTTGTGCTATCGAGGTAGAAATGGAATTTTTTGTTACTTATCCATCTCATAGTTTTGACAAGAAATGAAAGATGGAGTTCAAGGATAAATCTCAAAATAATGGTGAAAATAATATGAATGTTTCCTTATGCTCAATGTTATGAATGAATCATGGTGGAGATTGTCTTAAAGGGACTAGAAAATGTTTTAAGCGTGGAAAAGTGGGTTATCGAGTAGTTGACTGTCGAAGTAATGGGAAAAGGATTCTAATGATGTGAATATAGAAAAGACTCAGAGAACTCTCCACCAACACTTCAATACTTCAAGTGCAAGTAAATGGGGCATTATGCTAATAAATGTCCTAATCCATGGGTTAGTGATTATCGACATGAGAAACCACTTTAGGCAAATGACAGAGGGAAGTTACATGCGATCACTATTGGCGATGTTGAATATGACTACGATGTGGTGGAATGATTAAGTGTTTATGTAATGGGATTCCAAAATAATTTTGTATATTGTATCATGGAATATTGGAATATTTATGTATTGATCTATTGTTGTTTTCAATAATTTTATGGTACCGGTAACCATGGAAAGTGATTGAGATATTTTTGGAAATAATATGATATGCGCATAATGAAGGCATAAAAAGAAAAAGAAATGATTGAAATTATTCATGAGCTCATGACTGATATAAGTAAATAGTTATATCATGGTTTGAGGTTTTGGTATGTGAAAAGTGTTAACTTTTGACAGCACTCATGTTTTCACTAAGATTCAATTGATATTTATTTTTCAAGAGAATACACGATTAAGGCCTTGGAATGTTTGGAATGTGACAAACAAGACATATCTCATGATATATGGGGATCAATGATGGTATTAACATTCTTGTTATATGAACTCTTTTGGTAATTGTTTTCAGTATAATATGAGATTAGACAACAGTATTTTGGATGAGCCTAAAGATTGGAAAGGATTATGTTGGACATAAGTTAGTATTGATTAAGGATATAACTTTTTTCAAAATTATTGATGGGATGCTATAGTAATGTAGTTTTAGAAAAAGGACAACCTGCAGGACGAGCGATAGCCCATCGCGTCAGACCATACTGTGGGAATCGAACCCACAACTGAAATGTGACTGACCTTTATCGCCTACCATTGGCCTACAGTAAGTCACTGTTTAGTAGAAACTAGTCTTATTACATAATGCAGTATGATATATGAAGTATAGGTCCATTTTAGGAACCATATATGATTAATATCACTATAGATTGACTTATGTATATTTAATAACTTTTTCTAACCTTTTTTTGAGACAGATCGAACGAACCGTCATTCTATCACATGATCTCCTAACACTTCATGAATAAAAAATTCAACTCTATTTCATTAAGAGATGAAGTGGAAATTGTTCAATGCACGAAAAACAGTGAGATTGTACGAAAATAAAGTAAGTAATTATTCTAATTCAAATTCTTCAACATTAGGGAAATGATATTGAAAACCAAAAATGTTTTCCTAGTTCCCTTATTTCCGATGAATCAGATGCTACCTTATATCATCACAAATCTATGGATTTATTATTGTTGTCTATTTCAAAGCCATGTTCTCTATCACTCTCCATTAGAACTTGATGGTTATGTTTCTCTTCCATATCAATATTTTCACCTATGTTCTCCTATGTGGAAACCCAGTGATTAGTTAATTTGGGTAACCGTTATGTTTCATACTTTAGTTTTTATTGATTGGTTTTGGTATTCCTTTTTACGATGCGGGTTTCTATTAAAGAAACGTTCGAGTAGTAAACCATTTATAACCCCGACGAATTTCGAGGGAGAAATTCTTTTTAAGGGGGGAAGAATGTAACACCCCGAGAATTTATGAAAAATATTTTTTTAGTTTCATTAATGTCTTGTGTTTTACGCTACAACCAAGGAGTCTCTCACAACATGCAACCCTAACTTGGCTGCATTACACACAATTACAACCTTCCTCGATAGCATGTGTTGTACGCAATACCGAGTTTTACTAAACAACGATATGCTATTAAAATATTATTAAAACTAGCCGTTATGAATAGTAATAACCACTTTTTGAAATTATTTAAATTTAATATTTCAAAATGGACTTGATTTTTGGATTCTTAATATCGAAATTAGCCTAGGGTGAAATTTCGGTATTTTTATGAAAACATTCAATTTTTTATGAATAGTGAAAACAGTAGGTTACTATTTAAAAACCGAATATTTATTTAAATAATTATTTATTTTATTTAAATATATTTTATGGAAAAATAGATACATAATACCTATATATGTTCAATGTAATTCATTTGAGTAATATTATATTAATTTTAGATATATAAAAATGTTATTGAATTTTTCGCCGTCTTTTACTCACATACTAGGAGAATATTTAAATTTACATAAAAATTAATTTTACCGCTTATGTGTGTGGAATTTCAAAAATCATAGAGATATGGATGATTTCAGTAAGTAAAATGTGGTTCAATTAGATGAAAATAATTTTTGGTGAAGAGTAACTTTTTACTTTTTTTACCATGGTTAAAAGTAAATAATGTAATTAAGGGTAAAAATGATATTATTATTACCCTAACACATGTCAAAATTCTATTGGATAAGTTTAATTCGACCAAAAACAACCTTAGGAATAAAATATGACTATTTAGGCCCACTTGGATTAGATTAGGACATTTAATATTAATTAATTTAATGAACGGTTAAAATAGTTAAAATCAATGTTTAAAAAATAAATCATTTTTAATATTGGGTTATAAATAAGATAAATTCGACTATAAATATTAATTAGAAATATAAAGAAATTTCCTACATAATTTTATTTTATTTATAATTTTTAAACTTAATATAATTTTATTTATTAATGACACAATGATGATTCAGTAATTATCTTGTTAATGAAATATTGACATAATTGATTTTATAAATATCCAAATAAATGTACTTTGAGACTTTTTATGAATTACAATAATTTTACAGGTTAATATGACATTTTAGTATTGATTTAATTAATATTTTTCGAACTAATCATTCTGTTATGATTTTCACAAAAATAAATTACAAAATTGTTTCAAAATTGACATAAAATAGTTTTTAAAAAGAATATTATATTATTAATTGTTATTTTATTACTAAAAAACTATTGTTCGGAAAAATGACATAGATAAGGTTATATATTTTAATAATAAACAACCATGGGTTCGTTTGGATTTTTATAGTATGTTTATTAACCTTATAGTGTAATAACACAAAAAGATACGGTAAAATTAAAATTATCTAACTTAAAGTCAAATCTAAATGATAAGGTTATAATAGTATGAAAAACTTGTCCAAATTCTATTGGATGAGAGTATTTCGACCCATCCCCACCGTAGATTCGAAATAACTCAATTTGGAACTATTAAAAACCGAATATGACTTTATAATAAAATAATATTTTTTTGTAATTCCTAAGGTGCCCCTCTCCTCCCTTATAAAAGGGCACCTCCTCCCTCTCTTCCTCACAACACTTTGAGCCTTCAAGCTCGGCCAACCAATGCCAATTTCTCTTCTCCACTTCCCTAGAAAAATCATATAGGTCTGGTCTTCTTCAAAGTCCAATATTAGTGCCCTAAGAAAAGGTTTCAAAAAGGCGCTTCAAAGAAGAGGTAATGTCTGTTACCGATTCATTCAACATTATCTCTTCTTCGACTTCTTCTTCTTTAGTTGTTTCATTATGAAGTAATAACATAAGTATCACTCATATACTGATATGTTATTATAATTTTGAATCAACACTATTTCACCATCTATTCATCCTAAGGAAAATGAAATCACCACGCGTGCGTACGTACAGAATACCGTCTCAACGCCGTGGTGTAATCTGTTTTTCCACCACCACCATACATGGATGGGTATAATGGTGTAAATAAATAACTATATAAGATTTTTGTAATGTTATATTTATTCTGAAATAGTATACATACACTCCAATACAATTCCACAATCATGTAAATGATATCATCGCTCGTGCGTACGTACGAACTACCGTCTCCACGAACGCGATGAGATTCCTTTTTCCTGATTAACCATTAAAGAATGATTATAAAGTATATATAATGAATAATAAAGAAATATATTACATAATAATGCTACTGGATTTATGTTTATATATATATGTATGTCATATACTCAGTTTCATTCAATTCAATAAGGAAACGAAAACAACGTTCATGCGTACGTACGACCTACCATCTCCATGAACGATGTATTTCATTACTTTTATCGATCTATAATATATATGTACATAATGAATATATATTATATATAAATCATTTATTACATTCTGGATTTATGTAAATCAAGATATAGGTAATAATATCATGAACGACGAGTCGAAACACATAAGATAAATGAAACGATTTTACCCAAAACACTCTTTAACATGTAATTTACAAAAGAATGGGTAATATAAAGTCATAAGTGAACCATATATGATATCATAACAATGAATTTGATTCTGTAATAAGTCAATGACATTATATAAATCATTATACAAGAGGTTCGGTTACATACGAAGCATATCAGACATAAGGTAAGGGATAAATTATCAATCTCATTTGTATCCAATATTGCATATACGTATGTATTTACTGGGGTGATGTTTACCATCCATGACCATGTTTTCTAAAAATGTTTTCATAAAATATTTAATATTCTTCCATTAATGTTTAAAGTCATTCTTACCCTTTATTGACTTTTTACCACATTGTGTGAATGAAATCTTTCCTTTGGTTACCATATAAGGTACTTTTTGAATTTTCCGAAAAAAGTACGAGGAGAATGTTATTTTTAACATATACGGTGCGAACGGATTTTTATGGTTTCATAATGCCTAATTTTCAAGAATCATCCTCTACAATATTGCATTATTATTTTCAAAAAACCCCTTTTCTTTTAAAATTTCATGGAATTTTGTGAAAAGAAAATGATTTTAAAGAAGAAAGGATATTTTCCTCAAGATTTCATTTAAAGTGTTTTGCCAAAACTATTTTCCATCTAAGATGACATTATTACATATGTATATGTTTCATGTAAAATTTATCTATGATTTATATGGTTTCAGTTTTCTTATGATGAAATGATATCCATTTCTTTTATGTGGATTATGTGATGATGGGATGATGTTTATGAACCCCATTTCATTTATTGGGTTATTATGAATGATGTATGTTTATTTTGTGGCACAAGTAAAATGATTTCACTATGAGATGTGTGGGACCTATATCTCCCTCCAAAGAATTGGGTAAAGATTTATATCTCTTGTGATACACATGGCTGGAATGGTAAGTTAATCCGTTTCAGTTTTATAGGACTGAAATGAGGAGTGAACTCGATTCTGAAAGGGACTTTGTCCACTAAGATGGTCTTCGCAGAAATGCCTTGGATACTATGGAAATCATGACATGTGCTGAATGGTTTCCATAATTACATGTTTTATTCCCATTTTATCATGGTTGATGTTCTATTATTATATATGCCTTACGTACTTCCAAGATTTTTGTCATTGCTGAAGATTTTGATGATTAAATTTCATGGTCAAGTTTTTTCTTCCAAATGTTTATGGATTGTTTTATGTTATCTATGTTTTCCCTTACTGAGCATTTGAGATCACCCTTTTTATGTTTTATTTTCCCTAGGATATAAAAAAGGTTTTAGGTAAGGAAACAAAAAGGGGAAGATAGTTATGGGAGTTGTTGAAGATATTTCAACATGATTAGAAGTTTATATTCCGAGTTTCTAAAGACACTATACTATCACGATTGTTGTGTGTCTGTTTTTATTATGTATTAAGTATTCCGCAAAAGTAATTTAATGTCCATGTACGTCAGGATTCGGGTCTCTATAGTCTGTCCAGCCAAAGGGCATCACCAAGAACTCGAAATGGTCATACCGATATCTGAAGGATATCATCGATCACTAGTAGAAAAATCATTTTTAACGTCGTCAATTTGACGTCGGTTTATTATAAACCGACGTAAAATATTTTTGCGGATAAGTTTTGGTGTCGGTTTTTTAAAAACCGACACCAAAAACTAAAAAAAATTAGTTTTGGCATCGGTTTTTTAAAAACCGACACCAAAAACTCAAAAAAATTAGTTTTGGCGTCGGTTTTTAAAAAAACCGACGCGAAAAAATAATGAAAAAAATGATTTGGCGTCGGTTTTTTTAAAAACCGACGTGAAAAAATTAAAAAAAAGTTATGACGTCGGTGTTTTCAAAACCGACGCCAAAAAATAAAAAAAAATTAGTTTTGGCATCGGTTTTTAAAAAAACCGACGCGAAAAAATAATGAAAAAAATGATTTGGCGTCGGTTTTTTTAAAAACCGACGTGAAAAAATAAAAAAAAAAGTTATGACGTCGGTTTTTATGAAAACCGACGCCAAAAATGTAAAAACAATTCACAGTCCTATAGATAATTCCCTAAGCTTTGATTTGACTGGTCATGGAGCAAAAATGGAGTTACGGATTAAAAGTTATGGATGTTGGAAGTTGAACTTCTCTAAAAAAAGTGTTAATTAAGTCCAACTTTCAAAGGCCATAACTTTTAATCCGTAACTTTTTTCTAGCTCCACGACCAGTCAAATCAAAGCTTAAGAAATTTTCTAACACATGGTAATTTTTTTTTATGTTTTGACGTCGGTTTTCATAAAAACCGACGCCAAAAAAAACTTTTTTGTTTTTTACGTCGGTTTTTAGAAAACCGACGCCAAAAATATATTTTTTACCTTTCGCGTCGGTTTTCTTAAAAACCGATGCCAAAAATGTAAAAACAATTTAAATTCCTATAGATAATTCCCTAAGCTTTCATTTGACTGGTCATGGAGCAAAAACGGAGTTACGGATTAAAAGTTATGGATGTTGGAAGTTGAACTTCTCTAAAAGAAGTGTTAATTAAGTCCAAATTTCAAAGGCCATAACGTTTAATCCGTAACTCCGTTCTAGCTCCACGACCAGTCAAATCGAAGCTTAAGAAATTTTCTAACACATGGTAAATTTTTTTTTATGTTTTGAAGTCGGTTTTCATAAAAACCGACGCCAAAAAAAACTTTTTTGTTTTTCACTAATACGCGGGATCAAAATTTCAATTTTTTTCACAACACGCGTTTAACTTTTTAAAATCCCGCCTATATTTTCATACAACTCAATCGAAAATATTTTCATTTACTATATATAAATCTGTTTGTCCTTCATTTATCATTTTCATCCTCTTCGATTCAATCAAGTTTTCAATGCAACATCAATCATTAATTTGATTACGGTACGTATTATATTCATTCATTTTCATTATTATTAATGTCCTTCATTTATAAACAACTCGATTATATTTAAAATAATTATGATTTACTTTTTTTATTGTGTTAAAAATATAAAACGTTCGGATGACATTTACCAAGATTGGTGTAAGTTTAATTATCGATCGTCGTTTTTATTATCAAATGAGATCTACGCTAAATATAAGAGATATGATGATAAACAACATATCATTTCAATGGAAGATCGAAAAATAATCGAAATGTGTTTGAAGTATTATGTATATTTTATATCATTTGGTGTACGTGATTTTAACTTGTGTTTATCTTGCTTTCTTTAAAACATATTGTATCAATCGATACTTTGACATGTTCAACTTCTGGCGGCCATAACATTTGATCCGTAACTCCGTTTTAGCTCCACAACCAGTCAAATCGAAGATTAGGAAATGCTCTAAAACATCGAACAATAAAAATTTCTTTTTGGAGTCGGTTCTTGTAAAAACCGACGCCAATAATATGTTATTTCCATTTACGGCGTCTGTTTTTTTCAAGAACCGACGCCGAAACTATTTTTTAAACTTTTTGGCGTCAGTTTTTAGGGAAACCGACGCCAAAAATGACGCGGATGAGTTTATTTGGCGTCAGGTTTTTACAAAACCGACGCAAAAAAGCAATTGAAATTTGTTTTTGGCGTCGGTTTACAAAAACCGACGTAAAAAGTCATATTTTTTACGTCGGCGACTTCAACGTCGGTTAAAAACCGACGTAAAAAATAAAAAAAAACCGACGTTAAAGACCTTTTTTCTACTAGTGGATACATCCTTATCTCGTACCCTAAGATGGAGATAACCGGATTAGTGGTCTATCTTCGAAAACCGTTGATCTCCTATAAGCTGGATGAAGTGGTAATCAATCCCTAGGAGTGTATACTTTTTCCTCAAAGTCACTTGGTTCAGGTGTCGATATTAAACACAAAATGTCTAACTCTCATCTACCTTCTTGGACAATAAATTAGGGAATGACCTTGGAGAAATACTATGTCTTATGAATCCTTTCTTCAAAAAGTCATCCAACTATACAAGTAACACTTAATGATCTATAGGATCCATATGTTATGTTGGAATAGATATAGATTCCATACCTAGGTATATGTGGTTTTACAATTATACCAATCTGTGAGTAGGTAGTCCTGGAATATCATTAGTAAAGGAAATGACATTATGGTCCACCACTACCAGACAACTCAGACACCTCACGTAAACTGCTCTGAGGGAAAGGCTATCCAACTGAAGTGTTATTCACTGCAAACTACTCTAACTATATCCATTTTATGCCATAAAGGTCCCCTTCAAGCCAGTGAAGGTAAAAATGATCTCATCCTTGCGAACACACCGAACATTGTGCCTAAAATAGCCAATCTGTGCATGAACTATGGATAGGAAGTCCATACCAAAGATGATGTCGTAAGGCCTTGATTATTATATGAGGAAATCCAATCCAAAGCTCTCTCCCCCCTACAGTGATCTCACAATGCCTGCACCAGTGTGTAATAATCGAATCTTCTCACACAGGAGTCCGTAACCATAAGGATCGAGTCAACGACTCCATTATAATATCTGATCTCTGAACAAGTTTAGTGGAAATGAAAGAGTGACTAGAACATATGTATATAAATACTTAATCTATGTTGTAAATCTAATAGATCATACCTCTAATTATATCTCGAGCATCATTGAAATAGGAATCTTCCACCTATAGCTTTGCTCCCCACTGTCCACCTGCTCGTTGTGGTCTGGGTGGACCCCATGGGGATGGTAATTGTAGAGCCTCAAAATGTTGTAAATTCAAGGCCATGGGTACCAAAATTCTACTCAGGATTCTTCAACAATCATGAGCCATAGGCAATCACTGCTTGCTCTGAAATCCCTTGACACCCATGTCGGGTCCCTGATTCGTCGCAGTAGACTACATACCCAACACCGTCTTATAGTAGCCTCACAATGGGAGCACTCGTCAGTCTTTGTCTCAGATCCGTAAAAATATTTCGAAATATCCCCATCCATATGAAGGAATTCCAATTCTTCTCCAAAGCTAGAAAAGGTGTCGTAACTCTAGAAAAGTCAGGAATAAATCTCGGTTAGTATCATTCCAACACTAGGAAACATCGCACACCGGTCACACTCCTCGGGGACTCCCACGAAAAAACTGCTTCTATCCTCGCATAGTATATCAAGATGTCTTCGATGAAGACTACTAAAATTTGACCAATGTTTAGATTGATGATCCTATAAATGAGTCCCATGAACACTACAGTAGATTTGGTCACGCCTAATGGCATAACGAAGAACTCATTGTGGCTATACCGACATCTAAAGGTCGTCCTCTACACATCCTCATCTCATACCCTGAGCTGATGAAAGCCAGATCAAAGGACTGTTTTTGAAAACCAATGAGCTCCCTACAGCTGATCAAGAAGATTATAAATTTTTGAATGTGGATACATGTTTTTCTTGGTCATCTGGTTCAGGTATCGATAGTCCAAACATAGTCTCAAACACCCGTCTTCCTTCATGGAGAAAACAATCATGGCTGCCCATGGAGAAACACAGGGTCTCATGATCCCCTTTCCCTATATGTCCTCCAACTATACCTATATATTTCAAATCTCTGTGGTGCTATCCGATATACTAGTGAACATATAGTTTTTTTCCTGATATATTGAACGATTCAATAGACTACCTCTCTACATGGAGGTAGTCCTAGGACATCATCAAGGAAGACATCATCATATTGGTACACCTCTTCTGGATTGGTCGGACACAAAACATTAACTAACCCGAGGGTTAAGGTTATTAAACATATGAGTGATAGATTGAAGCCTCTTCTAGGTATGTCTGTCTTGTGCTGCAATGGTTCCCATCATTCCAGTGAATAAAAACCTGCTCTCATCCATGCGGATGCACCGCAAATTGCGCCTAATATAGTTGATCTGAGCATGGACTGTGGATAAAAAGTTCATACCAATTATTAAGTCATAAGTCCTCGACGCCACTACTTAGCAATCATAGATGATGCTCTCACTTCATAGGGTATTCTAATACTATCAGCACTAGTGTATAATCATCTAATTCTCTCCCGTAGGTTTCAATAGTCATAAGGATTTAACAACCTGCTCCATCGGAATCTCTAAGCTCCAAATGAGGGAAATGGAAATAAAACAGTTACTGAATGTGTGAATATAAGAACTACAACTAGGGTGATGTATACCGAGATAATTCCTCTAATAATCTCAGGGGTGTTGTGGTCGTAGGCCAAAACTTTAGGGATCTAAGCTTGAACCTGTCCACGTGCTCCCTGTGGTCGGAGTGGACCTTCTAGAGGTGGTTGTTATAGCATCTGGAATCAACACCCACCTTCTTCTACACGACCAGATACCATGTGACATTAACCACCTTAATAATTTCTTCATTCAAACTTCTTCCTCTACCTTGGTGGTCCATTGACCATCTTTTGGTCGTCCGTATGGAGGTTATAGATGTCACAAGCCATGGGGCCCTACCTGCCGCACATAAAGCACTTCCTGGAACCCTACAAAATAACCCTGGACTTGGAGCCTCGTACTACCATCCTAGAGTCTTGTATTTTCCCTATGAAATTCCTTTCCCGCTTGGGACCACATTCTTGATTCCTACATCTTTCCAGAGACTCTACTACCTGGGGTTTTCTAGGAGCCCCAGCTATCGGTGCTTGCTCTGTCAGGAATCAATCCGCAAGAAGGGTCTGCTCTAGCACCCCAGTTTTGGTGGGGATGCTGAGGGTCACCAATGAATCCCAGATCTCCCTTCGAAACACCTTCTCATAGGCGTGATACCTGAATAAAGGGTCTCTTACCATATCCATATAGTAGCGGGAATGATATTTTAACCATGTCATGTACTCGACCACTGTCATGTTGCACTGGTGAAGGTGAAGTAGCTCCTGTATGCACACAAATCACAATGTCGTGGGGAAACAATTATCGCAAAAAAGCCTATAGATGTCAACCCAATTGAGAATCGACTCGTCATGAACTTAGATGGTCATGATCCACCTTCTCCCAGCCAATCCATATAGAAGGCTCGCCGCTAAGAGCACCATCTAGTCTGGTGGTGTCCTCACTAAACAGAATTCTTGCGTCACAGCCTCTAGCCAGTCCAGAGTGAATCGTGGGACTGTCTCACCCGTAAAACATGGAGGAATATGCCTCTAAAACTCCTGTTGGGTTCTTAGCCTATGAACTTCAATTACTAAAACCAAAGGTTGCAAGGGCTGACCATCAAGTGGTGGTAGCACTGGGGCACCACCTGATGCAGCCATCTCAATCTCTGGTCCATGTATTGCTGCCTCTACATAGATAGGGCAGTCCTAACACATCTGGATCCTACCTGGTCATCCACATTGAGGAATAAATAGATAAATCAAGATGTGGCATAGTTAGAACATTATACCTGGTGATCCAACTTTTATTCAAAATCAAAAAACAGAAACGTAACAAGAATTTTCGTACATTGAGCCGAAAATCAGGACTCATGGAACCAATGTATGGATACACCAGCCACCGCAACAGCCCTGGTCTCCCCGAACCTAATGAACAAACTCATCAAAATCAACATTGTTTCTTAAAATAACAAATACTCATAGTATCTAAGGTATAACCGACCACATCTGATACCACTTTGTCATGACCCATCCCCCGGGGCCCATGCTTCAACTACCCCATGTTCGCTTTCAATAGGCTAGTGGATAGCTGCTTGAACTGGAAAGGTGTATCCCAAAAAAGAGAAGGAATTTCCTTTAAACCTGTAAAAACTGACAAAGTATAATGCAACAAAAGACACCCACGTTGACATGAATGCCAAAAATTAAACTATGAAGTAAACTGCTATAGTAATGTGTACTGAAAGTATAGGGGGGACGAAATAATATACCAACTACAATAAGTACAAGTACAAATGAAAAAGTGAAAAACAATTGAAATGTGAAAGGCAGCTCCTAGAACATCCACCGAGGATCCTACTTGAGGGGTATGCACAACTCATCATCTGTATTCCCTACGACATGTCATGCCAAAATGTCCAGCTCCAACAACCACCTAGTCCTTACTCCCACATCCTCAATCAATGTTGTACATCGTCTACACCAGACACAAAAAGGTGCGGGCGATTCCCGTGCAGGGGTGAGTATAATGATAGTCAGTAGGGACCCCAAAACCACTTTAGGTCCCCAATTGTTCAAAAAAATGAAAATACAAAAAGAATGAATCAAAAGTAAAAAACACAATTCATCTCACAAAATGTATCACTTTAGGTCAATGACAAAAGCGTTACCACAACATCGAACTCCTTAGATGTTATATTAATCGTCCTCTATCGAGTAGAGTGGGCCTACCTGGTCACAATGTGCTGCTTCACAGTAACCTTGAAATGTTCTGGTACCCCTCACTGATAGTTACTGTGGGAATGTCGGGTCACACAGAGACGCATCCCACCGTGGGCATGTCGTGTCACACAAAGATGTATCCCACCATGGTCGAACTGAGTTACTCCTTAGGTCCTGTACCATGGGTCTTCTGGGTCACATAGAGCCACATCCCACTATGGGCATGCTGGGTCACAAAGAGCCACTTCCCACTATGCCAAAAGTCAACCAGTCTTCAGGCCTCAGCCAACCACAGGGTTCTATAAAAAGTCTACTTGAGTGAAACCCTCCACAAGACCGATGAAGCATCTTGAAATCCATTGAAGTCATCAAAAAGTATTCCAAAATATATGTATCCTCAAGATAGTTCCAAATCCTAAAATGACTCCTCAATCAGATGAATTTTTTACAAGTATCCTTTTTAGTGCCGAGTGCCCGGTTAGATTCATATTTTTTCCAACCCGTATGTGCCCCTGCATTCTCCAAAACTCCGGTGGAGTGTCTAAAAATATATCACTTTGTATTAAGGATCCAAACGTGGAAGATGGTTTATAAAACAAATGACTTGTTTAGAAGTTAGGGCATGTTTTGTGAAACAAGATGTCACTGTGTCTGAGTCTACTCTACTTCGGTCGGACCGTCCCCACCAGGTTTTTCATGGGCTAAACTAGATCGACCTGGGTCAACCCAACTGTGGTCAACTTCATCTTCCTAGACTGGCTCCACCCGGCTGGGCCGCGGGTCGGTGGGGTGGTCTGTTGGACCGACCCGGTAGGGCTACCCTCTGGGCGGCGTGGGCCTCCATAGACACACATACACAGTGCGTCTGGGTGGGGCTGACATGGCTCAGATTCATGTCAGATGGTGAAACCATGGTGGTTCACCCAATGCGACACCATGGGTCCAACGCACTACGACTGACTGGCTGCATCCTAGCCACCTGGTGTGCCGTTGGCGTGCACCTCTTCCACCAGTCGCAGGTCGAACCATCAGCCACGGCTCCTACTAAATTCATTGCAGGCCGTAACCCTACGCTCGTATGGGGGCATAACTATGGGGGAACCCTCCTCTGCTCCACTATTCACGTGGTCAGAACCACTACATGATGCAACAACACTGTTGTGGACCCCCGCCGGTGCCGGTACTTGTGGTAGGGAGTTCGTCGGGCCACCCGTCGTGCACCGGGTCCTGTTTCCAACGATATATGTGCCTGCAGCCTCCGTGGACCGCATCCCTCACAATGTTTGGACTTGATTTAGATTTACTCCACCTTCAATATGGGGTGATCACATTCAACGCACACATAGTGGGGCTTAGGCCTTGTTTGTGTCAGCCCACACCCTCAGTGTTAATGATAATTCTGAGGGAGTTACGAGGGAACTTTCAACTGGACTTCATGCATGGATTCGAATCCCGATCCCAAAAAAAGAAACTTACACTCTTGTAGATATAAATCTATTAACGGAACATCTTGTTCAAGACATAACATGTTCTTATCATTTTAGAAATAATTACAGGGAAAACCAAAATCAATCCACACAACCCCTACCTTGAAATGTTGGAGAGTGATTGTGGTTGAGGGAGACTTGTTGTTCTCCATCACCACAACAAGCCACCCCCTCTGCTACAAAAACGTCAAACTTTGGTTTCCGGATTCGGTATCACACATCACCTTCCACTGGGATCAACTTCATCCTCTAAGTGCTCGGCGTTACGACACTCCTACAGCACTTAGTTTCATGGAAAAGCTTGTATGATACCCCCCCATATTATGTATATTCATTGGAGAGTGGAGGGTAGGTAATGAAATGGGGAATTAAAGGGGGATCATAAATTATGAATATTCTTAATTCCCTAGTGACATTGTAACGTGGGATTTGGTTAGTCAAACCATTCATTGGCCTATCTCACCATGGGTCCCACACTCCGCTTCTTTGATGGTGGAAAATAATGAAAATAATAAAATAAAATTACTTCATTTGATTTATTAAAATGGTCCCAAAACATAAATTCTTCTCGGGACCTACTACGGTCTATGTAATTTCTCCCCGAAATGAATCTTGGAACTACATAATCAATGTTTCACTCAAATTTTTAATTCGAGAATATTTTGAAAAGTTATAAATTTTTTTTGCATTTACTGACTGTACCGTAAAAAATATCAGAAATTATATCCAGGAACACCAGAACATTGATTCACACACCGTTAATTTTTGTAGACTCGTAAAATTCCATTAATTTAAAAAATTTACATGGAAAAATCCAGGTCTTTACAATTTTTAATGCCAACCAGGTATCCCTTTGTTCAAGATGTTAGCCAATAGACTTGTTTCCCTTGATGGATACTAAATTATATTTACATTGTTGATTATGGGAAAATTTTAATCATTTATTTGGGAAGACAAGAATATAGACCATGTGTTGAGGATCATATTTGGAGGCACTCTTCAAATGGAAAATAATGTGACAATTTCCTCACCTTTAGAAAAATTATATTTTAAAATTTATTTTGATGATTGATGGGATTCATATAAGTCTAAATGTAATATTTTCATTATATTCTAAATTTATTAACCCCCTATCCTCTTGAGAGGATTACATTGATGGTCTAGAGATGTGAGATTATGAGAATATACCCTCATGTAGGATTTTATCATGGTTATGTGTCATTTGATATAATTATTTGTCGATGTATATAATGGTCCGTAGGATTTCTGATTTTCATAAATTTTTTTATCATGAATCATGATCTGTAATGTATTTCATAAACAATGATGAAATTGTTTTTATAAAATATTGACACTTTGGGATTATCATGATTGATGTGTTTTTAATTAATATGTTGAAGAAGGTTCTTATGATGGTGTATCATTTCATAAGATATAATTTAAGTTAATAATAAAATTAACATGATTAATATCCTATATGGGTTATGGAATTTTCTATGTGAAGATTTGATATAATATATTTAGTCATGACATTTACCTCATTTTCAATTATTAAATCACAAATACAATTCAAAAAAACCATTAATGTTATTCACCCAACAAATGTTGCTTATGAATCAGAAACATTTATAAAACCCCTTAGTACCAAACAATATCATCCAATTACTAATAGATACTCTAATTCCAAGGCCTTCCTAATAAATACTCCCCAAATAAAACCAATAGTATTATAATATAGTATCATGTTCAAGATTTGATAAATCATCCAAATCTTAGTACTGATTTCATCTCAGGCATCACTCCAAACACTTTTCTTGGGTAATAATAAAATTTATATCACATATCTAATTATTCCATTAAACATCCTAATAATCAAAACAACCTCCCTCCAACCAAATATTAGTGTTCAGTTTAAAATCATAGTGATACTTTTCAATATGATTTGTGGTTTTCTGTTGGAATTTGAATTTCTGTTCAAATTTGGATGACACCTTTGTGAGAGTTCTCAATTAAGATGTTTATTAAAACACTATAATAGTTATTTATGAAAAAAATATATAATTGATATGTAATATATTAATTTAATCATTTAATAATTATTTATGAATAAAATAAATATCATATATTAACATCAATATTTTATAATGTAACTATATCGACTGTATGTATAACAAAAAATGCATCACATATTTAATTAATTTATTATAATATATTAAAATATATATTAATAATTTTATGATATAAATATATTATTCCTTAATTATATTGATTATAAATTAGAATTTTTTTATTATATTATAATATATTATAATTTCAACCAATTATATATGTTGAATCTTGTTAAACATAATTAAATATAACGTATATGTATAATTGATTACACATTGTACATTATTATTAAAAAAATTAAAATTAATTGTTATATAATACAATATACATTTTTATTTTAATAAATTACATTATACATTTTATAATTACATTTTAAAAAAATATCATTGTTCATTTTTTATGTGTTTGTAATTGATTTAATCAATCTTCCAGATTCACTTTTAATATATTTAAACTTATTCAATTTGTTTATTCATTTTTATTATGAATTTATTTAATATTATTTATTCATTTGTAATATTTATTATTTTTAATATTTTTCGAATTTATTCATTTTAAAAAATTTATTTTGACATAAATATTTACTAAGATTAGAAATTATAATTATTTTGTACATTAAATTTATTTAATTTCAATTATTAAAGACTAATGCCTTTAAAATGATTGAATGATATATAATTAATTTATTTAATTTCATTTTTATGATTCCTTACAATTTTAGTTTGTGTATAAAATTTCTTCAATTAATCATTTAAATTTAAAATTATTATTTTCTATTATTATAATTATTTTATTATTTTTAATATATATTATTAATTCTAATTCAATTTTATTTAGTAAGTTTTAATATTTTTAAAATGTATGAAATATATATAATTAATTTATTTAAATGAATTTTATGATATTTTCATCAATTGTTTTACCTGTTTTTAGTTCATGTAACTAATCATAAAATTCATTTTTTTACTTATTTGTTTTGTTTTAATATTTTCACTATGTATTCATCAACATTTTAATATATATTAAATTTAAATATTCAATTAAATAGTATATATAATTAATAAAACCAAACCAATTTCTTTATATTTTTTGATTTAATTCATTATTAATTATTCAATTTCACTTATTTTTATAAATAATTCATTTAAGATTTTATATTAAATAATAAAATTAATAATTATTATAGTTTTAATAATTACATAATTTTAAAAATCTATTCTTGTAATTATAGTTTATTTCATAATTTTTTTTTATCATCTCTAAATTGAAAACCTCTCTTCAAACCAATACATTTAAGTGATATAATATTAATGGAAATTAATTTTGGTTTTATCTGATATAATTTTATGGCTTATTGTGATAGTTTTTATCAACACAAAATTTATTATTGATAAAACCTATCTTTTTTAGCGGTTATTAATTTCACGTTGATAATACTCATATTATTATCACTTTTTGTAATGTACTGATAAAACCATCTTGGTCAAATAAATTCAACACTAAGGGAAGTCAATTAATTTCCCAATTCATGATCTCTTGAATAAGTAAAAGTCTTTTTTCCAATCCCCCTAAAATTTCAACGTCAAATCAAAACATTCAAATCCTATGGTACATTAGTAAATATCATGCAGCTACGTGAACTTTTTTATTATGCCCCATAAACAAAATTTGTCATAGTGAGAAGTTCAGTATTTTTAAATTCGTTACTACAAAACTCATACATGATTTATAAAGATAATTTCTAATGTGACCATTTTGTAAATTGATATACTCATTTGTAAGTATTATTGAAAGTTCCCATATGCATGTCTACTTAAACAACATGTGTAGTTTAATAAGGAAATATATATAACAACCTAATATAAAAACAATATCAATAATTAAAAATAAAATACATTCAACTACAATTAATAATTTCTATTTCATTATAATATTTATAAATTGAAAATACCAAATTGTGATTGCATATAAATTTATTAAAACCAACAGTGATTTATAATAATATTTTTTAGATAATATAACTTCAAAAAACATTATTCAGTCTCCTTATTGATACATATAATGGATATTTTCTCTCAATGAGTTGTCCCTACTAGTGCGTTGCGATATGGATGGATACACTTTCCCCTTTAATTTTTGCCTTTATGGCAGGTTTTTAAGTGTAATTTAATTTATGTGGATGTTAAGGATAACATATTTCCGGGGGGAATGATTAAAGATTATTTACAACCATTTTAAATGTCTTATTTTCCAATGTAATATTTCTTTTTATCAAGGGACACCCATTAATATTGTGTATCAATTTTCCATCTTATGCAAAAATATGATAAATCATCAAGATAATCAGTTAATTATTCCAAATCGGAAATTTCCATTAGCTCGGGTGGGACAGATTGCAGAAAGCATGATCTTTTCCAAATATTGGGTATTACAGTGCATGTTAAAAATAATAAATATATTTTTACACCTATGAATTTTTTTTAAAAAAAATAGTGGTTCTTTAAAGCATCATGGACAAGTCAGAAATAAAAATCAGGGATGTAATTTTAAAAGGGGCTCAATAGTAGGGAATGCAGAACTTATAAAGTATGTGGCTCAATCAGTTAGAATTAATAATATGTATTTATATAATATACCTTACATTGTGATTGACCAAATTCACTCTCACCATGGCTGGTTCTAGAGGGGTATGAATAATGGAAAAACAAGTTCATTATTTGTCTTGGGATTATCTTTGATTCCCTAAACCTTGTGTTGTTATATCCTATAAATACATGTGCATGATCAACATTGATCTTTTAGAAATGATATTATGACACCAAATACTTATCCATGGATCCCAATGCACTCAAATAATATTAAATAAATATGAACCCCTTAAAGGATTTTTCTATATAGTCCTTATCCCCCGCCCTAGCTTTTAATAGATATTCCTCTTTGGATTGTTTGTTCTTCATCGGAAGGGACTCCATTGGCCGATCATAGATGGATCCAATGGAAAGATCTAGAGGGTCCCATGGATTCTTTATAAATTTGGGATGATGGACACATCCCTTGCCTTTTATGATAGGTAAAATGCCATTATTTTCTCCCTTTTGAATTAGGATAATAAAAGATTGGGTTCTGATTAACAGGATTTATGGTTCATAGAAAGGGATTATAATGTTATCATGAGTAATACTTGAACAAATGATATTGGAAAAGGACAAACTATATTTGTCTTATGAATGTTTTTTATTATATGAGGTGAAATACTATAATACTTTGGCTCACAAGAATATATATAATAGAAAAATATTGATTACTAGAAATGATTATGGAACCTAGCGGTCCCGCCCATGGTCAGACCATTATTATGGAATTATTTCATTGGAAAAATACATTTAAAATAGTTCCTGATGGTACGAAATACAATAGAGGATAATTTGATACCCTACCTCATTAGTGAACTTGAATATTCAATTCATGCAATGTTCCACCCTCATGGGGCCAAGAACATCAGTAATGCATTGAACCCAAATGCAGATAGGATTGTAGAGATGGTGAATTGTTTTTTGTATATAATCTTGATGTGGATTGCATCCATATTCATATATAAAATGCACTCTGTCTGTACCATATCAAGTTTTATATTGGTGAGATGATTTTTCCTTGACCATAACAAGATTTCAATTCATGAATCCTACTGGATCAAGAGGCCTATATCATGGAAGGACATTTGGCAGCGTAATTAGATTCAGTTTGATGAACTCTACTCATATTATCTATTATATAATTGGATCACCCACTATAAAACGTTCATAAAATTAATATGGATGAATATATATTATAAATAGGTTCTATTTTGTTGGGTTTTGTTGTTTGTGAAGATATGGGTTGAATTATCATGACTTACTATATTTTTATCCATTAATTTTGGGATTCACCAGTTGTTGAAGACCATACATTTTTAACTGGAATGAAATTCTACCCTGATAGATGATGGAAAAATGTCTTCATGGAATCATATTTTATTGTCATTATTACGGTTATTAATGCATCATAGAGTTGTCTGTAGTCCTTCGGCTTATTGTTTATAAAGGATCAATCCATTATCAACACTATTAGAAATGTTACCAATACCAATAGACCTCTACCAACGATATTGGAGAATATGTTACTTTAGGTAAAATAAAATTCACCTATAACAATTATTTGGACAAAGTTACTGGATTCTAACTTTTTGGGATAAATTTTATTTTTAGTTCCATTATCCAATCTTATGAAGTAATTGGTAGGAATTTTTTTCGGTATTGGAAGCAACAAATGTTTCTAAATTATTATAAAATGTGGCCCTTATTAGTTAATTGTTCAACAACTATTACCTTCAATATCATTTCATTGGTATAAAAGCCATCATATGACCATATACCAATAGTTACATAAAAACCATTGGTATATGCCATTTCTATAAAAAATTGTTATTATATAAACTAGTTCCATATCTATAATATATTGATACAATATCAACATGTTTTCCAAAAACATTATTATATGGGATTGATATATCTATGTTTTGTATAAAACCATTGGTATAAAATACATTCAATGAACCTATAATATGGTTTTTTCAAATCTATTAATAAAATTCCCAAAAATTAAAAAACCTATAACAAAAATTTGAAATGCCATTGGTGTAGGCTTATACTAATGGTTTTCCATACAGTTGTTTTAGGTTTTCATATTTTTAATGAATTTTATTATCCAACACATTAAATACATTAAATATACATCTTAATACATATTGTAATATTTATCATAATATTATTCCAAACAAAATTTATCTTTCTGAATAGGTGATTGATATATAAATCAGAGGTGCAGGGATCAAAACTAACAAAGGGGTTTTTAGAATTATCTATACAAATAGTTTTCCAATCTATTGGTATAGGTATTTAAAATTACATATACAATGGTTTTATAAACTATTTTATATCCCACCTATACTAAATGATTCCCAAAACCATTGGTATAAGTCTATACTGATGACAGACAATTATATGGTCCCCCAAACCATTGTTATTGATTATAAAATAGGTTTTGGAGCATATACCAATTGTTCCAAACCATTTGAATAGAAATTTTTATAAATAGTATACCCTCTTATTATAATGATTAGAATATTTTATTAAAATACTTTGTATTAGGGTGGCTCATTTTATTTCTTCTATGTGTCTATCTAGAAATCCTTTAGTTTGGTTGGAGGACATCCCTACATGGTTGATATCTACTATAACTAGGGTTTTATGTTCCTTTTTTAAAATTTTATTTCATTGATTTTTTTTTCATATTATTAGAAATGAAATTTGAACATAGCGATTTAACATTATAAATATTGAATTCTCCCTAAAAAATTAATGTGTACAAATACTGGTGAATGTTAGTAATAATTACAATTATGGGATTATCATCACATAAATTCCTTGACCTCATAGGATTTTGTTTGTAAATATTCACTCATAGTAGTTGATTCACCTTTCATTCCCCATTAGTCATTCTGTCCCCTTTCACCACATCCTCAATTCCAACTATTATGTGAGTCTATTTTTAATGTTTTCATTCTCTTGAACACATTAATTTAGTTATCATCCCTATTAGATTTTTATGCCATCATTTTCACGATTCTCTGTTAACATTATCAGTTCAACCCTTTGATATAGACCCAAAATTTTATTCCTTATACCCAATAAATTTCATGAGTCTCAATAAATGTAAGGTTCTCATATCTAGGTGGTTGTCCTATAGTAAAATTTTCATCGTATGATAAACGTTCAACATCATCTCCTAAGTATCTTATCATAAAAACACTACCTTCCTACCATATACCATGTGATTAAATCTATGAACATAAAATCATATCTATTACTTTACTACCACCTAGAATATCAATAGAAACCATCATTGATCTCTTTACATATAAATAGTTGAATATTTAAATAGATTATTTGTAATATTATAGACATCACAGCTTCCCTTTTATTAATAATTTATGACAATAAAAATAAATATCAATACACTACATTTATCCATTATTATCATTGAATTTTTTTATGTAACACAAATAACTCATAAGAACAACTTTTAAGGGTTATAATTTCATACATTCTATGTATTTAATTAATTTATTAAATATAAAAATTATTGAATCAAATACTGTTGACATTAATCAAAATAAGATGGATTATAATCATTTAAAAATGAAGTATTTGGATGGGGATCATTTAATTTGAAAAATATCATGTATACAACCCTTATCAAATACTTTTCTATAATTATACAATTATTATTAAATACTAATTATTTGAGATTTGTTTGAAGAACACATAATATATCATTGAAGAGATCAATTTTATAAATGTGATATTAAGTATAGGTAAAAATTAAATATTTATAGTGATATGAATATAATTATGTTTTATGGATAATCTGATATGATTATATGTGTGAAAACTTTTAATTAACATATTCAAGATATGATTATAGTTGATATGATGGAAAATATTGTTTTGAAAAACATAAAATTACAATTTTTGATTAACTTTAGGATCACTCAAAAATGTATTATATGTTAGTTTATTGCTCTATGGAAACAATTCAAACAGGTAGTACTAAATATACATCATTGTAGACCATACTGAAGCTATATAGTGTAAAATTTTAAATAATATGGATTGACACCATCCTTACTGAACTTCTTTCTATATTGAATGATATTATTGTATATTATGATATACATCCTCACCAATCATATTATACTAAACCAATTATATGTTCTATTTTTATGATCAATGGAATATAACATGCATATCGATATGATTGTATACTATTTTGGAAGAAATATGAATCACATAAAAAATTCAAAATATATGTTTCATCTTGATACAATAACAAAGATTCAATTACTATGAATTTTTTATCAAACATTCCTATCATTTCATTGTTTAGGAAGCTATACAAAAGTGATTATACTGCAAGAGAATTGACAACTAATGTAGATAAAATATATAAATATGGGAAATATTAGACAAAATAAAATCTATTTAGAGAAAAAAAACTGATCATGAGTATCCTAAATTTATAAATGATTCATGAATCCTTCATCACATGCTATCTTCGGACAATGTGAATCATTCTGGTTTTCAATGTATTTATCATATTATATAGATTGCAATTTTGAAAAATAATAATTTTCTACCATGTTTATTAATGAGGAAAAATTAGAACATGTTTTATATTCTTATTAAAGAAAAAATTTTGCATTGATATTGATAATTTTTTTGGATCCATTGATTGAATATTTTAAATCAATGTTGGAATTAGTTGTCATGTTTTATGATTATTTCTGAAATGAATATTTCATTTTGAAATTTATGTTGTATGGGATGATTAATTTTATTCCTTATTATGATTATTTTTTATCATATAGTAATATAAGAATTCATGGTTGTCACATTTGTGAACAAATAACAATCTCATATAGGTTAAAATATTCAATAAATACTATATTTCTAGGACATCAAAGATTTCTTCAATGGAGATATTAATACCGATATTGGATGACATCAATCTATGGGAGTTCGAAAGCAGGTATAACAGCTTCTCCAATAATAAGTTAAAATTGTTTTAAGAATGTATAAAATATGGGAATTTACTTTTGTAATCCTTCTCTTAAAGGACTTCAAATGTTCGGTTGGAAAATTATATCTTTTTTTCAATTTCGATAAATTAATTTTAATTACTTTATACATTTTCCTGATGTCATGCATGTGGAAAAAGATGTTTGTGACAGTTCTATTAGAACAATACTAAATGCACTAAGAAAATTTAAGGATTAAACTTATGATTGGTTAGAAATGATTGACATTGTGATACATGAATATTTGGTTCGAGTGAATGGTGGAAGATATATTTTCTTCCTCATGATTCATATACTCATTCCACATAATAGATGTATTATTTATTCAACATAGTGAATGATGTAATAGATCCATATGGCTATTCATAAACTAACAATAATTTCATGTCGAGAATTTATTTAAAGTTAAAGGGCCAGAAATGAAATGAGTGTTATGTTTTGATTCATGTTCTAATGAAGGTAGATTTACATTGAATTAAGCCACATAAATCCAATAATATATTAATGATTCCTTTTTTATTATTCATTATTAGATTAACAAAACTAATATGGATTTTGAAATTGGAAAATGATATTATAGTCATATTATGTGAATTAGAGATTCTCTTCCCATATTCATTTCTTGAAATAATTGTTTACTTAATGGTTCATTTGGCTATAGAAATTTTACTACCATGTCATGTACATTATACATTTATTTATCTTTAATCTCTCAGTTTTTCAATGTCATTTTTTTCTTTATAAGGTATTATTTTGAGACCACAAAATCTTTTCACACGTAATTGCAATGCCTTGAGTTCCCTAAATGATACGTCAAAAAAATGTTTAGCCTTAAATAACACAATGAGCAGTTATACTGAAAATGTGGAATAACTCTAATATGTGTGGCAGATAAAAAATCAGAAGGAACCATTGTGTTCCGGATAAAAGGTTTACCCTAGCCGCTACTTAATTTAGTTAGTGCATGCCCCCATTGATAAAACCCAAAATTGGCATAACCATAAAAAAATAATTTAAAAAAATTATTGTATTTTTTAAATGCTAATAACCCAAAAATGGTTACTTGGATTTATAATCTTTGACCATCATTGAAATCGTGAATGTATGATTTCCTTAGGAAGATAATAAAATTGTCTGGCGCGATCTGGAAGTGGAACATAGTTTTTAGCAGTAAATAATATAATTAAGTAACAATTATTTTATTGTAAAATAAATAACTTCTTAACAGCAACTAATATTGAATATATGAGAGTACTTTTGAGCTCATGAGGCCTTGTTCCCCTTATTTAGAGCTTAACCTTGACCGGAATGGGTTGACGGTGTTTTTATAACTTTTTATCATTATTGAGGTGTGTTCTGTAAATGTGCATGCAGTGAATTCTATATTTTGAACCAGTGCTCAGATTAAAAATCTAAGAAAAATGCTGAATCTGTAGCACCTACATTTACTTAATGGAAGCTTATCTTAGACCGAAAACGGTAAGAACGAAAAGTTAATTTTTAGATATTACAAAAAAAAACTTTGGTAATTTTATTTTTACTTTGTGAAACCATTGGAAAAATTGTGGTGGGACCATATTTTAAAGAAAAACCATTTATTTGATTGACTCATTATTTCTGTAACCACAATGGTGGGATATTTAAATGAATGTGTATCCACTATGGAGATAATTACAGAGGATCAATAATTATACTAATTATGGAATTCCATTAATTAAGAGGTGTGTTGATCCATTCCTCCCCTCTATATAAATGATGTTGAGGAATTGGTTTTCAGACTCATGGAAGGAATGTCGGATGAAGTGACATGACGACTTCCACCATCCCAGAATGAAACTTTGAGCGATGGATGTTGGAGGAGTCAATAGGCGACATAATGTGCCGACGAAAACCTTCATACGTGGACACTTCTTCCTCATCTACAGCGGCATCCAAAGAAATCTATGTACATGTAATATGTTTGATTCCTCTCCTTATTACCCCATTCTTGAATATTATGAAGAACACATGTCAACTATCCAACGGGTTGGCTAGCGTTTCTCTCATTAACATAGGGGGATAATTCATGGTTCTAATATGGGAGTTTTTATAATATAATAATCCTTGCCATGTTATAATGATAACATGGAAGGTGTGGTCCAAATCATCAGGGGTGAGAACCTTGGCTGAACCCATTATGGATTCATTATAGAAGGGAGACGAGAAGAATTTAAGGCCTGATGGTGGTACGTGGTGGGACAAGCGATTGAGGGAGGCAGTGACAGACAGCCACTGGCCACAATGGAATTGCGACCCCTATAGGA
Organism: Viscum album; assembly: GCA_963277665.1. Classification (NCBI taxonomy): domain Eukaryota; kingdom Viridiplantae; phylum Streptophyta; class Magnoliopsida; order Santalales; family Viscaceae; genus Viscum; species Viscum album. The sequence goes on along the minus strand of OY728152.1, from coordinate 352,683,761 downwards.
ACCAATGAGGACAAGCGGCAGCTGACCAATTCTAGACCCGTTGATGTGGGTCGTCATGCTACGGTGGAAGGTTGTGGAATTGAGCCACATCGAATGTAGAAACCGCACCCACGAGTCTATTGCTAGGATGTTCCACGAGGATTGTCCAGCAGGTGTTTAGCCATCTGACATTGCTGCTCAGCCGGGTGGTGGACAATGAAGGAAATACTCGAAATCGAGTTGTGATGGAGTGTTGACAAGTGCCCTCTAGTCCATAGGTGGCCAGTCCTCACAGACCATCTAAGAGATGTCGCACCACCTAGTGACGCGTCACTGAAGACACATATGGATTTATCCTTTTGGTTGGGGAATAGTCCCTCAAACTCGGCCAGCTGGCCAAGTGATTCAGCAACCAGGTGGGCCAAACCCAACCGGGTGGGTCGGGCCGATCCCACTGCAAAGTGGGCCGAGACTATGGCCCAGGGTGCCCGACCAAGTTTGGATGAATTGGGTCGTGCCCTGCTGAACCGAGCTAAGCCCGGATGAACACGGCAAAGCCCTACCTAACCAGGTTGAGCCCCGATGAACCAAGTTGTTCCTAGCCCCATTGGGACAGGCCTAAACAGCTGGGTCAGGTGGGTCAAACAGTGTCGGAACAGACTCGGACCCACATACGTCCTAGTTCTCTTAAATGAGTGTATATCCTAAATTTTACATCTATTTGACGAACTGTCTACAACGTCAAAACCCTTAGGTATGGGCAGTCTATTTGAGATAGTCCACGTGACATTCATAGAATGTTGGAGTTTTGATGGGTGGGATTTTAAACGAATACAACTAGGCCCTCGTTACTAAAATGCATGTAACAATCAGACTGTGTGTCTAGTTGATGCATCGTCTATTGTATTGGAACTCATTGGACATTAAGGATCGTCAGGATACTTCCTTGTGGAACATTGTGGCAATTAAGTTATTAATGATAACACGAGGAGCAGAACAAAGGTGTTTCTTATAGTGAGAGTTAGGTTGGATACTCCCTTTATGACTCAAGGCACATGTATTCCTTACTCCAATGCTCTGGTAGATATGGTATGCCCCACGTATTGAGTGCAGGTTCATTTTCCTCTGAGATGAATTTCGTATATTTGTAGTAGGTACTCTTCTAATGGGACATGGAAAAGGTCTTCCATACATTACTCACATAGAGCCTGGTACTCACCTACCGTGTAGGGAGTGGGTCCTTAATGAAAGGATTAGGTATTCCCTTGTCATCCAAGGGTGAACGTCCTCCTTATGCTGTCTTACAGCAGATTATGTACTCCCCTACCTTTCTAGGGTGAAGGACCTCTAGCCTGGGGTCGGTACACCCCTACCGTACTAGTGCGCAGGTCCCCCAAAATGAAAAAAATGCCAATGTTGTACTCCCATACTATGTAGGGTGTGCGTCCTAACATATGGAGTAGTACTCCCCCATCGTTGAGTAGCAACGGGAATGAGGTCCTTCATGGGAATTGGAGATCCCTCAACTGCATGACACAATTATGAGGAATGGGACCCTCTTTTTATTTAATCGATACCCAATGTATAAGTTAGTACGCCCTTAATGGTTTGTGGGTAGTACATCTTCTTGATAGAGTGACTGAGATATCATGGGTTAGACTGGAGTAGTGCTCCCACAACTAAACACAGTGTTGAGGAGTGGGCATTAATTTTTTTTCCCTTGTTATTTCCATGGGCACAAGACTTTGACTGTGAGAACTCTACTATCGGGAACTAGATGATGTTCTAGCAGAAAGTTCTCAATCATGCATGTCCTTTCAAGCATTCTATTAGGAATGTTTCTGTTGTACCTGATGGTGTTCATCTCTCGGAGGGGTGCCATCATTGATGGCCAATTTATTGAGTGTGTACTCTTGATCCTTGAGTTGCACATTGATATTTCTTTGGAAATCCTCAAAATGGCATGAGGTCGGGGCCTTATGTTTCTTTTTGTCTAAGATGAGTCCATCTGGACTGCTTATGTATATGAAATGGTATATACCCGAGAAGAGATGACCACGCATAATCATTGTGGTTTACTTAATGGTTTCTTGGTGGTATTTTTTTGTTTTGTATTTCTTAGAGACCATCGAGGGTCTTAGGGTCTCCTTTTGATTAATAGGTTTCTTATCCCTGAAGGGGCTTCACTCGCATGTGTTGTGTTTGGTGCTGACAATTGACATTTCAATAGGGGAACTCAGGAAGATGGGACCGACGGATGAGACGACGGTGGACATGTTTGCCTTGGACCAGGAGGGGTAAAGTAGGACCAGGTATAGATGACATACTACATCGTACCCTAGTAGCATCAACAATATAGTGATTATGTGGGATATGACACAGAGTGTCATCGGTAACCCTTTGTACCATGCTGCTTTCTTTTCTTTTGTTCGGCTTGTATACATGTTCTATTACACCTCTCAGTTATTGACAAGCTATTGTACTCTGGTTTTCAATTACATAGTGTTCACCTTTCAGATTTGTGGTTTTTTTGGAGTGCGTGTGTGTACAGCTATCCTGGATAATTCATCCCACATTCTGGTTGACGCCATTGGTGTTAGTCTACAACCCCTGAACTTCATGAGGGTGTCTTGGGGAATGTCATGGCATGAGCCTCAGGGGAAGGGTCCTGAAAATGTGTCATCAAAGGTGGTTGTTTCTATCATAATGTCCACGGTTCTATTTTTTTTTGTGAGTAAATTTGTAAAGTTTTTTGGGTTCTTATTTCAAGAAAGAGACTCCAGTGTTGGTGCAGCGGCTGACGTATCCATACACTAGGACTCTGAACACCTGTTACCTGACTCAGTACAACGAAATAGAAGTTGATGGGAAAATAATGGAACATGCTTCTTGTATTGATGGTTGTGATTTACATATTCCTTCTCCAATATTCTCTATAATTATATCATTCTTTATTTGGAACATCCTCATCTATCATAGTATGTCTCCACGTGGATGAATGACTAGGATCTCGATATGATTTCGTTAGGATAGGCCACATAGCGATGAGGCACCCGTTCAAGAAATAGTGTTTGATATGGCCCCATCGAGATGTGAAATAGTGCTAACAAAACCCGATAGTCATCATATACATCTGATAGTTTCTATAGAGGACATTTGTTGGCTCTGGACACTACATGATTTCCAGTGTTAGAGACCTACTATGTTCCATGGTGAGACAGATCCAATGGTAGATGAGGATTAGCTTGAGGCAATTACGTGTGCATTCCACCTATCGAGGACCCAGATCGACTTGATCACAACGCTGGATGCAATCATTCTTTAGGGCTCAATGGGAAATTTTTTGATTCTGGCGATTTAAACTCATGACGAGGTGACCCTCACTTGGATAGACATTGTGAGCCTCTTCAAAGAGATGTTATTTTCAGAAACATTGTGTTTTGTAAGCATACAAGAGCTTCTACACTAACGACATGACAACGTGATGGTATAATATTAGTCAGAGAAATTCACAGATCATTATTGCTACACCTCAGATATGGTGTGGGGACCTTAATTCAGGGACCAGACCTTCAAATAGGGAATGTGTTGGGAAATTAGGGAATCAGTGATATCATTAAACAATCCAACACATTCTAGGGTACTTAAATGAGCTCTAGTGGTCGGGACATTCCATGAAGAGGAGTGGGTGGATTTGACCTATAGTGTAGGACTCAATGTATAGGTGTCTAATGGAGTTAACCAAAAAAAGGATATGGGATCCTGACATAGGAGGCATACACATGCCCATATACAGACAAGTGGGTATGTCCCACAACAGTAGTTCCAAGGAGATGTTCAGCCGCAGGAGAGGTAGTAATACACATTTAATGGATTGGGTCATCTATCTCTATATTGATAATCCCTTCGTAATGCTGATAGGGAGCCTACAGTCGAACCTCCTTTGTAGTTATAATTCTTGGAACATGGATTTCTTCATTTTGGTAAGAGGGGTAGTGGAGCTGGGTGAGCGGTAGGAGGTGGTCTCAGCCAGGTTTTGGGAGCTAGAGGTCATGGTCATGTATAGCTGCATGCAGTCGTGTATCATGACCATGAAACTCCAAGAGATGTTAGAGGTACAACCTGTGTCTTTTCTATAGTTGACTTACTAAATATACACAATTGTTAGAAGTGATTTTTCAATGAGTATTTTTCGAGACATAGAGGTTCCAGTTGTACATTGTACTTGAATCCCATGCTTAGAGACTCATGGGGATGGATACCCGCTGAATGTGTGACCTGGAAGTTGGAGGAAATATTTGCGAGTGGGATCTCTTAGTTGTGGCATCAAGATTATACAAATTGAATCTGGTTATGGACAACTACTGTTCAATACTGGAAATATGATATTAGGCAAGCAATGCGGTACATCCTCATGGTGGATAAGGTATTTATTTTGAAGGGGGAGCCTAGACAGCATGGTTTGGACTCTCATAAATAGTCCATCTTGAGTCATTCAACATTGGATGAGATTTACCACATGATGTCTTCACAGTACAAAATGGTTCCTAGCCATCCATAATCAGGAGAGATGCCACAAGTGGGAGTGGTCGAGTCTTGTTTTGAATTTTTTTGAGGCCACAAAATTTTCATGGTAGTGGGCGGATAGACCCCATTATTTCAAATGTATCACGATGATTAGTTCTTTTTTCACTTGTAATAGCTATTAAATCATGGGCCTATTGTTGTTCGATGTTGACCTAGCTTGAAAAGTACATAATAGTGGTTGATCTCAGTACTCCCTTGTGGAGTGTTATTTGAAGAAAAGCATAAAAATTTGTTGGATCTAGTTTCATCCCTTGATTTTGTGCCTTGTCTTTTCAAGGATGAAATCTATAATGGTGGGTAGAATGTAATGTCACTAAATTTCTGTAATTTTTTTTCTTTATATAGAATTGTTTAGAGACCACATAATCTGACGGCTCATGATTATTATGGACAGAGTTACTGAAAGGATCCGTCCAAAAACATTTATGCATTATGTAATGCATGTGAGCAGTATTCCTGAAAAAGTTATATAAATATTTAATCGGTGCGACAATCAGAAATATGAGAGCTCCGTTGCGTTCATAATGGCGGGTTTACCCTAGCAGCGACCTCAATTTTGTCAACTCTTACCCCTATTGAGAAAACAAAAAAATGGAATAACTATAAATAAATTTATTAAATAAATTTATCTTATTTTTCAAATACTTATAAATTACAAATGGTGATTCAGATTTTAAATCAAAGAAAAGCACTGAACTCGTGGGAGTATGTTTTCTTTAGTAATAAACAAATATTTTCTGTGCATGCCTCACATTTTGTTAGTTTTTAGACGCAAATAAAATAATTAATTAAAAATTATTTTGTTTTAAAATCCATAAACATCAAAACAGAAACACAGATTAAAAATCTGAGAGTACCATTGAACTCGGGAGGTTGTGTTCCCCTTAGGAAGACCCTAACCTCATCCAGTGAGGGTCGATGGTTACTGTTAATTATTATTGAACATTTTAAATCTATGTTCATTAAATGTGGTGGCGACAAATTATAAATTTTGAAGTGGTTCTTGGAATAACATTTTAAGGGAACTATTGAATCTTCAACACCATGATTTTCATAAGAGAAGATAAATATCGACTGGAAAGGGATAGATGAAAAATTTCAATTTTGGACTTTACAAAAAATATTAAAATATCTCTTTGGTATTTTATTTTTCATTTGTGAAACCGTTGGGAAAATAGTGGTGGGAACACAATGCAACATCAAACAATTTAATAAATTGACTCGTGATTTCTATAACCACACCGATGGGAGATTTAAATGACTGTATAACTGCACCATTGAGATAAGTAAAGAGGATCATTAATTATACTCCTCAATGAACCACATTAATTATGTGGTGCGTTGATATCTTCCTCTCCTCTATTTAAACGAAGACCGTGCTTGATTTTTTTGACATAATAGAGGAACCTATGTCGAAGTTCCATGATGACATCCACCAATCTAGATTGATTATTTGATTGAATAATGTTGGAAGAATTGACGGGTGATGAAAAGTGACGATGATCACCTTCATATGTGGACACTTCATGCTCATCTGCATTGGCTTCCAACGAACTTGATGTAGGGGGTTATATTTTTTATTCCTCCACTTATTAACATGTTCATTAATATTATGAAAAATGGGTCAATCATCCTACGGTTTGACCTGATTTTTTATCTTTCATGTTGCATGATAATGCAGGGTGTAATTATGGGTGTTTTTATAATCTAATAATCCTTTTCATGTTATAATGCTAATGTGGAGGGTGCGAGCATAACAAACAACACCCTGAACCTCAATTGATCCCATTAAGGTTGAATTCTACTTGAGAGACTGGAAGAAGTGGAGACAAGATGACAAAACATTGTGGGACCACCGACCGAGGGAGGTGGTGATCGACAGCTACCGAACGTAAATGAAAGGAGGTTCCCAAAGGCTCTATGGAAGACTAGCGGGGGTCGGTCATCACCGGCTGCTTTGAAGTGGGGTGGAGAACCGCGGCCGTGCAACACAGTTGAAGATCATGAAATCGTGTCATGGTGTAGGGTGGACAGACACATGTTGGTCCGTAGAGGGCTGGTACATGGGGACCAACTCGGAGGAGCAGCACCATCTGGTGCCCCTGCTGAGCTGGGCACTGTGTCGTGGAGGAAGGTTGCGACATCAAGCCATGACAGAGAGAGGAACCTCACCCATGGGTTCAAAGAGGGATAGTTTACATGCAACGACAATGATATGTGGTTCCACCTAGAACCACGATATTGATGACCTGAATGGCTTCATCCATTCGAGAGGGGAGTAGTCCCCCCGCTCGGCCAATGTGTTGAGCGATTCCGTATCCCCGTGGGATACACTCTTCTAGGTGGGTTGGGATGAATTTGCGGCCTAGTGGGACAAGCCCATAGCCCATCCGGCCAGACTAGGCCATACCGAATGAATCCGAGCACAGAAGGACGAGGTGGGTTGGTCAGACCATGTCAGACCGCACCCGGACCAACATACGACCTAGTTCACTTAAACAAGTGTATCTCCTACACCAGACATTTGTTTTCTGAAGTTTTTGTGTTGACAGAACACACAAGATGAGGTAGTCTTTTTTTGATACTAAAAAAAAATTTGTATGGAGCTGGTTTTTGGGAAGGATGGATCATACCCGAATCCAACTTTGTCCTCTCCACTAAAATTCTTATAACTGTTAGACCGGGTGTCTAGTTAACACATTTTCTATTGCATTGAAGGCCTTTTGACATGATGGTTCAACGAGTTACTTATTTTTTGATCTTCATGGAGGATCATGTATGAAAAATAAATTATGTATAATAACAAGGGTGTTTCTGGTATTGATTGTTAGTATGGATACTCCATTGATGACTCAAGGAATGAGTATTCCTTACTCATATACTATGGTAGAGACAGGACACCCCACATCATGATTCTGGGTTCATTTACCTCTAAGATGGTTTTTCTATCTTTGGATTCGGTACTCCCCTATTGAACTTGCGAACGGGTCGTCCATAATTAACTCACATGGAGTCAGGTACTCCCCGACCGAGTAGGGTGTGCGTTCTATATGTTAGGAGTAGGTACTCCCTTGTAAAATAAGGGTACAGAACATCATTATGGAGTGATACAATAGATTCAGTACACACCTACTGTAACACCCCGAGCTTCCACGGTACGCCTCTCTTTCAATAATGCAATAGCTTGTATTGTACTCAAGTTCAAGTTCTAAAACACCGCGACTAATCAAAGTTGTCTTTATGAATAGTAATAACCAATTTTTAAAATTATATAAATTTTATATTTCAAAATGGACTTCATTTTTGTATTCGTAATATCGAAATTATCCTAAGTTGAATTTTTTGTAATTTTCTAAGAACTTTCAATTTTTAATGAAAAATGAAAAATACATAAAAAATTTTTTTAATCAAAATAATTTATAGTGATAAATTATACAATTGAGTGGTTTTAAAGTATAATTAGAATATATTTTTACCATTATATCCAATAGTGGCCATTATACATAATTTCACTTTGAAATTTGGCATAAACAATTGTCAATCTTTTGATATATATTGTTTCTAAAAAACACGCTAGTTGTTGTGACAACGGGAATTAATTATGAAATTAATTAATGAAACTTATATGTTTGGAATTTTATAAAATAGAAATCATTTTTGAATTCAGAATATCAATTATTGATTAGGGTGAAATTTTGGCATTGTTCTGAAAAACATCAATTTTTGATGAATAGTGAAACCACTAAGTGGTAGTTAAAAAACTAATTTTTCGTTTAAATGAAACATTACCACTTATTTGATTTGATTTTCAAAAATCCGACATACATGGTTGTCATTAGGAAGTAAAATTTGGTTCAATGGGATTAAAATAATATTTGGTGAATAGTAACTTTTATGTTTAAGTAATCATGATTAAAGGTAATTAGTGTAATTTAAGGTAACGATAATGTTATAATAATATGAAATGACCTTTACACTTGTCCTACACATATTGGATGAGTCGTGGCCGACCAAGAATAACCATGGGTCAACTTTGGGACCCCATGTAACCACTTTGGTAGGAAAATGACATTATAAAATTTTTATTTAATGTTAAAATAAAAATGTCACAAACAAGAGTTGTTTTACTAAAACAATTATTAAATGGGGTTATACAAGTCATATATTTGACTATAAATATTAATTATAAATCTAAAAATATTTCCTACATCATGATATTTTTTTATAATTTTTAGACATTAAATAAATTAAATTATTTATGACACCATGATGATGCAGCGATTACCTCATTAATTTAAGATTTAAATAAAATAAAAAGATAATGTAAAATCTAAGATTTAACTTGTTAAAAACCTATTTAATGAGTATATTTAGAACCCTTATCACCTTATACTCGAATTATATATGTTCGGGACCTTTATAATCCGAAAAACATTATATAATAATGTAACATTTTATTACATTCCAAGAGTTCCCCTCCTCTCCTCTTATAAAAGGCCCCCACCACTACCACCTTATTCACACTTTAAATCCATTTGGATCGAACAACCTCCCCCCAAATACTCTCCCAACTTCCCTCTCTTACCCTTAGAAGCCTTACTTTGGGCACAAGTCTTCCCAAGGAATCCTTTGGCTCAAATCAAAAAGGGTTACCCGGTTTTAAGGTAATGTCTTCTCTAATGTTGTTTTGTTTTATTTTGCTTCTCCAACCCCTAAACCACTTTTTATTACATTATTTTGTAAAAACACCAATATCTAAAATATACAATGATGTTATTATGATAATTATTTGGTTTACACTTACACACACCTTCATCTAATGGTTAAAGAACATACTATTTCTGTGGATGGCGAAATACTGCCTCACAAAACGATGATTGTTCAATATTATTTTAACACATCTAATGGTGGCCATTTTGATGAAACTATTTTCATATATGATATATATATTATTTTTATGTTTTCTTTATGCTTTTGTATTTCTCATTTGTGGCATACTTTATGATTTCCATTATGGGTAAACGTGATAATTTCATTTTAGGAAGTGCGGACTACCGCCCCTCAAAGTGATTTGAATCGTTAATGCCATATGTGGGATGTATAAAGGATGGAGTAAATAGTATTATACATTATATTATATTGGAAATATATTATACCTTTATATAATTATAAATTTATCCTATTAAATACGAAATAGAAATGAAACTAGCATTTGTGCGTACGTACGACTTACCATCTCCATGAACGGTGCATTTGATTTCTTACCTATAAATGTTATTTAATATTATAATTTCATTTATCCAATGGATATATATGTTATATATGATATCTACATCATGAATATAATTCTGGATATAGTGGATATTTCACCACATGAACAACTTGTAATTATAAGAAGTATATTTTTGACACAAGTACCAAAGATCGACAAAACGACTGTTATTAACATAAATAATTACATAATGTTCATAACATGGTAATAAGTGATATAAAAGAAATAATGAACATGAAAATGGTTCTTAAGCAAATAGAAATTAACTCTAGTTTATTATTCAGGAGATTAATGAACGATCGAGTCAAGTCAGACACGAGGTAAGGGAACTTCTTAACCCAATTTCTATTCTTTGGGTTAATAACCTACTTTCAAATTATGTCATGATATTATTATGTCATATCTTTTATTTTTAATTTATCTATGTGTACTTATAGTGAATACACATAATAGATCTACTTTATTAAAAATAATGATCTTTGTAATTGTCTTCGTCTTAATATCGATTCATTGAGGCATATTTTTTTTATACCCAACATTCTTTTATACGGTGTATAAACCCCTTTGACTTTGACTTTTATTCCAAAAGGAATCTTTTTTTAATGATTGTTTTACTAAACGAAAAAAGGAATGTTTATTTCTCACTTATGTGGTGACAACGACTTGTCCGCCGCTGTGACCATTATTTGTGTTTCAGCTTCCCCTACAAGCCATAACTCTTTTTAATGAAAAAAATACAATGTTTTACCTTTATTTTATTTTGGTATTGAAATTGGTTTTGAAATTTTTTTTATTATATAAATGTGTTATATTGATATCTTGTGATTGAAATGTGGAAATTTTATGTTTCCTTTATCCATGTTTTATGTGATACAATTATGTTATATGATATGTTTAAACCTATTCATATGAGGAATGGATTGGACTTAATAAGTGACAGGTGGAGCCTGCTACAGCTCCTCGATGCATCGGTAGGTCTCATGAGACAAACTAGTGTCTTGGCACGAGTCCTTGACATAATCTTATTGTAGACATGGCACGAGGCCTTGGATACGTGGTTATGATAGGTTTGCATTATGCATTCCATCATCATGAAAGTGGTTATTGATATATCATGTGATTATTCAACTAGTAGAATATCCATGTGAGTAAGTAAATGACATTATTTCATTATACTTTTTCCATATTATGGTAATGTTCAATTTTAAAAGGCTTTTTTAGTTATAAATTGCCTTAAATGTTAATGTTTATTCATGAAAGCTTCCACTATATTGTTATCATTACTGAGCATCTGAGATCACCCCTTTCAATCTTTTAATTTTAAGAATTATATTATGAATGACCTGCAGGGATAATATAAGGGGATATAAAGAGAAGATGTTGTAGTTTTTTTTACTTTATGATGTAATGTAAGACTTAAGAATGTATCTAGTGTTTACAAGGCTACTAAACTAATCGGCCTTTCGAGACTTGATCTTTTGTGATCATGCCAATGTTACGAAGTAATGCACCGACTCTGGGTAACTGGTGTCGGGGCGTTACACCTTCCATGCCAGGGTGTGGGTCCTCTATCCTCGGGTCAGTACTCCACTGATGTACTAGGGCATGGGTCCCCCTTATTGAACAGACTACTAGAGTTTTACTCCTCTACTAGGTGTGGTGAAGGTCCCCACATATGGAGTAGTACTCCCCCATTTTTGAGTCACGATGGAGAGTGGGTTCTTCAGGGGAGAGAGAACTCGCTCGACTACACGACATATTTATGAGGATTGGGACCCTCCACATGATGTAATCGATACCCAGGGTAGAAGATAGTATTGTTGGGAAAGACGAGAAAGTGCTGAACACGCAAACAATAGAAAAAGCGAATGTGTAGTGGAAATTGAATCTTTCCAAACAAATATATGTAGATGCACAGCGAGAAAATTAATTGTGCATATAAATAAATTCGACACCGAAAATTTTTACGTGGAAAACTCAAAAAGGAAAAACCACGGGACATAGTCCAGAAAGAGGGATCCACTAAAATCAAAAAGTACACGGTAGAGACTCCCCAAAATGGAAGGTATCTCAAAAGTAATACTCAAGAATAAAAGTATGGATCAAAAGGTGGAGAGAAAGAAAGAAGATCGTCGAAGAAAGGTGATCACCAAATGGGATTTGATCTCAGTGTTGTTGCGGCCGGTTATGTTGAAATGCCTTTCCTCTACCTCCATATATAGGAAATGAATCAGCGTCAAAATAATGACGTCGTGTAAAAAGAGTGTCACCGCGTGAATTAATTCACACAGTCTTGGCCCACATTAAAACACCACATTAAAATAGATACCACGTGAGCACCATTTGAGGATGCGTTACCCAATGCACCAACCAGGAAGGTGCCCAACAATCTCCCCTCCGAATCAGTGGAGATCACCGCCAACCCTGTAATCTGTCGGAATGTCTCAAATTTTCCTCTGGGTAAACTCTTGGTCAACATGACTGACCCGTTGTCTTTGTTGTGGATCTTATCGCACTCTAATTGACTTTAATCAAGTACCTTGTGAATCCAATGATATTAAACATCGATATGTTTGGACCTTCCATGAAATGTACAATTCTTTCCCAAACAAATAGAAATCTTACTATCATAAAATAAAACTTACATGTCCTGGTTTAAATTGAGCTGTTGAATAAACGTTTTTATCCACAACAATTCATTTCACACCACAGTAGCTGCAATAAAAACTGACTCTGTGGTAGATAAAGCAACACATCTCTTCAATCTAGACTGCCAAGATACATCTCCCCCTGCAAATGTGATCAAATATCCTAAAGTAGACTTCCTCAAATCGATATCTCCTTCCATATCTGAATCTGTAAAGCCATAAAGCATAGGTTCCCCTTTTCAAAAACACAAACTCAGATCAGAAGTACCGCAAAGATAACAAAAAAATGTACTTCACTGCTCTCCAATGCACTCTACCTGGATTTGATAGAAAACAACTGACCACACCAACTGCATGAGCTATATCAGGTCTAGTACATACCATTGCATACATCAAACAACCAACATAAGATGAATAAGGTATGTGATGCATCTCCTCTCTCTCTTCATCAGTAGAAGGTGACTGACTGGTATTGAGCATAAAATGTAAAGCAAGAGGAGTACTAACCACTTTCACTAAATCCATAGAAAATCTCTGAAGAACCTTCTCAAAGTATCTCTACAAAGATAACCACAACTTATTGGCCTTCATTTCATTGGAGATCGTCATGCCACGATTCTGTCGTGCTGGCCCCAAGTCTTTCATCACAAAAGACTGACAAAGATCCTTCTTCAATCTGTTTCCACAAAACCCTCTGGTTGCTCCATATAAATCTCCTCCTCTAAATCTCCATGGAGGAAAGTTGTCTTCAAATCAATCTACTCAATCTGCAGATCTAAACTGGAAGCCAGACCGAGAACATCCTGAATGGAAGTCATTTTGAAAACATGTGAGAAAATCTATCAAAATCAATACCTTTCTTCTGACAAAAGACTTTTACAACTAACCTTGTCTTGTATCATGGAACAGAACTGGATTCATCATTCTTAATCCGATAAATCCACTGATTTTTCAAAGCTCTCTTCCCTGTCGGTAACTTCACCAGCTCAAAAGTGTTTTTGTTGTGCAATGATGTCATCTCATGATCCATTGCCGCAACCCATCTGTCCTTCTATTCGCTCTCCATTGCCTCATCAAACGATTCTGGTTCTCCCCCTTCAGCAAGGAGCACATTCTCATCAGTTGAATATAGATTAGAAATGGTGGGATGCCGAGATGACCTCCGGAATGCAACTGCAGGTTCCTTAATAACCCATGGAACCAGATCATCTGAAACAAAAGGTGCATAGGAAACTTCGACTCCAAACTATTCACCTTGAGAATCATTCTATACATCAATATGATCATCAGAATCAACAACATAAGGTAAATGTGAGTTAGAACCAGGCTCAAGACTGGAAAAACCATCAGATATTGGAGAAGCATCTTTTTCTCCCTTATCAATGTTTGCAATAGTCTGATCCTCCTTAAACACTGCATGGCAGCTTCTGACAATTTTCTTCAAAACATGATCATAGAACCTGTACCCAAACTCATCGTGTCCATATCCAATAAAAATACATTGGTGTGTCTTACCATCGAGCTTTGATCTCTCATCTCTAGGCACATGAAGAAAAGCCTTGCAACCAAAGATGCGCAGGTGATCGTACCTGATCTCCTTGCCATACCAAAATTTTTCGGGAGTGTCTGTTTGCAAAGAAACTGAAGGTGACAAAATTATAATATATGAATCATCATGTAAAGCCTCACCCCAAAAATTTCCAGGAAACTTTTCTTCTAAATGCAATCAACGAGCTCTTTCCAGCAAAGTTCTGTTCATCCGCTCAGCTACACCATTCAGCTAAGGTGTCTTGTGCAGGGTCTTCTAATGCCGAATACCTTCCTTCCTGCAATACTATTCAAACGGACCACAATACTCTCCTCTATTGTCAGTGTGAATACATTTCAATTTCTTTCCTGATTCTCTCTCAGCATGAACATGAAATTGCTTAAAAACATTGAGCATCTGAAATTTTTCATTCAAGACATTAAACCAAATATTTCGTGAGTATTCATCAATAAATGTAACAAAATAAAGAATGCCACTAATGGTCTTCGATTTCAAAGGACCATAAATGTCAGAATGTACCAATTCAAGTACCTGTGACTTCCTATGTGGAGGATGAATACTAAAACTCACTCTGCTCTATTTTCCAGCCATGCAATGATCACATGTGTCCAACTTGACACTCTTCAAATCTAGAATATGATTTCTATTGGACAATCAACCAAAACCTTTCTCACTGATTTGACTGAGCCTCTTATGCCAAAACTTGGACAAAACACTACACTCAGCAATGCAATCAGTATCACGATAAATAGAAGCTCTAGTCCAGTACAAACATGATTTCATCTTCCCTCTATCCACAATCAAAGAGCCCTTAGAATGCTTCCATTGGAAATCACCAAAAGTGATGATAAACCCTTAATCATCAAGAATGCTGGTAGAGATAATATTAAATCAAACCTCGGTTTCATGTTAGTCATTCTTCAATATCAGATTACTTCTTGTACTGGTCTTTAAAAAAACAGTCCTCATGCCTACAACATCAGCATGTCCATCGTTTCCCATCTTCAATATCCCAAAATTACCTGGGTTGTAAGATGTAAAGAACTCCTTCTTTGATGAGACGTGAAAACCGGAACCACTGTCAACAACCCAGAAATAATCCTCAGAAGAAATGTTAATGGAATCATAAATAATAACAATATCACCAATTGTAGCAGCGGCAACATGATCATCTCCATATCCATTTTTCTTATTTTGATTTTCCATCAACTTTTTCTCTCTTTTCATATGAAAACAAAACTTCTTAACATTCCCCTTCTTACCACAATGATGACATTAAAAATCTCTCTGCTTTAGTATGGATTTCCTTCTGCCTCTGCTCTTATCTCGACTGCTCTACCCCCAGTCCTGGCTTCTCCCCCTGTTCTATGTGACCAAAATATTGGAAGAAGATTTCTCCTGAGTACTTCTCCTGTCTTCTTCATTCAGAATAACAGACTTGACAAAACTAAATGTCACAACACCATTTGCAGCAGAACCGGTTAGAGTAACATGTTAATTTTCCCATGAATCAGGTAAAGTGTTAAGCATCAAAAGATCTAAAACCTCGTCTTCAAAATTGATACGCATGCCAAAAAACAGATCAAAAAATCCATGATATTCACTTATATAGTCATAAATTGGCTTACCTTCTCTATACCTCAAGTTCATCATTTTCTTGAGAAGAAACAATTTATTGTATCCCGTCTTCATAGCGTAGGTCGTCTCAATCTTCTCACACAAAGTTCTAGCGTGAGAGATGTTGACAATGTGGTTCATCACGTTGTCTTTGACCCATTGTCTATTGGAGCCACAAACCATCTCATGATCGAACGTCCATTCTTCATCTGACACCCTCTCTGGCTTCTGGGTACTAAATACATGAAGATGCATTCACTTGAAAAAAAGAAGATCATTCATTTTAAGTCACCACATATGGTAGTTGGTACCATCCAGAAAAATCATCCGACTGTAATTAGCATCCATAATAAATATGAAAAAAGAAGCAAACCCTCAGCTACTAGATGTTGGGAAAGACGGGAAAGCGACGAACGCACAAACAAAAGAAAATGAGAATGCGAAAATTGAATCTTTTCCCCCCAAATAGAAGCGGATGTGTAGCGACAAAATGAAATGTGCAGAAAAATAAATTTGACACAGGAAATTTTTACGTCGAAAACATGGAAGGGATAAACCACAAGACCTAGTCCAGAAAGGGGGATCCACTAAAATCAAGGAGTACACATTAGAGACTCCCCAAAATGGAAGGGATCTCAAAAATAATACTCAAGAATAAAAGTATGGATAAAAAGGTGGAGAGCAAGAAATAAGATCGTCGAAGAAAGGAGATTACCAATTGGGATTTTCT
Organism: Viscum album; assembly: GCA_963277665.1. Lineage (NCBI taxonomy): Eukaryota > Viridiplantae > Streptophyta > Magnoliopsida > Santalales > Viscaceae > Viscum > Viscum album. Next base: position 352,667,379 of record OY728152.1, on the reverse strand, counting down.
CTCAGTTTTTGTTGCTATAGGTTATGTTGGAATGCCTTGCCTCTGCCTCCTTATATAGGAAAAGAATCAGTGTCAAAATAATGATGTTGCATCAAAAGAGTGTCACTGCATGAATTAATTAACGCGGTCTTAGCCCGCATTAAAACACAATATTAAAACAAATACCGTGTGATCACCATTTGAGGAAGTGTTACCCAGTGCGCCAACCAGGAAGGTGCCCAACAAGTACTCCCATGAGTGAATGAGTTACGAGACACTTCATACTAGAGCGACTGGGATATAGTGGGATAGACAGGAGCAGTGCTCCCCCAATTGAACACATTGTCTAAGAGTGGGAATCATCACATGGCCTCCCATTTTCTTGACTAAGTTGAAAGAAAGTGACTACGAGAACTCTAATGTTGGTCACTAGAGGCAGTTCTAGCAGAATGTAGCTGATGGGGCATGTCCTTTCATATGCTCCATCAGGAATGGTTGAGTTGTACCTTATGGAGTAAATCTCTCATATAGGTTACATCAGGGATGGCCAGTTCAAGGACCATGGAATCCTAATCCTTGATTTTCACTTTTATCCACCATTTTCAATCATAGAAATTACTTGATGTCATGAAATTTTGTATCATTGTGGATAAGACAAGTATATTTTGAAGACCATGGTATATGCAATGGAAAATAATTGAGTATAGCTGACTATGAATAATATTTCATTACTTCATGATTTTTTTGTTGTATTTTTCAATTTTGGATTTTTGAGAGTCTATCGGGGGTCTCGAGGCCCCCTACTAGGTACTGAGTAACTCACCCCTGCACAGGCTTAGCCCGCACGTGTTGTGTATGGTGCAGACATTCGATATTTGGATAGGGGTGCTTAAGAAGATGATATTTATTGACATTTGACGGTGGACTTAGTGGCCTTCGACTAGGAGGGATCCGTTTTTACCAATATACATGACATACTACTTCATCTTCTAGTAGCTTCACTAATTCAGCGATTAGGTGGGGTCTTCCACAGACGGTCATCGATGCTCCCTTTGTACCATACAATTTTCAATTCTTTTTTTTTGGGATTGTATGCTAGCCTGGTTACATCACTCAGTTCTTTAGATACTAATGTACTGTAGTTTCTTATTACATAGTGTTCACCTTTCAACTTTGTTTATTTGTTTTGAGTGCATGTGTGTAAAAGAATCTAGGGAAATGCCTACCACATGCAGGTTGACACCTTCGATGCAAGTATCAAACTCCTATCCTTTGGGAGGCACGATTTGGGATTGTAAAGGTACATTCCTCGAGGGATGGGACGTGATAGTATCCATTTGAAGAGAATTATTATATTTTGTAAGGGTATTTTATATGTTTATGTATCCTTGATGGTTTTATTTCATATTGAAATATTATTGGGGAACCTGATGAATTTTATAACAACTACAATTATTATGTAGAATGAATTAATCAAGAAAAATATCATATCAAGGGGAATCTTGTGTGGAAATGAATTTTCACTATAACGTTTGTCACAATTACTATTAGAAAGCTCGAGCAGGTAAACCATTACATTTTTATACTATATTAGTCGATTACCCATATATTAAATCTCCGAATGTAATTTATTGGAATTTGAATCTATCATGTGATTAATACAAGATATCATATACACATAATCGACAGTTTGATGGATGGTTTTGGTAACATATTATTAATGATTCATATGAATATTTTAATTCCATTTTACAATTACTTTAATGTCCATCTGGTCGTCTAAGTGTGCATGTATTATCAAATTGTGGATATGTAAGTAATGGTAACACATTATTTATAAATAAACCTGATAAATGAATTAGTAGAAGAAATAGTGGAGTCACACTTATGGATGAATCAATACATGTATTTTAACCAGAGAAGGTAATATGATATATGTATATATTTCATATTTTCCATCATTAGAAATATATGGGGGTCAGATAATACATCATTCCGTATACATATATTTTAGTGCATGTTGGTTGATAAACATAGTATAATTAAACATAAATATTACTGATTTTTTAATGTTGGTTTCAATAAATAAGGGTTTATAGATCAAAAAATTAAGACGAAATCAAATGTTTTAATGTTATTTTTTTCAAATCCTGTAAAAAGAAAGTGGTTAATCATTCGGTTATATACCAAAACCACTGAAGGATTAGATTTCAATTAAATGTTGGATGAAACTTTAATTGGTATTTCAAAACAATTATATGAAATCCAAAATTTAGATGTGGTATTTTACGTTATAACGGACCACAATGATGCGATTTTGATCCTAAACAATGGGTTCAAATCTATTTAACATTTATTTTAAAAATGGAGATCAAAATTCATGTCATTATATTAATGTAAACTGTGTTACCACATATTATTATTTATCACTACTACATTTATGTAATATATATTAAATGTGCTACAATATCTGCAGAAATATCATTATGAACATTCCAATGAACACAATTTTGGTAAAAATCTTGTTTCTCAACATGAAGATGGTCCCAAAAGCAGAAGAAAAACCAGTTTCAGTAAATTATGATGATCATAATATTAATAAAAACTTGGTTTTTTGCCATGCCAATTATTCCATTATATATTAACAAAGTTTTTCATTACATAAAAATGCTACCAATCTTGAGTAACAATATATTAATAATGTTGAAGATTAGGAAATCGAAATACCTGACCACCAATGTACCAGAAAATTTAAATGCATCGTAGAATGATTGGTTTAAAATAGAATTTAATGTGATATATATAGGAATCAAATTAGAGATTGGATTGAATCCATGATACCAAATTACTAAACAAAAACATTCCATATTAATTAGATACATTTGGATCACCACATGAATTCACATTCCGATTGATATAGATACATGACACTATGATGTTCACACACTTAAGGAAATAATTATGGAAGATATTTTTGTAACAATGTTATATTCTTCTATACATTACTAAAAATAAATAATATAATATAGATTTAATCTTTATTAACATTTTTAGAGTACATATATAATAGATGACATTGGAATTAAATTTGTATTAATGATCAATTTAATGACTCATAGAGGATTTATATAAATTCTTAAGAAGTATCATCTCAGGGATTCTATGGTGAAATTAAAATGACACCAACCAAAAATTTATGAACAAAAAATAAACAACAAAACGTAGAATTAATTTATTAGTCTTCATGATGATTCTTATTATCATGAAATTCTAATTTTAAATACATAATTTTATAATACATGTGTTATTTAGTTCGATAAAAGAATTTAAATATTGAAATAATAATTGGGTGATGAAAATAATTATCTTGTAGAAAAACCATCATACCCCTACCCTAAAGACAGAATGGGGTACACTTAATATGGAAATATGTATATATTTTAAATCTACACAAATAAATTTATGTTCCATGAAACTAAAAATATAGTGTTTTCTTTTATTTATATATAGATAATGGAATTAAAATCAAACACCTCATCTATCCAATGTCATATTATATGGAAGGACGATTATGTATATAAATAAATGAAATTAATTGTAACGATGTGTTAATTTTTTTCGGTATTCGTAAACCCCTCCATTTGAACATTATTTGGTTTGGTATCATTTTGGATTAGTTTGGGTAAAATTTTATAGTTTTTGGATGTTTTTGGGATGCTGCATTATTTTCCAAACCATGTTCCCTACTATATTAACATGAAAAAATTGGATAGTGGGAATTTAATTGGTTGTACATGGTTTACCAAAACATATGCCCCATCAAAAGAAACTGTGAAACCCATTTATAATTGGTTAACATCTTGCACACTATTTTAATAATCTATGCACCTCTGTCCAAGAAACCATGTTCATGTGCCTTAGCTTCTTCCAAAATTTTATTAAAAATTCCCAATCCACATTGTTTTTCCACAATGGACTTGTACCAACTAATACCAGTTTATCCCATCCTTGTACCTCCCAATCTGTATTTCCCATCAGATACCTCTAGGAAAATATCTAAATTTTGAGGAATATCATGCGATCTTCAATGGGAAGGTTTATTTATTTTTGATATTATTCTTCTATGGTATATCATATTCACACTAGGGTTCCATGAATCTCTAAATTTATTTGTGGATATCATAACAAATGTTTTGGATATAAACATAGGATTAATTCATATACCATTGTAACTTTTTTTCTCCATTGGAGTTTTCTGTAAACAAAATTGAAATTAGAGATTCATTGATTCAAAGGTAGGTGGTTCCATTATGATTCCCAAATTTTTTAACCTTAAATTTCATTGTTTAATTAAAATTAATAAAATTATATTAAATTTATTGTTATTTATTAAATGGAATTTGATTAGTTTTTTGGAAATACCCAATTCCATTGAATTCACATTTAAAAAAAATTCATGAAATATAAGAACCCAAAATTTAATTTAATTGGGGTGTGTTTTTGAAAAATTTTGAGATTTTTATTGATGAATTTATATTTGGTATTTGATGGAAATTATTTATATTAGATGGTTTTATTTAATTGAGGAAACGGTTTTGTTGGAAAGAATTTTGAAAACCCCTATTCCATTGAAATGGTGGTTCATTATGAAATTTATGGAATTATTTGAAAATTAAATTATTGAATTTAATAATAAATTTGATTGGGAAACTTATTAATTGGTTTCAAATATTTTTATAAAAAAAATGTCAAAAAAGGGTTTTTATAGAAACGATAGTGTGTTATCTTGGTGAAAATGAATGTTTTTTATTAAATACTCTTTATGGTTTTTAAATAAAAATTTGGAAAATTTCACATGGATAAAGGAATATAATTTTATTTTTACATTGTATTAAAATATATTTAGACCATTGATTTGTTTTAGTGAACTTGAATGTTTGAGGTAGTCAGTGAGTTGTTTCAGGGGGACAATAATACTTACAACCTTCTAAACATCTTATAAGCACATCACATCCCTTAGGTGGTGGTGATGTGTCATATTTGGCCTTTGACCCTAAGGGGATTATTTACATACTTTCATTTAAATGTTTCAAGTCCTAATAGCTTGTAACTATCATATGAAAATAGGCATATGACCATGTTGATAGAATTTCAATATTTTAAATGTAAAAATCCATTATTTTAAACTATTTTACATTCTATGTGATTTATATAAACTATTATTATATAATTTTTTTATTTTATATATTATTGAAATCTACCATTTTTGTAAAAAAGTATTTTTTAAGGAAATTAAATTATTTGAAATGTAGTTCCATCATTTTTATTGTGATTCAGGAATTTATAAGGTATTTACACATTTGAATTTTAATGTATGACTTGGTTAAACGAGATTTTAAATTTCCAAACCGATTTATTTGAAAATTAAAATAAATTTTCTGGATAATTTGATATTGGAATCATGTTATGAATTCATTGGGTGAAATCCCATTTTGAATTGGCTCACACCTTACATGTGCCTTCATGAGTTTGTTGATTATCTTCATCCAAGAGTGATTAGGTTTAAAGTATCACTTAGAGGTGATTATATCTACTGATTTGTGTAAATTTTTAGTGGCGTCCATATGAACATGGGTAGATTTTTTTATTTTTTTACATTTTCAATAGCAATTTGGGTTATAAATCATGGTTGGCTACAAATATAGTAATCCCAATGGAGATTGATTTTTATGAATTATTCACTTGACTATTTTACCTTTGTATTATTAGTGAAAAAATAATTCCTACTTACAATTTTTATGATGCCATATTCTAGTCACCAAAACAAGAAGATCGTAAAATACCATTTTGCGTCTTCACCATTGGTAAGGTTGTCGGGTTACTAGTGTACGTAAACTAGTTCATAACAAAAGTGGTATCAATGGATGAAAATATTATTTTCTTGAATTCAATATGAATTTGTGAAATATTCATGGGACTTAATAGGTAGTTGAGATTGAGTGGTAGTCCATATGTCACCGTAATGGACATTATGTATATATGTGTTGTAGGGGGGAAGAAATCATGGGGATTAGTTATGTTATTTTCTGTATTTTGATTTGGATAGATAGAATATAAAATCTTGTTTGTGTATATGTGGGGTTTTTTCTCCTTGTTGTTCGATTTGAGGGTAAATCTTATGCCTTCTTTGTTGTTTGATGATGTTTGGTATCATTATGTTTACTCGAAGACATGTGAATAAGATCCAGGGGTGGTTTCTTCTAACCATAGTGAGTAAATCCTATTTGAGGCCTGATTCTGGATGAGCTGATTGTGCAAACAGTCAATGCATTGGGACATGAACCACCTCTAGTTCCCATTTAGGCTTTAGATTTGGAACCTTATATGGGAATTGTCTTGATTAGTTTCCAAGATTTCTTTCAAAATAATCCCGAATAGTTCTAGGGATAAAATGACTCTTATAATGATAATGATAGTTTGAGGATAACAGAGAATTTGTTTTGGTTTTGCCAAGACACAAAAATATTTATGTGAAGAGTTCAACCTTCAGGATGAAAATACCACGAAAGAGGCTTTGGAACATGATGGTCATAACAAATAAGCAATGGGTATTAAAGAAGAAATTCCCCAAGGTTCCTTTCACAGACAATTTCTATATCGAGTGGTTGTTGTTAGGCATGTAAACAGAGTTCATCAAACATGAGTTGGCTGATATAAACATGAAATTGTATAAAAATGGATTTTCTAGGCTTGTGTATTTCACCCATAATATATTATTGATTGAAAAGATTAAGGAACATAGGTTTCCGTTGGGGTTTCATCTAGTAATACAATCTAATTATTTCTTGCTAAAGATTAATTATTATATTGATATACCTGTTAGAGCATTGATGGTCGAGATGTACCTAGATGGTAAGTCATTGTTTTCATGAGTTTCATTCACTACTTGGGGAAGTGTGCATTAATCTAAGGTAATGTGGAAGCATGAAGACTGTAATGGCATTTCTCAAATGATGGATTTTTTTAACCCCTTCAGTACCTAGAAAAGTTCATTTAATATATTACCATTGTTTAAATCAAAGTCATTAAAAGGGGGTTTTCAAAACATCCCCCAAGAATTGTGGCAACTTCGTATGCCCAAATCACGTGTATATGGTATTCCATGTTTATTTCAATCTACATAGTGGTACGAGATCATATGTGTCTTCTAAAACAATGGCGCAATGTGATGATTCATGTACAAAAGGGTTCCATCCACAAGAATCCTAAATGTTTTTTCTTCCCATACTAAAAGAGTCTCCAGTGTAAGTGGATACTGGTCCATATATAATAAGAGGTACCATCAGTGTAGTGTCGTTATTTGTCACTACTTTATTTGATACTAGTGCATCACATTACTTTATTTAAACTTTTATTGTTAATTGGATAAATATTCTTATGTACATTTTATCTTGTTAAAATAATATTAATAAACCCTTGTGTTTGAAGAGAGTGAAGGGTTACCATTTACCCACAAGTGATTTCTCTCAAAAAGTTGTTGATATTTTTTGGACATTTATCATTATTTCCATGAAATATAATCAGGACATATTCAGTATAAATTGGATCATGAATAATAAATCCCCGATTGATTTTTATGATTTACAGGTCACCTTCACTACACATGTTGGTGTGCATCATGTATTCGAAGGATAATGAGACCCAAGGTTGTGTAGAATCAAACCTTCTATTCCGGATTAGATGAAAGTGATATCTATGTTTTCTTACCACATATAGTGGAAATATTTGTTTGGTGATCTACCTCTAGTCATCGTCGATTTCATTGATGTGTTCCTCTCTGATATCAATTGTTTTTACCTCGTAAGGGTGGTTTATTTTTCTATTGATTTATTGTGTAGTACTCAACCGTTTTCGTTTCACCCTTTTTGCAGGGAACATAATGAAATGAATGTGATTAAGTCCTAGTTGGATGAACATCTAATGAAAGGATTTAAAATCATAAAAATAGATCCTTGGGCGGCCCTGGTTATTTTTACTAATAATGTTGATGGATCACTTCTCTTGCGTGTTGATTATCGAAAACTCAATCGAGTGACAATAATGAATAAATATTTTTTCACGGATTTATGATCTGTTTGATCATCTGAAATTGGAATGGTGGTTTATGATGGTCGAACAACTATTAGGTTACCACGAGTTTAGGATAACAGATTTAAACATTCAATAACATTCTTTCGAAACATGTACTATCATTATGAGTACATTATTTTTCCCACTACTAACAATCTTGAGTTAAGAGCGTAGTTATTTACCAACTCTAAAAAAATGCAAAGATAAATGGAATCAACATTAGCACTGAAGAAAGGTATGACAAATTTAGTCCATCATTAGCACTTTTTTAACACTGATAATGGATATGGTATATCTGCGCTTTATTTTCATCACAAATAATGTGTTCCCTTTATTAGCGCTTTATTAGCATTGGTAAAGGGTACCTTTTTCCAGCTCTATATTTTTGGTGGTCATAAAGGAGTCTTTTATCATCACTTTTCTAGCACTAATAATGTTCCAAATAAATAAAATAAATTTATTAAATAACAAAAAAAATGTTTATTAAAATAATTATTAAAAAATTATTAATTAAATATTTATTGGAAAATATTAAAAAGTAGGCTATTATAAATATAATAATAAATACTAATAAATAGTAAGTATTAAATATATAAAATTGTAATATAAAAATTAAATAAATTAAAATTTAAAAAAAAATAAATTGAAGAAAATATTATACTTTAATTAATAAGATAATTATTGATATAGTTAGTATATATTATATATTAAATATATTGATATATATTAATGTATATAAATATGATTTTTGTTTAAAAAATATGTATGCACTATATTAAGTGAATAATGATATATAATTAAAATTTAATATGAATTAAAAATACTGACTAATTTCAATGATAAATGGACCAATAATTGAATGTCATCAAATTTTTCAATTCAACATATATCAAATGTGTGTTATATTGATTTCAAATATATGTAATGAATTCATTTATATATTAAATATGCAGAAAAAAAGCTTATCCATTTTTTCAATATTATTAGTGTACCTAATTTTAATTTTTTAAAATTCACTCATTTTTATCAGGTATTATATTAAAATGAGAAATTCAATAAGAATGCTAAAAATGTACGTGTACAAAATTAGTTGAACTAAAATATTTATAAATAAATATATATTAAAATATAAATACACTATTTATACAATTATATATTACTAATCATACATAAATAAATACTTTTTACGAGTATTTCTATAATTATAAATAAATAATTACATATATTTATGTAATTATTAAATTGATAATAAATTTACATAAATAATGAATATATTAACAAAATTTATATTTATATAAATATATAATATATATATATTTATAAAAAATATATAAATAATGATATAAATATTATTTTTTAAAAATATTTATACTAATTTAAATCAATTTTTATATATTTAAATAATTATAAAATTAAAAAAATATATTTAAATAAGGAATATATTTACAATATTTATATTTATATATATAGATAATATATTTATAAATCTATATTTACAATTTATTTATTTATAATTATTAATATAAATATTTTATCAATTCATATATAATAAGCTCTAATAAAAGATATTATTATTAGTTCATTTTATAGCACTTGTTAAAATGAGTTTATATCAATGCTTTTTTAGAACTTGATAATGTCCTTCCGTTATTAGGGATTAAAAATCCATGATAAATATTGCATTTATCAGGGCATAAATAATATTAACTAATAAAAGATAAATAAAAAAACCTAGCATGTTGTGAACTAGTATCAATATCATAATATTTCCATAGAATCCACCCATTGATTATGCTTCTCCTCAGTGATTCGATGATCAAATCACACAAAACCCCCTGACTCTATTGGATCAAAAATCAATCAACATCTATTGTTCAGTTACAATTATGGTTTCTAAAGAAACCATCAAGATCTGTATTAGGGGGTCTCATATTTTGTTCATCCTAGAAAGGTAGGGTCATGTTTTCCTGCATAGGTTCCAATTTTATTTTTATATTTGACATTTTGAGATATGGATATAAGGGTTTCTTAATATAAATTATATATATATATATTTTTCCTCAGTTTTTTGTACAATATTTTTATTGTCATTATGAACCGTTGTTTTCCGGACTACTATTTTGGATATACTTTTTTTCTTTTTTAATCATTTTTCCTCAATAAATATTCTTCACTATCTACAACTATACCATATCTTTCCCTTCTTGATTAATTTTATATTTATTTTTAAATCTATGTGAATCACCTTTTTCTGTAGATAAACAAATAAAAAAATATTTATACCTCTATATAAATAGTATAGGTGTGGGATATAAAATAATTAAAAAAAATATTGATTTAGAAAAACAATTATCAGTATGATGATTGTGTGAGGTAGAAACAAAATATTATTTTACAAGATTCATAGAAGGGAATTCATTTATATAAATTCTATTATATATATAAATATGTTTAAATGTGTATGAGATAGTCATTGTAATGGTTGGTGTGTTTTTCTCATTTTTCCATATATATCTTTTTTATGTGTATTATTTTATTATGTAATCCACTTTATAGACCACTGTAGAATTTCCTGGATGGGTCATTGCTAACAAGATGGACTCCATAGAATCATTTTCATTCCACATCATTTTTCTAGAGAATAATATTAATGTTATGAAATTTTATATACAATAAATTATTTTTAGGAATTCATCATTTTTGGTCTTTATATAAAATTTATGTTCATTTATACATTTAATTAAGAGTAATATATTCATACATAAAAACCCAATAAATTTTTGTTAACTAATGATACTATCAAAATAATAAAATTATGTAACTATATAATAATTTTTTTCACATAAATAATCTTTTCAAAATTTAAATTATTATATTTTATAGAAAAATAACCTGAGTAATAAATTTTTAATTAATGAAATAATTTATAAAATAATAATAATAGTTTTTTATTAGATACATTATAAAAAATAGAATTATATATATACATAGTTTGAAAAAAATATTTTATATTTAAATAAATATAAATTTGATAAAGTGTATATATATACACACATATGTTCATATAAATTGATTAATTAATTACACATATATATATAACATATATATATATATATAATATTTAGGTAGATTTTATTTATTTTTCTATGTATTGAGCATTGTTTTCAAATTAATGGGGTGAGGTAAGGCACACCTAGTTCATCTCCCCATAGCAGATGTGGTGGGACATCACCATGGCGTGCCAAAGGTGTGCTTCTCATGGGGAAACTCAAGAGGAGGAATAGTCCTTGTTGCGGTAAAGGTTCATTGTGGCTATAGATATCATGGGTATAAAAAATCAGAAAAATCGTGGGTAGGGTAATGTGATCATGGTTGGTAGAAAGGATGCAAATATTTTCTATATGTGATCATGGAAATTATGTCTATCTAATTCCCTCTACCACGCCACCCCCACTGAAGAACACATATGCCACACACCTGTTTACTACCGCCATCACAATCTTCCACTAGAGAAGAACATTGTGTGTCTTCCTCAATGGAAATGGAAATCACTTATCAAAACTGAAACATAATCAACAAAAAAAATACAAAAATACAAAATGATATTTAAATAATAATTGTATGAATATTTATACAAATATAACTATAATGGTAAAAGAAAATGAATATATATATATCTATATAATAATATATGTATATATATATATATATTTTCATGTTCCATAGTTGTGCCTCATATTGTACCACACGCCACATCCCCAAGCGGTCTTTCTTCTAAATTGTGCCATGCACCATTGACAACCCAGGTATTGATGAGGAGTGACATACACAATACAGTTTCTGATGATCGATGATATGAGAACCATTCAGAACAATTACCAATCAAGGTATGTGTGAATTATGTCCACACAACCATTGACCTCTTTTTCCAAACATATTAAACCATGTAAATTTTAAATAAAATAAGCCCTATTAAAAAACCATGTTTTCTCGATGAAATCGTTATTAAAAAATTACCACCCAATTATGTTATTAATAACTTATTCATGTCCAAATGGATAAATTTGAGTAAAAAAATGGATGAAATTCAACATTAAATATTCTACCATGTATAATGAAAAAAATTAATTCTAGTAACATACATTAATCAGTTGAAATTTCACTATTACAACCCATGAACTCCATGCTACACATCACTACATTTTTGTATTCTAATCATTTCATCTCCAGCCTATATATTTATTTCCCTCTCATAAATTAATAGTTTAAATGAATATGTGGATATTTTCATATGAAGGATTTTGTGTAAATTTCGGTGTCGATTAAATTAATAGTTCTTATGGTGAAATTATCACAAATGAGAGGAATTTCTCCATTTAGATGATATAATTAAGTAAAAAAATTTATCCCAATATGCTTAATATCATGAAACCTTATTATTACATTATGTTTCCTTGAGATTCTTCCCCTATCTCATTTAATTTTCATACAATACATTGTGCATTAGTCACCCCTAGATAACTAATCCTAAGAGTATTTGAATAAACATAGGTGATTATCCACAAAATAATGTGGATTTGTGTTAAACATCAAATTTAAATGATAAATGTTTGGGAGATGAGATGATAATGAGGAAAATTGAACTTCATTGGGTTCTCTAAAAGCTTCCATGCATCCCACTTGTGAGAATTACACCATTCAAAATATTTATTAACTTTAAGCCTCCATTACCAACAAATTATTATAGAGTAAAGCTCCACACAAACAGAGAAGGGATTGAGTGAAGGGTAAAACGAAATCTTTAGTGTGGAGAATATTTAATCAGAATACACAACTATAGTGTTTCACAACCCAAGGGAATTAGGTTTTTATAGTATAATTTCATCTGAGGAGTATATGTTTCATTTTTTTATGTGGAGAATGATTTAATGATTAATTAATTTTTTTTTCTATAATCTAATTTATTCATAAGGATCTCAATAAAACATTATACAATAATAGGTTGAGTATTTTTTAAAATATTTTTTTCAATAAAACATTTTTAAATTGGTTTTATTTTATTTATAAAATATTGGGTTTTACATGATCTAAATAACCGGTTCATGGAAGTGTGTTGTTTTTTCACACCATGGGATGAAATCCAGTTGTCGTTTGAGACGTGTAGGAATCTGACACACATCAATTCAATACATTCTTTTACAACTATGACTCAAAGTGATCATAATTTATTAAAAATTGATATTTAAGTTAAAAAAATCACACATTAAAAATAATGTGAATGTTCTCGTATTTTCATGATAATATAGGAAACTGATTAATATGTTTTGTGTGATGTGTATGAATCATTCTCCTATAAATCGGATACATGATGTGGTTAGTATAGGTAAATGTCTTCCTTTCCAGTTTAAATTGACATTTTAGTGAAAACCATGTGACGTATTCAAGATTCAAAATTTTTGTTTTCCTTACTAGTCGAAAAGTACAACAAGTGTATTCATAAAATATCAAAAATTTCATGTCAAAGACTAATTTTATGTTGAAGGAACTAAAATCACATGATTGTCATTTTTTATGCAATATTTAATTTCAGTTGTTGCATTCTGCCTCAAAATGTACGACATAAACTAAACATACTCATATTCTTTTAAAATCCATATGTAGAAGGTTTTTGACCTGGTGATATTTCCCATCACGAATAGTGGAGATTTAAGTCATATTATGTGAATTAGATATGTTCTTTCCACCATTTTTAATCCCTTTGTAAGAATAGAAATGACGCTACCTCTTTTCAATCACAGTGGTAATCTTGATGATTGCATTGTAAAATAATTATCCATACAATTAATCTATTGATTCATATTTATGTATAAATTATTTCTTCTTAGTGTTACATATAAATTGTTTTCTTATATAGTTTGTTTTTTTATTGATTTAGGGTTCCCCTTCCATATTTAATGTTTTTCTCCACTATAAAATCCACAAACATCTTCTCCATAAAAACATTTCACCCCTATAATATTGAATTTATAAATTAATTTCATGTTCTCTAGACTAGAATTGTAGGAAGATAAATAATTTTTCCTCTTCTCAATTGTAGAGGTAATATTTGTTTTTTAATTGTAAAATTATTGTCCATGGAAATGATATATTGTTTCATATTTATGTTTAATTTATTAATTTTTAGTATTACTCAAATAATAATTGTTTTCATAGAAAGATGGATTCATTTGATGAGTATGGGTTCTCTATCCATATTTCTGTCCTTTATGCACCAAAACATCCCCAGACTTCTACTCCCACAAAACCTTTTCACCCATGTACTATTGCATTAATCACATTCATTCATGATCCCTCCGTTGCATTTGAATGAATATCCCCACCACCAAATATCCCAATTAAAGAGATAATCTTGATGATTTTACAATAAAATCAGTTTCTATAAAATTAATTTATTGTTTCATATTTATGTTTAATTTTTATTCTTTTTTTTATTAAAATAATAATGGTTTTCTTCTATAAGTGGTTTCCTTTTTTTAGAGTTCGGGTTCCCTATCCAAATTTCATTCCATTCTACACGAAAATATCAATATTCTTCATCTACCTCAAAAACTATCACACCTCTTGTGTTAACATATATATAGTTCTTTATATTACCCTCTACGTCCTATTTAGGAATTGAAACTTTTCTTTCTCTACACAATTACAAAGGTATTGTTGATATTTTCATAGTAAAATCATTATCCATTGAATTAATGCATTATTTCATATTTATGATTAATTTATTTATTTTTAGTATTAATTATATAATAATTGTATTATTATAGATGTGGATTATTTTATTATTGAGGTGATGTAGTTTGTTCGAAGTTAGACATGTATTGTTGATCATTAATCAATTAATGTCAATGGATATCATTGTGACACTGAATGTTAAGATTTTTTTTGGAGGCATGGGGACATGTAGGAAATGGATTTAGCACAATGTAACACACGATATGACTGTTGTGACTCCATTTCCTTGTTTATATTTAAAATTTAAATTAATTTTTTTTAAAAATACAACTGATTCAAAGTGTCCGTTTTCAGTTTATAATCTACTTCTGGCATTGAAAAGTGTTAGTCACTGAAAAATGAGAAAATTTTCTTAGATTTCTTGATATTTTAGAGAATCAATTCATAAAACTATTGTGATTTGTAAGAATCAATCTCAAATAAATCCAATACATGTTATGATCTATATGAGTCAATGTGTGTGTTTAATGATTAAACAGAAATTTTTTGTAAAATTGATGAGTGGCATAATCAAAACATATAATAAACATTCAAAATGTATTGATACATTATGAAAAAATCCATATTGGATTTGGAATGTGTAGGAATCATCCACACCTCAATCTGATGCATGATTTGGCCGGTATGAATCTATGAGAAACATTATTTAAAATTGTTTCAATTTTAGTTAAAAAAACTGACCATCTCAAAACTGAACACACTCATTTTGAATGTTTTGATACATTCGGAAAATGATACATATGACATTTGAGATGTGAATGAATCAGACACACCCCAATCTGATGCATTGTGTGACCAATATGACTCTAAATGAATGATTTTATTTAAAATTGACATAAATTTTAGTATAAAGTCTAATTGAAAAATGTAATGTTGTGAAAAAACATTCAAATTGATTAAATACATTAGAATAATGATATATATTCCATTTTTTGTGTCGGAATTAATTTCACCTCAATTTGATAAAAATGTTATCATTTTGAGTCCTATTTCATATTTCAATATTAAAATGAGATTTTATAAAAAAAGATAAAACAAATACCTTAAACAAAAAAAACATTCATATTGTTTTGATATTTTATGAAAATGATTCAAATTTTTTTTGAGCTGTTTTGAAATTAGCCGCACCTTAATTCGATGCATGGTGTTACCATTTTGACTCTAATGGAATATTTTTTATAAAATTGATTAAATATTATTAAAAAAATATCACATACTTAAAACATAATAGACACATTTAGATTTCATTTTACATTATAAAAATGATATCTATGTCATATGGGATATTCATTAATTTTTTGCACCTCAATCTGATGCACAGTGTGACATATGTGAGTCCATGTGCATTTTTATATTTAAAATTGACAATAAATTTTGTAAAAAGTCCAACAGGCATATAAAAATCATGTAAGATGCATTCAAATTGTATTAATACTTTTTCAGAAAAGTCCACAAGAATATTTGGATCTATAGAAATCAGCATCACAGAAATCTGATATACAATGTGATGTGTATGATTCAAATTGCGTGTTTTTATTTTAAAATGACATATCAGTAAAAAAAATATGTGACATAATAAAAACAAAGGAAACACCATCATATTTTTTAGATACATTTTGGAAAATATAAATAATTCACCAGGGACATGTAGAAAGTTTATGCATCTCATTATGACAGATGGTGTGATATGTAAGAATCAAAGTGCTTATTTTTAAATAAAACTAGCATCTATTTTAGTAAAATGGACAAATTTCAAATTCTAAATTGATAAAATACATTTTTATTGTTTTGATACATTACCAAAAGGAGGGGTATGTCATTTTATAACTTTTATGAATTAGCAGCACCTCATTATGATTCATGATGTGACCGGTATGACTCAAATTGTCCGTTATCAGTTTAAAATCAAAATTTCAGTTAAAAAAATATATCACTCACTAATAACTGACGAATCATGAAAATATTTTCATTATTATTAAGGAAATTGGTTTAAATGTCATATTTGATGTGTAGGAATCCAATTTAAAATAATAATGATACACAATGTGATCATAATGAGTTAATAGTGTGTGTTTCAAGTATAAAATTACATTACAGTAAAAAAGAAAATCAACATACTCTAAAATGTGAAAACACATTTAAATTATTTTGATTCTATAAAAAATGATTCATATGTCCTTTGAAATAGCTTTGAATATGATTCACCTTAATCTTATGCACTATGTGACCGATATGAATCCTTGTGCAATGTTTTATAGAAAAATGACAACAGTGATACTAAAATTAACACTTTGTGTTAATTTATTTCTTCATTATATTAATTACATAATAATTGTCTAATTTTTTATGTTTTATCAATTGATTGACTAAGTGTTATTTTCTTTGAAATAAAATGAGTCTGGTGTGTATTAAATGATAAAGGAACATTGATGTTTTTTAATGTTCATAATAATTTTTATTTAATAAAATGTATGATCCAATGATAAAATTATTAGTGCTTATAAAATCACTGATAATGTCCACATTTATTAGCTATTTTAAAAGAACTGATAAAGGGATACAGTATAAGCACATCTAAAAGAGTTGGAAAAATATTCTTTATCATTGATTGTATAAATATTGATAAAGGTAAACTTTATCAGTTCTTCTGTTAGCACTGATAAAATTACCTTTATCAATGCTTTCATAAGAACTGATAATTTTTTATTTTAGCAGTGCTAAATTAATGTTTTAATAAATGATTCCTTCATCTGTGTTTTTTGAAGAGATGATAATGGACACCATTATCTACACATTTTTTACACTAATAAATGTCAATGGATTTTAACCTTTCTAATGTATTTAACATATTTTTAGAACTGAAAAAGGCCTTTTTTGCTTTTAATGGATTAATTTGGAGTATTGTCAAATTGAACCAAAAGATGATCCCTAATTTTTCATTGATTTGATCAAAATGATATTTAATGAGTAACTCAACAACTTTTTTGTCTTATTGGACGATGAATTTCTCATTTATAATATGTCATATGAAGATCATGTGCATCATATAAAAATCATTTTGAGTTTATTGATAAATCACTAACTTTATTCAAAGATTTGAAATATGAATTTTGGATTCGAGTTGTTATTTTATTGGGACACATGGTTCCAGAATAAGGAATAACAGTTTATCATGAGATGTTGAATGATATTATTACTTGGGAGAAATCATAAAAGGTATTTGTGATTCCAAGATTCTTTGGTTTAGCTGGCTATTATCAACGGTACATGAAAGAATTATCGATGTTGGATTCTAAAATTACTACACTAACTCAGAAGTGAGTAAAGTTCACTTTAGAAGACAAATGACAAATTTTTTTTATCTATCTGAAATTTTATTTCACAAATTCAACAATGTTTACATTCCTAGAGGCCATTCTGGGAAGTGGGTTCATTTGTGATTCATCAGGTATGGGCTTGGTCTACGTTCCTATGTAAGAGATCATGACATTAATTATGGATATCATTATCTTATTTGACATGAGATGAATTATATTACCAAATACATTGAACATGATGTTATGATGAATGAACTTATGATTTAATGGAATTTAATTTTTGGAAGAGGTTTATCGTATTTTATAGCAACAATATCTTGAGTAATACAATATCACAAAAGGATTTGAATCATTTATAAAGGAATTGTGTTTAATAACAACAGTTATTCGATTTCAAAATAACATATTCCATAGGGAAATGAAATTTTTTTGAAAATTATTTGAGAAACAAACTTCTGAAGTAGGTATCTAATGAATCATCACAAGTGTAGAACATGATGGTTCTCTTTGAAAACATACATATTGGAGTCCAAGAATCTATAAACGAGGATTCTTTAGAGATAATTTAGTGGATATCATAGCTTCTCATGTTTATTCATCCAGAAAAAAGTCTTTTTATTCTTTTTTGTATCCAAAGATACTCTATTTATTGTGGGAAGACAATTAATGATTTCTCATTATCCGAATATGTAATTCTATGATTTTGAACCCATTTGTGGTACAATATCTGGTAAGGAAATCTTTTATGGTTGATTTCCATATTTCCTAGTGGGTTTTAGACCTAGGAACCACACAGATTTTCAATGAAATTATGTGGCAGTATTTCAATGCTAGGATTGAGTGATACTATAATGTGTTTTTCATTCGTTTTTTTATGATCCAATATGTTAAGGTCAACCAATATAATCCTTCTTGTTTTCTTCAACCACGTCCAATCCCATCATGGATGTAGGATTAAATCAGTATGGATATTGTAGTTGGGTTTCCACATTCCTAAATGAAGAAGAATTCAATATGTGTTGTGATTTATAGGACGGTGAAATCAGATCCCATTATACAAATTCATGATACAAAAAAAAAAGTAGAGAAGTTTGGAAACCCCAATATGTAAGAGATTTCACATTCTCATGAAGTGTATTATGTTATAATCTATGATTAGAATATTCAGTTATCTAATACTTTTTTGAGAGGCCTCCAAGAGTCACTTTGATATCATTTCCATTTTAATATGAAATATTATCCCAGGCCAGATGGGAAGACAGAAATAGAACTACAGATTAATGAGGATATACATCGCACATGTGTTCTCAACATTGGTGGATCTTGTGATAATTATTAGGAACTACTTTATTTTATGTATGAAAAAAGGTATGAGTGAATGATCAGACTGATTTATTTAGAGTCCTTCTATGACTATACATGTATGACTAGACTTGTATGTCTAGAAATGTATGTCTATGTTGTGTTGGTTAGAGATTTTTGAATGTTCCTTTGACAGACTGATATTATTCAAAGATATGAATGAAAATATTAAATGGTTTCATTACAATAAGTTAGTGGAAAAAATCCGATATAAGTCTTTTATTGATATTCAACATAGTCCTTTGGAATTATCAGTTGGTGACCATGTGTTCTAGATGGTTTCAACACGATTGGGGCATCTACAACTTTGGAGGAAAGTGATACTTGATCCTAAATTTTGGTACCTTTGGTGGTTGTTGGGAAGGAGGAGAAATGTTCATACCATTTATCACTACCACTGAAGATGACATATATCCATAACATGTTTCATATTTCATAGCTGAGAAAAGTATTTATCTGGTCTGTCTAATTTTTTGAGATGTAGTGATCTTGAAGTTGAACCAAATTTATCCTCGAATGAATAGCCATTTAGAACAGTTTTTTCTAAAAGCAAGTTAAACTTTAGGATGATGATACATTTGGATCATGTTATATGGAATCAAAGTTTGGATATTATTAATACATGATAGAGTTATATATTGATGAGAGAATATTGGTCACATTTATTTGACATGCATGATTTATCATAATATTTCATGCGTCAAAATGATTCGATGTTGGTGAGGGTGTGACATCCTATTACTATTTTCCAGTATCCATAAACTCATAATTTTGAACACTGTTTGGATTGTGTTTTTCTGGGTTTTGTTTGGATAGAAATTAAAATTTTCTATATGTTTATGTGAAACTCTATGATTTCCACACAGTTTTCCGAACCGTGTGCCTTTCTACAACATTTTGTAAGAATTATACTATAGTCTTCACATGACTTGTTCATGATTTACCAATCCATTCATGAAATCTAGAGAAAATATTCCACCAATATATCATCTGAACAAATATTGTGTATGATTTATGAGTTTCTCCCATCATTGAATCAAACAAGAATGACTTTGGGTTTCTTAAAGGCCTCCTGGATAAGGTTCAAATCCTAAGGAACAACTTCAATCTTCACATTGTAGGATTAATTTTTGTATTCCTATTCTCCCATAGTTTCTTCTTCTCCCTAGGGTTCCATGAATCTCATTTTTGAATTGAGGAAATAATACCCCACATTTTATGTTTGTAATATAATATTTATTCATATATCCAAGTATTTTTTGTTCTCCATTTTTTTTTTATATATACTCTCTTGTGATTTGAGATCTGTTGATCCTGAGGATAGTGGTTCCATTATGATGCTTGATAGTAATTAACCCTCAATTTATTTGATTTATATAAAATGTTATATTTAAATAAAATATATTCAATTTTATTAAATGGATTTTGATTTATTTTTTTGGAAAAAACATGTTCATTTGAAATTCGGTTATAATGATAAATGGGGGTTTGGTATTAAATTATAAAACCCCCAATTTCATTTAATTAAAATGTGTTTGCGGAACATTTATAGATAAAACTTGATGAAATTAAATTGTGAGTTTGATTTAAATTATTCCCATTAAATGATGGATTTTATTGAGGATATGGTTTTGGTGGATTTTTTTTTGAAAACCCTTAATTCCATTGTATTGGTGGATTGTTATGAATTATATGGAATTTGTTGAAAAAATAATTGTTGAGTTTAATTTTGATATTTGTTTGTGATATTTCATAATTTGTTTCAAATACGTATATGATAAAAATTGACTAAAAATTTTTAAGATAGAAAACATGGTGTCTAATCTCTGTCAAGAGGAATGTTTTTTTTAAAACCCCATTGTGGGTTTTAAGGAGAAAATTGAAATATTTGAAATGGAGAATGGGAATCAATTAAATTTATGTAGTCTTAATATAAATATCTCAACAATGTTTTTTAATATTTTGAATTCATGAACTAGGTAGTTATTGATTTATTTTGGGAGGAAAATTATGACATAAAACAATATAAAACATCATATCATCACATCACATATATTAGAAAATGATGGTGAGTACTCTTTGGCCTTATCCGGAAGAGGAATATGTACATATTTTACATTTCATAGTGTTGTGTCCCTATATCCAAGAACTATCATACCTAATTAGGCATATGACCATGTTTCTACCTTGTATGCATTTATAATGTATATATTACATTGTTCAAAACTAATTTACACTCACTCTAATTTATATAAACATTTTATAAATAATGTCACTTACTTCATTTGTGAAAAAATCCATTTTTGTATAGCACTATTTTTAAGGTAATTCAATCATTTGATAAGTATTTAGATAATTTGAAATTTGAAGTACGAATTTCAAAAGTATTTATATATTTTAATTGTAAAGCATGATTATGTTGAATATTATTTTGAAATTCCAATCCAGTTTAATTCGAAATAGAATGCACTTTTTTGGATAATTTGATATTTTTAGCTTTTTATGGATTATATGTGTGAAATATTATTTGGAAATTGTTCACACCCTAATTTTGAATTCTAGTGATTTTAGATTATATTATTTTAGGACTGAGAATGTAAAATGGTCAATTAGATGTGGTTCTAACTATTGATATATTGACTTAGTGAGTTGTGTCCTTAGGGACATGCTTAATTTTACCTATTTTATAACTTTTTATATGTCACATTGGGTTGTATTTCCATTTTGACTTATGTTACCATTCTAATAGTAGAGTACCTCTTTGATCATCAACTATAGTTGGATCGGGTAAACGGAATTTTCCACATGTCATAGTTAACAAGTATGCGCATGACCCATAGCACGTTATCAACTAGGGTGAGCAGGACATAGAGGGTGGATATTCTTTTTCAATATACTGAGTTTATATTAGGGATTGGAATTATAGGAGCCTTCAATGGTATTTTATTCCCCTTGTGTGTATCCAATATCAGCATAAGAATCTTAGTAGGAGTACCTTGGAGCAGGAGACCCTGATTTGAGCTAAATACCCTAATATTTTTTATTATGTTTTTCTCTATTATGGATGAAAAACCCTAAGGTTGTGAGAATTTAAGGAATAATATTTTTTGTGTATTAGTTTTCGATATTATATAGATTATTTTCTTGATTAAGCTTTGGTACATAATGTGATTCGGTGTTCCAAATAATTTTTTGAAATATAATAAATTTCATATTCATTCACTTTTCCTAAAAAAGTAGAATGAATCATGAATGGTTGACCATATCATAAATATGAATGAACAGTTGTGTTCAGAATGCAGTTTTTAAAATATCATTGACATAATAATTTTTTGCGAGGTCCGTATGTGAAAAATTCATGGTGGTCGTAAATAAAAACAAAAAAATTAATTTATTTGTTGTGTTTATATTGACTTAGTTAATGATTTCAACACTATGTATATGGTATTAATATGTCATCATTTGTTAATTATAAATATTTGTTTATTTAAATGACCATTGTTGTGAATTCTTGGTGAAATAAGACAAATCCAAATCAGATCATTGTTCATTTCACCAATAGAGTTTGTTGATATCATAAATAATGGAAAAAAAATTTCTTCATGAACGATAAATCCAAACACATTTTAGCATGTTTGCTTTTTTATTTTCCATCATGTTTGTTAATATTTTACAATCATGGATCAATTCCTCAACCAGAGATAATATATACATCATCAATAGAATTAAATTGATGGAATTGTTTATTATTATTAATATTTTTCCCACATATTTTATCTTATTTAATGAATATGAAGAAATAACAAATGTACAATGGTTCTGTTTTATTCATCATTTTTATGTATTATGGTTTCTCCCCTATTTCATTATTATAAAATCATTGGTATTTATTTTTCATAATGGTTTGACCAATTCTTGTTTTCTGATTGTTGTGTTACTATACATAAGTGTAAAGAATCGAATCCACATGTACGATATGTGATGGAGCTTAAATTTCATGATTTAGTGTTGATGATGTATAGATCAATGGAAAATGAAACTGAATTGCATGTTCTAAATATTTTCCCAAAGATGCATGAAACAACTATAGATGGCGTGAATGGATGAATACCAACTTTATTTGATTCATAGATCTATAATCACATGCCACATTAGTCTTGGATGACCCATAATCAAGAGTTTCTCGTTTGTGTGGTGTCTCTAGTGATGTGGAATATCCATGGTTTCTATAAAATATTGACAAATAAAGTGTGTATTTAAGTATCAAAATCCATGTGGAGACATGTGAACATTTTCTACGGTTTTAGGATGAGTTTTGGATCAAATGGAGTTTGATCATATCACATATCATGTGAACCTTCCATGATGTCTCAGTATTTACTCCAGAATGTTCATCAACCTTGGAAAATGTAAATGAATAGAGGAACATCATGTAATTGGACACAGACAAGGCTAGGTGAACACAAACATGACCACCAATACACATGTTAGTACAAGTGAAAAAATGTATAGTGACATATCCAACATCCCATAGTCTAGTTCCAAGTGATATCTACACAATATGTATCTTGACATTTACATGGAATTTTAGAAATTAACACATGGGAAGACTTATATATATCTATACACCATGTGTACCGCTTGTACACTCCATGAACCCCTGTCCAAGAGTATTTTTATCTCTTCATTTACATAGTTTAAAAAAATTATGATTGAGTGTATAACCATATTCAATTTTCATGAGAATAATGTGTGACATTTCATACAATTCACATGATTGTATGCCACTCAAGAGGTCATGTATTTAATTGGGTGGTACTTTCCCTAGATAATTCTATAGTAAGGTCCACTGTTATATTTTTACCCTTTGTCCAGTTTTTTTAATCAATGTGACCTCTTTCGATAGGGCATTAATTATATATTTATAATTCTGTATTGGTTGGGTTTGTGATATCATTGTCGTATTATCCCCCACATATAGGGTAGATCTATATTGGGTTCATGGTGTCCTCCAGTTGTTTTGGACATGTCCCCATATCTGTGTATTAGGGTCTACATAGAACAGTGACATTTATGAGATGTTCCAAATGATTTATACATATTTATCAAGTGTCTCTTATGATAGAAAGGCTCGATGAGTGGCCCCCTAATAGTGGTGTTTGTTTTATGAAATCCTAGGATGACAGTTGGTTATGACCGCCAATTGTCATCATGTTTTTTCTCAGTATACCTTGGTGTTTATATTATACATTTATATATATTTTATTGATAATAATATATTGTTTCTTTTCTTTTAGTTTTTTTGTGTTCCCAATATGGAATTTATATTCTCAGGCCTGCATGTGGTTTTCCGGAAATATTCATGATTTTTTCCGAGAATAGCCCATTTGGCCGCATCATGGAAGGATAAGGTGTCGGTGGAGAATATCATAACCATTTAATAATGAGTTGGTTCTTGGGATTCAATATTTAACTTTAGTCCTCTACCATAGAGTAGTTTTTACTATTTATAGTATTTTATTTCTCTTAAATTTTACCCCTTTTTCCACATTTTGTACTTTACTATCATACACTTTTGTCAGATCATAGATATATGCATTAATTGGATTCAATTATACTACATTTCATAATTTTATGAGATTGGATATGTATGCATGTTTGTGGGTACATTAGGCCAATACCTCATATTTTTGGGATATGCTAACAAAACGCTTGTCTCAAGACACTGACTAATTAGATTTGGGTTAGAGTTAGTCATGATTTTGGCAACGATTGGGTAGGTACTTATAGTTAATCAATATAACCCCTCCCAAATATTGAGATACAAAAAACTAGAAATATAATCACTAAATTAAAAAATTCATCTTATCATTAATCCCTAATACAATATGATGTATTTTTTATTCATCACGTACTTAACATCTGAAAACATTCATCATGGAATCTCTTAAAAAATTCAAGAAAACATTACATAAAAAAACATTATTGTAATAATCCATGATTAAATATTCCTTACAAAACATAGATTATTCATTATATTCCATAAATCACAAAATGTTATTTACTCCATTAATGATATCATGAACCACATTTTCAAAAAAAAGTTTATAAATTCTAATTCAGTAAATGCTATCATTTTTATTATATTCATATCAATCATCTTTATACCCCAACATATTAATATTAACCCCATGAATATATTAAGGGTTATATTTACCTAATAAATGTGTTTTACTCAATGATCAACTTTATAATTTATCATTTTTCTTTGTAATTGGAAATTTTTAACATACAAATTCAAATCCGTATTAAAAATTTACTACAGTAAAATCCCTATAAGATCATTAATTATTATCACCAGTATATCCCTGATAAAATACTAAAATAACATAATTAATAAAAAACACAAGAATATGAATCAATCTTGCTATTCTAATGTACATTCCAAGATTGAATATGAATCATTTGATTCTCTTAGGTTATATTCCATTTTTATTTGAGAAATTCATTTGTGTAGATAACAATATATATACAGTAAAATAATCATATGTAGGAATCAGTTTTCATACCAATACTATAACATGTATCATTTCATTTCTCTCAACTATTTTATAAAAATCTCATTCCTATTAATAAGGTAAAAGGGTTATTATTTTTATAACTATCAGATGTGTGAAAACCCTTCTTTCCCTTCTTCAATTTATCCACATTTTTTCCACCATCATTTTATTCTATTTTTCCATTTGAAGCAATAACACTTTGAAAATTATTTCTCTTCCCGGTTAGTATTTGATAGTACGTACTCATAAAATGAGAATATTTGGTAGAACAATTCACTTCAATAAGTTGGATCAAACACATCAAAGAAATGATGATTCATAATCTTTGGATTACATGCATTGACATGTTTCAAAATATTTATAGAAGTACATATGTATGTAAAATGGAATAAAATACATTTATATGGATCATACTTCCAACCCTAAAAATAGTGAAATTATTAATGCATAACAAATATCTGAAAATGAATTAATTTTATTATAACAATCACTTTTATGCGGAAAATTTAGAAACCAATTGGTTCACCCTAGAAAAATTGTTAAATAAACAGTGTAATTATTAAATGATAAGATAACCCAATTGGAAACATTTTCCAAAAATAATTTCAATGACATATTGGTAACCTATATATTTGGATCATAAAATATATGTTCTTAAATGTGATATGCCAGTTTATCCAAATTTTGAATGTACACCTGTTTTCTTATCATCCAATTATTGAATCCTTTTATTGGTATAAGAACATTCTTTTCAATCAATGCTCACATCTCACAATTAATGTCCACAGGTAATGATCATTTGATCATCTAATCATTTTTTAATGTTGTTTCATTAATATAAATAAATTCCTCAAATATTTCCACCCCTAAATGCATGAGAAATTACATAGTTTTTCTAGAAATTACACCTTCATCCCATTATTGTTAAATTATAACACCATCAGAGGGAGCTTCCCCGTGATCTACAACGTCAGTCTGATCAAAAATTCGGAAATTCTTGGGATCACAATCAATCATCTTGGATATCATTTTTAGGGTTTTCTCTCCTATGGTAGGGGTAAATATTTTTTTTTAATTTTGAACCTTCCTATTTCCATTATGAAACATCATCCTCATGAAGATGTGAATCCCTCTACCTTGAATCACATCACCAATCACTCCTGAGAACATAAAATAAGACTCCTTACTGGACTCACCCTGGAGGCTCCCTATTTATAAATGGAGTTCTCTATCGGAGTTGCATCAAACTCATATTTTTTCCTTTCTCTCTCAAATAATTTGAATGTATTTCCTAGTTTAATAATATTAAATTCCATTATTGTGATTGACCTTGTCAATGATCCAGCCAATATGGACATATCATGACCCTTTCCACGAAATGAAACACCCCCACCCATTTTCACATTATTCACCAGTTCATAGAATTTCATAGACTCAATCTCCTGAGAACCCTTTCTTCATGTGGTTTAGTACATTAAAAACAACATCTACATGTGATGAAACCTTCAGAGCCCTTGCACCTCCCTCAACATCTATTGTCGTTTCGAATTTATGGTTTATAGTACTACAAGATCAAAAATCCCCACTATAGGAAATACAATTATATTAAAATATATGGAATTCCAAATCCTAGAAGAATTTTCCCCAATACTACCAACTAGTCCATACTTATAGCCACAACTACCTCATTTTCAACCTTTGGTGTTTCTTAATATTGAAATTCTTCATGTCCTATTGTGCACATTAGGTTTATGAATTTTATTGTATAGATATAGAAAACTATAAAATCTTTAGATAATTTATTAATTTTATTATTTTTAGATATCTTCTTTCTTGGACGACAAAAAAATGAGTGTCAACCGGGTGTCCATCAATCAAATTCACATATAGGTCCTGACCCTTTTATGTTATAGAAAGAACAAGATTCGAATAGGTACATCAATATACTGAAACAACAATTGGATTTTTTTCATTAAAAATAGTATAATAATGATGAAAAACTCTTCGTTCACTACTTACATGACCCTTGTCATTTGAACTCCCCTATCTACCTCTGCTAATGAGTTCCCCAATTTCATTCATGACGAATAGAAATTGAACCAAGACTCGAATACAAATAAAAACATGTTTCAAAATTACTCTATAATATTAATCCCAATGAATTAAACTAGAATTATAAAAACATCCATGTCAATGCTGTTTTTTTGATAAATTGGATGGAAAAATGATGTATTCCAGCTATCCACATGAAGATAGTGGATTACATGGATT
This sequence comes from Viscum album, assembly GCA_963277665.1. Taxonomy (NCBI): domain Eukaryota; kingdom Viridiplantae; phylum Streptophyta; class Magnoliopsida; order Santalales; family Viscaceae; genus Viscum; species Viscum album. The sequence continues at coordinate 352,638,968 of OY728152.1, read as the reverse complement.
TCGAACTTTTGAAGAGTTTATGGAATTTAAAAAGGAAATGGTGTTCATGAAATCTCTCACAGATAGTTGTTATTAGTGAATCATTTTTCATGTGGATGTTGTTGGTTTACTGGAAAATGTAGAACTAAAATTCATTGGAGATACTGGGAGATATGGACAAGGACAGTACCAAAAATCCCTTTTATTTGAAGCATCAAATGATGTGTTAACTATCGAGGAGGACAACCATTTCTCGATCTTGTAAATCGTAATATTCAAAAATAAATCGACAAATGAATCCATTAAGTTATGTTGATGCTCAAATTGTGTAATCAACATAAAATTCAGAAAATATGTGGAATATGTGAACATTGAGTGTAAGATCAAATGCTTCAGGTAACCTTCGAACAAATCTGTGACATTATGGAAAATATGGATCAAACGGAATGGATGTATGTATACAGGGATAGAAAAGTGGAAAATTTCATGGGGTTTATAATCCTTGAGAGATGACTATGGGACATCCCCCATCGAGAGGGATGGGACAGCACAAGGTTATTCACTATCAGGGCATGGGGAGCTATGTCATATAAGCATCACCATAGCTAATATCAAAATTATTATTAGGGATCATTAGGTATATCACTATTTTTATTCTATCATAATGGATTCTAGGGAAATTTTGAATTTTTCTATGAATATCCCATAGTTGAATCCAAATAATTTAAATGTAAGGATATTTGTTTAGACATGTGATAATCAGGGGAAGCCTAATGCTCCATTATCATATTAATTTCTCCAAGAAACAACTATTAATGACCACATTATACTTATAGTATCCAAAAAAGGATGTATTTAAAGGAAAACCACATAATATATACCTTTAAAAAACAAATGGATGATATTATATTATTATCATTAAATTATATTGAAGGTTTTTGAAACCTATCTACATTTTCTTAAATCGGGTTCCAATGGGTTCTACAAAACATCATATGATAGAAAATGTAATATCCAAAACTAAAGAAACCCAAAACTAGTTTCTACATTATTACCTTTGTATAGAATACATGGAATCACATACCAATGGACCAAATCGTTCCGTAGTCTCAGAAAAATACATACATTCATGATTTATATATTACATTTGAATATAAATATTAAAACATAATATTTTTTCAAGAATAAAACAATTCCCTGTTGTATATCAATACATATTAATAATAAATTTCTCCTAGATATCCTATGGAAAAAGAAAGGAAATTGGTGATTTCAAAAGATTCGTAAGGGTATGTGTATAACAAATCCAAGGTATTAAAATGTTAAAATAAATATGGAAATGTATATAACTGAATAATATCCCACTTAGTCAATAACATGATAATAATATGGAAGGAATAAATTATTATTTAATAACTCCATATAAATAATCACAAATTCTTGTATTATCTATCTTATTGAATAATCACTGGTAATTTTTATGAGATAATTTATAATGATGAAATTCATAATTTCAAATATCATAATCATAAAATTATGATCATTTTAAAGAAATTTATAGTAGATACCTTTCACAAAATTGTCAACATTTTGTAGTTTCAAACAAATAAGGTTAAGTAATCCTTTTTTTCATGTCTATTCACATGAGACATTCTTTCATGACCATTCAAAAAAAAATTAAAAATATTTCGTAAAAACTCACTGCATTTCAACAACTAATTTTTTCTCATTATATGTATTGATGCATTGGTAGTCTATTTGTATCAGGTCCAAACTAACAAATACTATATCTAATGCATTCTTTATATGAAATCAGAGAAACATTGTCAACCTAAAAATTTCATATTAAAAAATAACATATGAAATGTTAACACATACCCCACATAAAATAAACAAAATCACAACCAATCTAATGTAATATGGCCAATATCATCAAAATAGCACAGCCACAATCAAACTGATCAAAAACCATATGTAGAAAAAATAAGGATGTTATCAATAAAAATTATCCCAAATGGATCATAAGTACATTAAAAGGTAGATGTCACTGATGAATACAAAATCTAGAAAAATATGTTTATAACAATCGTGGGGAAAATATAATAATCATTTTGAAAATCAATAATAAATTATAAAATCCTTATATATAAAAATAAGTTTAAAAAATTATAATATTTTGAATATACAGGGGAAAAAATTCTTTAAAATGATCCTTATAAACATTCAAATTATGCATAATTGAAATAACTATAATGAGAGTATATAATTCCAAAAAATTTTAGATGTAAAAAATAAAATTCCCTTTGTAATATAAAAAGTTAATTAATATTCTATGTTTGAAATATTACCAGATTATTCCTTTCACATTAATGATAAAATCAAAATGTGTGTTTTTTTAAATCAATATAAAAACCCATTGAAAAAAAAATTAAAAGTAAACACGTGTAAATATACTCTTAATAAATTTAATTTTTAATATTAATAACATATATGAAACAATTATAGGATAACATGGTTTTAGAATAAAATATATTTTTATAAATTGAAATTCAAGAATATACAATCAGGATTAAATGTGATTATAAAATAACCATTTACAATTACCATAACATTGAACTGAGAGTTAATAAATGAATCAATTATATGTTTAAAAAAATAATTTAAATCTAAAATAATTTTATAAAATTTATTATACACATAATCTAATAATTTCATAATCAATGATTTATAATATTAACACAATTAACAAAAATTGAGTTATGAAATCCCTTCCCTCACACATCCACCTGATTAAACATTCAGTACCCATATGTATAGTGGTTTTAATCCTGTTTTAATCTGAAATTATAACCGTATTACTTTTCATGATATCACATATAATCAACTTGTTAAATCTTATCACTTATTCATCCATTTTATTTCAATATTTTGATTATTTATGGTGTTAATTTCTTTGTTTCCTTATGCTTGTTATTTCATTATTATTTCAATTTTTACACATATTTCAATGTTTAATAATATAAAATATATTAATAATGAAGTAATGATCATATTAAACAAGAATTTTAATATTAAAACCAATAATTGATCATGTTTATAAAAAATAATATTCATAATGATCATGGATAACGTAGATTATAGGTACACATGAGTGACATTTTCATTTTTATATTTTCATCATGTAATTATGATAATTATGTTATGAAATTTAATTAAGAATAATAAAATAAAATATATAAAATAATATACTTATATACGTCATAAATGTGGTTTGGTGATAAAAAGTGTGTCACATTGCATCGTAGTGGATATTTTCGACATATAGACAAACGATGTTATGATATTGAACTGAGAGATAATAAATAAATCAATTGAAATATAATATAATGATAATGATATAAATAACATGAATAAAATAATTATCTTATGTTTATCTCATATTATAATTTAAATTATCCTTATAAGATTCTATATAATGTGTTTTTGAAGAGGAATCAAGTCGCTGCACGAGGCCGTAGTCCGTTGTAATGATGATAGACATTAATGTGTCACCTACGAAATAAGACTTAAGGAGATATATATAATATAATGAGTCTATAGTTATAAAAATTTTATAAATATCATATATATACTATACATATAACATCAAAAATACCTATAGAGGATACAATGGTAAAATGAAGGACATCACTTATGAGGAAGTATTCTGACGTATACACAAACATCGATTTCATAAACCATTTGATTGAATTAGAAATTTTTTTCAATAATTACATTCTTAGAAATAAATTATAGTATATTTGAGATAATTTGGTATTTAAATCATTATATTCAAATATTAATTTATAGATTTAGAGATAAAACAAAATAAAGATGCTCGTTGAGGAACATTATCTCATCTTCGGGTATCGTTATTATGATTACACTAAATCTATAATAGGATGACATTGTACATCAAATAACAGTTCTAGTATGATGAGAGGGATGTTTGGAGATGATTTGTCTGTGTATTAGACGAAATTTTGAAATTTGTTGATGTGACTAAAAGAGAAGAGGGGGTGAACTTTTATAACATAGGTGAGTTGAATAATTGAAAATTGTTTTCTAAATATTCAACGATACCTACATTTTTCTCATGAAAAAAGATTCAAAAATGGTTCATTCTCTAACCTAGAAATTATAATTGATAAATATATTCCACTAATGGTCGTTTTAATTGTTTGTAGTTCATTTTATCCCTTATATTCTACGATTATTCCCCGATGAATCAATTTTTAGCATTATAGTGACAATTAATTTTCACAGTATTGTATTCAAATTTTGAAAAAAAATTGATACAATATTAAAAATATTTATTATTATAATTCATAATAAGGAATCATTTTTCCAAAATTAAATTAATAGATGTAGAATCATTTAAATGGAATTAATCACGTGGATGTGACGCAAAAATAGGGGTTTAATTAAAAAATATTTCAAATTATAAAATGTTTTTATAAAATTTCATAATGAAAATTATTAAAATTACTAAAATTGGATTAAATGTTATATTAGTTAAAAAAAGTACTTTACTATAGATTAAAAATATAAATAATCATTATGAATAATTCAGTCAAAAAATATGTTTTCTAGTAAAATACATTACTTTCACTATTCATCCAAAAATGAGAAATCCCAAAAAATTAAAAAATAAAATCACCCTCGGATAATTTTTCTATTAAAATTTCAAAATGTTTTGTACTTTTCTAATATATTTCCCAATATTGGTTATATTAAAATTTAAATTATATGTACAAATCGTTATTAATTATTCTTTTTGAAAAAAAAGTATTTTTTAGTAAACATTTAATTATCTTTACAATGATTATTATTTTATTCCTACTCCACACATAAACATAATTATAAAAAAATGATTAATATTGATACATTAAATTTTAATGGAATAGTTATAACTATTATATTGAATGATAATATATTAAAAATATTTAATTTTTCATTTAAACATCATGTTGAATGTAATTCAATCTAAAAATGGTGTTTCATGTAACTTGAGATATACTCAATGTTTCATATAGTGAATGTTATTGAATAGATATAACATATTTAGAAATTAATATATCATAATGTCTCAATGTGTTATATTTTCTTCTATATTTTTTTATTGTGTTGCATAAACTATTGAATACAATGAACTTATTTTCGAATTTTATGGTGTCACAGTAGAATCTGATCACCACCATATCAAAAATAATAATTATCCATATTTTCAAAACAAAATATCATAAGAAATCATAAAAATTATTCAAAAATTCATTCACCTGATTTAAAATTATATTATTTTATAAAAATATTATTTTTATCAGAAACAAAACATTGTTAAAACAAAACACCACAAAGGATCTTAAAAAATGACAACATGTGATGATGTTTATGAATATTAAATAAAATAAATGAAATATTATACAACTAAATTTTTTATAATTTTCATATTATAGATTAATAAATAATTATTATATTGTCGTTTTTATATTTCATCAAAATCATGGCCCAATGAAATTCCATAATCACATGAGGCCAATCTACATCTATAAGTAGATAATTATTAGGGTATATATGAAAATATTTCACTCTCAAAACATAAATAAAAATAATTTACTATATCAAAATGTTTATAAAGCATTAAAAAATAATTGAAAGGATTTTGGGTAATATATTTGGAAATTTATGAAAAATATTTTATTTTGTCAACAAAATAGAATTCCCAATTATGTATTGTCGATGATAATTACAATTTCATTTAAAAATATTAATGAATTTTTAGTTATATTTTTTAATTTCTACTAAATACTTCAATGTAACATTTATTTAAAAGTGTTAATATATATTTTTAGAAATGAATGGCCAACCAGAATTGCGTCAGAATGTATGTAGACATCATGAAGAGGTGGAATTTTAAAAATTATTTAGTAAATTTTCTCATCATTTACCTTAAATTTTTTAGGTAACATCCATATCAATTTTACAGGATAATTATATAAATAATTTCTATAACGATCATTAATAAATAACTTTTTTTGATAATTTATTTTTTTACAATTTTGCTATATTAAGAGCAAAAAATGTACAACAAAATTGTCAACTATTTATACAATAAAAATGAATCACTGATGTACTATTGTTTTCCATTGTAATGGTATATCATTATTATTTGACCAGTTTATGTTTGATTGTGTGTGTTATCAATTTATAAATAAAAGATCTAATTTTTTAATTTAAAATGATATTTTTTTAAAAACAAGCATGTGGCATACTCAATATTGAGAAATCACATTCAAATTGTTTAATTAATATTGAAGAATGGCCCATTTGTCATTTGTGACATGCAAGAACAATCCACACCTTAATCTGTCAAAAGGTGTAATCCGTATGAAATAAATTTAGATCTTTATGTTTATAATTGATATTTAAGTAAATATTATGTATCAATAACTAAAAAACAAACAAACATGGTTATATTTTGTTAATAATTTGATACAGTTATCTAGTAGTCATTATTTATGTATATAAAATGTTCACACATCAATCAAATATATAATGGGATCAGTATGACTTAATGAGTGTGATTTTAGATTAGAAATGAAATTTTAGTTACAAAAATTTTTCACTCACTAAAAACCTATCCAAAACAATCAGAATTTTATGATTCTTTAGGAAAGTGATTAATAAAAAATTCTTTTAGTTTTTGAATCAATTTCATGTTAATCTAACACATAGTGTGGATAATTTTACTCGAATGTTCTCATACACTAATCATATTACATTCTTCAGATAAATGAATAGTCAAATTATATTATCACACCAATTTTAATCAATTGGTTTTTTAATTAGACAATGAAGTTCAAATATAACCTCTCATTGATCAATGGAAATCCATTAGTCACCTACCTAAGGCGTAGCAATACAATATCAAATAAAAAACATTAACCTAGGTAAAAGTATCAATATTTCAACATCAATAATTCATTATTCTGAATCATTATGAAAATCTAGTTAGATAACCCATAATTATTACTGAATTTAAAAATAAAAAAAATTGTGTTATATAGAAAACACTTTTTTGAATGGTGATGATTTCAAATGATCAAAAACTAGATGATAGTTTTGAATAAATCCCACTAAAATGACAAAAATATTGTTTTCATCATCATATGAATAAATTTATATTATATAGTAATTATCATTATTGAATTTCATTTCACTAATTTGTTTGATGGTGATACATCATTAATAAAACAACACCAAAATCTCAATGGAATTATTTTCCAGGGATATTTTCATCAAACATAATTTTTTATGTAATGAAAATTCATTTAATGATATTAGTGACGATGAGGCTTCCATTTTCAGAATATTTTCTCAAACATATAGACATTCATAAATAAATTCATAACTCACTCGAATTTCAAGTAGCACCATTCTTTTAAAAGGGTGGATTTATCAATGAAATTGACATTAATAAAGGGAATTTCAACATGAATAGATCAAACTTTCAATAATTCCCCTCATTGTGAGATACATAAAAATGAATGTTATTGAGGATTTATGTAGGTCTATTGTTTAAAGAATGCTTCTACTAATTCCACTATTATACACATGATAGAAATATGTCTAGAATAGTAATATTCCTTTTCTTATAAATCAATACCAAAGGGACCAATGCATTTATATTCGGAATATTGGAAAAAAATTTGAGAATTGCATCATCTATGATATTATTAATGGGAATATCTAAATCCCCAAAAAATTACAATGAAATCGAATAAATCTCACCAGACTATTCTTACCATCAATTTTATCTGAGTGTTGTTAATCCACTCTATGTTCCATGTATCAACACTTCTCCGATGGATAAAATTAAATAATTCGTCACATTTTCTGTCCTTTTAAGTAAGAAGAACCAATATCCTTTTAATATTTTCATTTTTGGGAACATCCACTATAGGAAATTGTTACACAAACATTAAATATCATGCTTAGTCATAAATTCATTCTTATATTAATGATGCAAAAAATACAGTGTTCATAAGAGAATGTATTGGATCATTATTATGTAAATTACTGATAATAGTATCATAATACATTATGAAATTATAATAAGAAATTGTCACCATGTATGTGCTCTAGTCTAATATCACCTTTTTTTAAGAATAAAAAGAAATTTTTTCATGTGTTTATGGGGGTGAAAAACTATTTTTATACATACATGATTTTTTTTCCATTCAATCATCCGTGAGATTAATAGTGAGTATTAAGCTAAAAATAAAATGATGTCACCCTAATCCAACATATCTTCATTTGTTCTAAAAAATAAAACTATCAAATCGATATTCAAATATATTTTTATGGGTCAGTTTTTCATTATTTTATTCAGAAATTTTTGAACTCCAATGTATTATATGATATAATATATGCTCTAAATAAACAATATTACACAAACCACACATATGGGTTGATCATTTAATGCACCTAAAATTCCACTCGCTATATGAAAATTAATTTTATATATAATTAAAATTACAATCAAATTGAATTATCTGAAATGAGGAATAATATATTTTAGTAACATGTTTAAAAATTTTATTAATATATATATATATATTTCTTTTTTGGGATACTGAGGCTAGACTTTCCAATAGTCATGCATCATCCTATGTACATGAGTAGGAATATGGAAAATATTTAAATCCATATATTACATAGATGGAATGAGATCTTATGAACAATATAATAATTCAGTATTATATCTCACAATATTAAAATAAATCTAACACTAGTTATTGATTATTAAAAATCTAAAATTAATGGGATGTTACATGTGTGTGAATTTTTAGTCTCCACATCCATGAAATTATTGTATTGATTAATGTTCTATACTGCCACCCAAGTTTCCCTTTAATCCAAATGTTATCAAATAGATGTGTTTCCCTTGATTGATGTGGAAGAAAATATAGTTTGATGATGATGGAAATTTTTTTATTCATTTATGTGGTAAGACATAAATTGCGGCCATGTGGTGATGGTCATCTTTGGAGGCACTCTTAAATGTGAAAATAATGTGATATTTACATCTCCCCCACCGCAATTCACTTTTCATATTTATTTTGAAGAAAAAAATGGAATCTTCAAAATCTATATGTTATATTTTCATTCACCTCAATATCAATCATCCCTATATCCTATCGAGTGGTGAAAAATGTAGGATTCAACATAGTAAATTATGATAATAAACCATCTTATATGATTTTTTTCATGCATTTGTGTCATTTCGATATTGATATCCATCGATGCATGTAATGATACTTATATATTAAGAAATTTATTATTATTCATAATGAATCATGCATCGTAAGGTAATTTATAAACCATGATGATATAGTTTACCATGAAGATTGATACATTGGATATGTTGGGATTGATGTTTTTTTAATTAATGTGTTTAGATGGTTCTTAAGATGAGGTATAATTTCTTATGATGTGATTTAAAATAAAAAAAAATTTAAGTAGATGAATATCCTCTCTATGTTATATACTTTTCTATAACAACACTTGGTTGATTTTTTAGTTATGCTGTTAATGTATGGAAAACATTCCGAATGATGCATCAAATTTGACAAAACCATTATAGTAATTCACCCACCAGTCACTTTTTGTTGCATCTAAAACCATCATAAAACCCATCAACACCAACTAATATCATCTAATGATTATGATATACTATTATACCAAGTCAATCATAACAAAAACTCCCCAAAAAAAACAAGAAGGAGTATAATATTGTATCTTTTTCAAGATTTGATACATCATCCATATCTAAGTACCAATGTGGAATCAGACATCATTCTCAATCAGTTTCTAGGAAAATTATAAAGGCTAGTACATATAACTTAAATCCTATCTGCACTAGAGGATACATCAAACAATACAACCAACAAAATATCTAGGATCTGATTAAAATCACTAAAAGTCTTTTCAAATTGAAATTTTGTTTTGTGTTTGAATTTTGATTTTTGTTTTTTAAGGTTGTGTCATTTGTGAGGATTTCCACTTGACCATTAAAAATTGTATTTATGAAAACAATAAATATGTATTTATAAAAAAATTATCTAATTGTAATATAATATATTATATACATTATATAATAGTTTATATATAAGTCAAATAAATATCATCATTTAACATCAATATATTATAATGTAACTCTATCTAATTAATTTATAAAAAAATGCATCACATATTTAATTCATTTGATATACTATATTCATAAATAGATATAAATTTATAATATTAATATATTATTCCTTAATTATATCGACTATGAATTTTAATAAATATTTTTATAATATTTAAATATATTATATAATAACTAATTATATGTATTTAATGCGGTTAAAATAAATTTATTATAATTTTTAAATATAATTGGATACACATTGTATGATTATATTTAAATAGTTTATTTGTATATTTATATAATATGAGATTGACTATTATTATAATCAATAACACAATACATTATATATTTGTAATCTTAATAAATATTATAGTTGATTTATTAAATATAATTAATTTCAAAAAATTTATCTTTGAATCATAAATAAATATTATCACTGATTTATAAATCATAAGTAATATATAATTTATTATATTTATATTTTTAAAAAACAATTGATTTTTTAAATATTCACTAATTTTTTATGAATTATATTTATATTGAAAAATCTAGAAGTAACGGGTTGTTTTGGGATCCAAACATTGACATGCTTTTCCTGTATGTTTGTATTGTTTTATAAATAAAAAATATACGTATTTATAAAATAATTATCCAAAAGTCCTATGTTTTTTAATGATGTAAAAACACATTGCATCATAAAATGAAAAATAATTTAATTAAAAAAAATGTGTTTGAAAAATAATTGAGAAAGTAATGACATCATTGAAATTAGTCAACACTAGTATGTGGACTCGTTATGTGTGTAAATACACAAATGAATGTAATGTTTTAAAAAAATCCATAAATTCTTTGAATTTATGTGCCTACAATGAACCATTTTTTTGGTTGACGAATGAAAGATGCATTGGTTGAGTGTGAAGTATAAGTAACATCCCTAAAAAATGTTCTGTATGAGGGTTTCAAACCCCAGTTTTATGCCATATCATTTTGTGTCACCATTCCACAGACATAGGCCCAATTTTAGCCCATTTCCCAATATCCTTGTGGTTTACCCTCGCCTCTCTTAGAGGAACTACCATGTCACCCCAACGACAATGCCTAACTGGCCAGATGGGTGGATGACAGATATGAACATCAACCCCAATTCCCAAAAGACCATCCACAGTTTTCCATCAATAATGCCTACTGGGAAATATAGGGGGTAGAAAGATATGATTATGACTAAAAACTCCCAAACAACATACCACAACACCCCATTGACATCGCCTATCAACTTCACCACTATTTAATCATATCAAAGTTCCCCATCAACAATTCCTACCAGGACGGTCACCTCCATGAAATGACATGGAGCACAATCCACAATGCCTACAAGGATAGATAGGGGATGAAGGATATGGTCATCAACTTTTTTTTTCTCATACAACCTTACACGATTCCCCATCAACAACACCTAACACCATCATTCCACTTTCTCATATGACATGCAACAACTTCTCATCGACAATTCCAACCACCATCCCCACCCATCGTCATCACACTTTCTCAGAAAATCTGCCATGGTTCCCCATCGACCACACCTACCACCCTCAATGTCCTTTTTCATATATTCTACCATATCAAACAATTGACAATTCCTACCATGCTAAATGGGGTAGAATGGATGTGACGGTCTCCACCACCATGTGTGTATTTCCCCACACTAGAAGAAAACCCATTGGGATTGAGGTGCTTAGAAATGACTCTCTTGGCTCCATCATATCATTTAAAACTATGGAGGATGAATCATATTGTTGTCGAGAGTAGAAAATGTTGATTCCAAAAGTGAAATGACTGCTAAAAGGATTAAAACCATTTTTTAATTTATTGTGGTATATTTAACTATGATGTTATAATTCATTATATTATCAAATTAATAGTAATGGTTAATTATCATTTAATTTTATCAATCATTTAAATTTTAATTTTCCCCCATTTGATATTCCCTATGTTAAATATTCATGTAAAATTAATTTATATCATGAAATATTCAACACTTCTACTAAATAATCAATAATAAAAAGGTTACATTTATCTATGAATGTATGAAATTTGGAAAGAAGGGCCACTGGAAGAAGAAATGCACCTAACATGAGAAGAAAGGGGAAGATTTAGGTGCATTTTGTATAGGATTAAATTTATCAATTTCTAAAAATTGGGTGTCGTATATATATTTTGGTGATAAAATATGACTCCAAATACAATTAACAAGTATATTTTGTAATATTGACTATGGGGAGGTAGATCTATGAGCATCTAATGGAGACAGATTTGTTGTTGTATCTGTTGGGGACAACCACCTCGTGTTTCCATCTAGGACGATATTGCAGTAAATGGGTTATTATTATGAGTCATATTTTTCTAAAAACATTATTTATGTATCCATATTAGATACAGATTGATATTATTCCGTGTTTTGAAATGAATGTTTATACTTTTACAAATATATAATTTGTTTTTTAAGGAACATTTATACTACGATCTTTACATGTTGGGTTACACAATCCAAGTAATGGAAATGGACAAAAAAGATACTTCACATGAATCATACAACAAACAACTATGGATTCATCTACTAGGTCATTAAAATGAGAAACACTTGACAATGTAACATAAATAAGGATATATAGATTCTTTAAAAATAAAACAACTTGGGTTATGTCATACATGTTTACAAGAAAAAATGGCAAAATCCCCATTTATGTGGAAAGGTGAAAGGAAAACATAACTTCTTGAATTGGTTCAATCATATTTGTGTGGAACATTTCTAGTTTAATGAAGGAGAGTGTACTCTTACATCATAAATTTTACTGATGATTATAGTAGATATGGATATATCTACTCAATGAGGTATAAGTCACATTATTTGGATATGTTTAATAGATAAATCAATAAAGTTGAGTACCATATTGGTTACAAGATTATGAAACTCCGCTAAGACCAAGGTGGATAATATATTAATCAAGACATATTTGATTACTTACAGGAGTTTTGGATCCTATCCCAACTCACTCCACCATACACACCCAAGTAGAATGGTGTGAGTGAATGGAAGAATCGCCACAATAGGTCAATGTAAGATGAATGATGATCCCTGTGAGTCTTCAATTATCTTTTTTCGGATATATGTTACAAAGTGTAGCACACATATTAAACCATGTACCAACTCAATATATAAATGGTATTCCATAAGATATATGGAGTATAAATAAATCTATTTTATCGAATTTACATGTGTGGTGAAGTGATGTGATAGTTATGGCCTATTCACGTAACAAACATGCACCCCCAAGGCAAAAAGTTCACTATTATAGGATACCTCAAGGAAACATGTGGATATTACCTATACTACCCCTCAGACAAAAATGTTACAGTGAAATGACACACCATATCCCTTGAGAGGGAGCACATATCCAAAATGGATAGTTGGAGCGAGATAGACATCGAAGAATTAGAGGCTAAAGGTACATAACAGTTGGTACATGAACAGATTCCACAAAACCCCATGGAAGAATGAATTATTCTAGAGACATAAGAGCTGTGTAAGAGTACATGAGTGGTAAGAGAACAAAAATGGTATCTTTTTATAGTTAATGAGGATGGTGACTCATTATTTGTTGATAATAATTATCCTCCAACCTACAAGGAAGCATTTAGTGGCACAAATTATTCCATGTGGCAATAATCCCTGAATTCTGAAATGGATCCCATGTACCAAAACCATGTCTGGATAATGGTAGATCATCCAGTTTATGTAAATATTATTGGTTGAAAATGGGTACTCATGAAGAAACTCGACATTGATGGACATTTCAGTAACTGTATGGAAAGCATGGTGGAAAAAGGGATCAATCAACATCAAGTCATTGACTATGTTGAATCCTTTTTACCAGTATCTATGCTAAAATCCATCAGAATTCCATTGTCCATTGCTACTTACCATCCCTATAACATTTGTAAAATTTATTTCAAAATATCATTCTTTAATTATAACCTATTGGAAGATGTCTACATGGGAAAACCTGAAGTGTTTATGTCTCCAGTGGTTTCCAATAAGTAATGCAAGTTGGAAAAATCTATTTATGGATTAAAGGAAGAATCCAATTCATGGAACATCGATTTTGATAAATCCATAATGAAACATGGTTTAATCACAGTCGAATGTGAGCCTTGTGTCTACAAACGGTTTAGTGGGACTGCAGTCATGTTCCTAATTTTATATGTTGATGACATATTACTTTTTGGAAATAAAATATCAGTCTTACATTCTCTCAAGTTGGGGATGAATCTATGATTCTCCATGATGGACATTGATGACACAACATATATTCTTCGGATCATGATCCATCATGATATATCCAAGAGAATTTTGGGGCTATGTAAACATACATACATTGATACGATATTGAAGAGATTCAGTATTGAATAATCCTATATGGGATTGTTTCTAGAATCACATGGCATTTATCACTCAAGGAAAATTTGTTCTGAGACACATTAGGAATGAAAGATAATGGCAAGGACTCCATATGCATCAACGATTGGGTTAGTCATGAATTTCATGGTATGAACAAATATTTAAGTCCCCTATGCATTGATTGTGGTAGGCAGATATCATGTTGACCCATGTGATATCCATTGGATGTCAGTCAAGACTATCCATAATGTATCTAAGTTGTAGTAAGGATATGTTCTTAGTTTATGAAGGATATAAGGAACTACTCATTAGAGGATATGAAATTTCCAGTTTCTAGACGGATCATGATTATGTGAAGTTGTAAACAGGATACATCTTTACTTTGGTTAGAGGTTCAATGAGCTAGAAGAGCTCAATGAATATTGTGGTCATAGATTCTATTGTAGATTCTGAGTACATCACCATTTATGAGGTCTCTAATTACGTAGTTGGGATGAAATGCATTATTCAGGAGATGGATGTGTTACGTAGAAGTACATATCCCATCACACTCTACTGTGAGGAAACTATGGCGGTCACCATCCTAATGAGAAAAGGTCACATCAGTAATTATAATAAATATATAGTTATGTTGAAATAGTATTATAAGAAATCATTTTTTGCCAATTTTTGAACAAGGTAAACTCTCAATTAGGTTAAAAAATTCATCAAATACTACCTTCCTAAAAAATCATATATGTATACCCACATGATTTAATTAAAGATAATGAATGGCATCATTTTATTAGAGTTTGGAAGAAGGTATCACATGTTCTACACTAATAGGTGAAATTTATATTTAGAATGTCAAATATATGGAAATGCAATTTGAAAATGTAAAAAACTAATGGAATTGATTTTGGGTATTACATTAGAATATATAGTATTGATATTGTATTCCATAAAAAAACTAGCATCCACAAGGAGTTTTTTTCAATGATAATTAAAATTTCATTTAAAATAATTATTAATCCATTTTTTATATTATTTGATACTAAAAATAATTTCAAGATAGATTTATTTAAAAAAATAAAATGATTTATATGAAATGAATTGCCAACAAACATTGTGTCTGAATGTATACATACATCATGATGAGGTTACATTTGATAACATCATAAGTAAATTTTCACATCATTTCACTTAATATAGGTAGTTAATTTCCTTATAATTTTTACCTGATAAATATGTAGTTAGTTTTCATAAACAAAATTATGAAATAACATCATCGATAATTGTTTTTTATCCATTTTTTCAATATTACGAGAAAAAATGATCATTTAAAACAAATTATCAACATTGTAAAAATAATATCGTTGAATTAATGTAAAATTTGTTCTCTTCATAATTGTATTCATTCTTTATTTGACCTATTTATGTTTACTATTCTTTGATTTAAATTTATGAAGTAAACGATTTGTTTTTATCTCTTTAAAATGTTATTTCTACACAAAGAATAATGTGTCGGCATTGTAGGAGTTTGGAGACAGCTTTAGATGCAATGTCTATGTGTCTGTGAAGCTCCGAGAGGTGAGGTGGTTTTATGATATGTTTATTGGTGACTGATATCAACAAAAACTCGATGGATGGTGAGGTTGGCCTTCTAATGGAAATTTCTGACAATATTTCATGATGTTCAATGAGATAACAGAATCACAAGGCATGGTAAATGTTTATCCATAATTGGTTTGTATGGGAGCCCAATTGGATGTGATAAATACTATAGTTGAGCACAATAATGTGGGAGTGTATGGGCCATGTTGAACTTGGAATTATATAAAAGGTTATTAGAGCCAATATGAATAGAAAGGGAGGTCTTTTGGCCAATTGAAAATAGGTGGGTTATACCTTGTGGGGATATGCCCTACCCAGTGGCTGATGGATGTGTTGTGTTTGTGTGGATTGATGTATTTGGGTCCATGTATCCCATGAACATGGCTGATGTCTTGGTGTAATTTCAGGCTTGCATCATCCTATCTTCGTCACTAGGCATACATGATGCCAGTATCACCACCTTCCCACATCACGCTCATGTCACTGCCTTCCTAAGTCACCTAATGCGATGTAAATCCCGATGTGGAATTCTTGGATTCTAAGTCTAGTTTTTTTGTTTATTTAATTGATTTAATTAATCATACATATTATCTTTTTAATATTTTTTAACTTATTCAATTTTATTAATTTATTTTTAATATGATTTCATTTAAAATTAAATATTCTTTTTTAATATTTAATAATTTTTAATATTTTTTGGAATTTATTCATTATTATTATTTATTTATAGAAAATTAGTTACTATTATTTAACATTATAACCATGTTTTTTATTTATATGATTTATACTTGTTCCATTGCAATTATTGAGGTCTAATTCCTTATATAGTTTTTTGAAATTTATATAATTTATTGATGTAAATGAATTTTGCTTGATTCTATACGTTTTTATGTATTTACAATAAATTAAATTAGTCTTCCAAATTTTACATAGTTATTTACTACATGATAATATTTGTATCAATTTTTTAATTTATATTATCAATTCAAATTAAATTTTATTTATAAAGTTGTAATATTTTTATTCTGTTTGAAATCTATATAATTTAATTATTAAAATGCATTATTTAATATTTTCATCAAATTATTTTTTGTGTTCCCAATTCTTGTAATTAATCTTAATAATTTATTTCATTGTACATATTTACTATTTTTTGATACATTCACTACGCCTTCATACTTATTATTATATACATTAATTTATTTTCCTTCTAAAAATTTATATGTTTAATATTACATATTCATTTTTAATACTTTTTGAGTTTATTGATTTTTTATTATACAAGTTCAAAAAAAATTTCACACTGTGCATTTAATATTGTATATTCATTAATAAGGTTAATTATTATTCAGAATTTTATACATAATTTTTTTTAATATATATTAACTTAATAAAGTTTTATATTATTTTAAATAGTTATTATCAAGTCTAAAATGAAAATTACTCATAAAACCTATATATATCAGTGATATAATATTATTTAAGATATAAATAGGTTACATCTGCTATAATTTTAGTACATAAAAATATATGTTTTATCAATGCATAATTCATCATTGATAAAACCTATATTTTTTTTACTTTTATTAATTTCACACAAATAGAACTCAAATTTATCATAAATTTTTGTAAAGTTCTAATAAAATCTTTTTGGTCATAAATATTCAACACATTGAAACTGTTTTCCTTATACAAATTGAATTTATCTCATTGAAGTCCACCTCTTTTTTCACTCTCCCTAAAACTTCCTGGATTATCTAATGTCTCAATAACCATTGTATGTGAGTTAATATCATAATATTACTTGTACCTATTTTCTATTATGCATTGAAAAAAATGTTTCTTATGGGATGTTCAATATTGTGAAATTACTTACTCTATTATTCACACATGTTCTATAAACATAACATCTTATGTCACCATTGTGTAAAATGGTTTACTCTTCTAAAAAAATTATTGAATGATTTCATGATAGAGCATAGCTGAATCCCATGCATATATTATAAGTACCAATCAATAACCACCTACTCATCCAAACTGTATCAATAAATAAAAATATATTACATTCAACTTGAATAAATAATTTCTATTTCATTATTATTCTTAGAAATAAAAATTCCAAATTTTGATTCCAAACATAATTATTAAAATCACCAGAGCATTATATTATTATTATTCAATTGATGTAACATTATAAAAAATATTCTTATGTCTCCATTATGATCAATATCAATGATAAATATTTTGAAGGCTTCCACAAACCATGGGGTCTGATAGGGGGACCCACATTCCCCTTTCCTTTATGACTTAATGGATAATGTTTTTTCTAATTAATTTTTAATGGTGATTAAAGGCAACATATTTCATTGGGGGTGGATTACAGAAAATGTCCAAAAATTTCCCATATATACTTTTCCAATGGTAGATTTATTTTTCTCAATGAAATGACATTAATAATTCATATCTATTTTCTAGTTTATCCAAAAATATGAGAAATAAACCAGACAATCAGCTATTTATTCTAAATCGGAAATTTCAATCAACTCAGTTGATACTGCTTGTAGAAAAGATGAAGTATGACAAAAAATGGGTATTTAGGTGGGTGATAAACATAATAATTTTATTTTTATCCCTATAATTCATGGTCAAACTCAGAAAGTGGTTCAATCAAGCATTATGGAAAAGTTAGACGAAAATATTCTAGGATTCAAGTTTATGATGGTCTCCAAATTATGGAAGGATGAACTTATAATAGATGTATCTCAATGGATTCCAATAAATAATATGTATTTATTAATTATATTGTACTTTGTGATTGGAAAAATTCATTCTCACATTGCTATGTTCTAATGGGGTATGAATGATGGGAGAATAGTTCGTTTGTTTTCTTGGGATAATCTTTACATACATAAACCCAGGGTTGGTAAGGGATATCAATACATGTGCAAAATAAACTATTCTCCGTTCGAAAAAAAATTATGGAACCCTATTTATATACCTTATTACATGTTTAATTATATCATTGAAACAAAATATTACCCCCATATGGGATTTTTTATGTTTCACTTATCCCCCACTGTAATTTTTTTTGAGATGCCTATGAGGATCTTGTATTAATCAGCAATTGTGAATCTTGTGGGTGGACTAGGAATTGATCAAAAGTCAAGAACTATAGGGTCCCATGGCTTGTTCATAAATGTGAATTGATGTTAACATCCCTTGGGGGATCTGATGGACATGAAGCCTCTATTTTCACCTAGTTTAATGATTCAAATAAAGGATGGTGTTCTAATAAATAGAATCTATGGTTCAATGAAATAGAAAAGTTGTCTATTATGATTATTCCATGAAACACAATATAGACAAGGACAAGATGTGTTTTAATAATGAATGTATGGAATGCCATGCGGAAAATTATTGGTATACATTTTCCCAATGATTAAAAATAATAGAATCTGATGATTTCTGGAAATGCCTATTGTACTGTGATGTCCCAACCAGGGTCTAAATGTTCTTATTAAAATATTACTTGGGAATTTGTTATTTAATGTGTTTCTTCATAATACAACATTTTAAATAGGATTATTTTATACCATTCCTACTTAGTGAATTAGATACTCATATACTTGGAATTTTCTACCATCAGGGGGTTTGGAGCATCTATCATGCATATAACTCGAATGCAGATCAGATTGTGGAGATGGTGAATGGTTTATTCTCAATTCTCAATGTGTAATTTTTTCATACCCACAGATACAATATATTCCCTCTATAATATAAAATGGATATTATTAGTGAAAATATATGATCTATTTTTTAACAATATTTCAAAACATGAAAAAATATTTATCATGTAGGTTGTATTATTGAAGTAGATTTGGAAGTGTAATGAGATTCATCTTGATAACCTATACACATACTCTCTCTTCTATAAGTGGAGTCCCCATAATTTAATGTGTTTAAAATTTATATGGATTCATATATCTTTAGAAGAGTTTATTTTGGAATGGTTCTTGTTGTATGTGATCATCTGGGATACATTTTCACATCTTGACAAATTTATGTCCAAAACTACTGGATCCAATAGTGGCTGAAAGCGATACATTATTCACTAGATTGATGTTTTTCCTTGAGAGATGATGGAAAAATTCCATCATGTTATAATATTTCATTATCAATAAATATGGTATTAATGTATCATAGTGTGGTCTCTAGTCCATTGTCTTACTGGTTATGAATGTTCAAATTTTTTTCAACACTACTAGAAATTAGACCTATAAAAATGTAATTATACCAACTGTTTTGTTTTAAAAAAAATTATCATTTCAATAAAATGAACTTATAGGATCGGTTTGGACAAAAACCATTGGTATTAAAACCACTATTGGACCCTCTTATAATGGTTTTAGAAAAACTATTGGTATACATCATATAAATTCCCATGGTTTTGTTCAAATTATTGGAATTCCCTCAATAAAACGACATTATACAAATTATTATTCAAAAACCATTAATATATCGGATTATTATACCAACGGTTTTGATAAAACCAATTGTATAACTTACCTTCAATGAACCTATACTAATTGTTGTTCCAAAAACCATTGTTAATGGACCAAAAATTCAAAATACATATATAAGTGGTTTTTAAGAACATTGTTATTGGTCAATACCAATGGTTTTCCAAACAGTGGATATTGGTTTTAATATTTTTAATGAATATTTTTATCAAATAACGTTTAATAAAAATAATACTCTGAAAAAAAAATATAAATATTTATCATATTATTTTTACAAAAGAAATTATAGCATATTGGTAATGTGTTTGAAATATAAATCAATGGTGTAGGGATCAAAACCCTCAAGGGGTTTTATGAATTACATTTATCAATGGTTTTGAAAACAATTGTAATAATTATTTCATATTACATTTAAAAATGGTATGAAAACTATAGGTATATACCAACTATACCAATGGTTTCCCAAAACCATTTGAATAGAACTATACCAATGACAGACAATCCATAGGCCCCCCATACCATTTGAATAACATATTCTAGTGGTTTTGGGGCTTCTTCAAACTGCCCCATACCATTGTTAAAGAATTTTTTTATAATATTACATCCACATATTTTCATGTTCATTCATCATTATTAAAATATATTTTAATAGGGTAGCTCATATGATTATCTCTTCTGGTCTCTCAAGAGAGCCTCTATTTTGGTAGGAGGGCATACCACCATGTTCTACATCACTTATAAATTTGTACCATATATTTCATTGATAAAATCTCATTTTCATAAAAAAAAATTATCAATTAAAAATTTAATTTTGGCCTAGAATTTCCATATTTTAAATTGGGTCTTTATTTTAATGTGTTTTTTATATTGTCCCTAGTAAATTATTTATCATAACTATCTTATTTTTTATGTCATCATTTTGACCTTTTGTCAGCTAACATTATCGGTTCATATGATTGAAAAAAACCGAAATTTAATAATTTATAACCAATTAATTTCACTTTTTCATTAAATTTATGGTTTTCAAGGCTAGGTTATTGGGACTTGTCAACATTTCTATCATCTGATAAATGTCCAACATAAGTTCCTATGTATCTAATAATTGAAACACCAGTATGTCTACCATGTAGCTAGTGAAGAAATGTATAATCATCAATTCCTCCCTATAGATATACACTGATCTTGAAAAGTTATAGAACCCATCCTTGAGCTCTTTTATGATAGATTAACCATTAATTATATTATTTTTAACAATATAGATTTCACACATTCTTTTTCTAATGATTTCCAACACTACAAAAAAATCCTAGTACAAATAATTTATCCCTTATTATCGTAGAAAAATTATTTTATGTTGGGTAAATAGTATCTTAAGAAGAACAATTCCGGTTCATAATTCCATAAATTCTTATTTTTTGTTTATTTTATTAAATATTAATATTAATTAATTAAATTGGATAAATAAGAAACCCAATTTATGGATTATAATCATAAGAAAAATGATTATGTGGGTGGATTTTATCAAATATGCAATAGATTGTACATATAACCATTATAAAATAGTTGTTCTGGGTTTCAATTATTATTATTAAAGTATATTTAGTCTATAGGAGTTGTAAGAATAGTTTATATATCATTGAATAGAAAAATTTTATAATTGAGGGAGTAAACATAGGTAATAATGGAATATAGCTAGTGATAGGGATAACATTTTGTTTTATGTGTAATATGATATGAATACTAGTTCGAACAATGATAATGACCATGTTGAAGATCTGATTATGGTTTTGGGGATTGAATATATCATATTTAGAAATTGAAATTTAAAGTTGAATATTAACTTCACGATCACCCAAAATTATATTTGATGTTAAAGTGTTGTGAAAGGTCACCAATATATATTGGTTGTACTAAATATCCATCATTTTAAACAATATTAAAGATGTATACATTATATTTTGGCAATGTATGGATAGATTCCAGATTTACAGAACATCTTTCACTACTAAATGATATTTTAAAATTATATAAAATTCTTCCTCAACAATAATATATTACTAAAAGAATTATACATTCAATGGAAATGATCTATGAAACAACATGTGACCATCTTAAGGATTTTATACTATTTTGATAATACTATGAATCACTTAAAAAATTCCCATTTTTTGGTGAATCTTGATACATTATTGATTAAAAAATTCATTATAGTATATTATGGTATTTCTATGTCAATATAATGTTTATGAATATATACAGAATTGAGGATACCCCAATACAATTGATATGGAATATAGATAAAATATATAAATTTGAGAAAAAAAATAAAAAAATAGACTCCCTTCAGTGAAAAAAAATTGATCATGAGTATCCTAAATTTAAAAATGAGTTCATATGTAACACCCTAAGATTTAAACGTATGTTATATCATTAAAGTAAATCAATAGCTTGCTCTATACACAACACTGATTTTGAGCTCACCACGACTAACTAAACTAATCGTTCAAAACGTGGTTAGGAATAATATTAACTTCATTTTGAATTTTATATACTGCATATAATTTTAACATCCATTTATTGTGTTACATAGTCATAATATAACAACAAATTCAATTTTTCAGATAAAATAAATATTTTACAAAAATTTCACATTTAATGACTTATAATAGTGATCGTTTGATAAACCCAATATTTGGATGTTCATAAAAGGTGGTGTCAATCCATACATTATGAAAATTTACACTATATATCGAATGTAAGGATTACAATGATTTATATTTAGTACAACAGGTATACATTGGTTACTTTGAACAACACTTTAACATCAAAAACATTTTTGGTGATCATGATGTTAATCATCAATTGTAGTTTTCTTTTCCTCAATATGATATTCACTATCATCAAATGTATAATCATCTAATTAATATGTTAATTATCATTTTTTTCACTTATATTCATATCTTATTATCAATTTGTCACATTGGTATCACAATCACTAGCTATATTTCGTTTTTAACCTTTTTTAATATCACATTTATTAAATTGATCAATTCTGGGATAGATCAATTGTTCTTCCAAAAAATATTAAATAACTAAAATTTAATAATAACATTTTAAATAGAGACAGTTTATTTGATACATGTTATATGCATGATAATTTTCAAATTTAATGAACCTTGTCCTCATAATCCATTTTCATATGATTATCATCGTTCATTTTTTTATTCTTATCAATCGTATATGATTCAATAATATTAATATTTACTAAAATGATTAAATAAATAGAGTATGGACATATAATCATTAATGGTTATTCTTAAGGAATTATTAGTGCTCTATAAAACAATTTTTCTACTTTAATATTGTATATATTCTGTGCATATATATATATTTTTACTAGTTTTAAAAATAATTAAAAATTACAATGTGTGATGTCAATAATATTAAAAATAATATAATTAAATTTTCATATATTTATTAATAAAGAGATCAAGGAGTGTTAATGTAGATTTTACGGGTGTTAGTAATGAAATTAGGTAGAGTTTATGTACATAAATTTCTTTACATGGTAAATGGTAGTCCAAGTGGTGTTTTAATGATAAGATACTTATGATATTTAGATGATATTTTATCTGATGATGAAAATAATGATAGGGTCCAATCATCAAGCCATGAAAACAATAAATATAATGAGACTCATGAAATTAAAATGGTATAATGAATAAAATTTCCAGTCATGAAATAGGATCAAGAGATAATTTAAACTGAAAAAGGTGAAATGATGACATAAAAATAAAATATCAATGAGAATCAATACCATCAATAATTATAAAACAGTCTGATTAAATGAATACTTTTTCTATCATCTCTAAATGAGGAACTACAAACTAGTGAATAATGAATTTTTTTCAGCCACTGGTGGAACCCTAAAATAATGGACATAAATATTGATTGTTATGATAATTCTACAAATAAGGTCATGTACCATTTTACCCAATTCAATAAAAACTGTTCTGAATATAGCTGTATCAAAAGGAAATTTAAACACAATGTATTGTGGGGTATCCACTTATAGAAGAGAGAAGATAAGAAGTAGTAAACATGCCAAATCTCATTACACTTCCATATAACATTACATGATATAGTGCACTTGATTCATAAGGATTCAGGTTTTTAAATCTTGTTCAAAACTATGACATATCATATCACTCAATTGAACCATGATATAAAATATAGGAAGTATGCTTTATATATGTGGATCGAATCATTCCACTTGGAAAATATAGACACAAAACCATTCACCATATCTACAATCCTATCTTCATTTGGAACCTATACATGTTAGTTTTTTCATGGTCCCTTCATTGTAGAAAATTTCTTGTATATGATTTTAGACATCACTTACAAGGAAGGGTGTCAACTTATCCTCTATAATATGCCATAACATCCGGAACAAATTTAATTGAAGTATTCCCATGCAGTCATTCATGAAGAATGTTCTAACCTTGGCCGAGACCTCAATGTGACATATGTGATTATAATAATCATTATTTTTCTATTACATGTATTTTATGGGCCAACGCATAACTATAATTCACCACATAGAATACCAAACATTAATTATTTAATCAATGTTTGTCATTTTCTGTATCATTTGTTCATGGAATACTCAGACTAATGCTCGAATCTCTTTTTATGAACCATATATCCTATTCATTAGATCACCATCCATTGTTAACATAATTCAAGAGGGAACAAATAGTGGCTTCAACCAAATTAATAATGGATAGGGATGTTTCAATCATCCCAAATATATAAACAATCCATTTGGCCCCTCAAGATCCTTAATTTAGCTCTCTATATGGTCTTTCAAAAATTATACTTTGAAGAAGAACAACCAATGCACAATGTAATATCTATAAAAATGTGGGGTGGGGTTTATGGACTATGTCACAAAATCCCGTATTGGGCTAATATTTATATTCAATGATATGTGTTCATAGGGATCCATTTATGTGAATCAACAGTAAACATTGATTTTCTAAAATAGCAATGTTGATCGTGCTCATTTTTTGATATCCTATACCACCACAAGGTTAATGGAGTCATAGATTATCCCAAGCCAATTAATGAACTTTTCTTCCATCTTTCACACACCACCAGAACTGGGAAACATGAGAGTGAATTTGGTCAATCACATTGTAATGTAGATTAAATAAATACATATTATTAATTTGAATTGGTTAAGCTACATATGTTATAAATTCATCATTTTCTAGTATATAAATTCAATTAAAATTACATCCCTAATTTTTTATCTAACGTGTCCAAGATGCCTGAAAGAGAGACACATTTAATTTGGAAAAAATATTATGTATCCTAGTATAATTATAATGTTTATCAACCAACTTAATACATGGTTTGGAAAAGATCATCTATTTTGAATTGAGTCTCAACTGAGTTGATTGAATTCTCTAATTTGTAATAATAAACCAATTATCATGATTCTTTGTCATATTTTTTAGTATGATATAAAATATATATGCACCCATAAAGGGTGAACCTAGAGAAAAAACTACAAATAGAAAAGAAGAGATGGTAAATAGTTGGAATTCATCTATAAATATTACCCTACAATATATTGTCTTTAACATCAAAATAAATTAAATTATAAATAAAAACTAACCATTAAGAAACAATGGAAATGATAATTTTGGGGACCCCTATCCCAAATCCTTGGTAGGGGAAAACATTGAGAGATAGTACACATTATATAGATCTATATGGAGAATCAAGAATCTTTTTTAATGTTACATCAGCTGGAGAATAATATTATAATTCACATTTAATTTATATAATTATTTAAACAATCAAAATACGGAATAATAAATTTCCACAAATTATATTGAAATTGAAATTCATAATTGTAGTTGAATGCACTTTATTTTAAATTATTGGTAAATTTTGTATATTAGGTTGTTTTTTATTGGTCAATATTATACTATGCAAGTGATTCATCCAGACTCTCTTATTGGAACTATAAACAATAATCACAAAAAAGTATATCACTTTATAAAATGGATCCCTAACAAATTAACATTTAAAACCATATATGAATCATGGAGTAAGGAATTTAACAACCCTAAACTTATCAATAAGACAAATTTTTTTTGTGAGGCATAATAAAAAAAGTAAAATAACATTCATGAAATTAACTCATGTACATTAGGTTTTGAATGTTTTCATTCATCAAAGAAGTTTGTGGGTTAGTAGAATAGAGATCGACTTCTCCAAGAGAGCATGAATGTGGAAATTAAAAGTGGTCCATTAGTGTTGAATTTATATGCCCAATAATGGTTTGTCAGTTCCTTACAAAATGTGATAATAAATATGAGTATTATCAGCGTGATGTTAATAACTGCTAAAAAAATAGGATTTATGAATGCTATATTTTGTGCTCCTAAAAACTATCATTATCAGTGCTAAAACTGTAGTTGATAAAACATATATTTATTAGCATAAATAATATTGTGCAAATTTATATAGGTATTATAACCATTATTCATTTTAGTGCTCTTAAAAATTATTTAAAATTAAATAAGTATTTATTAAATGAATATATATTAAAAATTATTTAATTATTAAAAAAATAAAAAACAATTAACGTTATACTTTTTTATTCAATCATTAATGAATGATTCCCAAAAATTAGAAAAACTGAAAATATCAAAATGCATTGACACCATAAATATAATTTTTTTTTTCATATTTTATTAATTGAATACATTAATTAAAAGAAAATGTAAATCGAATTTATATTAAAATGAAGATGAATACATAGAAAAAATATTAAAATATAATAAATAAGTGCAAAAAATAATTTTTAGATTAATTACATGAACTGGGAACATGTACAAAAATTCATTAAAATATTAAAAAATGTATTTAAATAATTTAGATATATTATTTCTAATCATTTTAAAAATATTACAACATAATAAATAAAATTATTGATAATTATTCATATAAATTAAAAACATGTTTACAATGTAATAACTAAAAAAATAATTATGTAAAATTTACATATTATTTGAAATAATTGTAATCATATTTAAAAAATTTAGTGAATCTTATATGATTTATTTAATTACATTAATTAAATATATTTAATACAATTTTATCTCTTTAGACCTTAAAAATGAAATATATATATTTCAATCATATAAATAAATATAATTTTGAAAATAAATAAATTTAGTAAATATTTATGTACAAATAAATAATTAAAAATGAATAAAGTCAAAATAATATAAAATTTATTATATATTATAAATTAATAATTTATATTATATGGAATCATATTAAAAATGAATAAAAAATAAAAAAGAAAAAAATAATAAAAGTGATTTTATAAGATTAATTGCATCCTTTAAACATACAGAAAATTTGGTGTTTGAATCATAACATGCGCCTTGAGGGATTTTTGTTACATGCACTAACTCAGGAAGGTAGTGAAATGTGCATTATGCGAGCATGCAATGATGTAGGCATGACGCAGCCGTAGTGACAAAGTTTGGATGATGCAAGCATCATGTTGCATAGATCCTTCGAGCCATGTTCTTGGGGCCCATAGGCATGGAACAACGGTCTATGTAATTGATCTTCCTCGACCCATATAGAAAGCGGACTTCAATTTCATTAAAAAAGAAGAAAAACCATACACATAAGAGTAAATAAATATATTATATATATATATATTAATATTTGGTACAAATACACCAAAACACACAAACACCTCACCCACTTGATAATGGTCTGACAAAGCCCCCCCCCCCATGGATAACCCACATATATTTAATAGTCTAATAGACTGCCTTTTTTAGATATTTGCCCTAAGACCCTCACAACATATGCCTATACTACCATTTCCCATACGCCCCACCATTATCATTAATATCTATTGGATTTATAACAACAGATTGGGCATCCTAGAAAGAAAAATGATAGACATGATCTGAACATTCATTGCGCTTCGTTATCTAGCCAAATATCATGGATGATTGCCATAAGCATCTAACGGACGACCACCCTCACTGCCAATTTGGAGTTTGTTGATCATAGCCAATGTTCTACAATGTATACCACAATATCTTATCTCCAAGCATCAAAGACAAATTGATCGTGCATCGAATGTTGTCTCTAAACACCTACAACACTGACACTACTAATGCGTGAATCCATCTCAAGTGTTGGAATGTCACTGTCATCTCCATTGGGTCCATAAATCATGATATTGCCACAAAATTATTTATTATTACTATTATCCCCTTACACATGAAAAATAATTTGATCCCAATTGATCACTTTCATCCCTAATACCTACCGCTAGAGACCTATAGTAATTCATTCACCAATGTTGTCATCCAACAATCACCATAATTTGATGGCATACAGTGTCAAAACGGTAAAGCATGATCTTCAATGGCCACATCTACCGTTACTTTAAATCTTGAAGCAGATCTCAGTCATTTTCCTAGGTTTATATGAATAAATAAATTTTTTTAGGGATGGCATACATTGTGGTTCAATCTCAAGGAAAAATGTGTGGGCTATAGATGGCCTCATAAGAAACAATTATATTGATTTAAAACATATTTTAAATATAGAAATAATATAAATAAAAATTAATAAATATTAATAATACAAAATTCAAACAATTTAAAAATATATCATCATATTAAATATATATGTATAAATTTTAAAATGAGAGTAATGACTAAGATAAAAATCAAGAATATGGTAATTATTGCAACAAAAATGAATAATAAAGTTAAACATAAGGGTATTAAAAATTGTGATGTTGTATTCAATATATCATCTTGGAAATCTACAATCAAAATACATATAGTCAATTGCAAATGCCTCCTTCAAATTTCCCGAGATTCCAAACAAACTCAACTAATTAATTTAATTTCCACCAGTTATTATTTTGTATTTTGATCAAATTTTGTTTCCATCGGTGTCTATGATTAGTGAATGTTGACATAGAAATTTATAAAAACCCATATTTATTTAAACCCCCACTTTTCAAATCAAAAAATCTATCCCTCATCTCCCATATTCCCCCATTTTGATCGACTCAATTTCGAAAATCCTTGTATACTTCAATTGACCCCAAAACATATAAGTGTTCATTTTAATGCATCAAATTAATATTATTACAAAGGGTTGTATATATATATGTGTGGGTGTGTGTGTCTATACACAAATATACATATATAAAAATCTATTTTAAGTTAATATGAAAATGATTTATTTTGTTTTTATTTTTTTTTAGAACATAGAATTTTAATTTTTTGTCATATGTAATAAATGTTGTGTTTATTAGTAGTTATCGTTTTATAAAAATACAAATCATTTATAAGGGTTCGAATTGGGTTGTGGTTTTGAGTCATTATAGTTTTTTTATTACATTATAAATTTGTTTATTTTTTTACACAAATAAATAATACCCCACAACAAAATCATGTCTATGTGTGGTAAAAAACATCCATTTTCGTCAATACTTTTCATTGTATATAAAATACATAGAAAATTAGATAAAATTTAATATATCAATTATTTTTTTAGAATATATACTTAAAATATTAAAAATCAATTATGTATCTCAAATTTGTGATAATATTTATAATTCAAATAAAATAAATTTTACATCACTTCTATTTATCAAATATACTAGAATATTTATTAAAAATATTATTATATAATTTATTATTTTTTTAATTACAATAAAAATATATAATGTATTATATAATTTTTATATTTCAAATTATTTTATAATAAAAATAAAATGTGAAATCATTCATATTTATACATTACAATAAGTAGAAACCCCACAAAGGACCAAACCATAATAAAAATTCAAATTCAAACACCAAACCAAATTTTAAATTGAAAGTTCTATTTGTGATTTTAAATTTAACCCTCTAATTGGGTTGGTGGGAGGTTGTGATGATTACATGGATGTTTTAGGGATTTATGATAAATATTATGGAATTGTTTATTTCCCTAGAAAAGGATTTGGAGTGATATAGAATATGAAATCAGTTCTCAGATTGGATGATGTCTCAAATCATGACCAAGACATAATATTCAACACATTTTTTATTTTTTTAGTGTTTTTAGTTGGATGGTTTTTTATAGATCTTATATTAGTCATTGGAAGATATTGTTAGGTGATTATGACTTTTATGAAGCTTTTAGATGCATAAGAATATTCTGGTTGTTGAATAACTATAATGGTTATTTCGGGTTCAATGAATCATTCACAAATTATAATAGAAATAAACATTGTAAAAAACCAATCAAATATTGACATAGAAAAGTAAATTACCCATAGAAAAATTAAGAAAGTTAAATTTATTAATTATTTATATAATATTTTATTAAATGATTCCTCATCTTAGGAACCTTCCTCAACATATTAATTAAAAATGCATCACTCATGTTATACCCAATGTATCCATCTTCTCTATAAGTTGTATCACCGTCATTTATGAAATACATTACAGTGAATGAGTCATGATGGACATAAATAGAAATCATAATACATAAGGACCATTACACAATCAGACAGATAGAAATATCCAATGACACTTAATGATGAACCATTCCTATTAGAGGGTCTATTCTCATAATCTCTTATATTGAATCCTACATTGTACACCTCTAATCTGGTGAGAGGGTTGATAATTTTGGAATCAAATGATAATATAACAAGTAAAGGAATATTTCACCAATTAATCCTCAAAATAAATATGAAATGAGTATTATGTTGGAAGAGTGGTCAATATCACATTATTTTCACTTTGAATAGTTCCTCCAATGGAAATCAGTACCACATATTCTTTATTTATGTCTTCCCACACAATTGATTACAAATTTTCCCATCCTCTTCAAAGTAGATTTTATTTGGAAGCTATCAAGGGAAATAATTCTATTTGAAAAGATATAGTTCAAAGGGATACTAGAATTGAATTATAGATCATTAATCAATGCATTTAAATTATGGATGTCAAGGAAAAATAATCCAACACATTTAACATCCCAATATGTTTATATTTATAAATACCCAAGAAAATTCTTATCTAGAGATAAATATTTTCATATATAGGACTAAATAATTATTTTAAATAGTTGATCTCATCTACTTCATGTAAAAAATGGATCACAATATTTTCTATAATCCTAATAAAGTACATAGTTATATGACCAATGTATGGAATATCTTTCTTGAGTCCCAAAAAAAGAGATATATATGCCTAATAATTTGATTCATGTTACTATACTTTTTGATTCCTCATTTGACATAATGTTATTTTATTGTGTTTTTAGTTATATAAAAAATCAGTTTTAATGTTGCGAGTGGAATGATTAGTAAATTAAAAGTTATGAAAATCTATGTGGTATTTTTAAAAATGTTTATATGGAGATTCTATTCATACTTACAGTGAATAAGAGTTCATAATTTCAATAATATCATCCTAGAAAACACAACCTTGATAATATATGTGAATATCAATTAGATAATTTTTTATTTGTAACAAAAATGACGATTTGATGTACATTGGTGATATTTGTTTATTTTTTCTTAAAACCCATCATTTATCTCGTGGGTGATTGATTGGAAAAAAGAATTCATGTATGTTTCAAAAAATAATTTCTTTTACAATAGAAACACATGAAGAAAGACCATTATAAGCATAAATTAATGAGATCTTGAACTGGCTCAAATACATGGTTACAGTTTCTAATAATAATTTATTCAATTATGATGAAGATATTATTGGTTACCTAATTAATAATGATCTGAAACCTTATCTTATATATACACTATATTTTTTTATAATTCATACATGATGGTATTTCAAACTGAACACAGGATTTGGATCTTGGGTAGCAAATTCTTATCATTGAAGTTCACAAAAATGAAAATATTAAAGGATATATGTACTTTGTCATAGATACGATTTAATATGTGATGAATTATTTTATAATTTTTCCGTGTGAGATGTGGGGATACATGAAACTGAGATAAGTTTAATAATAGCAAAATAATATTGGAGGATGAGACATTGTACGTGGAGATATGTTACATATAAATAAAATGTATTTTGGGGATTTAGAT
This sequence comes from Viscum album, assembly GCA_963277665.1. Lineage (NCBI taxonomy): Eukaryota > Viridiplantae > Streptophyta > Magnoliopsida > Santalales > Viscaceae > Viscum > Viscum album. The sequence continues at coordinate 352,606,002 of OY728152.1, read as the reverse complement.
ATTCCCAATATCCATATCCATGATTGTAAAATTATCTTATTTTTTCAAAAATTTGAATGATAAATCGATCAGTTCTTCTAGGATAGATTTATATTATTAAATATAATGATTCAAGAGATGTTTTTATCATGATTAAGGAGGGGAATTGGATCCCGGTTACATTGAAAAAATCCCAACAAACAATACATTATACATAACATTAATATGATCCTAAAATGGGGGGGGAATTTATGAATGATGGATCTACTCATGGAGTATAACTAAATGGAGTTGAAAGGATTCTATATCACCTTGATTGGAAACCTATGGATGCTCTGGGGGCTAGAAATTAGGTGATGTTGGCTAAGCAACACTCGATCAGCTTCCTACATGTGTGATTGATGGCGATTATTTTTGAGTTGTGTTATCTTATTAAATTAGGACAGTGGTCAAATTCACCTTATATATTTCTAAAACGGAAAATATTTGTAGCAAACCCGATTGTACGTTGTGTTAGATGATTACTCTATTCCTTTGGTCAAATTTTAATTTGAATGGATCTTTCTTGAAAGGGATGATGATAGGGGTTGGTTTTCACGTAAAAACGTTAGATGTTGTTATTAATTTTTCATATTTTAACGATCTGGGGAATTCAATGACTTCATAGGTGAAATCTCTACACACAGGCCTCATGTTATAAATGAATAATGAATAAATGATTGCTAAGTTTGAGTGGGATTCCAATGTGTTGGTGTGTGATTTAAAGGTAATTTTGATCACCCGTGTAATTTTATCAAAATTATTCATATCTACCCTAGATAGTCTCATGCAGGGAGGATTTACCATCTTGTTTGGAGATAATCCAATTTGGTAGCGGAAGCTCTATCTCTTTTTGGCAAGGTATAGGAGTCTCTTATCATCTTCAAAAGTTTTTTCTCTATTCTGCATGAATGTATGCATTTTGTTCAATGGAATACCCATGGAATTCATTACATTAGAACCCACAAAGCCTTATTTTCATTTTATATATTGGTTTATTTTCCACATCCTAAATATTCTTATAAAAAATCATTTTTTTCTTCCACATGATGAGGGATTATATGTTTATATAATCCTTTGAGAAATAAGGTGCTACATGAAATTCGATTGATGTATGGATTTATATAAGCATGTATGTTTGTTTGAGAACATACTATGAAAATGGATGCAACTTATTCCTTAAAAATAAAAAATTTCATTTCAAAACATAAAAAATAATGTTGGGTGATAACTTCCTGATGTTACAAATCCCCTAATGCTTTGGAACTGTTTCATCAAGGTTAGAGTACAACAAAAAAAATCGGTGACATTACTTGGATTTATAATATTTACTACATAATATAAAATTATTAATATGAATATGAAATACATGTATCTTGGTGTGTAATTCTGGTTTATTCCAAACTGTCATTTAGTTATTGATTATTTAAAATCAACACCTTAAAAAACCTTTTTTCATCTAACAAGTTTTTTTATTTCTATGTGAATAGAAAATTATGGATTCTCTAGCTAGACATTCATAGTGATTCAAAATAAAAAATTATTAAATATAAAATATTTATATTATTCCCTAGGTGAATGTTTTTTATTTTTTCTTAAATATCACCAGCATTATTATGTGTTTGATAGATTTCCATTTTTATTTAAGTTGTTATATTTAAACTACATAGTCTCCTAAAAAATGAATTGATTAAAAATATTGTTATCATATATTTTGAATTATAAATTACTTTTAGGATGGCCTATTTTCATGTGCAAACGGACCTTCGAGTCAAACTGGTCACACAGTGGGTCATTTTGTCATGAAATTGATTTAAACAACTTCAAGAATGACTTAAGGATCATTGTACAAAACAATCATTAAAATATTAGTGTTTTTTAGTTTTTAGTGTTTCATAAATGTTGTTAAAAAAAATTCCATTTCTAAACTAAAATCACATACTTTATGTTGTACTAATCTCAACATTTATTCGGTTGATGTCTAACAATTTCCTAAACATCACAAATAACTTATCCATAATTTTCATAATTTATTAAGAAATTATATGGATTTTTTTTCTATTATTGAGACATAATTATATGTTAAATATCAATGTTAAATAGAAAAAACACATTTTAGTTCACACTAGTCACACCATGTATAATATTAATGTATTGATTATTTCTACATGTCACAAATGAAATATATGTCATTTTCCTAAAGTAGAGAAATAATTTGATTTTTTTCCTCAATTTTTACTATATCACATTAGTTTTTTAATATAAATATTATTTTAAATTTCAAAAAACATTGACCACATTATTAATTGAAAGCAGACACAAAAGAGCATAAATATGTCAAATAAATAAGATATACCTTTACAAAGAGAAAAATTATTAGATGAGTCCATTATCCTCATTGTAGTCATTGTTGATAATTTTTTAAAACAATAATTTCTTGATCATCATATCGAACAAAATAGTTAAATAAAAAAATTATCAATGACATTATTTCAGGATGACATTTATTAAAATTTACTACATAAGTATTAGTTAAATATGATAAATAAATGAGTTATAAAAAAAATAAAAAAATGATGTGATAATTTACTAAACGAGATATATAATGCTACATCTTCATGATAACATTGTACATTCTAACACAATTTTTTTCAATTTATTTATAAAAAAATAAATTTCATCTTCTAAATAAAATTTCTATTGATATTCATTGTATTAATGATATAATATAAACAAAATAATTAATATTTATTTTAATTGTAATTGTAATTATCATTAAAAAAACCTCACTAGGGATGATGGTTTGTTTATGAAATAAAATATCATTCATAAATTATCTAATATAATACCAATAATTGTTTCGTTCAGTTTTTTACATTCCTGAAATCCATTTACATATATTTTATATCATCAAATAAAATTTCACCTATTAGTATAGAATGTGTTTTACATTCTTCCAAAATCCATCGAATTACGCCATCCAATATTGGAATATATTTCTTCATGAATGAAATAAAAATTCATCTCAAAATACATTCAATGATTAATTTTTAACCTATCTAAGTGTGTATGTTTCCCACAAATGGGGAAACCCAGAGTTCTTATAATTATATTCCATAAACATTTATTATAAGAAGGAAAATAATTTCTCATCCAATAAAACCTCGATTTTAAAAAGAAATAGTCATTTACATAGTTATAATAAAACATAAAAACCAATTACCTCATTAATTTAAAATTTCGAATAAATGGATCTAAGTAAATATCAATATAAATACCCAAATTTTCCATATATATGGAGATACAAAATATTGTATTTTCTCCTCATGACTAACCATGGTGGAGAGTTATAATTTGAAACATAACAATCCATATAATGTTATTACTTATTTGAAAAAAAAGTATTCAATATATCAATGAATAGCATAAGATGAAGGCTTCTGGACAAATTTCAAAATTTAGGATAATTATGATAAATTGTATTTCACTGAAGAGAGTCTACTTGGTGAATGTTTTTCCAATATTTATATATTTTATCTATATGACTTATAAATTTTCTTATAGTATCCTCACATTTGAATAGGTTCATAATCCATGGATAGATTTCGGAGTACCATAAAACATTCAAATTATATATTCATCATTTCTATATCACAAACTACCATAAATATCGAATTTTTATAGAGATTCAATTTTTTATTAGTTGTAAATAATAAATTATGTGGGAATATATCCATTCATAGATCATACCCATTGATTTAGATTTTATTTAGTGAAATATGAATTTTGAGGAATCTTATTATATTCATGGATCATATCATTCAGTTGAGAAATAATTTCACTAAAGATAATGTCAATCAATACATTCAAAACAATACTCTATATATCATTATAATTCTATAAAAAGATTTATATTTAGTACAACCAGTATACATTTGTTATTGAGCACATATATTTGAATAGTAATAGTGTAAACACAGAAAAAGTATTTCAGAAGTGTTATATGCATGATATTTGTAATATTTGATGAACTACATCATCAAACTCTTTTATCATATGATTTTCATCCATCCTTTTTTTATTAATATAAGTCATGTTTGATTAAACAATATTAATATTTAATAAAATAATTAAATACATATAATATATGATCTTATAAACATTAATGTGTATTATTAAGGAATTATTTTTGATACATAAAACTATTTTTAAAAGATAATAAATGATAAATGATGTGTATTCTGATTGTTTTGTAATGTTGTAAATCATTAAAAATGGAATTATTGATATCTATACCATTACAAATAATATAATTAAATATTTACCTATTTAAAAACAAAGAGTTCAAGTATGGCTTCTATAGATTCCTGAGGGGGAGTAATGAAATAGGGAGGAAGTGGTGTTAATGCATTTGATAACATTATAAATGGGATACCTGGTGCTATTTCAATTTTATGATTCATAAGAGATAAAGATAATCTTTTATCCAATGATAAAAACGATGATAAGTACCAAGAACATATACTTCAGACCCTTACATTTAATGTGATTAGTGAATTTTATTTGTTATAATGAATTAAATTTTTGGTTTTTCTCAATTGGATGAACCGATAATGTTAACATAAAAATGTTAAACTGATGACATAAAAAAGATCAATAGAAATGAGAATTAATTCTGTGTGGAATATATAAAGAAAAAATTAAAAAATAATGGCCAAATTTTTAATTAAAGATTAGAATGAGATGAATGTGGGAGAAATCGCCAATGGGGTCAGTAGGGGGAACCAACTACTACATTTTAAAATTTAAAGGCCTCTTCTTATGAGGGAACGAATTATAGGTAATGATAATACCATATTTGGAATTATTTCTTCAACAAACATCTTTTTGAAAAATTAATTTTAGTGTGACACGAAATAATTTCTTATATAGAACTGCTATATTAAAATTACTTTTCTAATTGATGATTTTTTTTAATGAAATAGACATTTTAATAATGGATCATACAAAAAAAATAAAATGTGATATCAAACAAGGAGGGATGTCCTATTTCCAATCAACAGGTTCTCCAGATAGACCAAAAGAGGTAATAAAATGAGTTAGGCTATTATGATTTCATTTTTAATATAGATTGAAAATTAATATAAGAGTATTAAAAATTGTAGAAAATCTGATAAAAATGGTTTGGACCTTTTGGTATAGCCCCCCAAACCATTTCTATAGGTTATAAGAATGGTAAGGGGGGTCGTTGGCCTATCTGTCGTCGGTATATACATATAAAAATGGTATCGAGAAATAGTTGGTATGGTTGGGAAATTAAAAATGTCTACAATTAGTTTTTATACGTAATGTGATATAACTTTAGATAATTTTTCAAAACATTTGATATACATAATTCCAAATTTCCCTTATAGGTTTTGATAGCCACCCCTCCGTTTAAAATTTGAAACATGTAACCACTTTGCTATAATTTTTTTGGAAAATTAATATGATATTTAATATTATGTATATTTATACGTAAATTTTTATGTATTCAATGTAATCTGATAAAATAATTCATTAATAATATAAAGACCTAAACCGTTTTCTAGGAAAACTATTTGTATGAACCTATACCAATGGTTTCCAAAAACATTAATATATGTATTTTTTATTTTGTGACTGTTAGCAATGGCTTGGAGAAAACCGTTAGTATAGGATCAATAATGTATATGATAATGATGGTTTTATTGAAACCTTTTGAATAACCCTAACATATACCATAAATTCTGGAAACCCATTGGTATGATATCTTTTAATTGAAGACATGATAATGGATTGTATGAAACCATTCATTTAGCTTTGACCTATACCAATAGTTTTTTAGAAACCATAGGTATAAGGTCATGTTATGGTTTTAATACCAATGGTTTTAGAAAATCAATTGGTATTGGTCTATTGTTATAGGTCCAGTTTCTAGTACTGTTGGAAATGGATTGAGCCTTTATAACTAGATTCCTTAGTGTTGAATTTTTATAACCCAGATGGTTTTATCATTGATTTCCAAAAAAGTGTAGATTCGAATGATTTTTTTCTGTGTGATATTAATAATCGCCAAATAAGATTTGTTCTATCATTGTTTAATTATTTTGTGAGAAAACCAATCATTATCATCACTAAATTTATAGTTGAAAAAATCTATTTTTATCAGCACTAATATTGTAGAACTGATATATATCTGTGTGTGTGTGTTTTATGAGCACTTTTTTTAGAGCTTATAATAAAATTAAAAATAAAATTAAATATTATTAAATTCATATATATATATATAAAATATATTAATTCTTTGAAAAATAAATAATATTAACCATGTCAATTAATATACAATATTAAAAGCGTGAATTTAAAAATTTATAGAAATTGAAAAAAAATTCAATAGACTCCACTGATATTAAAAAATTGAATAAGATTTATTTATTATATAAATTATTAAGAATGTTAAAAATTAATATATATTAAAATCAAGGTGAATACATAGGGAAAGTATCCAAACATAATAAATACATGCAAATTTTTTTTTAGATTAATTACATGAACTGTGAAGACATACAAAAATTTGGGGAAAATATTAAAAAATGAATTTTAAAAAACTAATTATGTAGATTTAAAACATTTTAAAACTGTTAGAAGATAAAAAATAAAATTGCATGATAAGTAATCATAAAAATAAAAAATAATTATGAATATTAAAAAATACTAATTTCTGTAGTAAAATTTGACAGATTAATTTAATTAATTTGAAACACATTCATTATAGTATTGAACCTAAAATGTTGATTATAAAAAAATTAAATAAATTACAAACATTTTTATGGAATTACATGTTAATAAATGAAATTCGATAAATATAAATAATATTAATAAAAAAAATTATATTTTTAAAACTATGAAAATAATTATGTATAATTAAATATTTAAAGATGACTATATTCCACAAATCATAAAAAATTTCAATATTGAAAATATATAAATAATATTAATTTAAATCATATTAAAAATGAAATATTAAAATTTAATAAGTTATAAATATTAAAATGTTAATCCGTAAGAATAAATACATCAATTACACTCACATAAAAACCATGGTTCAAATCCCATCACGCCCTTAAAAATAATAGTATTGAAAATTATTAAATAATAATATAAATGAAATTAATTACATATTGAAAATGAAAAAAATTGAAATAATATAAAAAATGAATAAAATAAATGAATTAAATTAAGTAAACATTAAAAATTTTAATTCATAACATTAACTATATGAATTGAAAACATATAAAATTTACTAAAAGTTAATATATAAATATTATTATAAATGCCAATTAATGAATTTTGATTTATATTGATTGTATATATAAAATCTAATAGGTTATTTTCCTTTAAATTTTTTACTAATGGTTAAAATATTATTATTTAATTATATATATATATAAACATGTATAAATAAATGTCAAAATTGTTTATATTACATTAATATTTAGTGATTATCTAATATAAATGAGTAAATTATTGAAAATTCTAAAAATGGAGAGATATTAAAAACCAAAAAAATTAATTTTAAATCAATAAACTCACATACATGCACACCAACAAAATCAAACATATATACATACAAAAACTCAAAAACATTCACATACAAAAACAAACAAGTTCACATGAACATACAGAAACACATACACATGCACATACACACATACATTAATACATGCACATACATATACATACAAAAAACTTATAAATACGTACACACACACACACGTATATATATATATATATATATGCATATATACATACACAAACACATACATGTACCAATATGTATAACATACACATACAATTTCATACTCACCTATGCACATATACATACTCACACATATAATCAATTAACATACATAAACACTGACACACACACAACAAAACACAACATATGCATACACAAACAACACATACATAAAGATGCACATACAAACACAAAGATAAAAATGAATATACCTATGTTATTAAAAAATATATAAACAATTTATATATAATATATTTACATATGTATATACTAGTAGAATCATAAATAGTATTTAAAAATAGATAAGAATGTATTTATATATAATTAGTTATTCAATGTGTCATTTTGCATCCTAATAAAAATTTATCACAATGGTTGGACTTTTATTATTGATTGAAAAAATCATAGGGAAAGGAAAACATTTTATTATTTTTTTTAGCAGAAGATTTTAATATTACACCATATGCAGTAGTAAAAAATTAATATGAAAAATATTGAATTTATAGTGGCTAACATTTAAAAGATAATATACTGATGAAATTAAATAAGAATTATTTATTACTGTAAAATTCATAAAACAAAGAATTATAACATGATAGTTAAATATATCATATGGAAATAAATTATTTTTTCAATCGTTGTGGGAAAAAATAAATATTTCTGCAGCCAGTTGATCGTGATTGTTAAATAAAAATCTAAACTCGGTGGTTCGACACTGTGTGTTAAGAGAGACAGATCCATCGTAGTGTTCCCTTGTTTATTTGATAATTTAGTAGTTCTTTCACTTACTTAATAATAATTTTATACTCTAGGTTTCAATATGATTCATCCTCAATAGTTGTTAATGACATGTTAGGGATAAAAGCATAATTTCCAAAAACCCCAGTCTTAATGGGTTTCTTGTGGTTTGGTTAATTACACAATTGGAGGAAAAGACTATCATATTCATAATATCTCACCTAGCCAAGTATATGTTAACAATAAAATGTTATGGAAGATCATCATAGAATGGTACGTGATTTTGGAAGGTGTTTTGATGGGGCATTGTGGAAGATCATTTATGAATGTGCGGTGATAGTAGTATGGTTTGTCAGTTGTGCAGGGTGGAAGATCATCTGTTTAAGGCCAATGATGGTGGTTGGTAATGTCAATGGGGCATCATGGAATGATGTCTAATAAAGGGTGATTATAGCCATATACAACTTCCCCCTGTCTAGTTTGGTAGGTTTTTTGGATGGGGCTTCGTGATAGGTCATGTCGTTCACTACCCATGTAGGGGTTGTTGTTGGGATGATGTGGCATGTTGATAGGGAGGTTATGGTGGTATGCGTTGTCGATGGGGTGTCGTGGTAGACAGTTTGAGAAAGGGAAGTGATGGTCATATCCATCACACCCATATTTTTCATTGTTATCATTATTAATGGGGCATAATGGAAGGTTGTCTGAGAATGGGTATAACGACCCATACATTACAAACATTGTTATTACTTCCAAATTGAAGCACACTTATTACAACATATAACAAAAACCATGAATGGACCGTATAGGTATAGTGTCTTTAGAAACTGGGAAACATAATCAACTGGTTCATAAGGCGTCTACACTGTCTCCCATTTATTTCATCATATATATTGTCCCTTTTGGCATATCTTACATAATAATCTTCTTCCTGACCTGGGGAAAGAAAACATACAAAAGGGTGAGCTCAAATACTCAGTAAGGGTAAACAAAAGAAATATCAATCACATCATATTCATAAGAACATAACATTTTGGAAATCTTAACCTGCAATAGAGAGCATAATTTCATAACATGGGATAAATCATAATAGTGAAATGAAATCCCAATAATCATAACTTAAAACATGAAACTTTGTGGAATACACAAATAATCATTGAGAATAATTTCTTATTTGTCAAGACTCATTGCCAAGACTATCTTAGTGGACAAAGTCCATTTCTTAACTGAGTTCACTCCTCGTTTCAGTCCTGTTTCACTGAACCGGTATAACCTACCATTACAGCCATTTCTATCTCATGAGATATAAAATCATTACCCAATGCATTGGAGGGAGATATATATCCCATCCATCTCATAATTATACCATTAATATGTGTGCCACAAAATCATAAACCATACATCATAGCATAACCCATGTAATAAAAATGGGAATCTTAAACATCGTGACATCATAAAACAACTCATATAATATAAAGGAAATCATTAAAATAATTCCATCACAACATAATCAAATCAATGTAATAATAGGGATCGAAACAAAGCCCTTTATTATCTTAGATGGAAAATAATTTTGATAAAACGCTTGAACTCCATTCTTAAGGAAAAGATCCATTCTACTTCAAAAACACTCTTCCTTTCTTAACATGACATACAATTCTAAACTAAAATAAGTTGATTAAAAATAAACATGAAAACTTGTAAGGGAAGCTTCTAGGAAATTATGTTTTAAAAATCCATTCATGTCGTATATGTTAAAAGAAAACATTCTTCTCGTACTTTTGCAGGAAAAGTCAATAAGTACCTCGTATAAAAAATGACAAAAGATTCCTTTCAATTATTTTACTAAAAACTCACCAAATGGTAAAATTTGATATAAACTATTTTATAATGATTTAAATATTACATATTTAGGAAACATGGATGTGGATGATAAAATACACCCTAGTAAATTCCAAAGTATAAACAATCTCGGATAAAAATGAGATTGTGATATTTTCTCTTACCATAGGTCCGATTTGCTTCTTAAGTGTCCAAAACTCCTATATAATGATTCAAATAATGTTATTTACTTATTCCAGAATCATAACTATTGTCATATTCTAAGCTTCTTATTAGTAATATTTCATTACTACTTGTAATTCGTGTTTTTATTACTTTTTGTTCTTATGCATGTTTGCCGAATAAAATCTTATTCTTATCTTTAGGTTATATATACCTCATTTACAGAATGGTATTAGTGTTATATATATCATATTCATTCATTCAATTCATTTGTATAATCATTATTTAATGAATATCATGTAGAACGAATCACATCACATTGTGGAGACGGTATTCCGTACGTATGCACGAGCGATGATATCATTCCGATGATCATGGAATTGTATTGGGGTGTATGTATACTATTTCAGAATAAATAACACTTTAAAATAATCAAATATATTCATTACATTCACCCTTATACCCATCCAAGTAAGTTGGTGGTGTAAAATAGATTACACCACGGCGCGGAGATGGTATTCTGTACGTACGCACGCTCAGTGATTTCATTTTCCGTAGGATGAATAAGAGGTGAAATAGGGTTGTTTCATATTTATAATAACATATTAGTATATGAGTGATACTAATTTTATTACCTCATAATTAAACAACTAAATAAGAGGGAGTAGAATAATAATGTAACTTGAAGAAAACGGTAGAAGGTATTACCTCTTTCTCGAAGTGCCTCCTTTAAACATTCTCTTAAGGCACTAGAGTTGGACTTTTGATAAGACTAGTACCTCAAGTAGGATTATAAGGAAGTGGGGAAGTGAAATGGGCAGGGGTTGGCCAATCTTGAAGGCTCAAATTGGTGTGGGGAAGAGAGGGAGGAGGTGCCCTTTTATAAGGGAGGAGAGGGGCACCTTTGGAAATATATGAAATATTAGTTTATATTAAATTCCAAACCCACTTAAAAACTTCCCAAATGACTCATATCCGAAGATTAGATGAGATAGGGTTGTAATTTCATCAATAAATAAAATTAAACATGTTAGTAATTTATTTTAAACATTATCAACTTTATTTATCCTTATTTATCAATTTAATTTTATTTGTGGTAAGAATATTCTAAATTTTAAATTATTATAAATAATGACATATGTGTTGTGAATTTTCAATAATTTGAAACTTTATGACATTTCGAACATATAAATTTTAATTTATAAATTTTAAATATTTTTGTTATTTTTAAACAATTTTATAATATGTTATTTTTATAAAATAACAATAGTGTCAATTTTGACACTATTCTTTTATTTGAATTTAAATAAAATATATACATAAGATATGTTCGAACTAAAATATTTAATAGATTCATAAAATGTCATATGTATCTAGAAAATTAGTTTAGAACATTAAATAGATCATATAATATTAATTTTAATATTTTTAAAATAATTTATTTGATATTTTAATTAATAAAATAATTTCAACATTACTATTGTGTCATAATTAATTATAATTATTTAATCCCTAAAAATTATAAATAAATTCCTATGATGTTTATAATTGTACTAGATTTCTGGATACTATTCATGTTCGAAGTTTCATTAAGTTTATAACCAAATTGAAATTGTTAAACTTATAAGATTTAAGAAAGTGACATGTTGTCACATTCTTTGGTTTTAATAATAATTAAATTATTTTCATGGAAAAAATTCCATTAAATGAATCTAATCCGACCCTTAGGAGATATGGGTCGACATTGAGTAATACAATATGATTTTGTCAGGTGTTATAATAATTTTATAATCTTATATTTACCCTTAATTACCCGATTTACCTTTAATTGTGGTAAATAAAATTTACCGTAGTTACTATTCATAATGCCCAAAAATAAAAAGTAGCCTATTAACATAATTTGGACCCACTGATTCCAAATATGGACTCCTTTTTTTAAAATTCAAAACATATAAGTTTCAGTAATTAATTTAAAATAAATCCCGTTGTTAAGAAAACGAGTTTTAAAAGTTAAAACATTGCCAAAGATTGAAATGTTTTTACCTATGAATTCAATGTGAAATTAATGCTAATGAAATACATTATATTAAATGGTAAAAATATATTTTATATTTTTACTTTAATACCATTCAATATTATAATTTAACCATATAAATTATCTCAATGGAAAAAGTTGTTTTTAATTAAAAATTATCATATTTTTACTATACATCAAAATATGAAAGTTATCAGAAAAATATCAAAAATTTATTCAAAGTAAATTTTTATATCCTAATTTAAAAGAATAATTTTCTCTTGTCAAATTGAACTTATAAACGTGTCAAAACTAGATTTAATGTGGGTGTTCCATCAAAAGGCGGCAAAACTGCATTTTTTGAAAAATACTTATTTTACCAGAATTTTCTTTTTCTATTACCATGTTCTAGAAAATGTGTAAGATGAATAATAAAATTCAAAATGTAGTTAATACTATTCATAACGGATAGTTCATATTAATATATCACTGTTTAGTGAAACCCGGTATTGCGTACTACACACGCTATCGAGGAAGGTCATGATTGCATGTAATGCAGGCCAAGTCCATATTGTGTGCTATCAAAGATTCCTTTGGTGCTATGAATAACATAATACATGAAAAAAATTCTCGTCAAATCTCAGGGTCATACATTCTACCCCCCTTAAAATGAATTCTGCCCTTGAAATTCATCACTACATTACAAACAGATGAGGATACATCTCCCTCATCATATCCTCAAGTTCCCATGTAGCTTCTTCTAATTGGTGGTTCCTCTATAAAACAATCACCAAGGGAGTGGTCTTGTTCCGTAAGACTTTTTTGCTACGTTCCAGAATCTCTATCGATTGTTCTTCATGAGAATGATCTTTCTCCAACGGTATAACTTCTAAGATGAGTACATGTGAAGGATCAGGTATGTAGTTTCTCAGGAGAGATACATGGAACACATCATGGACTTCAGAGAGATTCGGTGGATGTGCCAATCGGTAAGCTACCATCCCAACAAGATCCGGTATTTCAAAATGACCGATATATCTAGGGATCATGTTTCCCTTCTTTCAAAATTTGAGGATCCTCTTCTAGGGAGATATTTGTATGAACACTTTATCACCCACTTCAAACTCTAAGACTTTCCTTCGGTTTTTGGCATAAATGTTTTGTCAACTCTGAGCTGCTCTTATGTGTTGTTGAATAGATCAGACCTTTTCTGCCATCTCATCAACAAGATCAGGTTCTAATAGATTTCTTTCCCGAACTTCATCCCAGAAAGTTAGAGTCCAGCATTTCATTCCATAGAGAGATTCATAAGGAGCCATCTGAATATTGGAGTGAAAGATATTATTATAAGATAATTCCACTAAAGGTAGGTGTTTATCTCAACCACCTTTGAAATCCATAGAGCAAGCACTCAACATATCTTCTAGAGTTTGAATTGTTCTCTCAGACTGACCGTATTTCTGAGGATGATAAGCAGTGCTGAAACTCAACTCTGTATCGAGAGTATGCTGAATACTTCTCCGGAAATTTGAGGTATACCTCGGATCCCGATCAGATATAATGGAAAGTGTCCCTCCATGAAATCTTACCACTTCCTTTACATATATCCTGGCAAGCTGACCAAGAGAAAAATCTTCTCTAAAAGCAATGAAGTGTGCCGAATTCGTAAGGTGATCAACTATAACCCAGATAACATTATTGCCTTTGGATGTTTTAGGATGTCCTGTGACAAAGTCCATAGTGATGTTTTCCCATTTCCATTCGGGTATGGGTAATGGTTGTAACATCCTCTTAGACTTCTGTCTCTTAGCTTTAATTTGCTGACAAACCAATCATCCAAAGACATATTCAGCAACATCTCTTTTCATGCCATCCCCCCAGAAGTACACTTTCAGGTCCCTATACATCTTCGTGCTTCTTGGATGAATAGTGAATGAAGAACTATTAGCCTCATCCAGCAGCTCCTTTAATTCGGGGATGAGAGGAACACAAACCCGATTCCTGAACTTTATTATCCCATCATAATCAAGGTTGAATTCAGGAAAATTTCTCACCTTCTTTTGTAACTCTGCATCTTCTTTCTGTGCCTCTTTAATCTTCACATGTATAGATAGTTGAACATTCATTTGAGAAAGATATGATTTTCCCCCATCCATTATAATTCCAAGATACATCCTTTGTAAATCCGTAAATATTGGATCTTTTGTGATCCTCATCATGGATAAGCTAGCATGGTCTTGTCGACTTAATGCATCTACTACCTTGTTTTCATTCCCAGGGTGGTAATTGATTGAGCAGTCGTAATCCTTAATCATCTCTAACCATCTTCTTTGATGAATATTCATCTCCTTTTGTGTGAAAATATACTTTAAACTTTTATGATCAGTATAAATGTCACACCTTTAACCATAAAGGTAATGCCTCAAAATCTTTAATGCAATGATTACCGCATCTTACTCCAAATCATGAGTTGGTTAATTTTTCTCATGGATTTTCAACTGTCGTGAGGCATAAGCTATCACCATATCATTTTTCATGAGAAAACATCCCAGTCCCTTCTTGGATGCATCACTATAGATCACAAACCTTTTTCCACTACAAGGAAGTGTGAGTACAGGTGCACTGGATAACCTTATTTTCAACTCCTTTAAATTATCTTCACATTCGTCCTTCCACACGAACATAACACCATTTCGAGTCAACCTAGTGTGTCGATTAGATAATTGTGAAAAATCATTCGCAAAACCTCGATAATATCCAGCCAAAACAAGAAAACATTGGATCTTAGTTACTGTTGTTGGTTTCGACCATCTTTCGATAACCTCGGTTTTTGCTGGATCCACAGATATCCCCTCTTTTGAGATTATGTGACCAAAAAATGCAACTTTTTGAAGCCAAAATTCACAGTTGGTAAATTTGGCATAAAGCTTCTCCTTTATCAGGGTCTTCAATATAATTCTCAAGTGATATTCATGTTCATCCTTTCTCTTTGAATATACAAGATTATTGTCTATAAAGACAACCAGAAATTGATCAAGATAGTCTCTGAACGCTCTATTCATCAGATCCATGAAGATTGCAGGGGCATTAGTAAGACCAAATGGCATCACTATAAATTCATAGTGTCCATACATTGTATGGAAAGCTATCTTTGGTATATCCTCCCTTCTAACCCTTAATTGATGATACCCTGAACAAAGATCAATCTTGGAAAAGTATTGAGCTCCACGTAGTTGGTTATATAAGTCATCAATGCGTGGGAGATGATATTTGTTCTTGATATTGGTCTTGTTAAGTTCTCGATAATCAATGCAGAGTCTCATTGATCCATGTTTCTTCTTAACAAACAGAACAGGTGCTTCCTAAGGTGAAGCACGAGGGCATATGAATCCCTTATAATGATTCTCTTGGAGTTTCTTCTTCAATTCCTGCAACTAAATTGGGCCATTCTGTAAGGTGTCTTTGAAATAGGCAAAGCACCCGGTACGAGTTCTATTGAAAACTCAACTTCACGATTTGGTGGAACACCTAAAAATTCCTCTGGAAAGACATCATCAAACTCCCGTACAATGGGTATATTCATAATCGTGAGTTTCTCTCCAAACATTTGAGATAAATAACCTTCATATAGTGGAATCCAGTCCCATAAGATACATGGAATTTCCACTAGAAGGTTTTGTTCATCCTTGCATTGATAGATGAACATAGATTGATCTGGAATATGAAATGTGACTTCCCTTCATTGGAAATTTATATGAGATCCATATAATGAATGCCAATCCATGCCAAGAATCACGTCAAATTCCACTATAGGAAGGATCACAAGATTTGTAGGAAGCACTTTCCCACAAACTTCAATCAGGGAAGAATTATAAACTTTTGATGCGACTGGTGTGCCATTAGGGGTTGTCACAGCTAACTCAACATCTAATTGTTGAGGTAATATGGTGACACTATTAAAAAATTCTTGAGAAATAAATGAGTGGGTGGATCCAGAATCAAATAAACCATTTTCTACTGTTGAGTGGATGGTAAGTGTACCATTCACCATATCGTTATCATACTCTACACAGCTGATATAAATTGCATGTGAATTTCCTTTGTATTTATCCATAATAGTTTGTTGATGTCGATCATCATCATCTACCCTTGGATTTTTGCATTGATTTGAATAATGCCCCATCTCCTTGCACTTGAAACATTGAAGTGTAGCAGGTTCATTCTATGTATCCCTTCCTTTGTTTGCATCATTAGACATCTTCATTCCATCATTATGGCATTAAAATGCCTGATGACCCTCCTTTCCACATTTGAAACATTTACTTGACCCTTTACGACAACTCCCTCCAGGTTTCTTTCAACACATTGAGCATAAGGGAAAACTCATCTTCTTTTCAGTGTGCTCTTTAGATTTTCCTTTGAATTCCATTTTCCTCTTCTTATCAAACCCATATGACTAATGGGTTACACCAATCTCCATCTCAACTTTGAGAGCACATCGAATGATATCCTCATATCTATTGAATTCCCTTATGGCTAAGGCCTTTCGAAGACTTGGTTTTAAGCCACTAAAGAATCGATCGATCTTACTCTCAGGTTGGATAATAATACTGGAAGCGTACCTAGAAAGTCTTGTAATATTTGCTTCATAGGTACCAACAGATTCATCATCCTTTTGCTTCAGTTCAAGAAACTCTTTCTCCATCTTTGTTTGGAGAATATGAGGGAACTACTTATTGAAAAATAAATTCTTGAACTCGTCCCATTCCATGGACTCAATTTCATCCTTTTTCCTCATATTCTTAATATGATTCCACCATTGATAAGTATATCCTTCAAAATGATACACTGCTAGGATGACTTTATCATGTTTAGAACATTGATGAACTGAAAATCTATTTTAAGTAGTACTAATCCATTGTTCAACAACTAATGGATCAGTAGACCCGTTGAATGAAGGTGGACACTGCCTCATGAAGGATTCAACAGAATGTTGCTCCTTCCATTGCTCGTTTGGAAGTCCTGTATGATTCATAGCTTGAGAAAGTTGTGTGATCATGGCTACACGATTTTGCATTCCATCTCCCATAATGTTTGGTTGCTCATGGGGACAATCATTACATTACCCGTGGCATTCCGCATTAACACGGTTCCTTCGGGTTCCAGCCATTTAGTAAAACCAAGAAAAATAGTGTGAGCAACACTAATTATAATAGGAAAACCACATAATCAAGAATAAAATTTCACACTTAAGGTCTTATCCTAGGTTATTCATGGTCATTTCTAAAACACTAAGATTGTGTTCTATACTTAGACTTTTCCCTAGGTTTCTTACTAACACTTTCACATCCTAGTTTCCAAAGGTTGACTATACCTTTCCTCGGATACCAACTATAGCGACCCATACATTACATACATTGTTATTACTACAAAACTTAAGCACACCTATTGAAACATATAACAAAACAATTAAAGGACCGTATAAGTTTAGTGTCTTTAGAAATTGGGAAACACAAACAACTGGTTCATAAAGCGTCTACACTGTCTCCCATTTATTTCATCATATCTATAGTCCATGTTGGCATATCTTACTTAATATGCTTCTTCCTGACCTTGGGAAAGAAAACATACAAAAGGGTGAGATCAAATGCTCAGTAAGGGTAAAAAAAAATAAATATCAATCACATCATATTCATAAAAACATAACATTTTGGAAATATTAACTTGAAAAAGAGAGCATAATTTCATAACATTGGATAAATCATAGTCATGAAATGAAATGCCAATAATCATAACTTAAAACATGAAACCTTGTGTAATACACACATAATCTTTGAGAATCATTTCTTATTAGTCAATATTCATTTCCAATACTATCTTAATGGACAACGTGCATTTCTGAACCGATTTCACTCCTCGTTTCAGTCTTGTTTCACTGAATCGGTATAACCTATCGTTCCAGCCAGGTCTATCTCAAGAGATATAAAATCATTAACCAATGCATTGAAGGGAGATATAGGTCCCACCCATATCATAATGATACCATTCTTATATGTTCCACAAATTCATAAACCATACATCATAGCATAACCCATGTAATAAAAATTGTGAATCTTAAACATCATGACATCATAAAACAACTCATATAAGATAAAGGAATTCATAAAAATAATTCCATCACAACATAATAAAATCAATGTAATAATAGGGATAAAAAAATAACCTTTTATTATCATAGATGGAAAATAATTATGATAAAATGCTTGAACTTCATTCTTGAGGAAAATATCCTTTCTACTTCAAAAACACTTTTCATTTCATAACATGTCATACAATTAAAAACTAAAAGAAGTTGATTAAAAATAAACCTGAAAACATTTAAGTGAAGCTTCTTGGAAATAGTGTTTTAAAAATCCATTCATGCCGTATAAGTTAAAAGAAAACATTCTTCTCGTACTTTTGTCAGGAATGTCAAAAAGTACCTCGTACGAAAAATGACAAAAGATTCCTTTCCTATCTTTTACTAAAAACTCACCGAAGGGTAAAATTGGATATAAACTATTGTATTATGATGTAAATATTACATAATGAGGAAACATGGATGTGGATGATAAAATACACTATAGTAAATCCCAAAGTATGAACAATCTCGGATAAAAATGAGATTGTGGTATTTTCCCTTACCTTAGGTCTGATTTTCTTCGTAAGTGCCCAAAACTCATGTATAATGATTTAAATAATGTTATTGACTTATTACATAATCATAATTATTTTCATATTCTTATCTTCTTATTAGTAATATTTCATTACTACTTGTTATTCAGGTGTTTATTACTTTTTGTTCTTATGCATGTTTGTCGAATAAATACATATTATTCTCTTTAGGTTATAAATACCTCATTTCCAGAATGGTATTAGTGTAATATATATCATATTAATTCATTCAATTTATTTATATAATCCTTATGTAATGAAGATCATTTAGAACGAATCACATCACATTGTGGAGATGGAATTCCGTACGTACGCACGAGCGATGATATCGTTCCCATGATCGTGGAATTGTATTGGAGTGTATGTATACTATTTCCGAATAAATACCACTTTAAGTTAATCATATATATTAATTAATTTCACCCTTATACCCATCCACGTAAGGTGATGATGGAAAATAGATTACACCACGGCGTGGAGATGGTATTCCGTACATACGCACGTAGGGTGATTTCATTTTCTATAGGATGGATAAGAGGTGAAATAGGTTTGTTTCATATTTATAATAACATATCAGTATATGAGTGATACTGATGTTATTACCTCATAATGAAACAAATAAAGAAGAAGGAGTAGAAGAAGAATGGAACTTGAAGAAAACGGTAGAAGGTATTACCTCTTTGTCGAAGTGCCTCCTTTAAAATTTCTCTAAAGGCACTAGAGTTGGTATTTTGATAAGAAAAATACCTATAGTATGATTCTAAAGAAGTGGGTAAGTGAAATGGGTAGGGTTGGGCCGAGCATGAAGGCTCAAATTGGTGTGAGGAGGAGAGGGAGGAGGTTCTCTTTTATAAGGGAGGAGAGGGGCACCTTGGGAAATATAAGAAATATTAGTTTATATTAAATCCCAACCCCACATAAAAACATCCAATATGACTAATATCTAAATATTATATGATATAGGGTTTTAATCTCATCAACTAATATAATTTAGACACGTTAGTAATTTATTTTAAACATTATCACCTTGATTTATCTTTATTTATCAATTTAATTTTATTTGTGGTAATAATATTCTAATTTTTAAATTATTATAAAAAATTACATATGTGTTGTGAATTTTCCATTATGTTACACTTTATATAATTTTAGACCATATAAATTTTAATTTATAAATTTTAAATATTATTTTTATTTTCAAACAATTTTATAATATTTTATTTTTATAAAATAACAATAGTGTCAAATTTGACACTATTCATTTATTTGAATTTTAAAAAAATATATACAGAAGATATGTTCGAACTAAAAGATTTATTAGATTAATAAAATGTCATATATATCTATAAAATTAGTGTAGCACATTAAATAGCTCATATAATATTTATTTTAATATTTTTAAAACAACTTATTTGATATTTTAATTAATAAAATAATTTCAACATCGCTATTGTGTCATAATTAATGATAATTATTTAATCCCTAAAAATTCGAAATAAAATCCTATGATATATATAATTTTATTAGATTTATGAATACTATTCATTTTTGAAGTTTCATAAATTTTATCACCAAATTAAAATTATTATACTTATAAGATTTAAGAAAGTGACATGTTGTCACATTCTTTGGTTTTAATAATAATTAAATTATTTTCATGGAAAAAAGTCCATTAAATGAATCTAATCTGACCTGTATGTGATATGGGTCGACATTGAGTCATCCAATAGGTTTTTGGAAGGTGTTAGAATAATTTTATAATCTTATATTTACCCTTAATTACCCGATTTACATTTAACTATGGTAAATAAAATTTACCGTAGTTAATATTCATAATGCCAAAAAATACAAAGTAGCCTATTAACATAATTTGGACCCACTGATTCCAAATATGGAATCCATTTTTTAAAATTCAAAACATATAAGTTGTAGTAATTAATTTAAAATAAATCCCGTTGTTAAGAAAAGAAGTTTTAAAAGTTAAAACATTGCCAAAGATTGAAATGTGTGTACCTATGAATTCAATGTGAAATTAATGATAATGATATTAATTATATTAAATGGTAAATATATATTCTATTTATACTTTAAAACTATTCAATATTATAATTTAACCATATAAATTATCTCAATGTAAAAAGTTGTTTTTAATTAAAAATTATCCTATTTTTACTATTCATCAAAATATGAATGTTTTCCGAAAAATATCAAAAATATATCCAAAATAAATTTTTATATCCTAATTTAAAAGAATAATTCTCCCTTGTCAAATTGAACTTATAAACATGTCAAAACCTATATTTAATGTGGGTGCGCCATCAAAAGGCGGAAAAACTGTATTTTTTTAAAAATACTTATTTTACCCGAAAAATATATTTTGTTCTATTACAATGTTCTAGAAAATGTGTAAGATGAATAATAAAATTCAAAATTTAGTTAATAATATTAATAACGGCTAGTTCATAATAATATATCACTGTTTAGTGAAACCCGGTATTGCGTACTACACATGCTATCGTGGAAGGTCATGATTGTGTGTAATGCAAGCCAAGTCTGTACTGTGTGCTATGAAATATTCCTTTGGTGTTGCGTATAACATAAGACATGAAAAAAATTCTCATCAAATATTATGGTGTTACAATGGGCTGTGATGGTCATATCCATCTTCTATCGGTCTGGCCTGGTAGGTATTTTCAATGGAGTGTTGTGGAAAGTTGTCTTAGAGTTCTTGAGGAAACCCACTAGGATAGAGTGGAATAGGTTGGTCATGGTCCTACGTCTTTGTAATGGTGATGAAAAATTATATTGAGTAGAAGGGGGTTTAAAACCTAATACAAAAACATATTCAGAGTACATATCTTATTCTTCATGATTGACCAATGCATCTTTCTCTCTTCAAGCAAAAAACATGTTCATCTTGGATAGATAAACTCCTAAAATGGATGAATTCTAGTATGCATTGGATCGTGTGTTTGTGTATGTGTTTGTGTGTACATATATACACCTAACGAGTCCACATTCCAATGTTGACTAATTTCAATGATGGCATTATTTTTACTATTATTTCACATCCAAATTACATTTCATATTTTATTTTTCATTTTATAGTGCAATGTGTTATCACCTCATTAAGGCACATTGGTAATTTTTGTAACATCCAAGAAATTATAAATAATGTCTTCTTATAATAATATTTTTTAATATATTAATGTATAATTAAAACAAAATGATAAAATTATTAATTTTATTTTCAAAAACAATATTAAATGCAATTATTTTTTTAATTAATTTCTATAAATGATAATTATATTAATTATATTTAATTAAATATATTATTTAGAGTATTTAAAGTAATTTTTTAAATACAAATATGATTTTTCAATATTTAAATGAAAAATACAAAATAAAAACATTTTTTATATTATTTTTCTAAAATTTAATTTTTTAATATAAAATTAATAAAAGATAAAACATTTTTTAAGAAAAATATTATTATTATTAATATAATTTAAATTTCAAGTATATAATATATTTTTATTGTTGACTTATATTGTTTATAAATTATAAATATAAATTATTTTTATATTGTGATAAAACGTATATTATATTTATGTTTTAAATAAAAATGTAATTTTATTTATTTATATTAAAAAACATATTATATATATATATATTTAAATATTATAAAATGAAAAATTTAAAAATAAAAATTTATAAAATTGTTATAAAATTTTCAAACCATTGAATTTACAAATAAGCTACATGTTTTAAAAAAAATAATGTTGACATGTTTTGATAAATCAATATAATAAGCAAAAAATATATGAATTTATAATAGTATATTAAAAACACAATAATGGACTGTCAAAAAAATACTATGATAAAAAATCAATATAGTTTTGAAAAATAAAAAGGGAGTAATGGTTTAGACATAATATATTGAAATGTTTTAATTTTTAAAAACAAAATTAATAATAAAATAAATCACTAATCTATTAAAAATTGTGAGGTTGAATTCAACCTACCATCATGAAAATATATGAGTGAAATTCCCCCTATAAATCCCAAACACCTTCTTCCATTTCCATGGGTTTTCAAACAACTCGACTATTTTTTATAATTTTTCATCAATTAATTTTATTAACATTGATCAAATTTTTTTCCACATCTTTCTTCGATTATTTCTAGATGACATATAAAAATATAAAAATATATTTTACTTAAACCACTAATTTTCACAACGAAACATCTGACCCTCATCTCCCAAGGATCCCCAAATTTTTTATGCTCAATTTTTAGAAACATCATATCCCTAAATTTTCCCATAAATAAATAATATTTTATTTAATTTCCTCAAATTAATTTATCTAGAAAGGGTTATATATGTGTGTTTTTTTGGGGGTGTTTGTGTGTGTGTCTTTTTTACATATATAAACCTATATAACTATCTATTTTTATTGTATATAAAAGGGATAATTTGGTTTTAAATTTCATTTCCAAACCCTAGACAGGTAAAAGTTCATGTTATTTAATAAGTTTTTATGTATTTAATGTTATCATTCTAATAAAAATATATGAAAAATTTATAGGGGATGAACTAGGGTTGGGGGTTTAGATATTTATACATTGTATGAGTGTGACGGTTAAAATAATTTTGGAACATTATTTTGAAATTAATAATTTCAAATAGGACAATTAAGTAAAATAATTTTCCCTATAATCTCGAATGAATTGCGGGGAAACAATTATTTTTAGGGGGGTATAATTTAACAAACTGGTAATTTTAAATATATTGTTATTATAAAAATCTTTTATTAAATGTATTTCTGTATAAATTAAAAAAACTTATAATATTTTTCAGTAAAATTTCATTACAAAAAATATTATAATATAACAAAAACAGAATTATAGATCGGACAAAATAAAATGGTTAAGTAAAAAAATCAATATACGTGATTGTATAATAAAAAAGGAGTAATGATTTAATTTAAAAGAAGTAATATTTCGATTATTAAAAAATGAATTATTAATAATTTAAAACAGAAATCTATAAAAAAAATGTGACATTGTATGCTTCCTTCCATCATCACAATATAATAGTGAAATTCCCACTATCAATCATGAACTCCTCCAACATGTTCAACGGGTTGTCAAACAAATTCACTATTTTAAAAAAAATCCTCAAATATTTTTTTTACAGTGATTAAATTTGTTTTCCATATGTTTAATTTATTATTGAATGGTGAAATATAAAAAATATATAAACTCTCTTTATTTAAACCTCATATTTTAACATCAAAATATCTGACACTTATCTCCCCATCTTCTCCCATTCTGTTCTGCTCAGTTTCAAGTATCCTCAAATCCCTCAATTGACCCGATAACATGAAATTGTTCATTTCATTTCATAATATTAATTGGTCAATCATAAATTAATGTGTTATAAATAAATACATATTATTAATTAAATTACATTGACCTATATCCTTCATAAGTGCTTCTATTGATAGTTTAGTGGCCCACTTAAAATTCCATCCCTAATATTTTATATCTATATTTTCCATGATGCGAGAGAGAACCAAAATTTTAGTTTGACCAAAAAAATGGAACCAAATATATTTATTATTTTTATGAACCACCTGAATAACTATGGTATAAAAAATATTCTTTTATACAAGCAGTCTCACCCAAGAGGATAGAAATTTTTTATTTTGAATAATTAATGGATTTTATGGATTCTTTCCCATATTTTTGGATTACTTGGAAAATAGATATGAATTCCTAAATAGAACCCCATGAATAAAATAAATATACCATAAAGAATTAGGACATGGAAAAAAGGTGGACTTCTTCTATAATCAATCCCCCATGAAATAAGTTGTCTTTTTCTTCCATATAAATCAAATTAGAAAAAAATTCAATCCATAAAGACACAACGGAAAGGGGAAAGTGGTTCCCCCTATCCAAACCCCCTGGTTTGGGCAAAGCATTGATAGAGCGTACAATTGATATCGATATGGAAGAATACTAATTATTATTTGGATGTCCCATAAGTTTAATAATAATATTATAATGATATATTGATATATGTAATTATTTATGGAAACATAATTAGAAATTTCCAATTTATATGAATTATAACGGAAAAGAAATTCATAATTGAATATAGAAGTATTTTATTTTGAATTATTGATACAATGTGGAAGATTTATTTGTTATTTATTGTTACTTATTATACAATGAATTTTATTCATCCATGCTCTCTTATGATAACATTCAATAATAATCGAGGAAGATTAAATAATTTTACAAAATTATTTTTTTTAGAAAGTAGCTTTATAAACCAGGTATGAATCTTGGAGTAAGGAATTTCATAAGTCTGAACTACTCACTAAGACCAATTTTATTTTCTATGCATAATGATAATCATGTACATTGATTTTCTTGATATTGAATAACATACCATAGGTATGGTGAGGATTGATTTGTTAAATAAGATCTAGGTTGAGAGGAAAAAGAGGTTGACTTCTTTGAGAGAGCTTGAATGGGGAGAAGAAACAAGTTTTCTTTAATATTGATATTATATGAAGAAGAATCATTAATTAGCGCTTTCCAGAAAGTGCTCACAAATATGAGTTTTATTAGAGTGATATAAATAACGTCTAAATTAGATAGGGTTTCCCAATGGTAAATTATGACCTGATAAAACAAATATTTATCATTGATAATATAATAGTAGATAAAACCTATATTTATCAGAACTAATATTGTATCACAAATATATATAGGTTTTATGAGCACTTTTTATTTTAGAGGTGATATCAACTATTTAAAATTAAATAAAAAAATATTAAATACATATATATTAAAATAAATTATTTCTTTATTTTTTTTAAAAAAATCTCATTATCAATTAATATTCAATGTTAAATTCATGATTTTGGAAAATGGGTGAAATTGAATAATAAAAAATACCTTGTCAAAAAAAATTAAAAAATGGATAACATTTATGAAATATTGAAATTATAAAAAGAAATAAAAATTTAATATATATTATAATGAAGATGAATACATAGATGAAATATAAAAAGATAGAAAATACGTACAAAAAATTTATAAGAATAATTACATGAATTTTGGACACGTAAAAAAAATTGATGAAAATATTAAAAAATGAATTTAAATAAATTATTTATATAGATTTCAAACATTTTAAAAGTATATCAACATAATAAAGAAAACATAATGGGAATTAATCATATAATTTAAGAACATGTTACAAATATTAAAATATAGTGAATTATTGTTTAAAATTTTAATGGTTATTTAAATTAATTTTATACACAATAAAAAATGTAGAGAATGTTAAAAAATGAATTTACATAAATTATTTATATAAGTTTTAAAAAAAATGTAAATTCATTAATTCCTAATAAATTAAATTTTAATAATATTTATCATATAAATAATTAATTATTTGATAATATTAAAACATACTAAATAATTTTTTAAAAATAAATATTAAAATATGAATAAATTAAAAAATTGTTAAATATTAAAAATTGATAATTTATATTAAATTAAATCAAATTAAAAATGGATAAAAAATAGAATAGGTTCTATATATTAAATAGTGAATCCATAAATGTAATTACATCTATTATATACATCTAAAAACCAGGGTTTGAATCATTCCATTCCCCATGGGGGATTTCAATATCATGCGGTGACTCATGTAGGTTAGGACATGGGCATGATTTGGGCAGGTGGTGATACATGCATGACATAGGCCTGGTGACACATATTGGATGATACAACCATGAAACTACATTGATCCAACATGCCCCCTTATAAGGCCAATTTTCCATGGGTATATTAGTAATGTAATGGATCTTTGAGTACCTAGATTGAAATTGTCATTTTCATTCATAAAAAAGAAGATAAACATACATAAAAAAATTAATTGAAATGAATAAATAGATAATATATATATATACATTAATTACTTGAGGAGAATAATGCACCAGAACACACACAAACCTCCACCACCAGCCACCGGGCTTGAATAGTACCCCATGGGATAACCCTCCTATATTCTTTAGCATAATCGACCACATTTTATAGATATTAGACCTAAAACCATTACATCTTATGTCCAGTCCACCAAATCCCATATGTCCAAATATTACTCTGCACAACTATAGGATTTATCACAAATGATTGAGCATACCCTACATACCAATGATGGATAGGCCTCAACCATGCCTTTAGCATCAATTATTTCATTGAACATTACGACACATAGTCACAGATGTCCATTAGTCTAGCATCGTCACCATCAATCAGGAGTTCACAGATCCAAATCACCTGTCAACAATGACTACCACCACATAAACTCTCCAAGACTTAAAAACACTTCAAACATGCATCCAAAGTTATCGCTCGACTCCTTCAATGCCAACATAGTCATCGTGTGAAGATATCACCATCCATTGAGCACCGCTGACTTTGATCTTATGTCCACTATCGAGCTTCACCCAAAACATCAACGATGATGTGGTTTTTCCCATCCTACATCCCTGTTCACCGAATCCCATGCATTTTTCGCCACCCCTGAAACATACCTATTGAGACTCATAGTGATCCTGGCATCGATGCCGCCATCCAACTCACATCATATCTCAATGGTACACACTATCGACACAACAAAGCATGACCATTAATGTCCCCATACATCATTACTAGTCATCATGAACCACATCCCCAACATTTTCTTTTTTTAAATAAACACATAAGTGTGGTTTGGGATGTTTATGTTCAGGTGAAATTTTAGGGGAAAATGGTGTGGGTTTGAGATTGTCTTATAAGAATAATTAATATGGATTTAAAACATTTTACAAATAAAAAAATTAATACATAATAATGAATATATATTAATCTTATAAAATATTAAAATATTGTAAATAATTATTTGAAATAAATAAATATGTATAAAGTATACAAAATTATTAAATTCCAAGAATATTGAAAATTATTAAATATTTTAAATGATAATATATATTGAAATAGTATTAACAAATAATAAATTAAATAACAAAATTATGTGAAATTTTAAAAAAATAATTAATAACATTAAATACAATAATTGAAAACATAAAATATTGAATAACATTAAATATATAAATATTATTATTAATCCTAATTATTTATGTATGCATTGTATTGATTGTATATAGAAAATATAGTATGTAATTATCCCTTATAATTTTTACTAATTTTTGAAATATTATTATATAATTTAAAATATATACATGATTAAAAAATATCAAAATTTCATATACTAAAAAATAATAAATTATTATATATTAATAATGAATAAATTATTGAAAATACAATAAATAAGGTGATCTAAAAAACAATAAAAATATTATATCAATAAACAGGTATACATGCACACATACACAAACCTATACATATATAATTACACATACACATACACATACACATACAGATACAGATACACATACACATACAAACACATTCAGATGCACATAAAACAATACACACACCTTCCCATACACTCATAAATACATATGTGAACATACATATACATATAATACAAATTTATAAATACAAACACTTACACTCACACATACAGACACACACATGCACACACACACATGTATGTATATATATATTCTTATATATATACACATACACATACACATACACATATGAATAACATAATCATACAATTACATGGATACTTCTGCACATATACATAACCACACATACAAATATTAAATGTCCATAAACACATTCACACACCACACAACACAAAAAAAGAGAGGCAAACAAAGACAACACATACATATACACGCAAATACAAATGGATAATAAAATATTATTAAATGTTATATAAACCATTTATGTATAATATATTTTCATATATACTGTTTTTTAAATATAATTTTTTTAAAAAATATATTAAACTATATATATATATTAATTTATTCAACTTTTCCTTTAGAAACCCTAAACATAATGTTATCATAACTGTAAGAATATGAATAGTTTAAGAAAAAAACAATAGAGAATGAATACCCTTATATTAGTGTTTTTCTAGCAGTGTGGTTGAATATTACCACATATATATAAGTGTGAAATGAATAAAAAAATATGGATTTTCGAATATGTGAAATTTTATTTTTAATGTATTGATAAAACAAATTAAAAATATCATCTTGTATTAAATTAATAAATCATTGAATTATAACATGATAGTTAAATATACCATATAAAAATATATAATTTTTAAAACTATTGTTGGAAAAAAATTCATTAATTTTTGCATCCAGATGTTCATGATTGATAAATAAAAATATAATATTATTTGATCAGCAATGTGTGACGGGATGGAGGGATCCCTTGTAGCATGACTCTTTTTATCTGTTACTTCAATAGCCATTTCACAACATAGCTCAACCATTTATTCTTTCGGTGTTGGTGTGAATCATCCTCAGTTGTGGTGAATGACAGGAAGGGGTCGAAATCATCATTTCCAAACACCACTATCCTAATGGGTTTCTTCTGGTGCGAGGAATTACACACAAGGGTGTAGAGACCATCATATCTAACATCCCCCATATGGTCGGGAAGACGTTGTCGATGGGGTTCCATTGAATATCATATCATATAGGGCAGTGACCTAGGTAGGTGTTTTTCATAGGTAATCATGGATGATTGTCTGGGAATGTGCAGTAATAGTTGTAGGCGTTTCAATGGGGCATGGTGGCAGACTATATATGAAACAGTGGTGATGCTGGTAGGAATTGTCGATGGGGCGTCATGGTAGGATTTTTATGAAGTGGAGATAACAGCCTTATACATATTCCCCTTGCCTATCCTGGTATGAGTTGTGGATGGGGTTCATGATAGGTCATGTCTGTGATTGTATGCGTAGGGGATACTGATGGAACACATTGTCATATAGAAAGAATGGAGAAAGCAGTAGGTGTTGTTGATGGTGTTTCATGGTAGGCCATTTGAGAATGGGCGGTGATGGTTATGTCCATCTTCCCCCAGTCTGGCCTCGTAGTCATCGGTGATGTGGTGATGTGAATGGTTGATTGAGAAAGTTTAGTGATGGTCATATACATTTCCCCCTATCTGGGCTTGTAGACATTTTTGATGGGGTGCCATGGAAGGTATTATGAGAGAGTCATGGAAACCTGAGGTGGTAGAGTGCATCAAGCAGTGCCTGGGTCTGTATTTTTGGAATTGTGACACAACATACTATAGAACAGAAGGGGGTTTGAGAAACTCATATTGAACGTTCTTTTGGGACCCCAACTTCTTCTTCACTCTCAACCAATACATCATTCATCCATCAATCAAAAATCTAATTCAACGTATACACATCAACTAGGTTTTAGGTTCGGGCTATTTTGGTTTTGGGATTATGTTATGAACATGCCTATTTTTTGTACTTAGAACAATAAAAAACCCACCAGAAAATCATGTCATTTTGTGGTAAACAAAATATCCCTTGAATTCTAAATTTTTCTTTATAAATATATGTCATTAAGAAATAATTAATACATAAAATATACATTATTTTTTAAAAATATAAGCACAATACATTATAAATCACTTCTTTTTCCTAATTCAGTGATAATATTTATTTATATTGCAAAGATAAAATATTTTAAATCATTTATATTTATTAAATCAATTATAATATTAATAAAAAATTTGAAATATTTTGTATTATGTTATTCATTATAATTATAATGTATCTTATAATATATAAATAAAAATTTTAAATGATATAAATATAAACAATATATGTGTATTAATTTATATTTATGCATTATATTAAATTCATTTATACCCTATTCAATACATATATTTATTTTATAATATACTATTCTTTAATATTTGATAAATATTTATTCAACATCATAATAGATATAATTTAGTCGTAATATATTAATATCAAAAATTATATATATTTATGAATATATTATACTGAATTAATTAAATATGTAATTCATTTTTATTAAGAAACATAGTTGATAAAATAACATTATAATATATTGATGAGAAAATAAGTTAATTATTTTATTTATATAGAAATATTATATCATGAGAAAAATATATTATATATAAATTACATAATTTGTATCCCATAAATTATATTTTCTGAGTTTACATCAATACTGTTTTATAGGTTAAGTAAGAACCCAGAAATAATACCCGACCATAAATAAAATTTAAATTCAAAATAATAACAAATTTCAAAAAGAAAAGACTATATGTTGTTCTAAACTGAACACTAATATTGTGTTGGGGGGAGGGTTTGATATTCCCTATGATGTTGAAAGGATTTCAAAGATAGTTTATAGCATTGTTAATTTCTTCAAAAAATGTAATTGGAGTGATGTATTTTAGAACATCATTACTCAGATATTGGATGATGTATCAAAATCATTACCAATATAAAATAATCTACTCTTTTTTTGTTTTGTTTGGGGAGTTTTCAGTAGGATGGTCTTGGGATCAGGGAATATATTATACATTGGATGATATTTTTTGGTGTCTATTAGTCTTATAATATTTTCATTTCCATATTAATCATTTGGTTGGTGAATAACTATAATGGTTTTGTCTGGTTCAATGCATCATTTAAAAATTATTGAATATGTAAACGTCATGACTAAAAAATATCCATAAAATATTTTCATTGAAAGGTTCATGACCCATAGATGATATTATTCATGTTAAATTTATAATTTATTTAAATCACATTTTACAAAATAATAACTCATCTTTGGAAGATTGTTCAATATATTAATTAATGACACATCACTTAGGATGAACCCAATATATCCATATTTTTCGTAAATTGTATTGTCATGGTTTATCAAAAAAATTACACTGAATGATTCATGATGTACATTAATAAAAATAATAAATACTATAGACCATTACACATTCTCACAGATAATTATATCATGTCACTCATGTGCATGAACAATTCCTATAAGAGTGTCTATTTTCATTATCTACCATCTTGAATCCTTTATTGTTCACTTCTCAGCTAGTGAAAGGTCTGATAATTATGGAAGATAATAAAAATATAACATATATATATATATAAGTTTCCCATAAATCCTCATAATAAAAATGAAAAGTGAAATGTGGGGGAGGATTGGTAAATATAACTTTATTTTCCCTTTTATGAGTTACTTCAATGAATATATACACAACATGGTCTCTATTTATGTCATCCTATATAAATGATTAAAATTTTCCACACAATAAATAATGTGGATTTTCTTTTAAATCCATCAAGGGAAAAAAAACATTTTTATAACATCTCGATCAAATTTATACATGGTTGGCATTATAGAACATTATTCCTTGCATTAAAAACATGGATGTTGATAAAACATTCCAAAACAATTATCTTCTCAATATGTTTATAATTTTTTTTCAAATGAACCACACTTCTTATTTATAGTTTAATATTGTCATAGATAAGAACAAATCATTATTTTAAGCATAAGAACTCATTCCATGAAGGTAAAACATTGACCAAAATATATTCTATAATATTTCTAAATAATACTTGTTATTGAAAGAGGGTGATAGTTGTTTATTTTTTTCATAATACACAGCATATTTATCATGGATGATTTACTAGACTAATTTATTCATTTCTGTATAAAAATATGATTCGTTACCCCCAACAACATATGAAGTAATTTCATTACAATTTTTAAAAAATGCGATCTTGAACTGGATTACATAAAAGGGTATAATTTCTTATTATAATTTCTTCAGGTACCTTTATGATATTGATAGTAAAATACTAAATAATAATCTGAATCATTTTCTTATATTTATACTCTATTTTTGTATCATTCATACTAGAAGGTATCTCTGACCAAACAAAATATTTTTTCAGGTTCCAAATGGTGAGGAGTGTGGTTGGTGCGACAACGAATATAAATTTTTACCACGATCAGTGATTATTGCTGGATTAATAATACGATGAACTATTGTCATCATGGAATAAAAAAATATTTAAATAAATATGAATGTGAACTGAATCATTTATGGAGGATCATTCACATCATGTTTATAATTAATTTTAAGAAATTCATAATGAAAATAATAATTGTATTTTTAGTATTATCCATGATGATGATGTTGATATTTTGGAATGACCTTTGTAGGTTATCTTTATTTTCTTGTAATTATCTAAACAATAATACATCTAGCGGTGATCCACACGTGCTCCAAGGGCCTCCAATCGACACAACTCATTATACGAATGTTGGTGAGGCAAAGCGAGTGTGTAGTTTTGGTTGTTCTTGATAGCATGTTCTTTTGCCTTAAATAACATATTTCCTTCTTGAGAGGGGAAGGAGGATGATTATATAGAGAAATTTATTAGCTCAACAATTCTTAATCCATCGGGTGTGTGGTTCAGTATAAGGCACAATATGAGTTTTTATCTATTTATTGACATGGGGAATTGGTTACAATATTTAACTATATAATTGTAATTTAATACATTCATAACCTTACAGAAAATACCTGATTTTTATAATAATACCATGTCTTTATTTATAGTGGTCCATTTGCACAAAATGGAATTATGAATAAAAGTCTACATCATAAAATAGTAGCAACATTATTTTAATTTGGGCTAACAAATTAATTAATTATTCACCATCTAGCAAATAATTATTTTACTACCCCATAAATGGTCCTCAAGAACAATATTTCAATTTTTTGACTACAAAAATAAATAAATACATAATTTATACCCTTAAATAAAAATTTTATTTACAATTTAGAAAAAAAATATTTATTAAATGTTCATTAAATGAAATAAATATATTTTACCCACAATCCAGTGAATACATATTTATTTAAATTATAATATAAGTTTAACATAAAAATTTATATTTCACTATCCTAATAATAATATTTATTAATTAAATTCGAATATAATTTAATTAAGACCACCCAAACCACATAGTCTGTAACCCTATAGGATTCTTTCTCATTGGTATTAGGCGGGCTTGCATAATGATCATGTGTACTATATTGCATAGGGTCATGAAAACCAAGATAGAGAACATAAAGTCGCAACAACGAAATCAACATACAAATGATCACTGTGAAATATAATCCCTTTGTCGCAATATATCATCAAGCAGGGTTCACGATAGTGTCCTCCAAATTTATGATCTATAAATTGTTCTTTGACTACATAAAATTAACTAATCATTACACAAAGGACATGGAATTTCACACAATGGTTCTATTTCAATAAAAGGGACATGGTCTTAACTTCCATAAATCGAAGGGACAAATCCTTCCTCAAAATATCCATTAATAACATTCCACTCATGACGCACCCATCGTACCTTACTTCCTGCCAATTAAATGTGTGACAGATTTTGTCAGCAAATCAATGTTCAGGTTTCATGAAACATATTAATGATAATCTTAAATTACATGGATCATTTCACACTCTCACAGAAACAAATATACACTGACACCAAAACAAGTGGAATTTCAATTGTCATGTCTTTTCTCATAATCTCCTATCATGGAGATTACCAAGTCTGAACATAATGAGAGAAGTCTCATATACTTTTGAGTTATCACACCTGATTTTCTACAAGTTATGTGTCCCATCATATTTTTTTATCCAACCATAGAACTATATTTAATAATATTTTCAAAGAATTTCAAGCTTCTCATCATAGGGAATAACTTCCCAAACAGTATAAATGCAACAAATTCTCTTGGACATTATTACATAATTGTCATGCAGAATAGTGAAAAATATTTCATAAGATGTTAAATATTTAAATTCATTTAATATCCTTGTAATCAAATAACAACTAGTTGGTTCTAGGACACCAACTCTTAAATTCTTCTTGTTTGTGTAGAAAAATGCATATCGTGGATGTTCACCAAAATGAAAATATTTAAAGGATTGTGGTTCTTTTTCCAAGAAAGGTATGAAAATTTGAATTATTTTTTAAATTTTAACCGTGGGATAAGTGGTGATACATGGAACATAGATTATATTATCAACTACCTAATAATTAAGGAGGAAGGAAAACTTTAGGGGGAGATATGGAAGAATTCATTAAAAATTATGTTGAGAATTATGATATTCCCATTATCCATCCCATAGATGCTGAAACTCTCTTATTATTGACTTAAATTATGATGATAAATCCATTGGTTCTAGTGGTATTGATTTATAAGAAAAGAAATATCAGGATTCAAGACACATTTCTATAATATGTAAAGGAGTAGAATTGGTTGATGGTTTCGTTGAAAAAAAATCCCTACAAAAGATCCACTGTATGAAATATTTGTATATTCCTCACAATGGGGGGAATTTCTGAAAGATGGATATGTTCATGTCGAAATTCAATTTTTTGTGGTATTCTATGAAAATGTAATACAATGACAAAAAGGTTCTACTTGAAATTCGAGTGAGTAATGAACACAAATAATATTTTCAATATGTTTGAGAACATATTATGAAAAATGGAAACATTCACTTCATTTATAATGAGAAATGTCTTTTAAAAACATAAAAAATAATGATGGGTTATAACATCCAATGGTTAAAAATCCCAGATGTCATCAGAGATGTTTTATCAAGGATGGATCCTCACCAATAATATCAGTGACAATACATTCATTGATGATAATTTCTATAGCTGATAATTTTTATATGAAGTTTTAAAAAAGGATTTTGGTGTGGTAGTGGAATTTATTCAAAACTATTATCATATTATTGACAATGTGAAATGATCACCTTACAAAAACCATTCTCCAATAAAAACTTTTTTTTTGTTTTTAGGTTCATTAAACATTATGGGTTATCTAACTCTATTTTCATAGTGATTAACAATAATTAATTCTTGAATATGAAATATGATTACTTTTCCTTGGGTGAATGTTTTTTATCTTGATTAGCACCACCATCAGTAAGTGTTTTATGTAATTATGTTTGTAGATGAGATGTTATATATGATCTTGATAGTCTCTTTGAAATATGATTTTATAAAAAAATTTGTGATCATAGATTTGGAGTTATCAATTAATTGAGGCATGACCCATGATTTTTTGCCGACTTTTGAGTCAAATTGATCTCAATTTTTGATAAATTGACTTGAAATTGATTCATACAACATCAAGAATGACTTAATGATAATTGTTATAAATAATTACAAGAATATGAGCACGTTCCATTGGTTTTTAGTGAGTGATTAATGTTTTTAACTAAAATATCAATTATAATCATAAATAACCCACATTATGTCATAATTATATCATCGTGTATTCGATAGTTGAAAGACCATTTTATAAACATCACAAATCACATATAGATAATTTTCATAAAGTATTAAGACAATATAACAAATATTTATTGTTTTCCAGTGATTCACATAGAATTTAAAATTAAATATCAATGTTAAACTAAATACACACATATTATGTAATACAAACTAAAACATGTGTCAGATTAATGTGTAGATGTTTCCTACTGGTCACAAATGGATTATTGGTAATTTTTAAAAAGTACCAAAAAATTGAATGTGGTTCTCTAATTTTGAGTATGTCGCCTAATTTTTTTATAGAAATATAAATTTAAATTGAAATGAAACATTGTGTCCTTTATTAATTGAAAAAACTCATTACTGGACATAAACAGGTCAAATAAAGACGATATACCATTATGAAGAGAACTAATAGTATATGAGTGCATCATCCATATTGTTGACATTTTTTTCTTTTTTTTTATTCTTTTCACTTAATGTAGCACAAAATGGTTAAATATAAAACAATTATCGATGATGTTATTTCATCATGATATTTATAATAATTAACTACATATGTATTAGATAAAAATGATAAGGAAATTAATTACAATAATTAAGTAATATAATGAAAAAATTTACTAAATATTTTGTAGAATGAAACATTTTAATTATGTCTTCAATGATTAAGACACAATTTTTTTGACCATACATTTTAAAAATAATCTCTTTCTAAATTTAAATAAATGTTATATTGACAATATTTTAGTACTAAAAAATTATAATTAAAAATGGATTGATAAATAATTAAATGAAATTGTAATTATCATGTATAATACCTTATTAGGGATTATAGTTTTTTAATGGAATTCAATATCATTCATATATTTTTAAATGTTATAACCAAATTTATTTCCATTAGTTTTTAACATTCTCAAATGAAATTCCAAATATTTTTTAAATTTTCATATAAAATTTCACTTATTAGTGGAGATGGTGTTATAAAATCATCTGTACTACTATCGAATGAAGTCATCCAATATTAGTATTTCAATATTCCTGGTAGAATTCTATTATTTTCTGAAAACAAATT
Organism: Viscum album; assembly: GCA_963277665.1. Taxonomy (NCBI): domain Eukaryota; kingdom Viridiplantae; phylum Streptophyta; class Magnoliopsida; order Santalales; family Viscaceae; genus Viscum; species Viscum album. The sequence goes on along the minus strand of OY728152.1, from coordinate 352,568,233 downwards.
GTCTAATGAATGTTTTACCCTAACTGACTATATACATGGTTGGAAAATGGGTCAACATTATGTTCCCCAGATACTATATCATTAAAAACTTCTATAAGAAGAAAACTGTTTTAACATCCCATAAAAAAAATATTTGAAAATGATCTATTCATTTATATTATAATAATATAAAAAAAAATTAATTACCACATTTATTTCAATTTTTCAATCAATTTTAACCAATAAAAATCAATAACATGACACATTTTTTCAAATATAATAAGATAAAACATATTCTATTTCCACATCATGCATAAACATGGTGGAAATATATTATTTTTCAACATATATATTCATATACTGTGAGTAATTCAAAGAAAAAAAATGGATTCACCCCATAAATAGATAGAATAATATGAATGTTTCATGACTCATTTCCGAATTTAATATTCTGAAGATCAATTTCATATCATTATATATATTTTAATGGGTGAAAATATTCCCATATTTATATATTTTAGCAACCTTACTTTCCAAATTTCTTGCAGTATATTTACACCTATATTGGTTCATAATAATTGTAATGATTGTAATGTACAAAAATATTTTCATAAGAATTGGTTCTCCATTCTTTTATCGAGATGATCAATACATTGGTAATTTTTTAAGGGAAAAATTAAGTTTCATAATAGTATAAAATTATTTAGATAGGAATGTATTCATTTATGGATCATAACCATTGAATGTTGAATTCATTTAGTGTAATATGTTTTTGTAGTATACTAATTATATTATTGGATCATATCATTCAATAAAGAATATAATTCCATAAACCTGGTTTCAATCAAGACATTTCCATCTTTTACACTATATTTCTATAGTATGGTTTAAAATAATTTATATTCAGTACAACCAGTATGCATTGGTGTCTCTGCAAAAATAACTATCTTGAAAATAATTTTTGGGTGATCATGAAGTTAGTCTTCAATTTTAATTTTATTTTCCTCAATATGCCTTTCTCCATTATCACAACTATAATTGTTTCATCAATATGGACATTAAAATTATTTTCACTTCTAATAACTTCATATTATCCATAAAAAATTGTAATCCGTATAACTAGTTTCATTAATTTTTTTACCAATTTTTACTCCCACATTTAATAAATTGATCTATTTATTGATATATCTATTGTTCTTTAAATATCTCTACAATAATTATTCATCAATAATAACAATTTAAACCCAAAAAATAGTATTTGAGAATGGTTACATGCATGATCATTTTCCAATTGGATGAACCCATCCTCAAACTCATTTAAAAAATTATTAGAATTTTACCATTTATAATCATTTTAATATTATTTTATTCAATAATAGTAATATTTAATAAAATAAATCTATAAAAAGATTTTATAACCATATAACCATGAAAATGAATTATTATGGAATTATTTATTTAACATTAATATTGTTTTATAAAATAAAATGGGATAAATGTAGTGTATTAAGATTTTATTGAAGTTTTTGAAATAATTAATAAAAGGATAGTGTGAGATCAACATTGTTACAAATAATCTAATTAAATTATAGTTTATTAAAAAGAAATATAAATGTAGGATTATATAGCTTTTCAAGGTGGTAGTAAGGCAATGGGGATGAGTGGATGTTCATACATTTCATCACGTAGTACATGGAAGAAATTGTGGTGTTTCATTGATAGGATACATGGGAGATGAAGTTGATCATATATTAGATGATGAAAATGTTGATAGGGAACAATCACCAAGCCTTTAGAACCTTTAATTTAATGAGACTCTTTAAATTAATTTTGTTTAACAAATAAAATATTGGGTTTTTCTCGATGGGATTAACTGATAATATTAACATTAAAAAAATTTCAATTCAATGATATAAAAATCCAATGGTGATGGGAATGAATTAACTGTATCCCCGAGAAGGAACACACTAAAAATAAATACCCGCATACTAATTAGATCATAGGATAAAAAAATATTGGAGGAATCCTCTTTTGGGTTTGTAGGGGGAATCAACTACTTCAAGTGAAAATTTACAAGCCACAACCAATTACTGTAATGAATTTAGGTGATGATAATCCCATAATTGGAATTCTTACTAAAACTCAACATCATTTGGACACATTAATTTTATAGGCATAAGACATGATTTCTTATGTTGAACCGGAATGTTCACATATAATTGCATATTTAGGAACAATGTTTTTCAAAAGAATGTAATTTTAATAAAGTATCATATATTACAAAATTATAGGTGATATAAAATAAGGAAGGATGCCCTCCAACCAAACAAGAGGCTCTCTAGAGTGACCATATGTGGTAATTTAATGAGACATCATATTTACTTTTCTATGAATAAAGTAGAATAAAAATGAAAATAAGATGATAAAACATTGTAAAAAAGCATATACCAATTGTCTAGAACTGTTGGTATAGCCCCCAAAACCATTAGGATATGGAATACAAACGGTTTGTGGGATTGTTGGTCATTTCCATTGGTATAGCCCTATAAAAGGGATTTTGATGAAATTTTAGAATAGTGTGTCTATGCCAATGGATTACAAAACATTTTTATATTCAATATGAAATACTAATTCCAACAGTTTTCAAAACAACTGGTATTAGATATTCAAAAAACCCCTTGCAGGTATTGATCCTCACACATACAATTTATATTTCAATCAACTAAACACTATGCAACAATGTTTTTTCGAAAAAAATGATAAATATATATATTGATTTTTATTTTTATTTTTATTCAATGTTATTTGATATGATAATTCATTAAAAATTTAAAAACATATACCAACTTATTGGAATACCATTGGTATACACCTATACCAATGGTTTTTGAATACGTTGATATATGTATTTTGGGTTTTGGGACATTTACCCATGATTTTTAAAAACCATTGGTATAGGTTCATTAAATATATGAATAAATACAGTTGTTATCCATAATTTTAGTACAACCATCCCATATTACAATGGTTTTGGAAAAACCATTGGTATAAATTAATTTTATTAATGACATGCCAATGGTTTGTATAAGAACTATTGTGTATCTATGACCTATACAAACAGTTTTTTCAAAACCATTGGTATACGGTCATATTAGGTCTTCCATAGGAATGGCTTTGTCCAAATTATTGGTATATGTTCATTTTATGGTTCTTATACCAATGGTTTCTTAAAAAACATTGGTATAGGTAAATTGGTACATGTCAAATTTCTAGTAGTGTTGTAAATGGATTCAACCATCCCAACTGATAAGCTGAAGGATTGGAGACCACACTATGATGAATTAATACCATTAATAATGAAAATATTGTCAAATTACATGATGAATTTTTTTCATCCTTACTTAAGAAAATACATCAATCTTTTGAATAATTAATGGTCATCTTCCATTGGCGGATCCCAAAAAAATGGATAGAAATAAATCATGTTGTGGTTATGCAACCATGATGATCACGTACCACAAGACCAAAACCAATAGAACCTATCTGAAGATATATTTATCTAAATTAATCAAAAAAACATTGGATGGAGGGGAATCCATATTAATTAGTGTGAATATGGGATGGTGTTATCTAGATGAATCTCATTATTCTTCAAAATTTACTTCCATGATAGAACCTAATTGATATAAAAAGAGTTGGGTTTTGAAATATTGTTTAAAACTCTAACATATCCATTAACAACATAGACATTTATATGAAATATAGGGAGTATAAAACATCTATGGGGAAGGGTAAGTAACCTTTGATAATAGAGACACAAAACCATTCACCATTTCCATAATCATATATGTACTTGTGTTCTATGAATGTCAGAAGTTCTTATCCCCTTGATGGTAGTTCATTGCATGTATAATAGTTTCCGCTTCACTAATGAAAAAGGATATAAAATTATCTTAATTGTTATTTCATATAATCAGGAACTACATTAAATGGAGTATTCCCATGAAATCATTAAATAAAAAAGTCCAGACCTTGGGTGGGACTGTCATGTGCCATAGTCATTTTCCATAAATCAACATTTTCTATTAACTTTATTCAGTGAACCAACATGTACCAATAATTCAAAATAACACCTCCAAAAAAATTCATTAATAGAAAATTTATTTTTCTTTGTATATATATTTTTTGCATGGAATATTAAAAATAATCTTATAATCCCTTTCATTGAACCATACAAACTATTTCTCTGAACACCATCTGTTAATAGCATTAATATATTAGGAGAATATTGTGGAATCCTCCCAATCAGAAACCACCAGGGAGGGTTCCATCATAAAATATTTATAATAAAGGCATGGGACCCTCCAGATCATGACTTTAAATCCATCTATAATTCTCCAAAACAATTCCATTCAAATAATAACACCTGATCCCCAGAAAAATATCCATAAAAAGCTAGGTCGAGGGAAAAGGGGTACATCAGAAAATCATGTATGGGTGTAATATATGGAATCAATTATCTGAGTTTATTGTAAAAATTGGTTTTGATTCAGATTCCATCTGTGAATTTATAAAATAGAAATACAGAACTTGTATATTTATTTATTTCCCATACCACCACAATGATTTGGGTTGCACAGATTATCCCAAGGCAACTAATGAGTATTTTTATCCATCGTTCACATTCCACAAGAACATGGAAAGGAGGAGTAAATTTGGTAAATAAAAAAGATATTTAGCTTAAATAAATACATATTAATAATAATAATTAAATGATCTACATCATTTTTATTCTCTTTCCTTCCCTACGTTAGAGTCCCTTAAAATTTCATCCCATAATTTTTTTTTCAAACTTGTTTGTGATGCTTGAGTTACCCAATCATTTAGATTTACCCAAAATCTCAGGGATCCCAATATTATTTATTATTTTTATCAACCACATGAATACCAATGGTTTGGAATATAAATTCATTTCCATATGTAGTCTCACCCGAGCAGATGGAAATATCTGCATTGAAATAACTAACTGATTTTCTGGATTATTTCACTAATTTTTTGATATGTCTGAAAATAAAAATATATTCTAAATGAGTGTCTTGTGGGTTAAAGAAATAAAACATCATAAATGTACATAGTTGGAAGAAATATTGTTCTAATACCCTTCTTGTGTCCCACCAAAAGGGATATATATGCATAATATTTTGAATCATGACAATAAAAGATCAAAATCCTCAATTGAAAGAAATGAATTTTATATTATTTTAATTATAGAGAAGATTATTTTTCTGGTTGAGAGTTCATGTATTAGTGAATTAAATTTTCAAAAAAACAATGAATTTTTTCTAAACTTGTTTATTTTATGCTTTTAATATTTATTAAAATGAATTGGAGTAAAAATATTTCATAATATCATCATGGGAATCATAGCCTTGATAATACATACTAATATCAATTTGATAATTTTATTTTTCACCAAATGAAGATTGTTTGGATGATGGTTATATCTTCTTATTTTTACCTCAATACCCATCCATAATCTACGGGTGGATTGGATAGAAAAAACAATTCTTTTATCTATCAAAATAGTTTTCATTACACCCAGAAATTCCAGAAGACATTTCTAGTTAATCATAAAAGAATGTGATCTTGATCTACATCACATACATTTTTATAGTTTCTTATTATAAAGACATCATGTATTCATATTATATTATTAGTAACCTAATTAATAATATATCAAATGTTATCTTATTTACAAAATGAATATTTTTTTCCTTCATACAAGATGGTATTTTTGATTGGAGATGAGAGTTGCATTGTGTCAAGAAAATTCCTATCATCAATGTTCAAAAAATAAAAAAATTTAAATTAGTAAAGTTATTATTCCTAGAAAGATCATAAAATGTGATGATTTTTTTTACCCATTTTAAAAGATGGGATACATGGGAAAAATTTCATGTTAACAATAGTTTGATAATTTTATATGAACGAACAATTTGTGGGAGATATGCTAGATTTCATTAAAATGTATTTTGGGGTTCAGATATTCCCATAATCCATCTCCAAGATGCTACAATTCTTACGTTTCAGTATTATATTATGATAATAAATTCATTGGTTCATTTGGGATAGATATATAAGAAAAAGAAAAATCAAGATTCAAGAATTTTTTCTATAATGAGAAAAGGAGAGGAATTAGTATGAAGTTTCATTGAAAAAAAATCACTGAAGACAGGACTCTATATAAAAAACTGTATGACCTCCCAATTGGTGGAATTTTGAAAAGACATATCATTTCTTGTTGATATTCCATTTACTGATGTGGTATTATAAGATAATATACTACTATGAAAACAGATGTGCAAATTGATATTTTATTGTGTATTGAATTTATATAGGCATTTCATTATTTATGGTAACATATTATGAAAATGGAAGCCTCCTCTTCCATAACAATAAGAAATGTATTTCCAAAAACATAAAAAATAATTTTGGGTGAGTACATCCAAAGGATACAAATCCCCGGATGCATAGGAGCTGTTTGATCGTGGATAGTGCACCACCAAATAAAATCAGTGATGTGACATTCATTACTGATAATTAAAATATAATAAAAATTTCATCATATTATGATGAAAATAGGTTTCTACGATTGAATGTGGGAATTATTCGAAATAATCATCAAATTATTGATTATTTTTATCTTCTCCTTAAAGAAACCATTTTTGATAAAAACATTTTTTTTTGTTTTTATGTCCATTTGAAATTATGGGATATCAAACTAGGTTATCATAGTGATCCTGAATAAAAAATTCATGATGAAGAAATATGGCTATAGTTCCCCAAGAATTGTTTTTATATTATCTTGAATAGCACTACCTTCAGCAGGTGTTTTAAGGATTTAAAAAGATATACGAGAGGTTATATGTGATCTTCATTGTCTCATTAAAAACTTTAATTGATGAAAATTATCATGATTATATATTTTGAGTTATGAATTATTGAGTGATGGATTATGTTTTCATATACGTCGACCATCATGTCAAATTGGTCACACTATGTGTTAGATTTATATTTAATTTATTCTTACAAAAGCAAAAGAGACATAAAGATCACTATCCTAATGAATCGTGAAAATATGAGATTGTTTGATGTGTTTTTAGTGAGTGATTAACGTTTTATATAAAATTTCATTTCAAAAATAAATCACATACACTAAGTCAAATAGATTTTATCATGTGTTCAATTGATATACACCAATTTCCTAAACATCAAAAAATACTTATGGATGGATTTCATAAATTACTAAGTTAATATATAAAGGTATTTTTCAGTGATTGGAACGTAATATTTACTAAAATAAAAAATTTAAACTGAAAACATATATTTAATGTCATACTGATAACACTATGTATCATATAAAGGTCCAGATGACTACTACATGTCATACATGACATATGGGTCATTTTACAATAGTACCTATACAATTTGAATGTGTTTCATAAATTTTCAGTATTTCATGTTCCGTTCTTATATAAATATCATTTTATACTGAAAAAAAACACATTTAGTGCATTATACATTAAAAAAACTACTAAACATAAAAATTTCAAATATAGAATAAAATCCTTTGTTAAGAGATAAAATGGTTCATGAGTGTGTCATCCTTATATTATATATTATTGGTAAATTTCTTGTACGGTCATTTTTTGACTTAATATATCAAAAAGTGGATAAATAAAAAACAATTACGGATGATGTTATTTACTAATGTCATTTTGGAAAATTAAATACATAAGTATCAGGAAAAAATGATATAGAAATTAACTACAAAAATGAATCAAATTTATGAGTAAATTTATAAAATAAGTTCTATAATTTCATCTCTTATTTATTTCTCTATACATTCAGACACAATGAATATTGTACATTTATTTGAAAAATAATCTATTTACTCTTTTAAATATATTTTATAATGACGGTCATTGTATTACTGAGAAAATATAAATAAAGTGGATTGATAAGTATTTTAAATGAAATTGAAATTATTATCGAAAATACATCAACAAGGATGTGAGTTTATTTATGGAATTAAATATTATTTATAACATTTCAATTTTAATACCCAAAATCATTTTCGTTAGTTTTATTCATTCTAAAATTATGTTTTCAAATATAATAAATTTTCAAACTAAATTTCACCTATTAGTGAAGAAGGTTCAATACATTTTTAAAATATCCCATTGAATAACGTCATCCAATATCTGTATTTTTGTCTTGTGGGTATAAAAATATGATGTCATAAAAACATAGTATTTCATGAATGTATAAACCTAAATAATTGTGGACATTGTTAAGAAATGGGAAAACATTAACTTCCTCTAATACTATATCTTATCAAATTACCATAAGCATAAAAATCATTTATCATCCAATACAATATATATTCCAAAATGAAATATTCATTTTGGTAACAAAAATACAACATAAAAACTAATTCCATCATAAATATAAAATTTTCAATGAATGGATCCAAATAAATATCAATATCAATACACAAGTTTATTCCTTATATTATAATATACAACATCTTTTATTTTAACTTTGTGATTAATCATGGTAGATAGTTATAATTTTTTTAAAATAAATATCTATATAATTTGTGTACTTCTTTTAATACCAAAACGATTCACTCATTTAGTTGATAGCATAGAAGAGATTTTTTCAACTAATTTTCTAATTTTGGATACTCGTGATCAATTATATTTCATTCAAGATTGTCTACTGGGTGAATGTTTTTCCCGTATTTATATATCTTTTCTACATGACACATTAATTTTCCTGTAATATCCTCTCTTCTGTATATGTTCCTAAACATTGTATTAATTTTAATGTAACATAATCAATAAAATGAAATGATTCATCCATCATGTATCAAGATGCCCCATACATTTTTAATTTTTTACGTCATTCATCATTTTATTAAATTAGTATAAAATCATTTATATGGAAATGTATTCATTCATTCATCATACACATTGAATGTATAATTCCATTAGTGCTATAATTTTTTTGGGGAAGCTAATTATATTTTGTGATCATATAATTTAGTACAGAAAGATGCTGAATAAACATGGTTTCAATCAATACATTTACAAATATTACACTATATTTATTTAGTGTGGTTTAAAATGATGTATATTTAGGTCATCCTGTATAAATATCTATCTTTTCACAACTCATTATCTTCTAAAACAATATTCCAAGATCATGAATATATTCATCAATTGTAATTTTCTTTTCCTCAAAATGTGATTCTCCATCCGAACAAAAATTATCATATTTTAAATATGATCATTACCATTGTTCATACTTATAATCATATCATATTTTCTATAAGACAATATTTTATTCATTTAAGTAGTTATATTAAAATTTTAGCTATGTCTACTCTCACATTTCTAAAATTTATATTTTCCCTAATTGATCTGGTGTTCTTCCGAATCCACTAATATTTAGTCTAGAATAATAATATATTAGACATATTAACTGTATTTGAGAAGCGATATATATATGATATTTTGAAAAATTTTAAAACCCCATACTCATATACATTTTTATTAGGATTAACATCAATCAATTTTTTATTGATATCAATCCTATCTGATTATATAATATTAATATTTAATAAAATAAATAAATTTAGAAAAATATTGATATTATTATTCAGAAATTTTATTCTTAAGGGATAATTTATGCTACATAGGACAATTTTTCTAGGATAAAAACAGTTAAATGATGTGTATTGATATTTTTTTACTATTAAAAATCATAAAAATGAAAAGTTTATATATTTAATGTTACATATAATATACCAAAATTTTATATTGTTATAATAAGTGAGATCAAGGATGGTTTTTATATTTTATCTAGGTGGGATTATAGTTAAAATGTGGAGAAGATTTTCCTTCATTTCTACACATGGTACATGGAAAAAATGGTGGTGTTTCAATGATAGGATACATAACCGCTGAATATAATCTTTTATTAGATGATTTAAATGTTGACAGGGCCCAACCCCTTATCCTTGAGAAACTTTCCTTTAACGAGACTCATGAAATTAATTGTGTACAATGAATAAAATATTGGGAATTTCTCAATTGGGTGAACAAATAATGATTACAAAAAAGGACATATTGATGACATAAAAATAGAATATTGATGGGAATAAAATCCATGGGACCATGAGAATGAAAAAATTAAATAGAAAGGCCCAATTACTAATTGATGATGCAGATGGGATGAATGTTAATAAAATCTTCAATTGGATTAGTAGGAGAAGAAACTACTACATGTATAAATGCTCAAACCCCATCCTATGTGGGTATGGAATTTAGGTGATAATAATCACATAACTGTAATTCTTACTCCACGTGAATATAATTTGGACAGATTTTTTTAGAGAGACAATACATTATATCATAGTTTGAATTGGTATGTTCAAATTTCATTTAAAATTTAGGAAAAATGTAAAAAAAATAAAATTTTAATAAACAAACATAGATCAAAATTATATGTGACATAAAAAATGTAGGGATTCCAACACTAAAACCATGTGGATATATAAAGATAGTATAAGAGATAATCTAATGAACCATCCTATTATAATACCTTTTAATAATCAAGAATGAACATGAAAATAAGATGGTAAAATATTATAAAAATGCATATAAATATGGTTTGGAACCATTCGAAAAGCCCCCAAAACCATTGGTATATGTTGTAACAGTAGTTTAGAGGGTCATTACATTGTCAGTCATAGGTATTGACATATATAAATGGATTTGATAAATTATTTTTATAATTGGGATATATCGACTTTTTGAAAAACTATTGATATAGAAATTTTCAAAAGGACCTTGCAGTTTCAAAAATTCAATAAAAATCATTGTGTTCAAGTAATGTCATAAATATGTATAGGTATATTTAAATTTATTTATTATTTATTCAATGTAAAATGATAAAATAACTCAATAAAAATTAGTAACCTATACCTACTTTTTTGAAATCCATTTGTATAATCCTATAACATTGTTTTTCCTAATCTTTTGTATATATATACTGAATTTTGGGACATTTAACAATTTTTTTGAAAACAAATTCGTAAAGGTTCATAGAATTAAAGTTATACCTATTGTTTTATAAAACTTGTTCGTATAGCCAATGGTTTTACCAATGGTTTTGGAATAACTATTTGTATAATATCATTTTATTTAATAAATTCCAATGGTTTGTATTAAAACATTACATTAGATATTACCCATTCCAATGGTTTTTCCAAAACCATTGTTATATTGTCAGATGAGGGTTTTCGTACTAATTTGATTGGCCAAACCATTAGTATATGTTATGTTTATGGTACCAATAACAACAATTTCTCTAAAACTATAGGTATAGGTCTATTGGTATAAGACCAGTTTCTAGTAGTGTTGAAAATGGATTGAACATTCATTACCAATAAACCAAAAACTGGAGACCAACAGGTTTGGTCGTAGGGAATCTATGAAAGATATGAATATTTGGCCGTAGGGAATCTAGGAAATATTATGAAGATTTTTACTTGCATATAAAATTACAAGTTGAAATGTTAGTCAAAGTATATGTAAAAATACACTTGTAAACATATTGATTCATGACTTATAAGAAATTGACATATTAAAGTTGATGTTGTTATATGAAATACTTCATTCACATAGAAATATCAAAATTGGCATGAAAGATATTAGTATGTATATTGCCATTATTTTTTATTATGGAAAATACATTACCATGAAGGGTCCAAAAATCTCCCCCTTTTTGATTATAAAAAATTATGGAATATATGAAAATATAGAGAATAAACATGACTGAATATACTTGTCCAATAAAACAAAAATTTGACAATGCTAGAATTTATTTAAAACAAACCTCCCCCTTTCTCATTTTCCATCCCGACTTTCTCTTCCTTTTAGGACTATCAAAAATAAAAAATCAGAAAGTAAAAGTAATATAAAAGAAATATATCAATGGAATTTTCCTTAAAAATCATATGAGTACTAGGCAATAAGGAAAATCCCTATAAAAAATAAACAATCCACACAAAGGCTTTGGATGTAGAGGAGATTTTCCTTTTCTGAAGGATCCAAAGGAGAATGAGGGGGCTTGGGAGTAGCAGAGGATGGTTGTGAGTGGAGTACAACACCATGCATAGTAACAATGTTGGAACAGTTGCTGAAAGTGTATGCCTTCTCTCATACAATACATGACCAGGAGGTTGCACAGTAATGATTGGTCGAATCAGTGAAAGTGATTGGGAGACAGTCAATGGAGTAGGTGAGCTAGAGGTAGTACCTATTAAAGCAGCTCGAGGGACCACAAGAGCCTCGGCCAAAACATGCAGATAGGGTTTCACCAGTTTGATGAAGTCCTTGATTTCTCCTCCATATTGCATTTCCTTCTCAAATTAATCATTATTCTCCATAAACATACTCAGTAAAGGTGTAAACTCTTTCAACTAGATAACTTGAATTTTGAAGGCTTATGTGACTGGGGGAATTTGAATATTTTCTACAAGAAACATGAAACTGATGATGATGTCATGCTTGGTATATATCATAGTGAAATAGTTATCCACTTTTTCCCAAATTTCCATCTGAGCTGCAGAGGCTTCATTGAGGCGTTGTCTAACCATATTTTATAGAGGATCTGTATACTGATGTACAATTTCAAGAGTTTCATTATCTGATGAAATCTGGAGTTTCTGAATATCATCTCTTGTCACATTATTGAGAGACTCTAAATCAGCAACAACACTTCTTCCACTACTAGAACATGATGGACCAGTCAACATTTTTACATGTTCTCATTCAACTTTTTCAAATCCACACATAGTAGATGAGTTACCAATTTCCTATGAACATCCATAACACCACAAATGGAGGTCTTGAATTCAGAGGATACAGAATGAATCTTTGTGCCCATATTTTTCACTTCTTGTCTCATCAAAGTGTTTTTTTTAATGATAGTTTCTTCTATAGTAATAAGATTCAGATGAATATCCTAAATCACAATTCTTTAAATTTTTGTTGCATCATCATCTGAGATACATATTGAGGTGGAGGCTTCATTTTTGGATCCCACTGAAGCTTGCACATACGCACGTAACACATTCTTAATCTTTTCTAAATTAGCCTTGGTGACATTGTAACTCGGAACTGAATGAGAGATTGAGTCTAATGCTGGAGATGCAACATCTAGAACAGGAGCTGCAGGCTCTGGGTCAGCATGGAGATGAGGAACAGGAGGGGGGGTACCATTTACTCATCTGAGACATATTCTAAACTGAAAAGAATATATCATAGATTTCTATTCCACTTGCTTTTACAGGTCCAATCTCTTGGCACAATGATATTAATTCATACCCTTCTTCACGGATGCACTGGAATAACATTAATGTCACCAATTTATTCATTCGGGTCTCTAGACATAATACCGTGTCTGGGGACGTGAACCAAATGGACTTCTGGTTTTTCCTAAGCCTGAGCTTCTTCATCATCACTTGGTAATTCCTCAAATTGAGGTAGTGGAACTACATCTTCTTCTTCCTGACCAGCATCCATTAATATCTTTCAATTCATTGAAGATATCTTAATTTTCATAAATGGGATGTAGTGGTCTGTCCACATCTCTAGCATCTATATGATCATCATCCTATTGATCAGCAGGCTCTATTCCATCACCAGCTCCATGAACAGATTCCTCACTGGTTATGTCAACCACTTGTTGTCCCATTTCTAGAGAGTCACTCCCATGATCCGAAGTTCCTCCATCATCACCATTAACACCATCATCATCATCATCGTTATTATTATCATCAACATCATATTCCTCATCTGATTTTCTATCATATCCTTCAACTCTAGTAACATTCGTTTCTTCCACTTCTTCATCACCTAGAATAGTTTCTCTTGAAGGCAATTCCATTGGTGGACTAGAATGTCAAAATTTCATAATCTTGGTACTTTCAGTTATTTCAGGATCACTCTTATAATAAAAAGGATATCTTTATTCCCTAGTTTCTTCATCCTCATCTTCTTCATCAGAATACATATGAGCTTCTCCAGGGATGAGACCAGGATCAACTTGGTTCTTTTGTCTAGAAGGATGGTCAACCGGATTGAACTCCTCATACAAAATTTCATCATCTGCTACCCAAAATCTCTTCTACGGGTTATAGATTATTTTAATCCATTAAAAAATGACTTTCATAAGACAAAAACACCATAGGATGTTATCAGTTCATCTCCATCTTCTACACAGTCTAATTTCTTCAGCATGGTAGAAATCATTTTCAGATAGAATAAACATGCCGACTTCTTATATGGCTTAATCAAATAAAAAATATGTTCTATAATATATCCGCACAGATTCACCTTTATTCCATGTTTCAACAAAAATATCAAGACCACATCCTAATGTTTCACTGTATAAAAATCTCTCTTCCTTGGGAAGATTTGATGTTGTATAATCCTAAAAATAAATCTTATTTCTCCTTAAAATTCATTTGATACAGTTCTTCTAGATTCCTCATTTCTATTAAGCTGCTTCAGATAATCCTCATATGAAATCAAATTTGATGAAGGTGGAATATTATCAGGATAGTTAGCATAGACACCTTCATGAGGTACCTCTAGGCATTCTACCCATTCTTTTGAATAGAAAAAAACTTCCTTACCCTTAACTATAGACTTTATCTTTTCCACCTCTTCTTCATCATGTGATATACCTAAATGCTGATAGAATTCGGGCACAATATGGGGATAATAATTTCATTCAATTTTGATAAACCAACTGAGCCATCCTATTGATTCAGGTACCATTAGGAGAAAATATTTTCCTCATAGAAGCCACTAAGTAGACACTTCATTTTAGCTATAACAACCTGACTTTCTATGCTTGGTTTCCCAGTCCCACTGGTTTCATCCTTCTATCACATAGCAGGACAAGATTTTGAAGGCTCTTCCATTTCACGCTTAGTCCATACCTTAGAGAAGTTGTGGATTCAAACTATGTTAAGAGTTCAAGAGTTGAGAGATAGTGACTAAATTTTGGTGGACTTTCGGATATATAGAAGGTGAAAGGTAGGAAGGGATTGCACTTAATAGATCATTTAGGGATTATAAATCAGAAAACATAAAACTAAAACGTGGTATGTTTAAATAAATTAAGCAACATCATTTCACATAATGTATACTGTATTTACAATGTATACCTTTGGTGTATCGGTGAAAAATTATTGGTTTTAAGAAGATCGGTTTCACAAAAATAGGTTTCACAAAAATCAGTTTCATAAAAATCGTTTTCATAAAGATCTATTTCATAATGACAGGATTCATACAAATCAGTTTCATAATGATCGGTTTCATAAAAATTAGTTTCAAGAAAAATCAGTTTCTGATTTATCATTCCTAGTTCATTTATGATATAATTTGTTCTCTCAGAATTTAAGTGTTTTGTGAATATATCAGCAAGCTGATGTTCAGTTCCAATAAACTGAAGAGTTATATCACCTTTTTCATAATGATTTCTCAAGAAGTGATATCTTACAACAATATTCTTTGTTATATAATGAGATATTGGATTTTTAGAAATGATAATAGCACTTGAGTTCTCACAGTTAATGGATGCATGATTTAATTGATATCCATAGTCATGTAAAGTGTGTTTTATCCACCATATTATTTCACAACAACTACAATCATCAATGTATTCTACCACAACAGTAGATAATGCAACAGAAATCTGTTTTTTACTGCCCCATGATACTAGTGACTTTCCTAACATGTGACATGTCCCAGAGGTGCTATTTCAATCTAGATTTCAACTAGAATTGTCCTTATCTGAATAGCTTAATAAATCAAATGATTTTCATCTTGGATAAAATAATCTTAAATTGGGTGTATATTTGACATATTTGAAAATCTGTTTAACAAAATTTAAATGAGATTCTTTTGAACTAGCTTGAAAGCGAGCACATATGCATACACTTAACATAATATAAGGTCTTCTTTCACTAAGGTAGAGAAGATTCCCTATCATTCCTCTATAGTTGGTTTGATCCACTGATTCACCATCTTTATCAGCATCCAACTTACTAGTGGTACTCATGGGTGTATCACTACCTTTGGTACCATCTAAACAAAAACGTTTAATAAGGTCATTAGTATATTTACATTGATTTAATATAATACCATATTTATTTTGAATGATTTGAAATCCAAGGAATAATTTAGGTTCTCCCATTAAACTCATTTCTAATTCATTTTAAATTATTTATGAAAAATCATTATATAAAGAATTTTTAGAAGATCCAAAAATTATATCTGCTACATAAAATTGTACTATAAAAACATCTTTGGTAATAATTTTAACAAACATATTAGGATATTCTATTCCATTAGTAAAAAATTTTGAATTAAGAACGGAGCTACGTCTATCAAACCAAGCACTTTGAGATTGTTTTAGACAATATAAATCATTAGAATGTTTAAAAACATGAATTGTAAAGTGGGTTTTTTTAAAGCCAGGGGGTTGTTCAACAAATAAATATTCAACTATATACCCATTAGGAAAAGAACTTTTGACATCCATTTGATAAAGTTTTAAATATTGATTAGATGCATAAGAAAGTAGTATCCTAATAGCCTCTAGCATAGCTAATGTTGAAAATGTCTCCCCATAAACTATTCCTTCTTCATGGTTATATCCTTGTCAATCTAACCTTGCTTTGTTTGTAACTGTATTATCCAGACTCATCAACTTTGTTTCTAAAATCCCTTTTAGTGCATATGGTCAAGGTGTCTTTAGGTATTTCAACTACTTCCAAGACATTGTTTCATTCTAATTGATTTAATTCTTCTTGCATTTCCATCACCCAAAATTCATGATTGATTGCATCATTAATATTTTTGGGTTCATGCAATGAAAGAGAATCATGACGGTCAACCTGGTTTCTTAGAAAATCTCAAGTTTGGGTCCCTCAGTTTAAATCACCTGCTACAGCATCTAATGTATGATTCTTGAGAGTTCGAATACATCTAGAAAGAGTTGTACTAGACCCCTCATAATTTTCTATTTGTTCAGACTCAAAAGGTGCAGATTCTGGAGGATTCCTAGAACTAGTCACTTTTATAGGGGATTCACCATCATTATCAATAAGGTTTAGAATTGACATATCTTCCTCAATATATTCAAGAATGTTTTTGGGTTCATGTGGATCAGTCTCATCAAATTTTACATGAAATGAAACTTCCACACAGTTGGTCTTCATATTGAATACTCTATAGGCTATACTGGTTGTAGAGTAACCTTGGAAAATTCATTCATCACACTTGGAGGAAAATTTGTCAAGATTATATTTAGTGTTAAGGATAATTATTTTTCAACCAAAAACTCTGAATTTTTTTACCTTAGGTTTCCTATTCTTCCAAAGTTCATAAGGGGTTTTCCTAAGAATAAGTCTAATCAAGAAACTATTAATGGTATAAAAAGTTGTATTTAGAGCTTTAGCCCAAAAATAAATAGGTAAATTATACTCACTAAACATAGTACTATTTATTTATTTAAGGGTCATATTTATTCTTTCCACGACTCCATTTTTTTGAGGAGTTCAAATAGCATAGAAATTGTGACTATAGCCATTATGTGAGCAGTAGGCTTCAAACTGTTGATTTTCAATCTCACATCCATGATCACTTATTAAGGTCTTAATTCTATGTCCCTTAAGATTTTATACAAACATGGAGTATTTGATAAAATAAGAACAAAATTAACTTTTGTGAGATAGAAAGTATACCAAATTGTACCTAGAAAAATCATCTACAAGAACATAAACATATTGCATTCCATTTAAAATTGAAACTCATGATGGTCCAAACAGATCCATGTGAACCATGTCTTGTGGGTGAGAAGTTGAAACTTCCATTTTTGGTTTGAAAGAAACATTGTGTTGCTTTCCCTTTTGACAGGGATTACACACTTTGTTCATTGGGAATTCTAGTTAAGGTAAGTCTATAACTAAACCTATTGAAGATAGTTTCCTAAGAGATTGAACATTGCAGTGTCCTAATATTACATTCCACAACCAGGATTAATTATGAAAATCATTTAAGAAGGAAACATTTTTCTTATCTAAATAATTTATGTCAACAACATACACATTCTCGTTTCTGAGAGAAATAAATATTAAATCATATTTGGAATTTAAAACATTACATGCATCGTTTTCAAATTTTACATTGAAACCATCATCACAAAATTGATAGATTCTAAGTAAATTGTACTTTAACTGATCAACAAAGAGTAATTTGGAAATGAATATTGTATTAGTGTTACCGATCTGGCCTAAGACATCGACTTTTCCCTTTGCATTGTCACCAATAGTTATGTCACCACCATCAACCTTAATTAGGCCTTTTAAACATGGGTAATATATTGTCATATATCATGAATATCCACTGTCCAAATACCAAAGAGTCTTACATGAACTCTTTAGGAAATATCCCTACAAAACAGATTAGACATGGGGTATCTTTGGTACCCAGATTTTCTTGGGTCCTGAGAGGTTATCAAGTATCATTTGGGAGATCCCATACTTTTCTCACATATTTACTATAATAAGAAGATATATTTTGAGACACAAACACATTGATTGGTCCATTAGAGAATTTTATTTCAATAAATGGTATAGTACTTGAACTAATAGTGAACTGTCCAGATATTGGAATAAATTTAGTTTTAATGATCCTTCTTTGTCCAGGCTTATATCCTATAACAGTTTTATATTTTGGGGCAATCTGTTGTCCATGCAACTGAATCAGGTTATATCTACCAACAGCTTATTTTTAATACATTTCTTCAATTTTTCATTTGATAATTTGGGTTTGGTATTTTATTTTAACAACGAAGCACATTTTTCATTCTCAACATCCAGGGTTGACATATAATTTTCATTTAAAGAATTTTGTCTCTTTAATGATTTATATTTGTCCTTGATCTCATTAAATGAATCCTCAAGAATTTCACAATATTCAAATATTTCATCCTTATTCATATCATTCTCATTATACAACTCACTCTTATTCTCAGAATAATAGGCATTAATATAAGAGAGTTAAATGTTACCTGAGCTGTTTTTGTCTTCAAACATAAGTTGGCATGATTTTTCTGTTCACTATCAGAAACATCAGATCCACTAGAGATGACTTCTTAAGCACTCTAGGTAGATTTCATAGACATTTTATATCATTTTTCCTTGTCTACATATTTCTTATTGAATTTCATATTGGGACAGTCTTCCATAACATGACATTTTCATTTACACTCATAGCAAATTATCTCATTTGAGTTGTTATTTCATCTTCCATCTTTCATCCATTTTCCGTTACTGTCAAACTTTCCCATTTAGTGTTACTTTATAATGAATTTCTTTTTTCAGTAAAACTATTTGAACCTTCAAGCAAGATGATCCACGTCCTCATCACTATCTGAATCTAATTCTTTAATAGTTTAGTGGTCTACAAGTTCTTTATCTTTTTTTTCTGTTTGAGGAAGTAGTCTGGAATTCTACTGATTTCATTCGTTGATCCTAATTATCTTATTGATTAACCATATGTTATTCCTTTTACATCATATGTTTTTCAATTAGCTCATTCACTGGTATCTTGCTTATGTCACAAGATTTTTGGATGGAAACCGAAGTTCCCCTCTATCTGTCAGATAGGCATCAAAGCAGTCTCATAATCTCGTCCTTGTTGTCCACTGTATTACCAAGCAGACTCAAAGTGATAACTATTTAGTTGAACCCAAGATACATTTTAGAGATAGGTTCATCAGGAATCATTTTAAAATTATCATATTTAATAGTGTATGTATTTAGTCTCATTTCTATAAAATTATTTGTTCCCTTGTGAGAAGCATCTAATGTATCCCACATTTCAAATGCAATTTTACAAGCAGATATTCTATTTAATTCATCATCACCTTGATAGCAGTACATGGAATTCATTGATTTACAGTTATTGTTATATGATGATTTAGTCAACTGAGATCATTTATCCCTAGTATTAGCAGGCAATATATGTTTCTCTTCAATTTTGTGCCAAATTTCAGGTCCCATACTCTCTAAATTCATTTTCATTTTTAATTTCCACTGAGCATAGTTATTACCATTAACGAAAGGTGTCATGTTAGTAGTAGCACCCTAAACTCCAGTTTAAATTATAACTATGTTTTAAAAGATATATAAAGATATAAAAATTTAGAATTAACAGAAATTTTGAGATCTTCATGATACAACTAAAATTACAGTTAAAAATTTGAGTGTTGTGAAAAAACATTTTTCTAACCCTCTTATACAAAATGCTGGTCGAAGTGGATACTCGAGAGGATGTGGGTAATTGAGTTCCAATTAAAATTTCTGTTTGAAAAACATTATGTTTAATGAAACATAAAATTTTAAAAAGGGACCAATTAATTTGGGGAGTAGAAATGTAAATGTTCAATTGGTCAACTGGTTTCTCAAAGGGTGATTAGTCCTAAAATAAATCTGTGTAAAACACTAATTCAAAATTTGAAACATGATTAATGAATTAAAAAAATACACTCACAAACCAAAACTAACTATCAAAATTTAAAAAAAACATTTTTATGTTCTAGAAAATATAAGAAATTGATAAAACAAAGAAGGGTATTTGATGATTTTCACAACAATGTAAACAAGAGGATTAGTCTCAAGAAGAGACTTAATCCTCTCCAATTGGTGATCACCTACCAGTAAGCTATTTATATAAATAAACTTCTGATCCACACCCTAGATCGTGGTTTACAACATCCCATTAGGCTGTCTAGGTCACACATGATCTCTACCACAGTTATTCATGGGAAACAAAAGAAATAAGAGATTGATTATGAGGATAGTTTGATATCCTGATGTTATGATCAGGAGATAGGGTGTGTTATACAAATATATATTCACACTAGTCAAATAGAAAAGATAAAACACATCATAGCAAAAGATGAGAATAATGTTAAGAATTCTCTATGTCTTGTAAACTAAAGTTCTAGAATCAATTAATGTGGCAAATATGGTATTTGGTTCATGTTCTCGAAGTTTCCTTCATAACACAGTTCTTGTAATCCAGCTTCAGGGATTAAAATGGTTCATCTCATTGATGTCTCAATGTATATTAAGAATTTTTAGTGAAGATAGCTTATCACAGTCTTCTTGTAATTTCAAGCGCTAAGTTTTTCTATATTCATATTGGCACAGTATGTGTATCTTGCATCGTCGTCGTCATTATTATTGAATATCCTTATCATAAATGATGGGGTTCTTTTATATTACACGATTCTCTATACATAAGGATATTCCCACGTGCATTTACAACATACATGTCTACGGGTTTTCCTACAAAAAACATTATATAATGTCAGAAACATTAATTTGTCTATATATGATAGTTATAAATAAATTATAATTAATAAAATGAAAAAAAGTATTTATATCAATTGTTGTGAAATCATCAGACCTTTTTCTTCGGTTTGATAATTTCGATCTGTCATCTTCGGTGTGTCATCTTCAGTGTTTCGACTTCTGTCGGACAAACTTCTGTCTATCCATCTTCGGTTTTTCGTACATCATTTTCGATGTGTCATCTCCGATGTCAGTGTGTCGACTTCGGTCTATCAAATTTATGTCTGTCATACATCAGTTTCATTATTTCATATTCGGTGTTGGTGTGTCAACTTCGGTGTGTCTATCTTTTTTCTATCATTCTACAGTTTCGGTGTGTCATCTTTGGTGTCATTGTGTCGACTTCATTGTGTCAAACATCATTGTGTCAGACATCAGTCTGTCAATTTTCTGTTTCTGTCTTTGGGAATATAGGAAATGCTGTGAAGATTTTGTCTTGCATATACCATTACAATATGAATTGTTAATCTAATTTTATGTAAAAATAACACTGTAAACTTATTGATTCAAGGCTTATAATAGTTTTAATTATTAAATTATATTTTGTTGTGTGACATATTTGATTCACATAAAAATATAAAAATTGATGAACGATATGAATCATTATATTGATGTTATCTATGATTATGAAAAATACATTATCATGAATGGTACATCAATTTTTTTTTAGAATAATTACATGAATTGTGAAAACATATAAAATGTGGATGAAAATGTTAATAAATTAATTAAAATAAATAAGTTATATATATTTTTATCATTTAAAAAATATTAAAACATATTAAATAAAAATTATTGAGAATTAATCATATAAATTTAACACATTTTATGAATATTAAAAGAAGGTAAAAAAATTATGTAAAATAAGAATGATTAATTGAAATAATTGTAAAAACATTCAGAAATGTAAAAAAAATCCTACAAAATAAAATAAATTGAGTTATTAATATAAGTCTCAAACATTTTAAAGGCATAACACCTTTATAAATTATGCTAAATAAATATAAATCCTATAAATAAATTACTATTTTATTATATTAAAACATATTAAATAAATATGTATAAATTAATATTCAAAACTAAATAAATTAAAAAATAATTAATGTTAAAAATTAATAATTGATAATACAAATTAAATGAAATCATATTAAAATTTAATATAGAAAATTGAATAATTAATGTATAATTAAAAATTAAATGTGTAAGATTAATTACATTAATTACATACACAGAAACCCCTCAGTTCGAATCATGGCATATCCCCTTGTGGATTTACATCACATGGGGTGACTGAGTAAAGCGGTGATGTGGGCGTGATGCTGGCAGGAAGTGATCCAGGAATGACATAGGCTCAGTGAAATAGAAATGATGATGTAGGCACAATGCTACCCAAATTTTTTCGAACCTCATTATTGGGCCACATAGCCTTGGTCCAATGTTCTATGTAATAGATCATCCTCAACCAAAATAAAAAGTGGAAATTGATTTCGAAAATAAAGAATAAAATACGTACACAAGAAAATGAATAAAAAAGAATAAATAAAACATATATACATACATCAATATATATATATATATATATATATATTAGGTAAATGAGGATACAAATACACAAAAACATACACACACCTCACCCACCAGCCAATGGGCATATTGTAGCCCCCAAAGGGATAACCCACCAATATTCAATAAGCCCATAAACATTCATTTTATTTATATTGGACAAAATAACCTTACAACTTATGTCCATAGAACCATGGACCATATGACCCATCATATTCATTCAACACTATAGTATTTTCACAACTGATTCGGCCTCCTCATAAAACCTAGGATGGAGTGGCCAAGGCCATGCCTTGTGCATCCATTACCTCACTGAACATCATGTATGTTTGTAATATATGACCATCGGACAACCACCATCTTCATCAATCAGGTGTTTGTTTGGGGGAATCCTGATTCCGGACAGAAAGTTGGTTGTAAAAAATATCGTGAGAAACCCGTTGAAATATGGAAGTGAATATAAGCAGAATAAATAAATCAACATGGATGTTTTTTTAACATGAAAAAACCCTCCCATGTGGTGTATTAAAAAACCACAGGTAAATTCCCAAAATATCCACTATGAATTAGATAATACAATAATCCATGTAATGCCTGAACTTGAATTACAAATATAAGAGAATAGAAATCATGTGTGAAAACCACACCCCGATACGCCTCTGACTTCTCTCTGATAAACGTCCCACTGACACCATGTATCGGAAGATCAATTTGTGACAAAATGTCACCCTTATGTTGACAAAACGTCACACCATCGGAGATCTTCACCCGAACATGCGTCAACCTCACACCAGCTGGCGACAACCGAATTATATCTCCATCATGATGCACCACCGATCATTAACTGGGAAACGCCACCTGATCAGCGCTATCAAGAAGACATTAGATATGTGGCCTCTATCATCAATTATGTTGCCGCTGCTCCACACCTATCAATTTTCTACGTGCCACACATGCTACCACCAACGCGGTAGACCCATTCTTGATCTTTGGGAACTACATCTTGAACACCCTACCAAGAACATCGCCACATGTCCATGATAATTGTGTCGTCGTCTTCGTGTCCCACTGGCCACCGCAAAGGCGGCAACCCCTTATCGGGTCTCACTTACCGGTTACATATTGCTGGCATGCCCTTTCTCCAAAATATGTTTCTACATCCTCCTTATATAGACACCATATCAATAATAATCAATTAATGTAGTGAACATCCATTATTCCAACCATTAATATTGAGAATTAAATATCCATTAATGTTGGGGGAATATCCACAATTTATGGTGATAATAATCTCCCCATTATTAATTTTCCTCTCTCATCAATAATTGTGATGAATCCCTCCATTAATAAATTTCCTCTCTCATCAATAAATTTGATGAATCCCAACATTCACCACCTTCATCAAATTAATGAATGGAACCATACAACGATCCAAGTTGGAATGAAAATAGGTCGGTATCACACACCAACAATCATTATCTTTAGAAAATATGATGACGTCCTTTTGCACTTCTGATAAAATAAATATCATCTCCCCTATGAAAAAGAAAAACTAACGCCAAAATCTTCATCAAAATTGTATATTCACCTTCCTAATGAATAAGACCAGAACTGGAAACATCTGGATCCCCCATAATTGTGATTGTCACATAACCTAGCACACCTGAAGGAAAAACATTCTCCCCCTTGCACAAAATCCTATGATCCACCATGTGCATCACCTCTCTTATCTTGATTTAATATTCAAACATTATTCTGCTCCACACACGCATCTGTGATCTGCTTCGAATCTTCTACAATTCACAC
Organism: Viscum album; assembly: GCA_963277665.1. Lineage (NCBI taxonomy): Eukaryota > Viridiplantae > Streptophyta > Magnoliopsida > Santalales > Viscaceae > Viscum > Viscum album. Next base: position 352,543,314 of record OY728152.1, on the reverse strand, counting down.
GTTAAACTACAAGAAATAACCAACCTCCTCGGATACCACTTCTTGGGGGAGAATCCCGATTCCGGGCCAAAAATTTCTTGTCAAAAATACCGTGACAAACCCGATGAAATATAGAAGCGATATGAGGAGAATAAATAACTTATCACACACGATTTTTTATCGTCGAAAACCCCTCCCATGTGGAGGATTAAAAACCCACAGTGAAATTCCAAAAATATCAACTATGAATCAGATAATAGAATAATCCAAGTAATTCCAGAACATGAATTTCAAATAAGAGAGCATAGAAAACCTGTGTGAAAACCACACCCCGATACACCTCTTCCTTCTCTCTGATAAACATCCAACTGACGCCATGTATCAGAAGATCAATTTGTTACAAAATGTCACCCTTCTGTCGACGGAACGCTCCTACCTCGGAGATCTTCACCCGAACATGCGTCAACCTCGCACCAGCATGTGACAGCCGATTGATCTCACCATAATGATGTTCCACGGATCATAAACCGGGACACGCCACCTGATCACCGCTATCAGAATGACTTTCGATATGTGGCCTCTATCATCAATTATGTTGTCGCTACTCCACACCTGTCAAAAGCCGACGTGCCGCACATGCTACCCCCAACGCGGTAGCCCCCTTCTTGCTCTCGGGGAACTTTATCTTGAACAAACTGCAAAGATCATCATCACACATCCAAGATAATTGTGTCATCATCGTCGTGTCACATGGGTCACTGCAAAGGCGACAACCCCTTCCCGGGTCTCACTTCCTGGCTACATCTTTCCGGCACACCATTTCTCCAAATTATGTTTCTTCATCCTCCTTATATAGACACCATTTCCATAATAATACATTTATGCAGTCAACATCCATTATTCCATCGATTAATATTGCGAATTAAATATCCATTAATGTTGGGAGAAAATCCTCAATTAATGGTGATATAAATCTCCCCATTAAAAATTTTATTATCTCATCAATAATTGGGATGAATCCCTCCCTTAAGAATTTTCCTCTCTCATCAATAAATGTGATGAATCTCAATAGTGTTAGATGATCCAAATATCGAGTCAAGAAATCCTAACACCACATCCTCTCAATGAGATTAACGGAAACATCTTTGCAGTATCAAATGTAATAGATCGAGTCCTGCAACGTCGACACTGCCATCGCATGAATCCTTCACCAATTATGGAGAGAAACAATCATTGATCTGATTTCCACCATCAACATATGCCAACATTATTAGTGATGATGAATTTTCTATTCTCATACATCCAAAATCCTTCCATCCCATAGAGTCACCACTATGCCGGAAAACTATCGCTTCAGACCTATAGTGATCTCAGCCCAATGCCACCATCCAACACTCCCAATATCTCAATGGAACGCACTATCAATACTGCAAAGAATAATGTTCAATGACATAATTTTTCATTACTAGTCATCAAGAAGCACATCCACATCATTTTTGAATGTTTAAATAAACCCCTATATGGAGTAAGGGACGGCGTACGTTTGGTTCAATTTCATGGAAAATGGTATGGATTGGATATGGTCTTACAAGAAACAATTATATGGATTTCAAACATATTAAAAAACATAAAACATAATAAATAAAAATGAATAAATAATAATCATATAAATTAAAAACATATTGGAACTGTTCAACCATAATAAATAAATATTTATAAATTTAATAACATTCTTTAATTCCAATAATATTTAAAATTATTAAATATCAAAAAAAATATTGAAAAAATATAAAAAAAGATTACATTATAAGTTGTAAATTACAAAAAATTTAAAAAGGGTAATTTACTATATTAATTAAATTAATTTAAAAAATATAAAATTGAATGAAATTAAATAAATTAAAATTATTAATATTGAAAATTATTAAAGACTTCACTATAAGGATTGTATATAAAAAATATAAAATATTTTTAACATTTTATAATTTTTAATAAATGTTAACATGTTATTATTTAGTTAAATATAATCATATTTAACGATGAATACAAAATTATAAAACTTGAATATATTTCAAAATTATTAAATTATTATACAACAAAAATAAAATAATTATTAATAATACAAAAAATGGATAGATATTAAAAGACAAAAAAGAATATTAAATCAATAAATAGAAAACCTTGTACATATATATATATATACAAGCATATACATACATGTACACATACGGATATTATATACATATAAAAATATCAGAAAACACATACAGATACACATACACATTGATATTGGCTTATAAACATACACATACACATACATACAGTTACATACCCATTTAGGGACATATATACAAATCTATACATACACATATATACATACACATAAAAAGTAAAAAAATACATATACAAATACACAAACTAATAAAAATACACAAGTACATACACATATAAATGTGTTTGAATACTCATTCACATGCATTTTCATATACATAAACAACCATACAATTACATACAATTCACTAGGAATACATACAAATCTATACATATGACTATATATGCAAATACGACATTAACATACACATATAAACATACTCATGCACATACCAATGTACATAAATATGATGATATAAAAATACATATACATACATGAGGACATAGATAATCGTATACATATATACTTACACATACTCAAACCTGCAGATATAAACATAAAAACATATATAAATGATTATTCAAAAAGGAATACACATTCGAATACACAGATACATACATATGTGTAGATAGGTGTAGATAAAATACAAATTTATTAACACATACACATACACTTACACATACTCATACACATACACATAAACATATGTATACCAAACACATTCAACTATATACACACTTATTCATATATACATACTCACACATACAATCTATTGATGTACATAATCACAGACACTCACACCACACAACACAACATATGCATAAACAAACAACACATACAAAAACACACACAAATAGTCACACATATAAAAATGCATATAAAAATATTATTAAATGTTATATAAACTATTTTGATATATTTTAAATTCTTATATGTACTTTCTGATATATAAATATTCTTTAAAAATATATAGGAATGTATACATATATGTGGGTGTTTGTGTGTGTTAACTTATTCAATACGTCATATAGAAACCCTAAACAAAACCAACTCATAATTGTAGGACATTCATCATTGTTATAAAAAATAATATGGAAAGGGAATCCTGTTATTAGAACTTTTTTAGTTGTAGTGTTGAATATATCACTATATGAATTACTGTAACACGAATATAAAAAATAGGGAATTGATAGTGGTTGAATATTGGAATTTAATGGATTTATAAAGATAAATGATAATTATCAATTAGTATTAGATTAATATTATAATGAATTACGACATGATAGTTAAATATAACATATGATAATAAATTAATTTTGTTTATCACCCTGTGTAAAAATGAGAATAATTTGAACACCTGGTTGTTCATGTTGGATAACTCAACATCAGAACTACAAAATATGGCATAGCATATTGGGATGGTGGGAGTGGTCATTGTGTTCCCATTTTGGTTCGATACTTTATAATTTCTTTCACTATTGGAATCAACCTTTTATACTCCCATATTTAGTGTGTTTCACACTTAGTGGTGTTGAATGATAGGTAAGGGTCGAAAGAATTGACTCTGAATAGCTCCATCCTAATTGTTTTCTTTTACTACAAGGAATTACACACATGGGGGTAGATAACTTTGTATCCATATTCCCCCAATTCTCCAGGAAGATGAGGTATATGGGTCATTGTGGTAGATCATCTGAGAAAGGGAGGTGCTGGTTGTAGGCATTATCAATGAGTTGGCAGGGAAGGACATATAAGGATGGGTTGTGACCGTTGTAGGGGTTTTCAATGGTTCACGGTGGTATATCGTTTGATAAATTGTAGTAAATGTTGTAGGAATTGATTATGGGGTTCCATGGAATGTATTCTATGAATGTGTGGTGACAGAGATATCCATCGTCCCCAGGCCTGGCCTGGTAGGCATTGTCGATGGGGCACTATGGCAGGCTGTGGTGGTGACCGTCTATGTATGGGCTACTAATGGGGCATCATGGTAGTTATAATGGGCAGTGACTATGGTAGGAATTGTCTATGGGGTGATGTTGTAGGTTTTTTGAGAAAAGGATGTGAAAATCATGTCCATCTTCCCCATGTTTTCTCATGTAGTTTTGGTTAATGGGGCACTATGGAAAGTTGTCAGAAAATGGGCGATGATGGTCATATCCATCATCCCACCATATGGCCTAGTAGGAATTATCAATGGGGCATCATGGAAGGTCGTATATGAGATTCCAGGGAAGCCCACTAGGTTAGAGGGAAATAGGTTATGCCTTATCCTTTGTCTACAGAATGGTGACCAAACATGATGTAATATACAATGGGGGTTTGAAAACCTCATTCATAACCTTCTTCATGGACCCTAATATCTTGTTAATGCTCTTCCAGTCCATATTTATTTCTCCAACCAACTCTCTAGTCCATCGTAGACACAAAAACACATATAATGGATGGACTATGGTAATCCTTATATCATGTGTGTTTGTGTATATTCACATAATGATTCCACCTAGCAAAATTGACTAATTTCATCGATATCATTAATATTACTATTATTTCTCCTCCAGATTATTTTTTGTAATTTATTTTTAAATTTATGGTTCAATTTTTTTTGAATACATTAAGACAGATGGTTGATTTTCTAATTAAAATATAAATATTTAAATTTATTTGTAATTATAAAAACAAAAAATCCATGGGAAAATCATGTCAATGTGTGGTACACAAAAGAACATTGGAATTATATATTTTTTATTATAAATATAATACATTACACATTTGATAAAATTTATTGTATAAATTATGTTTTACTAAAAAGAAAAATAATACACTACAAATGGAATGTGTTTCATAAAATAGTGATAATATTTATTTATATTACAAAGATAACATATTTTACATGAATTATATTTTTTAAATGAACTAAATATTTATTATAAAAATAAATATACAATGTATTATGTTCTTCATTATTAGAAAATATATCATGTAATATATAAATAAATAATTTAAATGATTTCAATGTAAACCAACAATGTTCAATCTTTTATATTCATAAATTATGTTAAATTCATTTTAACCGTATTCAATACATATATTTAGTTTATTATTAATTATTTTTTAATATTATAAAATTGCGTATTCTAAATTATAATACATATAAATAAGTAATATATATTAATATTAGAAAATAATTTTTTAGGAATATTGAAGATAAAATGAATTGAATATCTAATGCATTTTTATTTATAAATATAGGTGATAAAGTTATTTTATAATATATTGTTGTCATAATATGTTATTTATTTTATTTATAAATAAATATTTTATCCTGAAATTTATATATTATATATCAAATCAGGATATTTTATTCATAAATAATTTTTTATATATTTACAAATACCATTTATACAGGTTAAATTGGAACCCTCATAAAGTACCCAACAATAAAAAATGAAAATGAAAATTCAAACACAAAACCGGATTTCAAATTCAAATGTCATTCTGTGATCTTAAACTGAATCATGAAATTTTATTGTTTTTATGGTGTGATTTTTCCTATAATATTGATTGGATTTTGAGGATATATTCTTGGATTATTTATTTACCAATAAAAGACTTCGGATTGATGGATTATATGACATTTGTGATTTGATTATTATTATGTATAAAATCATAGAAATGATACCATTATCAATTATTTTTGTTTTGTTTTGGGGGTTTTAGGAATGATTGTCTTGGGATCAGAGAATCTCGTAGCCATTAGAAGATCGTTTTTTTGATGGGTTTTATGATGCTTTCAAATGCAGAAAAAGCATCTGTGGGGTGAATAACCATAATTTGTTTTTCGAGTTTGTGCATCATTCACAAATTTTACAAGAAATAAACAACCTAATTTCAAAACATTTTCATAAAATATTAAAAAATACCATAATGAATAGATGATATTATGCAAGTTAATTTTATTTTTAATTTAAATCATTTCATAATAAATGATACCTCATCTTAGGAACATTTCTCAACATATTATTTAATAAAGTAAAACTCATTATGCACCCAATGTATCCATCTTCTTCATAAACTATATAGTCATAGTTTAGGAAATAAATTAAAGTCAATGGGTCATTATGGACATTAATAAAATCATAAAACCTATGTACCATTAAACATACTGATAGATAACAATATCTAATGACACATAAACATGAACATTTCCTATAAGAGTTTCTATTCTCATAATCTATTGTCTTGAATCCATCATCGTATTCTTCTAAGTAGGTGATATGGTTGAAAATTTTCAAAGAGAATTAAAATATAACATATATATGTATTTGATTCCCATAAACCCTCTATATAAATAGGAAAAGATAATTTTGGTAGAGGAGTGGTCAATATCATTGTATTATACCATTGAAGAGTTCCTCTAAAGGGGATCAACAACACATGGTCTATATTTAGGTCTTAAAACATAAATGATTAATATTTTCCCATCATAATCAATGTATGTTTTCTTATATAACCATCTTGGGAATCTATTATATTTGATAACATCTAAATCAAAGGGATACTTGGCTGGAATTATGAAATAATAATTAATACATTGAAATCATTGAAGTAGAGACTAAAACATCCAAAACATTTAATTTCCCAATATGTTAAGATTGTTATCCATCATCCACATTTATTAACTAGATTAATATATTATAAGTGATAAAACTAATTTTTTTAATGTAGATGATCACATTCAATGAGAGTCCAATATGGATCAAAACATTTTCAATAATCCTCCTTAGGTAAATCGGTTGAATCTTGATTATTGGAATACCCTACATGAGTCCCCCCCCAAAAGGGATATATATGTATAATATTTTGAAACGTGATTGTAAAATATTAAATTCCAAGTCTGAAATAAAGGAGTTTGATTTTGTTTTTAATTATATAGAATATTAATTTTCATGTTGTGAGTGTAATTCTATGAGAATTAAAATTTAAAATCATATCTATGGTTTGTCTCAAAATTCTTATCTAGATATTCTAATCATTCGTACCCTTAATTGGCATAAAAAAATTTCAGAATAACATTATGGGAAACATACCCTTGACAATATTTCTGAATATTAATATGATAATTTTAATATGAAACAGAAATTATAATATGTTTGATGAGGGTGATATCTGTTTTAGTTCAGTATAATACACATCATATATCTCAGGGATGATTGAATGGAAAAAAATCATGTATGTTTCAAAACAGTTTTTGCTATCCCTAGATAGACATGAAATTATTCTTTTTAATTATAAAAAAAAGTGATATTGGACTAGCTCATCTACATGGTGAGATATTATTATAATAATTTCATAATTAATGATGATTCAATTATTGGTAACCTACATATTAATGATCTGAAATAGTCTCTTATATTTTCAATATATTTTTGAATCATTCATTGAAGAAGTTATTTCTATCTAAACAAGAGAATATATATTCATGTAGAAAATTCCTTTCATGGATGTTTTCAAAAATTAAAATATTAAAAGTATTGTGGTTCCTCTTTTTTGAATAGTTTGAAAATGTGATATTTTTTTAATATTATCCATTTATGAAATAGGGATACATGGATGATAGATCATATTAAATAACACCTATAAATATTTTAGGATGGAACACTTTGTGGGAGATATAATAGATTTCATTAAAAATTATTTTGGGTATTATGATATTCTTATTAACTGACTCCTAGATGATGCAATTTTCACATTTTTTTCTATTAATAGGAATATATATGAAATTATTCTTTTCGTATAGATTTATATGAATATAAATATCTAGATATAAGACATGATTTTATCATGTTTGAAGGAGTTGAATTGTTATAATGACTCTTGGAACAAAATCCCCATAAACTATAATCTATATAAAAAAAATTTTATGTTCCTCACATGTGGGGGAATTTCCTAAAAATAGATCCCTTCTGGATAAATTTAATTTAATGCTGTTGGATTCAATAATAATATAATCCTTTGATAAAAAATTTCAACTTGAAAATATTCTGAGGTGTGAATTAAGATATACATTTCTGTATATATGAGAACATCTAAATAAAATGAAACCCCCCTCTAATCAATCATTGAAAAATGTCTTTTAAAAACATTATAAATGATTTTGGGTGAGAGATTACTTGTAGCATCCCAAGAAAAATAATGAATATTAAATTATAATATTTATTAATATTTATTAATTAAATATTAAATTTACATTAAAAGGTTTTCTATTTTTCATAGCGTACCCAATACAGAACAATAGTTTTCTTTGAAATCATACGTTTCTCACTAATAATTTAATATTATTATTTTAAATGGAAGTTAACTCCTAATCATTGTATTGGAGGTAATGAAAAAACTAACTACAATATGATTATAAATGTTTGTTAAATGTATATACTTTTATCCAATAAATGTTATAGGCTTCAAATGTGAATGAATCTAATTTTATGATAAATTTACATTAAAAGGTCGATTTACAGCCTTTTAATCGAGAAACCACATTAAATATATTTTTGGCCACATAAATACATTACATTTGACCAAATAAAATACTTCTTTAGAATGGGGATTCCAAAATTTACTGTGTGAAAATTTATGGAACTTTTCGGATAAAGTTCTTTTTTAATGATTAGTGAAAAATATTATATTTTAATTCAAAACTTCCTTTTAATATAATTTATTTATATGGTTATATTATATTTTTAATTGGTTTTAATTTTTAATTAGAATATATTTTTACCATTTAATACAATGATGGTCATTGGAAGTTATTTCAGATTGAAATTGGACATAACCAAATGTCAATCTTTTGATATATATTGTTTCTTAAAAACACAATATTTGTTTTGACAACGAGATTTAATTTTAAATTAATTAAAGAAAATTATATGTTATGAATTTTGTAAAATAGAAATCATTTTATAATTTTTAATACCAAATATATCTGAGGCTGAATATTTGGAATTTTTCTGAAAAAAATCAATTATTGATGAATCGTGAAACCACTTAGTAGTATTTAAAAAAACAAACTTTTTCATTTAAATGAATCTTTACCGCTTCTATGAATTTAATTTCAAAAATCCAACATACATGGTTGTTATTAATTACTATAATTTAATTCAATATTGTATTTTAATTTAAAAATTCCTTTTAATATAATGTATTTAGTCCAGAGAGAGTCATTAGTGAGCCAGAAAGTGCTTTACGTGCGGCAGATATGAACACATGGCTTGTGACTACCCGACACACCATACAGATAACCAGAAGATGGTCGATGGACAACTGAGGTAGTTGCAGTGGTTTGATCAAGGAAGTCATCAAGGAAGATAATGTGGTCGGGGAGGAGGTTGTGCAACATGCAGTGGGTGGTGATTTGAGATTCTACCGCCACCAACTCCAAGAGGTCCATCCCAACCGTAGAGAGCAGGTGGACAGGGGAGAGCACTGCTCTAAGAAGCTATGTCCTATGACCATGAATCTTTGGAGAATATTAGAGGTACAATCTGGGTCTACTCCACCCTAGATGTAGTTTGTATAGACATATGTTCTAGTAACCCTTTTATTTCCACGGCCCACATTCATATCATAGAGATTCCAACGGAGATATAGGCTCAATTCATATGACAAGTGACTCCTACGGGAGCGGACTAGTTATACACAGTCCATTCTAAGATCAACTGTGTTAGGTGCAATGTGTGGTGTGTACGCATGGATGGAACCTTGTTATCCTTCACCAGTGATAAGAGAACCATTACAGTACAGGACAGACGTACCTAGAGGAGGGTGTAGTCGATCACTCATCAGTTGATTAACCTTACTCTCATGAAAGTTGATGTTGAGAGTCAGAACTATCCTTTAGTGGAGGACATGTATGAAGATGTCTTCCCTGATTATGTCCAAGGACTACCTTCACACAGAGAGGTAGACTTTTGTATCGACCTGTACCCAAGGACAACACCTATATCTACACAATCATATCGGATGGCTCCTACAGAACATCATTAATTAGGGGTAAAATTGGATGACATAAAGGTAAATGGTACTCTAACGAAGTGGTAGTTCTAGATATGAGAGGTCCACATTCTGGAACACATTATCTATGAGCCTGGGATTGGGGTGGATTCAATGATTTTAGAGGGTGTGATTGCTAGGGAGAAACCAATGAATGTAACTGAGGTGTGAAGTTTCCTTGGGATGGCCAGATACTACAAGAGATTTGTGCCTGACTTTTCAAGAGTTTCATAACCCTTGTCAGCTTTTTTGAAGAAGTGGTATACCATCATATTGATAGAGAGATGATAGAAGAGTTTATCGATTCTGAGACAGAGACTGGTGAGTGATAACATCTTGAGGCTACCTAGAGAGGGTGTGGGGTATGTATTATATCGTGACACATCAGGGACCAGATATGGGTGTGTCCTAATGTCAGAGCAAGTAGTGATCACATATTGATCACGTCAGATGAGAAAACATGTGTTGAACTACAATACCCATGAAATGGAGTTAATAGTATTGGTATTCTCCAAGAATATAATGTGGAATTAATCGGTTAGAGAACATTTTACTATGGTTTATGATCACAATAGACTAAGGTACCTCTTCACTCAGATGGACCTGAACATGAGACAACTGTGATGATTAGTGTTCCTCTAGGACTATGACATTAATATAGTCTATACTTCTTGGGAAGGGTAACAGATTATAAGATTTACTAAGTAGGAGGTTTTTCCTACACATGCTTATTGATGTGACCGAACAGGTAGCAGCAATGCAGATATCCATTGTGGATGGAGATGGTGCCTCTTACCTCTAGTCAATGACTATCACTCTATCGCTTCCTTAATGAGTCCGGGAGGCACAACATGTGGATGTTGACTGTGAGACTCGACGTGCTAAGATATCCTTGGGTCAATCAACAGATGGAATTTTTCATGGTTGGGAGGACATCATCTTCTTTAGGGGACGTACCATGGTACTTCTGGCGTCAGCACTAGTGGACAAGGATGATGAATGCTTTAGTAGTTTTTTTTTTCACAATTCCTCACTTCTCAGCATGTGAAGGCCGAGCATCAGATTCTATCAGGATAAACAAAGACACTTGGGATTCTAGAGTGGAAGTGGGAAGTGATCTCCATGGACTTCGTGACAGGCCATCCAAAGAATTATAGGGGACATGATTACATATGGATAATCATTGACAGACTCACCAAGTGGGCCCTCTTACTACTTATTAGAGATTAGGGATCAGTGGAATGTTGGGGAGGCCTCTGCGTCGAAGATATTGTACGGCTCCAGGGAGTGATATCAGTTATCATCTTTGACTGTGACACAAATTTCACATCCCGGTTGTAGAGGTGATTGAATTTGGCATTTAGGACTCGCCTAAATTTGAACACCACCATTCGGCCACAAACAAATGGTCAGACATAGTGAACCATACATATGCTGTAGGACATGCTTCATTCATGAGTCCTAGATTTTGGCAATAGTTTGGAGGATCACATTCCCTTGGTAGATATTTCCTACAAAAAAGTTTTCTACTCCACCATCGGTTTGGTTACATTTGAGGCCTTGTATGGTCAACCTTGTAGAAAACCTCTATGGTGGACAGAACTAGGGGACTTGGCATTTATGGGCCTAGAGTTGGCATGTGATACCACTAAGAAGGTGTTGATCATCTAGTAGCGGATGAAGACTATGAAAATATGGAAGAGTTTTATGTTGATAGGAGGTGGAGACCACTGGAATTCTAGGAAGGGGACCATGTATTCTTGTTAGTCTCTCCTCGACGGGGAATATGCCGATTTGGCTGAGGTGGTAAGTAATTAACTAGGATTGTTAGATTTTTCCTGATACTATGAAAGATTGGCGATGAGAAATACCACTTCGCACATCCACTATAGTTGGAAAGGGTGCATAAAAACTTCCACCTAAACTAGATGAAGGAATAAGTGCATGACTCATCTCATATCATCAACCAATGGGAGCTGGATGAGGATGATGGGGAGACATTTATGTAGGTTCTATTAGTGATTGAGGATAAATATAAATGAGTCTTTCATTGGTGATAGATAACTCTAGTACGTGTTTGCTGGCAGAAAAAGATCCTACAAAATAGAACTTCGCGGTAGGAGACTCATATTCGTGCTCAGTACCCCAATCTTTTTCCCACAGTCAATGTTGTGGCTTTCGAGGACGAAAATCCTAATGGTGGGAACAAGGTAAAGACCTGGATTTTTTCATAAATTTTTTTTAATTAATGAAATTTTATGTGTCTGTGAAAATTTAGGATCCCTGAATCCGAGATCCGGTGTGCACGCAATTAATTTATGATCATTTTCTTTGGTAAGTTCATAAATATTTAACAAGATTTTTATACCTTTTGAACTAGTGCTCCGATTAAAAATATGAGGGCCCCGTTGAATCTGCAACGACAGGAGTGGCCTAAGGGAGGCATTACATTTACTATAGTAGGTCCCTAGAAGATGTTATGTTTTGTGACATTTAAATGAAATGAAATTAAATGAAATTAAATGAAATTATTTAATTTTTTTTTGTTTCCACCAATAGAAAAATGGAGTGTGGGACACACATTGAGTTAGGACACTGAATGTATTGACATGAAAATTAGTAGGTAATGAAATTTTTTGGGAATTATAAAGAAACCTAATTTATGAGCCCAATTAATTTCCCACGTCGTTACATACCCTCCCTCTATCATATAAATATAGAGATTGGGGAGGGGTATCAGACAAGATTTTCCAAGAAACGAAGTGTTGTAGGAGTGTCATAATACTGATCACTTAGAGGATGGAGCTGATCCTAGTGGGAGGTGATGTGGGACAATGAAACCCTGAACCAGAGTATGACGTTTGAGCAGCAGTTGGGGTAGCTTGATGTGGGGACATCGAACAATGAGACTCCCTCAAACGCGATTTCTATCCAATTTTTTATGTAGGGGGTTTTGTGGATTGAATTTGGTTTTCCCTGTAATTCTTCCTAAACTGTAATGAATTGGACAACTCATGAAAATGATGATCCATTAATTGATATCAATGTGTTGGAGGGTGTGTATTTTTTTGATCATGTTTGGAATCAAGGCATAAAATCAAGTAGTACATTACCCTAAAACTCCCCCATAATTATCTCAAAAGTGGATGGTGTGGGCGGATAGAAGCAATTCCCAAGCACCTATTTCTGTGCGTTGACTGTAATCACAAAATATTGGAGGTGGAAAAAATTTGAATTACGGCCTACTGAAGATAAGGATGAGAACCCAAGATCCCGCAGGCACAGATGACTCATGAAACAGGCCCTGGTGCATGGCCAGAGGCCTGACGGACACCCTACCGCGTGCACCGGTGTCGAAAGTGTGTTCGGAGGAGGTGTGGAGGGGCGCGCCCCTGGCGGCGCGCCCATGAGGATTCTTGGTCGGGACCAGCACTGGATGCGGACTACGCATGTCACGGAAGGAGCAGAGGTCTCCGGTTCGAGTCGGCCCAGCGTCCCAACATGCAGGGCTGCATTGGGTCAACCCCCATGGGTTTACCCTATTGGTGACTTTTCAACATGTCTTCCCTACCCTGACACACAACATCTATGTCTCCTTCAAGGCACATGACGCCAGGAAGGTGGCACCACAGAGTCGGCCCAGCGTCCCAACCTGCCGCCCAATAGACCAGTGGGCCGACCCGTGGCCCAGTGGGCAGACCCACTGCCAAGCGGGCTGACCCGCATCCCAACAGGGTCAGGCCAGGCCCAGTGGGATGGGTGACTCGGGTTGGTTCGACCCTTGTCAGCCTCGATCAGCCCATGTTGAACCTGGTTGGGTCGGTCCGACCAAAGCGGACCGGACTGTGACCCCATATTGTCTTCTTTCACAAAACGGGCAATAACTTCACAATAGAATGTCTGTTTGATGAACCATATGTGGAATCAGTATCCATAGGATAAGGAGTTACTTTTTGAGACACTCCATTTGAGTTTTGGATAAATTTGTGGCATATCCCAGTTATGTTGAATACAAATCCAACTGGACCCTCAGTACATAAATGCTTGTATCTCACAAAACGTGCATCCAATAAACAATTCATTGGCAGTTTTGGGACTATATTGAGGAGTTAGTTCTTTTGAAAAAATTTGTGTTGACATCCATGGTTATCTTGATGTGGTTAGTGGATTGAGAAGCATTTCTCCCAAGCAGACTATGTATGGAACCCTACTGCTGGCTGAGACTGGAAGACTGCATAATGATTGGCCCAAGGGGAAGAGGCTATGTGTGACCCAGTAGGCCAATGGTGGGGAGCGACTCTATGTGACCTAGTAGACCCACGATACATGAAAGGTAGAGTACATCAGTTAGGCCAAGGTGGGATGCGACTCTATGTGACTCGACATGCCGAAGGTGGAAAACAGCTTTGTGTGGCCCGTCATGCCCACAGAACCCATGAGGGGTGGGTACCACAACAGTTCAAGGTTTGTGGGAAGCAAATCTATGTGACCTAGAAGACCCACTGTACTCGATAGAGGAGGAGTTCTCTAGCAGCTAGGGAGTTCAATGATGAGATAACCCTTCCTTCCTTGAAAAAAAGTGATCCCTTGTGTGAGGTGAACTGTGATGTGTACTTTTGCTTCATGCTTTGTAGCATTTACATTGTTGATCTCTAGGATACTAATGAGGGTCTCGAGGCCCAACTGAGTATCGTTATGCTCACCCCTTCATGGGATTCTCCTGTAAATTCTTGAGTCTATTGTAGATAACGTATATCATTGATTAAGATTGAGGAAGCGAGGACTGTATGGTGCATGGAGCTAGAATATTTGGCATGATGTGATCCAGGGAAAACATATCGTGACTTATTCCTACACTTCAGGTAGGATCCGTGGTGGATGATCCAGGAGATGCCTTTCACTTTTCAACTTTTTTTTACTTTTTCAATTGTACTTTTACATTTTCCAGTTGGACTTGTATTCCAGCCCCACATTACTTTCAGCACTCTCTACTACATCAATTTATTTCACAGTCTCTTTTTTTGCATTCTACTATGTGTGGATGCCACTTGTTGAATTCCACACTATGAGTTTATACATGTTTAAAGGAAATTACTTCCTGTTTTAGGGATACAACATTCTGGTGCCAGCTGATATCCCCTAGGCTATGGAAGGTGGGTTTGGGATAGTCACGACATAGGACCTGGGGGAGGAGTCCTAAAAAAACATTAATTGATGCATTCAAATCATTGTTTTCAAGACCAAATATTCTAACACATTTATCTCCAAATTTGATTATAGTTTTAAAAATCAAAATATATTCTAATATAAAGTTTAATATTTCCACTGACAAGACTAAATCATAATTTTATGTAGAATACCACATTCTATACAAGTCAATGATGGATCATATGATTTTCCATAATCATGCTAATTTACATAGGTTTTTTTTGTAAATTATAATATATGGATTAAATTTCCCAATAAAGGGATATATATGCATAATATTTTGAAACATGTCACTAAAATATTAGAATCCTTGTTTGAAATAATGTAATTTGGTGGTGTTTTTATTTATATAGAAGATTAATTTTCCTGTACTGAGTGGAATTAAAAGTGTATTAAAAGTTGCAACCATCTATTTTTTTTGTCTAAAAAATTTTATTTGGTAATTTTAATAATTCTTATAGTGAATTGGAGTTCAAATATCCACCAATATAGTCATAGGAATGATACCCTTGCAAGTATATGTGAATATAAATCGAATAATTTTAATTTCGTTTCATGAATGATTATAAGATAGATGAAATGTTATATATGTTTATTTTTTTCATCATACCCATCATTTATCTAATGGATTATTGAATGGAATGTAGAATTCATATATGTATCAATTCTATTTTTTATATCTGACAACAGAGGAAGACATTATATTTTGATCGTAAAAGATGGTGATCATGAACTAGCTAACATTCATGGTGAGTGTTTCTTATTATAATGTCTTCTAGTTTTCTAATGATAATTTTCATACCTAATTAATAATGATATAAAACATTCTTTTATTTCAATAATATTTTTATCATTCATGTAAGAAGGAATTTTATGTAAACATGCGATTTGTGGTTTGTGTAAAAAAATCATATAGTATATTTTCACAAAAATAAAAATATTAAATGGATTGTCTTTCTCCATCTTAGATATTATAAAAAATGTGAATAATTTTTTTTAATTCTATCCATGGGAGAAGTGGGGATACATGGAAAATAGAGAAGATTAACAACTCCCGTATAATTTTGGAGGATGAAACACCTTAATGGGATATATATAATATTTTATTAAAATGTATTTAGTGGATTCAAATATTCCCATTATTCTTATACTCGAAGATGAAATTCTATCATATTGTCATAAATTATGAATATAAGTGAATTGGTTCTTCTAGGATTGATTTATAAGAAAATAAATATCATTATTCACGAAATGATTCTATAATTCCAAATAGTGGGGAATTGGTTGATGGTTTATTTGAAAAATATCGCTATGACATGACCCTATAAAAAATATGAATGTCCCTCAAAAAAGGGGGGAATTTTTTATAGATGGATTAGTTCATGTTGAAATTATATTTATTGATGTGGGATTCTAGGATATTATAACCCATTGATAATAATGGTGCTACTTGATATTCATGTGAGGTATGAATTTAGATAAGCCTGTCATTATGTCTGAGAAAATATTTATATAATGGAAGCCTCATATTTTATAACAATGATAAATGTCTTTTCAAAACATAAAAAATATTGTTGGATGAGAACTTCCAAGGGTTACATATTATCTGATTCATTGGAGTTGTTTGATCTGGGATGGAGCACTACAAAAAAAACAGTGACATGAATTTTGTTGATGATAATTATTATACATTAGAAATGTATTCATATGTAGATGAAAACATGTTTCATGGCATAGTAGTGGGGTTTATTGAAAACAATCATATAGTTATTGATTATTTGAAATTGTAAACTGACAAAACCCTTTTTCCATTTGACACATATCTTTTTATATTTAAATTAATTAAATATTATTTTTTATCTAACTATACATTTATAGTGATTCAAAAAAATAAATTCTTGAAGATGAAATATGGCTACTTACCCATAGGAGAGTGTTTTTTATTTTTCATGAATAGTGAATCCTTCGGTAGGTGTTGGATGGATTTCGTTTGGAATATGATAGATTATATTTGAACATCATAGTATCATAATAAAATGAATTGATGAATGTTGGTGTGATCATAGATTTAGAGGTAAATATTACTAGAGGGATTTCCGATGTATTTATTATCCTGACCATTGAGTAAAACCGTCAAACAATGCATCATATTGATGAGAATTTGATTCAAAGAACATAAATAAGGACTGAAGAATCATTTTCCTAAATTATAATGACAATATGAGCGTGTGTGATAGGATTTTAGTGACTGAAAAATGTTTTTAAATAAAATATCATTTATAATATAGAATCACACACTTTATATTTCAAACACATAACCACTATGCTACAATGTTTTTAGTAATGTTTTTATGATAAAAATTTATATGTAAATTTATTTTCATTCAATTCTGTAGTAAATTTTATTTGATGAAATAATTCATTATAAATATGAATATCATTACAAATTATTTGAAAACCATTTGTAAATACCTATACAAATGGTTTTCCAATCCAATGATATATGTATTTCAAATTTTGGTACATTTATGAATGGCATTGGACAAAACATTAGTATATATTATTTAAAAGTATGTGATACTGACAGTTTTATCCAAACTATTGAGATATCAATCATATATACCAACGGTTTTGGAAAAAACATTGGAATAATGTAATTTTTATGGATACATGAAAATAAATTGTATAAAAATATTTGTATAGATTTTAAAAATACCGGTATTTCTTTTAAAAATCGAGTGTAATAGTGTCATAGGATGGTTTGAATACCAATGTTATTGGTCAAACCCTTGGTATAAGGTCAACTTAAGGTACATATACTAACATTTTCTCAAAACCATTGGAATAGAACCATTTTCTAGTTGTGTTGAAAATGGATTTAACCTTCATAAACCAAAATTCAATGAACTAGAAAACCCACTATGATGCATTAATACCATTAATAATGAAAATAAAATTTGATTCCAGGAAGAAATTTTTCCACCATCTCTCAATAGAGAACATCTAACAAGGGAATGATGCATAAGCTTTGGTGATTTTTTAATTCCAAAAAGAATGGGTGGAAATATTTTAACATGGGATAATGTAACCCAAATAATCACATAAAACATGGCCCAATATAATATAACCTATACCAAATATACATTCATCCACATTAATATTAAACGCATTGGATAGTGGGGAGATACACATACATATGTTTGGAGATGAGAAGGGGTTATTAATCTGAATCTCATTACTCTTCAAATTTCATTAAATTCAAGTCAGATGATCCTGTAACATTAATGGATGATCATTTCCTGTATATATGTTTCTGATTCACTAATGCAGATGACTATGAAATTATCCACTTTAGTATGTCATACAATTAGGTGGAACACTAAATATATTATTCCTAGGAAATATATTAATCATAAGGGTCAATCCCTGGGCGTGACTACTAGGGGAAAAATGCATTTATTGAAATATTCCTTTACTATTATCTTTATTTTGTGGGCCAATTTACACCTATAATTCCACAAATAGTATCCCAAGCATTCATTATTTGTATGTATTATTCCATGTATATATCGTCTATGCATGGAATTCTCAAAATAAAACTGTAATCCCTTTTTTTAAATAATACATCCATTTTAGAATAACATTATATGTTATTATAATAATATAAACAAGAGAAAAGAGTGGTATCCTCCCTATCAGAAACCGATAGGCATGTGGACATCATCCCAAATTTATAAACAAGCCATGGGATATTCTAGGTATTGAAATTGGTTTCAACTCTGGTCCTACAAATGAGTCTATTTTGAATAATAACACTCGATCACGTGAGGTATCTTTAGATTATTGCATGGGTGGGGGATAATGTTTACCTTGACAATGCAAATATGGGGGAAGTATTTTGGATATATTATCTGAGTTCATAATGAACCATGTTTATGAATCATGATCCACCCATTATTTTATAAAAAGAGATATCTTTATCATGCACATGTATTGATATCCCATTCCACCAAATATTTTAGGGATGCATGAATTATCCCAAGACAACAAATGACTATTTTACCATCATTCATAACCCAAAAGAACATGTCCATGTGAGAGTGAATTCGGTCCAAAAACATACATGTAGCTTAAATAAATTCATATTATATATTGGAATCGATTGAGCTACATCATTTATATGTGTTTTGTCCCCTACTTTAGAGACCCTCTAAAAATATCAACCCTAACTTTTTTTTCTGGAATGTCGATTATTATTGAGAGAACCACTATTTTTTTGACCAAAAATCACAAGGATCAAAAAATATTTATTATGTTTATCAATAACTAGAATAATCGAGGATCATAAAATATATTTCATTATATAAGAGGTCTTCCCCGAGATGATAGAAATATCTGATTTGGAATAAATGACCAATTATAGGGATGATTTCTAATATGTTTGGATAAACATAAAAATACTTATGAATTCTTAAAGAGTGATCCTTGAGGAAAAAAAATATACCATCAGCAACGAATATATGGGAAATATGTGGACTTCTTCTATACACCTTCCCCCATGAAATATGATGTATTTAGTATCCAAATAAATTAAATTATAAAAAACCCTAGCCATCAATAGAAGACGGAAAGGGGAAAATTGGTCACCCTATCAGAACCCCCTGGTAAGGTTGATGCATTGAGAGAGTGTACCATTCATATTGATCTTTTTGGATAATTGATAATTTTTTAAAGCCTGAGAAGTCTAATAATAATATTATAATGATCTGTTAATTTAAATAATAATATATGCAATCAAAATTAATAATTTCTTGTTTTTAAATTTTTTTAATGAAATGGGAATTATAAATTGTCGTTGAATGTGTTTCATTTTTAATTATTGATATAGTTTCGTATAGTATGTTGTAATTTATTATACCTTATTATACTACACAAGTGATCCATCCTGTTAGGAATAAGTGAACATTCAACAATACTCATGGAAGTGTAAATCATTTTAATAAATGGATACATAAAAAAATTCCGTTATATACCACCTATGAATTATCGAGAATGGAATTCCATAATCCTAAATTGCTCACTAAGAATATTTTTTGTGATGCATAATAAAAAACATGTAAATGATGTTGTAAGATATTTAGTCACATTACATTGGTTTTTAGAGGTATTATTCATTGCATAAGTTCTTGGGGATTAGAGAAACCAGTTTACATCCATGACAGAGCTTGAATTGAGAAGAGAAACTAGTTCAAAAAGTGCTGAATTTATATAACTAGGAAGGGTTTATCAATGATTTCCAAAAAGTTTTGATAAATATGAGTTTAATACGTGTGAAATTAATAACTAATAAAAATATATGCTTTATCATTTCTAGAATTTGTGATGATGAAACAAATAATTATCATTATTTAAATTATCGTAGTTAAAATCAATATTTATCAACACTAATATTATAAGGTATATATATATATATATGTTTTATGAGATCATTTTAAATTTTGAGCTAATAAAAAATATTTCAAACAATGTAATGAAATATTAAATTAATATATATTAAAAATAAATGAATTCTTAAAAATATTAAAAAAATTAACCATATTAGGGAATATATAATCATAAATGCGTGATTTTCAAACATTCCTGAAATTTAATAATTAAAAATAAATAGACTGCAAAAATACTAATAAATTTTTTATGTTTTATTAATTATATATATTAATTTAAAAAATTAAAAATGAATATATTTAAAATGATGATTAAAAAATAGAAAAAATTTATAAACCTAGTATATACATACATAATAAATTCTACAAATCATTACATGAATTATGAACATGTACATAAAATTTGATGAACATACTAAAAAAAATTTAAATAAATTATTTTTTATGATTTCTAACATTTCAAAAATATTAAAACATAATAAATAAAATTTAATTATTCTTAAAAAAATAAATAAATAACTTGCTAGGAATATTAATTCATATTAAATATTTATGGAAAAATTCAATCATTAATTGAAATAATTTTAAACTCATACAAAAATGTAGAGAATCTTAAAATAATGCACTTAAATAAATTAATTATATGAATTTCAAACATCATAAATGCATTACACAATAGTAAATGTAATTGAATAAATATAAATCACACCCTATGGGTTATTTGCATCGCATGAAGTGACTCAGGAATGTAGTTACATGGGAATGATGTAGACAAACAATGATGCAAACATGACACAGGCCTGGTGATAGAGACTATATGAATCAGGTATGACACTACACCAAGCCTCCAGGAAATTTCTTGGGCCACATGGTCATGGGCCTACAGGCTATGTAATGGATCATCTTCTACCCATATAAAACAATGCCATTGATTGCACAAAAAAGAATAAAAAATACAAATAATAAATGAATAAAAATAAATAAATAGAAAATATATATATGGTACTCACATATTCAAATACACCAAAAGACATAGAAACTCCTCACCCATTGGAAAATGGGAAGGCCATAGCCCCAACCCCCACCCAAGGAATATCCCACCTATATACAATATACCCATAAACATCATTTATTATTGATATTGGCCATAAGACCCATACATCTTATGCGAAGACCACGATGGCCCATAGGCCCATACATTATTCTGCATCTCTATATGAATTGTCACAACCAATTTGGCATCCCCTAAAAAGAAACGATGGACAGGCCCCGACCACACCTTACACATCCATTATCTCACTGAACGTCTTCAAGGATTGTATTAGATGACCGTCGAACCATAACCCTCATCGTTAACTGTTTAATCGCTGACCCGAATTAGTGGTCAATGAAGACATCTAGCACATAATCTCTCTAAGCTACACAGACACGTCGACCATGCATCGAATGCTATTGCATGACCTCTAAAACATTGAAACCGCTACTGCGTGATGTTATCATCAGTGAAGGGGCACCACCGCAGTTTCTCTTGGGTCCACCGTCATGCAATTCCCACAACATTTGCAATGGAGATTTGTTGCCCCTCCTACATCCACAATCATGCCATCCCACGTATTCACCACCTCCCCAAAAACCTGCCGCTCAAAACCCATTGGGATCCCGGTCCTGAAGCCACCATCCATCTATCGTCATCTCTTTATGGTATGCATTTTCAAGAATACAATGTACGATGTTCAAAGACCCCATCTATCATTATAACTCATCGTGAAGCACATCACCATCATTTTAAATTCATTAAATAAACCCCTAAATAATATTAGGAATAGCTTATGTTGGAGTTCAATTTTAGAGAAATTTGGTGGGGGTTGGAGATGGTCAAATAGGAATCAATTGCATGTTTTTCAAACATATTAAAAATATTAAAAAATTACAATTAAAAATGAATATATATTAATCATATAAATTAAAAACATAAAGAAAATATTGAATCTATTAAATAAATATGTATTATTGATAAAATATGATTAAATTCAGAATATATTTCACAATAGTAAATATAGAATATGAATGAAAATATTAAATTATCTTATAAGTTAATAAATAAAATAAAATAAATTTCCAAAAAAAATAAAAAGTGCATTCATAAAATTAGTTACATGAATTACAAGTGGAAATAATTGAATAAAATTATATAAACAAATAATATTATTACTGCTAATTATTGATGTATTCACTACATTAAATATATATTATAAATATAATATCTAATTAATAATTTTAATTTATATTAATTGTTATATTTTTACTATTAAATTTAATATATACATATTTAAACATATAAAAAATAAATATCAAATCTGAATATATAATGAAAATGTTAAATGATTATATAATAGAAATGAATAAATTATTGAAAACATTAAAAATATAGTGATATTAAAAATAAATAAATGAAATTACATTAATAAAAAGACATACATATTCACACATACATATACATACACATACATGTACACATTCAAACACAATATTCTCATACACATATTGGAAATCACATACTCATAAACATAAACATAGTCATCGGCATATAAACTTACATATACATGTATGTACACATACCCATACATAGAGTTACATACCCATGCAATAAAAATCATATATATCTATCCATACGCATACATACATACACATAAAACATAAACAAATACATATACAAATAAAAATACTAATACGCATTCACATGTACATACACATACAAATGTATATGCATATACGTGCACCTAAGTTTTCCTATATATATATACACATCCATACATATGCACACATGTGCATTTACGTTCATACAAATATATACATATGACTATGTACACACATACAATATTCACATACACATACACACAAACGCATGCACATACACATGTACATAAACATAATGTCATATATACACATATACATACATTCAGGAATACATAAACTTACACATATATACTTTCACATACATATACATATACACAAAAAATTAGCATGCACTTAATAAAACAAATACTCATTCACATACACACATACATACATATGTGAACATATATATACATACAATACATATTTTTCAATACATACAAATACACTTACTCATTCACATACACATATATATTTATATTTTTGAAAATCTTCGTACACATTCTCATAAAAATACACATTTTATAACATTGTAAATCCCAGGTTATGGGACTCTAAGACATTGAAAATTTTCTTGATGTCATTCCAGAGAAAAGCATTCAGATGGCGTGTAATTCCGAGGTCCCGTGTGTCTGGAAATAATTATATAAAAATGTTAAGTGTTTTTATATTACGCACGCGTGGTTAACTAATGAAAATGGTGATATCTCTTAGTCAGTTGATCAGATCGGAAATCCGAGACCATGGATGGGTCTGGAACATGGTGTTTACCAAAGGCGCAACATAAAGAAGTCGGCACGGGATGTTCGGACCCCTCAATTGTTAGTGGTGTATTAAATGGATAATTAAATTAATATATTCATTTAGTAACTCATAATTTTATAACTCCTAAATGGTTTCTCAGATGGAAAAACTGAGGGTGTTGTTGTGTCTAGAGCGGGCTGTTTACCATAGGCGGGGTGTAAAAGTTGCGGGCATGGGCCTGCGAAGAGAAATGTCACCCAGGGGAAAAAATTTCATTTCTAAATGACCACATAGGGATTTTTACCACTGGTGTTCTTTTTGAAATATCAATCATGTGGAGTCTTAGAATGGAAATTTGGTACTTCCGTGAGTACAAAATACATCGTTTTTCCTAGGCGCAATATACAATGAGGATGCGCAGTGATTTCAGAGTCCGCACCAAGCGGGTTTCCTATGAATAGGAAAACGGGAGTTGGGTGTTCTCCCTTATCTATCCTAGTCTCTCTCTCTCTCTCATGTTCTTCGGCATTCTTTTTAGTTCCTCGTTGGATCGAGGAACGATCTCCGTCGAAACCTCGGCTTATCGAAGGTGGAGCCTCGGGGATGCATCACCTACGAAGCACATCAAAATCGAAGTAGGATTTCAGTTATGTTTTCCACCCCTTCGTTAATTTTGGTTGTTTTGAATTCTATAGTTTTAGAAATTGGGGTGTTGGCCGAACGGACACGTTCAACGCCTGAGCCCCATTTTGTTCATCGTTAATGGACGTTCTTCATCCAAATTTTCAAATGTGCGCAAACCTTGTCAGATAAATTATGAGGGGGAAAGCGAAGAGAAGCCCTTTCTTCAAGGATCTCGAACCCATGTTCGGTTTTGGATTTCGGCCACCGGAGCGGTGACGGTGGTTGTCGGAAGCCAAACTCGGGAAAGGGCGGTGGCCGGAGGTCGGGGTGGGGCAGTGGGGGTTCGGGCGAGGTGGCTGGAGCGTATGGGGTTTGGACCGAAGGTGGTGCGCGACCGGAGGTGATCGGGTGACTGAGTGTGCTGCTGGCCCGGTTGCAGCCAAGAAGAGTCAATGGTTGCGGTGGACTGCGTGTGGCATGAGGTGGCATCGACTGGGCTAGCGCGGCGGCTTGGCGGAGAGGAACATGAAGCTGGAGTTGGAGCTTCAGCACGTGCAGTAGGGGAAAGGTCGGGCTTAGGCGAGGCGGTGGCCAGCCGTGTAGCTCAGCGGAAGGAGAGGCCGGAGAGGGGAGCACTGGGGCGGTGCTACGTCGTGCATCGCGGGCCGTAGCGAGGCGCGGAGGTGTACTGCTGTGGGTGTCGGCCTGTCGTGGTTGAAGGAGGAGGCCCTCGAGGCGCAGACCTCGGGGGAGGAACCAGTGGACAAGGACCCACTATTTTCGGGTCTTCCGGGAGCCGACGAAGACCGGACCTCTGGCCGGTTAGCTGGGGAGAACCGTGCATGAGGGGTCCGGTGCGACTGGAGCGAGCTGCGGCGGTCTGGACCGGGCTGGCGGTCCACACTGGGTCGGTCGGTCAGGACCGGTCCACATTGCGCCCCCATGAATTCGGGGGGCCGTAAGTTCCAAACGACTCATCCATTTGATGCGTCGTCTATGGCGGTGAGTTCGTATTGGCGGGACAGACTGTTTGAAGTGTGTTCCGGGGTTTTTGGATTCTGCTCCCGAAGAAGGGTGCCCCAAAATGCGTTAACATAATAATATTAAATTAGTATTAAGGTTGCGGCTAAAGTGGTTCGCGAGCCGAACGTCTGTTTGACACGCTTTCAGAGGCGCGATGGCCCCGGAGTTGAGACGATCATTCCATGGATGGTTCAGAACCTTTGCGGGTTGGTTTCGTTGCTCGGTAGCACGAATCACAATGTGAGTAATTAATTAATTATTAAATTAATTAATTAATTGTTTTGTCAGACCTAACCCCTGCATGGGATGTCCGATTGATATTCCTGAAGTGGTAGTGGGACCCCAGTCCTCGTGCGTACTTTTTGAGAGGCTATCTGAAGCGTTCGAGTTGGAGACTGGGTGTGGGCCCAACAGGGCCTAGATCGCGCGTTTTATGGAGGAACACCACTTTTTCACCCATCATCCATTTGGGGTGTTCGAGTACCCATTTCAATGTTATTTTTAGAGGGGATTGCAACGGTGCAATCTTCCCTCCTAAATTCGGGCCCGAGGTGTGGGCCCCATGGGGCCCCATTTACGTATAACGCGGGGAATTGCAACTTCTGCATCTGAAGTCAGTTTTTTTGCGCCGTCAGTGGCGTTGTGACTCTGACATTGAGACGAGGTTGACCAGGTTTGTTTCAGACGATGATGTAGGACTTGAGGCATGGGCCCCACGAGATGTCTTTTGACCAATGTGCATCGTATTGCGACTTTTTCACCATACATATGTTCAGGGTGAATGAATAGTTTTTTTGATTTGTTTTTCTGAGAGCTTCGGGAGGGCGCAGTTCGCCCGAACTTTTTCGGGATTATGGTGTGGGTCCCACCTAGGCAGGCTATGGTGAATAGTTCCCTTTTCACAGGGTGTCCGTTTTGGGCGATTGAGTAATCAAACCCGTTTTTTTTTCAAGGGGATCACAGTGGTGTGATCTGTTTGTTCAGTTTCAGGATCTTGGTGTGGGCCCCCATGGGCTGGCATTGGTGAATAGTACCATATTCACCGGATGACCATATCGTGTGACTAAATGGTCTATCTCTCGTATTTTATTGTGATATTTTCAACGGTGTGACTCGTTCGTGCATGTGGAGCCTCGTTTATGATCTTATTAAATGTATAAACATGAAAGGGTGTTGGATGGAGGTCCCTTTGTCACACTCTGAACCAACACACGGTAGCGATGTTAGTAACACTCAGTGATGTCAGTTGCTGTGCTATGTTATCAGACCCATTTATAGGTCTACCCTCTAGAAGGGCTGGGCAGTGGGTTGCCTGACGACTTATTCTGGGACTACCCTCTAGGAGAGACTGGGCAGTGGGTCGCTTGTTGAATTCATTCAGGTCTACCCTCCAGCAAACACTGAGCAGTGGTTCTCCTGTCGACTTCTTTCAGGTCAATCCTCTAGAAGAGCCTGGGAAGTGGGTCTCCAGTCGACGTGTTTCGGGTCTACCCTCTAGAAGATTCTGGGAAGTGGGTCTCTTGTCAACATCTTCTAGGTCTAACATCCATCTGAGGGGGAATTGGGTCACTTGTCAACGTA
Source organism: Viscum album (assembly GCA_963277665.1). Taxonomy (NCBI): domain Eukaryota; kingdom Viridiplantae; phylum Streptophyta; class Magnoliopsida; order Santalales; family Viscaceae; genus Viscum; species Viscum album. The sequence continues at coordinate 352,515,834 of OY728152.1, read as the reverse complement.
TTCCAGGTCTACCCTCTAGCAGAGACTCGGCAGTGGGTCTCTTGTCGACGTGTTCTAGGTCTGCCCTCTAGTAGAGACTAGGCAGTGGGTCGCTTGTCGACGTGTTTTGGGTCTCCCCTCCAGCAGAGACTAGGCAGTGGGTCGCATGTCGACTTGTTCTGGGTTTACCCACCAGAAGGGCTGGGCAGTGGGTCACGAGATGTTTTATTAGGGTTTACCCTCCACTAAGGCTAGGCAGCGGGTCACCCATAGGAATTTCATAATTAAGACTTGTTATGAGGCTAGCCGGTGACTATATCTCTATGACTACTGAAGCAGGATCCTTGGATGTACGGATCAGCGATGTGACAGTTTTGACGTAACCTTTGGATATACGAGAACGAGGGGCACTTTTCCCCCCGAGACACGTCCTTGGGACGTGACATGAAAGCTGTGTGGGGGAGACATTGTCGCCCAAAGTGGATAGTATCGAGGTGTGGTGATTGAGCACCTTTGACTTGTGCCTCCTAGGTTGATGTACGAGACGTTTGGGTTTAGTGTTGGATATCCTTTTAACTGTTGGTGACTCTTCATGGGCTGATCATAGAGATAGAGATCCCCTTAATCTCTCATTTGGATTTCTAATTGAGCATATATATACATCCTACTGTTGATCCCACTCCTTGGGTTCCGTTACTCTCCCTCTATGAGGGGCGAAGATGCGTGGGGTATGCCACGTTCTTTCCATGTCTAGCTCCTCTTGGATGGACGAGTCTACTCTCCCACAATAGGGAGCGAAGACTCGACGAGAAGTTCGTCTTCTCACTGTCTCTAGCTACTTGCATTTGGATGTGTCTTTTTCCTTTCTCTTATTGTGTTGAGCTGCACTCTCACTCTTTATCACTCTTATATTGTTCTTTTCTCTATCTGTGGCTCACCATTTTAGTTCCTCCCTTGTTTATCCCTTGATCTTTCGGGGCGTCCTGCTGAGTATTTTTATATTGACCCCTGCTTGGGCTTTTCATGCACTTTGTGTTCCCTTGAAGACGACGAACAGGTCGGTCGAGAATACGAAGGAGCGTAAAGGACATAGAAGCTTGGGTTGTGTTCAGTGGTCGTAGTAGGACCTTCTCGGTGTGAGAATCGCATTGGTTTACCTTTGTTTTACCTGTTTTCGGGTTGTGCCACCTTTCTGGTAGGGTGCGTGTTTTTTCACTTTTACTGTTCAGTTTACTTTTAACACTTATCTTGTAGCTGTTAGAGTTTGATGCATGTATATTGGTTCACCTTTTGTAGCAGTGTTGTATCATTCTTTCCCTATCTTTGCACTTTTTTACTGATTTAGCTGTGTGTGTGTGTAAAGTTTCATAGGGAAAGGCCTCCCCTAGTATGTTGTGCCTTCGGTGCTAGTCGTCAGCCCCCAACCTATGGAGGCGGGCTTGGGGTTGTTGCGGCTCGAGCCCCGTTATAGGTCGGGTCATGAAAAAGTTATACCAGAGGTGGTTCGTTACTTGGGGCGATGTTCGGACATCCCTAAAAAAGAATTGGTTCAGTTTTGGGGAAAATAGCATAAAAAACTCTTGAGAGCGTCTCTCAGGTAGGGAGTCCAGTGATGGTGCAGCGACCGATGTATCGATTCATGAGGACCCTGATAACACGCTTGTCGACTCAGCAAAATGAGACAGTTGTTGCAGGGAATTTGGTTCATGCATCATATTGGATTGATTCCTTGACTGTCGTTCTTGAGTCAAATCCCCATCGTTGTTGATATATATATGTTCATTTGATTGCGGTTCTCCTTGATCGAGTTCAGTATGTCTCCGTGATGACAGCCATCCAGGATATTAGCTCCGGTTTGTGATGATGATTTCGTGAGTGAAGGGGCCTCAGTTCAAGATCAATCATATGATTACCCTTCCTCTAGGAGGACAGGAAGTTGCGCCTCCCCCTGTGGATTAGCGGATAGTACTGGCAACGAGGGTCGTTGATGAGCATAGGAGGGGCGCGCTACGTGAGTTACAGCATCGAAGACCTCTAAGATTCCACGATGAGCCATTCCCTCAGGCAGTGGAGGGTTGGCTAGAGTCAGTGGTATGCCTCTTTAGGATTTTTTGGACACTAATAGGTTAGATGGTGGCATTGAAATCCATTCTTTTTCCACCCCACAGTTTGGCATGGTAGAGCCAGGGTTACTCAGATACTCGCTGAGTCGTCACCTTCATGAGGAGATTTGCAGTTGTTGTTTCATGAAGATTTTTATGCCTACTGCTTATGCATCGTTCAGATCCAAGAGCTCCTATAGTTTCAGTAGGGAGGGATGACAGTGCAAGTGCACGTGACTAGTTTCTTAGAACGTTCACGTTTTTACTCGGACGTGGTCTATGAAGGAAACATCCGAGCGTAGAAGTTTGAACGATATCACTATAAAGGAGATTCTTTCCAGTTTAGTTGCATTGTGAATCCTCACCCTTATTAGGGTACTAGAGCAGGAACTGGTGACAGAGAAATTTCTAGCAGCAGGACCTCGATTGGTGGGGCCTTGAAGCCGGAGGTTTGCCCTTGATGAGACTCAAGAAACATGGTTAGGGGCAGCGTAGAGCACCAGGATAGCCCAGGTAGGACTAGTGATATGTTTGTGATGTGAGAGATCACATGGCGTAAGACTACTAGACCAAATGTGCTGAGTCTTCTAGATAGTTGGTACATACACCTCCACAACGTAGGTAGTTTCGTGATAAGAGAACTCCCGGGGTGAGGACATGGTGGTCCCCAGGGAGTCTGTGTTTGCAGAAAGAAGGAAGAACTGTGGTTGGTGGATGATGATTCGTGGTCCTTCCACCACCACTAGGCAGCCCATGTCTTGCTCCGGGAGCTGACGGACGGGCCGTGGGTGGCTGTGTGATGTTGTTGTCTACAATCTTGTTTCGTAATAGATGACAAGAGGTATGCTCTGTGTCTTTTTCTAATTTTCGTAGTAGAACTTGATAGATTGTGTGTGAGGTACTTTTTCAACTAACTCCTTCATCAAGGGGTTACCGAGGGTGACACGGGGCATCGGGGTAACCCTGTGTTGGTGCTGGTGGTGGTAGTTTTCCCCTGAGAATGTGGAGACACTATCTTCGGGGAAAGAACATTTTGCTGTGCTCAGACCACTAGTTTCACAGGTGTGTCCCCACATAGAGATACTTGAACCGGAGACGACGGTTTTGGCTGGTGTTTCTGTAGGAGGGTACAACATGCCTAAAATTGATGAAGTCGAATCCTTTGCTGGTTGAGCATGTAAGAGAGTCTTGATCATGATGCACTGACTATCAAAAATGTGTGACCAGATATCCTTGGGTGTTTCACCAGATGGTTATTCTGAAGGAGGTAATCAAGAGACCATGTTCCAGGAACAAACCGTGATTTCAGTCACGATGTGGAATGTATAGGTGCGGCCAGGAAATACCCCAATGCAAATGGTTGAGAGGTTTCCAACCATCTTGCCCTACCCACCCAACTGTAGGAGTGGGCGCACAGTGTCTTCCATGTTTCGTAGCATATGCGGTGTGTGTGTATTCATATGCATGTACTCGAGAGTATCAGACCTTATAATAACCATTCCTTTGGTTTGTGTGTTGTGTGAGCATGGAGATGTGGATGTTTTCATAGGCGCGGTAGAGCTAGGTGTGAGCACTGTTTCCCATGTTTATTTTCCTAGTTTTCCATTTCGGGGACGAAAAGTATGATTGAGGTAATCATGTATGAACCCGGGTTTTGGTACTCCGAGACTTTGAAAATTTTCTTCATGTAATTCCAAAGAAGAGCGTTCAGACGGCGTGAAATTCTGAGGTCTGTTGTGCCCAGAATTTATTATAACAAAATGTTACATGTTTTTGTATTACGCATGCATGGTTAACTAAATAAATGGTTGATATCTCTTATACCATTGATCGGGTAGCAAATCTGGGACCACTGTTGGGTCCGAAACGCGATGTTTACCCTCAGCGCGACATAAAATAAGTCGGTGCGGGATGTTCAGACCCCTCTATCATTAGTGGTGAATGAAATGGATAATTAAATTAATATATTCATTTAGTAACTCAAACTAGTATAACTCCTAAAAGGTTTCTCATATGGGAAAAATGAGGATGTTGTTGAGTCCGGAGCGGGCTGTTTACCCTAGGCGTCATGTAAATGGTTCGGGTGCGGGCCTACTTAGAGAAATGTCACCTAGGGGCAAAATGGTCATTTCAAAATGACCACTTAGTGATTTTTATCACTGGCATACTTTTTCAAATAAATTTTAAGTGGATTCTTTGAATGGAAATCCAAGACTTCCGTTGAGTTCAAAATATGGCGTTTTGCCTAGGCGTGATATAAAATGAGACGGCGAGGTGATTTCGGATTCCGCGCCAAGCGGGTTTCCTATAAATACGAAAACCGGAGTTGGGGGTTCTCCCTTCCCTCCACTATTTTTTTTATCTCTCTCTCTCTCTCATGTTCTTCGGCATTCTTCATCGTTCTTCACCGGATCGAGGAACGATCTTCGCCGAAACCTCGGCGGATCGAAGTTGGAGCCTCGTAGACGCATCGCCTACGACGCGCATCTAAATAAATGTAGCCCTTCGGTTATGTTTTACGCCCCTTCGTTAATTTTTGACGTTTTGAATTCTATAGTTTTAGAAATTGGGTAATTGTCCGAACAAACACGTCCAACGCCCGAGCCCCATTTAGTTCATCATTCTTGGATGTTTTTCATCAAAATTTTCGGATGCGCGCAAACCTTGTCGGATCAACGATCGGGGGAATGCGATGCCAAGACCTTGCCTTGAGTGTCCCGAACCAGTGTTCAGTTTTAAATTTGGGCCACCGTAGTAGTGACGGTGGTTGTCGGAAGCCCGGATCCGACAAGGGCAGTGGACGGAGGTCGGGGTGGCTCAGCGATGGTTCGGACAAGGTGGCCGGCGTGGATGGGGTTCAGACCGAAGGTGGTGCACGACCAGAGTTGATTGGGCGGCCGACTATGCGTCTAGCTCGGGCGCGGCCAGGAAGAGCCGATGGTTGCAGCGTGCGGCGTGCGACCTAAGGGTCGTCGACCGAGCTAGCGCGGCGGCGTGGCCTAGAGCCCCAGAGAGCTGGCAGAGGAGGTGCTGCACAGATAGCAGGGGTGAGTCCGAGCTTCAGTGAGGTCGCAGAAGGTCGTGCGGCTCAGCGGGAAGATGAGGCCGGAGAGGGGAGTACTGGGGCAGGACTGCGTCGGGCGGCGCGAGCCGCAATGAGGCGCGACGGTATGCTGCTTGGGGGCGCCGCCCCGTCGCGTTTGAAGGAGGAGTCCCCCGAGGCGCTAACCTCAGTGGAGGAACCAGCGGACAAGGAATCGTTGTTTGTGTGTCCTGCGGATGGTGACAACGATCGGCCTTTTGGCCGGTCGGCCAGGGGGATACAGACCCGAGGGATCTGGTACGACTGCAGCGAGCCGCGACCAGCGGGGCGCGGCGGTCTGGACAGGGCCGGCGGTCCGGACAGGTCCGGATGGTCTTCTGTGGTGAGTTCATATCGGCGTTAAGTACTGTTTAAAGTGTGTTCCGGGTTTTTTGGGTTCTGTGCCGAAAGACGGGTTCCCCGAAACGCGTTTACGTAAAAATATTAAATTATTTTTAAGGTTGCGACGAACGTGGCTCGCGAGCCGGATGTCCGTTTGACACGCCGTTAGATAAGTGATGGTCTCGAAGCCGAGACGATCTTTCCAAGGCTTGTTTGTAACCTTTGCAGGTTGGTTTCGTTGCTAGACAGCACGAAACACAATGTGAGTAATTAATTAATTATAAAATTAATTAATTAATTGTTCCGCCAAACCTAACCCCTACTAGGGATGTCCGATTGACGCCCCGTCGGTTGCAGCATGACCCCTGTCGTCATGCAGAACTTTTGAGATGCTTTCTGAAGCTTTCAGGTTGGAGACTGGGTGTGGGCCCCACAGGGCCTAGTTCGCGTGTTTTACTGTGAATCGCCACTTTTTCACCCGAGATCTGTTTGGGGTGTTTGAGTACCCGTTTATGAGTTATTTTCAGAGGGGATTGCGATGGTGGAATACACCGCCCTAAATTCGGGCCTGAGGTGTGGGCCCCATGGGGAACCATTTATGTATAACGAGGGAAATTGCAACTTCTGCATCCGGAGACCATTTTAGGCATTGTTAGTGGCATTGTGACCCTGACATCGAGAAGCGGTTGACCAATGTGGTTTCAAACAATGAATCCAGAGTTGAGGCTTGGGCCCCATGGGCCGTCTTTTGAGTTGTGTGCAGCGTATAGCCACTTTTTCATCACACGTCTGTTCGGGGCGAATGAATAGTCGTTATGATGTGTTTTTCTGAGAGCTTCGCGAGGGCGCAGTTAGCCCGAACATTTTCAGGATTGTGGTGTGGGTCCCACCTGGGCAGGCTATGGTGAATAGTTCCCTTTTCACCGGGTGTCCATTTTGGGTGATTGAGTAATAAAACACGTTTTTTTCCCAAGGGGATCATAGTGGTGTGATCTGTTTGTTCAGTTATAGGATCTTTGTGTGGACCCCCATGGGCTGGCTTTGGTGAATAGTACCATATTCACCGGATGACCATTTCATGTGAGTAAATGGTCTATCTCCCGTATTTTTTTGTATGGTTTTCAACGGTGTGACTCGTTCGTGCATGTGGAGCCTCATTTAAGATCTTATTAATTGTAGAAACATGAAAGGGTGTTGGATGGAGGTCCCTTTGACACACTCTGAACCAACGCACGGTAGCGATGTTAGTAACACTCAGTGATGTCAGTTGTTGTGCTAAGTTATCAGACCCATTTCTAGGTCTACCCTCTAGCAGGGCTATGCAGTGGGTTGCCTGATGACTTATTCTGGGACTACCCACTAGGAGAGACTGGACAGTGGGTCGCCTGTCTACTTCTTTCAGGTCTACCCTCCAGCAAAGACTGAGTAGTGGTTCTCATGTCGACTTCTTTTAGGTCAATCCTCTAGCAAAGCCTGGGAAGTGGGTCTCCAGTTGACGTGTTTCGGCTCTACCATCCAGAAGATACTGTGAAGTGGGTCTCTTGTCAACGTCTTCTGGGTCTACCATCCATCTAAGGGAGCAGTGGGTTTCTTGTCAACGTATTCCGGGTCTACCCTCCAGTAGAGTCTCGGCAGTGGGTCGCATGTCGATGTGTTCTGGGTCTGCCCTCTAGCAAAGACTGGGCAGTGGGTCACTTGTCGATGTGTTTTGGCTCTCCCCTCCAGCAGAGACTAGGCAGTGGGTTTCCTGTCGACTTGTTCTGGGTTTACCCTCCAGCAGGGTTGGGCAGTGGGTCGCGTGATGTTGTATTTGGGTTTACCCTCCACCAAGGCTAGGCAGCAGGTCACCCATAGGAATTTCAGACTTAAGACTTATTATGAGGCTAGTCGGTGAATATATCTCTGTGACTACTGAAGCAGGATCCTTGGTTGTATGGATCAGCAATGTGACAGTTTTGACGTAACCTTAGGATATACGAGAACGAGGGGCACTTTTCCCACCGAGACACGTCCTTGGGATGTGACTTGAAAGCTGTTTGGGGGAGACATTGCCGCCCAAATTGGATAGTATCGAGGTGTGGTGATTGAGCCCCTTTGACTTGTCCCTTCTAGGTTGATGTACGAGACGTTTGGCTTCAGTTTTGGATATCCTTTTAACTATTGGCGACTCTTCATGGGCTGATCATAGAGATAGAGATCCCATTAATCTCTCATTTGGATTTCTATTTGAGCATATATATGCATCCTACTGCTGATCCCACTCCTTGGGTTCCGTTACTCTCCCTCTATGAGGGGTGAAGATGCATGGGGTATGCCATGTTCTTTGCATGTCTATCTCCTCTTGGATGGAAGAGTCTACTCTCCCACAATAGAGAGCGAAGACTCGATGAGAAGTTCGTCTTCTCACTGTCTCTATCTACCTGCATTTGGATGTGTCTTTTTCCATTCTCTTGTTGTGTTGATCTGTACTCCCACTCTTTATCACTCTTATATTTTTCTTTTCTCTATCATCTGTTCACCATTTTAGTTCCTAAATTGTTTCTCCCTTGAGCTTCTGGGGCATCCTGCTGAGTATTTTTATATTGACCCCTTCTTGGGCTTTTCCCGCACTTTGTGTTCCCTTGCAGATGACGAACAGGTCAGTAAAGAATAAGAAGGAGCGTAAAGGACATAGAATTTTGGGTTGTGTTCATTGGTCGTAGTAGGACCTTCTCGGTGTGAGAATCGCAGTGGTTTACCTTTGTTTTACCTGTTGTCAGGTTGTGGCACCATTCTGGTAGGGTGCGTGTTTTTTCACTTTTATTGTTCAGTTTACTTTTCAGCACTTATCTTGTAGCTGTTAGAGTTGGATGCATGTATATTGGTTCACCTTTTGTAGCAGTGTTGTATATTTCTTTCCCTATATCTTCACTTTTTTACTGAGTTAGCTGTGTGTGTGTGTGTAAAGTTTCATAGGGAAAGGCCTCCCCTAGTTTGTTGTACCTTCGGTACTAGTCGTCAACCCCCAACCTATGGAGGTGGGCTTGGGGTTGTTGCGGCTCGAGCCCCGATATAGGTCGGGTCATGAAAAAGTTATACCATAGGTGGTTCGTTCCTTGGAGAGATGTTCGGACGTCCCTAAAAAAGAATTTGTTCAGTTTTCGGGAAAATAGCATCAACAACTCTTGAGAGCGTCTCTCAGGTAGGGAGTCCAGTGATGGTGCGGCGACCGACGTATCGATTCACGAGGACCCTGATAACACACTTGTCGACTCAGCACAATGAGACAGTTTTTGTAGGGAATTTGGTTCATGCATCGTATTGGATTGAGTCCTTGACTGTCCTTCTTGAGTCAACTCACCATCGTTGTTGATATATATATGCTCATTTGATTGCGGTTCTCCTTGATCGAGATCAGGATGTCTCCGTGATGACAGCCATCTAGGATATTAGCTCCGGTTCGTGATGATGATTTCATGAGTGAAGGGGCCTCAGATCAAGATCAATCATATGATTACCCTTCCTCTAGGAGGACAGAAATTTGCGCCTCCCCCTGTGGAGTAGCGGATAGTACTGGAAACGAGGTCCGTTGATGAGCACAGGATGGGCGCGCTACATGAGTTCCAGCATCGAAGACCTCTAAGCTTCCATGATGAGCCATACCCTCAGGCAGTGGAGGGTTGGATATAGTTAGTGGTATGCCTCTTTAGGCTTTTTCGGACACTAACAGGTTTGATGGTGGCATTGAAATCCATTCTTTTTCCACCCCACAGTTTGGCGTGGTAGATCCAGGGTTACTCGGATACTCGCTGAGTCGTCACCTTCATGAGGAGATTTTCAGCTGTTGTTTCATGATGTGTTTTATTCCTACTGCTTATGCATCGTTCAGATCCAAGAGCTCCTACAGTTTCAGTAGGGAGGGATGACAGTGCAAGTGCACATGACTAGTTTTGTAGAACGTTCACGTTTTTACTCGGATGTGGTCCATGAAGGAAACATCCGAGCACAGAAGATTGAACGATATCTCTATAAAGGAGATTCGTTCCAGTGTAGTTCCATTGTGAATCCTCACCCTTATTTGGGTACTGGAGCAGGAACTGGTGACAGAGAAATTTCTAGCAGCGGGACCTCGATTGGCGGGGCCTTGACGCCGGAGGTTTTCCCATGATGAGACTCAGGAAACATGGTTAGGGGCAGCGTAGAGCATCGGGATAGCCCAGGTAGGACTAGTGATATGTTTGTGATGTGAGAGATCACATGGCGTAAGACTACTAGACCAAATGTGCTGAGTCTTCTATATAGTTGGTACATACACCTCTACAATGTAGGTAGTTTCGTGATACGAGAACTCCCGGGGTGAAGACAGGGTGGTCCCCAGGGAGGCTGTGTTTGCCGAAAGCAGGAAGAATTGTGGTTGGTTGATGATGTTTCGTGGTCCTTCCACCACCACTAGGCAGCCCATGTCAAGCTCAGGGAGCTGACGGACGGGCCGCGAGTGGCTATGTGCTGTTGTGGTTTACAATCTTGTTGCGTAATAGACGACAATAGGTACACCCTGTGTCTTTTTCTAATTTTCTCAGTAGAACTTGATATATAGTGTGTGAGGTACTTTTTCAACTAACTCCTTTCTCGAGGGGTTACCGAGGGTGACGCGGGGAATCGGGGTAACCTTGTGTTGGTGCTGGTGGTGGTAGTTTTCCCCTGAGAATGTGGAGACACTATCTTCGGGGAGAGAACATTTTGGTGTGCTCAGACAACTAGTTTCACATGTGTGTCCCCACATAGAGATACTTGAACCGGAGACGACGGTGTTGGCTTCTGTTTCTGTAGGAGGTTACAACTTGCCTAAAATTGATGATGTCGAATCCTTTGCTGGTTGAGCGCGTAAGAGAGTCTTGATCATGATGCACCGACTTTGAAAACATGTGTGACCAGATATTCTTGGGTGTTTCACAAGATTGTAATTCTGATGGAGGGAATCAAGAGACCATGTTCCAGGAACAAACCGTGATTTCAGTCACGATGTGGAATGTATAGGCGCGGCCAGGAAATACCCTAGAGTGTATTTGGGCCGTTCAAGAGTCATGCAAATGGTTGAGAGGTTTCCTACCATCTTGCCCTACCCACCGAACTGTAGGAGTGGGCGCACAGTGTCTTCCATGTTTCGCAGCTGATGAGGTGTGTGTGTATTCCTATGCATGTCCTCGAGAGTATCAGACCTTATAATAACCATCCCTTTGATTTTTGTGTTGTGTGAGCATGGAGATGTGGAATGTTTCATAGGTGCGGTAGAGCTAGGTGTGAGCACTGTATCCCGAGTTGCTTTTCCTAGTTTTCCTTTTCGAGGAAGAAAATCTTGAATGTGGGAATGATGTATGAACCCGGGTTTTGGGACTCCGAGACATTGAAAATATTCTTCATGTAATTCCAATGAAGTGCGTTCAGACGGCGTGAAATTCTGAGGTCTGCAGTGCCCCAAATTAATTATAACAAAATGTTACATGTTTTTATATTATGCATGCATGGTTAACTAAAGAAATTGTTGATATCTCTAATATCATTGATCGGATAGGAAATCTGGGAACACTGTTGGGTCTGAAACACGATGTTTACCCTCAGCGCGACATAAAAGAAGTCGGCGCGGGACGTTCAGACCCCTCTATCATTAGTGGTGTATTAAATGGATAATTAAATTAATATATTCATTTAGTAACTCAAACTAGTATAACTCCTAAAAGGTTTCTCATATGGGAAAAACGAGGACGTTGTTGAGTCCGGAGCGGGCCGTTTACCCTAGGCATCATGTAAATGGTGCGGGTGCAGGCCTACTGAGAGAAATGTCACCCAGGGGAAAAATGTTCATTTTGAAATGTCCACTTAGTGATTTTTATCACTGGAATACTTTTTTAAATAAATTTTAAGTGGATTCTTTGAATGGAAATCCAAGACTTCTGCTGAGTTAAAAATGTGGCGTTTTGCCTAGGCGCGATATAAAATGAGACGGTGTGGTGATTTCGGATTCCGTGCCTAGAGGGTTTCCTATAAATACGAAAACAGGAGTTGGGGGTTCTCCCTTACCTCTCCTATTTTTCTCTCTCTCTCTCTCTCTCATGTTCTTCGGCATTCATCATTGTTCTTCACCAGATCGAGGAACGATCTTCGCCGAAACCTCAGCGGATCGAAGGTGGAGCCTCGCGGACGCATCGCCTACGATGCGCATCGAAATAGATGTAGGCCTTTAGTTATGTTTTTCACCCCTTCGTTAATTTTTGACGTTTTGAATTCTATAGTTTTAGAAATTGGGTAATTAGCCGAACGAACACATCCAACGCCTGAGCCCCATTTAGTTCATCATTCTTGGATGTTCTTCGTCCAAATTTTCGGACGCACGCAAACCTTGTCGGATCAACCATCGGGGGAATGCGATGCCAAGACCTTGCCATGAGTGTCCCGAACCCGTGTTCCGTTTTGAATTTGGGCCACCGTAGTAGTGACGGTGGTTGTCGGAAGCCCGGATCCGACAAGGGCAGTGGACGGAGGTCGGGGTGGCTCAGCGAGGGTTTAGACAAGGTGGCCGGCGTGGATGGGGTTCAGACCGAAGGTGGTGCACGACCAGAGATGATCGGGCGGCCGACTATGCAGCTATCTCGGGCGCGGCCAGGCAGAGCCGATAGTTGCAACGTGCGGCATGCGGCCTAAGGGTCGTCGACTAGGCTAGCGCGGCGGCGTGGCCTAGAGCACCAGAGAGCTGGCAGAGGAGGTGCTGCACAGACAGCAGCGGCGAGTCTAAGCTTCAGTGAGGCCGCAGAAGGTCGTGCAGCTCATCGGAAAGGTGAGGTCGGAGAGGGGAGCACTGGGGCGGGACTGTGTCGGGCGGCGTGGGCCTCAATGAGGCACGACAGTATGCTGCTTGGGGGCGTCGGCCCGTCGCGTTCGAAGGAGGTGTCCCCCGAGGCGCTAACCTCGGCGGAGGAACCAGTGGACAAGGAACCGTTGTTTGCGTGTCCTGCGGATGATGAAATAGATTGGCCTTTTGGCCAGTCGACCAGGGGGAACCAGACCCGAGGGATCCGGTATGACTGCAGCGAGCCGCGACCAGCGGGCCGCGGCGGTCTGGACGGGGCCGGTGGTCTGGACAGGTCCGGATGGTCTGCTGTGGTGAGTTCATATCGGTGTTAAGTACTGTTTAAATTGCGTTCCGGGTTTTTTGGGTTCTGTGCCTAAAGACGGGTTCCCCAAAATGCATTAAAGTAAAAATATTAAATTATTTTTAAGGTTTCGACGAACGTGGCTCGCGAGCCGGACGTCTGTGTGACGCGCCGTCAGAGAAGCGATGGTCTTGAAGCTGAGACGATCCTTCCAAGGTTTGTTTGGAACCTTTGCAGGTTGGTTTCGTTGCTCGACATCACGAAACACAATGTGAGTAATTAATTAATTAATAAATTAATTAATTAATTGTTCTTTCAAACCTAACCCCTACTAGGGATGTCCGATAGACGCACCATCAGTTGCAGCATGACCCCTGTCGTCATGCAGAATTTTTGAGATGCTTTCTGAAGCTTTCAGGTTTGAGACTGGGTGCGGGCCCCACAGGGCCTAGTTTGCGCGTTTTACGGTGAATCACCACTTTTTCACCTGAGATCCATTTGGGGTGTTTGAGTACCCATTTCTGAGTTATTTTCAGTGGGGATTGCGATGGTGTAATACACCCCCTTAAATTCGGGCATGAGGTGTGGGCCCCATGGGGAACCATTTATGTATAATGCGGGAAATTCCAACTTCTACATCCGGAGTCTATTTTAGGAACTGTTAGCGGCATTTTGACCCTGATATCGAGATGAGGTTGACCAATGTGGTTTCAGACAATGAAGCCAGAGTTGAGGCTTGGACCCCATGGGCCGTCTTTTGAGTTGTGTGCAGCGTATAGCCACTTTTTCATCACATGTCTGTTCGGGGTGAATTAATAGTCGTTATGATGTGATTTTCTAAGAGCTTCGCGAGGGCGCAGTTAGCCCGACATTTTTTGGGATCGTGGTGTGGGTCCCACTCTGGCTGGCTATGGTCAATAGTACGATTTTCACCGGGTGTCCGTTATGGGTGATTGAGTAGTCAAACCCGTGTATTTTTTCTTGAGGGGATCACAGGGGTGTGATCTGTTTGTTCAGTTTCAGGATCTTGGTGTGGGCCCCATATGGGCTGGCTACGGTGATTAGTACCATATTCATCGGTTGACTATTTTGGGTGAGTAAATGGTCTATATCGCGTGTTTTTCCATGATTTTTGCAATGGTGTGATCGTTTCATGGATGTGGAGCCTCATTTGAGATATTATTAAATGTGGAAACATGAAAGGGTGTTGGATAGATGTCCCTTTGATGCACTCTGAACCAACGCACGGTAGTGATGTTGGTAACACCCGGTGATGTCAACTGTTGTGCAGAGTTATTGACCCGTTTCCAGGTCTACCCTCTAGCAAGGCTGGCAGTGGGTCACCTGACGACTTATTCCGAGTCTACCCTCCAGTAGAGACTGGGTTGTCGGTTGCCTATCGACTTCTTTTAGGTCTACCCTCCAGTAGAGACAGGGCACTAGTTCGCCTGTCGACTTCTTTCGAGTCTACCCTCCATCAAAGACTGGGCAGTGGGTCGCCTGTCGATGTGTTTCGGGTCTACTCTCCAAGAGAGACTAGGCAGTGGGTTGCCTGTCGACGTCTTCCGGGTCGACCCTCCAACAGAGACTGGGCAGTGGGTCGGTTGTCGACGTATTCCGTGTCTACCCTCCAATATTGGGGGTCTATATCTCTAGTCTCACAGGGAGTGTTCAGTCAGCCTAGTAAGAGGTAATTATTTTCCAAATATTTAATGGGAAATATCTCTAGAGATTCCCCAACCCATCATTCTGAAAGAGAAAGGGTTGATCATCCACCAGGGCAGACGAAGTGACCGAAGGAAATGAATCTATAGGGTTGAAATTTTGGTAGTGGAGATAGGATAGAAGCATGGTGCGTTGTACATTTCATTATGTTATAACCACCACCTCAACATGGTCCACACTAGGATCAGGAAGCTAGAGTACATGGTAAGGGAGAATTTTCATGCGGTCAATGAGAATGAACCATGGACTCTTGGAATGATTCTAGGAATGTTGTACACTTACTTCTCGATTCTATAAAAATAGACGTAGGTGATAATCATTCCTTCTTATCAGGAATCTTATTCAAGACCATGAGTTTCTGGTTAAACTGTTGAGTTGATCCAAACTTCTAGAGACACATAGGGGAGGAGACTTGATAATCCCACTTATGCCGAAGATTTTATATGACCCCTATGGTGAGAGTTTTAGTTGGGTCTTCTTGGTGGTAGGGTTGAGGCCTTACATCATTAGTTTGGGTATGGAATGTTAATCCAGAAATCATTATCAGATTGATTGTTTTAGGAAAAAGGATGTAGTATATCTGTATAATTGTATTGTGGTATTCTTTTGTCGGTGAAAAAGGATACCCATTCAACATGAGATAAAATCATGCATATGAGGGTGATGATGATCACTCTTGAGTCAGCCAGCCTTTACCAATGGAATTGAATGTTATTTGTTTTAATGTCCCAAAATAAGAGGTAGTGTTCATGAACATTAATTCAAAATATATTTCTAGTATTACCTCCCCATAGGGGTATGGACTTATATATCAATCTACAACATGAGGTAGCACTGATATCATCAATAGTATATCAGAGGGACTTCTTAGAGCATCACAAATAGGGGGTGTAGGTTAGAGACCTTCTGAGTAAGGGATTAATATGACCCAGTGTTCGAGGTTATGTGTGGATTGGAAACAAGTTAACCAAGTGGAAGTGGAGAATGAGTACCCACTACCAAAGGGTATATGGGCACATCAATTAGTTAAAAGGGATATCCTTTCACATGGATGGAATGGGGCCCAATGGATTTTCAGTAGTGGAGTCATAGATAATTGGTTTATTTGCATAGGTACTGTGATATTGATATATTATATACTCATAGGATGGGAATGATGGGGGTAGACACACTCAACAAGAGATCATGCCTACTGCTTCTAAGTAACATGATAGAGTAGTTAGCAGCGATGGAAATATCCTTGGAGGATGATGGTGAAGCAGCATACCATTAGTTGATGACAATAAATCCTACACTCTTAAAGAGATTTAGGTAGCCACATATTTTCAATGTTTACTATTAGGCCCAAAGTGCTTATTTATCCACAGCACAAGATCTTGATATAGTTTTGATAGGCAGGGATAACATCATCCTTTTCCGATGATAAATCACAGTAGTAGTGATCTTGTATGAGTAGGTGTTGTGGGAGTTACATACATCCCATTTGGCATGCATCCTGGTGTGCAAAAGATGTACCCAAACCTCCAACATCAGTACAGGTGCCTAGGGTTGAAGAAAGAAGTTGAAGATCTCGTTTCATGAAGCCTCACATGTCAGTAATTGTAGGCCAAGCATTGGGTCCCAATTGGCTTGGCACAACCACTAGAGGTGCTAGAGTGGAAATGGGATGATATATCATTTGAATTCAGGACTGGGTTACCACACACTAATTAGGTCCACAATTCAATCTTAGTGAACATAGATTGGCTCACCATGTCACCCCACATTCTACCCATCCAAGAGATGGTATCAGTAATGGGATTAGGACACCTCTATGTCCATGAGATAGTGCAGCTATATAGGGTGCCTTCGATGATAGTGTCAGACAGTGATGCATGCTTTACATCCCAGTTGGGTAAGGGATTTCAAGGAAATTTTGTGACATAGTTGTGCACGAGCACAGCCATTCACCCACAAATAGATGGTCAGACAGATTATACCATTCATACCATAGAGGGTGTGCTTCTTTTTTGTGTGCTATATTTTTGGCTATAGTATGGCGGACCATCATCCAATAGTGATGTTTGTGTACAACAACAACTACCATTTCACCATTGGAATATCTCCATTTGAGGCCTTGTAATGGAGGCCTTCTTGATCATCTCTATGGTGGAAAGACCAAGGAGAGCCAACCCTCATGGATCCAAAGATTGTAATGGATACCACTAAGAAGTTACATATCATCTGGAAGCACTTAAGGACATCATAGAGTAGGAAAAAATCGTATGCTAATATAAGATTGAGACACTTTGAGTTCAATGAGGGAGGCCATTTTTTCGTTCAGGTCTCAAAAAGATGGAGATTATAGAGGTTTGGCCAGGGAGACATGTTATCATTGAGGTATAATGGACCGATTTAGATTTTGAGAAGAGTTGGTGAGGTGTCATACCACATATCTCTTCCACCACAGATACACCTGGTGCACTATGATTTCCATGTGTCACAGTTGAGTAGGTACAAGCATGATCAATAACATGACAGTTGACTGGGGATAGTTGGACATTGATGATGGGGAGATATTTTCATAATTCCTTGTGGATATAGAGGATCAACAAAAGGGCATCATTCATGGATGGTCAATTCCTATGGTGCATGTTCGGTGACAACATGAGAATATCTAGGAGATAACATGGGAGTGGGAGGTTCAATTTAGTGCTTAGTACCCCCATTTTATTGTTTGTACATGTATTGTATTACAACATCATGAATCCAAGAATGAGAGTGTAATGTAATGTATTAGAAATTCCATGATTTTTTTATTATGTAGAATTATTTCAAGAGAATTTATTATGACAGTGAGCAATTCTGATTTCCAAAGTTCCTGAAATTATCCGTCAAAAAATGTGAAACAATAAATATTATGTGGGAGAACGTTTTCTAAAAAATATTAATATCTCCTAAACGGATGCCTGGATCATGAATTATTAGGGCACCATTTCATTTAGGATGGTTGGTTTTCCAAAGGCACGACTTATGTTTGGTTGGTGCATGCATCCATTAAGAAAAAGTGAATATTTTGTAACAAAGAATAATATAAATAAATAAAATTATTCTGTAATTAAAATTATTATATTTCACGAATGGTGTCTTGGATTAAAAATCCAAGTTCACCATTGACCTTAGGAGGGTATTCTTTTTTTAGGAAGATCCTAACATTGGCCGACGCAAGCCGATGTGGGCTGACAATGTAAGCTACTTTATGGTCATAAATAAAATAAATATGTAAACATTAAATTTTTTCAAATACTTATAACTCCTAAAAGGTATCTTCTATTGAAAATCCTAATGTATCATTGAACTTGTGAGGACATGTCCCCCTTAGGGGAAGCCTAACCTGAACCGGCGTGTGATGTGGGTGATAGTAAATTTTTGATCTATTTTTATGCATCATTTAAATAAACGTTACAGAGGGTATTTCAATCATTTCAACTGTTGATCAGATAAAAAAATTAAGGTCACCGTTGAATTGAAAATGATGGGTTTTCCAATGATGGAAAAAATGTTGACCGGTGTGGGTCGACAAAAAAAGATAAATTTCTGTCTTTTTTTGAAAAAAATAATCTAAACATAAAAGTAATTCAATGTTTATTTTATTCAAAATATTTCCACTGTGACACTATTACTGGTCAGCACTGGAGGAAACGATTATGAGACATTGAATCATTAATGAATATCATTAATGAGACAGTGTGGTGATGCAAAATGCAGCTCCATCCTTTAATTAAACATGGATTCGTTGTTGAAAAAGAACGATGTGAAATTTTCTAACAAATGATATTTCTCTCTGTCACTCTCTCTCTCTCTATCTAATGATGAATGAAATCAATGATATACATCTAATAAAGGATCGAGGAATGCTGGTCGAACGAATTCAAGAGATGGAAAACATTGACGAACGTTAAAGTAATGAGGATCGACGACAGCTCATAGCTTCGTCCTTTGTCAGTGAAGGATCCTTCAACTAGGAAGTGGTTTAATAGTTTTATGTTTCCCTGTTCTTATTCTAAAACAATGAAAATGGATCAACCCACTAATTTCATGATCCACAGATCATGTGTTCCAGTAGAAGGCTATTTACAATGTGGTTTTTTGCACTGGGAATGATAATTATCAAATTGAACTATTATCCCAAGCCTACACTATTTTTGAACATCTACTAAGGAGGGTGAGGGATGACACAAACAAGGATTGTGCCCATATGATTATGTATTATTCATGGACACATCCTTTAAATGGAGGAAAGGAGGATCCAGGGTCGTGGAATTTATGATGGCGACCCTAGATGACCGTGGGAATAGACAGATCTCAGATTGGGCCACTCGAGCAGGCCTGGTGACCTGCAGAGGGGACCCCTGGAATGACACCACCGAAGCAGAAGTTTCGACGATTGTAGGAAAGATGTTTCAAAACCACAGGCACTATATGAATGATTATGTGTCACAACTACACTTTCGAGCAAATCTGCTTCATCCAATTGGGAAAATGGAATAATGTCGGGCTATGCAGCGGCTCAAGGTTGGAAAAGTTACTGGCCCTCCAGTACATGCCAAACCGGATAAATTTGGATCACTAGTTGACCATGTTTTTTGGACCCACATCCAGCCTCAATCGGGTCCAGTGAGTCCCAATGGGCTAGATGGACCAGATCGAGAAATGCAGGACCCTGGGTCGTGTTGGTCTGGTCGGTCTGAACTAGTCAGACTGGGCCCAGACCCAACCAAACCCTATTTAGAATAAGGTACATATCTCCCAGACCATGTTTACAATTTACATGCCATCTATGGCATTGGATAGCATGTTACATGGATATTCTTATGGAATCATTTATGTACGATTTCATGGATCTTGACCTGGTGAGCCTCCGTGTCTCAACTATCTGCGAGATTCCATGACCCATCTACACAATGATCATTTATGATTCTGCTACCTAGCGAGACATTGTAACAAATCTATCAGTGAGACTGTGTGACTCAGTTACCGAGCGACACTCTATGACGCATCTATCAATGATGTTCCATGACACAACTATGATGTAAGATATCAGGACTCTTCTACCGTGTATGACTCCGTGACATTGATATCAGGGATAATTCAGGACTCAACTACCCAGTGAGACATTGTGAAATAGATATCCGCAAGGCTCCATGACATATCTACCAAACAAGGATTCTTGAATTAGTAACTAAATATGCCTAGGTGACCTACCTAGTGTAAATGAATCATCGGTGTCAAGTTCAATTGTAGTGTTTGGTGTTCAGTGATTCCAAAAAAAAGATTTTGTCGAAAAATAATGTTATAACTATGCCGAGCCAACTCTAGTTACTCTAATCATTGTTCAAAATTTTGGGATTTCCATTATGGATTTATGTGTGATACGTGTTGAGTTAGGGGTCCCTACTGATTATTTCAATAATCACCGCTACATAGGATTCACCCACACATGTTGTTTTTTCTTGAGAAGAACAATGTACTGATAGATGACTTGGTGACCCAGGACCAGGTGGTGCCCTGTGAGGTCAAGCATTCACGATTTGATTCTACAACTTTCATAATCTACTCTATACATACCCATTATATGGGGATTCTAGTTGTCAACTATAAGAGATTCTTAGAATTTTCATGTTTATACTTCATCCATTGTTGGGTTTGTATTCTATACCATTTTAACAATAATTTGTACTTTTACTCAGTGGTTATTTAGTGGAAAGCAGGTTTAGTTTTCCAGATTTTGGTTGTGTTTGTCTGTGTGTCCGTATAGGTACTCAGGAAAATGACAACCACTTGTAGGTTGTTTCCATCAGCACTAGTTTCCAACCCATAGCCTTTATGAGGCCGGATTGGGGTATGTCATGGCATGAGTCCTGGGGAAAGGGTCATGACACAATTGTCCTTTTGTTAAAATTGTTGTCAATTTATATAAAAACACTCAATTGGAGTCATATCGGAAACACAATGCATCAGATTATGTTGAATATAATTCATACACAACTAATAATCAATTATCGATATGGTTCATAGTGGATCAAGACAATCTAGTTGTTTTTGTTCTGTTTTAAGAAGGTCAGTTTTTTTATTACTAAAATTGATGTCAATATTAAATAAATACGCACTTAGAGTTATACTGGTCATACCATGCATCAGATTTTGGTGTGGCAGATTCCAACAGGTTCATGATAAATTACTTATTATTTTACTAATGTTTCACAACAATATAAATGTCTTTTTCAGTTTTGATTCTGTCACATATAATTTTTACTAAAACTTCATATTAATCCTAAAAAATACACATTGACTCAAGCAGTTCAAATCACGTATCATTTTGATGTCAGACCAATTCCTACATGTTACAAATGATTTATGAATCAATTTTCTATATTATTAAGAAAACATATCATGATGGCTTGGTTAACAATCAGTGATAGTATTCAACATCATATGCTGAATTTATACTAATAATTAAAACAATGTTTTAGTTTTCTATTCTACTAATATAAATGAAAATTGTAAATAGAAACATGTTAATAGGGTCATAACAGTCACATAGTGTGTCAGATTGAGGTACGACTAATTCATTGACGTCCCAAAGTGTCAAAACAATCATATCTTTCAATGACACTGTGATTTTTGTTGAATTTCATTTTTGATCTAAAAAAAACTATATGAGAAGCACCGAACAAAGAATATTAACTATAAAAAGAATCCAACTATATAATAAAAACATTGTGATGTGATTAATGATAAAAAGACAAATAAAACATAAATATGAAACAATAAATAGTTTATATGGATGATAATTCATATGTTAAAATATCCTTATTACCTCTGTAATTTAGTAGAGGGTGAATGGTTTCTCTTCATACAATGGTCGTGGATTGAACATGAATGAAAAATATAATTCTAAACACAAATGGGGTGAAATGTTTTAAGGGAGATGAAATATGTTAATGTTTTTGTGCAAAAAGGAAAAATAGTTGGATAATGTAAACCAAATCTACCAAATGAATCCACATGTACAAGAAGTTAATTATTATGTGAGTATTTCTAAAAATTAATAAATTAAATATAAATTTGAAACTATACATTAGTTTTATGTACAATGATTGTACTATTCATGAAAATGGATAACCTCTATAATTTGGAAGACACGACCAAGTGGATCTTCCTACAAAGATAGTGGATTGAAAATGAATTAGTTGATAAAATTAACATTTTAGGGGTAAAATGGTTTTGAGGAAGAAGAAGTTTATAGATGTTTTGGGAAAGAAATGCATGAATGTGGGACAAATAACCCCAACAAAAAAAATAATCCCCTGGCATAACAAAACATTCATTATGTGAGTAATATTATAAAAATAAACTAAACATAAATATAAAAAATATATCAATTCTATTCACTAGGATATTACTATGAAAATATAAAGATTACCTTTGTAATTTAGTAAAAATAGTGTTATTTCTAGTCCTACAACGTTTGTAGTGTTATGATGATTGAAATTGATAAATGCATTAATACATGTGTGAGTTTTTTTGATGGCGAATAAGAGTGAGTATATTTTTGTGTAGAAAGGCACTGAATTTAGAATGAGAACCATATCTCATACGATGGAATACAACTATATATAAAAAGAATTATTATGGGTTTAATACTAATATTATATAAATTATACTTAAATATGAATTTATACATTAATTATATAGATAATGATTTCACTCTGTAAACATCAAGGTTACCTTTGTGATTGAGAAAGAGTAGAATTACAGCTCTTCTTGAAAAGGAATGACACATAATGGGAAGAACATATCTTATTAATATAATATTATTTATATCTATTTATTCTCTATGGGAAACTAAACTAGGTATAAAACATTTACTACATATGGATTTAAAAAGAATATTATTCGGCTTAATGTTTTTTGTACATTTTGAGGCAGAATGCAATGAAATGAAACTGACATTAAATCTAAAATCAAAACCTGATAGTTGTGTGATTTTAGTCCCTATAACGTCAAAATAGTATTTTAAATGAAATTTTTGATATTCTATGAATACCCTTGTGGAAAATTTACATCATTAAGGAAAAAAATTCTCAAATTTGTTCATGACACTTATTTTTTTTACTAAAATGGAATTTTAAACTCGAAACACACACTTTGACCAATAACGATCATGTTGTGTATCATAATGTAATGAGACTTGTTCCTACACATCATTATGTAATTATGAATCAATGTCCTAAAATATCAAAAAAATAAGAGTGCATTATCATTGTTTTAAATGAGTGATATTTTTTTAACTTCACTATCTATTTTAAATTGATAATTGAAAAATTGAGTTATAGCTGTAAAAAATCCGTCAAATTGATGTGTGGCTGATTCCTACACCTATAAAATGTCTTCTGGATCACTTCCCTATTTTTAAATGAAGTACAAGCATCCTCAGATCTTTTTTTCCAATAATATAAAACTCTATAATTTTTAAATTAAATTATTACCTTTTACGAAAACATGTTTTATTGAAAAAAATTATAAAAAATCATGAACATATTATATTTTAAAGTTTTATTCAGATCTATATGCGTAAATTTAGGTATAAATATAAATTTTATTTCTTCATTAAATATTCCTTCAAATCATGTAAGAAAAATAATTTTAGTAAAATATAATCATGAGATGAAATTAGATAATAACAACCCAATTCTCCCATTCTTTGTAGTCCTAAACTTGCATATTTTAATTTTTCCTTCTCCAACCTATCAATTCATTCTATCTCATCACTCTAACATTTATCAGGTTGTGTAGAGATTTTCCCATTTTGGAGTTGTTGTAAATACTGTCGGTGAGTTAATAACTAGTTTCAATGGTGTAATTCTCACAAATAGATGGAATTTCTCATTTTATAGAAGTCAATAAAGTACAATTGTCATCATCATCAGCTCACCTCACATACGTTTAAAAATTCATTTTTTTTTTAAACACGTCCTCTAACTCATGGGGACAAGATCTTATTTTGGTTGAAATAATCCATGTTTTATTCACCCACGGGGTGACTAATTATAAGAGTAGTAAAAGAAATATAATAGGGAAGGGGGATGAGTCTCAAAAAAATTTAATAATAATTTTTCCATATATTAAGCAGATGAGGATGTCATTTGTACTTCCTTTTGTTCTATAATTGGAGAAATGTCTCCCAAATGTGATAATTACACCATTGAAACTATTCACTAACTTGACGCCTCCATTTAAACCAAATCCTTCCCGAGAAAATCTCCACACAACATGTGAAATTATTGAGGGAAGGGTGGGAATGAAATAGAGAGGGTGGAGATGGAATAATCGTAATACACAACTATATTTCTATGTAGCCCGAAGGTATTGGGTTTCTACATTGTAGTTTCAGGTGACATGTGTATGTTATTGAAATTATTTTTTTTCATTTTACATGGAGGCAACACTAATGAAAATTTACATTCATTTTTATATGTTAATTTATCCTGAATGATTCAAATAAAAAATTAATAAAATAATTGGATGGGGATGTTTTACAGTGATTTGTTTGAGAGTTTTTTTAATATATATTATTTTATTAATATGATGACATGGTTTTTTATGAAGGGATAAAGTGATTGATGGAAGCATGTCCATCATTCAAAATAAAATCAATTGGGAATAATATTTAATGGGGTTCACACATTAAATAATAAAAAACAATAAAATGGGTTTCACCCATCATCGAAACAAATGTTTTCAATGGAACTTGACACAATAATGTGCAAATGCAGCTAGAGGATGTGGTGCGAGTTGCAACTAAGGCACATGGGTAAAAACAAAGATAGTTTTATATATGTATATAATAATTATATATATAGATATATATATTTACCAATTATTTTTCTTTTTCCACAATATATATATTTATATACATTTTATAACAATTATTATATATATATATATATATATTTCTTATTATTATGATTTTATTATATTTTTTGGATTTCTTAGTTCTAACATGTGGTTTCCATTTCCACGATGTATGTAATGTGGTCTTCATCTCTATCGGGAGATCTCAATGGTGACATTAAGAATGTGTAAGACATGGGTGCTCTTCTGTGGGGGTGGTGCCAAAGGATGTTTCTGAAATCCAGAATTTCCCAAATCGCTTGAACCTAAGATTTTCATCTTTTCTACTAACTATGATCACATATACCATACCCATGATTTTTGTGATCTCTTGTACCAATGATAGATTCCATCATGGTGAACCTTTACCGCACTTGGGTCTATAGCGCCTATTGGGTTGGCACATGAGGTGTGCGCCTTTGGCACACCTCGGTGCGGTCAGCCTATGTATGGCCCACCTCGCCTCATGACATGGTGATCTATTCCACACACCTTTGACAACACTGTTATATACATAGATAAATAAATTGAATCTAACTAGTTATAATATATATCTATATATATTCCATATATACATATATTTATTTATTATATTAGTATATTTCATTGAAAAAAATTATATATATATATATACAAATTATCATATTTAAATTTATTTAAATATTAATTATGTTATTCAATGTGTGTAAATACATATAATACCATTTCCTCTAATGAAACTAAAAAATTACAATAAATAATAATTTATAAATTACATTAATTAGAATTTAATAACTATTCTTGGATCTTTTTTATAAAATATAATTATTTTAATTTTAGATATTTTAATTATGCCAAAAAATTTATATATAGTTACTTAATTTTATTATTTTGAACGTAAAATGAGTTCACTAAATTTTATTTGTTATTTATATATAAATTAATTACTGTTGGTTAAATGTATTAAAAAATCCTAAAATGTATATGTTGACCAAAAATGAGGAATGTCGAAAAATAATTACTATTAAAAACAATATGATAACTCATATTATATTTTTTTTGGAAGAAATGATGTAGATATATAATGATTGTATGAAGTCCAACTAATAATCATTGAACCATTCTTGAGATTGTATGTATGTCTATAAATAATTTTTCATAAATAAATAATACACATCAACATGATATATCATAAAAAAAGATAGAAACATATAGACCCTTGAAACATATATCCCAAACACATTTAAACAAATATAAATTTACAAAAGAATTTAAATAAACTAAATCAATTACATGATTTGAGTAAAATGATCTTTTTTGTACTTTTCAACACCAACTCACTAATAATTGGGTTACTAATTCAATTTACTACTTAATAATAGTGTTTATATCCAAAACCTCGTCTTTTTCTACAGTGGATGGCACATTCATTTAATTGATTTATCTACAGCCTTGAAGTGATTTAGTATCATTTCACAACAAGGATTAAATTATTCAAGAAGAGGAAAATAGGTTTTAGAGGAAGACAGTAAAGATAATTTATGGAAGAAACCAATTTAAAAACCCAAGATGGATATCCAAAATAGTTGTCAAGCAAACAATAGATCATAAAGAAAATCAAAATAGTATTCAACAACCAGAGCATAAATATTGATTCCGCAAAGGGAAAAAATCCTTGGATCCAGATCATGAATCTCAAAATACAGAAATAAAATCATATCCTACAATGGAAAACAAAATCCTACCTTTCTAGGTTGATGAAAATCTGAGACCCATGAATCCAGATCTAGATTTCTTCTTTAGACACCCTATCTTCAACCGAACATCGTATGACGAATGAAGTTTGAATAACTGGTGGTAGTGGGTTTGTGAGATTCAATCTTCAATTCACTGAGAAGGAGTGTCATCAATTGTTGGATTCCATAGAAATCTTCTGATATCAAAATGGGTTCACAACATCATAGGATTTTTTAATTAGATTAGGAAACTTTTATCAGTTATCATTATTTAAGCTATAATAAAAGGTAAAATTTTTACGACTTTTTTACCATTTATAAAGGTAGTTCTTTATCAGTTTTAAAAATTCACTATTATAGCCTTATTTTTATCATTTCTAAAAAAAGCTATTATATTGTTTTATTTTATTAGGGATTATTACTTATGAATTGGTAAATTATTTATAATTACAAAAAAATTAACATATATATATATATATATTTAATCAATATATATAAATATAAATATTCTAAATATATTCCTTATATAAAAATATTTATTTTTTTTATTAAATTATTTTAATATATTATAATTAATTTAAATTCATTTAAATTTTTTAAAAAATAATATATATATCAGTATATATATTTATCTAATTATAAATAATTATAAATATAAATATAGATAATATATTGATTATTTATGTAAATTTATTATAAATTTAATAAATAATTAAAATATACAATCTTTATTAATAATTACATAAATACACAAAATATATTTATTTATTTATAATTATAAATATACAATTATATATATATAGTATATACATTTTTATATAAATTTATTTTTAATTATTTTATTTATATATTATGTTCTATTATTTTTTTAAAAATATTAATGAATACATAATGTTAAGTGAATGCATGTTAAAAATTAGTGAAATTGAATAAATTCAAAATTAGTTCAATTTTATAAAATCTAAAAAAATGATATGATTTTTTCTATGTAAATTGAATATAAAAATGGATTAAATAAATATATGTGAAATCAAAAAATCCCACATTTTATCTACTTAAAATTGAAAAATCAAATGACATTAATTTATATATAGATTTCTCTATGAAATTAGCCAGTCTTTTTAATTTGTATTAATTTTAAATTATAAATCATTATTCACTATATACAACACATATATATTTTATAGAAAAATACATAGTTATATACATTCATATATATATATATATATATTTATATAATATTTATTAATATTATAAATAATCATCTAATTGAGATAATGTTTAATATTATTCTCAATTTACTTATTTTCAATTTATATTTGATTAATTTTATTTTTTCAATTCTATATAATCAATAAATACTTTTTTTAGTATTTATAATTTAAATATAGTATAATTTATTTATTCAAATTTTCCAATATTTATTTAATTAACAAATCATGTAATATTTTTTTAACATCCTCAAATTTTATTTTTTAATTATTTAATTGTTTCATTAAATTTATTCAGACCACTATAAATAAAAAAGGTTCTGATCATTGCCTCATATATGATCCCATAAAATATGTCACTGATAATGGGTACCTTTTATCAGTGCTAAAAATAATGTGCTGACAAGGGGTACGCTTTATTTGTGCTAAAATAAAGTGATGAAAAATGGTACCCTTAACCAGCACAAAAAAAGTGATGATAATGGATTAAATTTATTAGTTCATTATTTAGGGATGATAAAGATTCCATTTATCTATAATTTTTTCTATAAATAATAAATACATGTGCTCCTAATGCAGTTTATGTAATAGTGAGAACAATAGGCTACTGATAATGACTGTAATTGCGTTGAAAGTCTGTTTTTTTAGTCAGAATATTTTACCCTCATGTAATGTAAACCAGAACGGAGATCGTTCTATGATAACCCCATATCCACCTTCAAACAATCAAAAAATCATCAATCTATTGAAATGGATATTTGTTTTTAATCATCACTCTATTGAGTTTTTGATAATCAACAAACATGCAATGTTTAAAATCTGCTTTCTTAGTATGGAAAACCAGCGTTGCCCAAGGAGGCATGATCATAAGTATAAAGCCTACCTGAAGATAATCGTCCAACTTGTACATCATCTCATTTATTTCATCTAGTGAAATTCATTATGTGGGAAAAGAATATGGTTCATTATTAGGAACTATATCAATATAAAACTCAACCTCCATTACTAAGGGAAAACATGAGATATCAGAGGAAAAAACATTGTAGAACTCGATAATGACTTGAGGGATATCACCACACATTGATTTCCACTCAAGATCAAAGGAAAACACATATTTCACTTTTGAAAACTCTAGGTAAGAAGGTCTGACACTACTCAACATTGGGTCTCATTATCATTCAAATACATGGTACACAACAATGGGTGTAGTGTAGGTGACCTTCCAAAGATAACAATCAGTCTAATATTTATTGATGATGAGCCAATCCATCCCATACATGACATAAATTTATCTCATTTTATGAATGAAAAAATTCAAAAAAAATCTCCACATATGTATATAAGAATACATAATTAGGGAAATGGAGACATTGTTATCTCTTTATACCACGATTTTTATTTATATTAATTGAAAAAGATAAAATATTGATATAAAGATTTATAAAATTTACATTATATGATGAAATAAAGGAATGAGATGAACCAGTATCAAATAGGTTAGTCACTAATGATGAAACTATAATGGTGGTACCTCTCACAGTCACTGGACCATTATCCGCTTTCGCTAGAGATTGTTCTCGTATGTGAAGCAGCATCATTCCAGATCCCTGTGAATGGAACACTTTTTTACATGAAGAAGATTATTGTGCAATAGTTTTATAATTTCATTTGATTTCTTTACACTGTAATGAGTGGAATAAACATGGAGGGACCCCTACAAGTGATTTGATCATCCACATGAGCCACAATTATTTGGTGTCGTAGTGAAAATGTGGTTTGAATGTCCTTTGTTTCAAGATTGGTAATAGATTAAATGCCTTTTCCAAGTACATAAGGTGGTTTAGAAAACTCATACCATTAGGAAACAATATGAGATTCATCATGCTTCCACTTTACCTTAGATTAAGGAACTCTGGCACTAGGATAAAAATATTCTCTTGGAAACCATGATATATCATCCAGGTCCTTGTCGACAATCAGTTCTATATCATGTAAATCAGCATAAAAAGAAATAATCAGAAAGAGAAATTGTGAATGAATATTTGGATAGAGGGAAAACTCCAGACATTTCACCTTCATGTTCTCATTCTATAATATCTCAGATGAGAAATGTACATTCTCAACAAAATGGTTTCCATACAACTTCATGATCCTACTATTCTTCTTGAGTTTCATGAACATTATGACTTTCCTAAATGCATCAAATATTGAATGAATTGCTCGGTGACATGATATTTTATGTATATTAACTATAATCCAAATGCATCTTTGTCATTACCATCATGTTACACCATATTTTTCTTGGTCTTTGTAGCACGAAGCTAGATTAGTTCACATTAATTTCATTACAGGTCTCCAACCCAAATGAAACGCTCTATTCATCTGAACCTCTCTACATAATAATTAGCAAAATTTGAATACTTGAATGATTTTTGATTTATGAAAAGGAACTCTATGGAACTAATAATGATAATGTCCATCTAAGGTTCCCTAGCAAGATCCTGAATGGAAATTATAATTGGTGGATTTCCTAATTCATAGACTACTTGAACAATCTCCTCAATTAGAATCAGGTCCACATCTGTATTTACATGCTATAGTTTAACAACAACATCTTCCTACATCTAATACTCATATCTTCACAGAGACATGTTTAAAATGGCTCAGCCTTAAAAATTACAAAATCTAGATTTATGTCAATAATTTTCATGGAAGATATTTTTAGGATTATCATTTTAAAGATATACTCCATAACAATTAAATTAAATACATATACATTACAAGTAGATAGTTACCCTTAGTATCCACTATTTAGACAAAAGTAATACCATTAAACAAAACCTGATTTATATTAATTGAAAAAAGTCTTCTTTAATAATTCCTTTCTCTAACCCATCCTTATACCATGTGGAAACCATTTCAAAAACACGGTATGAGAAAAAATCTCAATAAGGAATATAAAATATGGAATAAAACAATTATTCAATTAGTCTTTATAAACCATGAAATCATTTTAAAAAAAATCATAATCTTCACCCAAAAAACAGAAACTTCTTAGACTAAATCATGTAAAAATTACATTCCTACAAAACATCATATAAATTATAAATCATAAAGGTAGCCTGTGGTATCCATATCATTTTAGCATTATAGATTTCACGTCTACCTAGGGAGTAACCTTCAAGATTATGTTTTGAATACCCATCACAATATATTAAATAAATCTATTTGGATAAACGATAATGTTTACCTATGTCACATTACCCAATTCATTGGAGAGATATCATGGGCTCATGTACCCTTATTTTATCATTGAACCACCTTTATATATAATCAATTCTCAATAACTATGACATAATATATATCACTTGAACAAGAATAAAGGAAAAATAACAATTCAACATCGAAATGATATTAAGTAATTTCAAAAAATCGATATAATCAATCCATTCTCAAAAACAGATTCTATAACAAAATTACTAAAAATTGAATATGGTGTTTAAATTTCGTTTTAAAATCATTAAAACTTGTAGAGGATAACAATTACAAAATATTGGTCACAACGGGAAAAAATTTAATAGTCTCCAAATACATTAAAAATACATTCAATTTTTTAGTATATTATTCATAGTAGAAGATTCCTTATTAATACCATTGAATTAAATTAATAATTAAAGAGCATAATTATGCCTCGTATAAAATAAAAAGGTGTATCTTATCAAAATATGTAGATTAATAGTGAACAATAGTAGTTTTTAATGAAAACATCATTTTCATTTAATGAATGTATAAGGATACATTTTCAATTTTTTTTAAAGTTATAAAATATCATCAATAATTTTATTAATAATATTTACGATATATAAATTATTTTTATATTCAATTTTAGTATAAATGTTTCCTTAACTTTTGAATAGTTTCCCTATGGAAAACCACATTCTCTTTATTTATGATTGATATATTTGAAAAATAAAATCAATAAAATTATTGTAATTTGAATAAATTTCTTCCATATTATAAATTAGGTTAATTTATATTACATAAAAATTTCAACCTACTTTTTTGTTAAGTAAAAATAAAAATAGTAAATAGTTATTTTTGTAGTAAATGTTTAAATGGGTTTTTTCGGTGGTTAACCAAAATGGAAAGGAATAAATGAAATAGAAACATATCCAAATGACATTATATATACATGTTTCAACAATATAACATCTAAATATTTATATTGGACACTGTTTTTAGAACATTGACATGTGAAAATATTGGTACACTTAATTCTTCTAAAAAATTCCATATGACATAGATTTCAAAATGATATATTCATTTATTCAAGAATCATAAATCATGAAAATTAATTCCCACTATAATTTTAAATTTTCAATAAATGGATATTAATAAATATCAATATCAATACACTATTGATTTTTCATTAAATAATTAGATACAATATATTTTATATTCGCAACATGATTCATCATGTTTGAATGCTATAATTTCCCAACATAACTATCGATATACAGTGAGTAATACATCGAAAGACAAACTGATTAAAACTGTTTGTTGATATCCTACGATGAAAACTTCTTGTCTCATTTTAACATTAAGGATACCCTTGATCAGTTTTATTTCACTAATTCCAATCTAATGGATGTAAAATTTTACCATATGTATATATTTTATATATATGTCATGTCAATTTTCATGAAGTATCCTCACATCCATTAGGATTCCTAACCCATGGATTATTTACAATGTATAATAAAACAGTCAATTTAACTAATTCATCATTCGTATGTCATGATTAAAAATACATTGGGTATTTTTTATGTTATTCGATGTTTTTTCAAAATAGTTTACAATAATTTAGACGAGATTGTATTATTTCATTGATCAAACAAATTAAACATATAATTGGTTTAGTGATCTATGTTTGGTGAGGGTGATTATTATATTCTATGATCAAATCATTCAATAGATAAATTAGTTCATCAACTAATGTGTAAATCCATACATTACAAACACTTAAACTATATAGATACTATATGGATTACAAAGATGTATATTTATTACAACAAGTATACATTAGTTACTTGGCACAAAACATTAACTTCTAAAACATTTTTTGGTGAGTGTGATGTTAATCATAAATTGTAGTATTCTTTTCCACAATATGATATTCTCTATCAACCCACCTATAATCATATATTCAGTATGTACATTATTATGGTTCACACTTCTAATAATATCAAATTTTCTATAAAATACAATGTTATTGCTATGACTAGCTATATTCGGTTATACCAATGGTTAACATAACAATTATAAAATTTATCTCTTCTATGATAGATTAATTGATCTGCCAAAAAATCATGAATAATTATAATTTAATAATAACATTTTAATCATAAATAATGTATTCAATAACGGTTATATGCACGATCATTTTCAAATTTAATGAACCTCATACTCATAATCCTTTTCATGTGATTATCATCCATCATTTTTTTATTCTAATCAATCCTATAAGATTCAATAATATTAATATTTAATAAAATAAATATATACATAGAAAGTATCAACATATAACACTAGAAGGATATTCTTATGGAATTATTTTTGCTACAAGAATTAATTTTTCTATGTTAATTAGGGATTAATTATGATTATTGATATTGTTTTATTGTTTCAGAAATCATTAAAAAAAGGAATGTGTGATGTATGTAACATTAAAAATAATATAATTAATTATTAACCTATTGAATAACAAAGTGATCATGGATTGTTTCTGTAGATATTATAGGTATTTGTAAAAAAATATTGTGGGGTTTATTTTCATACATTTCATAACATGGTAAATAGTAGGCCATTGGTGTTTTACTGATAGGATACTAAGGAGTCTAAGTTGATATTTAATAAGATGATGAATACATTTATATGGGCCAATCACCCAACCCTGAAACATATATTTAATGAGACTCATGAATTTAATTGGGTATGTTGAATAAAGTCATGGGTGTATATCAACGAGATGAACTGATAATTATAACTGAAAAAGGACAAAATGATTACATATAAATCCAATAGAAATGTGAATTAATTCAATGGGGAGAATAGATCTAAATCATTAAATAGACTGATTCACATACTAATTGGAGCTCAGGATGGTATGAAAGTGGGTGGAATCCTCAATGGATTATGCAGGGTGGATCATCAATGATGAGTGTAAATTTAGTAACATTGTCCTATAAAGGAAAGACATTAAGTTTATGATAATCCCACAATTGTAATTTTTAATACATTTGATCAATGTATGTACACAATACTTTTAAATGGATAATACATTGTTTATAATGTAGAACTGTTATTTTCAAATTTCATTTCTAATTAATGATGATTGTTTTAAATAAAATTGAATTTGAAAAGCTAAACGTAGATCTGAAATTATAGAGGATATTATCAATGGAGGGATGTCATCCAATGAAACTAGAGTCTCTCTAGGTTGACCAATGTCATAAATCAAATGATCCATCCTAATATTATATCTTTTAATAAATTACAACTTAAATTTAAATAATACTAAAAACTATTGTAAAAATACAATATCAATGGTTTGGATCCATTGGTATATGCCCAAATACCAAAATTATAGGATATACCAATGGTTAGGGGGACCGTTGGATTTTCAGTCCTTAATATAGAGATATACCAATGTTTTTTGGAAACTATTAGACTTGGTGGGATATAAAATTAGTTTAAACCCCATTGGTATATGTATTATGAAACACCAATACCAATAGTTTTCAGAACTGTTGGTGTAGGTAATTAAAAAAACCCATTGTTACTTTTCATCCCTACACCTTTTATTTGTATTTCAAACATCTAACAACAATGATACTATGTTTTTTTGGAAGTATTATATAATAAATTTGATTATGTATATTTAGATGTATGTTTTTATGTATTCAATGGTATTTGATGACAGAATTCATAAAAAATATTAAATATTATAACAATTGTGTGGAAATCCATTTTAATATACCTATACCAATGATTTTATAAATCTTTATTATAAGTATTTCAAATTTTGGGACCATTAGGAATGTTTTTTGGAAAAACCATTAGTATATGTTCATTAAATGTATTATATACCAGTGGTTTTATCCAAACCATTGGAGTAGCCATCACAGAAACCATTTTATTAAAAAACTATCGATATAGTGTCATTTTATTAACGATATACCAATAGTTTGTATAATACCTTCGGTATAGTAGTGACCTATAACAATAGTTATTCCAAATTCATCAAAATAGGTTTATGTGATGGTTTTTATACAAATGGAATGATATAGCTTGTACGAAGTGTATAATAATTAACTCTTAAGTACACCGTTTTTTAACCATTCATCAACTGCAGTTTCATCCAATATTAGAAACAGAATTCTAACCAATAGCTGCATGAGCTGGGATAATGGACCTAGAAATAATAATTTATTCCAAAAAGTAGAGATCTAGAAATGTTGGCCAAATCATTGGTATATGGTCATTTTAATGTTCCTATTCCAACAGGTTCCCCAAAACTATAGGTATACGATCATTGGTATATGTTCAGTTTCTAGTAGTGTTGAAAATGGACTGATCCATTATAAAAAATATGAAGAAGGACTAAAGACCACTCTATGATGCATTCATGACATTAATAATTACAATACAGTCTGATTCCATGATGAAATTTTTCTATCTTCGATCACATAAGAACATCATGTCCGTGAATAATGCATGGTATTGAGCCATAAGCGGATCCCAAAAATATTCGACCGAAATATGTAATATGATGATAATGATATCCATAAGATCACGTAAAATAATACAATGTCCAATTGAACATCTTTAAAATATTAATACATCCACATTTATTTTAAACACATTGGATTGTGGGGTATCAACTTATAGAAGGGAGAAGATGTGAAGTAGTCATAAAGTTGAATATAATAATGCTTCCATATATACTTCCTATATATAGACCACATGATTCATAATAATATTGGTTTTGAAAAATTTTTAATAACTATGACCTATCTAATCACACATATACACAATGATATGGAAAAAATGGAGTATGATTAATCAATTGGGATCTAGTCATTGCACTTGGAGAATATATACACAAAACCATTCACCATCTTTAAAATCCTATCTGCATTTGTGTCCTAGACATGTTAGGTTTTCTTGGTCGTTTGATGGTAGAAAATTTCCTGTATATGATTTTATACATCAATAATGATGAAGGGTATCAAATTATCCTCTATAATATGTCATAACCTCAGGAACTAATTTAAATGGGGAATTCTCAAGAAATCCTTCCATAATAATGTTCTTACATTGGGATGACCTCTATGTGATATATGTGTTTCTAATAATTATAATTTTTATACTAATTATATTTTATGGGGCAACATATACTTATAATTCACCTCATATAATCCCAAACATTCATTATTTAATATTGTTTGTCTTTTCCATATCATATCATTATAGAATAATCCAAATAACCCTCTAATCTATTTATGTGAACCATATATCATATTAATTAGAAAACCATCCATTATTGAATTCATTTGAATGGGAAAAATTAGTGGCATCCTACAAATTATAAATGACTAGGGATGTGGAAATCATCCCACATTTATAAACAATCCATGGGACCCTCTAGAACCTCACATAGGCTATGTATCTGATCTTTCAAAGGATTCCCCTTCGAAGAAGAACTCACAATCCATAGTAGAATCTCTATTAAAATATAAAGTAGGGGTTATAGATTATGTTTCAATGTCCTATATGTGGGTAATATTTATCTTCAATTATCATAGTTCATAGGGAACCGTGAGTGTGAATAAACAGTCAAACATGATTATCTAAAAGTGAAATGTTGATCATGTGCATGTTTTGGTATCTTATACTACGACAATGTTTATGGATTCCTATATTATCCTAGTATAATTTATGAAGATTCTTTCCATCTTTCATACCCCACCAGAACATGGATATGTGTGAGTGAATTTGGTCAATCAAATTGTACTATAGATTAAATAAATACATATTATTTATTTGAATCGATTGAGCTACATAGTTAATAAGTACATCATTGCTTACCATTGAAACTCAATTAAAATTCCATCCATTATTATTTTATCTAACATTCCCCTGATTCTGAAGATAAACACTCTTTTAATATGAAAATACATCACATGTATCCAAGTATATTTATTATGTTTATCAACAACCTGAATACATGTTATTTGGAAAATATCAACCCTTCTTCAATTAGTCACAACTGAGTTGATGGAAATCTCTGATTTGGAATAATTAAGTAATTATCTGGATGCTTTCACATATTTTTTAATAATATAGAAAACATATATGCATTCATAAATGGTGTACCATGAGGAAAAAATATACCATTGGAAAAGAAGAGATAATAAATAGATGGAATTCAACTGTAAACATTCCCTCTGAAAGATATTTTCTCTAAAAACCTAAGAAATTATATAAAAAATAAAAACTAACCATCAAGGAACAATTTAAATGAGAATGTGGGTGGCAGTATCCCAACTGTTTTGTAGGGGAAAATCATTGACAGAGATTACCCTTTATATAGATCTAAAAAGAGACTCAAGAAGGGTTTTCTATGTTAAATAAGATAAAGAATAGTATTAAAATTATCTATTAAATTAATTAATAATATATAAAATCACAATATAGAAATTTCAATTTATAAACATTACAATGAAATAGAAATTGTTAATTCTATTTTAATATTCATTATTTTTAATTACTGGAATATTTTGTATATTATGTTGTTATTGATCGGTCCTTATTATACTTTGCAAGTGTTTCAGACATACATGCTTATGGGAACATTCGAAAATACTCACAGAAGAGTATGTCACTTTACAAAGTGGATCAATAACAAATTAACATTATAAACCATGTATGAATAATGGAGTGAGGAATTTAACATGCATAAATTTATGACTAAGACCAATTTTGTATGTAATGAAAAATAAAAAATGTACAATAACTTTATTGAGATTAACTCATGTACATTTCGTTTTAATGGACTGATTCGTCAAAGATGATTGTGGGGGAGTGAAAAAAGAGATCGACTTCCACAAAAGAGCATTAATCAGGAAATGAAATGTGTTCCCCTAGTGTTGAATTTCTATGTCCAATAAGGTTTTATCAGTGCTTTCCAAAAAGTGATAATAAATATGAGAATTTTCAGTGTGAAATTAATGACTACTAAAAATATATGTTTTATCAATGGTAAATTTTGTGCTCTTCAATCCAATCATAATCAGTGCTAAAATTGTTGTCGATAAAAACTATATTTATTAGCACAAATAATATAGCACAGATACATATAGGTTTTATAACAATTTTTCATTTAAGAGATGATAAAATCTATTCAAAATAAAATTAAAAAATTATTAAATGATTATCTATTAAAAATTATTAAACTCATAAAAAATAAAAAATAATTAATATTATTACTTCTTATAAAATCATGATTTCTTGATGATCATAAATGAGAAGTATTGAACAATTAAAAATGAATTATAATAAAAATTATTTAAAAAAATATTGTTTTATATTAATTAAATAATTTATTTAAATAAAAATGTAAATTGAATATATATTTAAATTAGGATGAATACATAGTAAAAATATTAAAAAATAATAAATATATACAGAAAATGAATTTTACGATTAATTACATGTAAAACAAACATGTAAAAAAAAATAGATGAAAATATTATAAAATGGATTTAAATAAATTAATTATATATATTCAAATCATTTTAAAAATATTAAAACTCAATAAAAAATAGAATGATAGTTAATAATGTAAATTTAAAAATAGTTTAGAATGTGAAAACTAAGAATGTAATTATGTAAAATTTAATGATTGATTGAATTAATTGTAAACACATACAAAAAATGTAGATAATCTTAAAATATGACTTTAATTGCAATAATTATATAAATTGAAAACATTTTTAAGGCAATAGATTATAAAATGAAATATATAAATTTCAATCATATAAATACAAATAACTTTTATAATATATAAAATTAGTAAATATTTATGTAGAAATAAATATTAAAAAAATGGATAAAGTCAAAAAATTATAAAAAAATTATTAAATATTACAAATTAATAATTAATTTTGAATGGAATCATGTAAATAATTAATATAAAACATAATAAGTTAAAAAAATATTTAAAAGTGAATCTGTAAGATTCATTAAATCAATTAAACACTCAGAAAAGTTATGGTTTGAATCCTGACATGCCCCTTGGGGGATTTAAGTTACATGCAGTGACTTATGAAGGTAGTGACATGTGAATGATGCAAACAACCGGTGATGTAGGCATGATGCAGGCCTGGCAACACAGTTTGGATGATGTATGCATCATGATCACCGAGTCTTCATGCCATGTTCTTCTGTACCTTGGACATGGACCTGTGGGCTTTGTAATCGATCTTCCTATACCCATATTGAATGATGCCTTTACATTCATTAAAAATGAAGAAAAGCAATACACATAATATTAAATAAATAAATGATATATATATATGTGTGTGTGTAAAATTATTTGTTTCAAATACATCAAAACACACACACACCTCACCCACATGATATTGGCCTGGCCAAAGCCACACTCCCCCCCTGGATAACCCACATATATTCATTATTCCGATAGACCTCATTTCTTATAGATATTGGCCCTAATACCCTCACAAATTATGCCTAGAATAGAATGACCCATACTACCCACTATTATAATTAATCACTATTGGATTATTCATATAATATTGGTCCTCCTCTTTATAAAAATGATGGACAGGCCCCGAACAATCTTTATGCTTCCGTTACCTCGCCAAATGTCATGGCTGATCACCATAAACATCTGGAAAACCACCCCCCATGACTCCAATTGGGGGTATGTTGATTCTAATCATTTGGTAAAAATGTAGAAAAAAATATCTACTCTCCAAATATCATAGACACTATAACGACTCATACTTTACATACATTGTTATTACTTCAAATTTGAAGCACAGTTATTACAACATATAACAAAACCAGGAAAGGACTGTATAGGTATTGTGTCTTTAGAAACTGGGAAACATAAACAACTAGTTCATAAAGTGTCTACAATGTCTCCCATTTCATTCATCATATCTATAGTCCCTTTTGGAATATCTTACTTAATAACCTTCTTCCTGACCTGGGAAAAGAAAACATACAAAAGGGTGAGCTCAAATGCTCAGTAAAGGTAAACAAAAGAAATATCAATTTCATCATATTCATAAGAACATATCTTTTGGAAATCATAACCTGAAAAAGAGATCATAATTTCATAACATGGGATAAATAAAAGTAGTGAAATGTAATAACAATAATCATAACATAAAACATAAAACTTTGTGGCATAAACACATAATCATAAAGAATCATTTCTTAGTAGTCAAGACTCATTGCCAATACTATCTTAGTGGACAAAGTCCATTTCTGAACTGAGTTCACTCCTCGTTCAAGTCCTGTTTCACTGAACCAGTTTAACCTTCTGTTACATCCATGTCTATATCATGAGATATAAAATCTTTACCCAATGCATTGGAGGGATATATAGGTTCCACCCATCTCATAATGATACCATTCTTATGTGTTCCACAAAATCATAAATCATACATCATTGCATAACCCATATAGTAAAAATGGTATTCTTAAACAACATGACATCATAAAACAATTCATATAAGATAAAGGAATACATAAAAATAATTCAATCACAACATAATCAAATCAATGTAATAATAGGTATAGAAACAAAACCCTATATTATCATAGATGGAAAATAATTTTGATAAAGCACTTGAACTCCATTCTTGAGGAAACTATCCTTTATACTTCAATAACATTTTCCTTTCTTAACATATCATATAATTTTAAAATAAAATAAGTTGATTAAAAATAATCTTGAAAACATAAAAAGTAATTTTCATGGAAATAATGTTTTTAAAATCTAATCATGTTGTATAAGTATAAACAACATTTTTCTCGTACTTTTGTCAGAAAAGTCAAAAATTACCTCATACGAAAAATAACAAAAGAATCCTCTCATATCTTTTACTAAAAACACACCGATGGGTAAAATTGGATTTAAACAATTTTAGGTGGATGGAATCAATATTACATATCGATGAAACATGGATTTGGATGATAAAATACACCCTAGTAAATACCAAAGTATAAACAATCTCGTATAAAATGAGATTGTGATATTTTCCCTTACCTTAGGTCCGATTTGCTTCGTATGTGTCTGAACCTCCTGTATAATTATTTAAATAATGTCATTGACTTATTCCAGAATCATACTAATTGTTAAGATATCATATATGGTCATATTCTTACCTTATTATTAGTAATATTTCATTGCTACTTGTTATTCAGGTGTTTATTACTTTTTGTTCTTATGCGTGTTTTGTCGAATAAATTCATATTATTATTTTTAGGTTATAGATACCTCATTTATATAATGGCCTTAGTGTAATATATATCATATTAATTCATTAAATTCATTTATATAATCATTATTCAATGAAGATCATGTAGAACGAGTTGCATCACATCGTGGAGACAGTATTCTGTACGTACACATGAGCGATGATATCGTTCCCATGATCGTGGAATTGTATTGGAGTGTATGTATACTATTTCAGAATCAATACCAATTTACATTAATCATATATATTCATTCGTACACCATTATACCAAACCAAGTAAGGTGGTGGTGGAAAATAGATTACACCACGACGTTGAGACGGTATTCCGAACGTACGCATGCGCGGTGATTTCATTTTCTGCAGGGTGGATAGATGGTGAAATAGGGTTGCTTAATACATATAATAACATATCTGTATATGATTTATACTTATGTTATTACTTCATGATGAAACAACTAAATAAGAAGAAGTGGGAGAAGAAATAAAGATGAAAGAATCGGTAATGGGCATTACCTCTTCTTTGAAGCGCTTCTTTGAGACCTCATTATAGGGAACTAAAATTGGTCTTTGAAGAAGACCAGAACCTCTAGGATGTCTCTAGGGAATTGGAGAGACGAAATTGGCAGGGTTTTTCCACCCTTGAAGGCTCAATGCGGTGTGAGGAAGAGAGGGAGGAGGTGCCCTTTTATAAGGGAGGAGAGCGGCACCTTTGGAATAACTAAAAATATTATTTTATTATAAAGCCAAATTCGATTATAAATAGCTCCAAATTGATTTATTTAGAATCTAAGGTGGGGATGGGTCGAAATACTCTCATCCAATAGAATTTAGACAAGATTAGGTTCCTATTTTAACCATATCATTTATATTTAACATTAAGTTAAATAATTTTACTTTTACTGTGTCTTCTTGTGTTCTTACACTATAAGGTTAATAAACATATTATAACAAGTCAAACGATCCCCAAGTTGTATATTATTAATATATATATATCCTTATCTATGTCATTTGGCCAATCCGTTGATTTTTAGGATTAAAATAACAATTAATAATATAATATTTGTTTTAAAAACTATTTTATGTCAATTTTGACACTATTTAGTAATTGATTTTGGTTAAAATTATAACAGAATTATTAGTTAGAAAAAAGTTAAATTAATCAATACTAAAATGTTATATCAACCTATAAAATTAGTGTAATTTCTAAAAAGTCTCAAATTACATTTATTTGGGTATTTATAACATCAATAATGTCAATATTTCATTAATAATATAATTACTGCATCATTGTTGTGTCATAAATAAATTAAATTATTTAATGTCTAAAAATTATAAATAAAATACCATTATGTTTGAAATCTTTTTATCTTTCTAATAAATATTTATAGTCGAATATATCTTATGTATAACCCCATATTAAAAATGATTTACTTATTAATCATTGATTTTAACTATTTTAATCCTTCTTTAAGTAAATTGATAATAAATGTCCTAATCTAATCCAAGTGGGCCTAAATGGTCATATTTTATTCCTAAGGTTGTTTTTCGTCGAATTACAGTTATCCAATAATATCATTTTTACACTTAATTACCCTATTTACTTTTAACCGTGGTATATAAAAGTAAAAAGTTACTATTCTACAAAAAATTATTTTCATCTCATTGAACCACATTTTACTTACTGAC
This sequence comes from Viscum album, assembly GCA_963277665.1. Classification (NCBI taxonomy): domain Eukaryota; kingdom Viridiplantae; phylum Streptophyta; class Magnoliopsida; order Santalales; family Viscaceae; genus Viscum; species Viscum album. Next base: position 352,473,355 of record OY728152.1, on the reverse strand, counting down.
ATCAACTGTGTCCCTCAGACTTACAAAATTACACTAACAAAAGTGGTAAAAATATGTTTTATGAAAAATTCAGTTTTTTAACTACCACTTAGTGGTTTCACTATTCATTAAAAATTGAAAGTTTTCTGAAAAATAACAAAATTTCACCCAATGCTATTTTCGATATTACAAAACCAAAAATGAAGTCCATTTTGTAAAATAAAATTTATAAAATTTCAAAAAGTGGTTATTACTATTCATATCTGCTAGTTTTAATAATATTTTAATAGCATATCGTTGTTTAGTGAAACTCGGTATTGCGTACGACGCAAGCTATTGAGGAAGGCAGCGATTGCATGTAAAGCAAGCCAATCTAGTGTTGTGTGTAGTGAAAGATTCCATTGATGATTTTAAAAAATATATTTCTCATAAAAGTCTTGGGTGTTACATTCTACCCCCCTTAAAATGAATTTCGCCCTCGAAATTCGACACTTTGTAACAAACAGATGAGGATACCTCTCCCTTATCATATACTCAAGCTCCAATGTAGCTTCTTCTAATTTGTAGTTCCTCCATAAAACATTCACCAAGCGAGTGGTCTTGTTTCATAGGACTTTTTCGCTACGATCCAGAATCTCTATCGGTTGTTCTTCATAATAAAGATATTGCTCCAGTGGTACAACTTCAGAGCTGATTACATGTGAAGGATTAGGTATGTACATTCTCAGGAGAGATACATGGAACACATCGTGAAATTGAGAGAGATTTGGTGGAAGTTCCAATCTGTAAGCTACCTTTCCAACACGATCCATTATTTCAAAAGGACCGATATATCTAGTGCTCAACATCCCCTTCTTTCCAAATCTCATGACCCTCTTCTAGGGAGATATTCATAAGAACACTTTATCACCCACTTCAAAATCTAGGTCTTTTCTTCGGTTGTCGACATAACTTTTCTGTCGACTTTGAGCTGCTGTTATGTGTTGTTAAATAGATCGGACCTTTTCTGCCCTCTCATCAACAAGACCAGGTGCTAATAGCTTTCTTTCCCCAACTTCATCCCAGCAAGTTGGAGTCCTGCATTTCTTTCCATAGAGAGCTTCATAAGGATCCATCTGAATACTATCGTGAAAGCTATTATTATAAGAAAATTTCACCAAAGGTAGGTGTTTATCCCAACCACCTTTGAAATCCATACAGCAAACTCTCAACATATCTTCTAGAGTTTGAATTCTTCTCTCAGACTGACCGTCTGTCTGAGGATGATAAGCAGTGCTGAATCTCAAATTTGTATCCAGAGTATGCTGATGACTTCACCAGAACTTCGAGGTAAATCATGGATCCCAATTAGATATAATAGAAAGTGGTACTCCATGAAATCTTACCACTTGTTTTACATATATCCTGGCAAGCTGATCCAGATAGAAACAGTCTCTAATAGCAATGAAGTGTACAGACTTTGTAAGACGATCAACTATGACCCAGATAGCATTATTGCCTTTGGATGTTTTAGGAAGTCCTGTGACAAAGTCCATAGTGATGTTTTCCCTTTTCCATTCGGGTATGGGAAATGGTTGTAACATCCCCTTATACTTCTGTCTCTCAGCTTTAACTTGCTGACAAACCAAGCATCGAGAGACATATTTAGAAACATCTCTTTTCACGCCATCCCACCAGATGTACTCTTTCAGGTCCTTATACATATTCGTGCTTCTAGGATGAATAGAGAATGAAGAACTATGATCCTCATCCAGCAGCTCCCTCATTAATTCTGGGATGGGAGGAACACAAATCCAATTCCTGAACCTTATTATCCCATCATAATCAAAGTTGAATTCAAGAATATTTCTCACCATCTTTTGTAACTCGACATCTTCTTTCTGTGCCTCTTTAATATTAACATGTATAGATGGTTGAACATTCATTTGAGAAAGATGCGATTTTCCACCTTCCATTAAAATTCCAAGATCCATCTTTGTAAATCCATAAATATTGGATCTTTTGTGATCCTCAACATGGATAAGCTAGCGTGGTCTTGTCGACTTAATGCATCTGCCACCTTGTTTTCATTCCAATGGTGGTAATGAACTGAGAATTCGTAATCCTTAATCAGCTCCAACCAGATTCTTTGGTGCATATTCAGCTCCTTTTTTTGTGAAAATACACTTTAAACTTTTATGATCAGTATAAATATCACACCTTTAACCATAAAGATAATGCCTCCAATTCTTCAATGCAACGATTAATGCAGCTAACTCAAAATCATGGGTTGGGTAATTTTTCTCATGGATTTTCAACTATCGTGAGGCATAAGCTATCACCATATCATTTTGCATAAGAACACACCCCAATCCCTTCTTGGATGCATCACTATAGATCACAAACCTTTCTCCACTACAAAGCAGTGTGAGCACAGGTGCACTGGATAATATTCTTTTCAACTCCATGAAATTCTATTCACATTCTTCCATTTAAACAAACTTAACCCCTTTCTGAGTCAACATGTTGAGTGGATTAGATAATCGTGAAAAATCATTCACAAATCATCGATAATATCCATCCAAACCAACAAAACTTCAGATCTCAGTTACTGTTGTTGGTATCGACCATATTTCGATAACCTCTATTTTTTTTGGATCCACAGATATCCCCTCTTTTGAGATTATGTAACCCAAAAATAAAACTTTTTGAAGGAAAAATTAACACTTGGTAAATTTGGAATAAATTTTCTCCTTTCTCAGGGTCTTTAATATAATTCTCAAGTGCTAATCATGTTCTTCCTTACTCTTTGAATATAAAAGAATATCGTCTATAAAGAATACCACAAACTGATCAAGATAGTCTATAATGACTCTATTCATTAGATCCATGAAGATAGCAGGGGAATTAGTAAGACCACATGGCATCACTATAAATTCATAGTCTCCATACCTTATACGGAAATCCATCTTTGGTATATCCTCCCTTTTGACCCTTAATTGATGATACCCTGAACGAAGTTCAATCTTGTAAAAGTATTGATCTCCGCGTAGTTGGTCAAATAAGTCATCAACTGGTCGGAGATGATATTTGTTCTTGATAGTGATCTTGTTAAGTTCCCGATAATCAATGAAGAGTCTCATTGATCCATCTTTCTTCTTAACAAACAGAACAGGTGCTCCCCAAGGTGACGCACTAGGGCGTATGAACCCCTTATCAAAATTCTCTTGGAGTTGCTTCTTCAATTCCTACAACTCAATTGGTTCCATTCTATAAGGTGTCTTTAAAATAGGAAAAGCACCCGGTATGAGTTCTATTGAAAACTCAACTTCACAATTTGGTGGATGACCCAGCAATTCCTCTGGAAAGACATCATCAAACTCCCGTATAATGGGAATATTCTTAATCGTGAGTTTCTCACCAACCATTTGAGATAAATAACCTTCATTTAGTGGAATCAAGACCCATAAGATGGAAGAAATTTCCACGGGAAGGTTATGTTCATCCTTGCATCGATAAGCGATCATAGATTGATCTGGAATATGAAATGTGACTTCCCTTCTTTGTAAATTGATATGAGATCCATATAAAGAAAGCCAATCCATGCCAAGAATCACATAAAATTCCATTATAGGAAGGATCACATGATTTGCAGAAAGAACTTTCCCACAAACTTCAATCAGAGAAGAATTATAAAATTTTGATGCGACTGCTGTGCCATTAGGTGTTGTCACAGCTAACTCAACATCTAATTGTTGAGGTAATATGGTGATACCCTTAAAAAAATCTTCAGAAATAAAAGAGTGGGTGGATCCAGAATCAAATAAAACATTTTCTACTTTAGAGTGGATAGTGAGTGTACCTTTCACCACAACGTTATCGTACTCCACATCGCTGATAGAAATTTCATGCGACTTTCCTTTTTATTTAGCATTAAGATTTTGTTGTTGTCGATCATCATCAACAACCATTGGATTAGGGAATTTATTGGCATAATGTCCCATCTCCTTCTACTTGAAACATTGAAGTGTAGTAGATTCATTCTGTGTATCCCTTCCTTTTTTTGCATCATTAGACATCTTCTTTCCATCATAGCGGAATTCAAATGCCCGATGACCTTACTTTCCATATCTGAAACATTTACTTTTCCCTTTAAAACAACTCCCTCCATGTTTCTTTCCACACTTTGTGCATAAGGGAAAGCTCATCTTCTTTTCAGTGTGTTCTTTAGATGTTCCTTTGAATTCCATTTTCCTCTTCTTATCAAACCCATATGACTGATGGGTTACTCCAATCTCCATCTCGACTTTGAGATCACATCGAACGATTTCCTCGTAGCTATTGAAGTCCCTTATGGCTAATGCCCTTCGAAGACTTGGTTTGACGCCACTAAGGAATCGATCGATCATACTCTCAGGTTGGATAATAATACCAGAAGCATACCTTGCAAGTCTTGTAAAAATTTCTTCATAGCTACCAACAGATTCATCATCTTTTTGGTTCAGTTCAAGAAAATATTTCTCCATCTTTGTTCGGAGATTATGAGGGAAGTAATTATTGAAAAATATGTTTTGGAAATCGTCCCATTTCATGGACTCAATTTCATCTCTTTACCTCATATTCTTGATAAGATTCCACCATTGATCAGCATATCCTTCCAAAAGATACACTGATAGTATGTCGTTATCATGTTCAGAACATTGACGAATTAAAAATATATTTTCAGTAGTACTAATCCATTATTCGTTAATTAATGGATTAGTAGACCCTCTGAATGAAGGTGGACACTGCCTCATGAAGGATTCAACAGAATGTTGCTCCATACTTTTCTCATTTGGATGTCCTGCATGATTCAGATCATGATAATGTTGTGTGAGCATGGCTACATGATTTTTCATTCCTTCTCCCATAACGTTTGGTTTCTCAGGGGGACAATCATTGCATTTCCCGTCGCATTCCGCATTAACACGGTTCCATCGGGTTCCAGCCATTGACTAAAACCATGAAGAATAGTGTGAGAAACACTAATTATAATAGGAAAACCACATAATCAAGAATAAAATTTAACACTTAAGGTCTTATCCTAGGATATTCATGGTCATTTCTAAAACACTAAGATTGTGTTCTATGCTTAGAATTATCCTTAGGGTTCTTACTAAGGCTTTCACAACCTAGTTTCCAAAGGTTGAATATACCTTTCCTCTGATACCAACTATAACGACCCATACTTTACATACATTGTTATTACTTCTAAATTGAATTTCACATATTACAACATATAACAAAACTAGGAAAGGACAGTATAGGTATGGTGTCTTCAGAAACTGGGAAACATAAACAACTGGTTCATAAAGTGTCTACACTGTCTCCCATTTATTTCATCATATATATAGTCCCTTTTGGCATATCATACATAATAGCCTTCTTCCCGACCTAGAGAAAGAAAACATACAAAAGGGTGAGCTCAAATTCTCAGTAAGGGTGAAAAAAAGAAATATCAATCACATCATATTCATAAGAACATAACTTTTGGAAATCATAACCTGCAAAAGTGATCATAATTTCATAACATGGGATAAATCATAGTAGTGAAATGAAATCCCAATAATCATAACTTAAAACATGAAACTTTGTGCATACACATATAATCATAGAGAATCATTTCTTAGTAGTCTAGGCTCATTTACAAGACTATCTTAGTGGACAATGTCCATTTTTGAACCGAGTTCACTCCTCGATCCAGTCCTGTTTCACTGAACCGGTTTAAACTGTCATTCTAGCCATGTCTATCTCATGAGATAAAAAATCTTTACCCAATTAATTGGAGGGGGATATAGGTCCCACCCATATCATAATGATACCATTCCTATGTGTGCCACAATATCATAAATCATTCCTCATTGCATAACCCATGAAGTAAAAATGAGATTCTTAAACAACATGACATCATAAAACAATTCATATAAGATAAAGGAATTCATAAAAATTATTCCATCACAACATAATCAAATCAATGTAATAATAGGGATAGAAACAGGAACCTATATTATCTTAGATGGAAAATAATTTTCATAAAGCACTTGAACACCATTCTTGAGGAAAATATCATTTATACTTCAAAAACATTTTCCTTTCTTAACATGTCATACAATTTTATGATAAAATAAGTTGATTAAAAATAAACTTGAAAACTTTTAAAGGAATCTTCTTGGAAATATTGTTTTAAAAATCCATTCATTCCGTATAAGTTAAAAAAAATTTCTCGTACATTTTTCGGAAAAGTCAAAAAGTACCTCATACGAAAAACAGAAAAAGATTCCTTTCATATATTTTACTAAAAACTCACCGATGGGTAAAACTAGATTTAAAAAATTTTAGGTGGATGGAAACAATATTACATATCGAGGAAACATGGATGTGGATGATAAAATACACCCCTGTAAATACCAAAGTATAAACAATCTCAGTTAAAATGAGATTGTGATATTTTCCCTTACCTTAGGTCTGATTTTCTACGTAAGTGTCTGAACCTCCTGTATAATTATTTAGATAATGTCATTGACTTATTCCAGAATCATACTCATTGTTATGATATCATATATGTTAATATTCTTAGCTAATTATTAGTAATATTTAATTGCTACTTGTTATTCGGGTGTTTATTACTTTTTGTTCTTATGCGTGTTTTGTCGAATAAGTTCTTATTCATATTTTTAGGTTATAGATACGTCATTTACAGAATGGTATTAGTGTAATATATATCATATTCATTCATTAAATTCATTTATATAATCATTATTCAAGGAAGATCATGTAGAATGAGTCGCATCACATCGTGGAGACGGTATTCCGTACGTACCGACGAGCGATGATATCGTTCCCATGATCGGGGAATTGTATTGGAGTGTATGTATACTATTTCAGAATCCATACCAATTTACCATAATCATATATATTCATTCTTTACACCATTATACCCATCCATGTAAGGTAGTGGTGGAAAATAGATTACACCACGGCGTGGAGACGGTATTCCGTACGTACGCATGCGCGGTGATTTTATTTTCCGTAGGATGGATAGATAGTGAAATAGGGTTGTTTCATACTTATAATAACATATCAGTATATGAGTGATTTTGATGTTATTACTTCATTATTAAAAAACTAAAGAATAAGAAGTGGAAGAAGAAATAAATATGAAAGAATCAGTTACGGGCATTACCTCTTCTTTGAAGCGCTTCATTGAGACCGCCTTTTAGGGCACTAAAATTGGACTTTGAAGAAGACCAGAACCTCTAGGATGTCTCCAGGGAAGTGTAGAGAATAAATTTTCTGTGGTTGTCCGACCTTGAAGGATCAAAGTGCTGTGAGGAAGATAGGGAGGAGGTTCCCTTTGATAAGGGAGGAGAGGGCACCTTTGGAATAACCAATAATATTATTTTATTATAAAGCCAAATTCGTATTTAAATATCTCCAAATTGATTTATTTCGAAGCTAAGGTAGGTATGGGTCAAAAAACACTCATCCAATAGAATTCAATGAAGTTTATGTTCATATTTTAACCTTATAATTTAGATTAACATTAAGTTATAAAATTTTACTTTTACCGTGTTTTCTTGTGTTCTTACACTATAAGGTTAATAAACTTACTATAACAAGCCAAACGAACCCCAAGTTGTTTATTATTAATATATATAACCTTATCTATGTCATTTGGCCGAACCTTAGATTTTTAGGAATAAAATAACAATTAATAATATAATATTTAACAAAACTATTTTATGTCAATTTTGACACTATTTAGTAATTGATTTTTTTTAAAATTATAACAGAATGATTAGTTCGAGAAAAATTATTTATATAAATGATAAAATGTCTTATTAACCTAGAAAATTAGTTTAATTCATAAAAAGTCTCAAATTACATTTATCTGGATATTTATAACATCAATTATGTCAATATTTCATTAATAAGATAATTACTACATCATCGTTGTGTCATAAATAAATTAAATTATTTAATGTCTAAAAATTATAAATAAAATACCATTATGTTGGAACTCTTTCCAAATTTCTAATGAATATTTATAGTCGAATTCACTTTATGTATAACCCCATATTAAAAATGATTTACTTATTAAACATTGATTTTAACTAATTTAACCCTTTTTTAAGCAAATTGATAATAAATGTCCAAATCTAATCCATGTGGGCCTAAATGATCATATTTTATTCCTAAGGTTGTTTTTGGATGAATTACACTTATCCAATAATATACTGTTTACCCTTAATTATCTTCATTTCTACATGTAGTCTAACCATAGATGATAGACATATCTAATTTGGAATAATTAACCAATTGGATGGATACTTTATCATATATTTGGATAATCTTGAAAATAGATATGCATTCTCAAAGAGTTTCGCTTGAGAAAAATATTTCTACCATTGGAAGTGATGATATAATAAATAGTTGCACTTCTTCTGTAAACTATCCCCTGCGAAATATGTTGTCTTTAGCTTCAAAAGATATTAAATTAGAAAAAACAGCATCCATCAAGACACAAAGGAAAGAGGAAAGAGTGCCCCCTATCTGAACACCCTAGTATGGGTGAAGCATTGAGAGGGAGTACAATTGATATTAATCTTGTGGAATAATCAGTAATTTTTATTCAAGTTGAACTAGATGAATGATAATATTATAATGATCTGTATATTTAAATAATAACATATTGAATCCCAAATTGGAATTTTCAATTTCTAGAAATTATAATGAATAAGAAATTATTAATTACAGATGAATGTATATTATTTTTAATTATTGATATAGTTTTTCAGAGTACGTTGTTATTGATTGGTCCATATTATAATGCAAAATTGATTCATCAAAGCACACAGTTCATAATATTCAACAATACTCATAGAAATTTAAATCAATTTACAAAAATGATGGAAAATAAATTACCAATATAAACCACTTATGAATCATTGAGAAAGGAATTTCATAAGCCATAACTTCTCACTAAGGCCAATTTTTATTATAATGTGTAAGAAATAAACAAGTACAAGCAGTAGAAAGATATTAACTTCTATACCTTAGGTTTTGAGAGGAATGATTCATCCACGGAGTTAGAGGGGAGAGGCGGAAGATGTTGACATCCACAAGGGATCATGAATTGAAAAAACATGTTCCATTAGACAGGAATTTGTATACAAAATAAGGGATTATTTGTGCTTTCAAAAATGTGTTGATAATTCTGAGTTTTATCTTTGTGAAAAAAATAACTCTTAAAAAAAATAGGTTTTATCAATGCTAAAATATGCTCTGAAAAAACTTATCATTATTATTGCTAAATATATAGAAAATTCAATCTATATTTATCAGCACTGATATCATAGCATTGATATATATAGGTGTTATGATAACTGTTTCATTTTAGAGCAGATAAAAATATTTAATATAAAATAATAAAGTATTAAATTAATATATGTAAAAAATTATATGATTCATAATTTATTTAAAAATTAACCTTATTAATGAATATATAAACATAAACGCATGATTAAAATAACAATTGAAATTGAATAATTTAAAACCAATTATCTCTAGAAATAGTAAATTAATGGTTTAGTTTATTAAATATATTTTTTAAATTTAAAAAATATAAACGAGTATATATTAAAATGAAGATAAAAACATTATTAATATTTAAAACATACTAAATACGTACAAAAAAAGAACTTTTCCGATTAATTACATGAATTTGGTACAGTAAAAAATTGATGGACTTATTAAAAAAATCATTTAAATTAATTAATTTTAATGATGTCAATCAATTCAAAAATATTAAAAATTATTATATAAAATTGAATGAATAGTAATCATATAATATAAAAAAATTAAGAATATTAAAAAAATAGTAAATATTAATGAAAAATTTGAATAATTAATTGAATTAATTGTAATCACATACAAAAATTTAGGGAATCTTAAAAAATTTCATCTAAATAATTTATTTATATGAAATATAGAAATTATAAAAGATTCAAACATTAAAAAATGATATTGAATAAATATTAATCATATAAAAAATATTTTTTTATAAAACTAAATCATAGTTAATAAATATGTATAAATAAATATTAAAAAATAATTAAGTTCAAAAAATATTAAAAAATGACAGTTATTAAAAATAAATTTTTTATATTAAAATAAATCATATAAAACAATATTAAATAAATTCAATAAGTTATAACCATTAAAAAATGAATCAGTAATATTAATTATATCAATTATATACACAGAATAACAATGGTTCAAGTCTTGGAATGCCCCTTGGGGGATTTACATCGTATGTAGTGACTCAGGTAGGTGGTGACATCGGAATGATGTGGGGAATGTGGTAATGAATGCATGACGCATGTCTGATGATGTATACTAGATGATGTAGGCATGAGGCTACATCCAACCTTCATAAAATTTCATGGGCCACATGGCCATGGGCATATAGGTTTTGTAATTATCTTCCTCTTCCCAGATAAAAGGAGGATATTTCATTCATTAAAATGAAGAAAAAACATACAAATAATTAATGAATAATAATGAATAAATATATAATACATATAATGTACTCATGGGTAAAAATACACACAAAGACACAAACACACCTCATCCATCTGCCAATGGGTATGCCATAACCCCCAATGGAAAATACTCATATATTTAATATTCTTATAGACCTCCTATTTTATTGAAAATTTTCCAATGACCCTTTCAACATATACATATACCACCATGCCCCATATTCCCCTACATTATTGTGAAATTCTCTAGGATTTGTGACAACCAATTGGCTATCCCCTACACACAAATGATGGACACGCCCAGACCATGCATTAATTTTCCATTGTCTCACTAAATGTCATGGAAGATTGAAATAAATGAACGTCGAACCACCACCCTCACCATCAGTCACATGTTCTCCAATACGAATCATTGTTCATCAAATACTTCCACCACATCAGTTCTTTCAGCTTCACAGACACGTAAACCGTGCATCCTAAGTAGTCTCATAACTCCTTCAGTGCCTAAACCATCCCGACCTAAGGTGGTCATTAGCAATGTAATGTCCCATATTTTTCCATGTATTGTTATAATATTATATGGGAATTGATTTGAGACAAGGCTCCAAGTCGACATGCAGTTCCGAGGCCCAGCGAGCTCAGAAACCAATCATTGAATTTAATTAAATAATTAAATTACACACACGTGCGGTTTTCCTGAAAATGTGGAATAACTACAGAACGTTTTATCGGATCAGAAATCAGAGGGCACCGTTGCGTTCAGAACATCAATTTTCCCTTAGGTGAGGCCTAACATGGGTCGACACATGTCGGTTGTGAAATCATGTTTTTTGACATAACAATAATTAAATATTTAATAAAAATATTTTATTATGTAGAGAAAACTTTTTAAATCTGTTGCAGTAGATATCTTTTATCTTTTTTTTAAATAAAGGCTTGGAAAGGGGTCGATGGTTACAAACATCATAACCCTGAAACCCTTGGCAGCTCTAAAGGATCTGGAGAAAACCTCCCAACGTGGTGATGATGTTTTTGATGATTTTCACCGAGGACAACAACGTGATGACTGGATCTTCACCAAGGAACGCCGCAGATCCAGGTATGATGTTTTATTTTTATTTCTTTCCACGTTCTTGATTCCAACGACGAACAAGAAATAATTTGCAAACCGATTAGCCTGCGGATAGAATGTTGGGCTGGGGGTGTGATTTGGGGTTTTATTGGGAAAATAAATACTCGAGATTTATAATTTGTTGATTGTTGTGGATTTGATCTAACAATGAAGAAAACGAATTGTCACGAACAACTATCGAGGTACATCCCTCTTGTTCGATTCCATGTATTTTTCTCCATTGAATTCTTCGTTACGTTCTACGCGTTCTTGGAGGAAATTGATCGTTGCACATTTTTTTGATGGTGCAACGATCCGAGATTGTATATCAATCCCCGGAACAATGTCACGTAGGTGTGACGACTGCTTCGATGGACGATTCGGAGAAGATCGAGAGATATGAGTATTTAGATGTTTTTCATCAGATGGATCGTTCGAGGATTATTATCCGATTTAACGACGGAAAACATTCGTTACGGTGTTCGTGTGATGAAACAAACCAACCCCAGGAGTATCAGGACAAACAGATGGGAAACTGGGGATCCAGAGGACCAGCCATGGCATGAGGAGGAAGACAGCATTTCTGGAAATTACTAGACTACAGGCCGAGTAGTATGGGCTACATGACGTCTGTTCATCGGCGAACCACCTGGCGTGTACTCATGGAGTACACCGACACGGGTTGGTTACATGACCAAAAACACAGTGTGTGTACCCCTCCTCGGCCAGACCCAGCCAGATACACGAGATACCCCATGTACTGGTACACGGGCAGGCGACACGGACAGAGGCCGTGTACGGGCACATGGCCAGCGTACATAGATCGAGCCCTAGGTGCTCAGACATGGCGTGTAATCCTACTACACGCCTTATAGTTTCTTTATATCTGACAAGCGGAATGACACCGTTCGTTTACAGGTACAGTACCCAGAGTCAAGTAACACGGTGTGTGATCCTTCTACACACCGTGTAGTTGGGTTTTACATTGCTTGGATGGATGACATGGGCCATTAACATGGGTGGTACCTGGGGTCAAGGAACACATCATGAAACCATAATACATGTCGTGTATCATGTCTTACATGGCTTGAGCCATTTTCATTCTGTGACATCGACTAGTTCTCTTAGGGTTTGTACCCATAGTCTTTCCCATCATGGTTCGAGTATCATTTCTCAAATAAAGGAGTATGACCCCTTTAGTAGGACTTCATGAATAGAGTTTTTAGAATCCCCTTAGTGATACTTATAGCCGGATCCTCTATACATTCATTTAACCCTAAGTAGAGTTCTTGGTATCGACAAGACCAACTTTACCAATGCACCAATCGTCTTCTTAGCGGATCAGCTCAGACTGAGTTTTTTGTATCCCCCCATGACATGGAGGTGATCCTCATCAGAGTATTATGTTCTCAATGTAATTGTGGAGTGTGTTCTCCTGGAACGAGTACTTCGTATATCTTTCTTCAGACCTAGGAGTGTGTTCTCCCGGTTGCATGCTTAGGGGAATCTTCGAGCTGGATCTTAATGGTGGTTTTGAAATGGTCGTTTATTTATTAGAATATCTGGATATTATTGTTATTTGTTCCATAAACATATACTATGTCGAGCTAACTGTACCTTTATTTTGTAGTATTACCCTTGTTGTATTCCTTGGTGGTTTCGGGGTGTCCTACTGGGTATTGTTATACTCACCCCTACACAGGCCTTGCCCACAGGTGTCGTGTCTTGTGCAGACGCATGAGCCTTTGATAGGATTCTAGGTGGACCACGACCAGATAGTGCTCAGTGAGATCAGACAGGCCGAGGTGTGTTTCTATGGCTACAGATTGTAGTCCCAACACCATTCTTTATAGGTTGGAATTTTTTACAGACTCGCTCTTTGTGGGATTATAGTGTTGGACAAGGGTTATACATTGCTATACAATACTTTCATGTCGTACTCGGTTGGATGGGTTTTTAGCATATGCATGCATTTTCCATTTTCAGTACTTTTTCAGATTTTTGGGCATGGAGATGTGTTTGCATGTGAACAGGTTTATAGGAAATGCCTTGTAACAGCCCGAGGTTTTATGAAAAATATTCTTTTTAATTTTATTTATGTCTTGTGTTATACGATACACCAAAAGGAGCTTTCACAATACACATCTCTGACCTGGCTTGAATTATACGCAATCGCGACCTTCCACGATAGCCTGTGTTGTACGCAACACCGAGTTTCGCTAAACAACGATATGCTATTAAGATATTATTAAAATTAGCCATTATGAATAGTAATAACCACTTTTTGAAATTTTGTAAATTTTATTTTTCAAAATGGAATTCATTTTTGGATTCGTAATATCGAAATTAGCTTAGGGTGAAATTTTGGTACTTTTCGGATAACTTTCATATTCTGATGAATAGTGAACATTACTAAATTATAATTAAAAACAACTTTTTTAATCAAAATAATTAATAGTGATAAATTATTAATTTGAGTTGTTTTAAAGTATATTTAGAATATATTTTTACAATTTAATACAATGTTGTTCATTGGATGTAATTTCACATTTAAACCAGACATAATCAAGTGTCAATCTTTTGATAGATATTGTTTCTTAAAAACACGCTATTTGTTTTAACAGCGGGATTTAATTATAAAATTAGTTAATGCAATTTCTATGTTATGAATTTGGTAAAATAGACTTCATTTTTGAATTTAGAATATGAAATATTGCTTAGGATGAAATTTTGGCTTTTTTCTGAAAACATTCAATTTTTGATGAATAGTGAAACCACTAAGTGGTAGGTTAAAAACTGAATTTTGCATAAAACTTAATTTTACCGCTTATATGAATGGAATTTCGAAACTCCGACAGACACGGTTAATATCAAGGACTAAAATGTGGTTCAATGAGATGAAAATAATTTTTGGTGAATAGTAGCTTTTTACTTTTTTTACCACGGTTAATAGTAAATAGGGTAACTAAGGGTAAATATGATATTACTATTACCCTAACACATGTCCTAATTCTATTGGATAAGTGTAATTCGACCAAAAACAACCTTATGAATATAATATGACCATTTAGGTCCACTTGGATTAGATTATGACATTTAATATTATTTTATTTAATGAATAGTTAAAATAGTTAAAATCAATGTTTAATAACTAAAAAAATTTTAATATGGGGTTATACATAAGATAAATTCGACTATAAATATTCATTAGAAATACAAAATGATTTCCTACATAATTATATTTTATTTATAATTTTTAGACTTTATATAAAATTATTTATTTATGACACAACGATGATACAGTAATTACCCTTTTAAGGAAATATTAACATAATTGATGTTATAAATTCTCAAATGAATGTAATTTGAGACTTTTTATGAATTCCACTAATTTTATAGGTTACTATGATATATTAGTGTTGATTTAATCAACTTGGTTCGAACATATAATTCTGTTATGATTTTCACAAAAATCATATATCAAATAGTGTCAAAATTGACACAAAATAGTTTTTAAATCAAATATTATATTATTAATTGTTATTTTATTCCTAAAAATCTAAGGTTCGGCCAAATGACTTAGATAAGGATATATATATTAATTATAAACAATTTGGGGTTAGTTTTTCATGTTATAGTAAGTGTATTAACCATATAGTGAAAGAAAACAAAAAGACACGGTAAAAGTTAAATTATTTAACTTAGAGTTAAATCTAATTGATAAGGTTAAAATAATACCCTAAACTTGTCTAAATCCTATTGGATGATAGGATTTCGACCCATCCCCACTTTAGCTTCGAAATAAGACTCTTTGGAACCATTATAAACCAATTTGGACTTTAATATAAAATAATACTTTGAGATATTCCTAAGGTGCCCCTCTCCTCCCTTATAAAAGGGTACCTCCTCCCCCTCCTCCTCACACCAATTTGAGCACTCAAGATCGGCCAACCCCTGCCAAAATCTCTTCTCCACTTCCCTAGAAACATCCTAGAGGTTCTGGTCTTCCTCAAAGAGCAATTTTAGTGCCCTAAGAGGAGGTCTCAAAGAGGCGCTTCAAAGAAGAGGTAATTACCATTACGAATTCTTTCATCTTTATTTCTTCTTACACTTCTTTTTCTTAGGTTGTTTCATTATGAAGTAATAACATCAGTATCACTCATATACTTATATGTTATTATAAGTATGAAACAACCCTATTTCACCATCTATCCATCCTACGGAAAAAGAAATCACTGCGTGTGCGTACGTACGGAATACCGTCTCCACGCCGTGGTGTAATCTATTTTCCACCACCACCTTACATGGATGGGTATAATGGTGTAAAGAATAACAATAAATAGTTATTACAACATCATATTGATTCTGATATATTGTATAATCCACTCCGATCCAATTCAATATTTATGAAAATGATATCATCGCTCGTGCGTACGTACGGACTACCGTCTCCACGACGCGATGAGATTCATTCTCCATGTTAACCATTTAAGAATGATTATAAAGTATATATAAGAAATAATAATGAAATATATGACATTATAAAGCTACTGGATTATGTATATATATATATATATGTATGTCATCTACTTACTTCCATTTCAAGACAATAAGGAATGGAAAACAACGTTCATGCGTACGTACGGACTACCGTCTCCATGAACGGTGTTTTTCATTTTATTTATCTATCTATTATATATATATATATACTGAATATATATGATATATAAATCAAATTTTATATTCTGGAAGTAAGTAAATCATGATATAAGTAATAATAATGTCAAGAACAACAAGTCAAAACACCTACGATAAATGAAACGATTTTACCCAAAACGCTTCTTTAACATGGAATTTACAAAAGAACGGGTAATATAATGTCATAAGTGAACCATATATGATATCATAACAATGAATATGATTCAATAATAAGTCAATGACATTATCATTATACAGGAGGTTCAGACACATACGAAGCAAATCGGACCTAAGGTAAGGGAAATATCACAATCTCATTTTTATCCGAGATTGTCTATTCGTAAGTATTTACTGGGGTGTATTTTATCATCCACATCCATGTTTCATCAATATGTAATATTATTTCGATACACCTACAATTGTTTAAATCCATTTTTACCCTTCGGTGAGTTTTTAGTAAAAGAAATGAAAGGAATCTTTTGTCATTTTTCGTACGAGGTACTTTTTGACGTTTCCGACAAAAGTACGAGAAGAATGTTTTTTTTAACTTATACAGCATGAATGGATTTTTAAAAAATTATTTTCAAGAAGCTTCCTTTACAAGTTTTCAAGTTTATTTTTAATCAACTTCTTTTATTTTAAAGTTGTATGACATGTTATGAACGGAAAAATGTTTTTAAAGTAGAAAGGATATTTTCCTCAAGAATGGAGTTCAAGTATTTTATCAAAATTATTTTCCATCTAAAATAATAAAAGGGTTATATTTTTATCCCTATTATTACATGGATTTGATTATGTTGTGATGGAAACATTTTTATGAATTCCTTTATCTTATATGAATTGTTTTATGATGTCATGTTGTTTAAGAATCCCATTTTTATTACATGGGTTACGCTATGATGTATGTTTTATGATTATGTGGCACACATAAGAAAGGATTCATTATAAGATGGGTGGGACCTATATCTCCCTCCAATGCATTGGGTAAAGATTTTATATCTCATGAGATAGACATGGCTGGAACGGAAGGTTATTTCGGTTCAGTGATACAGGACTGAAACGAGGAGTGAACTCGGTTCAGAAAGGGACTTTGTCCACTAAGATAGTCTTGGCAAGAGTCATGACTAACAAGAATTGATTTTCCATGATTATGTGTGCACGCCACAAAGTTTCAAGTTTTATGTTATGATTATGGGGATCTCATTTTCACTTCTATGATTTGTTCCATGTTATGAAATTATGATCTCTTTTGCAGGTTAAGATTTCCAAAAGTTATGTGCTTATGTATATGATGTGATTGATATTTATTTTGTTTACCCTTACTGAGCATTTGAGCTCACCCTTTTATGTTTTCTTTTCCCCAGGATATAAAGAAAGGTTTTAGGTATAAAAAAAGAAGATCTTTATGGGAGATGTTGAAGATCTTTCACCACGATTAGAAGATTATATTCCGAGTTTCCAAAGACACTAAACTATTACGGTCATTGTGTGTGTGTTTTTGTTATGTACTAAGTATTCCACAAATGTAATGTAATGTACATGTACCTTAAGCTTTGGGTCTCTACAGTTGGTATCAGAGGAAAGGTTTAGTCAACCTTTGGAAACTAGGATGCCATAACGTTAGTGAGATCCCTAGAGATATTTATAAGGTATGTCTAGGGATGTCCCTAAGGATAAGTATACGTATAGGATACAATCCTAGAACTACGGTAACGATCATAGAATTTAACCTAAGATGTTAGATATTGAGGATACTCCACCTTTATTATGTTGCTTTCCCTAGCATGATTTTTGCCTCTCACACTATTCTTTTCTGGGTTTTAGAAAATGGCTGGAAACAAGATGATTCACGATAATGGAGGATATGATGGACAATGGAATGATATTCTTCATAATGAAATGGGATTTGGAAGTCCAAACATCATTATTATGCCGAATCAGCAATCTCATAATATGATCAATAAAGTAAAATTTGGTAAGTTTCCTGACTCGGCTAATAAGAGAAAGATGGAGTTTAATGATGATCATAGAGGAAAGAAAGTTCAATTTCCCCTATGTAAATCATGTGGGAAGAGGCATCAAGGAGAATGTTTCAAAGGAACTGGAAGATGCTTTGGGTGTGGAAAAGAAGGACACAAAGCCAGTAAGTGCAAAGGAAAAGGTTCAGTTAACACCAGGGATGAGGATAATGGTATTGCTACGACTTCAACAATGGTTAAATGTTTTAAATGTGGAATGTACGGGCATTATGCAAACCAATGCCCTAAGGGAAAGTCTCATGAAGATAATCAGTATGGTCATATGGGAAGTATTTATGTGGATGATGATGAAGAGACTACCAATGATATGTGAGATGAAAGAATTGTTGAAGCTCGGTCAATGGTTTAAGAATGTAGTGGAATGATTACATGTTTATCATGTGTAATGTTTTATAAGTAATCTCATGGTACTATGGAATAAAGAGACATGTAAGGATTGTTACATTGTTGTCTGATTAATGTTAACAGTATCCAAGAAAGGTTATTCAGATATTTTTGGAATGTAGATGATATGCGCATAATGAAGGGATAAGGAGAAAATGAAATGTTTGACAGTATTCATGAGCTCATGATTGATATAAGGACTAAGTGATATCAGGGTTTGAGTATATAGAATTTTGAGGATTTTGGTATGTGGAAAGTGTTATCTTTAAACTGCATTCATGTTTTCACTAAGGTATTCAAGAGAATACATGATTAAGGACTTTGAATGTTTAGAATGTGACCAACAAGACATATCTTATGGGGATCGACGATGGTGTTAAATATCTGGTAATCGTTTTCACTATGTTATGAGAGTGGACTGCAATATTATGGATAATCCTAAAGATTGGAATGGATTATGTTAGACATAAGTGAGTACTATTTAAGGATAGAAGTTTTTTTTCGATATTATTGATGGGATGTTATAGTAATGTAGTTTTAGAAAAAGGACAACCTGCAGGACGGGCGATAGCCCATCGCTTCGGACAAGGGTGTGGGAATCGAACCCACAACCGAAGTGCGACTAGCCTTTATCGCCTACCACTGGCCTACAGGAAGTCCCTGTTTAGTAGAAACTAGTTTTATTATATTAAGAAGTATGATATATGAAGTATAAGTCAATTTTAGGAACCATATGTGATTAATCTCACTATAGATCAACTTATGTATATAATTTTTGCTAACCTTTTGTTTGAGACAGATGGAATGACCCGTCATTCTATCACATGATCTGCTAACACTTCACGAATAACAAATTCAACTTCATTTATTTAAGAGATGAAGTGGAAATTGTTCAAGGCATGAACAACAGTGAGATTGTACCAAAATAAAGAAGGTATTTATTCTAATTCAAATTTTCAACTTTAGGGAAATGATATTGAAAACCAAAAATGTTGTCCTAGTGATCTTATACCTGAGGAATCAGATGGTACCTTATATCATCACAAATCTATGGATTTGAGATTACTGTCTTTTCCATAGCCATGTTCTCTACCACTCTCCATCAGAACACGATGGTTAGATTTCTCTTCAATATCCATATTTTCACCTATGTGGAAACCCAATGATTAGTTGGGTAACCGTTACGTTTCACACTTTTTTTTTAAAGATTGGTTTTGATATTCCTTTTTATGATGTGGGTATATATTAAAGAAACTTTCGAATAGTAAACAATTTATAACCCCGACGAATTTCGAGGGTGAAATTCATTTTAAGGGGGGTAGAATGTAACAGCCCGAGATTTTATGAAAAATATTGTTTTTAATTTTATTTATGTCTTGTGTTATACGATACACCAAAAGGAGCTTTCACAATACACATCTCTGACCTGGCTTGAATTATACGCAATCACGACCTTCCACGATAGCGTGTGTTGTACGCAACACCGAGTTTCGCTAAACAACGATATGCTATTAAGATATTATTAAAATTAGCCGTTATGAATAGTAATAACCACTTTTTGAAATTTTGTAAATTTTATGTTTCAAAAGGGAATTCATTTTTGGATTCGTAATATCGAAATTAGCTTAGGGTGTAATTTTGGTACTTTTCGGATAACTTTCATATTCTGATGAATAGTGAAAATTACTAAATTATAATTAAAAACAACTTTTTTAATCAAAATAATTAATAGTGATAAATTATTAATTTGAGTTGTTTTAATGTATATTTAGAATATATTTTTACAATTTAATACAATGTTGGTCATTGGATGTAATTTCACATTTAAACCAGACATAATCAAGTGTCAATCTTTTGATAGATTTTGTTTCTTAAAAACACGCTATTTGTTTTAACAGCGGGATTTAATTATAAAATTAGTTAATGCAATTTCTATGTTATGAATTTGGTAAAATAGACTTCATTTTTGAATTTAGAATATGAAATATTGCTTAGGATGAAATTTTGGCTTTTTTCTGAAAACTTTCAATTTTTGATTAATAGTGAAACCACTAAGTGGTAGGTTAAAAACTGAATTTTGCATAAAACTTAATTTTACCGCTTCTGTGAATGGAATTTCAAAAATCCGACAGACACGGTTAATATCAAGGACTAAAATGTGGTTCAATGAGATGAAAATAATTTTTGGTGAATAGTAACTTTTTACTTTTTTTACCACGGTTAATAGTAAATAGGGTAACTAAGGGTAAATATGATATTACTATTACCCTAACACATGTCCTAATTCTATTGGATAAGTGTAATTCGACCAAAAACAACCTTATGAATATAATATGACCATTTAGGTCCACTTGGATTAGATTATGACATTTAATATTATTTTATTTAATGAATAGTTAAAATAGTTAAAATCAAAGTTTAATAACTAAAACATTTTTAATATGGGGTTATACATAAGATAAATTCGACTATAAATATTCATTAGAAAACTAAATAGATTTCCTACATAATGATATTTTATTTATAATTTTTAGACTTTAAATAAATTAATTTATTTATGACACAACGATGATGAAGTAATTACCCTTTTAAGGAAATATTAACATAATTGATGTTATAAATTTTCAAATGAATGTAATTTGAGACTTTTTATAAATTACACTAATTTTATAGGTTACTATGATATATTAGTGTTGATTTAATCAACTTGGTTCGAACATATAATTGTGTTATGATTTTCACAAAAATCATATATCAAATAGTGTCAAAATTGACACAAAATAGTTTTTAAATCAAATATTATATTATTAATTGTTATTTTATTCCTAAAAATCTATGGTTCGGCCAAATGACTTAGATAATGATATATATATTAATAATAAACAATTTGGGGTTATTTTTGCATGTTATAGTAAGTGTATTAACCATATAGTGAAAGAAAACAAAAAGACACGGTAAAAGTTAAATTATTTAACTTAGAGTTAAATCTAATTGATAAGGTTAAAATAATACCCTAAACTTGTCTAAATCCTATTGTATGATAGGATTTCGACCCATCCCCACTTTAGCTTCGAAATAAGACTATTTGGAACATTTATAAACTGATTTGGACTTTAATATAAAATAATATTTTGAGATATTCCTAAGGTGCCCCTCTCCTCCCTTATAAAAGGGTACCTCCTCCCCCTCCTCCTCACACCAATTTGAGCACTCAAGCTCGGCCAAACCCTGCCAAAATCTCTTCTCCACTTCCCTAGAAACATCCTAGAGGTTCTAGTCTTCCTCAAAGACCAATTTTAGTGCCCTAAGAGGAGGTCTCAAAGAGGCGCTTCAAAGAAGAGGTAATTACCGTTACCAATTCTTTCATCTTTATTTCTTCTTCCACTTCTTCTTCTTAGGTTGTTTCATTATGAAGTAATAACATCAGTATCACTAATATACTAATATTTTATTATAAGTATGAAACAACTCTATTTCACCATCTATCCATCCTACGGAAAAAGAAATCACTGCGCGTGCGTACGTACAGAATACCGTCTCCACGCCGTGGTGTAATCTATTTTCCACCACCACCTTACATGGATGGGTATAATTGTGTAAAGAATAACTATACATAGTTATTACAACATCATATTGATTCTGATATATTGTATAATCCACTCCGATCCAATTCAATATTTATGAAAATGATATCATCGCTTGTGCGTACGTACGGACTACCGTCTCCACGACGCGATGAGATTCATTCTCCATGTTAACCATTTAAGAATGATTATAAAGTATATATAAGAAATAATAATGAAATATATGACATTATAAAGCTACTGGATTATGTATATATATATATATATGTATGTCATCTACTTACTTCCATTTCAAGACAATAAGGAATGGAAAACAGCGTTCATGCGTAAGTACGGACTACCGTCTCCATGAACGGTGTTTTTCATTTTATTTATCTATCTATTATATATATATATATACTGAATATATATGATATATAAATCAAATTTTATATTCTGGAAGTAAGTAAATCATGATATAAGTAATAATAATGTCAAGAACAACAAGTCAAAACACCTACGATAAATGAAACGATTTTACCCAAAACGCTTCTTTAACATGGAATTTACAAAAGAACGGGTAATATAATGTCATAAGTGAACCATATATGATATCATAACAATGAATATGATTCTATAATAAGTCAATGACATTATCATTATACAGGAGGTTCGGACACATACGAAGCAAATCGGACCTAAGGTAAGGGAAATATCACAATCTCATTTTTATCCGAGATTGTTTATTCGTAAGTATTTACTAGGGTGTATTTTATCATCCACATCCATGTTTCATCAATATGTAATATTATTTCCATCCACCTAAAATTTTTTAAATCCATTTTTACCCTTCGGTGAGTTTTTAGTAAAATAAATGAAAGGAATCTTTTTTCGTTTTTCGTACGAGGTACTTTTTGGATTTTCCGACAAAAGTACGAGAAGAATGTTTTTTTTAACTTATACAGCATGAATGGATTTTTAAAACATTATTTTCAAGAAGCTTCCTTTACAAGTTTTCAAGTTTATTTTTAATCAACTTCTTTTATTTTAAAGTCGTATGACATGTTATGAACGGAAAAATGTTTTTAAAGTAGAAAGGATATTTTCCTCAAGAATGGAGTTCAAGTATTTTATCAAAATTATTTTCCATCTAAGATAATAAAAGGGTTCTATTTTTATCCCTATTATTACATGGATTTGATTATGTTGTGATGGAAACATTTTTATGAATTCCTTTATCTTATATGAATTGTTTTATGATGTCATGTTGTTTAAGAATCCCATTTTTATTACATGGGTTACGCTATGATGTATGTTTTATGATTATGTGGCACACATAAGAAAGGATTCATTATAAGATGGGTGGGACCTATATCTCCCTCCAATGCATTGGGTAAAGATTTTATATCTCATGAGATAGACATGGATGGAACGGAAGGTTATTTCGGTTCAGTGATACAGGACTGAAACGAGGAGTGAACTCGGTTCAGAAAGGGACTTTGTCCACTAAGATAGTCTTGGCAATGAGTCATGACTAACCAGAAATGATTTTCCATGATTATGTGTGCATGCCACAAAGTATCAAGTTTTATGTTATGATTATGGGGATCTCATTTTCACTTCTATGATTTGTTCCATGTTATGAAATTATGATCTCTTTTACAGGTTAAGATTTCCAAAAGTTATGTGCTTATGTATATGATGTGATTGATATTTCTTTTGTTTACCCTTACTGAGCATTTGAGCTCACCCTTTTATGTTTTCTTTTCCCCAGGATATAAAGAAAAGTTTTAGGTATAAAAAAAAAGAAGATCTTTATGGGAGATGTTGAAGATCTTTCACCACGATTAGAAGATTATATTCCGAGTTTCCAAAGACACTAAACTATTACGGTCCTTGTGTGTGTGTTTTTGTTATGTACTAAGTATTCCGAAAATGTAATGTAATGTCCATGTACGTCAAGATACGGGTCTCTACATGCCTCCCATGTTAGTAGCATGCCTACTCGGTGCTAGTCACCAGCCCCTGGCCTATTGAAGGCGAGCTTGGGGATTTTTGGCTCGGGACCCAATAGGATGTGTCGTGACAGAGTGGTATAAGACATGGTCAGTTATACCATAGAACTGAGAGTCTTTGATTTGGTTTGGGGCAACAGTGTTAAGTGTTTTGAGTTCGGCTTTCAGGACTGGGACCCTAGTGTTGGTGCG
The DNA here is from genome assembly GCA_963277665.1 of Viscum album. Lineage (NCBI taxonomy): Eukaryota > Viridiplantae > Streptophyta > Magnoliopsida > Santalales > Viscaceae > Viscum > Viscum album. The sequence continues at coordinate 352,448,812 of OY728152.1, read as the reverse complement.
GGCAGCCGACGTATCCATACACAAGGACTCTGATAACTTTCTTTTCAACTCGTAACATGAAAAAAATAGTTTCTAGGGGAAAATAATTGTACATGCATAATGTAATAATGGGTTGTTGATTCCATTTCCTTATTAAGTGAGCTCTCCAGATATACTCAATGATTGTGAAACATATTGTTTCTTTAATAGGATGCCTCCACGACACACTCCCACTAGGATCCAGCAGCTCAATCATGAGGATGACTGCCTCCGTGATGAAGCTTCGATACAGGGACCAGGTCCCCCAGTTTTGCCTTCGTGTGGTGTGCTAGTATTCCACCACATGTGGAGCTGTGTTTTTCACATACTGTTCCAGTGGTGGAGGAGCGCTGGAAGAGTGCACTCCATGAGTTTTAGAGATAGAGACCCCTCATGTTTTGAGGTGATCCTGACCCTCAAGCAGTAGAGGGCTGTCTTGAGGTAGTGACCAGATTCTTTCGTTTGGTCAGGACACCAGCAGGCTAGACGGTGATCCGGATAGAAAGCCTTCTACAGGGCTCGAAAGGGAGATGGTGGAGTAAGGCCATTAAAAATCACGACGAGGTGAATCTTGCATGGTCGAAGTTTGAGCATCACTTAATAGAGGAGTATTCACCGGTTACCCTGAGAGCAGTACGTATACAATAGCTTCTTCAGCTCAAGTAGGGGACCATGACGGTGGATAACTATTCATCGAGGTTCACCGACCTCTCGAAGTACTCGATGTATATGGTCAGAGATCAGTACTACAGAGCTCAGAAATTCTATTGGGGATTTTGCAGAGATATTCGAGCTCATATCATCCCTATGAGCATTCCTACATATGTTGGGGTGCTCGAGTGGGCTTTGGTGCTTGAGAGCTTCTTTGTAGAGCAGAGACAACCGACAGTAGTCAGTATTGGGTGATCTGGAGCAGAGACCTCGGTATAAGGGAGCCGATGTCAGGGACCCAAGCGCGGGAGACATTTTTAGACGAGATCCCAGGACATGGGATCTATCGTACAGGGTTCACAGGGTGCATTTAGCCAGCCTTGAGAGAGTTGATGCTACTCATGTGACGGTAGTGGACATCTCGTGTGGGATTTTCCGACCTGCCGTACTACTGACATGTGAGCAGAGGATGGACCACCAAGGAAGAGGCCATGTGAGGAGAAGACAGATTTGTCGGGTGGAGGATGTGGTAGAGGAGTTGGGAGAGCAATTGGAGGTGTTCAATGTTTTGACCCTTTACCAACACCACCCCACAAAGGTCCACCCCTGGCTCAGGGTGCTGGTGGACAGAGGCAGGGACAACTAAAGGCGGCAGAGGTTTATGACCCAGGTACTCCAGGAATTGTTAGAGGTAAAATATATGTCTTTTCTACCTTGACTTCCATATTGATAGACATAGGTTCTATTCATTCTTTTCTGGCTACTTATCTTGTTCGATACTTAGAGAATCCAGTTGAGTTGTTGACACGACCCTTACGATTAGAAATACTGACTGTAGAATATTCAGAGATCATGCACCTTTTCAACCATTGTGACCTGACCATTAGAGGAGAGAGTTTCAGTTGGAACCTCTAAGTGATAGACTCAACGCCTTACGATGTCATTCTTGGTATGGATTAGGTATCCATAGTTCATTCCCATATTGATTTTTTTAGGCAAAGGGTGAGGTGTGTCTGCTCTGATGGAACGAGCATCTGTTTTTTTGGTGAAAGAGAGTCCCATACAGCACAGGAAGGACTCGTGCATAGGAAGGTGCAAAAAATTTCACATCAGTTGGCTATCCTAGCACATTGCGCAGCAGACATTATGAGTTTCTAGTTTCCGGATGTAGTGGCTGAGTACGAGGACATCTTTTTAGAGGATGTCCCCAGACTACCTCCACGACGGGAGATTGATTTCTGCATTGAGTTGAATCCCGGGACAACCCCGATATTGGCACCAGCATATCGGATGGCTCCTACATATCTTTGTGAGCTGATGGTGCTACTGGAAGTCTTGCAAAGAAAGGGAATCGTGAGACACAGTGTTTCACCCTGGGCGGCCCCAGTATTTTTGGCCAAAAAGGAAGACGAGAGCTTGAGACTATGTGTGGACTATCGCCGCCTGAATCAGGTGACTATAAAGAACTGGTATCCACAACCGAGGACCGATGAACTCTTCGACCAGTTAAGAGGAGCACGATGGTTCTCAAAGGTTGATCTAAGATCAGTTTATCATCAGTTGAGCATATGGGATGAGGATGGACCGAAGACATATTTCATATGTCACTACGGTCACAATGAGTACTTGGGGATGCCCTTTAGTGTGACAAATGCCCAGGAAGAGTTCATGGGACTCATGAACCAGATCTTTCAGCCCTCTCTAGATCAGTTTGTAGTGCTCTTCATCGACTATATCCTTGTATACTCAACATCCGAGGAGGATCATGCAGCGAACCTAAGGATGGTTCTGGACACACTCTGAGAGCACTAGTTGTACGAGAAACACTCGAAGTGTCAGTTTTGGATACGGGAGGACCACATTCTGGGACACGTTATATCAGAAGATGGTGTAGCAGTGGACCCAGCCAAGGTAGAGGCAGTGTTAGCCTTGGAGCCACCCTAGAGCATGATGGAGGTGTAGAGTTTCCTTGGGTTGGTTGGATACTATCGAAGATTCATTCTTGATTTATCTAGGATTCCAGCACCCATGACATCTTTGACACAAAAGGGGTAGCCTATCATGTGGACCGAGGGATGCCAGTGGGCTTTCTTGTTGTTGAGAGAGAGTCTGAAGAGTGCCCCAATCTTGAGATTACTGGGGGAGGGTTTCATGTACATAGTGTTCTACGACGCATCAAGAACCGGGATTTCTTGTGTCCTAATACAGTGTCAAGCGGTAGTTGCCTATGGCTCACTCCATTTGAGGCCCCACGAGCAGAACTACGCGACCAATGATCTTGAGTTGGCAGTGGTAGTCTTCACGTTGATGATGTGGCGACACTACCTCATGGGCGAGTGGTTTATCATCTACTCTCATCAGAAGAGTCTCAGATATATATTTTCTCAGAAGTAAATTAATTTGAGATAGAGGTGGTGGCTTGAGTTCCTCCATGATTACGACTTTGAGATCGTTTATACTCATGGGAAGGGTAACGTTGTTGTAGATCCTCTCTGCAGTAAATCTAGTTTGCAGTTACTAGATGAGGCGATGAGGCAGTTGGCCTCCTTACAGATATCATTCGTGGATAGAGATGAGGGAGCTTACCTTCAGTCAATGGTTGTTACCTCTCCACTCATACAGTGAGTCAGGGAAGAAAAACTCTAGGATGCTAGATGTGAGACTCTACATGCTCAGATATCCTCATGTGATGCTGCTGATGGATATTAAGAAGGTGGGGAGAACGTCGTTCTTGTCAGAGGGCATGCAATAATACTAGTGACGTTGTAGGAGGAGGTTCTGAGGTATTTCCATACATCTCTTTTGGTGGTGCATATAGGAGTGGAAAAGATGTACCAGGTCCTCCGACGTTAGTTTTAGTGGCCAGGGATGAAGAAGAGTGTGGAAGAGTTTGTTTCTCGGTGCCTTACATGTCAGCAAGTAAAGGCTAAGCAGCAGGTTCCAGCAGGTTTGACTCAGCCCCTTGAGGTGCCAGAGTGGAAGTGGGATGGGATATCCATGGACTTCGTGACGGGTTGACCGCGCACGTCCTGGGGACACAATGTCATCGGGGTGATCGTTTACGGGCTCACCATGTTGGAACAATTCCTAGCCATATGGGAGCATAGTTTAATAGAGAGCTTGGGACGCCTCTACGTGCAGAAGATAGTTCGAATTCATGGAGTTCCATCCATGATCGTCTCAAATTTTGATGCCCGATTCACATCCCGGTTGAGGAAGGGATTGCAAGAAGCTTTTTTGACTCAGTAACTCTTGAGAAAAACATTTCATCCCCAGACTGATGGTCAGACAGAGTGGACCATCTAGGTTCTGGAGGATATTCTTCGAGCTTACATACATGACTTTATTAATAGCTGGGTAGATCACCTACCACCTGTGTAATTTTCTTATAACAATAGTTATCATTCCACTATTGGTATGGAATCATTCGAGGCTCTGTACGGGCGACCTTGTAGGTCACCACATTGCTGGACTGACCAAGGAGATTCAACACTCATTGGCACAGAGATGGTGAGAGCTACAACAGAGAAGGTCCAGGTCATCCAAGAATGGATGATGACTGCCCAGAGTCGGCAAATGTCTTATGCCGACAAAAGACGGAGGCCCTTGGAGTTCGAGGAGGGAGACCATGTGTTCCTTCGGGCCTCACCTCAATGTGGATTGTAGATATTTGGAGGAGGCGACAAGCTATCTCTGAGGTTCATCGGCCCTTTATTGATTTAGAGTAGAGTTGGAGAGGTGGAGTATCGCTTGGCTCTACCTCCTCAGATGGACCAGGTACAAAACCTCTTCGATGTGTCAGAGCTACGAAGGTACGTGCACCATCCATTTCATGTTATCGACTGGGGCAAGATGGACATCGAAGATGGGTTGAACATTGCCGAGTACCCAGAGGAGATCGAGGAATGGCAGTAGAAGATCCTTTATGGGAGAGCTATTACCTTAGTGTGTGTTTGGTGGCAGCACAGGAATCTCCCAGAGAGCACATGGGAGCGGGAGGCTCAAATTGAGGTGTAGGACCCACATCTTTTTGAGTAGCCATTGTTTTGTCTTTTTAGGGGCGTAAAGCCCTATGGTGGGTGTGATGTAATGTCACAGATTTTCCCATGTTTTATTATAATATTATATGTGAATTTATTTGAGTCCAATCTCTGAGACGACATGCAGTTCTGAGGCCTGGAGAGCCTAGAAACAAATGTTTGATTTTAATTAAATAATTAAATTACACGCGCATGTGGATTTCCTGAAAAAGTTTAATAACTCCCGAACGGGTGATCAGATCAGAAATATGAGGGCACCGTTGCATTCAGAACAACGATTTTACATTAGGTGAGGCCTAACATCGGCCGGCGTAGGTCGGTGGTAATTTCTTGTTTTTGACCTAACAATAAAAAAATATTTAATGAAACTATTTTATTCTGCAGCAAAATATTTTTAAATATATTGCAGTGGATATATTTTATAATTTTTTTAATTAAAGTCTTGCGCATGGGTCACGGGTTACAAAACTCATATCCCTAAAACCCTTGGAGGCTCTGGAGGCTCTAGAAAAAACCTCCCAACGCGGGGACGATGTTCTTGACGATTTTCACCGGTGACAACGACGCAACGACCAGATCATTTCCAACGAACACCTCATATCCAGGTAGTATGTTTTATTTTGATTCCTTTATCCATTCATGATTCCTATGATGAACACAGATATATTTGTGAACCGATTAGACTGCGGATTGATCATTTTGCGACAGGTGTGATTTGGGGTTTTATCGGGAAATCAAATACTCGAGATTTATAATCTGTTGATTGTTGTGGTTTTGATCCAATGGAGATGAACCCGAATTTTCAGGAAACATGATTGAGGTTCTTCCCTCTTGTACGATTCTTTTTATTTTTCTCCCTCTTCTTCTTTGTTGTGTTCTATATGTTCTTGGAGGAAATCGATCATGGAACATTCGTCTGTTGGCGCAACGATCTAAGATTGTAGATCCAAACCCCTTGCGATGTCACAGAGGTGTGATGATGGTTTCAAAGGGCGATACAAACCGGATTGAGTGATATGAGTTTTTGGATGTTTTTTTCATATGGATCATTCGAGGTTTATGATCTGATTTAATGTCTGAAAAAACTCGTTACGGTGTTAATGTGATGAAACAAACCAACCCCCGGAGTATTGGGACGAACATACATTAAACTGGGGATCCGGAGGACCATCCATGGCACGAGGAGGAAGATGGTGTTTCTGGAAATTTCTTGACTACACGCCATGTAATATGGGCTACACGACGTGTGTTCATCGGTGAGCCACTCGGTGTGTACTCTGGGAGTACATGGACACGGGTTGGGTAAACGACAAAAGACACGACGTCTGTACCGCTCCATGTACAGTCCCGGCCAGATACACAAGACACCCCATGTACTGGTACACGAGTGGGCGACATGGATAGAGGCCATGTACGGGCTCATGGACATCGTACACGGAGTGAGCCCCAGGCACTCGGACAAGACGTTTAATCATACTACACGCCGTGTAGTTTCTTTATATCCAACAAGCTGAATGATATGAGATGTTTACATGGGTAGTACCCAGAGACTAGGAACATGGCGTGTGATCCTTCTACATGCCGTGTAGTTGGGTTTTACACTGCATGGATGGATGAAACAGGCCGTTTACATGGGAATCACACGGGGTCAAGGAACACGGCATGTAACCATACTACACGTCGTGTATCATGTCTTACATGGCTTGAGAAATTTGCATTCTGTGACTTGGACTAGTTCTCATAGGGTTCGTACCCATGGTATTTTCCCTGAAGGATCTGGTATCATTTCTTATATACAAGAGTATGATCCCTTTAGGAGGACTTCCTGAATAGTGTTGTTGGAATCCCCTCTGTGAGACGTAGAGTCGAATCATCTATTCATTCCTGGAACCCAAGGTAGAGTTCTTGGAATCGACATGACCAACTTTACCCGGGTGCAGATCCTCTGCTAAGTGGATTAGCTCAGACTGAGTTGTCAGTATCACCCCATGACTTGGTGGTGATCCTCATATGAGCATCATGTTCTCAAAGTACTTATAGTGTGTGTTCTCCCGAAATGATTACTTCATATCTATCTCTTCAGGTGTAGGAGTGTGTTCTCCCGGTTAAATGCGTATTGGAATCTTCGAGCTAGATCTTGGTGGTGGTTTCGAAGAGGTCATTTGTGTCTGAGTATATCTAGATATTCTTTTTATATGTTCTGTAAATATATACCGTGTCGAGCTGACTGTACCATTATTTTTTAGAATTTCCCTTGTTGTATTTTTATGTGGTTTCGGGGTGTCTTACTGAGTATTGTTATACTCACCCATGCGCGGGCCTTGCCTGCACGTGACGTGTCTTGTGCAGACGAGCATGCCTTTGACATGATTCTAGGCAGACCAAGAACGGACGGTGCTCAGTGAGATCAGACAGGCAGAGGTGTGTTTCTACGACTATAGATTGCAGTCCCAGCACCTTTCTTTACAGGTTGTACTTTGTTACAGACTCTCTTTTAGTGAGATTGTACTTTTGGCCTAGGGTTTTACATTACAATACATTACTTTCCCATCTTACTCTATTGGTTTGGGTTTTTAGCGTATGCATGAATTTTCCATTTTCAGTACTTTTTCAGCTTTGCGGGCTTGGAGATGTGTGTGTGTGTGTACATGTTTATAGGTAATGCCTCTCATATTAATAGCATGCCTAATCGATGCTAGTCAGCAGCCCCTGTCTTATTGGAGGCAAGCATGGGGAGTTGTGGCTTGGTCCCCACTGGGACGGGTCGTGACAAGCAATGCTGAGCCTCCATAGTCACTCTTAGGTCCACTTTCAAGCTACGCCCATATCATTTGAAATGAAGAGTTTTCACCCCTCCTATATCCACATTCCATCCAACCTATGCATTCAGCACCTCACCCGAAATCCTATGACAAAGCCTTTTATTGATCTATACACTGATGCCTCCATCCAACTCTCGTCGTCTCTCGATGAGACGTACTATAGAGACTTTCGAGCATAACCTTAAAATACCCCATCTGTCATTACTAGTCATCGTTAAGTACACCCTGATAATTTTAATTTGTTTATTTAAACACTATGATCATGTTAGGAATTAGGTACAATGGGGTTCAATTTCATGGAAAGATGGTTGGGGATAGAGACTATCTTATAGGAATCAATTATATTTTTTTAATCATGTTAAAAATATTACAAATTAATAAGTAAAAATGAATAATTATTAATCATATTAGTTAAAAACATATTGATATTATTGATTCTTTTAAACAAATTGGTATTCATTTTATAAAAATTATTATATTTAAAAAATATATGAAATTGTTTTTTTTAAACTAATTTTTTTTAATAATTATTTAATTTAATAAATTAAATGAAATAAATTACAAAAACTTAAAAATCTTATTAATATGATAAATTTCAGAAATTGAAACATATAAAATTGAATAAAATAATAAAAATAATTATAATTATTTCAAATATTTATTGGAGTATGCACTGTTTTAATTGTACATTGAAAATAAAATATGTTACTAACCATAATAATTTTAAATAATTTTTTAATTGGTATTTTTTAATTTAATATATAAATATATTAACATGTATAAATAAAAATAAAAATTGTATTTATTAAAAAAATGTTAAAAGTTTATATAATAAAAATGAATATATTATTGAAAATATTAAGAATGGAGTTGTATTAAAAAACAATGAATAATATTGAATTAATTAATAGTCATACATTTACACACATAAATATGCATAGAAATACATGTACACATACATACACAATATAAAAATACAATATTGGAAAACACATACACATCTACATTCACAAAGGCATAAGAATATAAACATACACATACATGTTTGTACACATTCACATACATAAAATTACAGACTCATGAATGTGTTGGCCTCATGGCCCATAGGCCCCTACATTATTGTTCACCTCTATAGGATTTATCACTACCAATTGGGCTTCCCCTACAAACCAATGATGGAAAAGCCCCGACCACACCATTAACATCCATTATCTCACTGAACGTCATGGATGATTATGATCGATGACAGTCGGGCCACCACCCTCACCATCAATCATGTGTTCTCCAATCCTAATAATTGGTCAACCACTAATTCCACCACATTAGCTCTCTATGATTCATAAACATGTCGACCTTGCATCCATTGTTGTCACTAGACTCATACAACGTCGACATCATCGCCATGTGAGGTCATCATCAGCGATGGAGCGCCACCATAGTCTCTCTTGGATCCTCCATCGTGATATGACCATCTCATTATAAATCAAGAGTTCTTCCCCTCCTACAACCACAATCCTTCCATCCATGCATTCAATGCCTCCCTAGAAACCTACCACTAATGATCGGTAGTGACCCTGCACTGACACAACCATCCAAATCTCTTCATCTCTCGTGGGCACACACTATTGAGATTGCAAAGAATGGCTTTAAATGACACCATCGGTTTCTTCATAACCTCATGAATAACATCACCATAATTTTCATTTGTGGAAATAAACATCTAAATCATGTTATGCATTTCATTTGTTGTTGTAAAATTTCCTGGGAAAATTGTTGTGTGTTATACACGGTCTTATTGGAATGTAATATATTCTTTTCAAACATATTTAAATCAATAAATAAAAATATAAAAATATGAATAATTATTAATCATAAAATAATAAAAATATTGAAAATACTTAATCATTTTAAATAAAAACGTATTAATTTTAAAAATTGATTAAATTCTTAAAATACTAAAAACAATGAAATATCAAACATGAAAAAAAATTATTGAATTTTTTTTAAATGTAGATAAATTAAATTAAAAAAATTAAAATATATTTAAATATGATTTTTATAAACTAATAAATTATATTAAATCAATAAAGTGACATACATGTACACATATTCATATGTATAGAAATACATGTACACAAACATACACTACATGGACGTACACATATTGGAAAACAAATACACATACACATACACATAGGTATATGGATATAAACATACACGTACGTGTATGTACACATACATATACATACAGTTACATATCCATGGATGCACAATAATATATATCTATAAATACACATATATACATACACAATGATCATAGAAAAATACATATACACATAGACATACTAATTCTCATACATACACATACAAATGTATATGCATATATATACAAATGAATTTCCATATACATACAAATCCATAAAATTACATTCATGTTAGTGAAAATACATACACATCTATTCATATGGCTATATACACACATACAACATTAACATGCACTTATACACATATGTCTGCACATACACATGTACATAAACATAATGTCATATATGTACATATACATACATTCACACATACATAAACATACACATATTTACTTACACATACTCATAAATATAAACATACACATAAAAACTCGTTAGCATTAACATACAAAACACATACGCATGCACATACACACATACATACATATGTGCACATAAGTATTTGTACAATAAAAATTTTAAATACATACACATACACTTACACTTACACATACACACACATTCACATACAAATACAAATATGTTTAACATAAACATAAAAATTCATAAACTCCTATACACATATACATACACATGCATAAAAACAATAAATGTATATAAAAACACACACACACAACACACCACAATAGATGCATACATAAAAAACAGATACATAAACACACTCTGGCAGACAAACATATAGAAATGCATATACATATATTGTTAAATGTTTTAAAAAAAGTATATATATATATATATATATTATAGTTATATATATATACCTGTTTGAATGTTAATTTTATTTAATATATATATAAGAATGAATATATGTATATATATTAATTGATTCGGTGTGTCATATAGTAACTGTAATGAAAATGTGATCATAATTTTAGTACTTTAACTGTGTTAGAAAAAATAATAGTGAAAGGGAACCCTATTATTAGTTACTTTCTAGTAGAATAATTGAATATTTCAACATATTATATAGTGAAACATGAATATAAAAATATATTGAATTGCTTATGGGGGAAATTTTAAATTTAATGGATTGATATAATTAAATGAAAATTATCAAATAGTATTATATTCCTAATACAATGAATTATATATTCGTAGTTAAATATTTCATATTAAAATATATTATATTTTTTTAAATTCCTTTGGGAAAATTCGTTAATTTCTCCAGTCATTTGTTCTTGTTAGATAACTCTATATCTGGAATCCGATGACTGTCAGTGCATGTAGGGATAGAGGGTGCCGTTAGAGTGTGACCCTTTTTTCTTATACATCAGCATCATTTTACAATTGGACTCCACCTTTTATAATCGAAGCATCGGTGTGCTTCATCATCGATAGTGGTGAATTGAAGGACAAGGATGATAGTGTCATTTCTGAACACCCCCATCCAAATGGGTTACTTTTGGTGTGGAGAATTACACACCAAGTGGCGGTGATTTTCATATACATATCCCCAATCTATCATGGCTGGTGTTGTCGATGGGAAATTTGGAAGATCATATAATAAATAGTGTCTTTGGTCATAGGTGTTGAAGATGGGGCGTCGTGGTTGATTGCTTGAGTATTGGTGGTCATGGGGGGGTAGTGACCACGGTAGGCATTTTCAATGGGGCATGGTGATAGATCATCGAGAAAAGAGGGGTAACATTGTAAAGAGGGATTGATGAGGGTTGTGGTAGGTTTCTCGAGAAAGGGAGTTGACAAACAAATCCATATTCCCCCTATCTAGACTAGTTGGTAATCTGGGTGGGATGTCGTGATGGATCGTGGTGGTGAAAATCCATGTAGGGGTTTTTTATTGGGTGTGATGAAAGATATAATGGGTGGTGAGGGTGGTAGGATTTGTCTATGTGGTGTCATGGCATGCTTTTTAGAGAATGGCCAGTGATAGTCATAATCATATTCACCCTCTCTGGACTTATTGGAATTTTTGATGAGGTGTTGTCAATGGTTTTCCGTGAAATGGTAGTGATGGTCATATCCATCTTCTCTCCATCAGGCCTAATAGGCCTTGTCGATGCGGAGTCATGGCATGTCATATGAGAGAGCCATGGGAAACTCGTGGTGTCAGAGGAAAATAGGTAGCATATTGTCCTACATATGTGGAATGGTGACACAATATGTTAACGAATAGAAGGGGGTTTGAAAACATAAAATAGAAACTTTTTTAGGGACCCATAGTTATTCCACACACTCAACCCATGCATCATTATTTTTTCAACCAAAAATATGGTTCACTGTAGACACAAAAACACATAGAAATGATGGATTTTTATAATCCTCAGAACGCATGTGTGTGTGTGTACTCCTAATGATTCCACTTTCAAGTGTCAAATGATTTCAATTATTTTATTACATTCCATATTTTTTATCCTCCCCATTATTTAGATTAATTTATTTTTCATTTTAATGTCCAATATGTTATGAACCCATTATGGCAGTTGGCCGTTTTTGTAAGATCTCATAAATTTTAAAACTAGATTTATTATAAAAATATTTTACTAAAAAGATTTATTTATAAATAATACAATGTAATAAAATTTATAGGTTAATTTTCATTAAAAATAATAAATGAAATTATGTCATTCAATCAATTTGATTATATGCTATTTATAATACTTATATTTAATTATACCAAATATTTATTGTTTTTAAATTAATATTCAAAAAAAATATGATTTTTTTCTTTTATGAATATTTTAAAATAACAATAACTTTTTTATAATATATAATTTTTTATTATTAAATTATGTAATTGTAATAGAAATTAGAAAATTTTCATTTTTATTAAGATAATAAATTTTATAAATATATGAGATATATAATTTTTTTCTTTTATAAACTTTATAAATTATAAGTATATATAATAATTATTATAACAAATATACTGACATTATATTTATATTTTAAATAAAAAATAAATTTGAATTATTTATATTAATAAATAAATTATATATATATATTTTTAAAACCACTAAAATTTTATATATAAAATAAGTATTTATATAAAAGAAAAATAATATTCAAACCATTATCTATATAAAAACAAGCATGTTTTATGAAATATAAAGCTAATATTTTTTTATAAAACTAAATGAAATGACAAAAAATAATAATTTATAATAATATAATAAAAACACCATCATGTATGTGACAAATGAAATTAGTATGATAATAAATCAAAACGGCTACGTTGACTAATAAAAAGGGAGTATTGATTTAGATAAAAAGATTATATATTGTAATGATTATAATATAAATTAATTATAATTTTAAACATAAATATATTTAAAATTGTGAGGATTTATTCCACTAAAATCATAAAAATATACCAGGTAAATGTTGACCATTAATCCTCAACCACTCCATCCCTGTCCACAGGTTATCTAATATATTGAATATTATTAAGAATTTTGTATCAATTTTTTTTATATTGTTCAATTTTTTTCCATTAGTGTCATTGATTATTGAAAATTTTCATTTAAAAATATATAAACTATATTTATTTAAACCATAACTTTTATCATTAAAACATCCGACCCTAATTTCCCTATGTTCCAACGTAATTTTCATCACAATTTCAAATATCCTAAAATCTATCAAATGACCCAAAAATAGTTAAGGGTTGATATCATTTAATCAAATTATTTATTTTACAAACGTTTTTGTTTGTGTATGTGTAGACACATATACAATTATATACAATTCTATTTTTAGTGTATATGAAAAGGTTTTCTATTGTATGAAATTTTATTTATAGAACCTAGATAGGTAATAGGACATGGTATGTAATAAATCATGTTTTTTATGTTAAGTTATCTTTTAATATAATTATATATGAACATCATATATATGATATGCACCTACATTTCGGGGTCGGGTCATTATACATGGTATTAGATAAATAGTCTAGATAATTTGGGAAAATTAGATCAAAATTAATAATTTCAAATAGGGATCACGTGTAATGTTTTTCCCAATATGCAAAAATGATTTACGAGGATGCAGTTCTATTGAGGGGGGGGGCATAATGTAATATCACAAAAATTATAATAAAAATATAATAAAAATGTTTTATTGAATGGATTTACCTATAATAAAAAGATACTAATAATAATTTTAATTCAATATTCAATAAAAATAATAAATGGAATTAAGTGTCTTAATAAATTTATTTATTAGTAAATTAAAAAAGTAAAAATTATTTATAAAAATTATTTATTGTTTCTAAATTAATATTCTAAAGGAAAATATGGTTTTTTATTGATTAAAAAAATATTTTAAAAAATGTAAATTTATTTAATTATTTTTTGTAAACTATAATTTGTTATTATAATATTAATTAATGTTAAAACATGTTTTCAGAAAATTATTATTATTATGAAAAAATGAACAAACCATTATATGTATAGAAAGATGAATGATTAAAAAAAATAATGTTTATATATTTTTATGAAAATTTTATGAAAGAAAAAAAAATTGAATTTATATCAATATAATAAAAAATTAATTGATTGTCCAAATAAAAATTGTATGTTAAGGAAAATAAAGAGGTGAAATAATAAAAAGTAACGATTTTTATAAAAAGAAGAAATATTTTAATGATTAATACATACATTAGTAAAAAAGTAAAACATAAGGGTATTAAAAAAATGTGGGCTTGTATTAAACATTTCATCATGACAATCTACCAGCGAAATGCCCATAATCAATATGGAATGCCTCCTGCCCTTTCCATGGGTGGTAAAACTACTCGACTTTTTTTATAATTTTGTATCAATTATTTTTTAAACATTGGTCATTTTTTTTCATTATCCTATCTATTTGTTTAAACATCACATATAAAAACATATAAACTCAGTTTTTAAAATCCTCACTTTTCACATAAAAACATCTTGCCCTCATCTCCCCTAGTACGACGATTTTGTTTTGCTTAATTTCAAGCATCAAATAACTCAATTTACCTAAAAACATGTAAGTGTTCATTTCATTTCATCCAATTAATTGTTTCAAAAAATGTTATATATATGTATGTATAAATATATAAACATATGCACATATATAACTATCTATTTCCAGTGTATATGAAAGTGATTTATTTTGATTTAATACTTTTTTTCAGAACCTGGACTGGTGAATGTTCTTGGTATATAATAAATGTTTTATGTATTTTTAGTCATCTTTATATTCAAAAAATGAACATAATTTATAAGGGACGACCCCAAGTTGCAGCTTAAGGTCATTATAGATTGATTATTACATTATAAATTTTCCTATTTTGTGAACATTTAACAATAAAAACCCATAAGAAATTCAAGACAATGTCTGGTACACAATATATACCTTACTTATAGATTTGTAATTACAATATATAATATGATAAAAATATGTAAAAATTTACTATATATATTAATGTTTTTAATTATAAACTAAATACATTATAATTCACTTATGTTTCTCAATTCATTGATAATATTTTTTTTGTATTGAAATGATATCTTACATTACATCAATTATATTTATTAAATTAGTCATTATATTTACTAAAATGAATAAGAAATAATGTATTTTATTCTTTATTATAATAAAAATGTATCTTATATTATACAAATAATCTTTTTAAATTATTATAATATAAATATATAATGTGAAATCATTTAAATATAAAAATTATATTAAAATAATTATAATATAATTCGATATATATTTACTTTATAATATAATATATTTTAATATTATAAAAATAGTTTTTATTACTCATAATCGATTTAATTAATGAAAAATATATAAATATTATAGGATTATATTTAATAATGAATATATTCAGTCAAATTAATTATACATATGATGAATATTAATTTATAAATACTATTTATTATGTTATATTATAATATACTGATATTAAAATGTGATATTTATTTTATTTATAAATAGATATTATATATTTATATTGAAATATTATATATCAATTACATATTTTTTTCATTAATGTATTTTTTAGTGACTTATTAAATAATATTTTAGCTGGTTAAGTGGGAAACCTCACAAATGATCTAACCATAAAATTCAAAAATTAAAATTCACACACAAAACAAAATTTCTAATTGAAATGCCTTTTTGTGATTTTAAACTGAACCGTATTTCTAGATTAGTGTTAGGGTGTGATGATTCATATGAAGATGAGGGGATTCATGAAATATGTGATTTAATTGATTTCATCCCCAGAAAAGGATTGTGATTGGTTGATGAAACAACATTCATGCTCGGTTATGGATAATGTTTCAAATCCTTGCCACGATAGAATATTAGACTAATTTTATTGGGATTTTTCAATATGAATGTCTTGTGAATAGAGAACATCTTAGTGATTGGATAATATTTCATTGTGATAATGGGTTTTATGAATGTTTAAGATGCATGATATGAATATAGTGGGTGAATAACTATAATTATTTTTTCGGGTTAGGTGCATCATTCGTAAAATTATACCAGACATAAACGGCCTGAAAGAACGATTCCCTCAAATATATTCCTAGAAATTTCTATAACCCAGAGAGTTTATTAGTCATGTTAAATTTATTAATAATTTAAATCATATCTTAAGAAATTTTACCTCATATTTTGAACATTCCCCAACTTATTAATTAATAACACATCACTCATGATGTAGCCAATGTATCCATATTTTCTATAAATTGTATCATCGAGGATTATGAAATAAGTTATACTACCTGATTCATGATGAACATAAATAATAATCTTAAAAAATTAATATTGTTACACACGCTGACCGATAACAATATCAAACGACACATGATCATGATCAATTCCTAATGCAGGGTCTACTCTCATAATCTCCCATCTTGAATCATTCATTGTACACCTCTTTGAGAAGGTTGATAATTTTGGAACAAATGGAAATATAACATGATGAGGTAGAATATTCCCATCAATCTTAATAAAAATATCAAAAGGGAATTGTGGTTGAATAGTGGACAATATTACTTTATTTTCCCGTTGAAGGGTTCCTCAACAGATGATCAGTGCAACGTGGTATCTAATTATGTCTTCCCACATATATGATTAATAATTTTCCATTCATCATCAATGTAATATTCTTTTTCATAGATCATGTGATATAAGTCTATTTGATAACATCTAGATCAAAGTGATTCTTGGCAGGAATTTCATTACATTAACCAATTCTTTCAAATCATGCATGTTGAGACCAAAAGATCCCACACATTTCACTTCCCAATATGTTTAGATTTTATAAATAAATAACACTTCATATATGTAGTTAAATTCTATCTCATATAAGATTAAAACATTAATCTATGAAAAATATCTCATTATATGCAAGCTGATATTGGATAAATTGTTTTTCCAAAATTCCCACTAATGTGTATAAGATGATGCCCTATTATTGGAATAATCTTTGTGAGTCCCTATAAATGGGATATATATGCATCATATTTTGAAATATTTTAATAAAATATTATAAACCTAGTTTAACATAATGGAATTTGAGGGTGTGTTTAATTCTATATAAGTTAAATTTTCAAGTAGTGCGTGGAATACATAGTTAAAAACATCTGTTTTTTTTTCTAAAAAAGCTTATTTTCGGCTTTTAATCATTATTACAGTGAATATGAGATCAAAAACATAAGAATATAGTTATTAAAATCACACCCTTGATAATATATGTGAATATAAATTTGAAATTTTTTTTAAGCACCAAGGAATATGTCTTTGATGAGGGTTATATCAATTTATTTTTATCTTAATAATCGAAAACTATATCATGGATCATTGAATAGAAAAATAATTCATATATGTTTAAAAATATTCATATTAATCCATGAAAACATAGGATAGTATTTTTTATTACTCCTAAAATAATGTGATCTAGAAGTATATCAAATACATAGGATGTGTTTCTCATTATAATGTCATTATGTAT
This sequence comes from Viscum album, assembly GCA_963277665.1. Taxonomy (NCBI): domain Eukaryota; kingdom Viridiplantae; phylum Streptophyta; class Magnoliopsida; order Santalales; family Viscaceae; genus Viscum; species Viscum album. The sequence continues at coordinate 352,431,054 of OY728152.1, read as the reverse complement.
GATGATGTTGTTATTGGTATTCTATTTAAAAATGATCCGAAAAATTATCTTATATATACACTCAATTTTTTTATCATTCATAAAAGAAAGTATGTCTGACTAGACATGGGATTTTTGGCTTTTGTAGAAAATTAATATCATGTATGTTCAAAAAAATCAATTTATTTTGGTTCTTCATTTTATAATTTTAAAAAAAATATGAATAATTATTCTAATTTCATCCATGGGAGAAGTGGGGATACATAGAACAAAGTGAATATTTACAACTTCATGATAATATTGGATGGAAGAACAATTTGGTGGCGATATATTTAATATTACATTAAAAAGAAAATTGAGGATTCAGATATTCCTATTATCCATCACCCAGATGATACAAATTCATAAATTCTGTCTAAAATTGTACTAATATATGCATTTGTTATTTTGCGATTGATTTTAAGAATATATATATTGAGATTCAAGACATGTTTCCATCATGTGTGATGGAGGGGAATTTGTTTCATGTTTCATTTAAAAAATACCTAAAAATGCCCTATAAGAAATTTTTTTTGTTTTTAATAATTGTTGAATTTCTGAAAGATGGATATATTCTTGGAGGATAATGAAATTTACATGAAAATTCAATGAATCATAGTGACTTTCATCAAATGGATCCTCTTGGAGACCAGGTTTTAGTGATGGATGGGTAGGTACCAATCGATATTCATCCTACATGTGAGATTGAACGTGCTAATTTTGTAGGTGGGTTCTCTTATTAAACAAGGGCAGTGGAAAGATACACTTTATAGACTTCTTGAAATGCCAATATGTATAGTGAACTCAACTAGGCAATGGGATTGATGATTCCATCATTTTTTGTTAATAATTTGAATGTGGATGGCTCTTTCATATTTTGGAATATTATAGGGGGTGGTCTGCATAGATACACAAGGGGGTCAGCCCTTATTGCTTTTAGTTCATTTTATAGTCCTTGGAATTTTATGAGCACAGACGTGAAAGTGCTTCACACGGTCATCATGTTATGTAAGAATAATGAGTTTTAGATTTTCGATGTTGAGATGGACTATGAGGTACTAGAGCTTATTCTTCATGTTAATGATGATCCTCCATGTAATTTTATCAACATTATTCATATCATCAAATGAGAGAATCAGTATGAGAGGATTTCCAATCATGTTTGTAAAGAATCTAATTTTGAAGTCGACACACTTTTTCATGAAGGAACAGTAGAGATGTCTCATATTTTCTACAATATTTTAGTCTCTCTTTTTCATTAATGTAAGTCTATACTTCCATGGGATTTCCTTATACATCACTACTCTAGGCCGCCTTGAGCCTCATTGTCTTCTTCTTTAATGGGTACTTATCACCATACTAATTTTTATATAAATCATCAAATGTTCATCCTTCCACTAATGGATTCTTTGATAATATAATCCTTTGATAAAAATGGTCCAACTTTTAATACAAGTTATTTATGAATTTAGATAATAATTTATGTATTTTTGAGAACTTCTTAAAAAAAAAATTTCCTGTTCTTCCTTAACAATGTGAAATGAATTTTAAAAACATAAATAATAATGATGGCTGAAAACATTTTGAGGTTACAATTCCCTTGATGCATTGGAGTTGTTTGATCAAGGATAGATCATTGACAAAAAAATCAGTGGTGTGACATGAATTGATCATAATTACTATATAATATAAATTTATTAATATGATGATGAAAATAATATTCTTTCCATGGTAGTGGTAAATATTTAAAATAATCCTCTTGTTAGTGATTATTCGAAATTATCACCTTAGAAAAACATTTTTATCATCTATCATATTTTTTATTCTTTTTTCGTGAATTAGTAATTATGGATTATCTGACTATATTTTCATAGTTTTTTATATTAATAAATTCGAAAAAAATAAATATGGTTATTATTCCCCATATGAATGTTTATTACTTATTTTGAATGATTCTACCTCTGGTAGGTGTTATATGTATTTAAATTGGCTGATGATATGATATATTTGATCTTTAGAGTATCTATAAAAATCACTATGTAACGTACCGGTTCTGGAAGCCACCAAGAGGTGCCCCGTACCCGGTTAGTCACAAGGGCTCAAGCGCATTTCCCCAAATGCCAGAGGCTGCCGACAAGCAGTGAGGGCCTTGGTTGTGATAGTGGGGAAACTATGCCCTTATTTCCAGAGTACACAATGGAGAAAACTAACCTTGCAATAGAAGAAGTAGTAATAACCAACAATATAACAGTAGAAGACTAATTAGAAAACTGGGGCACAAATGAATATATTAAATGATGCAAGTACAACTCTAGGAAATTATCCAACCAAGTCATAATGCTGAAACACCACAATACCAAAACAAGTACAAAATAAAAGTAAACAGCTCCTCAGCATCGCAAGCCATAGCTTGGTCCCATGCTCTCCTGCTCCATGCAATCAAGTTCCTGTAGTCAAAGGGCACGTTACCTTGTCTATACCTGCAAAAACATAGTTTTCATGGGAACAAAATCATGTCCCAAACAAGGTGTTAGATAAAAATCCTAGTAAGAATTCACTCGATGATTTGTGCCTATCAGTCGTTGAGTATTTGGCAAGTAAAAGTACAATTAGCAGTAAACAGAAACAGCAAGAAATATGTAGTAAATAGTAAGCAGTAAACTAGGATGATACATAGCAGCAATCAATCCAAAACCAATCAAAAATAGTGAAACAAATAGCTAAAGAGCCGAAACCCTCGGGTATGTACTCAAAACCATCCCCTTTGGTCCTATCCGTGAAGTACCACAACCCTCTAGGCAGTGCACTCAACCTAACCCCTCTGGTTTGGTCATACAAAAAATGAGACTCTCTGGGGAAGCTCACTTGATCAATTCCCCTTATAGTCTTGGATAGTTAGGGAATCTCTAGAGAAAGATCACGTGGTCTAACCCTCTTAGGCCCAATGTCTAGAGAGTCTCTGAGGAAGTTATCTCGTTCAATTCCTCCTATTGCCTCAGGTATACCGCAGACTCTCTAAGGAAGCTCAATCTGTCAATTCCTCCTCTAGCATGGGAAGGTTCTTAATGAAATTAAAAAAAGGTAAGACTCTCTGAGTAAACGCACTCGGTCTAACCTCCAGTAGCCTATATAATCCAAGACTCTCTGGGAGCTCACTCAGTCCATCCCCTCTGTAGTCTATAATGTCTAGGACTCTGAGAAGCCCTCTCTGTCTATTCCTTATAGTCTATATCACTTGGTTCTCTAATCGCCATCCCAGTTAGTGCATAATAATTCTATAAGGCTAAATTACACCTATAGAACTACTTGGATAACCAAATTACACCTATAGAGCTACTTAGGTAAACAGTCTACAAGGCAACAAGTATATTATGAGTTTCACTTCAACCTATAGCCACAAGGAATTGAACGGGTGTAGAAGCCAAAGGGAAACGAGACCCAAAGGCCATAAACAGAACAAATCAAGGTAAAATACATCCAATCAGAACTAATTATCTTCTATCATGGTCAAATTACATCTACACAAGCATAAATTAATGGCAGGAAAACAAAAAGGGCAAAAAGGTAAACACGTTATAACTCGTTCATGGGTATCGGTGGAAATTTGCACATAAAACTCAGAGACATTGAACGGTAAGGAACAAGACACCTGCCTCGATCATAGGAGATCGATATACTTGAGCCATGATGTTTGATTCTCCCAAGAACGTCGTAGATTCTATAAAACGCACAAAACATTCAACCTTAGATAACTTGAGAAAGAGGGAGAATTTGAAAACAAGGTTCAAGCAGATGGAAGAACTCGCTACTGCTCTTCCAACACAAATAATCGTGCTCGAATCGGAGAACGGAAGGAGAGGCAGGAGCTCGGGAAATATCCAGTTGTATAGGTCGCTCTCGATCAAACTTGACCTAAAAGATGATGAAAAACGCGATGAGGCACAACCCCTGTCTATTTAGTAAAAAAATGGAAAGTACACGACATGTATTTTTAAAGTACACGGAGTGTAGTGGGTTTTTTCGTACTCTGCCAAAATTGTCCTCTATGTCACCCATACACACCATTTGTGTGGCCCGGACATGGCCAGTACATGGCTTCGAGCGAGAAAATAGTACATGGTGTGTACTTAGAAAGTACATGACGTGTACTTTTAAATTTTCCGAAAACTCCATTTTTCTTAAAAACTCCAAAAAATGGAAAACTGTACCTGAAACAAATATTTGGGTTCTTACAAACTTCCCCCCATAATGAAATTCATCCCCAAATTTCCCTAGGTGAGCGTAGAAGAAGGATCCTCAAACAGTTCCGGCCACTGTGATCGAACCTCAACCTCCCTCTCCCAAGTCTCATCTTGTACACGCCCGTGCTACCATATCACTCGTACCAGAGGAACAGACAGGCCTCGTAGAGCCTTCGTACTGTGATCAAAAATCCGGATAGGATGCTCCTCAAATGACGCATCTGCTTCAATCTCATCCTCTTCAGGTTGAAAGTCATGAGATGGGTCTGAGAAGTAACGTCTGAGCTGAGTGACGTCGAAGACGTCATGCATAGACTGCTACCTCTGAGATAGATGAAACAGATAGGCAAGAGGCCCAACTCTCTCTAAAAACTAAAATGTCCCGACGTACTGTGGTGAATGATTACCCTGTCTTCGAATCCTCTTGTGTCCCAACCTCGGTGCGACACACGGGAAGACCTGATCTCCCAACTCGAACTCCAATGGTCGTCTCCGCTGATCAGCATAGGACTTCTGTCGAGACTGTGTTGTAGCCATTCTCTTCTGAATCAACTCTATATGCTCTGAGGTCTTCTGAACAAGACGACGTGCTAGCAAAGCTGCCCCTCCAAACTCCAACCAGAATAAGGGTGATCGGCATGGCCTACGGTACAAAGCCTCATATGGTGCCATCTGAATGGTCACCTGAAAATTGTTATTGTAGGAAAACTCCACAAGAACTATATGCTTCTCCCAAGAACCACCGAAGTCTATAATGCAGGATCGGAGCATATCCTCTTGAACCTAGATCGTGCGGTCGGACTCGCCATCAGTCTGGGTATGGTATGATGTACTCAAAAGTACCTGGGTACCGAAAGCCTTTTGAAGTCCCTGCCAGAACCAAGAGGTAAAGCTCACATCCATGTCAGTAACAATAGAGTGTGTAACTCCATGCAGAAAAACTATCTATATAATGTAAAAACGTCCCAGTTCATCAACACAGAAGGACTCATTTATTGGAAAGAAGTGTGCAACCTTCGTAAGCTTGTCGATGACGACCCAAACATCATCACTCCCACGAGGTGACCTCGGTAATCCAGTCACGAAGTCCATTGAAACATCATTCCACTTCCACTATGGAATGGGTAACTACTGTAAAAGCACTTATGTTAGCTGATTCTCTGCTTTCATCTACTGACAAGTAGAACATCTCATGACAAAACCAGCAACATCCTTCTTCATACCTGGCCACCTTTACTGGCGATGAAGATCCTGATACATCTTGGTGACGCCATGATGAACTTCCCAAATAGTGTAATGAAAACCCCACATCATCTCCTCACGAATGACTACTGGTTCCCATACACTTCACTAGAAATGCAAGATCTCATACTCTCTTATTTTCCATCCAGGAAGAGGGTTTCCTCCTGACAGAATCCTCCGCAAGACCAAGGCCTATGAGTCTGATAGATTCCTCATTCTTAACTGATCATGAAGTGTAGAGGTAACAGCCACAGATGAAATGAAAGTATGTACCTGGCTGTCGTGCACCTCTAGATGCATCTCAGAGAACAGAGCCGCAAGCTGCCAATCACTATTGTCCTCCCGAACTGCCTGAATCTAGGTTATTCTTCTCAACGCGTCTTCCACTGCATTTCCCTTTCACGGCGTATAGGTGAGCTCAAAGTCAAAGGACTATGGATACTTGACCCACCTGGACTGTCTCATATTCACATCACACTGAGTGGAGTTATACTTGAGACTCTTGTGGTCGGTGAAAACCACAAAGTGCTCTTCTAGAATATAGTGTCTCCAATAGCGTAAGGCATGAAAAACTACTGCCAACTCTAGATCGTGTGTCCGGTAGTTCTTCTTGTGTGGCCTCAACTGCCAAGACCCGTAAGCAATGACTCCATCCCCCTGCATAAGCACTGCTCCTAGCCCGATAACCGAGGCATCATTGTAAATGGTGTAGCCCTTGCCCGACTTTGGCAGGACTAGTATCAGTGATGACATCAAGCTCCCATTTAGCTCCTGAAAGGCTGACTCAAAAGAATATGACCATAGAAACTTCACCCCCTTCTTGGTCAGACCCATATAAGGTCTGCTAGGAATGAGAAGATCTAAACAAAGCATCTATAGTACCCAGACAGCCATAGAAAACTTCGTACCTCGAAGACGTTCTTCGGCTACTCCCAGGAAACTACAGCTCTCACTTTCTTTGGGTCTACAGATACTCCAGTCTCTGAGATGATGTGACACGGGAAGTGAATATGATCCATCCAAAAGTGGAACTTCAAGAGTTTAGCATCTAGTGGAAGATGTCTCAGTGTACTCAAAATGATCTGAATATGTATGGCATGGTTGTGTCGAGTGTGAGAGTACACCAAGATATCGTCCACGAAGACCACAAAAAAAAGAGTCCATGTAAGGATGGAACACGCAGTTCATCTGTTCCATGAAGACTGTAGGCGCATTCGTAAGACCGAACGACATGACTGTATACTCAAAAGGACCATATCTGCTCCTGAATTCTATCAAAGGTATATCTAATGGTATAACGCACAACTGATGATAATCGGACCTCATGTAGATTTTTGAGAACACCCGGGCTCCTCAAAGCTGATCAAAGAGGTCATCTATCCTCAGCATGGGATATCAGTTCTTGACCGTCAGCTGGTTCAGCTTCTGATAATCCATACAATGCCGAAGGGTACCGATTGATTTCTTCGCAAACAGGACAGGAAAACCCCAAGGAGATGTACTGGGTCGGATTGAACCCTTCGCCTGAAACTCCTCCAACTACTTCTTGAGCTCCTACAACTCAGGTGTATCCATCCAATAAGGAGGAATGGACACTCGTACCTCTCCTAAAACGAGCTCAATCGATAAGTATACCTCATGCTCCATAGGTAAACCTGAAAAGTCTTCTGAAAATACATCCCTGAAATGATCACCCACTGGAGGGATGTCTAACTGTGAATTCCCCTGATCATTCAGATAAAGACTGGCAATCTGAGCTGTAACATCCCCTAGCCCATGATGCTCTGGTCTAGCTACACCTTCCTGGAAATTCCACTTGCCTCTATGATGGAATGATCTGCACTATGGTGATGTGAAATTCACCCTAAGGCGATAGCAATCAACAAATTCTTGGAAGGGAACCAACCAGTCCATCCCAATAATGACGTCATAGCCCGTCATGTCTAGGACATTGAGGTCCCAAAAGAAATGACACACCTAAAACTCAATAGGGAACTCTCTGCACTGTCGTATGCTAGATGTCCTCGTTCCCAACGGTGTGTCAAGAGTCAACAAGTCAGAAGACCAAAAGATACAGAGCCCAAGGCTCTCCATAACCATGACAGAGATAAAGCTATGGGAATCACTAATATCGAAAATAACTGAAGATAAAACTGAGGCTACTAAGATCATACCTCGAACTGTAGAAGGGTCAGGACCCTGCTCATGATTGTTCTGCTGCACAGCGAAATACTGGCCTACACCACGACCCTGCGCCCCTGGCTGACCACACTGAGCTAACCCACACTGTTGTCTCTGATAATCTGCTGACTGACCACAATAGCCATGACCTCCATCTCGGCCTGAATGGCCGGAAGATCTCCAGTTCCCTGACTGGTGGGACACTAGTGAAGCCTCTACAGAACGAGGGTTATAAGAAGAACCCCTACCACTAGCTGAAGGTGAGAAGATATGAAAAAAGCATTGAAGACGGCCCATCTTGCCGCAAGATCGACACACCATTATATCTCTCTGGCACTGAGGCCTAGTATGCCCACTCCTTCTGCACTGGTTTCATACGACCTGTCTGGCATAAGACGCATCTTACGAACCTCCATCTCCTTGAGAAGACTCTCTGCGATGCTTCCAGATATTCGTCGAATCAACACCAGCTCTGGATGACAAACTGTCCTGGTTCACTACTCCATAGTCTCTCCGATTGCGATCAGTGATCAGCACCTAGTTAAAGATGGAGGATATTGAAGTCAACTAGAAGATATTCACCTGGGGATAGATCTCCTACCTGAGACCATCCTCGAACTTCCTAGAAAGAAACAACTCATCACCTGCTGGGATCGGTGTGAAATGTTGCAACTCAGTGAAACAATATGAGTATTCTATAATAGATAGAGTAACCTACTGCAAACTCATAAAATCCTGGTATCGATCATCCCTTAGGGTCTCTGGATAAAAGTAGTCCTAGAAGGTGCGTCGAAACACTTTCCAAGACATATCCTGCTGAACCCCTGACACAAGATCACCTCCCACACCCTCTTGGCAGTGTCCCATAGAATATAAGTATCCAGATTTAACCTTTCATCCAGAGGGATCTCTAGGTTCTCAATGATGGTCAGTGTGGCCTCTATCCATGACTCTGCAGCCTGAGGTCCACAATCCACTGAAAATGTAGGAGGATGCTACTACTGGAAAACCTACGTAAACTCAGCCATAGACGGGGCAGGAGGCGGTAATCCCTAGAAAACCTACATCATCGTTACGAAGTCATCCCTGAACTGGACCTAGGTGCCTGCAATGGGTATGACAGCTGGTGCGATGGCTAGCTTGACTGGAGAATCGGCAGGAAGTCCCTGATCAGCCATATTTGGCATCAGATCACTACATGATGATAGATGTACAACCAGAGGACTTCTCGGAGGCATAGCTATGAATGATTAAAAAGTACACCTTAGATCAGAAAAAAAAGGCAGATGACACAAGAGTACAAAATAGGAACAGGGGAAGAAAACACAGAAGATTACAAAACACGACAACACGGCGTGTATAAAAACTACACGGCGTGTCTTCTTAATCCACTGACATGGGTGTGTACCCCTGCCCTATTTGTTTTGTATCACCTCAAACTACACTGCGTGTTGTCCCAACACACGGTGTGTACTTGAATACTATTCCCCTGCCCGATTCTCTTTACACGTCTAACTCACATAGTTCATACTAGCCTCATACTACATGACGTGTTACATAGGGACACGGCGTGTACTAGAAACTGACTCGGCGACCCATGTTGATAAACGCACGGTCGTCTACATGGCTGAACCTTACACGGCATGCCCCGAACAAACACGGCATCTATAAGTGAAGGTGAAACCATCCCATGTTGTTCGTGACACGACTAGTTACCTGAACAAAACTATACGATGTTCTCCGAACAAATACGGCATGTGGAAAAGAAGGTAATGTCGGCCCATGTTCTTTGTGACATGGTTGGGTACCTGGACAGGACTACACGGCATGTTCCCCATGGACACGAAGTGTTCTACTTGAGCTTCCCCAACCCGTTCTGTTAGTGAAATGGCCAGGTACATAGCTCCAAACTTACATGGCGTATATCCACCATACACAGCGTGTTCCCTAAGTTACTTTTCACGACTACGTGTTCTGCTCACACGGTTAGTGACACGGCCTGACAACTACACACCATGTATCCAAAATGTACACACCATGTATTTTGGGTTTTTCTGGTCAGTAACACAGAAACTGTGTAGAATCCCAGAAACACTAAAAACAAGGAAAAGTGGTTCCAAATTCCGATCCGTGAGGGCCCATACTCCCCACAAATCATTGTTTTCCATATCCCACAGTCACATACAATAGAATACATGATCATGATCAACCAAGTTTCTATTAATGAGGGCCCATAACATCTGAAGAACCAAAATTTGGCGTTCATTTTATGCAAAGAACCAATCAAAAACTTTTCTAACATAACAACAGAGAATATATCAAGCATCTATCATAACAGCATGCATATTCTACACAAATTCTATCACAACCACATGCAATTGCTAATGCACCCTAGATGGCATGGCAAGAATGCATGGCATGTGAATTCTACAAGTGCCTAGATGATTTATGAGATTGAATACCCTCATCTCATCGGGTTGCGACAGAAATAGAACCGTAATATCAAAACAATAACAGTACAAATCATGTGAATCAATCTAGGTGAAATTGTTTTAACTGTACAATCTCAAAACCAGAAAACTACAATAAACGAGGTAATATGGATTTTCCCTATATACGAGTTAGCTACTCCCGAGCACAGCTTATTACCAATTACCGAATCCATCCTATCCCTCGATAAAGTATCCAAATAATAAAGAAATAGAAAAGAATCCCTCTGATACCACTTTGTAATGTCACGGTTCTAGAAGACACCCAGAGGCGCCTCGTACTAGGTTGGTCACACGACCTCAAGCACATTTCCCCAAAATCCAGTGGGTACCGACTAGCAGTGAGGGACTTGGGTGTGATAGTGGGGAAACTATGACCTCCTTGGCAGAGTACAAAATGGAGAAAAATAACCATTAAATAGTGGAAGCATTAATAACCAACAATATAACAGCAGAAGACTGATCAGAAAATTGGAGAAAAAATGTATATATGAAATTATGCAAATAAAACTCTAAGAAATCAGCCAAACAAGACACAATGCTGAAACACCATAGTACCAAAACATGTACAAAAGAAAAGTAAACATGTCCTTACCATCCAAGCCAAATATTGGTACCATGCTCTCCTGCTCCAAGCAATCATGTTCCAGAAGTCGAAGGGCATTGTCCCTTGTCTATACATGCAACAACATAGTTTTCTTTAACCCAAAAGCATGACCCAAACAGGGTGTGAGTTAAAAATCCCAGTAGGCATTCACCTAAAGATCTGTGCCTATCGGTCGGTGAGAATATGGCAGGTAAAAGGACAATAAGCAGTAAACAACAACATCAAGCAATAGGTAGTAAATAGTAAGTAGTAAAACAAGATGATACATAGAAGCAATCAATCCACAGCCAATCAAAATTAGTGAAAGAAATAGATAAAGATAATGGACCATCTGGTAAGTACTCGCTACCATCCCCTCTTGTCTTATCCATGATGTACCACAACTCTCTGGGAAGGGCACTCAGCCTAACCTGTCTTGTTTGGTCATATGAATTTGTGAGACTCTCTGGGGAAGCTCACTCAGTCAATTCCCCTTATAGTCTAGGGTTTTCAGGGACTCTCTTGAGGAAGATCACGTGGTCTAACCCTCTTAGCCCCAAGGTCTAGAGAATCTCTGAGGAAGCTATCTTGGTCAATTCCTCTTATAGCCTCTGGTATACCGCATACTCTTTGAGGACGATCACTCGGTCAATTCCTCCTCTTGTCTGGGAAGGTTCTTAAAGAAATTCAAACAAGTTTAGAATCTTTGAATAATCGCACTCAGTCTACCCAAATATAGACAAAAAATCCAAGAATCTCTAGTAAATCACTATGTCCATCCCCTCTATAGTCTATAATGTCTAAGACTCTCTGGGAATCCCACTCGGTCTATCCCTTATTGTCTATAGTACGAGGTTCTCTCAGCCACGTGCCGGTCTCTGCATAATAATGCTATAAGGATAAAGTACACCTATATAGCTACTTGTCTAACCAAAGTACACCTATATAGCTACATAGATAAATAGTCTACAATGAAACAAGCATATGACGAGTTTCACTTTATCCTATAACCACAAGGTATTGAACAGTTGTAGCAGCCAAAGGAAAACGAGACCCAAAGGCTCAAAAAAGAACAAAGCAAGTGGAAATACATCCAAGAAAAACTAATTATCTTCAATCATGGCCAAATTATGTCTACTCAAGAATACAGGAAAGGCAGGAAAATAGCAAGGGCAATAAGGTAAACACGTGATACCCCGTTCATGGTTATCGGTGGAAATTCGCACATAAAACTCAGAGACTTTGAACGGTAAGGCACAAACCACCTTCCTCGATCATATAAGATCGATATACTTGAACCACGACGGCTGATTATCCTAAGAAATTTTTAGATCTAAGAAAACACACAAATAATTCAACCTTAGATAAGTTGAGAAAGAGGGAGAATTGGAAAAAAAATGTTCAAGCAGAAGGAAGAACTCACCACTGTGTTTCCAACGCAATTGACCATGCTCGAATCAGAGAACGGTCGAAGAGGTGGGAGCTTGGGAATGATCTAGTCGTACATGTCACTCTTGGTCGAACCAGACCTAGAAGAAGATGAAAAACACAATGAGGCGCGACCCGGTCCATTTATTAAAAAAAATAAAATTTCACAGTGTGTATATTTAAAGTACACGACATGTAGTGGGTTTTTCTGTACTCTACCCAAATCGGCCTCCACGTCACCCCTACACACCGTTTGTGTGGCCCGGGCATGGCTAACACACAGCTTCGAGTGGGAAAAGAGTACACGTCATGTACTCATAAAGTACATGGTGAGTACTTTGAACTTTTCCAGAAACACAATTTTCATAAAAACTCCAGAAAAAGGAAAAGCGTACCTGAAACGAAGATCCGGGGTCTTACACACTTGATGAAAAATGTTGTGATCATATATTTTGAGTTATCAAATACATGAATTTGTGGACCATGGAGTCGAACTGGCCACACTATGTAGTAGATTTATGTGCACATGATTCAAATGACTTCAAAATTTTTTTATGGATCATTATCATATATAATAATGATTATATTCAAGTTATTGATTGGTTTTTGTGTGATTTAGAATTTTTTTGGTAGAAAATTTCATTTCTAGGCTATGATAACAGACATTATGTTATTCTGATCTCATCATGTGTTTGATGGATGTTTAATCATTTCCTAAACATCGCAAATGAATTATACATTAGTTTCATTATGTATTAAATCAATCAAAACATTTTTGTTTGTTTTTATGTTATCGAAAGATTATGTTATCTAAAATATAAATTCAAAATAGAAACCATATATTTTATGTAAAACTAATCATAGAATGTATATGATTAATGTTTATATTATTCCTACATTTCAAAAATGTTATATGGTGTATTTTTTAATTTGTACCAAAACAATTTGAATGTGTTTCCTGAATTTTTAGAATTTCACATGCCTTTTTTATAGAAATATCATTATAAACTAAAAAAACATTGAGTCCATTATAAATTGAATGTGCATACTACTGAACACAACCAGGTCAAATAAAAAATATATACCATTATGAAGAGAACAAATATTACATGAGTGATTATCCTTATTGTAGAAATTGATGACAATTTTTTTCTATGATCATTTATTTAATATAATTTAGTGAAAAATGGTTAAATAATAAAAAATAGTTAACGTTAATTAGTAATTATATTTATGATTATTTACAACATAGGTATCGAGTAAAAATGATATGGAAAGTAGTTGAAAAAATTAAGTTAAATGGTAAAATTTTGACTAAATAAGTTATAAAATGTAACTTCCTCATGAAGTGTACATACATCCTAACAATATTTTTGATGGATATCCATTTCAAATAAAATATATTTCTTCTTTTAAATTAACTATATATTCGTAGAAATTATATTAATGAAAATATATAAATAAAAATTAATTAATATGGATTTCAAATGAAATTTTAATAATCATTGAAAAACTCATTGGGGATGAATGATTATTTATGGAATATAATATCATTCAAAAAATTTCATATTTAATACACAAAATTATTTCAATTAGTTTTTTACATTCATATATGACATTTACATATGATTTACATTCTGAAAAAAAGTTCAACTATTTGTTGAGATGGTTTTATACTTTCTAACAATCACTTATTAAATGATGTCATCCAATATCAGTATTTACGTCTTCCGAGTAGAAATATATAATATCATAGGAAAACATTTATTGATTAATGTTCTAAACTAAATAATTGTTTACATTATCCATAAATGGGATAAACTTTAGTTACATTAAAAATATCTCTTATCAAATGATTATAAGTAAAAAAATCATTAGTGATCTCATACATCATAGCTTTCAAAATTAAATATTCATTTTTTGTAATAATCATAAAACATAACAACATACTCCAACATTAATTTAAAATTTTCAATAAATGGAACCAAATAAATATCAATTTCAAAACCCAATTTTATTCCTTATGTATGAGGTTAAATCATATTTTAGCATCACTTCATGCTGAACTATGGTGGAATGTTATAATTGTTGAACATAACTATTCATATACATTTCTTATGATATTGAAAAAATAATAATTCAATCTGTCCATAAAGAGAATAATTTTTAGGTCTACAAACTCATTTATAAATTTAGGATACTAAGGATTAATTTTATTTCACTAAATGGAGTCGATGTTGTGAATTTTCACCTCATATTTATATATTTTATCTACATTCCATGTCAATTGTAATGAAATATCCTCTTTTTGTATAGGTTCCTAAACAATTTATTTATTTATAATTACCATAAAACAATAAAATGAACTTATTAATCATTCATGTATTTAGATGCACCATACATTTGGATTTTTTTCTGTGATTCATAGTATACTCAAAATAGTATACTGTCATTTAGACAGTCAGGTGTTGTTTCGTAGATCATAACCATTGAATGTAGAATTATATTAGTAAAATATTATTGTTTCGGAAGATCATTATATACATGGAACATATCATTCAATAGAGAATGATGTTCAGTATAGATGTTCTCAACCCATACATTGACAAAAATTACACTATATATCTTCAGTATAGTTTTAAATGTTCGATATTTTGTACAACCAGTATACATTGGTTTTTTTTCACAAATCTTTAACTTCTAAAACATTTTTGGGTGATCATGATGTTAATCTTAAATTGTAAATTTCATTTCCTCAATACTATATTTTTCATCACCACACCTAGAATCAAATCTTTAATATTGTCATTATCATTTTATAAACTTTTATTCATATTTTATTTTCCATAAAACAAAATGTTATCCATATCACTAGATAAATTTTGTTGTTACCTATGTTTACTCCCACAATTATAAAAATTTTCTATTACATGATATATAAATTATTCTTACAACTCCTGTTGAATAATTATTCTTGAATAATAACAATGAAAACATAGAAAAAGTATTTTATAAGGGTTATTTGCATGATCTTTTGCTAATGTGATGAATTCCATCCTCATAATAAATTCTTTATGATTAGAATCAATTCATTTTTTATTCATGTTAACCCTATTTGATTCAGTAATATTAATATTATCACAACATGTCCCCCGGGGCCCGTATCGTGACAACCCCAAGCCCATCTTCCATAGGCCAGGGGCTGGCAACTAGCACCATAAGAGTAAATCCCTAAAAACTGGGAAGGCGTTGCCTTTATAAAAGGTAAACACATAAAAGTTGAGAATAAGAATAAGAAAACACTATGTAAAGTAGTATAAAAAGTGTGCTGAAATTACAAAGGTGACTGAAATACATTCCAAACTGAAAGTAAAGTACAACGGAAAATAAAACAGCTAAATGGTGAAGCAGCTCCTAGACCGTCCTCTGGGATCCTACCTGTAGAGTAGGTACAAATGGCCACCACAAATATCCATGTCTTTCTGTCACCATCGGGAACTATCCCGTCATGAATTCCACCTCCGGGTACCGTCCAGCTCTACAATCCTCACACACGACCAGTGTTGTCCATCGTCTACAACCAAAACAACGTGGTGCGGGTGTAGCCCGTTCAGCGGTGAGTATAACAATACTCAGTAGTGACCCAGAGACCCTAAAGGTCTCACTAAATCTAACAGGAATAAACCAAAAATAACGATATCATTAGATAACTATTTTTTAGGTATATCCCCATAATTATACAGATGTTATCTTGTAACCCATCTCAATCATGAGGAAAACACAACGACCATTGACTCAGCTCAAACCTAGATTTTCATTATCGAAACCACAACTACTGGAGAACTCCTCCTCTGTCTAGTACAGTGTATCTATCATGACACTAAGGCACTAATCACTATCCTTAGACTACTGAGGTAGTCCTTTTGTCGAGTACCACAAGTCTGCTGCCAAATATCGGGTGCTCAGTCCGCTGTAGGTCTCCCGCCCAATACTGGGCACTCCACCAAATAGCCTACAGAGGTACTCCTCCTGTCGAGTACCAGGGGTATTCTTCAAACTACCAGGCACTCTTTCCACAATGGGTCTACCTCAAAAAACTGTGTCCTCCGTCCACTAGGCTAGTCGAATCACTCTGAGTCGAATCGGTCAAGTAGTCGTCAGGCCTACAACTACTAGGTATCCGCACTACGCACGCTCGTCTCTGGTAGGGTCTGCTCCACGAGCTATTGGTAATTACATGAAAGTGTCACGAAGTCTCACATAGAAGTAACAGAAAGTACCGCCTTGTCATAGGGTTCTCAACGCAATAGATGGCACATCAATCTGACACTCGGTCTGTGAGTTATTAGCATTTCTGTTCTAAGGGAACGGTTGGTTTTTATGCTAAACCCAACCTGAACATACTCCAACTACATCCAAAACTCAAGTGGAGTATTCCAAAAGTATTGTATCATCATGAGGATTTCAATGTAGTGGGCATCACGTCAATCGGTCGTCCGACCCTTAAGTTATAAATATTTATTTTTCAAGGGCCCAGTTGGTTTCGCGTTCGAACCAACCTGTTCATACCCAAACATCACCTAAAGCTTGATTGTAATATACCGAAAAGACCATCTCGATCCAAGGGTTCCTATGGAACTGATGGTGCATCAATCATAGGTTCGTAGCTCAGGATACAGGTGAATGACCGAAAACAGTCCAAAGTGGTGGGTCTGGGCCCGACCTGACCCGGCCCAACCCCCCAGGCCGACCCGAACAGGGCCAACCAGACCTAGGTCTGGGTCCGGCTTGGAAGAGCGCGAACAGTGTCTCGTGACCCCCTCTAGCCCGATGGGGGGGGGGGGTCCGCTAACATAGCGCCAGGATGGCGCAGCTGAACCCCCCCCCCCCCCCCCCGGGATCCCGTGCGATCGCGTGATCCTTCCATTGTTGTCGCAGCCCTACTGAGCCAGACATTTATGAGAATGATTTAGAAGAATAAATAATAAAAACATTTTAAATGATGTATATTAAAAAGTTCCTTATAAATAATCTCTTAGAAAACTCATTTATGAAAAATATACATGGATAATAAATATGTCCCAGTTGATATTTACGTAAAAACAACCTCAAAAAATAAAGAGATTGTAGAATTAACCCTTACCTTGCACTTTCCATTGGTGGAGGGTATGTTTAACCTCCTATATAATGACCATAATATGTTATTAAATTATTCCATAACCATATTCATATTTTTTATATCATAAATGATTTATGTATGACATTATACTACCCATTTAAAAATGATTTCCATGTTAAATTAACATTAGGGGTAATAATCGCTTTCATTATCATATGTGTTTTAACTTATTATTTTTGATCATATCATTTAGATTAGGATTTAAATACCACCGTAATATAAAAACAAGATTTATATATATTATATATTAAGGTATATATATTTATAATAGATATATATATCAAATTGATGGACATGTTTATGTAGATGGTGGGATGTACGTACGCATAAGCACTATTATCGTTTTCATATCCTTTCGAATAGAAGTAATTGAATATGATATATATAAGTATATATAGATATATAAATAAATATCCATTTGATTTATTATGTCATTTATTACATACTTATTAATAATATATATTTTTATAATCATCGTTGCATAGTGAATTTGGAAATAAATATCATCGCGTCGTGGAGATGGTAATCCGTACATACGCACGAGCGACAATATAATTATATTTATGGAAAAATTGTATTTAATTAGATGGTATATCTAATATAAAAAATCATTAATATGTAATATTTTTTATTTATGTTAGTTATTATTATTATAATACCCATCCCAATAATGAAGTGTTTGAATAACCAACTACACTACAATGTGGAGACGGTAAGCCGTACGTACGCAAGTATGGTGACTTTTTCATTTATAGGATGGATATAATAGAAAATATTGTGGTACCATATTAATAATAACATCACAATTTTTTTGGAGGTACTGGAGTTATTATTTTGGTTTGGAAAAAATAATTAAAAAGTAAGTTGTAGAAGAAAAGAACATGAAAAAGGGTGGTGAAATTATTACCTCATCTTCATGTGTTTCCTTTTGGGTAGATTATAAAGGAAATTAACATGGATTTTTTTATCATTTTAAGGTCTATTTATTGATTTGACGGAAGTGGGGAGGATATTTGGGTTGGGTTTGGCTGAGCCAAATGGATTTAGAGGTATAATTTTGAATGAAGGGTAAGTGCCCTTTTATAAAATTGGTGATGGTCACTTTAGGAAAAGATTAAAATATTAATTTATTATACAATAATATTCGTTTTATAATGGCTCATAATGAATTTATTTCTCGTATTAGGTGCTTATGGGTCAAACTAGTCTCAACCAATAGGTTTTATAAATGTTTTGGTTACCATTTTAACCATATCATTTTGATTTAACTCTTAGTGAAATAGTTTATCTTTTACCATGTCTTCTTGTATTCATACACAATATGGTTAATAAACATACTCTAAACATCCAGGATAACCTCAAGTGGTTCATTAATGAAAAATATAATATTATTTCTCACGTTTGGCCAAACCGTAATTTTTTGGGATATTATTTGAATCAATAATATAGTAATTGTTTTAAAAATTAATTAATGTCAATTTTGACACTATTTGGTATTATGTTTTTTTAAATGACATAAAAAGATTATAACTTCAATAATAAATTATCTAATAAAACCTATCATTTCATATTAACCTATATATTTTTTATGGAATCAAAACATTTAAATTCTAGTTATTTTAAAATTTAAAACATAAAATATTTTAATATTTCATTAAGAAGATAATTACTGCCTCATCATTGTGTCATAAATAAATTTACGTTTTTAATCTATCAAAATTATAAATAAAATACAATTATTTATAAAATCTATATATCATTCTAATAAATATTTATAATCTTATTTATCTTCTGTAAACCCTATATTAAAAATGGTCTAGTTAATAAACATTGAATTTAACACTAAATATTCATTAAATAAAATATTAATAAATGTCCTAATCCAATCCAAGTGGAAATAAATGATCATATTTTGTTCCTAATATTTTTTTTTCTAATTACACATGTAGAAAATAATTAGTACATGTGTTAGGATAATAATAATTCCAGTTTACCTTTAATTACCTTATTTAATTTAAATTGTGGTAAATAAAAGTAAAAAGATACAATTCACCAAAAATTATTTTCATCTTATTGAATCATATTTTTCTTATTGTTTTCAACTGTGTATCTATGAGTTTTGAAATTCAACACACAAAAGTTATAAAATTATGTTTTTCCAAAAAAATTTAACGTGCCTAGAAGGTGGGTAAAATAGTTTAAACAGATCAATTACATTATATATATCTAATATTAATATAAAATAACTAAAATTATTTAAATTGAACATATATATGTATTAAATATATGTTTTGAATTAATATAAATTAAAATATTGTAAATAAATAATTAAATAAAAAGTCAGTTTTAAAAAATAATGCAATGTTTATCACTATTCCTCAAAAAATTATAGTTTTCAAAAAAATACCAAAAATTAACCCTAAGATAATTATGAAATTCCTATTTCAAAAATTAAATCTATTTTACCAAATTCAAAAAATATAAGTTTCATTTATTAATTTAAAATAAATTCACGTTGTCAAAACGAAAAAGCAGGTTTTTATAAAGTAAAAACTATAAAAAGATTGACATGTTTCTTTGCAAAATTTAAATGTGACCATACTTACAATGACCTACCTAGTATTAAATTATAAATAATATAATATAATTATATATAAAAACATTTAAAATGAATAATTTAACACTATAAATTATTTCTATTTTAAAATTTGGATTCAATTAGAAGATAGTATTTTTCAATATTCGTCAAAATATGAATTTTAATAGAAAGATACCAAAACTTTATCCACAAAAAATTTTTATGTCCTTCTTCTAGTGAAGTATTTAATTTCATTAAGTTAAATATATAAAATTTTTAAATATTGTTTTTAAAAATGGTTCTCCATTAAAATGTGGTAAATTTGAAAAATTTTAAATATACATATTTTATTGGAAAAAATGAATTTTCTCGTATATTTTCTCTAAGAATCACATAATATGGATGTTAAAATTATATAGAGTATATAGATTTTAAAATTCAGTTAATACTGTTCATAACAGCTTTTTTAACGGCTAGTTTTCTAGGTTGTGGTGTGCCTGAACTCACTATTGTGTGTAGCCCAAACTATTGACTTGTTTTAATGAGATAACGTACTATGAAATCTTGGGGTGTTACATTCTCCACTCCTTCAATAAGTTGTGTCCTTGCAATTTGAAATTTTTCTTTGAAAATAAAAGCTTAAGAATAAAAAAGAACATTTGTTGAAAACCCACATCAGAAAATGGGTTAATAATAATTATTCTAAATAAGAGGTAAGGGAAAATGAAAAAGTCACCACCAAATTATGATCTCAATTAGAGGAACATATGTGGAAATTAGAGAGAAATTATTGGTGAAAAAACCTATATATTTATAGGGAGTGATTGCAGTCATCAGTCACAAACAAGTGTAGAATTGAGGTCCACAAAGCCATCAATCTATGATGATTTAAATTTTCACTAGTTCAAAAAAACTTAAGGTATTAGGATTACACATTTGTTGTTTCAAAATTCCTTCCCTATAGTCTAAGAATTAATTTATTAATATAAAAAGAGGGATATAATATAGTTTACATGTAGAGTTTCTTCCTTAAACTAATTCTTACCCGAAACTCAACTATCAATACAAAAGATAACAGAATTAAAAAAATATTCTATTTATTCTAATTGTATAGGGTTCCAAAAATTAATTCATAATTCACTTGTTAGACTATAAAAAAACAACATTATACAAACCTGGAAATCAGGTATGCGGAGGTCTGTTGTAACATCCCGGATCTGGGTGCCACTCAACGGGTTCCCCAAACCCAGTTGGTCATAAGACCTCAAACACATTACCCCAAATGCCAGAGGCTACCGACTAGCAGTGAGGGCCAAGGTCTGATAGTTGGGAAACTATTCCCTCATTTTTCAATGAGTAGCACAGCAGAAAAGATAGATTATATAAAAATACAATAGCGAAAGCAGTAAATGATATAAAACTAAAATGGACAATGGAAGTACAGATAACCAACAGTAATATAGATAATGATGAAACATGTCTCTATATCTATAAAATAGCTAGAATATGGTACACAACAATACAGTACAATACAATACAGAGTACAGAGTACAGCATAGAAAAACAAAACTCTGAAACAGGAACTCAGCAGCATCGCAAGCCTAAACTCGATCCCATGCTCTCTTATTCCTCTCCATCAATCAAATATCTGTATAGGGACCCTTGCCATTATCCACACCTGTAGCAACATAGTCTGTTTGGGCTAAAGACTTGACCCAAATAGGGTGTGAGAAATAAATCCTAGTAGGCACCGACCAAAAGCTCGTGCCCAACTATGTGAAAATATGCAACAACAGTGTGCAAATGTTAATGCAATAAACTAGTAACTACTCAAAATTAACTATCACTACACGTTTTTTTTCATTTACTTTTTATCCATTTAATTTAATAACATTCGATGCTCATCAGAACCAATCCATCAAGCCAATAAGAATCTTTCCCTCACTCTCATATAGTAAAACCATGCCCTCAGTCTTTCCCTCAGGCTATAGAATATTTCCCTCAGGCGTACAAAGTGTCTCCCTCGAGCACAGAAATCACTACCCTCAGGAATAAGAAGCATTGCCATCAGGCGTAATAGAAAGTTACCCTCAAGATAAGCAGTACCTTTCCCTCAGGCTAAACAAACCATGCCCTCAGGCTAAAAAGGACACTACCCTCATTTGTAAGTAACTAGGCTGAGCCCAAATCATAAACAATCTATTTATATACAATTCCTCTCAAGGAAAAATGTAATTCACAATATAAAAAAGTCATAACCTCGAGTATCCTGGCCAAATGGCTAAATACAGGAACACACCGCTGGGGTGGTCCTGGATCCATGTAGTGATCACAAATAGCAGTTATTTATCACATTTAATTACCAATACAATTCTAGGTATTCAAAACAGTCAAGGCCTCAGCCACACGACACCCCAACATGGGTTCATAGCTCAACGGAACAAAAAAATGCACAACAGTTGAAATTTAGACAACAATCCACCATCCTCTATCGACCCTGATCGGTATACGCGAACGACGCTCCTCGAATCATCCAATAATGACGTAGATCTGAGGTAGTAGAAATCTCGTTCAATCGTAAATAACTTCCCCTAGGGAATGAATTTAAAATAATGGGTCAAGGAGATGGAAATGCTTACCTGTATGGTTCCAACGAGATCGACGGAGGCGAAATTAGATTCCCGGTGCTTGCTCGGGTGATCTCAAAGGCTCTGGCCATCCTTTCGAGCTCTCCTCCGGTTCTAAGCCAATTCTGTGAACATGGGAGGCTACTGACTATTTTAAGTGAAAAAAACAGACTACACAGTTTGTACTATTGATTACAAGTCATGTATTTTTCATTTTATAATTGTTCCTTCGGCAGATTCTTTCCACTGCAGCATTTTTCATATGTCGACAAGAGTCCACAACGTGTATTCATGATTACACGGCGTGCACTATCGTGGCTGCTTCCACCACCTTACTATTCAGCTACTGAGTGACTACACGGCGTGTAAATACAAACTACACGGCGTGTAGTTAGTTTTTACACCTTTCATAGCCATCATGGCTACACACCCTATGTACTCATCCCACATGACCAAAGTATATGGCGTATGGAAAAGTACACAGCGTGTACCAAAAAAATTTGTGATTTTCCCCCATTTTCCCTAATTTTCTCAAACACACATAAGGATAAGAGAAAAGATGAAATATGTACCATAAGAAAAAGAACATAGTTCTTGCAAACAATCCCCCTTAAATTAATTTGTCCCCGAATTTCCCTTCCAATGATGGGGAAGATAATACATAGATCAACTCTAGAAACTGAGCACGTAGCTCAGTCTCCCACTCCCAGGTTTCGTCCTGCACTCTGCCATGCTTCCATAGCACCCATACGAGATGAACTGACTGACCTCGAAGATCCTTCATTCACCTATCCACGATATGAATCAGATGCTCTGAAAAAGACACATCTTCCTGATGCACAACCTCATATGGGTGAAAGATGTGAGACATGCCTAAATGATAGTAGCGCAGCTGAGATACATAGAGTACATCGTGGATGGCCTTGTACCTCTGTGGTAACTGCAACCGATAAGAAACCAGCCTGACTCTCTCTAGAATCTCCAATGGACCCACATACCTCGGTAAATTTTTACTCGATATCTTGATCTGTCTGTGTCCCAACCTTTGTGAAACACGCATGAAAACTTAATCCTCGACCACGAACGTCAAGGGCCGTCTAGGATGATCATCATAAGTTTTCTGACGAGATTGTGCAGTAGCCATTTGCTTCTAAATCATCTAGACCTTCTCTGAAGACTCTTTCACAAGACATGGTCCTAACAATGTTGCATCACCTACCTCTAACTAGCACAAGGTTGATCGGCATGGCCAACAATATAAAACCTCGTATGGTTCTATCTCTATAGTTTCCTAAAAACTATTATTATAGGAAAACTCGTATAGGGGTATGTGATGATCCCAAGAGCCCCCAATGTCTAGGATGCATTCACACAACATGTCCTCAAGCACCTGTATCATACGCTTTGACTAACCATCGGTCTGAAGGTGGTATGATGTGCTCAGAAGAACCTGTGTACCCAGTGCCCTTTGAAAACTCTACTAGAAACGAGACGTAAAACGGGTGTCCCGATCTAAATCAGTATAACAAAGGACATGATGAATACTTACAACCTCTTAGATATGAAAAATTTCCAATTTCATCAACACTGAAGGTCTCCTTGATCTGCAAAAAGTGAGCTACCTTCATGAGTTTGTCCAGAACAACCCACACGACCTCATTGCCTCGAGGTGACCTCGACAACCCAATCCTAATGTCCAAAACGTCATCATCCCATTAACACTATGGGGTGGGTGACTGCTGTAACAGTCTTCCTGGCCTCTAATGATCCCCCATCACCTGCTGACAGGTGGAAAACCTTGTAACAAGACCAGCTATCACCCTCTTCATACCCGACCACCAATACTGACGTCTTAAGTCATGGTACCTTTTGGTAACTCTGGGATGCGCATCCCAAACTGAAGCATGAAATTCTCACATCAACTCCTCACGTATATGCTCTGGAACCCACACCCATCCATGGATACATAGTACCTCGTTATCGCTTATCGTCCAACCCGGATGAGTGTCCTCACTTGCCAATGAAAACCGTAGAACTAAGCCTTCTGAATTAGATAGTGGTCTCATCCTCACTCTATCCAGGAGGGTAGAAGTCATAGGTAAAGAATAAAGATAGTATTTTTCCAAACTATCGTGCAACTAGAAATTCATGTCACTGAACAAATACACAAGCTGTAACTCACCACTGGCCTCCTGTACTACCTGTATCTTAGTTCTCATGCTCGGTGCATCAGCTACTGCATTACCATTACCAGGTGTATAGTCAAGATCAAAGTCAATGGACTGATGGAAATTGACCCACCTTCTCAATCTGAGGATCATGTCATGCTGAGTAATGATTTACTTGAGACTTTTGTGTTCAGTGAAAACAAAAAATAATACTATCCTAAGAGATAATGTCTCTGACACTGCAACACATGAACAACAGCAGCCAACTCAAGTTCATGCATTGAGTAATTCCTCTCATGTGTCCTCAACTGCCGAGACACGTAGACAACAACAAGATCTCCATCCATCAACATAGCTCCAAGCCCAATAGCTGATGCATCAAAGTAAATTGTATAGCTCTTCCATTTCTCTAGAATTATTAGGACTATTGCTTATGTCAACATTCCTTTCAGGTCCTGATTGGTTGTCTCACAAGCTTCTAACCTATCGTACAACACACCCTTCTTATTCAAACCCATCAACGACGCTGATAAGTGGGAGAAGCCCTCGATTAAGTGTTTTTAGTAACCATCCAAACCTAATAATCTATGTATCTCAAACACATTCCTTGGATTCTCCAAGGAAACTGCTACAATCACCTTTTCTGGGTCTACTGCAACTCCCGTCTCTCAGATGATATGACCTAGGAAGTGAATCTGGTCTATCCAAAAGTGTCACTTTGAGAGCATAGATTATAGATTATGCTCTCTCAATGTACTCAGTACGATCTCATGATGGGTGGCATGGTCGTGTCGAGTATGAGAGTACACCAAGATGTCATCCACGAAGACTACAACAAAATAATCCAGATAAGGATGGAACACACGATTCATGATAGCCATGAAAACTGCTGGCATGTTCATGAGTCCAAAGGGCATAACCAAGT
The DNA here is from genome assembly GCA_963277665.1 of Viscum album. Lineage (NCBI taxonomy): Eukaryota > Viridiplantae > Streptophyta > Magnoliopsida > Santalales > Viscaceae > Viscum > Viscum album. The sequence goes on along the minus strand of OY728152.1, from coordinate 352,405,392 downwards.
ACTCGTACATACCATATCTACTCTGAAAGGCTGTAAGTGGTATGTCTGATGGTAGTACATGGAGCTGATGATATCCTGAACTCTAGTCAATCTTCGAAAACAATCGTGCTCCATGAAGTTGTTCAAAAAGATCATCAATCCTCAACAAGGGATATCAGTTCTTAATCGCCAGCTGCATCAGCCACATGACACACCAACATGGGTTCATAGCTCAACGATACACAAAAACGCACAACAGTTCGAATTTAAACACCAAGACACCTACCTCGACCACCCCCGATCAGTATACACGAACGATGCTCCTCGAATCATCAATGAACGATATATATATGAGGTAAAATAAATCTCATTCAATCATAAATTACATCACCTTGGGAATGAATTGGTAAGAATGGGTCAAGGAGAGGGAAAGCCATAACCGTACAGTTCCAACGAGATAGACAGAGGTGGAACCGTATTCCCAGTGCTCGCTTTGGTGATCTCTAAAGCTGTGGTCGTCCTCCCGAGCTCTCCTCTGGTTTAAGTCAATTTTGTGAATTGGGGAGACTACTTCCCATTTTATCAAAAAAAATTAGACTACACGATATGTACTATTTATTACATGGAATGTAATTTTCATTTTTAAACTATTCCTTCTACGTCTTCATTCCACAACAACATTGTTCATCTATCGACATGAGTACACAACGTGTATTTATGATTACACGGCGTGTACTATCGCGGCTACATCCACCGCCTTAATATTCACCTACAGACTGACTACATGGTGTGTAAATACATACTACATGATGTGTAGTCGGTTTTTACCCATTTCATCACCAGCATGGATACACACCCTATGTACTCATCCCACATGGCCAAAGTACATAGCGTGTGGAAAAGTACATGACCTGTACCCACAAAATTTCGGATTTTTCCCCATTTTCCTTTTTTTCTCAAAAACACTTAAGGAAAATAGAAATGAACAAACTTGTACCTAAAGAATATGAACTGGGTTCTTAAATATCTGATTCACCATTGGTGCCATTTGGATGTGGGTTCATGTCTCATTGCCTTTCAAGATGTAACAGGTTGTCAGCTAACCTCTAGGTTGTACATTTTATGACAATCCAAAAATAATCTCAAGAAATGATTTAACCTTAAAAATATAATCCATAGTCAAACATAATCCATTACGACCTTTAGAATCATAAAAAATACTTCTTTCCAAATTCACAGTCCAAAATTTATAAGGAATGTAAACATAATGAAGATAATTTTTCCACGTAATAACACGTGAGTACCTTCATCATGTATTCTTTTAAAACATGTAAACCCCATAAATTGCAATAAAACCTAATTTATTACATGCATTCTTCATTATTTCTTATAGAATAGTGGATATTGTCCTTCTATCCAACGATTTTGTAAATTTCAACATCGATGGAATGTACAAAACATTAATATGTTTCATGGTAGTCTTGAATATCCAATATAATTTATCCAATTCAATCAAATTTTAATCTAAAATTCCAACCTCAGTATCAGAGCTATATAATGTTTTATCTTTCTCTCAACCATATATTTTTTAAAAAATTAACCTTCAATTCAGTCAGTTTTCATGGTTCCACACAATCTCAAGTCCTTAATGAAATCGCAATGCAATAAAATCCTTATATACTCTATAATTCTTATAACATGTATATAATTAATAAAAAAATCAGATGACACAATACAGTAATAACTACAAAATAAATATAATCATCTCTCTTCATCTTCAGTAAAATCATAGCATGATTATTATCCTATAGCATCATTTTGGGTATACTCTGATGATTAGGAGATTGAATTGTGTTGTGTCCAAAATCCCTGCAGATGAAGCATTGTACATTTGAAACCATTTTCTTAACCTTGAATTCACTTACATGGTGACCTTTTTCTCCACATATATATATATAACTCATATTCCATTCATGCATTTACCAATGTGATTCGTTCCAAAATTATCACATTTGGGAAAATTCTTAGTTTCCATCTTCTATTTATCCATATTTCTATCTTCAATCGTTTTCTTCTCGTGTTTCCCTTCAAATACATAGGATATAGATAATTATTTACTTATCATATTAAAACTTGATATTGTTTCTTCATATGATGAGAATATGAGGTATATTATTACCCTTTTAATGATGGATTAATATAATAAATGATATGATCCTTCTTAATCATTAGATCTTGTGTATTTATAGAATTCTAATTTCTTATACAGGGGTCTTTTCTAAACAATGTCATAAACTGGGTTAGTTTCTGAATCAGAATTCATAATTACAAACATGTAAAATAACTAACCTAAGTTGAAATGATTATGAATGTAATCCAGAATCAGAAACTGTTTTCTTTGTGGAATTATTTAATCCTAAATCTCTTCTAATGGAATTTAATGAAAATTTAATTTATTCTAAACATATCCCCAGAATGTTTCGTATCCCAGAGTGCAACTAAACTCATTGTCATGTACCAAGATACCACAGGTCATTCCTGAAACTCCTTGTTAGAGTTTTCAATCTTTGGTAAATTTGTGCTAGAGCTGCCTCTACCTGATCAAATCCATACGGGGATGTATTGATTTTAAAATTAAAAAAATATCTACATTAACAAAATTTTATGATGTTCCTGCATACTAATCATCATTATATATCATTGGGTAATGTTCTCTAATATTATTTTATATAAATATAGTTTCTATGGTTTCTACTAAACTTTATCTGATACCAAATGTAATTCCCCAACCCTATTCACCCATTGTTAGTGCAATATTTTTATAAATTTTCATGATTACAAGGAATCAAGTCCTGAAGGACCGATCAGTATAGTAGTATGGGAAAATTGATTACATATAGGAATGTTACCTTACATTATAAAATTAATAACAACGAAAACATTGTATCCATTGAACACATTAATATCCCTTATACTATCCCATCAAGTTAGTCCAAATATACTTCATCAAAACCTTGAAAAATAAAACATAGAAATGGGTGAGCTTAGATGTTCGGTTTTTATAACAGGATATCAAAAATATTCATAAATAAGCATAAAAATTTAGGGCATTGTATAAATCTAAAAAAACATTTAAAATTAATATTCAATGTAATATATTAAGGATAAATAAAATAATTCCCTATAATTATTAACATGGATATTCTACTAGTTGAATAATAATATGTAATATAAATAGCTACTTTCATAATGATAGAATACATAATGCAAGACTTCATAACCTAATATTCAAGGCCTTGTTCCAATAAAACTAATATGATATTGTCAAAGACTTGTTCCAAGTCACTAGTTTATCTTATGAGACCTAATGATGCATCAAGGAGCTATAGTGGCCTCCACCCGACACTTACTAAGTCCAATGTATTCCTCATTGGAATAGTTTTAGACATAACATAAACATTATTATTTAAAATAGCATACAAAATGTCAATACTTTATCCATAAACAATAAATGGAAAAATTATAATACATCCAAAATCAAACATATCACAAAACCTTCAATATAATATGGAATATTTTTATCATAAAAAATCTACTTCAATCAAGAATAACATCTCGTAATGAACGTTCTCAAAATTGAAAGTGATTAGTAAAAATCATTGAGAGAAATATCTCTTTTTCATGATATCATTTAAAACTAACATAATTTATAAAGGATGTTATTTAAAAGATATTTTTGGATAAAAATATCACATACCACCTTGATAATTTTGAATGGAATAAACATTTTAAAACATTCTTGTCCATATATAAAATATTCCTTATAACCATTTTGAAAACATTGACATTAATGAGAATGTTTTAGAATAATAAATCATTAAAACATTTAAAATGATATTTTAATAAAAAGTCCCTTAAAAATATTCACATTGAAAATAATGTTTTGAAACATTGAACTAGATAATAAATAAGCCTCAGTAGATACTTATGTAAAAACATCCTCGGATAATAAATAGATTGTGGAATTAACACATTCCTTGCACATTCCATTGGTCGGGGGTACGTTTAACAACCAGTTTAATGAAAATAGTATGTTATTAAATTATACCTTAACCATATTCATATTTATAATTTCATAAATTATCATTTATGAAATTATACTACCCATTTAATAATGATATTATTGTTAAATTAACATTTTGTGTAATAATAACTTTCTTTATCGTACGCGTTTTAACAAATTATTACAAATAGTATCATTTAGATCATGATTTAAATACATCCATAATATAAACCAGGATTTATATTTCATATATATTTAGAAGATTAATATTTATAATAGATATATATATATATGATTTGGACAACACAATTTATGGAGAAAGTAGGTCGTACTTACACATAAACGATGTTTCTGTTTTTATATCGTGTTGAACGGATGTTAGTGTATAAGTTATATGTAGATAAATAACATAACATATTTATATATCCAGTAGAATTATTAAGTCATATATTACATACTTATTAATAATATATATTTCTATAATCATCGTTTAATGGTAAACGTGAGAATTAATCTCATCACGTCATGGAGTTGGTAATTTATACGTACGAACGAACGACAATATCATCATATTGATGAATAAATAGTATGTAATAGGATTTTATATCATATATAAAGAATCATTAAAAAGATATTTTATTTATTTAAATCATTTATAGTCATTATTATACCCATCCAATTAACGATGTGTTTGAATAACAAATTACACCACAATATGGAGACGGTAAGCCGTACGTACGCAAATATGGTGACTTTTTCATTTATATGATGGATAAAATAATGAATATTATAGAACGATATTTCTAAAAATATCACAATATTAAAGAGGTACTAGAGTTATTATTTTATTATGAAAACAACAAATAATGAGGATGAGGAAGAAGAAAAGAACAATAAAGAGGGTGGTGAAATTATTACCTTTTCTTCGAGTGCTTCATTTTGAGTTGATCAAAAGGGATACATAGGATGGATTTATAATAAATGTAATGGATCTAGGTTGATGTTAAGAATGTTTATATAAGGAGAAGTTCACTTTTAAAAGAGGGGTAAGGGTCACTTTAGGAAAAAGATTAAAATATTAATTTATTATACAAAAATATTCATTTTATAATGCCTCCAAATGAATTTATTTCGAGCCTTAGTTGGTTATGGGACGAAATCCTTTAAAGAAAAATGTTTCAGTCAACTTTTGAATACCATTTTGACCTTATATTTTTGAATAACTCCATGTTATGTAGTTTAACTTTTACCTTGTCTTCTTGAATTATTACACTATATGGTTAATAAACACACTCTAAATTTCAACGGAACCCATAGTGGTTAAATAATTACATATATAGTATTATTTAAGATTTTTGGCCGAAACATAGTTTTTTTCAATATTTTATCAACCAATAATATAATATTTGTTTGAAAAATAAATTTATGTCAATTTTGACACTATTTGGTATTATGTTTTTGTGAAAGTCATAATAGAATAATCACTTCAACCTAAATTTATCTAATCAACTCTTACATGCCATATTAACCTAAAAAAATCTATGATTACATAAAAATGTTATTTTTATTATTTTATTATTTATAATATAAACTATTTTAATATTTCAATAAGACTGTAGTCATTTCATCATCATTGGGTCATAAATAAATTTATTTATTTAATCACTAAAAATTATAAATAAAATACAAATATGTAGAATTATTTTTATCATCCTAATAAATATCTTTATTCTAATTTATCCTATGTATAACCCTATATTACAAATTGTTTAGTTAATAAACTTTGAATTTAACACTTTTAACTCATCCTTTAAAAAATATTAATAAATGATCTAATTTAATCCATGTGGACCTAAAGGATCATATTATATTCCAAAGGATGCTTTGGGTCTACTTACTCATATCCAATAGAATTAGAATATGTGTTAGGGTAATTATAATATCATTTTTACCTGTAATTGCCCTATTTACTTTTAACCTTGTTAAATAAAAATCAAAAGATACTATTCAACAAAAATTATTTTCATCTTATTGAATCACTTAGTACTAATTTAAGTCAACTATGCCTCTCATATTTTTGGAATCCATCTCAAAGAAGAGGTAAAATTATGTTTTATGAAAATTTTCTAATGTTCCTAGGAAGTGGGTAAAAGAGGTTAAAAAGATTAATAAAATTTTATACATATAATTTTATTATAAAATTACACCAATGAATTATATTGGACTTATATAGGTATTATACATCAATTTTTACTCAAATTATATTTAAATAATATAAATAATTATTTAAATAAAAAGCCGACTTTAAATAATAACGCAATGTTTTTCACTATTCATAAAAAATTGAATGTTTTCAGAAAAAAAATTCACCCAGAGCTAATTTTGTTATTCCAAATTCAAAAATAAATTCTGTTTTACAATAATCAAAACACACATGTTTCATTTATTAATTTAATATTATTTCCTATTGTCAAAACCAAAAAGCTGGTTTTTAAAAAGTAAAAGCTACCAAAATATTCACATATGTTTATGTCAAATTCAAATGTGAAAATACTTATAATGACCTAAATTGTATTAAATGATAAAAATGTAATAATGTTATACTTCCAAACCTTTCATATTGATAATTTTACACTACAAATTATTTCGATTAATATCTTATTTTTCAATTAAAACATAGTATTTTTCACTATTTGTTATCATATGAAAGTTAATAGAAAGGTACCAAAAAAATTATCCAAACTAAATATTTATGTCCCACAAATAAATAATAATTTCATTTCATTTAATTGAATACATAAAAGTGTCAAATATTTTTACGAAATGTCCTTCACCATTAAAATGCGGAATAATTTCATTTTGTTTAGAATTACATATTTTCTCTGAAAAAATGAATTTTTTCTTATATTATGCTTAAGAGACTCGTAATATGGATGTTAAAATTATAATTAATATATTATATTGAAAATTACGTTAATACTATCCATAACCGCTTATTAAATGACTAGATTGGTATGTTGTGGTGTGATCGAACTCGGTGTTTCATGTAGTGAAAGCTGTTAAATTACATTAATGAAATAATTTACTATGAAATCATGGGGTGTTACAAACTACCTATATTAAGTGAAATTATGTGAAAATTTACCAATGATGTTATCAAATGTAATCTCTTCATGATGTATTAATACATTCTGACATAATATTTATTGGCCATTGATTTCATAAAAAACATTTTCTTCGTTTAAATAAATGTTATATTGATAGTACTGTTAGGGGTAAAAAATATAATTAAAAATTGATTAGTAATTATTTTAATTGAAATTGTAATTATCATTGAAAATAACTCATTTTTCATGCTTGTTTGTTGATGTAATACAACATAATTACTAAATTTTCCAATGTATTAACCAAAATAATTTCAATTAGTTATTTACATTTTCAAATATCATTTCCTTATATTTTACATTCTCAATCTAAATTTCACCTGTTAGTGGAGATGGTTTCATAACTTCTTCTAAACTTCAATCGAATGTTGCCATCCAATAATGATATTTATGTCTTGAGAGAATATATATATGATTTCTTAGAGTCACAGTATTTTATGAGTTTATTAACCTTATTGAGTGTGTACCTTTTTCACAAATGGGAGAACCATGTGTTCCTATAATACTATTTCTTAAAAAAATCACCATTAGCAGAAATATCATTTACCATCACATGAAAAATTGATCTCAAAATTAAATAATCATTTTTATAAAATTAATACAACATAACAAATAATTCCCACATTATTTTGAAAATATTAATCAGTACTTCGAAATAAATATCAATATTTTTACCCATTATATATCATATATTAGAAAATATAAAATATTTTATTTTTTATTCATAATTATCCATGGTAGAATGTTTTAATATTTCCTGATATCTATCAATATAATATATGGACTAAATTGTAAAAAATAAAGTTTCACTTCATTAGTAGATATAAAAAGACGAAGGTTTCATGGCACATTTCTCTATTTTGGATACTCTTTATCAATTTTATATCACAAAATAGAGTATACAGGGTGAAATATTTCTAGTATTTATATATTTTATCCACATTCCACATCGATTTTTCTGTAGTATACTCACTTATGTATAGGTTCCTAAAACATAGATTGATTGAAAATAACCATAAAACATTCAATGGAATTGATTCTTAATTATTTTATCAATATTCAACATACATTGGAATTTATTAAGTGATTAATAGTATTTTCAAAAAAGTATATAATCATTTAAATGGGCATGTGTTCTTTCATACATCATACCCATTGAATGTAAAATTTGTTTTGTAAAATATGTTTTTTGAGGAATATTATTATTATTATTTTGATCATATCATTTACTAGAGAATGAATTTGAGTAAAGCTAGGGTCAATACAAAGTTTTCCTATGTATAAACTCTATTGCTTCCGTATGGTTTAAAATAATGTGTATTTAGTAAAACTAGTATACATTGGATTCTCTTCATAACTCATTAACTTATAAAATAGTTTTTCAGTGATCGGAACATTAATCATCAATTGTAATTTTCTTTTTCCCCTATTGATTTTCTCTATCATCACTATTTATAATCATATCTTCAATTCGTTCATTATCATTGATCAAAAAGATATTGATATCAAATTATCCATAAAAACAATGTTATCTATGACAGTATCTATATTCATTTTTAAACTATGTTTAATCACACATTTATAAAATTCATATATTTTATTTTTTCCTGGTGGAAATCATTAAAAAATAATATCTGTGATATCTATAATGTTACATATAATATGAATTATTTTTCATATATTGAAAAACAAATGGATCATGGATTGTTTTTATATATTTTCTAGGTTTGAGTAATGGAATAGGTTGGGTTTTGTTTCATATATTTATTCACATGGTACATGGAAAACATTGTGGTGCTTCAATTACAGGATACATAGGATCTAAATTTGACCTTTTATAAAATTATTAGAAAAATTTAGGTCTCATTCACATAGCATTGAGAACCTTATATTTTATGCGACTCGTGATGTTTATTTGTTTTAACAAATAAATTATTGGGTTTTTATCAATGGGATGGACCAATAAGGTTAACAAAAAAAAAATCAAAATGATAACATAAAAATTAGTATAGTTATGAGAAAGAATTTAGTCAGGAAAAGAGAAAGTACAAATAAAAATTAAAGACCCAATTAATTTTTGTTGTTGAGAATGAGATGAATGTTTAAATAATCCTCAATGAGGTCCACAAGGGGAATAAACTATTGGGAGTGAAAATATATCAACCTCATCCATTAAGGGAAAGAAATTTAGGTGATGATAATCCCAAAATTGGAATTCAATCTGCAACTCAAAATCATTTGGACACATTCGTTTTAGAAGGATGAGACATTATTTATTATGTTGATCAAATATGTTCAAATTTCATTGCTAATAAAAGAACTTTTTTTTAAAACAATGTCATTTTAATAATAAAATGTGGATAATGGATTGTTTTTGATATAAAACAATGAGGGATGTCCTCCTACCAAATAGGAGGCTCTTCAGATAGATCAGATAAGGTAATAAAATGGTTCGCCCAATTATGATCTCTTTTAATAAAGGAGATTGGAAATGAAAGTAAGAGGATGTTTAAAATTCATATACTAATGTTTTAGAACCGTTTTTATTAGCCCAAAAAATGAAGGTATATGTAATAACAATTATTATGGGGTCCATTGGCTTGACATTCATTGTTATAGACATATAGAAAAGGGTTTTGGAAAAGCGTTGGAATTGTTGGGATATTCAAACAGTTTACAAAATGATGTGATATGTAAAATGAAATACCTATACTAATAGTTTGTAAAACCATTGATATAACTAATTCAAAAAACCCCTTTCAGGTTTTGATCCTCGTACCTTCGATTTAGATTTCAAACACATAATCACTAAAATAATATTTTTTGCAAAATCATAATATTATTAATATGTAAATTTATATTTCCATATATTTTTTAATGTATCAATAGTTTTTGATAAAATTATTAATTAAAAATATGAATACATTCACCAAATGTTTGGAAAACCATTGTTATATACCTATACTATTTTTTATCCAAACCGTTGATATATGTATTTTGAATTTTTGGTCATTTACGAGTGGTCTTGGAAAAACACTTGGTATTTTTTCATTTTGATGAAGATATGACAATTATTTCTATAAAACCATTGGTATAGCTCAGCCACATACAAATAGTTTTTTCATGATGATTCTTATATGTTCATAAGATGGTTTTTATACAGATGGTTTTAGACCATCCATTGGTATATGTTCATCTTACTATTCCTTTTCCAATAGTTTCTCTAAAACTAATGGTGTAGGTCTAGTTTCTAGTAGTGATGAAAATGTATATAACCATCATAACCAATAGGTTTAATGACTGTAGACCACACTATGATGATTTAATAGCATTAATAATGAAAATAATGTTTGATTCCATGATGAAAATTCTCCATCCTCTCTTAACGGAGAAGTTCAATCTAGAGAATAATTCATGGGATTTAGCCTCTAGTGGATACAAAAAATAATTGACAGGAATCATTCATATTCTGATAATGCATCCCAGAAAATCAAGTACCAAAAGACCCAATTCAATAGAACCTATTTTGAATATTTCTACATCCACATTAATATTAAATGCAATTGATGTTGGGGGAATCCACTTTCTGATGTGAAAAGACATTAAGGGGTTATAAATAAAAATATCATTACACTTCTAAATCTCCTACCAAGATAATTTCTGATTGATCCAAAAAAATTCATCATTGGAAATCAGGGTAAAATATAGGTCATGTATTTTCACCAACATAAACCATGATATGGTTAAAAAGGATTATAATATTTTTATGGTGATGGAGGAAGTCATCATTGAGAGTAAAGACACAAGACCTTTCTACATCTCCCAATCATATCCGTATCTGGGTTCTATGCATGTCAAACTTTCTAGGAACATTGATGGAAAAACAATGTAAGAGTTTGATGCTTAGAAATAGCTGGTAGTACATTTTTTACATAAAAATTTTATGTATTTAAATATTATGCATCTTATTAAATATTGGACAATGTTCTACATGACTATGATGAAATAATGTACTAGAGTATTTGTTGCATTAAAAAGGTCATGGAAGTTCCCTACTATGATGAAACCTTGAAATGCTATAAAAATATTCATTAATATAGTTATTCAGCTGGATGCCATACTTTGACGGGACACATAGAATGAATACCATTAGGTGTGAGTACTAGTAAGCAGATGATACTTCCTCTCATGACGTTCACACATGATAATCTCATTGATAGAAGATTTTTATAACAAACCCTCCAGTTGGAATTCCGCTAGTTTTGGTGTCATCGGATATTTCTATCTGTAACCACTTGTAATGATCCATAGACATTAAGATTGTCATTAATACGTGTCACGACTCATGAAAATTGACTTATAGATCAAAATTGTCATGTAGAAATATGTTAGAAAGTACGGTACAATGGGTGCCTCATGAGTGGAATTTTATTAATGGATAATTCAATGAATGATTTATAAATATCCAAAAATGGAAGAGAAAAATCCTTCCTTAATTTATCTATTAATAACATGCCACTAATTATGCACACAATGTACCCTACCCCCCGCCAACATTCATCTTGACAGTTTTCATCATTAAATCATAGTGCGTGAGTCATGACACATATTAATGACTAAATTAAAGTATATGTATCATAACCCATGATTGCATATAGAAATTTCCAATGAAACCATAACATTCAGATTTCTTACATACAAGAATTTTCTCAAAATCTCTTATCTTGGAGATTACCATCTTCGAACATCATGATATGAAGTATCATTTTGATACAAGTAATCACATATAATGGTCTTCCTTCTATGTGACCCATCATATTATGTCATCCCAACATTTAAATTTATATAAGAATATTTTTATATCATATCATGGTTCTCATAATATTGGGGAACTACCATTACATTATAAATGATAAAAATACTCTAAAACACGATTACATAATTGAAATTCAGAACAATGAAAAATATGTAATAAGAAGTTTAATATTTAAATACATTAAAAGTATATGTAATCAACGTAAAACAAGTTTTTTCAAGGACACCAACACTTAAACACTCCAACTTGGACTATATCCAATTGCCTACGACATTCATTCCACTATACCTCACATGGTAACCATGTTTCTTCTTTTTAAATACTTATGTAAAGGGGGACACCCCATTGTTTTTTCGTCGAAATAAATATCACTGCAACTTTACCTCTCTGTAAAAAATTCTATGAAGAGATGATACATTCTATGTATGTGCTTCCTCTACTGATATGACCTTGGCTCATTTTCGAGATCCACCATTGCAATGTTTTCACAGTAATATGTTATGGGATATTTACTACTAATTATAACATCCATCTCTCAGATGAAGCTTCACATACAAATTTCTTCTTTAGTTACCCCAAAAGCTAGGATATACTAAGACTCTATTACAGAATCTACGAATTCAGTCTTCGTTGAGATCTTCCAGCTCATTGCACATATAAAAAATTGAATATGAATATTTTTTTCAACTTCATTTCATCGTGATAATTTTAGAAAATAGAATTTGAATATCCTTTGATGACTACTTCCTCAACTCCTCCATAAACGAGCAAAATTTCTTTAATAATCCTATGAAACATTATGATAGTCTTAACAGTCATCCAATGACGGTCACCTGGGTCATCATGATAATTTCCTTCCACACTCCATGCATAGGTGACATGTAGTATAGTACATAGCATGGGATACATGTCTAACCAAATCGTTGATGCATACGAAGTATTTTCCATTATGATTCTTTGAAAATGTGTCTAAGAGCACATTTTCATGGAAATATGGAATCCATGTTATTCTAGAAACAACCCCCTCTTTTATTATTCCATTCTAAATATCTTCTGTATCTAATAATTGTATGTACATTGAATTGGGCCTAGAAAAATGTCAGATCTAACACAATGGATCTTGATCTCCAGAATATATGTTTCCTCAACCCACTCCTTCATTGAAATTGATTGATTCAACCATGCATTGACAGACTGCAAGACCAGTATCTTGTTTCTAATAAGTAATATTTCATCAATATAATCTGTTAGGAAAACAACAGCACTCTAACTAAACTATTGTTAGACACATAGCTCACATTAATTCCTGATAAAAAAATTATTATGGATTCATCAAAATGAATATTCCCTAACCTCTATGCATCCTTTAATCCATAAATATATTTATGAAACTTGAACATCTTATTGGAAAACATTGGTGTCATAAACCCTTAAGGTTGTGTCATGTAGTCATATTCCTAATTGTTCCCATTATGGAAGGCTATTTTGGAATCCATTTTCAAAATATCATAGTCATGGTAAGTGAAAATGGACAATTGAATTACGTTGGATTCCATAATTGCAACATGTCAAAATGATTCATCATATCCAATGATTTGACACTACTTGAACTCCTTTTCAACCATGCATGCCTTATAGATACTGACTTGTCCTTCCATGTCCAGTTTCTTCATGAATACCCTTTTTCAACCCATTAACATTTCATCAACTAGAGGATCTACGAAAATAAAAACATGGTTTTAGTACATGTAATACATTTCAGAATTAATGGATTTTGAACACTAGGAAACATTTGTGACACTCACTGTATCATTATTGTTTAGAGGATCATTATTATCGACTAATAATGAGTCGCTATCCACGGTAACTAGAAAACTATACCATTTTGGTTCCCTATCCTCTCATGTACTCCTACACAGCCCCTACGTCACAGGAACAGTACAATCTTCCATAGGGTTTTGTGGAATCCGTTCACGTACCTATTCTTGTTTACCTTGTGCATCAACTTCATCAAATTCTATCTCGTTCAGATATTTTCTCCATCTCAAGGGATATGTCGTGAATTTCCACTATAACCTTTTTTTCTAAGGTTTTGTATAGGTAACATTCCCTTGTTTATATTGTTTATCCTATAATGGTACACTTTGTTCCTTGAGGTGCAAGTTTGTTACATGAAGATTCCTTAACTAGCGCATCGCTACCCCACACATGTAATTTTAATAATATAGATTTCACAACACTCCGGAACTCATGTGGAATACTTTTTATTTATTTAGTTGGTACATGTTTTAGTATGTGCGTATTTGTTTGTAACATATATCCCCAATAGGATAATGGAATACTCACATGAATCATCATTAATCTCACCATGTCCATGAAGGTTTGGTTCCTCCTTTCGCACACACAATTCCTCCAGGGTTTGAATGGATAAGTGAGTTGGGATAGGATCCCAAAATCCGATATGTAATCAATGAAGTATTTATTATGATATTATATACCTTAGTCTAAGAAGTGTTTCTTAATCTTCTTACAAATATGTTTCTCAAATTAATTGTTTTATTCATTTAACGTATCAAAATAATCGGACATATACCTCATTATGTAGATATATCCACATATACTAAAAAAATTAGTAAAAGAAATCATGTATGTGTAACCTCCCCTTCATACAATTGGAAATGGTCCACACACATCGGTATGAAACAATTCAAGATATTCTTTTGTCCTTTCACCTTTCCTATAAATGGGGATTCCGTTATTTTTCCTTTTAGTCAACCATGACATAACCTTGTGTTTTTTGATCAAATGAGTTTAAATATCCACCTTAATGTTACATTATCAAGATTTTTTCATTTACATGATGAAGCTGGTGATTCCAATGTTGGGTGTGGTATGAGTCATGTCAAGTATCTTTTTTTATAGATTTCCATTACTTGGATTGTGTAATCAAACATGTAAATATAATTGTATAAATGTGCTCATACAAAACAAATTCTCACAATGTAAATGAAAAAAACATTCATATAAAATTGTAGCATCCCAAGTAAGTAATGAATACTAGATATTTTTATCTATGTATTTTAGTGAATTGGAAAGTGTTTTAGAGGCTTAAAATGAGAATAAATCCAATCTTAAGCATGAAATTCACTAATATTTTTAAAAGATTGTTTTACTACCTTTTGATGGAAAACCATATTTAAATCTATCTTTTGACAATTTTATATTCTATGTTTGTCAATATATACTTATTATTTACTATTGGGACATCAAAATTTACTTTCTGTGAATTTTTGGTATTTTTCTGATAATGTTCATTTTTTAATGAATAGTGAATAATGTTGTGTATTAATTCAAAACCACTTCTTAAAATAATTTTTTTATATGATTACATTAACTTTTGATTTGGTTTTGAAGTTAAATTAGAATATATTTTTACCATTTAATCAAATGTTCGTCATTTTAATCAATTTCACTTTGAAATTGGATTTAAACTGGTGTCAATCTTTTGATATTTATTATTTCATAAAAAATGCTATTTGTCATGACAGCAGGAATAAATTATTAAATTAATTAATGAAACATATATTTTTTGAATTTTTTAAAATAGAAATTATTTTTTAATTCAGAATATCAAATATATCTTAGGGTGAAGTTTTGGTATATTTCTGAAAAACTTCAATTTTTTGATGAATAGTGAAACCACTAAGTGGTAGTTAAAAAAACTGATTTTTCATTTAAATGATACTTTTCCACTTCTATGATTTGATTTTAAAAAAACCGACATACATGGTTGTCATTAATAATTAAAATTTGGTTCAATTAGATTAAAATAATTTTTTGTGAATAGTATCTTTTAAGTTCTTAATCGCGATTAGAGGTAATTAGTATAGTTTAAGGTAAAAATAATGTTTTAATAATATGAGATGAACTTTACACATGTCCTACCCTTATTGGATGTGTCATGGCCGACCAAGAAAATCTATGGGTCAACTTGGGGAACCCATGGAGCCACTTCTGTTGGGAAATGACATAAATAACTTTTTTATTTAATGTTAAAATTAAAATGACACAAACATGAGTAGTTTTACTAAATGAATTTTTAAATGGGGTTATACAAGCCATATTTATGACTATAAATATTCATAATAAAGCTAAAAATATTTCCTAAATCATGATATTTTTTTATAATTTTTAGAGATTAAATAAATTAAATTATTTATGACATCATGATGATTCTGCGATTACCTCATTAATAAAGGATTTAAATAAAATGAAAATATAATGTAAAATCTATGTCCTACTGATAGAGAAAATATTTTCAATTAATTTATATTGAATATAATTGTTTTAAACCCACAAAATTGTTTCTCTAAGATGAATTGTTTCATTTTTATGATAATGGTGTTATTTTGAGCTGAATAGTAAAAATTGGCCATTTTGGATTTTTAACAGTTTTAAATTATTTCGGTAGATTGTACATAACATTATCTACACTGATCCAAATTGCAAAATTACTTCCTTTTCAGATTCTACACATCCAGGGATTCATTTACTATATTTGGACCAAAATCTGAATCGGCCATATGAAAGCTCAAAAGAAGCTCACAAGTTGGCTCAAGAAAACTGTTTTTAGTTCTGCCTAGTTTTTATGTGGCATCCATAACTCATCCACTGTGGGCCCAACGCTTTTGAAATTCGGTGGGTGGACGCGCAATGAGTTTTGGAGCATTTTTTATGAAGGAAGAACCGAGTGAATTGGCCGTTTATGGGGCCATTAAAGCACCCTAATCCGGAGGATTTCGTTTTGGAGAGTCTGACTGGACAGAATAAATTCTCATAGTAAAACGGCCATAACTCTCGGAATACATGTCCAAATCCGCTGAAATTTTGAGGTGACACGTCCAAGGGAATTATGAACAACACTAAAGAAGGGACCAACGCGTGAAGATGTCATTTAATGGTTCTACAACGCGTCGACATTCGGGTGAAGCATTCTGGCTATAAAAGGAGGAGAGCTCCACCCTCTCAAAGCATCCATTCTCCACCCCATTCCTCCTGGGACACCAAGAAGGAGAACTTTTCATCTTTCACTTTTATTTATTTTCTTTTTAATTGTTTTGTAATTCCTTCTTCTTCCCCATTCAACTCGATTACCCTTACCATGGTGGGGTAATCTTTTGGAGTGATTGGGGAAGGGTTGGTTTTCTACATTGTAATGCTTGAGTTCTTGGACGCAATTGAACAAATTTATTTCTTTTTCAAAGTTGTTTTCAATTTATTATAGCGGATTTTATAATCACGTGCGATCGTTCTTGAATATTAATTCCATTATTTATTTTTGCCTTGGTAAAATAATCAATATCTCCCTCCACTAATTTCTGGTTTATATACAATGGAATAAACCAGGAATTAGTGGTGAAGTACTCGACGATCGTCAGTACGTGTAAAAGGTGTAGTGAATGTTCTTGATTGTTTGGGATAAAAAAAACCCGATCGGGTATTGCCCATTTAAATTAAGGATATTCAATACAACTATTTTACACATGGAAGGAGAGTTGACCAAACCATGATCTTGGTAAGGTTTTCTCTCACAATAATAATTTCACCAAAGAAGTGAGAGGAAACGATTGTGGAATCTCACTTTAATCAACTAAGAAGAAGAGGTTTGAATTAAATTGAACAAGGATAGCATTATAATTAGGAAACTGACACCGACCTAATCACCCATTTAATTTCATTGATTTTCAATCATTTGAATTTCAAATTTCGGTTCACAACATTTTTACCTCCGTTTTAAAGTGACAACCCATTTTGTGTGCACTCCTCTTTGGGATACATCCTAGGTCAACCACATTACTACATTTTAACTTAGGAAAAAAATTGTTTTGCCACGCCCTACGACAGGCGTACGTCAAACTTGGCGCCGTTGCCGGGGAGGTAGTGCCACAAACTATTTGTAAATATTTGACTTTTTCAATTTAAAAAAATCTTTTGCCATGTTGTTTTAAAATGATTATTTCTTTAATTCATGGAACAATTACCCACCAGTGAGAGAGCCAATTATTGAATAACCTTGGTCTATAGAGTATAAAGTTTCTTTCTTGGCTAAACAAATTCAGGGAGCTCGAATCCAAATTGTAATCGAGGATGAATTCAAGGATCTCATTGGAAAACTTAAAGAGAACCTTGAATACCCAGTGTTGGAGGGATTGGCCAGAGAATTAATTGAACTTCAGAAGTATTTTCCGGAATTTTATCAAGACATAATCAATGTACAACACGAAGAAGAATAAGTTCACAAAGATATTGAATACCAATTTGAAATAATTAGTCAAACAGTTCAAAACCTAGAGACCTCAATACAGTGGATTGCGGAACAAGTATATGCATCCCAGGATCAACATCAAATGGAGCCCGAACAAGAACCAGAACTAGAAAAATTGATGGAAGAAGTATCCCCACAAATCCTCCAAGTCGAAGAACCCATGGAAGCATTGATGAAATTAAAAGAATATCCATTGAGCCCATCTCAATCAATGTTGGAGGAGAGTGATGAAGAAGATTTAACTATTAAAATGCATATTGGAGATCAAAAAGATCTAGATAACTTCTGGAATGAGTGTGAGGAACTTCTTGATCCAACTATTCCTCATAATGTAGATGATTCAGCAATATTGAAGGAAGAAACCAACCAAGCAGTGGAATTTGAAGAGATGATAGAGGAGTCTGACTACCTACCTCTATCAAGGGAAATTAAACTCCAAGAAGCACCTCCCATTGAAGAAGAAATTGAAGACAAACAAGATCAGGGAGTAAATCTTTTCATAAACTCATTATCTTTTGATTTTGGTGCAACAAAATTGAGTATTAACTCCCCTTGTTTTAATTTTTCAGATTCATCCAACACTTGTATTTCCTTGGAGGGAGAACATGCATCTGAAGAGAAACATCTAGAGCTCCCCAAACCTGTTGAACATTTAATGGAGGGAGCACAAGAGAAGATCAAAGTGGATTTTTTGGTGGAAAATGAGACACAAGATACTTACTTTGAAAGGGAAGAATTTGATATTGATTCTTCATGCTTTAATTTTTTTCAAATAGAATTAAACTCTGACATTCCCTTTTATTTTTCCCCAGATGTATCATACCTTCATCAACCACTAGAGATTAAAGATGATGTTGTTCATGCGGAACCCAAGAAGGAGGAGGCTCTGTACTTCATCCTACCCCCACCATGCACGGTGTACCACATTGAGAAGGGGCTGGATCTGGTGTACTCTATCTATGGAGTCCTCCTCAACAAGAACAATGAAATGAAAGCTGGGAAGATCCACATGTGGTGGTTCAAATCAATGAAACCTCATCCACCATCAGATTGGGGATAATCAATTACAACTGCCCCTCTGGAGGCAGTCAAAACCCAGGGCCCACTTGGGGGATTAAACCAAGTTTTATCCTTCTATTCTCATCCTACTTCTAATTTTATTTCTTTCAATAAATATCTTATGTTTACTTTTGTTCTTTTATTTGTAGGTTTTCAAAGTGCAACACTTAGGAGCTTAACTCAATGTTGCACCATGAATAAATAAGGTTGTACCTCTCTTTCACACTTTCTTGATGTTGTGATTAATTTGAAAATTGGCTTACATGTTAAATCCACTTGAATGCATCGAGGACACTGCATCATTTAAGTGTGGGGGGGGGAACTTTTGTAGTATAGGATTTTTATTTGATGTTTGTTTTCAAAAATAAAAATATTAGTTTTCAAAAATTAAAAAATAATAAAAAAAATGTGTATTTTCAAATTTGTGTGTGTTTATTTTTCAATTTTTGGTGTAACTTCTGAGCTGAAATGATAATCAATACCATTTTTGAAACCCATGTCAATGAGTGAACTAGTCTATTTCATGAAACTTATCTTAAATTAATGCTGAAATAACTTTGTTTCAAGTTCAAATATTTTGGAAATTCATGAAAAGTACACTGATTTTTGAATCTCATGCCATATTTCACTGTCTATATCTTTGAAATAACTTTCCTGTGAGGCTTCTAAACCATTTTTGTTATATTCTTTTCATTCACCTCATTTCTTGAGAGAACCAGACCATGCTTGCTTTAACCAGAATTTGATTTATTCCTTTCAAAACTTTAGGGTTTGGGGTATGTGTGTTTTAAATGATTGAGGCATTTATTTTGTTTGAAGCCCCCTTTTCGAAATAATCATTTTCATTATGGCCCACCTTTACATTTATCCTTCATTGTAGCCCCTAGTATCCATGAATTTCCTGTTAGGTTAGCCACATTACAATCCAATTTTCCCTATCATACCTGCTCTTGAAGTAAAAATTGCATGATCTAGTTGAACTTAAGTGTGGGGGAAGATGTCTTTTGATATACTACCTCATTTGGTTATACTTTGGGTGGAAAATAAATTGTGGAAGAGATGTGTGTGATGTTGAAAAATTTTTCTGTTGAAATCTGTGCCTTTTCTGGAGCTTTTATGACAAGAGAAGCTGTGCCTTTCTAGAGCTTCCAATGTAAAAAGAAAGTTGTGCCTATCTGGAGCTTTAAAAAAATCATGTTTGAAAAGATTGAAATGTTTGCTGCTGAGCTGATTGAATGATGATGGAGCTTATTTTCAACAAAGGGGAAGCGAAGGAGACCATATTTGAGTGAAAACTAGAATCTTGCAATTTTGCTTCAATAAGAGCCAAGCCTTCCTTTTTCGGCCTCAGAACTTTTAACATCTAAATCCTACCAACTGGAAGCCACAGAACAACCCTGAAAAGTCCTCATGAGAAACACATGTTCTTGACTCACATCGGGTGGAGAAGTAGAAATTTATCAAACCTATGGTGACTCTTGTGTGAGTTTGGATGAGAAAAACCTTGTTCAGCCTTTACATTTGTGAGATGAGAGAAAATTCATGTGAGGTAGGTGTTTTGTGTGCATGGGATAAGAAATGAATTGGAAATATATTAAAATCATAAATGGAGAACATGAATTAATAGTTTTTGTTGAGGCATGATATCTTTTTGTTTCTTGAAATTGATTTGATTGATCTCATTGATATGTGTTTTGATTTTGATTTGATTTGATTTTTACTTATCCAGGAGTCCAAGTGATAAGTGTGGGGGAATTGATAGAGAAAATATTTTCAATTAATTTATATTGAATATCATTGTTTTAAACCCACAAAATTGTTCCTCTAAGATTAATTGTTTCCTTTTTATGATAATGGTGTTATTTTGAGCTGAATAGTAAAAATTGGCCATTTTGGATTTTTAACAGTTTTAAATTATTTCGGTAGATTGGCCATAACATTATCTAAACTGATCAAAATTTCAAAATTGTTTCCTTTTCAGATTCTACACATCCAGGGATTCATTTACTATATTTGGACCAAAATCTGAATCGGCCATATGAAAGCTCAAAAGAAGCTCACAAGTTGGCTCAAGAAAACCGTTTTCAGTTCTTCCTAGTTTTGATGTGGCATCCATAAATCATCCACTGTGGGCCCAACGCTTTTGAAATTCGGTGGGTGGACGCGCAACGAGTTTTGGAGCATTTTTTAAGAAGGAAGCACCGAGTGAATTGGCCGTTTATGGGGCCATTAAAGCATCCTAATCCGGAGGATTTCGTTTTGGAGAGTCTGACTGGACAGAATAAATTCTCATAGTAAAACGGCCATAACACTCGGAATAAATGTCCAAATCCGCTGAAATTTTGAGGTGACACGGCCAAGTGAATTATGAACAAGATTCAAGAAGGGACCAACGCGTGAAGATGTCATGTAATGGGTCTAAAACGCGTCGACATTCGGGTGAAGCATTCTGGCTATAAAAGGAGGAGAGCTCCACCCTCTCAAAGCATCCATTCTCCACCCCATTCCTTCTGGGACACCAAGAAGGAGAACTTTTCATCTTTCTCTTTTATTTATTTTCTTTTTAATTGTTTTTTAATTCCTTCTTCTTCCCCATTCAACTCGATTACCCTTACCATGGTGGGGTACACTTTTGGAATGATTGGGGAAGGGTTGGTTTTCTACATTGTAATGCTTGAGTTTTGGACGCAATTGAATAAATTTATTTCTTTTTCAAAGTTGCTTTCAATTTATTATAGCGGATTTTATAATCAAGTGCGATCGTTCTTGAATTTTAATTCCATTATTTATTTTTTCCTTGGTAAAATAATCAATATCTCCCTCCACTAATTTCTGGTTTATATACGATGGAATAAACCAGGAATTAGTGGTGAAGTACTCGACGATCGTCAGTACGTGTAAAAGGTGTAGTGAATGTTCTTGATTGTTTGAGATAAACAAAACCCGATCGGGTATTGCCCATTTAAATTAAGGATATTCAATACAACTATTTTACACATGGAAGGAGAGTTGACCAAACCAAGATCTTGGTAAGGTTTTCTCTCACAATAATAATTTCACCAAGGAAGTGAGAGGAAACGATTGTGGAAACTCACTTTAATCAACTAAGAAGAAGAGGTTTGAATTAAATTGAACAAGGATATCATTATAATTAGGAAACCGACCCCGACCTAATCACCCATTTAATTTCATTGTTTTTCAATCATTTGAATTTCAAATTTCTGTTCACAACATTTTTACCTCCGTTTTAAAGTGAGAACCCATTTTGTGTGCACTCATCTTTGGGAGACATCCTAGGTCAACCACATTACTACATTTTAACTTAGGAAAAAAATTGTTTTTCCACGCCCTACGACAGGCGTGCGTCAAACTTGGCGCCGTTGCCGGGGAGGTAGTGCCACTAACTATTTGTAAATATTTGACTTTTTCAATTTAAAAAAAATCTTTTGCCATGTTGTTTTCAAATGATTATTTCTTTAATTCATGGAAAAATTACCCACCAGTGAGAGAGCCAATTATTGAATCACCTTGGTCTATAGAGTATAAAGTTTCTTTCTTGGCTAAACAAATTCAGGGAGCTAGAATCCAAATTGTAATCGAGGATGAATTCAAGGATCTCATTGAAAAACTTAAAGAGAACCTTGAATACCCAGTGTTGGAGGGATTGGCCAGAGAATTAATTGAACTTCAGGAGTATTTTCCGGAATTTTATCAAGACATAATCAATGTACAACACGAAGAAGAAGAAGTTCACAAAGATATTGAATCCCAATTTGAAAGAATTTGTCAAACAGTTCAAAACCTAGAGACCTCAATACAGTGGATTGCGGAACAAGTATATGCATCCCAGGATCAACATCAAATGGGGCCCGAACAAGAACCAGAACCAGAAAAATTGATGGAAGAAGTATCCCCACAAATCCTCCAAGTTGAAGAACCCATGGAAGCATTGATGAAATTAAAAGAAGATCCATTGAGCCCATCTCAATCAATGTTGGAGGAGAGTGATGAAGAAGATTTAACTATTAAAATGCATATTGGAGATCAAAAAGATCTAGATAACTTCTGGAATGAGTGTGAGGAACTTCTTGATCCAACTATTCCTCATAATGTAGATGATTCAGCAATATTGAAGGAAGAAACCAACCAAGCAGTGGAATTTGAAGAGATGATAAAGGAGTCTGACTACCTACCTCTATCAAGGGAAATTAAACTCCAAGAAGCACCTCCCATTGAAGAAGAAATTGAAGACAAAAAAGATCAGGGAGTCAAACTTTTCATAAACTCATTATCTTTTGATTTTGGTGCAACAAAATTGATTATTAACTCCCCTTGTTTTAATTTTTCAGATTCATCCAACACTTGTATTTCCTTGGAGGGAGAACATGCAGCTGAAGAGAAACATCTAGAGCTCCCCAAAACTGTTGAACATTTAATGGAGGGAGCACAAGAGAAGATCAAAGTGGATTTTTTGGTGGAAAATGAGACACAAGATACTTACTTTGAAAGGGAAGAATTTGATATTGATTCTTCATACTTTAATTTTTTTCAAATAGAATTAAACTCTGACATTCCCTTTGATTTTTCCCCAGATGTATCATACCTTCATCAACCACTAGAGATTAAAGATGATGTTGTTCATGCAGAACCCAAGAAGGAGGAGGCTCTGTACTTCATCCTACCCCCACCATGCATGGTGTACCACATTGAGAAGGGGTGTATCTGGTGTACTCTATCTATGGAGTCCTCCTCAACAAGAACAATGAAATGAAAGCTGGGAAGAGACACATGTGGTGGTTCAAATCAAAGAAACCTCATCCACCATCAGATTGGGGATAATCAATTACAACTGCCCCTCTGGAGGCAGTCAAAACCCAGGGCCCACTTGGGGGATTAAACCAAGTTTTATCCTTCTATTCTCATCCTACTTCTAATTTTATTTCTTTCAATAAATATCTTATGTTTACTTTTGTTCTTTTATTTGTAGGTTTTCAAAGTGCAACACTTAGGAGCTTAACTCAATGTTGCACTATGAATAAATCAGGTTGTACCTCTCTTTCACACTTTCTTGATGTTGTGATTAATTAGAAAATTGGCTTACATGTTAAATCCACTTCAATTCATCGAGGACACTGCATCATTTAAGTGTGGGGGAGGGAACTTTTGTAGTATAGGATTTTTATTTGATGTTTGTTTTCAAAAATAAAAATATTTGTTTTCAAAAATAAAAAAAAAATTAAAAAAAATGTGTATTTTCAAATTTTTGTGTGTTTATTTTTCAATTTTTGGTGTAACTTCTGAGCTGAAATGATAATCAATACCATTTTTGAAACCCATGTCAATGAGTGAACCAGTCTATTTCATGAAACTGATCTTAAATGAATGCTGAAATAACTTTGTTTCAAGTTCAAATCTTTTGGAAATTCATGAAAAGTACACTGATTTTTGAATCTCATGCCATATTTCACTGTCTATATCTTTGAAATAACTTTCCTGTGAGGCTTCTAAACCATTTTTGTCATATTCTTATCATTCACCTCATTTCGTGAGAGAACCAGACCATGCTTGCTTTAACCAGAATTTGATTTATTCCTTTCAAAACTTTAGGGTTTGGGGTACGTGTGTTTTAAATGATTGAGGCATTTATTTTGTTTGAAGCCACCTTTTCAAAATAATCCTTTTCATTATGGCCCACCTTTACATTTATCCTTCATTGTAGCCCCTAGTATCCATGAATTGCCTGTTAGGTTAGCCACATTACAAGCCAATTTTCCCTATCATACCTGCTCTTGAAGTAAAATTGCATGATCTAGTTGAACATAAGTGTGGGGGAAGATGTCTTTTGATGTACTACCTCATTTGGTTATACATTGGGTGGAAAATAAATTGTGGAAGAGATGTGTGTGATGTTGAAAAATTTTTCTGTTGAAATCTGTGCCTTTTCTGGAGCTTTTATGACAAGAGAAGCTGTGCCTTTCTGGAGCTTCCAATGTAAAAAGAAAGTTGTGCCTATTTGGAGCTTTAAAAAAATCATGTTTGAAAAAATTGAAATGTTTGCTGCTGAGCTGATTGAATGATGATGGAGCTTATTTTCAACAAAGGGGAAGTGAAGGAGACCATATTTGAGTGAAAACTAGAATCTTGCAATTTTTCTTCAATAAGAGCCAAGCCTTCCTTTTTCGGCCTCAGAACTTTTAACATCTAAATCCTACCAACCGGAAGCCACAGAACAACCCTGAAAAGTCCTCATGAGAAACACATGTTCTTGACTCACATTGGGTGGAGAAGTAGGAATTTATCAAACCTATGGTGACTCTTGTGTGAGTTTGGATGAGAAAAACCTTGTTCAGCCTTTACATTTGTGAGATGAGAGAAAATTAATGTGAGGTAGGTGTTTTGTGTGCATGGGATAAGAAATGAATTGGAAATATATTAAAATCTTAAATGGAGAACTTGAAATAATAGTTTTTGTTGAGGCATGATATCTTTTTGTTTCTTGAAATTGATTTGATTGATCTCATTGATATGTGTTTTGATTTTGATTTGATTTGATTTTTACTTGTCCAGGAGTCCAAGTGCTAAGTGTGGGGGAATCGATAGAGAAAATATTTTCAATTAATTTATATTGAATATCATTGTTTTAAACCCACAAAATTGTTTCTCTAAGATGAATTGTTTCATTTTTATGATAATGGTGTTATTTTGAGCTGAATAGTAAAAATTGGCCATTTTGGATTTTTAACAGTTTTAAATTATTTCGGTAGATTGGCCATAACATTATCTACACTGATCCAAATTGCAAAATTACTTCCTTTTCAGATTCTACACATCCAGGGATTCATATACTATATTTGGACCAAAATCTGAATCGGCCATATGAAAGCTCAAAAGAAGCTCACAAGTTGGCTCAAGAAAACTGTTTTCAGTTATGCCTAGTTTTGATGTGGAATCCATAACTCATCCACTGTGGGCCCAACGCTTTTTAAATTCGGTGGGTGGACGCGCAAAGAGTTTTGGAGCATTTTTTATGAAGGAAGCACCGAGTGAATTGGCCGTTTATGGGGCCATTAAAGCACCCTAATCTGGAGGATTTCGTTTTGGAGAGTCTGACGTGACAGAATAAATTCTAATAGTAAAACGGTCATAACTCTCGGAATACATGTCCAAATCCGCTGAAATTTTGAGGTGACACATCCAAGGGAATTATGAACAAAATTAAAGAAGGGACCAATGCGTGAAGATGTCATTATTGGGTCTACAACGCGTCGACATTCGGATGAAGCATTCTGGCTATAAAAGGAGGAGAGCTTCACCCTCTCAAAGCATCCATTCTCCACCCCATTCCTTCTGGGACACCAAGAAGGAGAACTTTTCATCTTTCTCTTTTATTTATTTTCTTTTTAATTGTTTATTAATTCCTTATTCTTCCCCATTCAACTCGATTACCCTTACCATGGTGGGGTAAACTTTTGGAGTGATTGGGGAAGGGTTGGTTTTCTACATTGTAATGCTTGAGTTCTTGGACGCAATTGAATAAATTTATTTCTTCTTCAAAGTTGTTTTCAATTAATTATAGCGGATTTTATAATCAAGTGCGATAGTTCTTGAATATTAATTACATTATTTATTTTTTCCTTGATAAAATAATCAATATCTCCGTCCACTAATTTCTGGTTTATATACGATGGAATAAACCAGGAATTAGTGGTGAAGTACTCGACGATCGTCAGTACGTGTAAAAGGTGTAGTGAATGTTCATGATTGTTTGGGATAAACAAAACCCGATCGGGTATTGCCCATTTAAATTAAGGATATTCAATACAACTATTTTACACATGGAAGGAGAGTTGACCAAACCAAGATCTTGGTAAGGTTTTCTCTCACAATAATAATTTCACCAAGGAAGTGAGAGGAAACGATTGTGGAAACTCACTTTAATCAACTAAGAAGAAGAGGTTGGAATTAAATTTAACAAGGATAGCATTATAATTAGGAAACCGACCCCGACCTAATCACCCATTTAATTTCATTGTTTTTCAATCATTTGAATTTCAAATTTATGTTCACAACATTTTTACCTCCGTTTTAAAGTGACAACCCATTTTTTGTGCACTCCTCTTTTGGAGACATCCTAGGTCAACCACATTACTACATTTTAACTTAGGAAAAAAATTGTTTTGCCACGCCCTACGACAGGCGTGCGTCAAACTTGGTGCCGTTGCCGGGGAGGTAGTGCCACAAACTATTTGTAAATATTTGAATTTTTCAATTTAAAAAAAATCTTTTGCCATGTTGTTTTCAAATGATTATTTCTTTAATTCATGGAACAATTACCCACCAGTGAGAGAGCCAATTATTGAATCACCTTGGTCTATAGAGTATAAAGTTTCTTTCTTGGCTAAACAAATTAAGGGAGCTCGAATCCAAATTGTAATCGAGGATGAATTCAAGGATCTCATTGAAAAACTTAAAGAGAACCTTGAATACCCAGTGTTGGAGGGATTGGCCAGAGAATTAATTGAACTTCAGGAGTATTTTCCGGAATTTTATCAAGACATAATCAAAGTACAACATGAAGAAGAAGAAGTTCACAAAGATATTGAATCCCAATTTGAAAGAATTAGTCAAACAGTTCAAAACATAGAGACCTCAATACAGTGGATTGCGGAACAAGTATATGCATCCCAGGATCAACATCAAATGGAGCCCGAACAAGAACCAGAACCAGAAAAATTGATGGAAGAAGTATCCCCACAAATCCTCCAAGTTGAAGAACCCATGGAAGCATTGATGAAATTAAAAGAAGATCCATTGAGCCCATCTCAATCAATGTTGGAGGAGAGTTATGAAGAAGATTTAACTATTAAAATGCATATTAGAGATCAAAAAGATCTTGATAACTTCTGGAATGAGTGTGAGGAACTTCTTGATCCAACTAATCCTCATAATGTAGATGATTCAGCAATATTGAAGGAAGAAACCAACCGAGAAGTGGAATTTGAAGAGATGATAGAGGAGTCTGACTACCTACCTCTATCAAGGGAAATTCAACTCCAAGAAGCACCTCCCATTGAAGAAGAAATTGAAGACAAACAAGATCAGGGAGTCAATATTTTCATAAACTCATTATCTTTTGATTTTGGTGCAACAAAATTGAGTATTAACTCCCCTTGTTTTAGTTTTTCAGATTCATCCAACACTTGTATTTCCTTGGAGGGAGAACATGCATCTGAAGAGAAACATCTAGAGCTCCACAAACCTATTGAACATTTAATGGAGGGAGCACAAGAGAAGATCAAAGTGGATTTTTTGTGGAAAATGAGACACAAGATACTTACTTTGAAAGGGAAGAATTTGATATTGATTCTTCATGCTTTAATTTTTTTCAAATAGAATTAAACTCTGACATTCCCTTTGATTTTTCCCCAGATGTATCATACCTTCATCAACCACTAGAGATTAAAGATGATGTTGTTCATGCGGAACACAAGAAGGAGGAGGCTCTGTACTTCATCCTACCCCCACCATGCACGGTGTACCACATTGAGAAGGGGGTGGATCTGGTGTACTCTATCTATGGAGTCCTCCTCAACAAGAACAATGAAATGAAAGCTGCGAAGAGCCACATGTGGTGGTTCAAATCAAAGAAACCTCATCCACCATCAGATTGGGGATAATCAATTACAACTGCCCCTCTGGAGGCAGTCAAAACCCAGGGCCCACTTGGGGGATTAAACCAAGTTTTATCCTTCTATTCTCATCCTACTTCTAATTTTATTTCTTTCAATAAATATCTAATGTTTACTTTTGTTCTTTGATTTGTAGGTTTTCAAAGTGCAACACTTAGGAGCTTAACTCAATGTTGCACTACGAATAATTCAGGTTGTACCTCTCTTTCACACTTTCTTGATGTTGTGATTAATTTGAAAATTGGCTTACATGTTAAATCCACTTGAATGCATCGAGGACACTGCATCATTTAAGTGTGGGGGAGGGAACTTTTGTAGTATAGGATTTTTATTTGATGTTTGTTTTCAAAAATAAAAATATTTGTTTTCAAAAATTAAAAAAAAATAAATAAAATGTGTATTTTCAAATTTTTGTGTGTTTATTTTTCAATTTTTGGTGTAACTTCTGAGCTGAAATGATAATCAATACCATTTTTGAAACCCATGTCAATGAGTGAACCAGTCTATTTCATGAAACTGATCTTAAATGAATGCTGAAATAACTTTGTTTCAAGTTCAAATCTTTTGGAAATTCATGAAAAGTACACTGATTTTTGAATCTCATGCCATATTTCACTGTCTATATCTTTGAAATAACTTTCCTGTGAGGCTTCTAAACCATTTTTGACATATTCTTTTCATTCACCTCATTTCTTGAGAGAACCAGACCATGCTTGCTTTAACCAGAATTTGATTTATTCCTTTCAAAACTTTAGGGTTTGGGGTACGTGTGTTTTAAATGATTGAGGCATTTATTTTGTTTGAAGCCCCCTTTTCAAAATAATCCTTTTCATTATGGCCCACCTTTACAGTTATCCTTCATTGTAGCCCCTAGTATCCATGAATTGCCTGTTAGGTTAGCCACATTACAAGCCAATTTTCCCTATCATACCTGCTCTTGAAGTAAAATTGCATGATCTAGTTGAACTTAAGTGTGGGGGAAGATTTCTTTTGGTGTACTACCTCATTTGGATATACTTTGGGTGGAAAATAAATTGTGGAAGAGAAGTGTGTGATGCTGAATATTTTTTCTGTTGAAATCTGTGCCTTTTCTGGAGCTTTTATGACAGGAGAAGCTGTGCCTTTCTGGAGCTTCCAATGTAAAAAGAAAGTTGTGCCTATCTGGAGCTTTAAAAAAATCATGTTTGAAAAGATTGAAATGTTTTCTGCTGAGCTGATTGAATGATGATGGAGCTTATTTTCAACAAAGGGGAAGTGAAGGAGACCATATTTGAGTGAAAACTAGAATCTTGCAATTTTGCTTCAATAAGAGCCAAGCCTTCCTTTTTCGGCCTCAGAACTTTTAACATCTAAATCCTACCAACCGGAAGCCACAGAACAACCCTGAAAATTCCTCATGAGAAACACATCTTCTTGACTCATATCGGGTGGAGAAGTAGGAATTTATCAA
This sequence comes from Viscum album, assembly GCA_963277665.1. Taxonomy (NCBI): domain Eukaryota; kingdom Viridiplantae; phylum Streptophyta; class Magnoliopsida; order Santalales; family Viscaceae; genus Viscum; species Viscum album. The sequence goes on along the minus strand of OY728152.1, from coordinate 352,374,847 downwards.
ACCTATGGTGACTCTTGTGTGAGTTTGGATGAGAAAAACCTTGTTCAGCCTTTACATGTGTGAGATGAGAGAAAATTCATGTGAGGTAGGTGTTTTGTGTGCATGGGATAAGAAATTAATTGGAAATATATTAAAATCTTAAATGGAGAACTTGAAATAATAGTTTTTTTGAGGCATGATATCTTTTTGTTTCTTGAAATTGATTTGATCGATCTCATTGATATGTGTTTTGATTTTGATTTGATTTGATTTTTACTTGTCCAGGAGTCCAAGTGCTAAGTGTGTGGGAATTGATAGAGAAAATATTTTCAATTAATTTATATTGAATATCATTGTTTTAAACCCACAAAATTGTTCCTCTAAGATGAATTGTTTCATTTTTATGATAATGGTGTTATTTTGAGCTGAATAGTAAAAATTGGCCATTTTGGATTTTTAACAGTTTTAAATTATTTCGGTAGATTGGCCATAACATTATATAAACTGATCCAAATTGCAAAATTATTTCCTTTTCAGATTCTACACATCCAGGGATTCATTTACTATATTTGGACCAAAATCTGAATCGGCCATATGAAAGCTCAAAAGAAGCTCACAATTTGGATCAAGAAAACTGTTTTCAGTTCTGCCTAGTTTTGATGTGGCATCCATAACTCATACACTGTGGGCCCAACGCTTTTGAAATTCGGTGGGTGGACGCGCAAAGAGTTTTGGAGCATTTTTTATGAAGGAATCACTGAGTGAATTGGCCTTTTATAGGGCCATTAAGGCACCCTAATCCGGAGGATTTCGTTTTGGAGAGTCTGACTGGACAGAATAAATTCTCATAGTAAAACGGCCATAACCCTAGGAATACATGTCCAAATCCGCTGACGTTTTGAGGTGACACGGCCAAGGGAATTATGAACAACATTCAAGAAGGGACCAACGCGTGAAGATGTCATTTAATGGGTCTAAAACGCGTCGACATTCGGGTTATGCATTCTGGCTATAAAAGGAGGAGAGCTCCACCCTCTCAAAGCATCCATTCTCCACCCCATTCCTTCTGGGACACCAATAAGGAGAACTTTTCATCTTTCACTTTTATTTATTTTCTTTTTAATTGTTTTGTAATTCCTTCTTCTTCCCCATTCAACTCGATTACCCTTACCATGGTGGGGTAAATTTTTGGAGTGATTGGGGAAGGGTTGGTTTTCTACATTGTAATGCTTGAGTTCATGGACGCAATTGAATAAATTTATTTCTTCTTCAAAGTTGTTTTCAATTTATTATAGCGGCTTTTATAATCAAGTGCGATCGTTCTTGAATATTAATTCCATTATTTATTTTTTCCTTGGTAAAATAATCAATATCTCCCTCCACTAATTTCTGGTTTATATACGATGGAATAAACCAGGAATTAGTGGTGAAGTACTCGACGATCATCAGTACGTGTAAAAGGTGTAGTGAATGTTCTTGATTGTTTGAGATAAACAAAACCCGATCGGGTATTGCCAATTTAAATTAGGGATATTCAATACAACTATTTTACACATGGAAGGAGAGTTGACCAAACCAAGATCTTGGTAAGGTTTTCTCTCACAATAATAATTTCACCAAGGAAGTGAGAGGAAACGATTGTGGAATCTCACTTTAATCAACTAAGAAGAAGAGGTTTGAATTAAATTGAACAAGGATAGCATTATAATTAGGAAACTGACCCCGACCTAATCACCCATTTAATTTCATTGTTTTTCAATCAATTGAATTTCAAATTTCTGTTCACAACATTTTTACCTCCGTTTTAAAGTGACAACCCATTTTGTGTGCACTCCTCTTTGGGAGACTTCCTAGGTCAACCACATTACTACATTTTAACTTAGGAAAAAAATTGTTTTGCCACGCCCTACGACAGGCGTGCGTCACCTACACATGTCTGAAACCTTTTGATGGGTGTATTTAGAACCATTATCACTGTAACCTCTAATTATATCAATGTGGGACCTTTTGAATCCGAAACTCATTTTAAAATAAAGTAACATTTCTTTACATTCCAAGAGTACCCCTCCTCTCCTCTTATAAAAGGCCCCCACCTCTACCTCCATAACCACACTTACAAAGCCTTTGGCTCGGCAAAAACCTGAAAATTTTGTCTCTCCACTTCCCTATATTACTCCTTGAAGCCTCACATTGGGCATAAGTCTTTCCCAAGGAAGCCTTTGAGCTCAAACCATAGGGAGTTACCTGATTTTACGGTAATGTCTTCACTTGTGTTCTTTTGTTTTATTTTGCTTCTCCAACCCCCTAAAATCTTTTTATTCATTTATTTTGTAACAAAACCAGTATATTCCATAAAATAGGATGTTATTATTAGAAGGATTCAAGCTACACATACACACACCTACATCTAATGGTTAATGAACATACTATTTCCGTAGATGGAGAATTTCTGCCTCCCGATAAGATGATTGTTCACCATTCTTTTAACACCTTCAATGGTGGACATTATGTTGACAATATATTTATATATGATGTATAATATGTTTATTATTTCCATAAGCTTGTGTATTTTTTGTTTTGGGCATACCTTTATGGTTTCCATTATGGGTAAACGCGATATCTTCATTTAAGTAAGTGCGGACTACCGCCCCCTCAAAGTGATTTGATTCGTTAATACCATATGTGGGACATATAATGGATGGAGTAATGATATTATATATGATATTACACTGTAATTATAATATACCTTTATATTATTGTGATTCCATTTCATAAAATACGAAATAGAAATGGATGTAGCATTCATGCGTACGTACGACTTACCGTCTCCATGAACGGTGCATTTCATTTCTTACCTCTAAATGTTCTGTAATATTATAAATGCATGAATGTACTAGATATATTTGATATATATGATATCTATATCATGAATACCATTCTGGATATAATGGATACATGAATAGCTTGTAATTATAAAGGGTTTATTTTTTGACTCAAGTACCAATGATAGTTAAAACGACCGTTATTAACTTAAATAATTACATAGTGTTAATGACATGGCAATAAGTGATATAAAAGGAATAATGAACTTGAAAAAGTTTCTTATTCAATTAGAAATTAACTCATTTTTATTATTCAGGAGATTAAATAACGACTGAGTCATGTCGGACCCAAGGTATGGGACTTCGTCTCAATCTCCTTTTATTGAGGTATATTTTGTTTTATACACAACCTTATTTTATACGGTGTATAAACCTCTTTGAAAATTACATTTATTCAAAAGGAATATTATTTATACAAAGAGTTTACTAAAAGACAAAAGGGAATGTTTTTGTCGTACGTATGCAGCGACAACGACTTCTCTACCGCCATGACAATTATTTGAGTTTCGGATTCCTCTACAAGCCATACCATATTTTTAAAAGAAAAATAAATACCATGTTTTACTTTTCTTTTATTTTGGTATTGAAAATGGTTTTCATAAAGTTTTTATATCAATGTGTTGTATTGATATCTTGTGATTGAATGGTGGAAATGTTTTGTTTCCTTTATGAAAGTTTTATGTGATATGATTATGTTGAGGTTCGTGGTCATTATTATGAAGACGGGTAGTTCCGTGATAAACTAAGGGTGGGTGAGCCTGATATAGCTCTCCAATGCATTGGGTAATGCGATGGAGTGAAACATTAAGGTTTCTCCAAATAGATTTAGGGAATATACTGGGATGGGTATTCCAAACGTAACTAAGAGGGTTACTCCCTACGTAAGAATGTTATGAATGCCTCAAGTTACCTTTATGTATTATGATTTCTATGATTTATTCATGATTTAATGAGGTATTTTAAAGTTCTTATGCATTATGGGTAAAGTAGGATTTCATTCTTATGTATATATGTACCCATGTTTACTTTCCATATTTTTATATCCCTTACTGATCTTTTTATGCTCATACCAAGTTTTTGAAATGTTTTTCACAGGTCAAGGGAAAGGTACATGATATGATGATATTGTCAAGGAAGTGTCAAGAAAGAATCCATGTTTTATTTTAAATATGTTTCCATTGATTGGAAAAATTAATACTATCTTTTATGTAACCACTTTGTTTTAATGTGGAATGTAATGCATGTTTTATGATATATTTCTCTAAAACTCTAAACCTGAAAATATCCTCAAGGTGTAATCTTTTAATAACTCAAGATTAATTAAGGATTAAGGCTGGGGCCTTATATTTGGTATCATAGGTCGGTTTAGATAACATTAGGAGTTAGAATTCTATTAAATGATTATCCAAAAATATTTTTTATGGTCAAATTGAAATGATATATAATTTGAATATTACCATCTTTCTTCATATAATACATGTTTGTTAAGAATGGTTTTTCATAGAGGAAACATAGTTGATTTTCTAGGAAGGCATATAGAGGGAAATGACCTTTCAAATCAGTATCCTGAGATGGTCAGAATCAAAACTAAACAGTTTGTTGCCTTGATGGCTCAGTTGACTCAGCTGAAATATGTTGGTTGTTTTTATTGATGATATTTTGGTGTTTTCTAAATGTAAAGAGGAGCATGAAGGACATTTAAGGGTTATTTTGAAAACCATAAAAGAAAAGAAATTGTATGGTAATTTTATTAAGTGTGAGTTTTGGTTGCAACAAATTTCTTTCATTGGTCACATTGATTCTAAAGATTGAATAACCATTGATCCTGCAACAACAAAGGTTGTTGAAGAATGGCCAAGACCCAAAAATTTAACATAGATTCTTAGTTTTCGTGGTTTGGAATGATATTACCGAATGTTTGTTAGAAATTTTCCACGGTTATCTCGTCCAATGACTAAGCTAACTCGGAATGTTTTTAAGTTTATCTGGATAAAAGAATGTGATGATTGTTTTACGGAATTGAAATTAAGATTGTTGAATGCTCCAGTTTTGGAACTACCATCAACGGATGGGGAGTTTGTTATCTAAAGTGATGTTTCATTGAATGGACTTGGTTGCGTCCTAATGAAGAAGGATCAGGTAATTGCTTATGCTTCACGACAGTTGAAAACTCATGAGGTAAATTACCCTACAAATGATTTGGAATTAGTAGCTATTATTTTTGCATTAAAATTTTGGAGGCATCATTTTTATGGAGTAAAGTGTGAAATATATACCGATCACAAATGTTTAAAGTATATATTCACTCAGAAAAAATTTATCACGATACAGAGAAGATGTATAGAATTAATCAAGGATTATGATTGTACAATTCATTACCATCCGGGAAAAGCAAATAAAGTGGCTGATGCTTTGAGTCGAAATATTAATGCTTCATTAGTAATGTTGTGTTTGGAACGTGATCCTTTGGTTAAGGATTTTATGAACTTTGGAATAGAAGTTGTTGGTGCAGGATGTTCTTCTATTTTGTTTCATGTATCAGTGAAATCTTCTCTATCAGACAGAATCAAGAAAGCACAGAAGCAAGACAGTGAGTTGCAGAAAAAGGTAGAGCTAGTTCAGAAAGGTAAGTTGCCTGAATTCAAAATTGATAATGATTGTGTTTTGAGATATGGGAATAGATTGTGTGTGCCTTATGATTCACAGTTGAAGAGAGATTTGTTATGTGAAGCTCATAATTCTCCATTCTGAGCTCATCCGGGCAGTACTAATATGTACAGAGAACTACGGGAGTATTAATGGTGGGATGGAATGAAAAGAGATATTACTGATTTTACTGTGAAGTGATTGACATGTCAACAGGTTAAAGTAGTGCGGCAGTTACCTAAAGGGATTCTTCATCCTTTACCAGTACCAGAATGGAAATCGGATAATATATCCATGTACTTCATTGTGGAATTTCCGATGACCCCTTGAGGTAATAATGCAATCTGGGTTATTGTTGATTGCTTGACTAAATCTGCTCATTTCCTTCCTATACGAGATACTTTTTCCCTAAATCAACTTTCCCATTTGTTTCTTAAAATGATTTCCAGGTTACATGGAGTTCCCCTCTCCATTTTATTTGACCATGATCCCAGGTTCACTTCTAACTTTTGGAAAGGCCTTCAGAAGTCATTGGGTACTAAATTAAATTTTAGTACAGCTTTTCATCCTCAATCAGATGGGCAGTCAGAACGAACAATTCAGACATTGGAGGATATGCTACGTTCTTTCTCTATGGATTATCAGGGAAGTTGGGACCAACATCTTTATTTGGTTGAATTTTCATATAATAACAGTTTTCATTCCATTATACAGATGATACCCTTTGAGGCGTTATATGGGAAGCGGTGTTGAACTCCAGATTTTTGGGATGAAGTGGGTGAAAGAAAGCTGATGGGATGAGAATTGGTAGAAGGGTTGGCAGAAAAAGTTCACCTGATACAGAAACACCTGAGAACAGCTCAGAGCAGGCAGAAGAGTTATGCGGACAACAGGAGGAAGGATATATCTTTTGAAGTAGGTGATCATGTTTTTCCCAAAGTCTCACCATGGAAAAGTGTGATGAGATTTGGTAAGAAAGGAAAGCTGAGTCCAAGTTTCATTGGACCATATGATATTCTGGGGAGAGTTGGATCAGTTGCATACCGGGTGGCTTTACCTCCGAGTTTATCTCTGGTACATAATGTTTTTCATGTTTCAATGTTGATAAAGTACATGCTCGATCCATCTCATGTTTTGAGTCGAATGGTAGTTCAGCTGGAAGAGAACCTATCTTATGAGGAACAGAAAGTCCAGATTCTTGACTATAGGGAGCAAGTGTTATGGAATAAGGTGATTAATCAGGTAATGGTTTTGTGGAAAAACCACATGATAGTAGAGGAAAAATGGGAATCTGAAAATGCAATGAGGGATAAGTACCCCCATTTATTCGATAAGTAAATAAATTGCGGGGACACAATTTTATAAAGGGGGTATGGTTGTAACATCCCATGTAAGTAATGAAAAATATATATTTTTATCTATGTATATTAGTGAATTATATATTGATTTAGAGGCTTAAAATGAGAATAAATCCAATCTTAAGCATGGAATACACTAATATTTTTAAAAGAGTGTTTTACTGCCTTTTGATGGAAAACCATTTTTAAATCTATCTTTTGACAATTTTATAAGCTATGTTGTTCAAAATAAACTTATTCTTTATTATTGGGACATCAAAATTAACTTTTTGTGAATATTTGTTTTTTTCCGATAAAGTTCATTTTTTTAATGAATAGTGAAAAATGTTGTATTTTAATTAAAAACCTATTTTGAATATAATTTATATATATGATTATATTATCTTCTAAATTGGGTTTTAAGTGAAATTAGAATATATTTTTACCATTTAATCCATTGGTGGTCATTGGATTCAATTTCACTTTGAAATTGGACTTAAACTGGAGTCAATCTTTTGATACATATTGTTTCATAAAAACAAGCTATTTGTCATGACAGCAAGAATTAATTGTTAAATTAATTAATTCAACTTATATGTATTGAATTTTGTAAAATAGACATCATTTTTTAATTCAGAATATCAAATATATCCTAGGGTGATGTTTTGGTATTTTTCTGAAAAAGTTCAATTTTTGATGAATACTGAAACCACTAAGAAGTAGTTAAAGAAACTGATTTTTCATTTAAATGATACATTACCACTTATATTATTTTCCTTTCAAAAATCCTACATACATGGATGTCAATAAGAAGTAAAATTTATTTCAATGAGATTAAAATAATTTTTTGGTGAATAGTAACTTTTATGTTCTTAATCGTGATTATAGGTAATTAGCGAGTTTAAGGTAAAAATAATGTTTTAATAATATGAGATGAGCTTGACACATGTCCTACCCTTATTGGATATGTCATGTCCGACCAATAAAATCCATGGGTCAACTTGGGGAGCCCATGGAGCCACTTTGGTTGGAAAATGACATAAATAACTTTTTATTTAATGTTAAAATTAAAATGACACAAACATGAGTTGTTTTACTAAAACAATTTTTAAATGGGGTTATACAAGTCAGATTTTTTACTATAAATATTCATTAGAATGATAAAAAGATTTCATAAATCATGATATTTTTTTATAATTTTTAGACATTAAATAAATTAAATTATTCATGACATCATGATGATGCAGCAATTACCTCATTAATAAAGGATTTAAATAAAATGAAAAGATAATGTAAAATATATGACCTACACATGTCCAAAACCTATTTTATTGGAGTATTTCGAACCCTTATCACCTTACCCTCGAATTATATCACTGTGGGACCTTTTGAATCCGAAACTCATTTTCAAATAAAAAAACATTTCTTTACTTTCCAAGAGTGCACCTCCTCTCCTCTTATAAAAGACCCTCACATCTTCCTCCTTGCCCACGCATAAAAATTCTTTGGCTCAGCCAAACCCTTCCAATTTTGTCTCTACACTTCCCTATATTACTTCATGAAGCCTCAATTTGGGCAGAAGTCTTCCCAAGGAATCCTTTGAGCTCAAACCAAAGTGAGTTACCCGATTTTAAGGTAGTGTCTTCACTTGTGTTCTTTTGTTTTATTTTGCTTCTCCTACCCCCTAAACTCTTTTTATTCATTTATTTTGTAACAACATCAGTATCTTTCATATACTAGAATTTTTTTATAATATGGATTCAATCTACACTTACACACACCTACATCTAATCGTTAAAGAACATACTGTTTCTGTGGATGTGGAATTTCTGCCTCCCGAAACGATGATTGTTCAACCTTATTTTAACACTTTCAAAGGTGGACATTAAGATGATACTATAATTATATATGATGTATAATATGTTTATGATTTCCTTAAGCTTTTGTATTGTTAATTTTGCGCATAACATTATGGTTTCCATTATGGGTAAACGTGATATCTTCATTTAAGGAAGTGTGGACTACCACCCCCTCAAAGTGATTTGATTCGTTAATACCATACGTGGGATTTATAAAGGATGGAGTTATGATATTATATATGATATTATACTTGAATTATAATATACCTTTATATCATTATGATTCCATTTCAAAAAATATGAATTAGAAATGGAAGCAATGTCCATGCGTACGTACGGCTTACCGTCTCCATGAACGGTGTATTTCATTTCTTACCTCTAAATGATAAGTTATATTATAAATGAATGCATTGACTGGATATATATGATATATATGATATCTAAATCATGAATACCATTCTGTATATAATGGATACATGAACAAATTGTAATTATAAAGGGTTTATTTTTTACTCAAGTACCAATGACCGTTAAAACGAGAGTTATTAACTGAAATAATTACATAGTGTTCATGACATGGAAATAAGTGATATAAAAGGAATAATGAACTTGAAAAATGATATTAAACAAGTAGAAATTAACTCATGTTTATTATTCAGGATATTAAAGAACGACTGAGTCATGTGGGACCCGAGGTATGGGACTTCGTCTCAATCTCCTTTCATTGAGACATATTTTTTTTTATACACAAACTTCTTTTATTCGGTGTATAAACCCCTTTGACTTTTACGTTTATTCAAAAGGAATATTTTTTATACAAATAGTTTACTAAAAGACAAAAGGAAATGTTTTTGTCGTACGTATGAGGCGGAAATGACTTCTTTGCCGCCGTGACCATTATTTGAGTTCCGGCTTCCTCTACAAGCCATATCTTCTTTTTAAAAGAAAAATAAATACCATGTTTTAATTTTCATTTATTTTGGTATTGAAATTGGTTTTCATAATGTTTTTATATCAATGTGTTGTATTGATATCTTGTTATTGAAAGGTGGAAATGTTATGCTTCCATTATGCATGTTTTATATGATATGATTAAGTTGAGGTTCTTGGGAATCATTATGAAGATGGGTGGTTCTGTTATAAACTAAGGGCGGGTGAGCCCGATATAGCTCTCCAATTCATTGGGTAACACGAAGGAGTGAAACGTTAAGGTTTCTCCAAAAATATTTAGGGAATATACAGTGCTGGTTATTCCAAATGTAACCAAGAGGGTTACTCCCTACGTAAGAATGTTATGAATGCCTCAAGTTACCTTTATGTCTTATGGTTTCTATGATTTATTCATGATTTGATGAGGTATGTTATAGTGCTTATGTTTTATTGGTAATTTATGATATCAATCTTATGTATATATGTACCCATGTTTCCCTTCCATATTTTTATATCCCTTACTTAGCTTTTTATGCTCATCCCTGGTTTTTGAAATGTTTTTCACAGGTCAAGGGAACGATACATGATATGATGATAGTGTTAAGGAAGTGTCAAGAAAGAATCCATGTTTTTTTAAATATGTTTCCATTGATGGTAAAAATTAATACTATCTTTTATGTAATCACATTGTTTAAATTTGGAATGTAATGTTTGTTTTATGATCTAATTCTCTAAAACTCTAAACCTGAAAAGATCCTCAAGGTGTAATCTTATAATAACTCATGATTAAGTAAGGTTTAAGGTGGGGGCCTTATAAAAATCACGAAAAATAATCAATATGTTTGTAATAAAGATACAGAAATAATGTTTTATGTTACATATGTCTAATAATAACAGCCCATTAACACCATGATCAACCCAATTGGCAACGTGTGGTGGTACTCCCCAGAAGCTACAACAACATGTCTATCTTTGATGGATTCTCTTACATCTAACTCTATTTAGTCAATATTCATAAATCTACTTGTTTTTTGTATCTGAATACATATTCGAGAAACAAAAGATGTATCTGATACACAATTTCTAGAAACAGATAGGTTTCATTCGATAACAAATGCACCTGAATGTTCCCCTTGTTTCTTAGGATAGGTGTAGTGATTCTTCTAGTGGCCCTTCTTGAAACACTCGAAACAAAAAATCCCCCTATTCCCTTTCAACCCATATGATCATCCATTTCATTGAAGGACATGAAGACTATTTTGGATTAATTCTCTTCGCCTTCCCTTTCCTCGTATTCATTATAAGGATAGAAGGATGTTTGCGCTTCATATCATTTTTCACATGTAAAGTGAGGATAGGAAAACCATATATTGATTTTTCAATGATTTTCATTTTGAAATTAAATACAAATTTAATTAATCTATGGGAGAGTGATGTGAGATTGAGATCGGTTCCCAGTTCATCATGGGGTTTAAAATCTAGAAACTCGAGCTGTTGAATGTAGCCAATTATCTTGACTACATTAGACCCTGTTGGGGAACCTTCTCCAAGATTACTCTGAAAGAGTAATTTTGAGATCACAAACTTTTCCTGAATTTCTCTCTCCTGGTAAATACCATGGAGGTTCTCAAGCATGATATAAGAATCTATGTTTTCATGAGACTTCATGATCTCAATAGACATTGATGACAAATCAGCATGGAACATCAACCAAGTTGTTTATATGTATCTCATAGACAAATAAATTCTCGTCACTCAATGCTTTAGAATTTGGATCATTTAATATTGAATATTTCATGTAATACTTCCATTCATGGTGTAGGATAAACAGAAGGCGTCTAAAAAATTCCTTGAAGTTACAACCTATGAGGATGTTGTCTTTATCGAGAACTGATCATATGTATTGTGTGGTGTACGAGCTTTACATTTTTATTCTAAAATTAGAAAATATTATCATTAAAACATTATTGATTACATTTAATTAGAAATAATATATTTTCAACAACTCTCCCATTATATTATCATGTCCCAATGGACCTCACAACAAAACTAGGAATGTTTAGTTTCCATGACATTATAGTTGAAATGATCCATATTCCCCTTAGAATATCCCCAACAAGGGTTGGTCAAGCTATTATAAGTTATTTAGGTAGGAATGTCTTTTCCAACTATGGGAATGAAACTCCTTGACCTATTGAGTGGAATCCCCAATCTTGTAATCATGAATTTTGATTTTCTCCACTCGTTCATCCAATATTACACCAAGTATCAAAATGGATTCTTCTCTTAATTTAATAAGGTTATGTAAACCGTAAACCTTTCATAAGGGCTTCCGGAATAAAATTATGTGTCCTAACAAGGGTTGGTAAAACACATATTTTTATAGATTTTTTACCTTATTCAAGTAATGAAAGTCTTTATCTAACAAAATATTTTATTTGAGGGATTTTTAACTCTTATGTGTGAATTTATTATTATAATTATCACATTCATGTTAATGTTACATGGAAATTAATGAAGTTATTAACCATGTAATGATAATATATATTCATAATTCTTCTTTATTTTAGATCTATCTTGCATGGATGATTAATTCCTTAATTATGTGATTATGACAACACATCCATAATAATAAACCATGAAACTAACAGAAATGAAATAATGAGAATGATCCTGATATTTTCTAATGGATAGTTTATATAGAGATTGATAAACTATACCTGACCTAGGGGAGAAACAAAATGAACATATTGGGTTCGTGTTTACAGCTTTTCACATATCCACCTATGTATCACCTATGATTGGTTTTCTCCTAGATCCTATATGGACCGCCTCCACTAGCTTGGGATTTCAATCCTTTGCGTATTCCTTTTGTTAACTCTAATGCATATGAGGAGTAAAATATGGGTTTAACATAAAATAACACATGGGAAAATAGGATGTACTATTAATGAAGAGAAGACTTACAAGCCAAAAAAATTAATTTAAATAAATTATTTAATAGAAACCATCCACATACCATGGTCTTTGTCTTGCTCATTGTCATCCATCCATGTATGGATATTTATGCATAAAAAAACAAGCATTAAATTTTTTGGTTGTTCTTGTATAAGAAAATTTATGCTTAAATAAATTAATTATCATATTTAATTAATCAATCCTTTTATCTAAAACCCTTCTCTTAATTTATTAGATATTCTCATCCATCATAATTCATTTTATTATAGTTCATTTAAAATTATCATTGTAGGTAACATGTACCTTTCAGGAAACTCGGGAAATTAATATTCATAATAAAAAAATGGGTAGAAATGTACATTAAACAGTTGTTAAATTAAACACACATATATATAAAACACCTATCACTTGTTGTACCTCAGCTTGACTCCTACACGATGGTACATGTCTCTCGAGGGTGTATAATATAATAAGAAATTTTACAAAATATGTATAATTTGTATGAGTACACACTATGTAGTTCCAACTAAATAGTGTGTATGTTTTTCACCATCCATATGTTGTACACGCCGGAGGAAAGGGTGTGTGATTGTACATGGGACAACATTGGAGTACATTATGTGTCTAGTAGGACACATGATGTATAGATCCTCATTACACAGTCTCCATCTAGAGAAGCCATGTACGTGGTTCCTGGTCCCACCCCAACCTGAAGGGACTACATGTCCTATCCAGTCGGCCACATGGAGTGTATTATAGATATCATGTTCCCGCTATACCTGGTCTACAGATGGAGAAATTAATATTTAGACAAATTGCAAGGACACATCTTGGTTTGGCAGACTACACTCGGGGCATTGAACCTAGGATACATAATATGTACTGATGAATATGTGTCATGTGTTCTTGTGTTGTTGGTCCAGGATCCTACGGAACCTCCAAATGAGATCCTCTGTTTTATATTAATCACAATTTAATGTAAAAGATCATTTCTGTAAGGTGAATGAGAAACAAAAGACGAGGAATAGATGTCGAGATTCAGATTTGTGAAACGATTAAGATTAATTGAAACAACTATATTAAAAAAATTCATAAATCATAAATATTATATTAAAATAATTATGATCTATGATGTAACCCCTCTGATAACACATGAAGGATCTGGTCGCACCAGATCTGTTGTTGGGATTGAACCTTCAGACATTGAACGTATAGGAGTTTCTACTTCACTAAGGACGGAGCTGTCAAATTATACTATTTAATATGTTGAACAATTAGGATATACTTTAAATACAGTATTCCAATGAAATATTTCAATAATAATGTCTAGACATTGGGTGAGATGCCCATGGGCCATAGACATTTACTAAAATATTCATTTTCTATTATCTGTATTTTCTAGTCCTATGTAGGGTCCTGAAAAATCTGAAAAGGAGAATGAGAATCCCCTTAATTCAAGATAGTATTATACCCAATTTACTTAGAGGAATTGTAAAAAAATATGAGTAATAATCAAATGTTTTAAAAAGAGAAACTGGTCCACGTAGCATTCCAATGATGATGGTATACGGCCGGTTCAACAAGCCACCCCCCTTCGAGGACAACCTTCTTTAGCGGAACAAAGGCGGGGAACCTCCGTAGGCACGGAGCAAGATGAGAACTAGGCCGGTCCACCATCATGTGCCACCCCCCCTCCTCAGACCACTTTTATTCGCAGAACAGTAGTGGGGTCCCTCCACGGGTGTGAAGAAGGACTAGCACCAGGCCGGTCCACCGACAAACACTGCCCCAGTCGTAAACCGCTTAAACCGCCCCAGACTGCATACGACGTCATTTGCGGAACATAGGTATGGCACTGTGCAGCCACAAAGCACTCCCCGAACTAGATTGGTTCATGGGGAGGGTGAATTCAATGCCCTCATGAGTTGTGGATTGACCAAGAAATCCATAAAACGGGTTTCCGTTCATTGTCCTCTGAAAAATGTGATGCATGACAACATATACGTCTCTTTTACCAATCTATAAAAGGATATCGAGTGGGAGAAGAGGGGGATCAACCAGATTCGGGTGGAAGGACTTCGACGGAAGGGGCTTAGGATTTTGCAAACATCTATGTTCCACTTCGCGAACCATAACATGTATGAAGCTGGAAACTAATTATTAAGGAACCGGAAAACGCATAACAAATTGGTGAACTGAGAACATAAAATAAAAAGAGAAAAAGAAGACCGCGGGCCATGTCCCTTCTATGGATGTACTCCCCATGGACTAGGGAGTCCATACTCCTTTTTAAATCTGACGCACCATGTAGAAACTTCCTAAGTGGGCGAATACCAAATAGAAGAAACCCTGATCTACGTCACCATTGGCCGCCGCTGCTCGCGCGGACTCCACCGCCTACCAACCTGGTACACGGGCTGAACCTGAATTTGTGTACCGCCCTGGTACACGTGATGACTCTCAGTCTGAGTACCACTTTGGTACGCAGACGACCTCTCCAGCCACGTAGAACCCCCCCCCCCCCCCACAGAAGGCGTTACTCCTGATACACACATGTGCCCCGCCAACTCCATTGGTGTTCCCATTCCCTGAGTCAGATAAAAATCTTCCAATCTGGCCTGATCCTTTGCACCCCCCTCATTGTCCAATTCATCGGCCTGGAGCCAAGGCCTCTACCGAATCAATCGGATCCATATAATGCAATCTATAGGTGTATCTGCACGCTTCCTTGAGTTCACATACCCACTGTAGATGAGGGAAAAGGGGTTTCTCCGGCCCTTGAAAGGGTTCCTGAAACATTACGAGGTTCACATACCCATGGTAGTGTAGGGTCCGATCCCGGGAGTTACCTTTCTGCCTCTCCACTTTCCAGGAGTGGGGGACATCTCCTGCGTCTCCTTTCAATGCCAGCAGTGAGTAATTTTCCTCTCTTCTAAGGGTGATAGGGCAGCATCCATTGTGTAAACCCCTAGCCTTTCTTATATGATATACCTCCCATGCACCTCCGTACTTCACTGGTGCCATGAACCAAGAGGGGTGATGGACACAAGGGTACCCTTTCCCTCTACCTCTGGGCTTTGTCATCATTGGGCCTCCATCCTAGAGTATGTACCAATCCCCATATCTCTGGGCCGCTCCATTCTTAAGCCCCACAATGCTACCCAGAGACACACCTATCACGACGTGATCGTCAGGTCTCTACTGCCTCTTGTTTCTCACACTGAGCATGACCCATGTATGCATATAGTCAGCACTAACCATTACCCCTACCTCATGTGAACTATGAGGAATTTGATACATGTCAAGGCATGGGCCGTAGGAAGCCTCCCTAAGGTTCAATCCCACCACCCAGTCATTCAGACCTCCTTCACGTCGATTCACCCCCATCCAGTATGACTTGAAACTATATCCCCAATCCATCCCGAACTATGCGGACTTTGATACATGTCAAGGAATGGTATGTATCAAGCCACCACAAGGATCAAACCCAACATACCATTGGCCCCGACTGTCACTGTGTCTGTGTGCCAAGCCCCGCCATCTAGAGCCACCTCAGTGTTTAAGCCCCAATTTTCCTCCTGCATGACACTAAAATGCACTACTGATCAACGTGGATTCTGATTCCTCTAACCAGGATACATAGGAAGCTCGTATTACGAGTTCTATCGAAAGGCTCAAATCATTATTTTCCCCCATGGATGACAATAAACTCTAGATTTCCCTGTTATGAGGCTTCAAACCAGTGTGGTCTCAGTGACTCCAAAGTCCTCAGAGTCATTAATCCAATGAGGGATGGTAATCCTCGGGCCTAAATGATTCTGAATCCCTGCATTCAGCTGACCAGTGAAAACCTGGAGTAATCCATGGATAATATTTTTTTGTATAAATCAATGATTCGTGAACATATGAACACATCTTTAATCTATAAGAGTTTCCCATAAGAGGAAACGATTCCCCCCCCCAATGGGTGACATAAGCCCGACTTCCCATCCTCTCGACCAATGTGAGTTCTTAAGCATCATTGGACAAATCACCTAGCGAACGCCTTCCTTTGGAAAGTAGGTCCACGTATCATTTGATATTGAACCGATGGGAATTTCGAAATGATGACTAATATATCTGATCTTTGAGATTGAGCAGAGCTACGCCCTCCGTGAGATCAAAAGTCAGGCGCGTCGGTCCACTCCATCTGATTCGTTGCGAAACAAAAAATGGTGAACCCGACACGAATCGTAAATAATGCATGACAAATTTAACCTAAAACAAATTTCTTCCACCTTTTATTCATAAGGAGTTCGAAGCATGGTCATTAATTACACATGGGATCATGAGATGCTTCTTTGATGGGTTTGATGTTTTTATTTGTTAAAATATTTTACAGGTACCAACCAGAACACCCTTCAATCCAATGGAATCACAGAGGATCTCACAAATGTGTACTTTGAACAACACAATAAACTGATAGCCTCACCAACAGAGGAACCTGACACCTACCCACCGTGTTCAACACTGGGTCTCGGATGCGCTGATCCGAGAGTACAACATGAATGGTACTCTCCCGATGGTGGAGGCGTCCATGCACACCCTCCAATCCGACATGACTCGACGGTTGCCTTCCTAGTAGTGACTGCGAAAGCAGATCCAGATGGATCATGTTTCCATCTCAAACTGTTTTGGGAGACTATCCCTAGAATGAGACAATGTGGCCACCGTTATCTTAGGGAGGAAGATGAGGTCGACACTAAGGACATCATCCTCGCTGAACGAGGGTTCTTCTCCAAGCCCCCCACCAGAATACATCGTTGCAGTTATGCAGCAACTCAATATCCTCACGCCAAGGAGGATTTCTCCCCGAGGATCCAGGCCCCCACTTCCCGAGCATCATCCCCACATACCGCTCGAAAAGGGCGGAAAACGTACAACCCGGGACCGATCATACACATGTCCTCTCCTCCAAAGCCTTCCATCCAGATATGGAGGCATAATTCGAGCATGCTCAAATCCCCACCAAGATCCATCAATCTAGTCACTCACACATGAAGATAGTTCCCAGGAGGGAACTTCTCCCTGTCCAATGTCAGGAATCCCACCAACCAGACGAGGTGGCGACCCTAATCCTACAAGACCAACTCATGGATGATGCTTCTTTTGCCTACCATCTTGATGTGGTGGCGATCAACAAAGCCCGCCATCCATATTTGGAGACAATTGATTATCCGGAACTTCCCCTTGACAACAATGGCCACCAAATCGATACAGTGTGAAACCAAAATATACAGGGCGAACTCCATGTGGATGAATGTAAAGTCCACCATCCCGATGTGGCGGAAAACAGAGAGATAAACCAGAATATCCCGGCACATGGGAAGATTCGTTCACCTAGCCTGACACAAGAGAATTATTTGTACCCATTGACCACTGGAGGACCAGATTAGGATATTCCTACTCCGATATAGGAATGGGCCTTCATACTTGTTCCATTTAATGATGTCTCTTTTCATAACTTGGAAATGATGGAGGAGCAGGTATCGATCCTAGATCATATCTTGCTGACTTTCCAAAATGTAGTTGAATTAGAGGTTACAGCAAGGACTTGTGCCCTTGAGCCCATCATTCCAATTGATGTGAATCATCTAAGAGATGAGAGATCTGCCTTGGAAAAGATCAACATCCCTACTTCCGTCTAGGAGGGTCTTCGTCTATATTCCGCGACACATGGGCTACCAGATTGAGCAGCATCACTTGTTTCAACTGGTGGAAACCTGTCTTCCATGGTGGATGCTCCAGGGCAGGTATATATCATTGCTAAAAGTCAACATGTTCATCGACATATCCCAGCATCATCGCGAGACCCATTTAGAATGGACCCAAAGATGAAGGCCGTTATCAATAGAAGACGGTTCCCGCTGCCCGCAAGAATGCACCCCAAATGCACCGAAGGAAGCTGGAGAATAAATAGGGGCTCATGACTCTGCTCTGCTAGATGCTGGGGTTCCCAATTCCAATAAGAACATACAGAAGGATCAAAACCCTGCACTCCCATTAAAATATTATGGGAGTGGCATTAGCAGTCGTGAAGGTCCTCCCTGATAGGTTGCTACCAGCAACTCTGAAGGTCTTTTCCAGATCACCCGCGGGGGCCTCACCCACATGCATATAATGATCGATCACAAGAGATTATCTTTTGATACGAGTCACGGAAGCGCTCCGTTTTACCAGATTATTGAGAAGCATGAAGGACCTCCACTTGTTGTAGTCCACCATGACTATCCTCATTGGGGTATACACTACAAATACTCTTTGTGCATTGGGACCACATATTATGATAGTAGTCCTCGCTATCATAGTAACAACTTCTAAGGCCCTCCCCATAGTGACATCTCATCACGACACTAAGGCTCTCCCCTTATCGTGGCCTTCCCTGAAGGTCCTCCCTAGGGGTTACGTTGAAACGAAACTCCACGCAGCCAGGTATCAGTTCAATGTGGTAGTCCTCGCCGCCCTGATAACGGAGGTCCTCCCCGTAGAGACGTCAAGCAACGAGAAGTCCCTACCCTTATTGTGGTAGATTCTGAAGGACCTCCCCAGGGTGTACCTCGCAGACATTATTCATACGTCGGCTATAAGGATAGTCCTCGCCACCACTTCCACCATTGCAAAGGTCCTCCCCGTGTTGGCCCCAATAAACAAGAAGGTCCTACCCTTGACACAATGTATCTTGAAGGTCCTCCCAAGGATACACATTGAACTTCAAACCATGATGGTCATCCACACCATGATGGATGTTCTTGCGAAGGCCCTCCCCGTAATAATGATATGTAGCCAGAAGTTCCTCCCCTTGCTGCGACATGCCTTATAGGTCCTCCCAAGGGTATTCAATTCAAAAGTCCTCTATGACGTGAGGCGTCAAGCAGTAATGGTAGCCCTCACTGTTACGACTTGGATAATAGAGGCCCTCCCTGCCTAAGTGTCATTCAATGCGAAGGTCCTCCACTCATTATGGTACATTCTAATGTCCATCCCGAAGGTGTACCCCAAAGATTCTCTCCATGTGGCAGTTGTAATGGTAGTCCCCACCATCAAGGCCTCCATTACGAAGGTCCTCCCCGCAATGACATATCATATCAATAGGATGGTCCTACTCCTGTCGATTCAAGCACAGAAAAGCCCTCATATGTCGATGCACTCAAAAGGAAATGATCAAGAAGGTCATATTACCTACTAGTCTCCAGCGAAACCCTTCTTCTATGTGGAGATGGTCGAGGGTCGTGCTGATCTTCTAAACCACCTCGGAATCACCCACATGAAAACACAATACCTACCAGTCCCACTACCTCCAACTACACTATCAGTCAGCATCTCAGTTGGGCTGACCAGGCAGAGGAATCGCTAGCGGAGGAGTATGACGACATGTTTCACCTGGGGAAATGACCGGCTAGAGATGACATACCCGTTATGTTTTGGCACACGACCACCACTCAATTCGACATACCTATAATGTTGTCAGTAGAAAGTGCACATGAAATCCACTCAAAGATATAGAAAACCGTCCGCCAGTTTAAATCAAGCTTCCTGCCCAACGATTGGAATGTAAACCATGTCAAGACAATATGACACCTTTTGGGTAACATCGACCTGCAAGTTCTTCCTTCGGTGCAGTTACCAAGACCCGAGAGGCGTAAAGAAAACATGGAATTATCCTTCCTCCATGCACTACACGAGTTACGCGACCTCATTGGTGACACTCTGACGGGAGTCCATATTAGAGGATTGGGAGAACATGAGCTCTACATTTCACTCCGCTCCTTGCCCAGAAGAACCCATTCAGTGTAATATCATGCAACGCCACCACATCAAGACAACGATCGAGTGGTCTCCCTATTCGGGAAAGGAGAAACACCCAGAATCATCAGGTCCGTAGGGAACGATCCATTCAAAAACTCATGAATCATGCCACTAAAATAATACAACATGCCTCTCACCTAAGAGTGTCCAATTAGCAGGCTTCACTTGCCTCCCCATAAGGGATTAATTCACAGGTGAACATAGCATCAGATCCAGTTCACCCCCGAAAGGGGGAACAAAAGATTAGGCAAGTAGTGATAGCAGCAGGTGCTACCACAATCTAGGGTCAACACCAGACTATAGGGATGGGGCATTTTTAACAACAAATTCCCTTGTAAGACAAAAACAATGGGAAAAAACTCAACATCCAGGGAACAGAGCTACTTCCAGCCCTCAGTGCTGGGGGAATTTTCACCACCTCAACAACAATCTCCCCCACGAGAATCAAAATTTTTTCGTCTATGGAGGACAATCATAAGAGGAGGTTCATGCCTTATACCATCCTTTGAATCACCATTCCCTTCAATAGGGAGGATTACCATAAGATTAGATCAAGGAACTCTCCGCAGAACCCTTAATCAAGGAGTCTAAAAACAATCCAGTGATAGGAATGGGTGGACTAGTAAAAGGCATGGGGAATACTCTTCTTGATTGGAATATGACATCTCCTCCACCCCTCGATATACATACATCAAATCCATAGAGTCTAAACCCACAGGTGACACAATATATGATGCAAAATTGGATGGATGGAGAGTCGATGGTTCCAGTCATGCTGTGACTCACAATGAACAATCAGGTGTGAACACCCGGAACTAGAGAGAAGCCGTAAATATGGACGCCCTTAGAGCTTACCCTCATCTGCATACCATGAAAGCATCCAACATGGATAATAATAAAGGACTTGTTACCCTTAACCCTCCTCCTTCTCTTAATAAAAACTATCCACTTACGCTCGAAGAGAGAGTCGCTCAGCAGGAGGAGGAAATGAAATAATTGAGGCAGCTTAGCATCGAGATACTCCGGAGGAACTGTCATATTTAAATCACTTCCCATGAAGAGCCACACCATCTAATCATATCAAGTGCACCTCAAAGACAATGTTTTTCCCCGACATAAGAAGCACGGTCATGGCCCTTGCCCAATGAGGCGCCTGGTCCGTCTAACTACCTAATCATGGATTCAGGTGAATACATAGACTTCCCACCACTCAGGAAGAAACCAGAGCGAGTAAGTCTTAACCCTCTGAAGGTATCACAAATGGAATACAAACCCTTGATGTTGGCCGAACCTGATTCTCATGAAATGCCTCAGGCTACATCCTCCCCTGACTGGTCCCAACAAGATGTAATCCAGGGACTCACCAACACCTTCGAGGCAGTAAAAGCTCGATTAGAAGCAATGGAATGTTGACACGCTCTGATACAGCACGAGCGAAAGCCCCACCCGGCTTGGGCGAGCCACACGCCTCCTCCACCCAAATTTGGGAGCTTTTTATTCCCTATTTTCAACGGATCTAGCGATCCAGAACAACATTTGATGCACTATTCATCATATTGAGAACCTATGATGGGAACTCAAGAACAACAAGAAGCAGTGAAACTCAAATTAATCATGCGGACCTTAGGAGTATCTTCCTTCTTCTGGTATACGAATCTACTAGCTTAGTCAATAAAAAGTTGGGATGACCATTGATAGAATCTCTTGTTCAACTTTAGTTCAACACTGCCGAAAACAATGTTCATAGACCTCTTGAATTGAAAACATAGGGAGAACTAGAGGGTCTCAGATTTCATCACCAGATGGAAGGGTCTGTCCTACTCTCTCAATATGCCAATTCCCCAATATGAGATGTTGTCCATATTCATCGATAACCTTTTAGAAGAGCGGCGTACACCGCTCATACCAGTGATGTGCACTACTGGATTCCGCAATCTCTCTACCATTGCCCAAATAATTGAAGACCTCCTACAACAGACCAATATGAAGACCAGAATAGCCTCACATGATCCTGCCAAGTGAACTGTTACATTTGAAGTGTCCTCTGTCACGCTCAAGACAGCCCTTGCGCTTGATCCACTGCCTAGGCATCCACCAAATCATCAATGTCCCATGTATATTAGTGGCTGCCTCCTCCCACGCAGGAAAATCAGAGAGGATATAAGAGGAACCGGTTCGAGGAATGGAGACAGAAATTATACTTATTCTGAGAGGACAAAGTCTGCAGCTACTTCATCGTTATCATGAATTGCAACTTTCTCCACCTCCGAGAGCCATGTAAGCCCGAATAAGTCAGCCGCGATGAAATTCCAGATTATTGTCCCTACCATAGAATGTTAGGGAATAATATTCAGAAGTGATTCATCATAAATGACCTCATGTAGAGGATGGTAGACTCCTGGAAGGTTTATCTGGGACCACCCCCATCAAATGTTACATTTATTTCTACCACCGACTCTGAAAAAGGGGAGGAGTTGCATGATGTAACCAACAAGAAGGGGCGGAAATTTGATGACTGGATGACCCGGAAGACTGTCATCCAAGCTCAGTGCATACTCCAAGCTCAATTACAGTGGCTGGTGTTGCCACCAATAGCCCCTAACACCATACATCCGACAATATCAGCTTCACAACCCTCCACGAGCCGGTCATCCATGCGTAATCGAAAAGGAAGGAGACAAGGGCAATAGAATAAGTCTGCAACTAGGCCGAAGTTAGCCCCGACACTATCGTATTTTATGTCCTCAATATTGGGACCATGTGCATCGATCCACCAAACAACACCATCAGGTGCAACTGACCAGGTTGACCTGTCACAGGATGAGGAGCTAATATTTAGATCCATTAATGGCATCCATATAATGGAATCATTCCATGATGAAGGGTATGGTTAAAAACCTGAGTTTTTGACGCAAGGGGCTAGGAGGAGGAATCGTAGAATTAGGGGAAACCAGGGGTGACGCAGTCGCTGCGGAAACCAACACTATGATTTTACCCCGGCCCAAACCGTTAATATCGCGGAAACCCTTGGGAGAGCCCGTCAATGGACACAATAGGAGAATAATTATCCTTCCACCTCCATTAGAAGACACTCTATCCCTGTCATTCTGCGGTACCTGTCAGAGGAGGAACAAGTGTCTAGTCACCTAGAGCACAAAAACAGAACGGATGAGCCGAGTCCCCAGAACATGGGAACACCGTCAACCCCCAACCTTGTGACTGGTCCTTCCTTGTCACATACTCCAGCTCCCATACAACCTACTAAAACTCTCCCTACAGCAGAGAAGTGTTGGCCATTGGAGTGGAAATACGATATCCTTAAGTATCTTGCATTAGTACCAGCCAAGCTATCAATCCTAGAAGCGCTGAGTTTGTTAGCAGATCTCAGGGATGTGCTTATTGAAGCCTTGCTCAGCCCCCAGGAGTTTCTAGCCGAGGTAGCCACCGACGAGATTTACGAGACGGATACTGGCCCAACTGAATGCAATCTGATGATTTCCATCACCGATCAGAATGAAGATTCCATCATGAAAGGACATATCAAACCACTATATGTTTCTATCACACTAAATAATGTTGTGATCCGAAAACTCTTTATTGACAACGACTCAGTAGATAACATCATTCCCATACAAACACTCTACATATTGGGCTACAGTGAGGATGACCTAATCCCCTCATCCCCAACTCTGTTGGGATACAACAGGAATAAATAAAATAAAAAGGGAGAAATCATGCTCAAACCCATTTGGGTGACCTTGTGACTTACTCCAAATTCCTAGTGGTCCGACAGAACACAACATCCAATGCCTTTGTTGGACGGTCATGGCTCTATTTGAACACGGTCATTCCTTTATCCTACCACCATTTTATCAAGTATTGTGTCAACTGAAAATTTGGGAAATATCGTGCTGACAAGGCCCCTTTACAGCTCTCCGAGTCACACTACATTGATGTCAGGTTTTATGAGAAAAAGAAAAGAAATCCCTCTTTCGAAGGTATTGACTGGATCCCTACTCTAGATGGTCTAGAAATTATTTCTGATGACCCCCTCAGGCAGCTTGGCAGAGACTACATACTACCCATCAACCATGTTGAGAGCAGGGGTTCACGCAGGGACACACACTCAGCTGTCCTCATGATTTCAGCTATAACAGCCAAGCGTGACAATGGGCAAACAACCACTGACCCTAATTTTGGGGACGTATACTTGATCAAGGCCACCCAAAATGCCTCGCATCCAGACTCCCAAGAGCCTGTGCCGAGAACTCCCCCCTCCTCTCATTAGATCAAAATGATGGGAATTTGGGGGAAGAGGAGGAGGAAGACCTCAAGGATGCACCTCCCACATTTGAGGAAGGTATCTCCATCACTGTGGATGAGCTCAAGAAAATAAACCTGGGTACTGAGGAAATCACGAAGCCCACCCTCAATAGTATAACCATGTCTCCCAAAGAGAATGAGGTATATACCACTTTGATGAATCATAATTGAGATTTTTTGGCTGGAATTAAACGAAAATTCCGGCACATGACCCCGAAGTGGCGACCCACCACTTAGGTCTTCCAGAAGACCACCAGGGCTATTAACAAGCCGCCAGAAGAATGGACCCCTCACATGCTGCCAAAATATAGGCTGAAGTCGATAAGATTATTAATGAAGGCTTCATTCAGGAGGTCCATTACCCCATCTGGTTGGCCAACATTGTCCCTATCATGAAAAAGAACATAAAAATCCACGTCTTCATTGATTTCATAGATCTCACTATACATTATCAAAAAGATGATTTCCTGGTTCTGATTACCGAGTTATTTATCGATGCAACTGCCAGGTATGAGGCTCTCTCCTTCATTGATAGTTATTTTAGGTATCATCAAATAAGTATGGGCTGAGAAGACGAAGAAGCCACTGCCTTCAGATCCCCTTAAGGAATATTCTGTTATATGGTCTTTCCCTTTGGTCTCAAGAACGTTGTCTCCAGATATCAATTCACCATGCATTGTATCATTAATCCATTCTTGGGGAGATTTGTCGAATGCTACATGGATGGCTTGGTGGTCAAATCAAGACAGTCCTCATATCACTTATCAGACCCTGAAACCGTCTTGAAAAAACATCAAAAACATAGCCTGATGATGAATCCCATGAAATGCACCTTCGAGGTTATCTCAGGGAAATTTATTGCCTTCATCATACTCCATTGTGGCAATGAAGTAGACCCTGAAAAGACAAAGGCTATCCTTGGACTTCCACCTCCCCGCATTATCACTGAGTTGAGAGGATTCCAAGGACACTTGGATTCCATTAGGAAGTTCATAGCCAACATGGCAGGAAAATGTCCTCCCATTACCAGGTTAATGAAAAGGGGTATACATACCAATGGAATGATGATTGCCAAGAGGCGTTCGACAGACTAAAGAATTACCTATTGAGCCCGCCAGTTATCATGCCCCCGATTGAAGGAATTCATCTCATCCTATATGTGATGACCCTAGAGAGGTCATTGGGAGCCATCCTCATGTAGAAAAATGACAATGGCAGTGAAAACAGTCTCAATTACATCAGTCAAACCATGATCGATGTTGAAACTCGATACTCAAAAATCGAGAAGAGTTGTTTGGCCTTGGCCTTCACAGTTCAAAAATTGTGACATTATCTGCAACATCATGAAGTCCATTTAGTATCGTGTAGTAACCTGCTCAAGTACATACTCTACAGACCACTGCATACTGGGCGCCTATCCTGATGGGCAGTCATCCTGCAACATTTGTAAATCTTGTTTGTGCCTTAGAAATCCATCAAATGACAGGCCTTAGCAGATTTTCAGGAAGACTAACCCTCGATAGGGGACATCGTGCTGGACGTCGAGTTACCAGATAAAGACATATTCTTGGTTCAATAAGAGATCCCAAGATGGGATATGTTCATCAACGACGCATCCCGATGCCCAATAAGGAAAAGGATGGAGGATACCAAATTAAACAAGGTGGGTTTGGGGATAATACTCATGTAACCAGAAAAGGCAGTATTTACATATTCCTTCCTTATGTCAGAAGGATGTATGATCAATGAGGTGGAGCATCAAGCCCTCATAGCAGGCCATGATCTCGCACTCCAGGCATAAGTACAACATCTTAAGGTAAAAGGTGACTCGGAACTGGTCATCATGAAAGTCAATAGTGACTATGCTATCAAAAAGGAGGAGTTTATTACCTTGTTGGACTATATCTGAGAGTTAAAGGCAGAATTCTCCACAGAACCAATATTGACCTATATTCCCATGTCTCAGAATGCCCAGGATGATGCATAGATAATGCGGCAACAACTCTAGCAGACCTAGACCGGGATGAAATAGTTATCAGTATTGCTCATCATAGAATGGTCTTGCCATTTGTTTAGACTAAAATGGAAGAAATCAACGAAGGCAGTCATGTCCCTGAGCCATATGATCCTACCACTAGCTGGATGACCCCCATTACAAAATACCTTCAAAGGGGAGAACTCCCATCAGTAGGACTGAATGAGAGAAAATTCATAGAAGGGAAATTAACATTGTCTTATAAATCTGAATGGGTCAGTAAGAGGACCTCTTTAAATAAGGCTTCGATGGAGTCCTCCTCAGATGCATTGATGGAGATTAAATTGCCGACGTCATGACAAAAGTTCATGCTGCAGTATGTGGAGCAGACCAGTCTCGTTATATGATTTCCCATCAGGTTCGATGGATTGGGTATGTTTGGCCCACTGTAGCACGAGATTGGGAGCACATTACCACAAAATGCCACTCATTCCAAATCCATGCCAACTTCATACCCCAACCACCATAGTTACTTCATCAGGCTATGTACTCATGTCCATTTTCCATATGGGGAATGGACGTCGAGGGACCATATCTTCCCTCTACGTCCAAAAAACTGATGTATATCCCCACAGAAACAGACTTCTTTTCCAAATGGGAAGAAGTTGTACCCCTCAAGGATGTCATGGAAAGAAAAATTGTCAAATTTTTGATGGCCAAAATCATCACCAGATTTGGAATCCCTCATACCATATTTACGGATAACAACACCACTTTCTTCTATACTAAATTGGACAAAATATACCAAGAATATGTTATCAAGGCTAACCACTCATCCCGATAACATGCAGTGTCCGACAGACAGATAGAGGATTTCGACAAGACCATGTCCAAAATTCTCCAGAAAATGGCGGACAATGACAAGAAATCATGGCTGGATAAACATCTTTAGGAATTGTGGGATTATCAAACCACAATATGAACTAATTCATGGGATACTCCATACTCATTAGTATACATAATAAAAGCGGTCTTTCCAATTGAGCTCCAACTACCCTCGCTCCGTGTTGCTATTTGTAATCAGATATCCAATGATGAGCAATCAGAAAAAAAGAACGGTGAATTATAACAGATAGATGAGATGAGGTTGCACACTTTTCACCATCTGGATGTATATCAGATCCATATCACATGAGCCTTTAATAAAAACGTTTGTGTTCGGTCATTCATGGAAAGAGAATTGGTGTTGGTCCTCCGGACTGTAATGATTCCCAGGGAGAATCCTCCAAAGCTGGAGCCCAAGAGGGTGGGACCGTATGTTATATAAACGGTCTACTGCAATGGAGAGTATGCCCTGATCTCCATGGACGAGCAGTTCACTACCGCTCCGACAAATACGGTATTTCTAAAGAAGTATTTCGAAAAATCAAAAGAGGTTTTCATCTGAGCTGCATGACATTAAACTGCCAAGTGCCAGAGGTCCAAAATCTATGACCCTAATCTAAGAGTAATTTTCTCTCACCAGATGACGTTAAACTGCATAGATTATCAGAGAACTAAGTATGGTATGATTCCTTCGTATGCAGGATATGTAGTGATGTCAGTGTCTTCCATCCTGGCCTAACCTCCCATGAATGAAGATTTAACAATGCCCTTATCCCCTCGTGTACGGACCGAACCTGCACTGGGTGTATTATCTTGTAGATAACTACTTATGGCTTGATTCATGCCTTTGCAGGATACTTAGTGACACCAGGATCCCCCATCCTGGCCCAATCATCCCCAAATAAAGCTAAAAATTCCTTTTTTCCCTGTGTACTGACAAATCCTACACTGGGTGTATTTCTTGTCCTTACTACACGACTTTAAACTGCATGGATAAGAAGTATTTAAAATGACCTCTCCCACCATTTACGGACCATCCCCGAAAGGGGTGTATTATCTTCTAGAGAATTTTGTACAACTTGATTCCAGCCCTTGCAGGATACGTAGTGACGCTATGATCCCCCATCCTATCCCAACCATCCCCAAATGAAGCTAAAAATATCTTTTTTGCCCTTATACGGACCAAACCTGCATGTGGTGAATTCCTCTTCCTTACTTCAAGACGTTAAACTGCATGGATAAGAGGGATTAAAAATTCCATCTCCCCCTGTGTACAGACCAAACCTGCACTGGGTGTATTATCTTCTAGGGAACTACGTACGGCTTGATTCCTACCCTTACAGGATACGTAGTGATGCCATGATCCTCCATGCGGGCCCTACTATCTCCAAATAAAGATAGAATTTTCTTTTTTCCCCCTATGTACGGACCAACCCTGCATGGGGTGTATTCCTTATCCTTACCGCACAACATTAAACTACATGGATAAGGAGGATTAAAAATGCCCACACAATTGTGTACAGACCAACCCCACACTGGGTGTATTATCTTCTAGAGAACTACGTACGGCTTGATTCATGCCCTTGCAGGATAAACAGTGACGCCATGATCCCCCATCATGGCCCATCCATCGCTAAATGAAGCTAAAAATACCCTCGGTTTCTACTGTGTAAGGACTAGACCTGCACATGTTTTGTTTCTTGTCCATTCCACAAGATGTTAAACTGCACGGATAAGAAAAATCAATATGTGCCCTTCCCCCCATGTAAGGACCAGACCTGCACAGGGTGTACTCTAAAAATAACTACTTGTGTCTTGATTCCTGCCCTCGCAGGAGACGTAGCAATGCCGAGATCTTATCTCCCAGCCCATCTGCCGATGAAAGAAAACACAGGTATATATACCTATCTTCATTACCACCAGATGTTAAACTACACAAAATCCCCTTTTCACGTTAGTTCACCTTCGTCCACAACGCACGACGTTAAACTACACGAACCTCATCCTCACCGCACACTGTTAAACTACACAGACTTCATTGAAACCCACCAAATATATATTGATAAATGATATGGGAATACTCCTTGCGCAATTTGGATGCATCCTCTCCATACATTAGACTCCATAACCAGTATAATTTCAGATCTTCTTAACAATTCATGGCCATCCAAAGTGGAAATTTATCGACCCGTGGACACCTTTGCGTGACTATGAATAATATGCCCTCAGCAGCTCTCCATATTGCTAGCCCCAGGCCCATCTACAATGGGAATGATTTCCATAGGCAATACACTTCCTATCTCTGTACTCTTACTGGCATTAGAGCCACCATATCATATATCCCGATCAAAAAAATTATGGAGTAGTGGTATACAAGTTCATTCCCCTCTCTCGTCGAAATGTTTCCAGGGTATCCCTACCTGGTTAGCCTATGTATCCACCCATGGTTCACATGAAGATATTCATTTAAAACATCATTCCAAGGATGATATACTTTGACTCGATAAGAAATTGTGGTGAAGATGTTTCTTGTATTCTTGGACATCATTATCCCTATATGTCGAACTCTGTACAGTGAGAAATCTTGTATTTTCATAATCATACATGGCCATCAGAAGTGGAAGGTTATCGACCCATGGACACCTTGGCATGACTATACATACTATGCCCTCAGCGGCTCTACATATTGTTAGCTTCTGTCCCACCTACCAAAGGATTGATTTCCTCAGGCGGTACACTTCCTAACCTTGTATGCTTACTGGCCTAAGAGCCCTTATGACATACCTCCTGATCTGGGAAACCCCAAAGTTACAGTTTACACCCTCCTTCCCTAACACTTGTTCAATTTTTACCAGAGCCTCCTAACTCAGTTGCCTTCTGGGTAATTGTAGCAATAGTCAACCAACGGTCTGAACTATAGGACCATTAAACTAAGAGTACTCCATCCTAACCCATGAAGTTAAACTACGTGGAGTAAAGGTATGTCCCATGCACGAGATAAATCAGTGTGGTAAACCCCACATGTTTTAGCAGAAACCAGGGACAAAAATCCCTGACATGTCCAGATATTTCCTTACCAAACGACGAACTTCGTGGCTCGGAAAATCGTGGATCCTCATAATCTTTTATGGCCATCGGGAGTGGAATGTTATCGACCCCGGGACACCTTTGCATGACTATGAATACCATTCCCTCCATGGCTTTATTTATTGATCGCTCCTGGACCATATACCAAAAGAATGATTTCCTTAGGCGATAATCTTCCTATCCCTGTACGTTTATCGGCCTTAGAGACCCCATATCTACTCTCCCAATCCAAGAGGCCCCGAAACAATGCTTTACACCATCAACCCCTCTCCACATCCTGGACATGCTGAGATGTTCAATCCCAGTTACATTCTAATCAATAGTGGCCTTTTCAACTACATCCTTATCGCATGACGGTTAAATTGGTTCGGAGTATGTCTTTTACGATTGGCTTGAAGATGCAAAGACCAAGCACTTAGAATCCAGAGAAATTCCTCCACATGTAATCATTTTCATGGATTTAAAAAATTCCACCCATCCTAACTACACAACGTTAAACTATACATTATATTTAATAATGATCCCCGTCTTTAATGAATGACGTTAAATAGAACAGAATCCATCCTTACAACATGATGTTAAACTGCACTGTTGAACCTTTCATGGGTTCAGTCAAGAATGAAGGCTTTCCTCTGTCCCTCATAGCACAATCTAGGCCTGCACGAACCCCCGTCTCACACCAGCATGAGAAGGAATGTCTTCACCCATTCTCGGGAAGTTTAGCCTAGATGTTTCTCCCATGTCTAGGCACCCTTTCCTCATAAATCACACTCTTTACCCAGAAGGAGTAGAACCCTTGTAAGCCACCCATGGTGGTCGCAAATCTCAACATCTCATAATATACTAGAATATTGGGAGAATATAATCATAGACCTAAGGGCACCATTTCCTGACTATGCGTACCATGCCCTAAACAGCTCTGTGTATTGATAGCTCATGGATCGTCTAACTCAGGAACGATTTCATTAGGCAATGCTTCTCTCTGTACGCCTCTTGGCCTCTGAGCCCCATATCCATCCTGAGATTCAGAAACCTTCTGAGCAGTAGCATACCAACATCTTTCACAACCCAACCTGAATATGGTGGAACATCTCTGATGAGATTATAGAGAACTAGGAAAAGTCGTTCCGTTTTGAAGAATGTCCTAGCTACATGACTTTAAACTGCATCAGGCTCCAACCGTCCTTCACACTAACTAAATACATAGAAAATGGGCCTCATAACTACACACATGAATAGTACAGATGTTCCTAAACACTTTGAAACATCACACACTCGTTCCGAACCACCCCTGGTGGTTTTCATAATTTTCCATGCCACCCATAGCGGTTTCCATAAGCCAGACATTCATTAATTCCTCAGGCCATCAATAATGGATAGTCATTAACGTAAGGACACCTTTGCATGACTATGAATACCATGCCATAAGAGGCCTTTCATATTGATCGCCCCTTTCCCATCTACCAAAGGCATGTCTACCATAGGTAATTCTTTCCTACTTCTGTAATCCTATACAGTTCCCATGCCTTGAGACATGCCCTGCATGTTGTTCAAATCTAAACCAATTTCCCCCCCATGTGTGCATGAAAGGTATTGAGACATATTTTAATAAACCAAACCTCATAGGAGCCCTCACCCCACTATATCTGGTCAAAGCTGTTCAACCTAAAACATCAGTAATGATAGTCATGTCCGCAGGACTTTAAACCGCTCAAAAAAGCGGCGCAAAGCCCGTTAGGCCAAAACCCCAAAAAAGGGAGACCTAAAAAAATGTCGATCCATACCCACTATGTTCACACCACACGGGACCATGTAAAATTACGGTTTTAAAAGAAAAGACAAAATTTTTGTGGGGTTTCTCTACATAATCCTAGAAATAGTTAGACTATCTTCACTAGATCCCATGGTCCAGGAAAGAATAAGAGCTCGTTTATATTTTATCAGTTGTCCCAAACATTGATTATTCTATGTTCGGTGAATCTTTATATTCGACAATAATGTCAAATAATATCAATCATAGGAGATCACAGGAGAAGAAAACCAAAACGCTATGTATAAACATCTCTTTGATTCGTAACAATGTTGATGAGAAGGGCATCCACAATCCAGAGCCACCGATTTCATGAATGGTTATTACAAGAGATTTTCAAAGGATTCACAAAGTTGTATCAGGATATGATGAAAATACATGATTTCATGATAGATATTCTATAGTAAGGTTGTCTCAGCTTCTGTCCCAGCCCGCAGCGCTTCCGCCTCTTTTGCTGCCTTTGAGCTCGCCCTCATCTCCTCCTCCATCTGTCGCTCCACTTCATCAATTATGGATGTGACATCAGTCTCTTTCTTCTGTAGATTTTGTATGTCACTCCTTAGAACCTACAATGAAGAAATTTTCTTAATGAATTATCACTAATGTCTCGTGACCACCCGGGCATGATCCTGAGCTTCCGTTAGGCAAAGCTTCTGGGTAACAGAAAGGTCGGATTCAGATTGAGCAGCAGAAAGGTGAGATTCGAAACCCCCAAGCCTCTCTTGTTCAGTGAACACCTACATAACTATATCATAAATGCAATGGTAGTCAAAGAAATCAAATCCATGTAACATAAACATGTTATGCAACTTCGTCAATTTAGTCGGCATCTCGGCCTGGGGCGTTTGAGAAATCAGCTTCCAAATTTTCTTCCATGCCCTTTGGCGAGCAGGTCGAAAACATTAAAGGACTCGTTTATCAGGCTCATAATCACTCACGGACGATGATAAATACTTTATGATGAATATCACTTAGGAGGGACCCAATGTGGCCTCACTCTCAAGCTCCGACGCCACGACAACATCGCTCCCGATGGCTGTGGTCACATGCACGATTGGATCCAACGACACAATCGCCCGCGCTAAAGGTCGTGGTCCTAAAGCCCAAAAGTCTATCATACAGATAAGTATCCATAATCATAAAAGGGAAGATAAATGAGTCAGTGGCAAAATACTGAGAAGCTTACCCCCAATCATCAAGGTGTTGGTGCCCTCAATCTCCACAATGTCGCTGCCGCTCGAGAAAGATGCAACATCATCGAGAAGCAAGGGAGTCCTAGGAATCCCAAAAGGTGTCATGAACTATGGCCACACCCCAAGCTAGCAACTCCCAGTGATATCCCCAGGCGGTCATATATGGAGATCATGCTCGGGGAAATTACTCCCCCGGTAAACAGAATGATGGCACGCTCTGGGATTCTGACGACTAGCCTGATAACAGGCTCTTCCTCCATCCCCTTGGGACCCATCAGGTCTGAGGCAGCTAAACCCGTCAGATCTCGGGCCTCCTCGGTAATCACAGGTACCCCGTCCTCCTTCAAATTTATAGACGATGTGTGATCAACTAGGGTCTCATCTTCCAGCTGTTCCTCCTTAGGCATATCTCTCATAGATGAAGACAGATGGAAGGCATCCACATCACTAGACCCATCAGCAGGACTCATAATCCCATCAAACTCATGTATGGATGCAGGTGGTCCCTCAGATAATGAGGGGGAAGAAGGTATGACCTTATGGGAAGCCATAACAAGGTCTCTGATTAGCCCTACACCATAGTGCTGAAATAGTTAATAACTGGATGAATCATAACATATGAGGTGGTAATTGATGAAATGAGAGTCATTATTACCCGACATCCCATGTCTGAGTCGTTCCGATAATCGGGACGCCTTTTGATATATCTAGATATGCCCAGGGGACTATTCTCTACTCAGAACGCTGGGAGGATATGGAAGAGGAAAGACCCTAGTTGGGTACGCAATGGTCGCTTCCATGTTCTCTGTTGCACTAGGAGACCCTCCTTGATGACCCCCATAGTATAAGGCACATAATCACCTACTGCGGTACCACTGGGAGTATACTCCAGGGAAATAAGTTCCCCCTGGGACTCCTCAGCACCCTATATAAATGGAGGAAACATCAGAACCCTCAAATTAACTGAAAATGAATGCTGGAACGGACGAGCAGGGCAACCTCTTTTTCGGGATCAGACAATTCGGGATGTTTTATCATCATAGACACCTGATTAGACCCATAAATCATGTTTCTGAGTGAATGCACATATGTGTCCATCTCCTTTAACGAGGTGACTATTTTTTCCAGATCCTCTTCCAAAATCAAGTAAGGTGGAGCGAATATAGTCCCAATACCCGGAAGCTCGAGAGAGCTCGTTTGGTGTAACACCTAAATCTCTTCATCTGAGAAACTGATCCATAGGTCATCGAAAATCCTCCATGGACCTAGAAATGATGTTGTAACATGGACAGTAGGTAGGCGGGATTGACATGAGAGGGTCGGGAAGCAGCAGAGGATAGTGGGGGTGCCGATAGCTGTGTCTGTTTTTTGGATCTCGTCGCTGCCCTAGAACTATCTGGAGATACTTGTGAGAGGGACCTCATGGGCTGGGGGGAATTCCCTTGCCTCAGCCGCAACGGGGGAACCAACAGAATCATCACCCCCTGCAGAGTTATCACTCTCTTCCTCCTCTCCATCAGTCACTAATCGTAGAATGGCCAGTAATTGATGAGTCAACATCGCATAAACCTGGATATCATGAATGTAAGCCTCGAGGTCCCGGAGATACAAATTGGCCCTCTCTACGTCCACATCTTAAAGAATATCAACACGAGTTGATATGTAGCCAAGACCATCAAAAGACACTTCTTATTCCTAGAGATGATTCCAAAAATAATGGGGGTACTGGATGGGAAAAGTTTACTGACCTTTGAATTCTCCCCATTGGCCCCATGCCATCGAGAAGGCAGCGTTAGCAGGAATGGATAACTCTCTCTGGGTAGCTTCAAGGGAATGTGAGGGGACACATATGTCCATTAAAACATTCTTCAGTGGCCAGAGACTAGAAGGGTTACAGAGGACCTTTCCCAGCATAGTTTAGGCACTATCCCCCTTCTTCTTCCTCTTGCACTTCGATGTCTTAGGACTTGAGATTGTGGGAACCCATAGCCCAAACAGACCATTTAGGTATGATTGCACCCAGGAGTCAGCATAAATTTTTATAATAATGTCATGAAGTCTACGAGAAAAGGTTTCATAACCTCACCGCCAGTATCATCTCTGGTAAACATTAACAACAATTTTTTGGACATCATTAGATGGTAGTTCTCGCAAGAGACATTGAGTGCAGGAGGATAGAACGCATGCTTGCAGCCAAATTGATGTCTGAATCGGCAAGGCGCATACCCCTCGCAGATCAATTCACCACCGATAGAAGCTACTACAATACCCCCTCATAGGGAAAAGTGGTATCCCCACTTTCTAAATTCCTCTGATATAGTGTTCGTGACCGCACCAATTGTGGAGGGATGTGGTCGGAAATTGAATTGATCGTAACTTGAGATCTGACTCGACAAAAAATGCATATTCTGAATCCTATGTTTTTCATCATTCTCTTGGGCCACCCAATCCTGGATGAAGATACATACTCTGGGATTAATGTCCCCATGGAGAGACCAAATGCGGCCTCATGCGTAAGCTCCGACGCCGTCGCAACTTCGCCCCTGGCGGTTGTGGTCACAGTCACGATTGGATCTGATGGCATAATCGCCAGCGGTGAAGGTCATGGTCCTAAAGCCCAAAATTTGATCAGATAGATAATTATTCCAAATCATAAAAGGAAATAGAATGGAGTCAGTGGAAAATGATTGAGAAGCATACCCTCGATCATCAAGGCATTGATGCACTCAAGCTCTATGTCGCCGCTGCCACTCGAGGAAGATGCTACATCTTTGAGAGGCAAGGGAGTCTTGGGAACCCCTAGAGCTATCCAAGACCTAAGGCCACACCCAAGGCCAAGAAACACCCAAATCTATCCCCAAGAAGTAATCTCTGAAGATCAAGATCGGGTAAATTACTCCCCTGGTAAACAGAATGATGTCACACTCTAGGTTTCCGATGACTATCCTGATAATAGGCTCTTCCACCCTCGCCATGGGACCCCTCATGTCTGAGGAAAATGACCCCGTCAGATCTCAGGACTCCGCAGTAATCACGTGCACCCCGACCTCCTCCTCAATTATAGAGGATGTGTGATCAACATGGGTCTTGTATTCTAGTTGTTCCGTCTCGTGCATATCTTTGATTGATAAAGACAGAAGGAAGGTGTCTGTATCACTGGCCCCTTCAGTAGGGCATGTCATCCCGTCACGCTCAGGTATGGCTGCTGGTGGTCCCTCAGATAATGAGGGGGCAGAAGGTACGACCGCATGGGTAGCCATGACAAGGTCTATTATTGGACTTACACCATATTGCTAAAAATAGATAATAACTGGCATAATCATATCATATGAGGTTGTAATCATGGAAATGGGAGTCCGGATTACCTGAAATCCCCTCTCTGTGTAGTTCCGATAATTGGGACATCTGCCGATGTCTCAGGATCTGTCTAGGGGAAAATTATCCGCTCAGAACTCTTGGAGGAGATGGGTGAGGAGAGACCCCAGTTGCGTCAGCAATGGTCCCTTCCATATGCTCAGCTGCACCAGGATACCCCTCCTTGATGACCCTCATAGATGGAGGCACCTGTTCTCAAGCTGCGGTACCACGGGGTGTATACACCAGGGATGGAATTTCCCCTGGGACTCCTCAGCACGCTGTATAAAGGTGGGAAACATCAGAACCTTCAAATTAAAGGAAAATGAATGCCAGAATGGATGACCAGGGCAACCTCATCTTCGGTATCAGACAATTCGGGATGTTTTATCATCATAGACACCTGATTAGACACAAAAGTCTTTTTCGGATTGAATTAATGAATGTGTCCATCTCCTTCAAAGTGGAGACTATTTCGTCCAGATCCTCTTCCAATAGGAAGTGAGGTAGAGCAAAGATAGTCCCAATACCCGGGAGCTCGATTGATCTCGTTTGGAGTAAAACCAAAAAATCATCGTCTGAGACACTGACCCTTAGGTCATCCCAAATCCTCCATTCATCTGGAAATGCAGTACTAATAGGGAGAGCTAGCTGGGGGAGATTGACATGAGAGGGTCGGGCAGCAGCAGGGGCTGGTGGGGGTTCCTATAGTCGTGTCTGTTTTTGAGATCTCGTTGCCGCCATAGAACTCTCTTGAGCTACTTGTGAGTGGGACCTCATGTGCTAGGGGGATTCTGTTGCCTCAGCCACAACAGGGGAACCAGCAAATCATCACCCCCTTAACATTGATCACTCTCCACATCCTCCCCATCATTCACCGATCCCATCATGGCCTGGACTCAATGAGTCAATACCGCATAACCCTGGTGTGCATGAACATAAGCCTCGAGCTCCCTGAGATACCGATTCTCCCTCTCCGAGTCCACATATTATAGAATATGAACAAGAGCATATATGTATCACAACCTATCAAAGGCCAATTATGATTCTTGGATATGATTCCACAATGAACGGGGGTACTGGCAGCGAAATGATGACTGACCTTGGAATTCGTCCCATTGGCCCCAGGCCATCAGGAAGGCAGCATCAGCAGGAATGGCTAACTCTCTCTGGGCAGCTTCAAGGGCATGTGAGGAGACACCTATGTCCATCAAAACCATCCTAAGAGGCATGAGAATAGAAGGATTACATAAGACCATTCCTGGCCTAGTTGGGGCACTATCCCCCTTCTGCTTCCTCTTGCTCTTTGTTGGCTTAGGACTAAAGATAGTGGGCACCCACAACCGTAACTAACCATTAGGGTACTATTGCACCCAGGATTTAACATAAATTTTGGATAAGAAAGGCATGGAGCCTACGAGCGCAATGGTCATAACCTCACACCCAGTATCCTCCTGGGTAAACAATAACCACAATTGGCTGGCCACTATTAGATGGCATTTCTTGCGGGCTCCATTGAGTGCTGGTGGACACTACGCCTACACGCAGCCAAACTGACGTCTGAAATGGCACGATGCATACACCTCACAGATTAATTCCCCTCCAATACAAGCAACCATAATACCCTCTTGGAGGGAAAAGAGGTAGCCCTGCTTGCTAAATTCTTTGTATATGGTGTTCTTGACCGCAGCAATAGGGGAGGGATATGGTCTGAAATTGAAATGATAGCATCTCATGATCCGTCTCGACATCAGACGCATATTCTGAACCGTATGTTTTTTATCCTTCACTTGTGCACCCCACTCACAGATGAAGATAAATATTCTGGGATGAACATCACCATGGAGGGACCCAATGCAGCCTCACCAGCATGCTCCGATGTCGTAACATATTTTCCCCCGGCGGTTATGGTCACAGGTACGATTGGATCTGACGGCACAATCGCCAGTGCCGAAGGCTGTGGTCCTAAATCCCGAAATTCAATTAGAAAGATGAGTATCCATATTTAGAAAATGGATGATAAATGAGTCAGTGGAAAAATATTTAGAAGCTTTCCCACGATCATCCAGGCGTCGGTGCCCTCAGGCTCCATGCCACCGCTTCCGCTCAAGGAAGATGCTACATCATTGAGAGGCATGAGATTTTTGGGAACCCCCAGAGGTTTCAATGACCTGAGGCCACACCCAAGGATAGAAACTACTAATGATATCCTCAAGTGGTTGTCTTTCTAGATCATGCTCGGGGAAATTACTACCCCGGTAAACAGAATGATGGCCCGCTCTGGGTTTCCGACAACTGGCCTTATAATAGGCTCTTCCTCCATCGCCATGGGACCCATCAAGTCTGAGGCAGTAGACCACATTAGATCTTGGGACTCATTGGTAATCAAGGGCACCCCATCCTCCTTTGAAATTATAGAGGCTGTGACATCAACATGGGTCTCATCTTCCAGTTATTCTTCCTTAGGCATATCTCTAATTGATGAAGACAGAAGGAATGCGTCCGCATCACTAGCCCCTTCAGCAGGGCCCGTCATCCCGTCACTCTCAGGTATGGCCACAGGTGCTCCCTAAGATAATGAGGGGGCAGAAGGCACGACCGCATGGGTATCCACGATAAGGTCTCTGATTGGCCCTACACTATAGCACTAAAATAGTTAATAACTAGAATAATTTTAACATATGAGGTGATAATCGAGGAAAAAAGAGTCATGATTCCCCGACATACCTTGTCTGATCCATCCTGATAATCGGGATTCCTGCCGACGTCTCTAGATCTGCCTAGGGGACAATTCTCTGCTTAGAACACTGGGAGGTGTTGGAGGAGGAACGACCCTAGTGGGGTACGCAATGGTTGCTTCCATGTGCTCAGCTGCCCCAGTAGACCCCTCCTCGATGACCCATATAGTAGAAAGCACGTGTTCACCTACTGCGGTACCACTAGTAGTATACTCCAGGGAAGTAATTTTCCCCCAGTGACTCCTCAGCACCCTACAAAAAGGGAAGAAACTTCAGAACCTTCACAGTAAAAGAGAATGAAAGCCGTAATGGATGAGTGGGGAAAATTATTCTTCGGGATCAGACAATTCGGGATGTTTTATCATCATAGACACATAATTAGACCCATAAAGCTGGGTTTGGAGTAAATTCACGTATGTTTCCATATCCTTCAACGAGGTGACTATTTCATCTAGATCCTCTTCCAATAGCAAGTGAGGCGGAGCTAAAATAGTCCCAATACCCGGATTCTCGAGAGAGCTCGTTTGGAGCAACATCCAAACCTATTCATCTGGGCCACTTACTCGTAGGTCATCCAAAATCCTCTATGCATCTATAAATGCGGTTGTAATAGGGACAGATAGCCGGGGGGGATCGACATGAATGGGTTGGGTAGCGGCAGGGGCTGGTGGGGGCACTGAAAACCGTGTCTATTTTCTGGATCTCACCGCCACCATAGAACCCTCAAAAGCTACAAGTGGGTGGGACCTCATGGGCAGGGGGGAATTCCTTTACCTTAGCCATAACAGGGGAACCAGCGGAATCATCAATCCCTGATGAGT
The DNA here is from genome assembly GCA_963277665.1 of Viscum album. Classification (NCBI taxonomy): domain Eukaryota; kingdom Viridiplantae; phylum Streptophyta; class Magnoliopsida; order Santalales; family Viscaceae; genus Viscum; species Viscum album. The sequence goes on along the minus strand of OY728152.1, from coordinate 352,334,225 downwards.
GATCGCTCTCTTCCAACTCCCCATTAGTCATCAATCACAGCATGGCCTAGACTCGAAGTGTCAACACTATATAACCTTGGCGTGCATGAACATAAGCCTCGAGGTCCAGGAGATACCGATTGGCCCTCTCCGGGTCGACATCGTAATGAATGTCAACAAGAGAAGATATGTAGCCCATCTCATCAAAAGCCACATCTGAGTCATGGATATGCTGCCACAATGAACAGGGATACTGGCTTCAAAATGATTACTAACCTCTGAATTTGTCTCATTGGCCTCAGGCCATCGGGAAGGCAGCTTTAGCAAGAGTGGCTAACTCTTTCCAGGCAGCTTCTAGGGCATGTGAGGAGACACTGATGTCTATTAAAACCATCCTCGGAGGCATAAGAACAGCAGGGTTATGAAGTAAATTTACTAAAATGGTTGTTGTACCATCTCCATTCTTCTTCCTCTTGCTCTTAGGTGGCATAGGACTTGAGATAGTGGGAAGCCAAAACCCTAACTGACCATTCAGTTATGATTGCATCCAGGGTTCAGCAAAAATTTTGGATAAGAATGGCAAGGACTCTGTGAGTGTTGGGGACATAACCTCACAACCAGTATCCTCCCAGGTAAACATTAACCACAATCGTCTAGCCACTATTAGATGGCGGTTCACTTGGGCGCCATTGAGTGTAGGAGGACACAACGCCTGTACGCAACCAAACTGATGTCTGAATTGGAAACGTGCATACCCCTCATAGGTCAATTCCCCACCGATACAAGCCACCAGAATACCCTTTAGAAGGGAAACGAGGTAGCCCCATATGAAAAATTCCTCTAACATGGTGTTCATGACCGCACCAGTCGGGGTGGGTTATGGTTGGAAATGTAAATGATCATAACTAGAGATTTGGCTCGACGGTAGACACATATTCTGAACCGTCTGTTTTTCAACCTTCTCTTGGGACAGCATCTCCTCGGGAATAACCCCGCTGTTCAGTTGCAAATATGGCGTTAATACAGTACCATAAATCTAAAAAGTTTTAATGGAAGTACAACACTTCTTAATTTGCGCTCCCAAAAATCCCCAGATAATTTGAAAAGGGTCGGCTACCCGGTTTAGCCAAATCCCCTCGGTAATATTTCTATGCGACGGATAAATCATCACAAGTACTAGGACACCCATGTTGATGATGTTAATGATGTACAGTTGTTCCTCCATAAAAAAATAGAAATCCTCAAAACAACAATCACGCATACACACAATATCCAGCCACTCGAGAACATGTCCAAAAACACCGCCAGGCCAAGAGGTCGATCAATGTTCGACACGAGTTCCCATCCCCAACTGTTGAACTAGACCACCTCCAGGATCAACCATTTACTACCCCACTACCTTCCGGACTCCATCGTAGGACAGGTCGTGGGCCTACGCCGAAGAGCCATGGACTTTGTCTCTCTGGAAAAAGTCTCCATCCATTCACTATATGGGACAAGCAGTTTCAGATACATATATTTCGAATGATTCCGGGCATGATCAATAATATGCTTCACCATGGGAGGAGTAATATCTTCATTTTCCCACACATATGGGGGATGCAGGAATTCATCATACATGCCTCCATCAATGGGGACCCCTAAAATCTGGAAAAACAACCCAAAGACTAATACCCACCTCCTCGTGGACCATATGTAATGTGTTGGTATCTGGACTCCAACGGCTCATAAACTGCTCTGCAAGGGCATGGGGCCGATGGTTATAGGTTTGGGACACCCAGGCAGCTTCATATAAGACTACGACTCGCAATTCCACTTCAATCTATGCACAGCTCCGACAGACCAAGAAGGGTCACCCCAATCCATTGATTTCAATGCCCCTTCTAGGACGAAGATCCTAGTCCACTGACCAGCTATGTTGGGTTTTTACCATAGCATTTTGGGCGATGCTTTAATAACAGTGGATTTCCCCACCCTAATGACGTTTATCTCTTGTCAGGGACACTTGAAGGTGATTCAACACAGACCTGTCAGATGTATCCCTTGGGGAAGTTCACCCTTTGGCAGAGATCACAACTCGAGGGATAATACTAGAAAATATCCATGCTGCAGGATTGTTGTCACAACATGGTACCGGAATCAGGGTATCAGACAACAATCTGAACCCATAGGTAGGAAGACTGTTGGAATAGGTGTACCCCCTCTGTGACTCTGAGAGAATGTGGAAAAGGAATGGGTAAATTGGGGAGTGGTGGATTCCATCCTAATCATATATGTCCACATACTTTAGGTGTTGATCTCCAATTGGAAGAGGCTCCATAGCAGGCATGGGTACAGGTCGAGGAGGAACCATATTTTCTCCCTGCATTTTAAAAAATATGAAAATGGTTAGTCTGGAATAATAAAATTTGGACAAAAAAATACCATGTATATGGAACAGGACTCTGTCATGGAGCCTTCATGATGTGGTTCGTGAGTAGGCATCAAAATGTTGTTCTCGATGGCTCAATCCTGCGAACCGACCTTATTCAGAAGATGTCTGTGGTGCTCTGGCCCGCGGAGCATTGGCCAGAAAACCTCGAACCAGGCTACTCTGCAGAATCTCAATCCCAGATTTAAATGTTTATGTTATGAAGACATAAGAAATATTCATTGTCCGGAAGATTTCAGTTCACGGACCATCATAACTGCGTAGGGAGTTCCTATACGATCTGTTGTAGCTTTCTATTTAATTGATTGAAAATTTTAGTTCACGGCTGCGAGGGTTGTCCATGGGTGAATGCTGGAGTGAAAGGGGAATGGTTTGGGGAAATGGAAACTGGTTCGCAGAAGTGTAGTTTCGCAAAGGAGAAATCAAATGGAGACGAAAGGAAAAATCAATGTGTCTGCGAGGAATCCCTTAAAAGACAAAAGGTAGGGGACTCTGTATTTATAGGTGTGGTCCCCTACTGGGTCCACCCCTAAACCGCAAACCATCAAATTTTTTGGACCACTCTATATCAGAATATTCTCCTCTTCATTCTGATCAGACCATATTCTGATGGGGGGCATTTGTATAGTCCAAAAAACCCCATAAATGAGAATGAGAACCCCCTAATTTCAAGTGATAATTATACCAAGTTTCCTTAAAGGAATTTGGAAAAAATGTGAGGAATACACAAAGGTTGGAAAAAGACAAATCGATCCGCGTACCAGCCCATGGTTGATGGTACATGGCCAATTCAGCAAGCTGCCCCACTCCGCAGACTGATGTCCTTCACAGAACAATGGTGGGGACCCTCCCCGGGCGTGAAGCAAGATGCACACTTGGCCGATCCACCATCACGAGCTGACCTCCTCCGCGGACCGCTGTCGTTCGCGGAATAGAGGCGGGGACCCTCCGCAGATGCGAAGCAGGACGAGCGCATGGCCGGTCCACCAACACAAACCTCCCTAGCCACAAAACCATTTCAGTTGTCCTGGTCCGCATATGTCGTCCTTCGTAGAATAGAGGTGGGGCCCTATGTGGAAGAAAAGCACTCCCTGAACTAGTTTGGTTCGCGTGGAAAGTGAACTCAATGCCCCCATGAATTGCAGATTGACCAAGTCATCCCTACACTCGGTTTCCGGTCATGGGCCTCCACAAAAGGGGCTGCATGACCAAATATACATCTCTTTCCCCACTCTATAAAAGGATATCGAGTGGGAGAATAGGGGGGGGGGTGAATCAGCTTCGCATAGAACGATTTCGAAAGAAGGGGATTAAGATTTCAAAAAAATTGAAGTTCCATTCATGAATCAGAACATGTATGAAGCTGGAAATGTAAAGTCCCATAAAATTCAAGGGAAATTTTTTCTAAATTTTCATTGGGATTTTACAAGAACGTAGTTTTTGACGGCGCCTGATTCTGAGGCCCGGTGTGCCCGGAATTTCTATTTGAAGATTAGCTCGGGTACGTTCAGTGAACGAACGAGCGGGAATTTCTAACTTTTTAACCGGTGCCCGAAATCGAATTCTGAGGGCACCGATGGAATCGCAGCACCGGTAATTTCTTAGGAACTCCTATTTCAGAGTTGCATTTACACGAGGGGAGTTATTAATTTTTGTGGTAATGGAAAATAAAAATTAACAATTTTTATTTTTCCCACTTGGTAGTTTTATCCTAAGTAAGGATATTGGGGGTGTGACCCACTTGAGATAACCAACCATGAGAGGATAAAGTAGGGTGGGACCCTCACGAGCCCAACCACTCACTTTCCTAACCCCTATAAACCCCCATTTATGTTTTGTTAACTTATCACATCATTAATTTTATAACATATTATGTTAATAACTTAAGTTAGTTAAATGTGGGTTTTGAATTTTCAAAGTCATGAAATTCAAAACCTATGTTGGGTTAATAAAATAAGTGGGTGGATTATTTTATTTTGGGGTTAGTTGTTATTGTGGTGGAGACTTGGGAGAGAAAGGAGTATGTTTGAAGTCTTCTTCTTCATCAACATCGACGAAGAACGTCTACAACATCGTTCTTCAACGAAGAACACCTCTGATGAAGAAAATCGTTCTTCAATGAAGAACATCTTCGACGAAGAATGTGACGTCTTCTTCCAACGATGTTTCCTCTTCGAACGCACCTCGACGACAACGGAATCGACGTTCATTTTCCATGACGCCCGAATTCCGTGATGCTCGTCATCTGAAGCTCGTTAACGTGCTCTGTTCTTGAACCGATGTAGGGGTTTTATTTATTTATTTGTTCGTGAATACCAACTTTTTGATCTTCAGGGATTTAACCGCTTGTTATCGAATAACGTGAGGGGGTCACACAGCACAAACACGGCCGACCCTCCTCCTTAATTTTTTTATGATTGATTCCTTTGTGGATTGGTTCGAGAAGGTGTGGTGTCGTCGCACCGCATGGAATCGAGCGATAGGAAACTTGTGGTGCCGTTGTGCCGCACCGTGGAAAGAAGTTTAAGAACGCGATGCTGTTGCGCCACGTCGAAGAAAACCAAAGACGCCGTGGCCGGAGCGGGGCCGCGGCGGAGGGGCGCGGTGTCGTCGCACCGTGCCGAACGACAAGGGCTGCGGCCGGTTCCGGGCCGCGGCTGAGCAGGGTGACCGGCGGCCTGTACCGGGCCGCCAGCGACGGAGCTGGAAGGGGTCCGGCCATCGCCGGTCCCATTGAGAAGAAACATGCCGGCCAGGTCGGGCCGGCTGGACAAGGGGGAGCCGGGGGAATTAATCCCCCCGGCTGGATTTCAAGCGGCCCTAATTAAAGGGGCCTCCGTTTTCATAAAGGAGGGGCAACACCACTCCCTTGGCATGCGCGTCACAAAGGTCGCACTGGCCATGCTGCTGCACCGGCCGGGTCGGAATTCTGGGACGGGCCGGGTCGTCGGGCCGGGTCGCCTCCTGGGTCGGGTCGACCCGGTTCGGCCGACCCAGGGGGTACTGGGTCGGGCCCAGACCCACTATTTTCGAACTGATTTGGTTCAAACGCCCATATCATAGGCTACGGACCTCTGATCAATGCACCGACAGTTGCGTAGCAATCCTTGGAACGAGACAGTTGTTTCAGTATATTGCACTCATGGTTTCGGAATACTTTGGATTCAGCCAGGTTTGTTCAGATACGAAACCAACCGGGCCCTTGGAGCGGAAACACTCGTAACATGAGCTCCGGATGTACGATTTACGTACCATCAACTTTGTTGGATTCCTCTTATTGAGACGAATCTTTTGGCTTACTCTGCTAGAGGTTTGTATGCCGTCAGTGTGCAGTCGGGTTGGATCGCTCACGAAACCAACCGGGCTCCTGGAACGAAAAATCCAATAACTCACAGACCGAGTGTCCGACTGACGCGTCGTCTGTCTCGTTGCATTCCTCTTGATGAGACGGAACTTTTTTCATACTTCTCCCGAGTTTTGGTTTCTGTTGGATTGTGGCCGGGTTGGATTGTACCCGAAATCCAACAGGGCCCCTGGAACGGAAAAGATGATATCTTTCAGACCAGACGTCTGTTTGACGAACCGTCAGCGACGTTGGTGATCACGTTGAGAAACAGTCCCTATGAGTATGCCCTATGAGATTTCGGGGTACAATTGAGATACGGTCGGGTTAGTTCGCTCACAAAACCAACCGGGCCCCTGGGATGGAAAGGCTAATAACTCACAGACCGGACGTCTGATTGACGCGTCGTCTGTTGCGTTGAGACCCCTATGACAAGGCGGGTCTTTGAGATACTTCTTCGTGGAACTTTGAGATACTTGGAGTTTTGACCAGTAGCTCATGGAGCGGACCCTCCTAGAGAGGATCGCGCAGAGTACGGAGACCGTGTAGCAGGTTGAGACATGACGACTGCTTGACCAACTCGACTTGGAGTGAGTCGACTAGCCCAGTGGACGGAGCACCCGATATTTGGCGACAGACCCACAGCGGACGGAGAGCCTGGTAGTTGGCCTCAGACCCGCGATACTCGACCAGCGGAGTACCTCTGTAGGAAATTAAGGGGAGTGCCCGGTATTTGGTAGGAGACCCACAACAGATGGAGCGCCCAATATTTGGCAGCAGACCCGCAGTACTCGACAGGAGGAGTACCTCAGAAACATGGATTAGTGAGCAGTACCTCGGAGTCGTGACAGGACCACTGTACACTCTAGAGACGGGGCTCTTCAGTAGTTACCATTTCGTTGATGAAAATCCTGGTTTGAGTTGAGACTTTTGACCTTTGTGTTTACCTCATGATTGAGATGGGTCATTTGATAACTTAGGTATATGTATGGGCATATAACTGGGTAGTGGTTATCCATTTATTTCATAATCTTTTTCTTACCTCATGATTGAGATGGGTTACATGATAACTTGGGTATATGTATGGGCATATACCTAAGTAGAGGTTATCTGTTGAGATCCTCTTTGTCATTATCCTTGTTGGTTTTAGTGAGACCATTAGGGTATTTGGGTCCCTACTGAGTATCTATATACTCACCCCTGCATGGGCTGTGCCCGCACTTCGTTGTGTTGGTTGCAGAAGACGGGCAGTGCTAACAGAGGCCGAGTGTTCGATGACTGGGTAGAACTCGGAGGTGGACTACACGACGAGTCAGTACCCAGAGGTGGACTACACGAGGAGTCAGTATCTAGAGGAGGACTTCACAGCGGGACGACACACAAAGAAGGTTGACGTGCGAGAGCGTTGAGGAGTCTATCTGTACCTACCCTTCAGGTAGGATCCGTGGCGGGCGATCCAGGAGATGCGGTATCTGTACCTACCCTTCATGTAGGATCCGAGGCGGATGACCCAGAAGTTGCTTCCTTCTTCCAGTTGTTTGACGTTTTATGTTGTACTTTCATTTAGTTGTAGCTGCACTTTATGTTGGTTTTGTATTCTGGCCCATTTACTTTTCAATACATTCTTTTGTACATAGTTTTTTGTTTCCACTTGTACTCTGTGGTGTTTTGATTACTTTTATAAAGGAAATTACTTCCCAATTATCGTGATTTACGCCTTTGGTGCTAGTCTCCAGCCCCTGGCCTTTGGAAGGTGGGCTTGGGGTAGTCACGGCATGGGCCCCGAGGATGAGTCGTGATAAATTGGTATCATAGGAGTTGATTCTACCGCAGAACATATAACTCTGGTATTTTCATTCTGTGAAGCAATAGTGTTAAGGGTACCGAGTGTAGTGTTCAGTTCAGGGAGTCTAGTGTTGGTGCGGGTGGCCGACGTATCCATACACCAGGACCCTGACAACTGATTTCCGACTTTGTGCATGAAAACACTGATTGTGTGTGTGTTTCCAGAAGTTTTATTTAAATATCATCTCAAACTAGGTCAACTCACCAGGTATAAGTCTTTTGACCGTGTCATGTTTGTTCCTTTCAGGATGCCTCCCCGTGGACGACCAGCTAGAACCCCGAGAGTGGTATGTACTGACAGCCCATCGAGAGACGTGGCCTTAGTGTAGGGCCCTATCACAGTTGAGGCACCATCGGAGGCACCAGCGGTACTACTAACCGTTGGGCCACCGATGCCACCATCCCCAGCAGTAGAGAGTGCACATCTCTTGAGTGCACTGCACGAGTTCCAATGCCAGAGACAACCCAGGTTCCAGGGAGGGACGGACCCGCAGGCGGCTGAGGATTGTACGAAGGCTATGGTGAGAGTTTTCAGGCTAGTGGGGACACCGGCAGACTTCATGGAGATCCTTGCTGCCAGCCTTCTTCATGAAGTAGCAGGCAGATGGTGGAGCCTGATTCTCCAGATGCATGATGAGGCGACACTTTTTTGGGCAGACTTCGATAGCCTATTCCGGGTAGAGTTTGTACTAGCCACCCTTCGAGCGGTGCGTATACAGGAGCTACTTCATCTACGGTAGGGCAGCATGACAGTGGCACAGTATTCAGCGAGGTTCACAGACCTCTCGCGCTACTCCACAGATATAGTACATGACCCGTTTTTCAGGGCCCGAACCTTCGAGCAGGTGCTCAGGAGGGAGATTAGTTCTTCTGTTGTTTCACACAACATTCCGACCCATACAGGGGTGTTGGAGAGAGCCCTCTTAGTGGATAGTGTCCTTGCTGAGCAGTCCCCAGCAGTGGGACCCACCACTAGCCGGCTTGCGGCAGAGTCTTCTACAGTAGGCAGAAGACAGATGACGCAGAGGTCCAAGACGACCAGATCTACCGGTGGCCGACTACACGACTCAGGTTCAGTTGTGCGGGGAAACATGGGTGGAGTCCGAGCCAGACATGTCGACAGTGGACAGTGTTACTCCTGCGGCGGGATTGGTCACATGGCACGTGACTGTCCGACCCGCCATACAGATGACCAGCAGTAAAATGACGAACCTCCCAGCCAGAGGCAGAGGTTCAATCAGGGCAGACCGTCGGGGACAGGAGGACATGGGAGAGCTCAGCTTCAGGTAGTTGAGACCTATTTTCATGGAGCTCCAGAAGCATATGGACAGGAGTGGGACTAGCTCCAGACATGGAGGCTATTGATCATGTTGCTTCTAGTTCTGTTGTTGTTACATTTGTGTCTTTATACTATGAGATGAAATAATGAAAGGACACGTATCATTGTAATGTTTTTCTTCCTGTCCTTTTGTTTTGGTTGATACTGAGTGGTCCCGGTTAAGACTGTTGACTTGACCCTCACTTTTTAGATTTCAACTGGAGAAGACCTAGTGACCTCACACTGATGCCGACAGTGTGACTCAACCCTTGGAGGTGATAGTGACAATTGGATCTCTTGGTAGTTACGTTGAGGCCTTACGACGTCATCCATGGAGTGAATGCATCATTCATGTCAGGATTGATTGTATTAGGCAATGAATGTTGTTCATCCAGGGGATGAGACCAGATTTCTATTATCGGCAAAGAAGAAATCATAGCATCTCTTGTGAGACTAGAGAATGTCCAGGTCATCCAAGAGCAGATGAGGACATCATAGGGCTGACAAAAAGCCTTATGATAACAGGACTTGGAGGTCTCTAGATTTCGAGGATGACAATAAATTCCTTCGACGGGTCTCACCTCGACGAGGTTTACGGAGATGTGGCCAGGGAGGCAATTTATCTCCAAGGTTCAACGGACCTTTCTAGGTCCTCAACTGGGTAGGCGAGGTGGTTTACCGCTTGAACCATCCACCTCAATTGCACTAGTAGCACGACGTCTTCCAGGTATCTCAACTGAGGAGATACATGCTCGACCCTTCGCATATCATCGACCATGAAATGCAGGACCATGGTGATGGGGTTACTTCCACGGAGGATCTAGTAGGGATCAAGGATTGACAGGAGCAGATCTTACGAGGATGATCGATTCCTCGGGTGCACATTCTCTGGCAGTACGGGAACCTCCGGGTGAGCACATGGGAGCGGAAGGCTCCGATGCGTGCTCTTTACCAATTTTATAACCCTAGTTTGTGTTAAATCATTACAAGGACGTAAAGCCTTGAGGTGGGAGTAATGTAAAGACCCGTAAAATTCAAGGGAAATTTTTTCTAAATTTTATTTGGGATTTTACAAGAATGCAGTTAATGATGGAACCTGATTCCGAGGCCCGGTGTGCCCGAAATTTCTATCCGATGTTTAGCTCGGGTACGTTCAGTGAACGAGAATTTCTAACTTTTGAACTGGTGCCCAGAATTGAGTTCCGAGGGCACCGCTGGAACCGAAGTGCCGGTAATTGCTTAGGAACTCCTGTTTTGGAGTTGCGTTTACACGAGGGGAGTTATTAATTTTTGTGGTAGTTGAAAATAAAAATTAACAATTTATATTTTTCCCACTTGGTAGTTTTATCCTAAGTAAAGATGTTGGGGGTGGGACCCACTTTTGATAACCACCCTTGAGAGGATAATGTAGGGTGGGACCCACACGAGCCCAACCCCTCACTTTCCTAACCCCTCTAAACCCTCCATTTAAGTTTTGTTAACTTATCACCTCATTAATTTTATAACATATTATGTTAATAACATAAGTGAGTTAAATGTGTGTTTTGAATTTTCAAACTATTGATGTTCAAAACCTATGTTGGGTTAATAAAATAAGTGGGTGGGTTATTTTATTTTGGGGTTATATGTTCTTGTGGTGGAGACTTGGGAGAGAAAGGAGTATGTTTGAAGTCTTCTTCTTCTTCAACATCGACGAAGAACGTTTACAACATCGTTATTCAAAGAAGAACACCTCTGATGAAGAAAATCGTTCTTCAATGAAGAACATCTTCGACGAAGAATGTGACGTCTTCTTCCAACGATGTTTCCTCTTCGAACGCACCTCGACGACAACGGAATCGACGTTCATTTTCCACGACGCCCGAATTCCGTGATGCTCATCTTCCGAAGCTCGTTAACGTGCTCTGTTCTTGAACCGAGGTAGGGGTTTTATTTATTTATTTGTTCGTGAATACCAACTTGTTGATCTTCAGGGATTTAACCTCTTGTTATCGAATAACGCGAGGGGGTCGGACCGCACAAACACGGACGACCCTCCTCCTTAATTTTTTTATGATTGATTCCTTTCTGGATTGGTTGGGGAAGGTGTGGTGCCGTCGCACCACATGGAATCGAGCGAAAGGAAATGTGTGGTGCCATCGCGTCGTTCCGTGGAAAGAAGTTTAAGAACGCGACGCCGTCGCACCATGTCGAAGAAAACCAAAGTCTCCACGGTCGGAGCGGGGCCGCGACAGAGGGGCGCGGTGTCGTCACACCGCGCCGGACGACAACGGTCGCGGCCCGATCCGGGCCGCGGTGGAGCAGGGTGACTGGTGGTCGGTACCGGGCCGTCGGCGATGGAGCTGGAAGGGGACCGGCCATCGCCGGTCCCGTTGAGCAGAAACTGGCCGGCCAGGTCGGGCCGGTCGGACAAGGGGGAGCTGGGGGAATTAATTCCCCCGGCTGGATTTCAAGCGGCCCCAATTAAGGGGGTCGCCGTTTTCATAAAGGAGGGGCAACACCCCTCACTTGGCATGCGCGGCACAAAGGACGCGCTGGCCGTGCCGCCACGCCGCCGGCCGGGCCGGAATTCCTGGCCAGGCTGGGTCGTCGGTCCGGGTCACCTCTCTGGCCGGGTCGACCCGGTTTGGCCGACCCAGTGGGGTGCTGGTTCGGGCTGGGCTGGGCCCAGACCCCCTATTTTCGGACTGAGTTGGTTCAAACACCCATATCATGGGTTACGGACCTCCGATCGATGCACCGTCAGTTGCGTAGCAATACTTGGAACGAGACAGTTGTTTCGGTATATCACACTCAAGGTTTCAGAATACTTTGGGTTCGGCCAGGTTGGTTCAGATACGAAACCAACTGGGCCCTCGGAGCAGAAACGCTCGTAACTTGAGCTCCGGACGTCCGATTGACATGTCGTCGACTTTGTTGGATTCCTCTTAGTAATACGGATTTTTTGGCTTACTCCGATCGAGGTGTGGATGCAGTCAGAGTGTGGTGGGGTTGGTTCGCTCACGAAACCAACCGGGCCCCTGGAATGAAAAAGCCAATAACTCGCAGATCGGGCGTCTGATTGACGCTCCGTCTGTCTCGTTGCTTTCCTCTTGATGAGAAGGAACTTTTTGCATACTTCTCCCATGTTTTGGTTGCTGTTGGATAGTGGCCGGGTCAGATTGTACACGAAATCCAACCGGGCCCCTAGAACGGAAAGGCTGATATCTTTCAGACCAGACGTCTGTTTGACGGACCGTCAGTGGTGTTGGTGATCACGTTGAGAAACGGTCCCTATGAGTATATCCTATGAGTGTTCGGTGTGCAGTTGAGATACAGCCGGGTTGGTTCGCTCACGAAACCAACCGGGCCCCTGGGATGGAATGACTAATAACTCACAGACCGGGCGTCCGATTGACGCGCCGTCTGTTGCATTGAGACCCCTATGACGAGGCGGTCCTTTGAGACACCTTTTTCTTGGAACATTGATATACATGGAGTTTTGACCAGTAGCTCGTGGAGCGGACCCTCCCAGAGATGAGCGCGCGGAGTGAGTCGACTAGCCTAGTGGACGGAGCGCCCGGTATTTGGCGGCAGACGCACAGCGGACGGAGCGCCTGGTAGTTGGCAGCAGACTCGCGGTACTAGACCGGAGGAGTACCTCTCTAGGATATTAGGGGGAGCGCCCGGTATTTGGCAGCAGACCCACACCGGACAGAGCGCCCAATATTTGGCAGCAGACCCGCGGTACTCGACAGGAGGAGTACCTCAGAGACTTGGATTAGTGAGCAGTACCTCAGAGTCGTGACTGGACCACTCTACACTCCAGAGATGGGGCTCTTCAGCAGTTACGGTTTCGTTGATGAAAATCCTAGTTTGAGCTGACACTTTTGACCTTTGTGTTTACCTCATGATTGAGATGGGTCACTTGACAACATAGGTATATGTATGGGCATATACATGGGTAGTGGTTATTCTTTGATTTCACAATCTTTTTGTTACCTCATGATTGAGATGGGTTACATGATAACTTTGGTATATGTATGGGCATATACCTAAGTAGAGGTTATCTGTTGAGATCTTCTTTGTGGTTATCCTTGTTGGTTTTAGTGAGACCTTGAGGGTCTCGGGGTCTCTACTGAGTATCGTTATACTCACCCCTGCACGGGCTATGCTCGCACCTCGTTGTGTTGGTTACAGACGATGGGTAGTGCTGACAGATGCCGAGTGTTCGAGGACTGGATGGTACCCGGAGGTGGACTACACGACGAGTCAGTACCCGGAGGTGGACTACACGATGAGTTAGTATCTGGAGGAGGACTTCACTGCGAGACGACACACAGAGAAGGTTCACGGGCGAGAGCGTTGAGGAGGCTATCTGTACCTACCCTTGAGGTAGGATCCGTGGCGGGCGATCCAGGAGCTGCGCTATCTGTACCTACCCTTCAGGTAGGATCCGAGGAGGAAGACCCATCAGATGCATCCTTCTTCTAGCTGTTTGACTTTTTTTGTTGTACTTTCGTTTAGTTGTAGCTGCACTTTCAGTTGGGATTGTATTCTGGACCATTTACTTTTCATCACATTCTTTTGTACTTCGTGTTTTGCTTCCACCTGTACTCTTTGCTGTTTTGTTTACTTTTATAAAGGAAACGCCTTCCCAGTTATCAGGATTTACGCCTTTGGTGCTAGTCGCCAGCCCCTGGCCTATGGAAGACGTGATTTGGGTAGTCACGATACGGGCCCCGAGGACGGGTCGTGATAGGAAACAAATTAAGGAGGAACTAGAAAACTCTTAACAAATTAGGGAACTGTGATCTTAAAATAAAAAGAAAAAAAGAAGACCGTGAACCGTAGCCCATCTGTGGGTGTACTCCCTGCTGACTAGGGAGTCTATGCCCTTTTTTCGATCTGATGCACCACGTATCACCCTCCTACGCGGGTGAAGCCCAGACTAACGAACACCCGACCGGTGTCTCCCCTAGGCGATGTTGCTCACACAGAATCCATTGCATACAAACATGGTACGTGGGCTGAACCCGGAGCTACATACCCCCCTGTTATGTAGGATGCCTCTCGGTCTGCGTCCCACCCTGGTACGCAGATGACCTCTCCAGCCGCGTAGCATCCACCTACGCAGAAGGCGCTAATCCTCATACACCCATGTGGCCTACAAACACCTTTGGTGTTCCTATTCCCCAAGTCAGAGAAAATCCCTCCAATCCGGCATGATCCTTCACACCCACCACAATGGCCTATTCACCGGCCCCGAGCAAAGGCCTATTCTGAAGCCACCAGATCCGTATGATGAAATCTCTAAGAACATCATCATGCTACATTGCATTCAAATACCCATGGTAGATGAGGGAAAAGGGGTTGCTCCGGCCCTTGAGTGGGTTCTCAAAAACATTCTTGGGTTCACATACCCACGGTAGTGCGGGGTCCGAGCCCGGGAGTCCCCTTTCTACCTCTCCACTTTCCAGGAGTGGGGGACGCCGCTTGTTTCTTAATTTGACTCCATCGGAGAGTAATTCTACCCTCTTCTGGGGGTGATAGGGCAGCCTCCTTGGTGTTATCACCTAGCCATTCTTACTAGAGGTAGCACCCATGATCCTTCCTACCTCTATAGTGCTACGAACCATGAGGGGCGATGGAAACATGGGTCCCCTTTCACACTCCCTTTGGGATTTGTCACCATCAGGCCTCCATCCTAGATTTATGTCCCAATACCCATTTCTATGGGCCTCTCCATATGTAAGAGCCACTCTGCTTCCCACAGACGCACCTTTCCCGATATGATCGTCAGGTCTCTGTTGCCTCTTGTTTCTCACACCAAGAATGACTCACGTGTGCTTTGAGTAAGCACTGACCCTAATCCCAAACTCACGTGAATGATGAGGAAATTCATCCTTGAATGGTACATAGGAAGCCTTCCTGAGGTTCAAGCCCACCACTCAGTCATTCCAACATCCTTCACGTCGGTTCACCCCCGTCCCGAATGACGTTAAACTATGTCCACAATCCATCACAAACTATGTGGAAATTTATCCATTTCAATGAATGGTACGTAGGAAGACTCCATGAGGATCAATCCCACTAAACCATTGGCCCTGACTACCACCATTTCTGTGTGCCAAGCCACACCATCATGGGGCACATAAGATCGTATGTCCCATATTTCATCCTGCAAGACGCTAATGTGCACTATCGAACTACGTAGATTCTGATTCCTCTCACGAGGAAACATAAAAAGATTGTATTACCGGTTCGATCTGAATTCTCAAGTCAGTATCTATCCCCCCAGGATGACAATAAACTCGAGAGCACCTAGTTATGAGGCTTAATACAATTACCATCTCAATGAGTCCAAAATCCTCGAAGTCATTAATCAAATCAGGGATGGTAAACCTCGGACCTAAATGATTCTGAATCCCTGCATTCAGCTGACCATTGCCAACCCGGAGTAATCCATGGATACTATTATTTGGTATAATCTAATGATTTGTGAACAAATGGACACATCATAAATCAATAAGAGAGTCCCGGAACAGGCAATAACCCCCCCCCCCCAAAGGGTGTGATGAGCCCAACTTCCCATCCTCTCGACCAATGTGAGTTCTTAAGCATCTCTGAACAAATAACCCGTAAAATGCCTGCCTTTTGAAAGAAGGTCCATGTATTTTTGGATAAGGAATCGTTGGGAGTTTTTAAAGGAAGACCGATAGACCCGACATTAGCGATTCAGCGGAGCTCAGCCCTCTGTGAGATCGACAGTTGGGCGCGTCGGTCCACTCCATCTGATTCGTTGCGAAATAGCCTACATATACGTATAATTCAGCACATAGAATCACAAACATTCAATATTAGAACATTGTTCTCCTGATATATATTTCTTATTAAAGTAATACATAGAATATCCCTCTCATTAATTTTATTTTACCATACTTACTGTTTATCAAAACACCATCCATTATTATCATCATTACTACATTATAAAATAGTCGAATCATCTATATCTGAAACATCAAGGGAATTTTCATTCATCCCATATTAATAAAAAATCTATGGGACCCTCTAGATCATGACTTTGCCTCAATCTATGGCCCTAAAAAGAGTCCCTATTTTAAAAGAACTACCAATCGCCAACGGAATCTAAATAATAAATCTAGGTTGGGGGAAAAGGGATACATCAAAAATGACTATATGGGGTTAATATTTGGATGAAATGATCTGAATGCATTGGAAAGCATGGTTTTGAATCAGTTTCGATCAATTATTTTCTAAAAGATAAATTGTGATAATGCACATTTATTGATATTTTATACCACAACATTGTTTAGGGATTCATAGACTATCCCAAGCCGCAAAATGACCTTTTCTTCATCATTCATAACCCAACAGAACATGACATGGTGAGAGTACATTTGTTCAAACAATTATTCATGTAGCATAAAAATAAATATTTTTAATTGGAAATGATTGAGCTAAAAAATTTATATTTTATTCTTTCCCAACATTAGAGACACTCTTATTACAACTTCCTAATTTTTTTGTCTAACAGGTCCATGATGCTCGAGAGAAAAAAATTTTAGTTCGACCTAAAATCAATGTGATCCAAATATATTTATTATGTTTGTTAACCAAATTAATAAAATAGACCAAACAAAGATTATCCATTCTACAATCAGTCTCAATCGAGGTGATTGAAATATCCAATTTGGAATATTTACAAAAATGTATGGATGCTTTTTAATATTTTTGGAAAAGTTATAAAATAGTTATGAATTTTTAAAGTGTACCCCATGAGAAAATGAAATATAACATTGGAAAAAGAATATATGATAAATAGGTGGTCATCATCCTGTATACCTTTCCCCCATGAAATAGGTTTTCTTTATATTCCACAAGTATTAAATTATGAAAAACACCAGCAATCAAGTCATAGTGGAAAGGGGAATGTGTGTCCCCATATCTGAGCCGGACCGTCTGGGAGAAGAATTGAGTTAGAGTATCATTGATATTGATCATCAAGGATACTAAAGATTTTTTTTAATTTGAATCAGGTGAATAATAATATTATAATACTCTGTTTCTCTAAATAAAAAATTATGTAACCACAATTTGTAATTTTCGATAACTTAAAATCATAATGAATTATAAATAACTAATTATAGTTGAATGAATTTTATTTTGAATTATTGAAACAGATTCACAGAGTAGCTTATTATTGATTTATTGTCATTATAATATGCATGTGATTCAACCAGGCATTCTTCTGAGAAAATTCAACAATAATCGACGAAGGGTAACTCTTTTTTCAAAATGGTTTCATAATATATTAACTTTATAAACCACATATAAATCATGAGGTAATGAATTTCAAAAGCCTTAACTTCTCACTAAGACACATTTCTTTTGATGCAATATAAATAATATGTACATGCAGTTTAATGGTATTAACTCACATACAATAGGTAATGAGAGGTCTGATTCATCCATGATGTATGAGGGGGAGTAGCAAAGAGGTTTACATCCACGAGAGAACCTGAATGGGGAAAATAAAGAATTCCCCTAAGTGAAGAAATTATATAGATAAATAAAAATTCAGTGCTTTTCAAAAAAATTAGATATTTTTTAGTCTAATCAGTGTGAAAATAATAACCACTAAAAAAGGTAGGTGTTGTCAATTCTAATTTTTGCAATAATAAAACATATCTTTATTAGTGAACAAATTATATTGGATAAAATCTACATTTATCAGTGCTATTATTTAATAGCTGATATATATTGTTTTACGATCACTTTTATCTTATATAGCTGATAAAATATATTTAAATAAAAATTAAAACATATTGGGATAATATATATTAAATTCGAATTATTTCATAATAAATTTATAATATTTAACCTTATTAATGAATATACAATCATAAATGCATGATTTAAAAATTTAGTGAAATTGAATAATGAGAATCCAATAGTATTAAAAAATATTAAAACAATTGTTATGTTTTATTAGTGATAATAATTATTATATTAACACTATAATTGAATATATATTAAAATTAATATAAATTCATAGTGAAATTTTTTAAACACTTAAAATTAAAAAAATTAAAAGAATTATTACATGAATTTTGAACACGTAATAAGAATTAATGAAAATATTTAAAATTCATTTAAATAAAATTATTATATTGATTTAAATCTTTTAAAAAAATATTACCACATAAAAAAATAAATTAAATGGGAATTTAGAATATAAATTAAAAACATGTTATTAATATTAAGACATTGTTTATAGTTATGTTAAATTTAAAATAGAAATTTAATTAATTGTAATCACCTAAAAATGAATAGAATCTTAATATATGAATTCAATTATATTAATTATATGAATTTTAAACATTTTTTGGGAATTTCACCATAATATATGAAATTGAATAAAAATTAATCATATAAATAAATAACATTCTTATAAAATTAAAACTAATAATATAGTTATGTATAAATAATAATTAGAGAAGGACTTAATTCCAAAAATATTAAATACATGTAAATATTAAAAATTAATCATCAATATTCCATGAAATCATAATAAAAATAATCAAATAAAAATTAATAAGTTAAAAAAATTAATAAGTGAATCTATAATATTAATTATATCTATTACAGACACATAATAAAAAGGGTTAGTATCATTGCATGCCCCTTGGGGGATTTACATCTCATGTGGTGACTCAGGAATGAAGAGACATGGGTAGGATGCAGGAAAGCGGTGATGCAGGAATGACGTAGGATGGTGATACAGACTGGAAGATGTAGTCATGAGGATACACCAAGCCTTGAGGCTCATTTATTTAGACACTTGTCCATGGGCCTACGGTCTATGTAATAGATCTTCTTCAACCTATTTAGAAAGTGGAATTTTATTTCATATAAAGAATAAAAAACATTTAGATAATAAATGAATAAAAATGAATAAAATAATTAAATAAAAATAATATAATCGAGGATAGAAATACACCAAAACACACACACACCTCACCCACCGACCAATTGGACGACCATAACCCCCCCCCCCCAGGGAAATGAAACCTATATTCAATATTCCTATAGACCTCCATTTTTGTTGATATTGGCCCTAAGACCCACAAAAATATTCTGTAGACCACTATGGCCCATAGGCACCTACATTATCATGCACCATTATAGGATTTATCACAACAGGTTGGGCCTCCATCAAAACCAACAATTGACATTCCCCAACCACGCTTTTCACATCCATTATCTCACATAACTTCATAGAGTATTGTCATAGATGACAGTACGACCACCACCCTCACCATCTACTGTGTGTTTTCTGATCGCAATCAGCTGCCATCAAATCATAGAACCACATCAGCTCTCTGAGCTTCACAAACATGTCGACCTTTCATTCAATGATATCGCTTAATACCTCTAATGTTGAAATCACCGTCGTGTGAGGCAGTCATCAGCAATAGAGCGTCAAAGTCGTCACTCTTGGGGACACTATCAAGGAATTCCACCAATATTAGCAATGAAGATTTTTCTCCCATCCTATACCCTCAATCTATTCATCCTATGCATTGGCCACTGCCCATGAAAACTACTGCTTGAGACACGTAGAGATCCTTGCACCAACACCTCCATCCAAATGTCACCATTTTTCGAAGGCTTGAACTATCGAGACTGCAAACCACAATATTTAGTGATCCCATTAGTCATTGCAGGACATTTTTAAGAACATCCCCATCATTTTCATTAGTTTAAATAACCACCAAAATTGTGTTATGGATGACTTACGATGGTGTTAATTTTAGGGAAAAATGGTTTGTGTTGGAGATGGTCTTAGAGAAATCATTTATATAGATTATAAACATAATAAAAACATAAAATCATAATAAATAAAAATGAATAAATATTGAACATAAAATTTAAAAACATATTTAAAATATTGAAGCTTATTGAATAAATATGTATAAATTTTAAAAACTGGTTAAATTTCATAAATATTGAAAAAATATTAACTATCTAAAATGATAAAAATAATAATGAAATAATATTAAAATTGCATAAATTCAATTGAAAAAATTACTGAAAATTTTAAAAAAAAATTATAAAACATTAATTACATGAATTTCAAACAGATAAAAATGAATAAAATTAAATAAATATATATTATTATTACCATTAATTATTGTAGTACGCTCTTTATTACTTTTATAGAGAATATATTATAACTTATTAACCAATATAATTTGTAATAATTTTTATTAATTTTTAATTTATTATTAATTTATTAAATATATACGTATTTAAATTTGTATAAATAAATATAAAAACTGAATATATTTAAAAAAATTATTATATTATTATATCATAATATTGAATAATTTATTGAAAAAAAAATTAGATATTAAAAACAAATGAATAATATTTATTCAATAAAAATACATACTTGTACGCACGTACAGTCATATATACATACATGTACTCATACATTGAAAATATAACCATACAAATATTGGAAGACACATACAGATACTCATAAACATTGGCAAAAGCATATAAACATATAGATACATGTATGTAGACAAACACATACATACAATTACATACCCATGAATGCAAATTCATACATATCTATACATACACATATCAACATACAGATACATTCTCGACAAATTCAAATACAAAAAAATACGCATGTATATACACATGAAAATGTATATTCACACACATACACATGAATTTTCATATACATACACATCCATTCAATTATATACATGCATGTGCACATACATACACATATATACATATTACTATATACCCACATACAACATTAACATACTCATATACACATATGCATGCACATCTAGATGTACATAATCGTGACATCATATATAAACATATACATACACTCTCACACACACAAATAAACACATATATATTGTTATATACATACACATTCTTGTACACATACACATATTTATAACATACACATAAAATTACATACATTACTATACTCAGACACACACACACACACAAACCATAAACATTCATAAACCCACACACACACAACACTACATGAATTTTTCATACACAATCAACACATACATAGACACACAATACAAACAAGAAGAAACAAATGCATATAGATATATTATAAAATGTTATATATTCCATATATATATATATATTATATTTAAAAATATATACTAGGTGAAATATAAATATTATATATATATATATATATATATTAACATATTCAATGTTTCATTTTGCAACAATAAACAAAAATTTCTCATAATTATAAGACTTTTATCAGTGATAGAAAAAATATTAGATAATGGAAAAAAAATTTAGTTATTTTCTTTCAGAAACATTGAATGTTTCAAAATATAAAGTAGTGTAACATGAATATAAAAAATAAGGAATTTATAATTGGTGAAATTTAAATATAATGGATTGATAAAATAAATTGAGAATTATCAATAAGAATTGTATTAATAAAACAATGACTTATAACATGATAGTCAAATATACCATATGAAAATAATTAATTTTTTCATTACTATTGGAAAAAAATACATTAATTTCTATAGATGTTTTTTCATGATAGATAACTCAACATCTGAAATCGACTGTCTGGTGGTGCATGTTTGGAGGTAGAGAGATATCGAAGTGTGCCCCTTAGGTCAGATAATTCATCAATCATTTCAAATTTGGTCCCATCCTATTATAATTTCGGTGTTACTGTGATACATCCTCAATAATGGTGATGTTAGGTGGCATTGTCGATGGGGCACCTGGAAGGATTAATAAAAAAGGGAGGTGACAGACATATCCATCCTCCCCATGTCTGGCGAGGTAGGTTGTGTGGATGGGACACCATGACAGGTCACGATCGAGACTTTCTTTATAGGGGATATTAATGGCAAAGGTTCTGTGAGCAGTGA
This sequence comes from Viscum album, assembly GCA_963277665.1. Taxonomy (NCBI): domain Eukaryota; kingdom Viridiplantae; phylum Streptophyta; class Magnoliopsida; order Santalales; family Viscaceae; genus Viscum; species Viscum album. The sequence continues at coordinate 352,312,350 of OY728152.1, read as the reverse complement.
AAACGGGGTTGGGAAATGACCCATCATTGATTTTATCTGAGATCAATGATTATTTCAGGATAAAAAAGATCAAGAAAAATAGTCTCCATGGAATATAATCAATTATTTTGTTAAAAAGGAAGAGGCTCAAAACAATTTGAGTATACATTTCACATCTTATTTATAATTAATTTTATTAATTTCTCAATGAAAATAATACTTGGATCATTGGTAATTTGAACATTGATGATGTTGATATTCCGGAATGTCCTTTCCAAACTATATTGTTGAGATTTTAGGGTTCCAAACTAGAATCCCTCTATAAGTGATCTACATGTGCTTCAATGCCCTCCGATCGACAATGCTCATTCTCCCAATGCTAGCTCGGTGAAGCGAGTGTTTTGTGTCGATCATTATTGGTCTATTTCTTTCTGCCTCAAAGAACATCTCTCATTTTTGAGATGGGTTGGAAGATGATTTAAGAGAGAAACTGTTTAGCTCAACAAATATAATTTCATCGGGTGTGAGGTTCAGTATATGAAATAATAGACGTACACGTCTATTTATTGACCTGGGACATAAACTACAAAATTAAATTGTTTACGTAAAATTAAATAAATTCAGAAAGGTATAAGAAACCCATTAGTTTAATAACAATACCACATCATTATTTATTGTTTTCCCACTTTCACAAATTGGAATAAATAAATTTCAACGTCAAAAAATAATAGTAGGGTTATTATTATATTAATTTGTGCCAACAAGTTTAATAATAATTCAGTAGCTTTAAAATAATTATTTTACTACAAGACTATACTTGGTCCCCTCAAACTCTACATACAATTACTGAACAAACAAATAAATAAATATTTAATTTATTCACTTAAATAAATATTTTATTTACAAACTATTAAAACAATTATCAAATATTCAATAAAATAAATAAATATATTTTACCCACAATCTGATGAATATATATTTATTTAATTTATGAAATCAATTTAACATAAATACTATTATTCCAATGTATGGATAATAATATTTATCAATTAAATTCATATAGAATTTAACCCAGACCCCCATAATCACATATTGTCTGGCCCTCTAGGATTCATTCTCGTTGGCATTAAGCGGGATCGCCTAATGTTTGTGAGTACTGTCTAGCAACGGCTCAAGGCACTAAAGAGAAAGAACATAAAGTCACAACAACGACATTCTCATAAGAACTCTCACAGTGTAATATAATCCCTTTGTATCGATATCTCATCAAGAAGGTTTCATGATAGTGTTATAAATTTTTTTTGTTTGAAACGTTGTTATTTTACAACCGAATATAAACTCTTCATTACCCCATGGACATGGAATTTCACACAATTGTTCTATTTCAATAAATGGTCCAATATATCAACATCCATAAATGGAAAGCACAAACCCTTAAATGAATTATCCATTAATAGCATTCCACTCATTGTGCACCCATCATATCCTACATCCCTCCAACTGTTTGTGTGACGATTTTCTTTTGTAAATCAATGTGTGTGAGTCGTGACATGTATTAACGATAATATTATAGTCTATGTATATTAAAAGAACTCAAATATTTGAATATATAATGAATCCAAAACACGAAGAATTCCTATTAGAGGGTCCATTTCCATAATCTCTTATCTATGAGATTAACATGTGAAAACCTTGCGAGACGAAATTCCATCATCGTATAGGTACTCACACCTAAAAACTTTCGTGATATGATTACCATAATTGTATTTAATCCATCCATTGAAAAACATTTAAGAATATTGTTTTCTCATTTTAATGTTCTCATCTTAGTGGGGAACTTCCACAACCTTATCAGTGCAACAAATACTTTTGGACATTATTACATCATAGTCATGCATAAAAATTAACAATGTGTAATAAGATTTTTAATATTGGAATAAATTAAGTATCCATGTAATCAATTTATAACCAATTGGTTCTTAGAAACCTACTCTTACAAACTACAACTTTGACTAAAGCCAATTTCCAACGATATTCAGTATGATAGACATCACATGGTGATCATTGTTTCTACTATGTTTAGGATTTTTTCAAGGGGTCTGCATCGTTTTCTTCCGTGGAAATAATTGTCACGGCCCATCCCCTAGGGCTCATGTTTTGACTACCCCATACCATCCTTCCATATGCTCGGGGTTGGCGAATACCACCAAAAAGGAATTTCCCAAAATGGGAAGGAATTGTCTGAAAACCTATACACACATTGACATGGTACACTGCACCAAAGTAAAACACAAAAGAATAAGAAAGGAGCAACCACATATAAAAAACACCAGAGAGTGTAAAATTTATTAGTAAAGTAGATGGACCAAAATACAACCCCAATTAAAATGGAATTATAGTAAAAGGGAATAAAACAACTTCTGAGGTCATCCGCGATGGATCCTATTAGAACGGTAGGTACATCTCATCACTACAACTCACCATACCAATCAGTCATCTCTGTACATATCCATGTTCGGGCTCATTGATACTCATTCAGAATTTTCTATCATTTAGACATGACACAAATATGTGTGGAAAAAGCCGGTTCAACGATGAATATAAAAATACACAGTTGGGACCCGATGACCCTCAATCGTATCTCAGAATTCCACAAAGGAAAATACACAATGAATGATCTCAATCACAAAGCACAATGAAAATGATATCTCACACGTGGTTTAACTTATGTATAGAGTGAAAATGTTTAATCATAATGCTAGATAATATTATTCTACCATGAGGCTCTTTTATTTCCCAATATAGGATGGCTCGATGTTGAGCCACACATGATATCTTAGTGCTAACACTCACACAATAACTTAGTGTTGATCCACCCAAGATAGATCGGTGATGATCCACACAAAATCGCTTGGTGTTGATCCACATAGGATCCCACAGTGCTGATCCACACATGATCGCGCAGTGCTGATCCACACAAGATCTCTCAGTGCTGATCCATAGAGTATCACTTAGTGCTGATCAATACATGATCTCTATTCATTCTTCATGTCTCTATCCGCCACTAGATTATCATACAAAGCATGATTGATTCTGGTAGGATCCTGTCCTCAAGCCGTCAGTTGTATTTCAACCAGCATGATAGGTGGTCATCATCTTGTATACTGTTCCCCCATGAAATAGGTTTTCTTTATATTCCACAAGTATTAAATTATAAAAAACACTAGCAATCAAGTCACAAAGGAAAGGGGAATGTGTGTCCCCATATCTGAGCCCAACCATCTGGGAGAAGAATTGAGTGAGAGTATCATCGATATTGATCATCAAGGATATTAAATATTTTTTTAATTTGAATCAGTTGAACAATAATATTATAATACTCTGTTTATCTAAATAAAAATTATGTAACCACAATTTTTAATTTTATATAACTAAAAATTTTAAGGAATTATAAATTATTAATTGTATTTGAATGAATTTTATTGTGAATTATTGAAAAATATTCACAGAGTAGCATGTGATTGACTGTTTGTTATTATTGTATGCATGTGATTCAACCAGGAATTCTTATGAGAACATTAAACAATAATCGAGGAAGGGTAACTCTTTTTTCAAAATGGTTTCATATTATGTTAAATTTATAAACCACGTATAAATCATGGGGTAATGAATTTCAAAAGCCTTAAGTTCTCACTAAGAAACATTTTTTGTGATACAATATAAATAATATGTACATGCAATTTAATGATATTTACTCACATACAGTAGGTAATGAGAGGTTTGATTCATCCATGATGTATGAAGGGGAGTAGAAAAGAGGTATACATCCACGAGAGAGCCTGAATGGGGAAAATAAAGAAGTCCCCTAAGTGATGAAATTATATAAATAAAAAAAAATTCAGTGCTTTTCAAAAAATGTAGATATTTTTTAATCTAATCAGTGTGAAAATAATAACGACTAAAAAAGGTAGGTGTTGTTAATTCAAAATTTTGCACTAATAAAACATATCTTTATCAGTGATCAAATTCTATTGGATAAAATCTACATTTATCAGTACTATTATTATATAGCTGATATATATTGTTTTTATGATCACTTTTTTCTTATATATCTAATAGAAAATATTTTTAAAAAAATTAAAATAAAATAGGATAATATATATTAAATTTGAATTATTTCATAATAAATTGAAAATATATAATCTTATTAATGAATATAAAATCTTAAATTCATGATTTAAAAAATGAGTTAAATTGAATAATCAGAAGCAAATAGTGTTAAAAAATATTAAAACAATTTTTATATTTTATTAGTGATAATTATTATTATATTAAAACTATAATTGAATATATATTAAAATTAAGATGAATTCATAGTAAAATTTTTTAAATACTAAAAATATAAAAAAAATAATTTAAAATAATAATTACATGAATTTTGAACATGTAATAAGAATTGATGAAAATATTAAAAAATTAATATAAATAAAATAATTATATTGATTTAAATCTTTTAAAAAATTACTACCACTAAAAAAAATAAATTTAATGGGAATTTATAATATAAATTAAAAACATGTTATTAATATTAAGACATTGTATATAGTTATGTTAAATTTCAAATAGAAACTGAATTAGTTGTAAACACCTAAAAAATGAATAGAATCATAAAATATGCAGTCAATTATATTAATTATATGAATTTTAAAAATTTTATTGGAATTTCACCATAATATATTAAATTGAATAAAAATTAATCATATAAATAAATAACATTATTATAAAACTTAAACTAATAAAATAGTTATGTATAAATAAATATTAGAGAAGGAATTAATTCCATAAAATATTAAATACATGTAAATATTAAAAATTAATAATCAATATTCCATGAAATCATAATAAAAATAACTAAATAAAAATTAATAAGTTTTAAAAATTAATAAGTGAAACTATAATAGTAATTATATCTATTCTATACACATAATAAACATGGTTCGAATCATGGCATGCCCCTTGGGGGATTTACATCTCATGTGGTGAATCAGGAATGAACTGACATGGGTAGGATGCCGGAAAGCGGTGATGTAGGAATTACGTAGGATGGTGATGCAGACAGGAAGATGTAGTCATGAGGATACACCGAGACTTCAGGCTACTTTATTGAGACACTTGTCCATGGGCCTATGGGCTATGTAATAGATCTTGTTCATCCTAGTTAGAAAGTGGAATATTTTTTCATAACAAGAATACAAAACATTTAGATAATAAATGAATAAAAATGAATAAAATAATTAAATATATATAATATAATTGCAGATAGAAATACACCAAAACATACACATACCTCACCCACCGACCAATTGGACGACCCTAACCCCCCCAGGGATATGAAACCTATATTCAATATTCCTATAGACCTCCATTTTTTTGATATTGGCCCTAAGACCCATAAAACTATTCTGTAGACCACCATGGCCCATAGGCACATGCATTATCATGCACCATTATAGGATTTATCACAACAGGTTGGGCCTCCCTCAAAACCAACAATCGGCATTCCCCAACCACGCCATTCACATCCATTATCTCGCATAACGTCATAGAGGATTCTCATAGATGACAGTCCAACCACCACCCTCACCGTCATCTGTGTGTTTTCTAATCGCAATCATCTGCCATCAAATATTAGAACTACATCAGCTCTCTGAGCTTCACAAACATATCGAACTTGCACTCAATGTTATTGCTTAACACCTCCAATGTTGAAATCACCGCCGTGTGAGGCAGTCATTATCAATAGAGCGTCATAGTCGTCACTCTTGGGGACACTGTCAAGGAATACCACCAATATTAGCAATGATGATTTTTCTCCCAACATACACCCTCAATCGTATCATCCCATGCATTGGCCACCGCCTATGAAAACTACTGCTTGAGACACATAGAGATCCTTGTACCAACACCTCCATCCAAATGTCACCATTTATCGAAGGCTTTCACTATCAAGACTGCAAACCACAACATTCAGTGATCGCATTAGTCATTACAAGACATTTTGAAGAACATCCGCATCATTTTCATTAGTTTAAATAACCACCAAAATTGTGTTAGGGATGGCTTATGATGATGTTCAATTTTAAGGAAAAATGGTGTGTGTTGGAGATGGTCTTAGAGAAATCATTTATATAGATTTCAAACATGTTAAAAAAAATAAAAACATAACAAATAAAAACTAATAAATATTGAACATATAATTTAATAACATATTTAAAATATTTAATCTTATTAAATAAATATGTATAAATTTTCAAAACTGGTTAAATTTCATAAATATATAAAAAATATTAACTATATAAAATAAAAAAAATAATAATGAAATAATATTAAATTTCCATAAATTCAATTGAAAAAATTACTGAAAACATTAAAAAAAATTCAAAAACATTAATTACATGAATTTCAAACATATAAAAATGAATAAAATTAAATAAATATATATTATTATTACCACTAATTATTATAGTATACTCTTTATTAATTGTAAAAATAATATATTAGAAGTTATTATCAAATATAATTTTTAATAATTATTAATAATTTTTTATTTTTTATTTATTTATTAAATATATATATTTAAATTTTTATAAATAAATATAAAAACTAAGTATATTAAAAAAATTATTAAATTATTATATAATAATATTGAATAATTTAATGAAAAAATTGAGATATTAAAAAGAAATGAATAATGTTAAATCAATAAACATACATACTTGTACGCATGTACTGTCGTATATACATACATGTACTCATACATTGAAGATATAACCATACAAATATTGGAAGACACATATAGATAATCATCAACATAGGCATAGGCATTTAAACATATAGATACATGTATGCAGACAAACACATACATACAATTACATACCCATGAACGCAAATTCATACATATCTATACATACACATATGAACATACAGATACATTCTAGACAAATTCAAATACAAAAAAAATACACAGGTATATACACATGAAAATGTATATGCACACACATACACGTGAATTTTCATATACATACACATCCATTCAATTATATACATGTCTTTTCACATACATACACATATATACATATTACTATATACCCACATACAACATTAACATACTCATATACACATATGCATGCACATCCAGATGTACATAAATGTGACATCATATATAAACATATACATACCCTCTCACAGACACAAACAAACACATATATCTTCCTATATAAATACACATTCTTGTACACATACACATATTTATAACATACACATAAAATTACATACATTCCAATACTCAGACACAGACACACACACACATACAAACTATAAACATACATAAACCCACAGACACACAAAACTACATGAATTTTGCATACACAAACAACACATACATAGACACAAAATACAAACAAAAAGAAACAAATGCATGTAAATATATTATTAAATGTTATATAATCCATATATATATATATATATTATATTTAAAAATATATACTAGGTGAAATATAAATATCATATATATATATATAAATAAAAATATATATATTAACTTATTCAATGTTTCATTTTGCAACAATAAACAAAAATTTCTCATAATTATAGGACTTTTATCAATGGCAGAAAAAATATTAGATAATGGAACAATTTTTTTATTTATTTTCATTCAGAAACATTGAATGTTTCATAATATAAAGTAGTGTAACATGAATATAAAAATAGGGAATTTATAATTGGTGAAACTTTAAATATAATGGAATGATAAAATAAATTGAGAATTATCAATAAGCATTGTATTTATAAAACAATGAATTATAACATGATAGTTAAATATAACATATGACAATAAGTAATTTTTTTTATTACTATGGGAAAAAATACATTAATTTCTATAGTAGGGTTTTCATGATTGATAACTCAACATCTAAAATCGATTGTCTGGTGGTGCGTGTTTGGAGGTAGAGAGATATCGATGTGTGCCCCTTTTGTCAGATACTTCAACAATCAATTCAAATTTTGTCCCATCCTATTATACGTTCAGTGTTTCTATGATACATCATCAATAGTGGTGAAATATATGTAGGGGATGAAGAGTCATTCACAAACACCTCCATCCAAACGGGTTTCTTCTTGGGTGGGAATTTATAGGGGAGGAAACTGCCATATCCAACTTCCCCCATCTTGCCTAGTTGGCGTTGTCAATAGGGCATCATGGAAAATCGTCTGAGAAATGGAAGTGGAGGTGGTATGAATAGTTGATGGAGCATCGTGGAAGATCATTTTAGAATCGGTAGTGAAGGAGGGCAGTGACCATTGTAGGCATTGTTGATGTGGTGTAGTGGTAGATGGTCTAAGAAAGGGTGGTGATGTCAGTTGGCATTGTCGATGGGGAACATGGCAAGATTAATAAAAAGGGATGTGACAGAAATAACCATCCTCCACATTTCTGGCGTGGTAGGTTGTGTGGATGGGTGACCATGACAGGTCACGGCCAGGACTTTCCTTATAGGGGATATTAATGGTGAAGGTTCCGGGAGCAGTGAAAATGGGGTTTGGAAAGGACCCATCATTGATTTTAACTGTGATCAATGGTTATTTTAGGATCAACAAGATCAATAAAAATAGTCTCCATGGAATATAATCAACGATTTTGTTAAAAAGGAATAGGCTCAAAACCATTAGAGTAGACATTTCACATCTTATTTATAATTATTATTTTTTAATTTCTCAATGAAAATAATACCTAGATCAATGGTAATTTGAAAGTTGATGATGTTGATATTCTGAAATGACCTTTCCAAATTATATAGTTATGATTTCAGGGTTCCAAGCTTGAATCCCTATAGATGTGATCTATATGTGCTTCAATGGCCTCCGATCGATAATGCTCATTCTCCCAGTGCTAGCTCGGTGAAGCGAGTGTTTTGTGTCGATAGTTATTGATCTATTTTTTTTGCTTCAAAGAACATCTCTCATTTTTTATATGGGTGGGAAGATGATTTGAGAGAGAAACTGTTTAGCTCAACAAATATAATTTCACCGGGTGTGAGGTTCGGTATACAAAAAAATAGGCGTACACATCTATTTATTGACATCAGACATCAATTACAATATTAAATTGTTTACGTACAATTATATAAATTCAGAAATTTATAGGAAAACCATTATTTTAATAACAATACAACGTCATTATTTATTGATTTCCCACTTGCACAAAATGGAATAAATAAATTTCAATGTCAAAAAATAATAGAAGGGTTATTATTATATTAATTTGTGCCAACATGTTTAATAATAATTCAGTAGCTTTAAAATAATTATTTTACTACCACACTAGCCTTGGTCACCTCAAACACTACATACAATTACTGAAAAAACAAATAAATAAATATTTAATTTATTCACTTAAATAAATATTTTATTTACAAACTATTAATTTTTTTTTAAATATTCAATAAAATAAATAAATATATTTTACCCACAATATGGTGAATATATATTTATTTTATTTATGAAATCATTTTAACATAAATAAAATTATTCCAATATATTAAGAATAATATTTATCAATTAAATTCATATAGAATTGAACCGAGACCCCCATAATCAGATAGTGTTTGACCCTCTAGGATTCATTCTCGTTGGCATTAAGTGGGCTTGCCTAATGTCCGTGAGTAGTGTCAAGCAACGGGTGAAGGCTCTCAAGAGAAAGAACATAAAGTCACAACAACGACATTCTCATAGGAACACTCACTGTGTAATATAATCCCTCTGTCCCAATATCTCATCAAGAAGGTTTCAAGATAGTGTTATAAATTTTTTTGTTTGAAACATCGTTATTTTACAACTGAATATAAACTCGTCATTAGCCCATGGACATGGAATTTCACAAAATTGTTCTATTTCAATAAATGGTCCAATATATCAACATCCATAAGTGGAAGGTACAAACCCTTACTTGAATTATCCATTAATAGCATTCCAATCATTGCGCACCCATTATTGCCTACATCCCTCCAACTATATGTGTGACGGTTTTCGTTCGAAAATTAATTTGTGTGAGTCGTGAAATGTATTAATGATAATATTATAGTCTATGTATATTACAAAAACTCAAATATTGGAATATCTGATGAATCCAAAACAAAAGGAATTCCTACTAGAGGGTCTATTTCTATAATCTATTATCTATGAGATTAACATGTGAAAACCATACGAGAGGAAATCCCTTCTACGCATAGGTTCTCAAACATAAAAACTTTCTTGATATGATTCCCATAATCATATTTCATCCATCCATTGAACAATATTTAAGAATATTGTTTTCTCATTTTAATGTTCTCATCTTAGTTGGGAACTTCCACAACATTATCAATGCAACACATACTCTTGGACATTATTACATCAGAGTAATGCATAAAAATTAACAATGTGTAATAATATTTTTGATATTTAAAAAAATTAATTATCTACGTAATCAATATATAACCAATTGGTTCTTAGAAACTGACTCTTACGAACTACAACTTGGACTAAATCCAATTTCCAACGACATTCAGTATGATAGACCTCACATGGTGATCTTTGTTTCTACTTTGTTTAGGATTTTGTCGAGGGGTCTGCACTGTTGTCTTCCGTAGAAATAATTTTCATGTCCCATCCCCTGGGGCTCATATTTTGACTACCCCATACGATCCTTCCATATGCCATGCATTGGAAACTACCACCAAAAAGAAATTTCCCTAAATGGGAAGGCATTTTCTGAAAACCTATACACACATTGATAGGGTACACTGCACCCAAGTAAAACACAACAGAATAAGAAAGGAGAAACCACATATAAAAATCACCAGAGAGTGTAAAATACAGTACTAAAGTAAATTGACCCAAATAACACCCCAATTAAAATATAATTATAGTAAAAGGGAATGAAACAACTTCTGAGGTCGTCTGTAATGGATTTTATTAGAACGGTAGGTACATCTCATCAATATAGCTCTCCACACCAATCATTTATCTCTATACATCTCCATGTCTGGGATCCTTGATACTCATTCAGAATTGACTATCATTAACACATGACACACGTAGGTGTGGACGAAGCCCGTTCAACGATGAATATAAAAATACACAGTTGGGACCCTGTGACCCTCAATAGTATCTCAGAATTCCACAAAGGAAAATCCACAATGAATGATCTCAATCACAAAGCACAAAGAAAAAGATATCTCACACCAGGTTTACCTTTTTTATAGAGTGAAAATTTTTAATCATAATGCTAGATCATTTTATTCTACCATGAGGGTCTTTTATTTCCCAATAGAGGATGGCTCGATGCTGAGCCACACATGATATCTTAGTTCTATCACTCACACAATCACTCAGTGTTGATCCACACAAGATCGATCAGTGATCATCCACACAAAATAGCTTGGTGTTGATTCACATAGGATTTCACAGTGCTGATTCACACATGATCACACAATGCTGATCCACACCAGATCTCTCAGTGCTGATCCATAGAGAATCACTTAGTGCTGATCCATACATTATCTCTATTCATTATTCATGTCTCTGTCAGCCACTAGATTATCATACAATGCACGCTTTATTCTGGTAGGATCCTGTCCTCAAGCCTTCAGTTGTATTTCAACCAGCACGATGTCCCACGAAGCAGTAATGCAGTGAACATCCATGATATAAATTTTTGAAAACAAAAAATAGTGAGTTAACCGGACACTGGGTCTGTGAGTTATAGAAATTTTAGTGCTAAGGGCCCAGTTGGATTCATGGTCAATTCAACCCAGTTGGTCTCCAATTCCCTCCAAAACTCATGTGGATTATTGAAAAAAAAATCCCATTCCTAAGGGTTCTGGAGCCATAGGCGGTTCAGTAAATGTATCTTTCTATTAGTAGGTACTCTCATTTATGATTAACTGGCCCGAAAAGGGATTGGGTTTGGCCTAACCCAATTTGGCTGCTCCAGGTTCGGCTTACTGGGTTGTGGGTTAGGCCCTTCCCACCTAGTTGGACATTGTCTGTCGGGTCGCAGAACCACCTAGACAACTGTCAGAGAGCAGAAGTCTGCTCCCCTTCATGAATATCTGATCATTGAGGATTTTTAATGGGAGGCATTGGATGGAACCGCACAACATGGTCAGTTCTCTCAGATAGTTCTCCCACTGGACCCACATGGGCCATGGTCAACCATTCACCGTGGCTCAAAGCTGTCGTCTACCTCTGTGATGTGTTGTCGCGTCGTGCTTCCAGGTGATAATGCAGTAGGCGTGGTCTGGTCGACCCTTCTGTCTATTAATGATAAGAGATTTGGCCCTCCTCCACGGCGTGCTTCCAGGACAAGACTTCATTATCAATGGTGCTGGTGTCGGCTAGCCACCCTTGTCCACCACGACTCATTTGGGCGTCGCCTCTTCTTCGCTGCTGGTAGGTCCTGGCCACCGCCTTCTCTAGTCGCTGGCACTGCCGCACCACTGAAGCGTCCTCGAGACTCCGGTGAAGCTTTGTAGGTCAGTTTCTTCTACTGACTGTGCCATTAGGCCACCTGGGATGCTTCCATCTCTGCTTGGCTCCCGGGTTTTCCTTGTCACATTTTTCCTCGGTCATCCGAGAGTAAACACAACCAAACCAAGAATGGAAGATGTTCACAAATATGTTTATATTTTAAAATATACAAAACTATTCTTATCTGGAGTTATATATTTTCATTGATACTTCTAAATAATTAGTTTATGTATATTATCTCATTATCTTCATGTCATAAATGGATCACAATATTTTCTATAATCCTACTTAAGTACACAGTTTAATGATCAATTATTGTAATATCCTGCTTGAGTCCCCAAAAAATGGATATATATGCATTATATATTGAAATATGTTAATATAATTTTTGAATCCTCGTTTGACATAATATAATTTTATGGTGTTTTTAATTATATATAATATTAGTTTTCATGATGCGATTTGAATTATTAGTGAATTTAATGTTCATAACATCTATGTGGTATTTCGGAAAATCATTATTTGGAGCTTCTAATCATACATATAGGGAATAAGAGTTCATAATTTCAAGAATATCATTATAAGAAACACAATATAGATTATGTAAGAGAATATAAATTAGATAATTTTATTTTTTATCTCAAATGATGATGTGTTGGAAGTGTGTGATATATGTTTATTTATAGATTAATAACCAACATTTATCTCATGGATGATTGATTGGAAAAAATAATTCATGTATGTATAAAAAAATAATTTATATAAAACAGAAACACGTAATGAAATTTCTTTATAATCATAAAAGAAAGCGATATTGAACTAGATCAAACACATGGATAGAGTTTCTAATTATAATTTCTTCCGGTATGATGATGATATTATTGGTGAAATACATTATATTTATTTAAAACCTTATCATATATATACACTCTATTATTGTATCCTTCATACACGATGGTATTTCAGACTTATCACAGGATTTGTAACTTCTGTAATAAATTATTATCATGGATGATCAAAAAATGAAATTATTAAAGGTTAGAGGTTCAACAACTTGGATATGTTGAAAAATGTGATTAATTATTTTTAGTTTTTTCCATGGGTGAAGTGGGGATATATTGAACGAAAAGAAGATTAATAACAGCCTGATAATATTGGAGGATGGAAAACTATAGGGGGTGATGTGTTATTTTTAATTAAAACGTATGTTTGGGATTTAGATAATCTCATTATCCATCTCCATGATGGTAGAATACTTTGATTTTCTTGTAAAATAATAATGATAAATTGGTCAGTTATTTTGGGAATGATTTATATGATAAAATATCATGATTCAAGACATGTTTTTATCTTTTTTAATGGAGTTTTAATTATTCCTAGTTTCTTTGAAAAAAAATAATACAAAAAATACGGTATATAAAACATTCATATATTATTAATAAATGGGGGGATTTATGAATGATGGATCTATTTAGGGAGGATAATGAATTGGAGTTGATAGCCTTCTATATCACATTGATTTGCAACCATTGGATGCTCTAGAATCTTAGAAATTATGGGAGGTTGGCTAAGTGCCACTCAATCTACTTCTTACGAGCATGATTTATGGTTATAAATTTTGAGTTGTGTTCTATTATTAAATGGGGATAGTGGTAAAACTCACTTTACAGATTTCAAAGAAGCCCATAGTTGTAGGAAACTTAATTGAATGTTGGGTTAGATGGATCCTATATACTTTTGGTTACAAATAGAACATGGATGGTTATTTATGAATGGTTAGATGATAGGGATTGGTTTTCTGATATACACAATGGGATTGGTCCATTTTTCTTTTAGATATTATAAATATCTAGGTAATTCCAGGAGTTCAGTGGTGAAATCTCTACACACATGCCTCATGTTATGCAAGAATAATTATTTTGATATTTCTATGGTTGAGAGGGATTCCATGGTTTCTGTTTTTATTTTTCAATCTAATTTTCATAACCTATGGACTTTTGTATACATTATTCATATATACCGAAGAGAGGCTCGTGAAGGGTGGATTGGCCATCATGTTTGGAGAGAATCCAATTTTTTATCAGACATTGTATCTCTTATAGTTAAGGTAGAGTATTTTCATATCATCTAGACCAGTTTAGTATCCGTTCTGTATTAATTTATGTCATTTTATACAGGGGATTACTTTAGAAATTTACCTCATTAGACCCCTCGGAGCCTTATTGGCTTTTTCTGTAATGGGGTTTTCTACATCGTAAACATTCATATAAATAATCAATTGTTCTTCCACCTGTTGAGGGATTCTATGATAATATAATACATTGATAAAAAATATTCTACATGAAATTTAATTGTTGTATCAATTTTGATAAACATATATGTATTTTTGATAACATATTTTGAAAATTGTTATCTCATATTCCTTAACAACGGTAAATTTAAATTCAAAACATAAAAAATAATACTTTGTGGGAACCTCAGGAGGTTACAAATCCCCAAAAGAATTTGAACTATTGGATCAAGTCTTGAGAAATGCCCAAAAGATCAATGATGTTCTTAGATTGGTGATAATTAATATATAATATAAATTTATTCATATGTAGATGAAAACATTTTCTTTGTGTTGTATTGGAATTTTTTCAAAACTATGAACTAGTAATTGATTATTTCAAATCAACACCATAAAAACCCTATTTTCATCTAACACATTTTTTTTTCTATGTGAATTGAAAATTATGGGATGTCTAACAATACTTTCATAATTATTCAAAATTATAAATAATTAAATTGGAAATATGGATATTGTTTCTTCGGTGAATGTTTTTTATTTTATGTTGAATATCCCCACAATTGGTAGATGATTTATGGATTATAAATTGTATATGTGTAGTTATATTTGAACCTCATAGTATCATTATAAAATAAATTGATGAAAAATAATTTGATAATAGATTTCTAATTATAAATTACATTATGTATGGCCTATGTTTTTGTGTATACAAACCTTCGAGTCAAACTAGTAACACAGTGCATCATATTGATGTGAAATAGATTTAAACAACATCAATAATAACTTATGGATCATTGTCCAAAAAAGAAACTAACTTATGATAGTTTTTTAGATATTTTAGAGGGTGATAAATGTTTTTAACTTCAATTTAATTTCTAAACTAAAATAACATAGATTAATTCATATTGATCTCATCATGTATTTGGTTGATGCCAATCCATTTCCTAAACATCACAAATGACTTATACAAAATTTACATAATGTATTTAGAAAATATATGAAATTTTATTTGTTTTTCAATGTTTGACACATAATTATAACTTAAATATAAATTTTAAATATAAATAACACATTTTAAGTCATACTAGTCAAAAAATGTATAATATTAATTTATATATTATTCCCACACGTCACAAATGACATATGTGTCATTTTTCTATAGTACCAAAATAATTTGAATGTGTTTCATCAATTTTAATTATATCAAATTTCTTCATTAATAGAAATATCAATTTAAAATGAAAAAAAATCACCAAGTACTTTATAAATTGAAAGAACAACCTACTGAACATAAATATGTCAAATAAATAAGATATACCATTAGGAAGAGAAAAAATATTACATGAGTCCATTATCGTTATTGTAGACATTGTTGATAATTTTTTTGAACATTTATTTATTTTTATATCATATAGAGAAAATATGGTTAATTTAAAAAAAATTATAAATGATGTTATTTCATCATGATATTTATTAAAATTGACTACATATGTATTATTTAAAATTGATAAGGCAATTTGATACAAAAAAATAAATGTAATGATTTTAAAATTTACTAAATGAGTTGTATAATGCCAAATCATCATGATATCTTCATACATCCTAACACATGTTTTGTTTTCCATTCATTTATAAAAAAATAAACTTCCACTTTTAAATAAATTTTATATTAATATTCTCTGTAGTATGAAAAAAATATAAACAAATTAATTAATAATTATTTTAATTGTAATTGTAATTATCAATAAAAATACCTCTCCAGGGATGCTTGTTTTTTTATGGAATCCAAAATCATTCATAAATTTTCTTATATAATAACAAAAATTATTTCCATTATTTTTTTAAATTCTCAAAATCCAATTAAATATATTTTACACCCCCAAATAAAATTTCACCAATTAGTGGAGAATGTGTTTTACATTCTTCAAAACTCCATCGAATGAGGTCATCCATAATCAGTATTTATTTCTTTGATGTAGAAATATATGATGTCCTCAAAACAATGAATATGATGAAAATTTTCACCTAACCAAGTGTGTGTGTTGTCCACCAATGGGGAAAAAGTGAGTTCCTTTAATACTATACCTTAAAAAATTAATACACTTAGAAAAATAATTTCTCATACAATAAAACATAGATTTTTAAAATAAATATTCATTTATGTAATAATAATAATACATAACAACCAATTCAAACATTAATTTAAAACATTCAATAAATTGATCCAAATAAATATCAATATCAAGACTCATTTTTTTCCATATATATGATTATTCAACATATTTTATTTTCTCTTTTTTCTTAATAATGGTGGAGAGATATAATTTTGAAACATAAATATCCATATATTGTTATTGTCTACTTCTAAACAAAAAAAGGATTTAATCTATCAGTATATAGAATATGATGAATTTTTCTCAACTAATTTCAAAATTTTGGATACTTGTGAACAATTTTATTTCACTAAAGATATTATGTTGAGTGAATTTTATTCCAATATTTATATATTTTATCCATATGAATAATTAATTTTCAAAAATTATCCTCACATTTTTATTGGGGTCTAAACTTTGGATTGATTTGGAAGTACCATAAAATAGTCAAATGATAGGATTCATCATTTCAATATAAAGATGCACCATAATTTTGGAATTTATAAAGATATTCATAAATTTTACAAAATTTTATACAATCATTTAGATGGTAATGTATTCAATAATAGATCATACCCATTGAATGTAGAGTATATTTAGTGAAATATTATTTTTTAGGAATCGTAATATATTCATAGATCATATCATTCAGTAGATAAAGA
Source organism: Viscum album (assembly GCA_963277665.1). Lineage (NCBI taxonomy): Eukaryota > Viridiplantae > Streptophyta > Magnoliopsida > Santalales > Viscaceae > Viscum > Viscum album. Next base: position 352,294,696 of record OY728152.1, on the reverse strand, counting down.
AGATCAGTAAAGCTATTATCAATCCATTCATTCCCAAACATTACTCTATACAACTATAGTATTGTTTAAAATGATTTATATTTAGTACAACCAGTTTACATTGGTGTTTTTTCACAACTCATAAACGTCTAATATAGTTTTGGGTGATCATGATGTTAATCTTTATTTATAATTTTACTTTCCTGAATAAGCTAATTTAAATAATCACCCCAATATTCATAAATTCAATACTTTCATCAATATTGTTCAATCTTCTAATCATATCTATGTAATCTAAAAAACAAAATGTTATCTATAACATGAAATATTTTCAGTTTTTACCAATGTTTACTCTCCCATTTATAAAATTTTTCAACTTCATGAAAGATCATGTCATCTTCCAACTCCTAAATACAGATTATCCATGAATTTTAATAGTGAAAAGATAGAATAAGTATTTGAGAAGTGGTATTTTCATGATCTTTTGAAAATGTGATGAACCCCATCATCATACTCTTTTATCATATTATTTTCATTCATCCATTTTTCAATAATATTAGTCAAATTTGATTCGTAAATAAAAATACTTAATAAAATCAATAAATACATTTTAAATTTTAACTTATAACCCTTAGTGATTACTATTAAGGAATTATTTATGATACATAAAACTATTTTTATAAGATAATAAAGGATAATTTATGTGTATTGATATTGTTTTGTAGTCTTGTAAATCATTAAAATCAGAATGTGTGATATCAGTATTGTTAAAAATAATCTAGTTAAATATTTATAATTTAAAAACCAAAGTGTTCAATGATCGTTTTTATAGATTATCTATGTGTGGGTACTAAAATTAAGTGGTAGTGATGTTAATGCATTTCATCACATTGTATATGGGATACTATGTGTTCTTTCAGTGATAGTATTCATACGAGAAAAAGTTTGTATTTTATCAGATGATGAAAGCGATGATAGGTTCTAATCTCCTAGCCTTGAGAACCTTAAATGTAATGAGACTACTAAAATAAATTTTTTGTAACTAATAAAATATTGGGTTTTTTCTCAATGGGATGAACCGATAATGTTGACTAAAAGAAGGTCAAATTGATGACATAAAATAACAATAGATATGAGAATTAATTCTGTGGGACCTAGAGAAGGAACACATTAAAAAAGAATTACCAAATTAATAAATATATATGAGGATGAGATGAATGTGTAAGGAATCGACAATGGGGTCAGTAGGGTAAAGAAACTAATAAAATTGAAAATTTAATGACCTCTTCCTATGAGGCTACCATATTTAGGTGACGATAATACCATAATAGGAATTCATTGTACAACTCGAATCTTTTTGAATGATTAGTTTCATAGTGACACTACATTATATCTTATGTAGATCTAGTATTTTAAAATTACATTTTTAAATCTGATTTTTCTAAAAAATTCCATTCTAATAAAGGAACATTAAAAATCAATCATAGGTGATATCAAAAAAGGAGGGGTGTCCTCAAACCCATCAAGAGGCTCTCCATATCGACCATAAGAGGTAATACAACGATACAACCTATTACGATTTCATTTATAGTGTAGATTTAAATAAAAAATTATCAGATTAGATATTGTATAAAAGTAGATAAAATTGTTTTGGAACTATTTTTACAGGCACCAAAACAATTGGTATTGGTTATAGGAATGATATGGGGGGCCGCTTTCCTGTATATTGTTAGTATAGACTTAATCAAATAATATTGAGAAATTGTTGGTATAGTTGGGATATAACAAAAGATTAAAAATAGTTGGTATATGTAATATGATATAACTATAACAAATGTTTTCAAAACAATTGATATAGGTAAATCAAAAATTCCCCTATGGGTTTTGATCACCACCCATGTGATTTGTTTATAAAACACGTAACCACTATGCTACATTTGTTTTTGAAAAATAATATGATATATATGTATATGGATATTTTTATGTATTTTTTTATCAATTCAATTTAACATGATAAAATAATTAATTAATAATATGAAAACCAATACAATTTTCATTGAAAACTATTGGTATTAACCTATATAAATGGTTTCCAATAACGATAATATATGTATTTTGAATTTTGGGACCATTACCAATGGATTTGAAAAGAACATTACTACAGGATCATTAAATGTATGTGATATAGATGGTTCTATTGAAACCTTTGGTATAACTATAACATAAACAAAAAAAATGGGAAACCCCTTGGTATAATATATTTTTATTGAAGACTTGACAATGGTTTGTATGCAACCATTGGTATTGCTATTTCCAATACCAATAGTTTTTTTAAAACCATTGGTATAAGGTCATGTGATGGTTTCTATAAAAATGATTTTGGGTTAATTTTTTGAAATAGGTCTATTATTATAGGTCCAGTTTATAGTAGTGTTGAAAATGGATTAAACCATCATAACTAGTAAGTCAATGTATTGGATACCACACTCTGATGCATTAATACCATTAATAATGACAATACAATATGATTCCATGAATACTTATTTCCATCCACTCTCATGGGAGAACATCAATCTAGTGAATAATGCATCGGATTCAGCCACTAGTGGATCCCAAAAAATAATATATTTAAATCATGCACGATGTGATAATGAATCCCAAATGATTGTGATCCAAAAGACCATATACAATATAACCTCTTCAGAAGATAGATGCATCCAAATTAATCTTATAAAAATTAGATGGTGGGGCTCCCCTAATAGAAGCAAGTAGATGATAATTATTTATCAGGGAGATTCTCATTAAACCTCAAAATATCATTCTAAGATATATCCTACTAGATCAAAATGGGGTTAGGTTTTGAAATATTGTTAAAATATTGGCATAATATATTCAACCATATAAACAATGATATTGTATGGTGTAGGTATATTATATCGATGGGGATAGAAGAATCACACTCTTAGAATAGAGACACAAAACTATTCACCATATCCACAATATGGTCCACATTCATGTTCTGTGCATATCAAATGTTCTTGGGCCCTTGATTGTATAACATTGAGTGTATATGAGTTTATGAATCACTAATGTGGGATGTTGTCAAATTATACTCTTTAATATGTTGTATAATTATAAACTACATTAAATTGATTATTCCAATTAAATCTTCCAATAAGAATGTTTATTACAAGGACGGGGCCTTCATGTGACATAGGCATTTCTATAATTCTTCATTTCCATATTATCTATACTCTATGGCCCAACATATAGCTATAATTCACCGTAATGAATCCCAAATATTAAATACTCAAACATAGTTTATCCCATTATATATTTTATGTGTTAGTAATACACAAAATAACCATCGAATCCCTTTTATTGAACCATACATCTATTTTATCAGAACCCCATCTGTTATTATAATCAATAAAATCGGATAAAATAATGGCATCCTCACAAACAGAAACTTCCATGTATATTTCCATCATCACAAATTTATAATCAATCCCTGGTATCCTTCACATATTCACAATGGATCATTCTTTGCCCCCCCCAAATGACCCTTTTGAATAATAACTCCCAATACCTTGAGTTGTCTCCAAAAAAAACTAGGACATGGGATATGGTAAATAACGCAAAAGAACGTAAGTGGGGAAATATTTGGATTCAATGATTTATGTTCATAGGGATCCAGGATTATGAATATTATTGCATTCATGCTTATTAGAATGATTAATTTTTATCCTGATCATGTACTAATATCCCAAACCACCACAAGGAATAGGGATGAATAGATTATCCTAACCTGACAAATGAACTTATTTCCCATCATTCATACCCTACCAGAACATGCTATGGTGATATTGAATTTTCCCAATAACACGGTCATTTAGATTAAATAAAAACATACTATTAATTTGAATCAATTGAGATGCATCCTTTATTAGTTCATCCTTACCAACATTAGAGACCCTCTTAAAATTCCATCACTGAATTTTATTGTCTAACTTTTCCATAATGATCAGGAGAAAAACACTTTTAGTTTTACCAAAAAAACATAGGGATCCAAAAATATTTATTATGTTTAGCAACCACCTGAATAACTAAGGATTTACAATGACATTCCATTAAAAAATTATTATCACCCATGCTACTGGAAATTTCTGATTTGGAATAACTAAGTGATTGTCTGGATGATTTCTAATTTATTTGAATATGGTGGAAAATAGATATGCATTCATAAATAGTGTGACATGAGAAATATAAGTATAAAATCATAAATTAAGATATAGGAAATATGTGTAATTCTTATGTAAAAATTTCCACCACAAAATATGTTTTCATTAGCTTCCATAGAAATTAAATTAAATAAACACAAACCATCAATACACACATGAAAGGGGAATACGAGTCCCCCTATCTAAACCCCCTGGATTGGGTGATTCATTGAGAGAACGTGCCATTGATACATATCCGAAAAAAGAATCCATAAATTTGGTCTAAGATATATGATTCTAATAAAAATATTATATTACTTCATCGATTTAAATAATTATTTATGGCATCAAAATTTGGAATTTCCATTTTCTTCAAATTATAATAAAATAGAAATTCGTAATTGCAGTTGAATGTATTTTATTTATAATTATTTATATTTTTTGGTAGAGTATTTTTCTATTGATTGTTCCTTATTATACTATGCAAGTGATTCAGCTAGGATCTCTATTAAAACATTAAATAATACTTTTGGAAGAGTAAATCGTTTTAAAAAATTAATGAATAAATTTTTTTTCTTTATATCCCATGTATGAATCATGGAATAAAGAATTTCATAGGCCGATTTCCTCCCTATGATAAATTATGTTTTCAATGCGTAATAAAAAACGTACAAGTATTTTCATGAGATTAACCCACATACCATAGGTATTGAGATGTTCAATTGGTCAAGGATGTTCTTAGGGGAGTGGAAAAATAGGTTGACTTCCCTGACAGAGATTGAATGGGGAGAATGATAATGTAACCTTAATTAGTATTAATTTTATATAACCTTGAAGGTTTTATTTATGATTTCCAAAAATTTTCTGTTAAATATGATTTTTATCAGTGTGATATTAATAATCCCTAAAAAATATAGGTTTTATCAATGTTAAATTTTGTTGTGATAAAACCAATCTTCATCACTATTAAAATTATAGTAGATAAAATATATATTTGTCAACACTAATATTATATAACTATTATATATATGTGTGTGTGTGTGTGTGTTTTATGAACACTTTGTTTTAGAGTTGATAAAAAAATTATAAAATATTAATAAATGTTAATTTAATATATCTTAAAAATGTATTATTTATTAAAAAATTTATAATAATTAACCTTATCGATGGATACTCAATATTGAATGTTGGAATTTCAAAATATAGTGAAATTTAATAATAATAAATCATTAGACTACAAAGATATTAAATAATTGAATATGATTTATTTATTATATAAATAATTAATAAATTTAAAATTAATATATATATTATAATTACTGTGAATAAATTGTGAAAATATAAAAACATAGTAAATACGTAAAAATTTATTTTGTAAAAAAAATTATCAAAATTGTGAACACATACAAAAAATTGATGATAATATTAAAAAATGCATTTAAAAACTAATTATATATATTTCAATCATTTTAAAACTATTAGAACATTAAAAAAAACTCAATCATAAATAATCATATAAATTAAAAACATGTTATGAATATTAAGTCCTAATAAATAATTTTGTAAAATTTGAAATATTAATTGAATTAATTTAAATCACATAGAAAAAATAGCGCATTTTAAAAAATTAATATAGAAAGTTATTTATATTAATTAAAACCATTTTATTGTCATTACAAATTAATGAACAAAATTTTATAAATATAACTCATATAAAAAACAAACTTTTCTATAATATTAAAACATTGTAAATAGTTATTTATAAATAAAGATTAAAAAAATCATAAATTCCATAAATCTTAAATATTTTTAAATATTAAAAATGAATAATTAATATTAATTATTATCATATGAAAAATGTATAAATAAAATTTAATAAGTTATAAATATTAAAAAGTTAATCAATAAAATTAATTAAATCCATTACATACATATAATAACCATGGTTTGAATCCTATAATTCACCAAATAAAACTATCATATAAAAAATTATTAGATTAAAATATAATTGAAAATTATTAAATATCGAAAATTAAAAAAACAGAAATAATATTTAAAATGAATTAAATAAATCAATTAAATTACGAAAAGTATTAAAATTTTAATTCATAACATTAATTATATGAATTTAAAACATATAAAATTTACAAAAAGTAAATATATTAAAATTATTATTAATGCTAATTAATGAAGTATGCTCTATGTTGATTGTATATATAATATCAAGTAGGATATTATATATTATAATTTTTCTAATGGTAAAAATATTATTATTTAAATAAATAAATAAATAAATATATATATAGATGTTTAAATAAATTTTTTTATTCAACATATTACAAAATATTTAATGATTATATAATAAAATAGAATAAATTGTTGAATATACTAAAAATGGAGAGATATTAAAAAAAATAACATTAAATCAATAAACTGACACACATGCGCAACAAAAAAACACATATATATACATACACATACTCACAAAAATGCACATACACATACAAACACATTCGCATGAACATACAAAAGCAGATACATGTGCACATAAACATATACATACATATGTGCACATACATATACATACAAAAATTATTATAAATGCGCACGCACACACACACACACGAATATATATATATATATATATATGCAAATATACATACACATACACATACAAGTACCCATATGTATAATAAACACATATAATTAAATACTCTCCTATGAACATATACATACTCACACATACAATAAATAAACGTACATAAAAACCCACACACACAACACAACACAACAAATCTATACATAAACAATACATACATAAAAATTCACATAAATACACTAAGAAAAAAATGAATATACATGTTTTATTAAATGATATATATATACCATTTATATATAACATATTTAGATATATATATTTGTTGAAAAATAAATAGCATTTAAAAAGTTATATGAATTTATTTATATACACTTACTAATTCAATGTGTCATTTTGTAACCAAAAAACAATATCTCACAATAGTAGGAATTTTATCAATTATTGAAAAATCATAGAGAATGGGAACCATTTTATTAGTTTTTTTAGCAGCTATATTTAATATTACACCATATGCAGAGGTATAAAATGAATATAAAAAATTGTGAATTTCTAATGGCTAAAATAAAAAAATTAATGTATTGATAAAATTAAATGAGAATTATTAATAACTATGAAATTCATAAAAAATGAATTATAACAATATGGTTATATATACAATATGACAATATATTACTTTTTTAATTTTTGTGGGAAAAAATTAATATCTGTAGCATGTTGTTCATGTTACTTATCTAAAAATCTAAAATCTACACATTGACTCTCTTTGTTCGGAGGGAGGGAGCCATCAAAATATTCATCTATTTGTTTGTTAATTCAATAGTTCATTCACTTCTAGACTCTTCCTTTTATACTTCATGTGTCAGTGTGCTTCATCATCAATAGTTATGAATGACAGGTTGGGGATGAAAATATCATTTCCAGAAACCTCAGTCCTAATGGGTTTTATGTCGTATGGGGAATTAGAAAAATGGTGGTGGAGACATTCATATTCATATTCCCCCACGTGGAATTGTTTTCCCGATGATAGGGATGATAATCTTATAAAAGGAGGCGATGGTGGTAGCTGTAGTTGATGGGGCACTTTGGAAGATCATTTGAGAACATTCAGTGACAGTGGTAGGCGTTGTCGATGGGGTGATGTGGAAGGTTATCTGAGAGAGGGCGATGATGGTGGTAGGCATAGTCGATGTGGCATCATGGAACGATGAATGAAAAAGTGTGATGACGGCCATATCCAACATCCCCATGTCTCACCTCGTAGGTGTTGTGGAATGGATTTAATGACAGGTCGTGTCAGTGACTGCACATGTAGTTTTTGTTGAAGGGATGATGTGGCAGGTAGAAAGAGAGGTGATTGTGATAGGTGTTATTGATAGGGTGTTGTGGAAGGCAGTATGAGAAAGGGTGGTGATGGACATATCCATCGTAGCCATGTCTTTCCTAGTTGGAATTGTTAATGGGGCATTATGGAAGGTTTTCTTAGAATTGGAGGGGATGGTCATATCCATCTTCCCCACATCTGGCGTGGAAGGAATTTCTTGATGGGGTGTTGTGGAAAGTCATCTGAGAGTGTCTGGGGAAACCCATGAAGATAGAGAGGAACATGTTGCGCCTAGTCATACGTCTGTGTAAGGGTGACACAAAATGATATAGAATATAATGAGGTTGCAAACCTAATACAAAACGTTCTTCAGTGTCTATATCTTCTTCATCACATTTGACAAATGCATCTTTCATTCTTCAACCAAAAAATGGGATCACCATAGATAGATAAACTCAAATAATAGATATATTATAGTAATCCTCAACTCATTTGTCTGTGTGTATACGTATATACACGTATAGATTCCACATTCTAGTGTTGACTATGTTAAATTATATCAATACATTCAATGTTATTTCTCCTCCATATTATTTTTCAGAATTTATTTTTCATTTTTTTATGAAATGTGTTTTCACCACATAATGGAACATTGGTAATTTTTGTAGCATCCAAGAAATTCTAACGAATATTATGTTATAATTGTATTTTTAATGGATTTATGTATAATGAAAACAAAATGATAATATTTCTAATTTTATTTTCCTTTAAAATAATAACTGAAATTTGGTTTTTTAAAAGAATTCATTATAATTTAATAATAATTATAATAATTATTTATACCTATAATTTATAGTTATAAAAATATTATTTTAGAGATAATTATTATTTTTGAATGTTTAAATGATTATTATAAAATAACAATATATTTTAAAATATTTTTAAAAAATAATATTTTTTTAATATAATGTTAATTAAATATAAATTTTGTAGAAATATATTATTATTATTATGATAATATAATTTATAATTATATATGATCTATTATTTTTTTTGATTTATATAATCTATAAATTATAAATATATATAATTTTTATGATATGAAAAAAATCACATTATATTTATGTTTTTAATAAAATTGTATTTTCATTTATTTATATTATAATAAATAATATGAATATAATATATATATATATATATTATTAAATTTCATTTATAAAATAAAAAATTTATACAATGGTTATAAAATTTTTAAACATTTGTATTTATTAAAAGCTTAATGTTTAAAAAATATAATGTTGGTATTTGAAGATATATCAAAATGATATGCCAAAAATATATGAATTTATAATAATATAAAAAAATCACAGTAATGGATTGGCCAAATAAATAGTAAGGTAAAGAAAATATATTTTATGAAAAATAAAATTGTAGTAATGGTTTACAATAAATATATGAAATATTTTTTTTCTTATAAAGTAAATTAATAATAAAGTAAAAGAAATATATATAAAAAATAGTGAGGTTGTATTCAAAAAAAATAGGGAAAATCAACCAGAAAATTTCCACCCGTAAATCCTGAACACCTCCTTCCCTTTCCATTGGATGTCAAAAAAATCGACTCTTTTTTATTATTTTGCGTCAATTATTATATTAACATTTTTCATATTTTATTGCATAATTTTCATTGATTATTTCGTCATGAAAAATAAATATATATAAACATGTTTTACATAACCCCCCACTTTTCAAATCAAATAATATGACCCTTATCTCCATATGTTCCCCCATTTTATTATGATAAATTTTCAGTAATCTCAAATCCCTCAATTGACCCAAAAATAGGAAAGGGTTCATTCCAAAAAATCAAATTAATTGTTAAAAAAAGTGTAATATAAAGACCCGAAAATTTCAAGGAAATGTTTTTCTTAATTTTCTTTGAAATTTTACAAGAACACAGTTCCTAACGGCACCTGAATCCGAGGTCCGGTGTACCCGGAATCAATTTCCGAAGTTTAGCTCTGGTACGTTCAGTGATCGAACGAGCGGGAATTTTTAACTTTTGAACCGGTGCTTGGAATCAAATTCCAAGGGCACCGATGGAACCGTAGAGCCGGTAATTGCTAAGGAACTCCTGTTTCGGAGATGCGTTTAAACGAGAGAAGTTGATAAAAACTGTGGAAGTTAAAAATAAAAATTTAACAAAAATTTCAATTTTACTCTAAGTGTTTTTATCCTTTGGAAGGAAGTTGGGTAACTACCCAACTTCCCTTTGTAGGTTATGAAGGAGGTGGGTCCCACACGAACCCCACCCCTTCATATTCTTCAACACTTCAACTCCCCATTAACTCCCCTTCATTTAATTTGAAAACTTGTGTAAATTAATGGGGTGAGTTAATTCAAACTCTTGAATATCAAAGGTTTTTCGGTGTTAATAAATTAAGTGAGGCTTAATTTATTTATGGGTTAGTTTCTTAGTTGCTTGAGAGCCTTTGGAGAAGAAAAGTTAAGGAAAGCTAGAGTTATTCGTCCTTTTCGACAAAGAACATGAGGAACGTGAAGAACGCATCGAACTCCGTCGAAGAACGCCAAGTCCTCGATGACCGACTCTACGACACCGATCCGCGACGCGACGTCTCTTTCAGCAATGGTTCTTCCGCAACATCTCACTTTCTACGACGCCGTTCCCGCGACGCGTGTTCCTTATTTCATGTCGCCTCTTTCCACGACCGTTATACCGCGACGTTTTCTCTTTGACGAACCTCTAAACAAGCTCCGCTCTTGAAACCAAGGTAGGGGTTTTAATTTTATTTATTTATTTTGTTCGTGAATACCAACTTGACGATCTTTGTGGTTTATAACCAATAGTTATCGAATAACGCAAGGGGGCCGGACCACAGAAACACGACCGACCCTCCTACTTTTTTCATGTTGGTTCCTTTGTGGTTTGGTACGAGAAGGTGTGGTGCCGTCGCACCACGTGGAATCATGCTACAAGGTAATGCGCGGCGCCGTCGCGCCGCACCGTGAAAAGAAGAACATGGACGTGACGCCGTCGTGCTGCGTCGGAGAAACCCGAAGTCATCCGCGGATGGAGTCGGGCCATGACGAAGGGGCGCGGCATCAACGCGCCGCGCCGGAGAGCCACGAAGATGGCACATTTTGTTAATAGACGTGCGGATTGGCGGGTGACGACAAAACGGGGCCGCAATGTAATTTTGAAGCTTGCGCAGTAAAGTTCGAGACCAGAGATGAACACCGGCTCAGACGGTTTTGAAAACGGACCACCGGAGCAACTCCGGTGGCCCGCGGAAACACCCAGAGGTGCAGGTCGCCAGCGCGGCCCCTCCGGCGACCGAAGGCGGTGGCCGGAGCCGTCCGACCGCCAGGAGGCGGCGGCGCCCGAGCGCACCGCCAGAATATGGGCGGCGGCGGTTCGCCGCCGGCCTGAATTAGCAGCGAGGGCGGCCGCGCACTGCTCCCCACTCCGTGACTTCGGCTCTGCCACGCCTTGTCGCGGCTGGCCGGTCGGGCCGGACCGAGACCAGCTGTGTCGGACCCAGGGGGGTCGGGCCGGGTCGGCCCGGGCCCAGACCCCCCATTTTCGGACCACTTTTGGTCAAATGCCCATATCTTGGGCTATGGACTTCCGATCGACACACTGTCAGTTGCGTAGCGATCCTTGGAACGAGACGGTCGTTTCAGTATATTAAACTCAAGTTTTCAGAGAACTTTGGGTTCGTCCGGGTTGGTTTGGACACGAAACCAACCAGGCTCTCTCAGCGGAAATGCTTATATCTTTAGCACCGGACGTCCGATTGACTTGCTGTCGACATTGATGGATTCCACTAAGTGAGACGGATCTTTTGGCTTACTCTGCTTGAGTTTTTGATGTCATCGGAGTGCGGTAGGGTTGGTTCGCTCACGAAACAAACTGGGCCCCTTGAACAAAAAAGCCAATAACTCACAGACCGAGCATCTGATTGACGCGCCGTCCGTTTTGTTGAATTCCTCTTGATGAGACGGAACTTTTGGCATACTTTGCTCGAGATCTGGATACAGTTGGATAGTTTCCGGGTTAGATTGCACCCAGAATCCAACCGAGTCCTTGGAACGGAAAAGCTGATATCATTCGGAGAGGATGCCCGTTTGATTAACCTTCAGCGGCGTTGATGATCTCATTGAGAAATGGCCCCTATGAGTATTCTCTATGAGTGTTCGGGGTAGAGTTTAGATACGTCCAAGATTGGTTCGCTCACGAAACCAACCGGACCCCTGGGATGAAAAGGATAGTAACTCACAGACCGAGCTTCCGATTGACGCGCCGTCTGTTGCGTAGAGACCCCTATGATGAGGCGGTACATTGAGATACTTCTTTGTGGGACTATGAGATACTTGGAGTATCAAACAATAGCTCGTGGAGTAGACCCTCTCAGAGATGAGCGTATGGAGTATGGAGACCATATAGCTGGCTGGGACCTCAAGGCTGCTTGACTGATTCGAGTTGGAGAGACTTGTATAGCCTAGTGGGGAGCACTACTGTGTTTGGGTTGCAGACCCACAGCGGGGAGCACTACTGTGTTTGGGTGGAAGGCCCATGGTACTCGACAGGAGGAGTACCTCTATAGGCTATGGGGGGGGGGGCACTACTGTGTTTGGGTGGAAGACCCCAGCAGGAAGCTCTACTATGTGAGGTGGCAGGCCCGCATTACTCGATAGGAGGAGTACCTCAGCAGTCTTAGGTTAGTGAGCAGTATCTCGAAGTCATGACATGACCACTATACACTCTAGAGACGGGGATCTTCAGCAGTTACAGTGTCGATAATGAAAATCCCGGTTTTAGATGAGACTTTTGACCTATGTGTTTACCCCATGATTGAGATGGGTCACTTGATAACTTAGGTATATGTATGGGAATATATCTGGGTAGTGGTTATCCATTGATTTCATGATCTTGGTGTTTTCCTCATTATTGAGATGGGTTACTTGATAACTTAGGTATAGGCATGAGCATATACCTAAGTATAGGTTATCTATTAAGATCTTATTTGTGGGTATCCATGTTGGTTTTAGAGAGACCATGAGGGTATCGACGTCCATACTGAGTATCGTTATACTCACCCCTGCACGGGCTATGCCCGCACCTCGTTGTGTTGGTTGCAGACGACGGGCAGTGCTGACGGAGGGTGAGTGTTCAGGGACCATACGGTACACAGAGGTGGACTACACGACGAGTAAGTACCTGGAGGTGGACTACACGACGAGTCATCATCTAGAGGTGGACTTCACGGCGAGACGACACTCGGAGGAGGATGGCGAGCGAGGGCGTTGTGGAGGCTATCTGTACCTATCCTTCAGGTAGGATCCGTGGTGGATGATCTAGGAGTTGCAACATCTATACCTACCCTTCAGGTAGGATCCGAGGAGGACGACCCAGGAGCCACTTCCGTTCTTACAGCTGTTGTCTTTTCATGTTGTACTTTTTTCATTGGTAGTTGTACTTTCATTTGGGTTTGTATTCTGGCCCATTTACCTTTCAGCACTTCTCTTTGTACTTAGTGTTTTACTTCCGCTTGTACCCTATTGTGTTTTGTTTACTTTTATAATGGAAATGTGTTCCCAGTTATTGGGATTTATGCCTTTGGTGCTAGTCTCCATCCCCTGGACTACAGAAGGCGGGCTTGGGGTAGTCACAACACGAGCCCCGAGGACGGGTTGTGAAAAATTGGTATCAGAGGAGTCGGTTCTACCACATAAGTTATAATTCTGATATTTTCTTTCTGTTAAGAAATAGTGTTAAGTGTACCAAGTGTGGTTTTCAGTTCAGGGAGTCCAGTGTTGGTGCGGGCGGCCGACGTATCCATACAAAAGGACCCTAAAAACTGATTTCCGACTTTGCGCACGAAAACACTGATTGCGTGTGTGTGTGTTTCCATAAGTTTTATTTAAATATCAGCTCAAACCCGGTCAGATCACAAGGTATAAATCATTTGAATGTGTCACGTTGTTTCTTTCAGGATGCCTCCCCATGGACGACCAGCTAGAGCCCTGAGAGTGGTACGTACTGACAGCCTGCTGAGCGACGTTGCCTCAGTACAGGGCCCTATCACAGTTGAGGCACCAGCGGAGGTACCAGCGGTACTACTACCCGTTGGGCCACCGATGCCACCAACCCCAGTAGAATATGGTGCACGTCGCTTGAGTGAACTGCACGAGTTCCAGCGCTAGAGACCAGCCAGGTTCTAGTGAGGGACGGACCCGTAGGCGGCTGAGGATTGGATGGAGGCTGTGGTGAGAGTTTTCAGGCTAGGGGGGACGCCCGCAGATTTCATGGCGATCCTTTCTGCTAGCCTTCTTCAGGCAGCAGCCGGCAGATGGTGGAACCTAATGCTTCAGATGCATGACGAGGCGACTCTTCATTGGACATACTTCGAGAGCTTGTTCCGAGCAGAGTTTGTACCAGCCACCCTTTGAGCGGTGTGTATACAGGAGCTACTTCAGCTGCGTCAGGGAAGCATGACAGTGTCAAAGTATTCAGCGAGGTTCACAGGCCTCTGGCACTACTCCCCAGATATGGTACGTGACCCGTTCTTCATGGCCCGAACCGTCGGGAAGGGGATCAGGCGAGAGATTAGATCTTCTGTGGTTCCACTCAGCATTCCGACATAGACAGGGGTGTTGGAGCAAGCCCTTTTGGTGGAGAGTTTCCTTGCTGAGATGTCTCCAGCAGCAGGACCCACCACTAGCTGGCATGTGCCAGAATCTTCTACAGCACGCAGTAGACAGATGACGCAGAGGTCCCAGAGGACTAGATCTACAGGTGGTCGACTGCGTGACTTAGGGTCGGTAGTGCGAGGAACCAAGGGAAGTGACAGAGCCAGACGTACCATGCAGTGTTACTCCTGCGGCAGAGTTGGTCACATGGAACGTGACTGTCCGACCCGCCATGCAGATGACCAGTAGTTAAATGAATAAACTTTGAGGCAGAGACATAGGTTCGATCAGGGCGGACTATAAGGAGCAGGCGGCCATGGCAGAGGAGGTGGCCATGTAGCTAGAGGTGGATAATGCTTCGGGATGTTTCCGCCACCACCACCAGGAGGTCCACCCCCACCGCATGATACAGGAGGACATGGGAGAGATCAGCTTCAGGCAGCAGAAGCTTTTGACTACAGAGCTCCAGAAACGAGTGGACAGGAGCAGAACTAGTGGTGTATATCTAGTTCCATGATGTTGTTGTTATATTTGTGCCTTTTTACATTGAGCTGCAGTAAAGTAAAATCACTTACCTTTGTGATGTTATCAATCATGTCCTCTCTTGTGTTGTTACTAAGAGGTTCTGGATTAAACTGTTGACTTGACCCTCACATGTGAGATACCTACTGGAAGAGACCCATTTACCACACACTGAAGCCGACAGTGTGACTCAACCCTTAGAGACGAGAGTAACGTTTGGATCTCTTGGTAGTAGTGTTGAGGCCTTACGACATCATCCTTGGTATAGATTACTATCATCCATGTCGGGATTGACTGTATTATGCAAAAAAATTGGTTTATCCTGGGGATGAGATCATATTTATCTTATCAGCAAAGAAGAAATCTTTGTAGCTCTTGTGGGACCGCAGATGGTCCAAGCCACGATAGAGAAGGTCAAGGTCATCCAGGAGACAGAGACCACTGGAGTTCGAGGATGGCAACCACGTTTCCCTACGGGTCTCACCTCGATGAGGTTTACGGAGGTGTGGCCTAGGCGGCATGTTGTCTCCGAGGTTCAGCTGACCTTTTCAGGTCCTCGGTAGGGTAGGCAAGGAGGGTTACTGCAAGACCCATCCACCTCTATTGCACTAGGTGCATGACGTTTTTCCAAATATCTCAACTGAGGAGATACGTCCTTGATCCTTCACACATCATCGACCTTAGGGAGTTGGACCTCGATAATAGGGCATCATGCACGGAGGTTCCAGTGGGGATCAAGGATTGACATGAGCGGATTTTATGAGGACGGTCGATACCTCATGTGCGTTTTCATAGGCAGCAAGAAAACCTTTAGGTAAGCACATGGGAGCGGAAGTCTAAAATGTGTGCTCTGTACTGCTTTTGTTACCCTAGTTTGTGTTGAAGCTTTACGGGGACGTAAAGCCCTGAGGTGGGAGTAATGTAAAGTCCCAAAAATTTCAAGGATTTTTTTTTATTTTTCTTTGGAATTATACAAGAACGCAGTTTCTGACGGCACTTGAATTCAAGGTCCGGTGCACCTGAAATCAATTTCCGAATTTTAGCTCGGGTGCGTTCATTGAACGAACGAGCGGGAATTTATAACTTTTGAACCGGGGCTGAGAATCAAATTCTGAGGGCACCTATGGAACCGTAGAGCCGTTAATTGCTTAGGAACTCCTGTTCCGGAGTTGCGTTTACACGAGAGAAGTTGATAAAAATTGTGGAAGTTAAAAATTTAAATTTAATAACAATTTTTATTTTACTCTATGTGTTTTTATCCTTTGGAAGGAAGTTGGGTAACTACCCAACTTCCCTTTGTAGGTTATGAAGGAGGTGGGTCCCACACAAACCCCACCCCTTCATATTCTTCAACTCTTCAACTCCCCATTAACTCCCCTTCATTTAATTTGACAACTTCTGTAAATTAATGAGGGGAGTTAATTCAAACTCTTTAATTTCAAAGGTTTTGTGGTGTTAATAAATTAAGTGAGGATTAATTTATTTATGGGTTAGTATATTAGTTGCTTGAGAGACTTTGGAGAAGAAAAGCTAAGGAATGCTAGAGTTCTTCATCCTCTTCGACGAAAAACACGAGGAAGGCGAAGAACGCATCGAACTCCGTCGAAGAACGCTGAGTCCTCGAAGACCAACTCTAAGACACCGATCCGTGATGCGATGTCTCTTTCCGCAATGGTTCTTCCGCAACGTCTCTCTTTCCGCGACGCCGTTCCCGCAACACGACTTCCTCTTTTTAAGTTGCCTCTTTCCGTGACGGTTATATCGCGACGTTTACTCTTCGATTAACCTCTGAACAAGCTCCGCCCTTGAAACCAAGGTAGGGGTTTTAATTTTATTTATTTATTTTGTTCGTGAATGCCAACTTGACGATCTTCATGGTTTAAAACCAATAGTTATTGAATAACGTGAGGGGGGCGAACCACACAAACACGGTTGTCCCTCCTTTTTTTCATGTTGGTTCCTTTGTGGTTTGGTACGAGAAAGAGTGGTGTCATCGCACCACGCGGAATCATGCGACATGGAAATGTGTGGAACTGTCGCGCCACGCCATGAAAAGATGAACAAGGATGCGATGGCGTTGCGCCGTGTCGGAGAAACCCGAAGGCATCCACGGACCGAGTCGGGCCACGACGAAGGGGCACGGCGTCCACACGTCTCGCCAGAGAGCCACGAAGACAACGAGTTTTGTTAATAGATGTGAGGATTGACGAGCGACGACAAAACGAGTCCACAATGTAATTATGATGCTTGCATAGTAAAGTTCGAGACCTGATATGAACATCGGCTCAGACGGTTTTGAAAACGGACCACCAGAGCAACTCCGGGGGCCCGCGGAAACACCCGGAGGCACGGGTCACCGGTGCGGCACCACCGGCGATCAGAGGCGGCGGCCGGAGCCATCCGGCCGCCAGGAGGCAGCGGAGCCTGAGCACGCCACAGGAAGATGGGTGGCGGCGGTTCGCCGCCGGCCTCAATTAGCGGCGAGGGCGGCCGCGCACCGCCCCCTGCTCCACGACTTCGGCTCGGCCACGCCGAGCCACGGCTGGCCGATCGTGCTGGACCGAGCCAGCAAGGCTATGCCAGACCGGGTCCAGCCGGGTCAGACCCGGGTTGGGTCGACCCGGTTAGGGCCGACCCATGGAGGGTCGGGCCGGGTCGGCCCGGGCCCAGACCCCCCGTTTTCGGAGCACTTTCAGTCAAATGCCCATATCTTGGGCTACAGACCTCCGATCGATGCACCGTCAGTTGCGTAGAGATTCTTGGGAAGAGGAAGTCGTTTTGGTATATTACAATCACGGTTTTGGAGAACTTTGGGTTCGTCCGGGTTGGTTCGGACACGAAACCAACTAGACCCTTAGAGCGGAAACACTTATATCTTTAGCACCGGACGTCCGATTGACATGCTATTGTCTTTGATGGATTCCTCTAAGTGAGACAGATATTTTGGCTTCTTCCACTCATGGTTTGGATGTCGTCGGAGTGCGGTCGGGTTGGTTTGCTCACAAAACCAACCAGGCCCTAGGAACGAAAAAGCCAATAACTCACACACCGTGCGACCGATTGATGTGCCGTCTGTTTCGTTGAATTCCTCTTGATGAGATGGAAATTTTGGCATACTTAGCTCATGATCTGGATACAGTTGGATAGTGGCCAGGTTGGATTGCACCCGAAATCCAACCGAGCCCCTAGAACAGAAAGGCTAATATCTTTCAAATAGGACATCTGTTTGAAGAACCGTCAGCGACATTGATGATCTCGTTGAGAAACAGTCCCTATGAGTATACCCTATAAGAGTTCGGGGTACAGTTGAAATATGGCCGGGATTGGTTCGCTCACGAAACCAACCAGGCCCCTGGGATGAAAAGGCTAGTAACTCATAGATCAGGCGTCTGATTGATGCGATGTCTGTTGCGTTGGGACCCCTATGACGAGGAGGTCCTTTGAGATACTTCTTGGTGGGTCTTTGAGATACTTTGAGTATCGAATAGTAGCTCGTGGAGTGGACCCTCCCAGAGACGAACGTACAGAGTACAGAGACCGTGTAGCTAGCTGGGACCTGAAGACTGCTTGTCCAATTCGAGTAGGAGAGACTTGTATAGCCCAGTGGGGAGCACTACTGTGTTTGGGTGGCAGACCCACAGTGGGGAGCACTACTGTGTTTGGGTAGCTGACCCACGATACTCGATAGGAGGAGTACCTCTGTAGGCTATGGGGGGGGGGAGCACTACTATGTTTGGGTGGTAGACCCTAGCAGGAAGCACTACTATGTGAGGTGGCAGGCCCGTGGTACTCAACAGGAGGAGTAACTCAGCTGTCTTAGGTTAGTGAGTAGTACCTATGAGTCGTTACATGACCACTTTACACTCTAGAGACTGGGCTCTTCAGCAGTTACGGTTTCAATAATGAAAATCCTGGTTTGAGATGAGACTTTTGACCTATGTGTTTAACTCATGATTGAGATGGGTAAATTGATAAATTAGTTATATGTATGGGCATATAACTGGGTAGTGGTTATCCGTTGATTTCATGATCTTTGTATTTTCCTCATGATTGAGATGGGTTACTTGATAAATTAGGTATATTCATGATCATATACATAAGTAGGGGTTATCTATTAAGATATTCATTGTGGTTATCCTTGATGGTTTTAGATAGACCTTGAGGGTCTCAGGGTCCCTTCTGAGTATCGTTATAGTCACCCCTGCACGGGCTATGCCCGCACCTCATTGTGTTGGTTGCAGACGACGGGCAGTGCTGACGGAGGCCGAGTGTTCAGGGACTGGACGGTACCTAGAGGTGGACTACACGGCGAGTTAGTACCCGGAGGTGGACTACACGATGAGTCAGTATCTGGAGGTGGAATTCATGGCGAGATGACACTTGGAGGAGGTTGACGGGCGAGAGCGTTGTGGAGGCTATCTGTACCTACCCTTCAGGTAGGATCCGTGGTGGACGATCTAGGAGTTGCCCCATCTGTACCTACCCTTCAGGTAGGATCCTAGGAGGACGACCCAGGAGCTGCTTCCGTTCTTCCAGCTGTTGTCTTTTCCTGTTTTACTTTGTTCAGCTGTAGTTTTACTATCATTTGGGTTTGTATTCTGGCCCATTTATCTTTCAGCACTTATCTTTTTTACTTAGTGTTTTACTTCCTCTTGTACCCTGTGGTGTTTTGTTTACTTTTATTGATGCAATGCCTTCCCAGTTATTTGGATTTATGCCTTTGGTGCTAGTCCCCAGCCCCTGGCCTATGGAAGGTGGTCCTGGGTAGTCACGACACGAGCCCCGAGGACGGGTTGTGACATGTAATATGTGTGTTTCTGTGTGTGTGTGGGGGGGGGGGGGTCTATACACATATAAACATATATTACTATCGATTTTCATTGTATATGAAAAGGATAATCTTGTTTTAAATTTTAATTCCAAAACCTATATTGGTAGAAGATTATGTTATTTTATAAGTGTTGTATGTATTTTATGTTATCATTTTATAAAAATATACAAAACATTTATAGCGACTGGACCCGGGTTCTGGGTTTAGATCGTTATACCTATAATGAAAGCAATGGCCTTGATAATTTTGGAAAATTAGTTTGAAATAAATAGTTTCAAATTGGAATGTAATGTTAAATTATTTCCCTTCTTAGCCCGAACAAATTTTCAGGAAACAATTATTTTGAGTGGGAATAATTTAACATACCAAAAATTATAAACATTGTATTATTAAAAAATTCATTTATTAAATAGTTTATGTATAATAAAAATAAACATAGAATATTTCTCAATCAATTTTCATTAAAAAAATTTAATTATAATATAACAAAAACACAATCATGGATTGCCCAAAATAAAACGGTAACATAATATATATATATGTGTGTGTGATAGAATATTAAAAATTGAGTAATGATATAATTTTATGGAATAATTATTTCAAATATTACAACATTAATTATTAATAATGTAAATCATAAATCTATTAAAAATTTCAAAATTGTATTCAGCTGTCCATCAGGACAATATACAAGTGTAATACACACTATCAATCATGAACGCCTCCTTCACATTCCATGAGTTGTCAGAAAGAATCACTATTTTTTAAAATTTGTAATCAAATATTTTTTTACATTTATCAAATTTGTTATCCATATGTTTATTTTATTATATAAACTTGAAATATAATAAATATATAAATTATTGTAATTTAAACACTAACATTTCACATCCAATCATCCAACACTTATCTCCCCATGTTCTCCCATTCTATTCTGCTATGTTTCCAGTATTCTTAAATCCCTCAATTGACCCAAAAATAGGAAAGGGTTCATTTCATTTCATAAAATTAATTGCACAATCTAAACATCATGTAGTATAAATAAATACATATTATTAATTATAATAGATTTAGCTACATCATTTACAAGCTCTTCCATCTCTACTTAAAGGCCCTCTTAAAATTCCATCCCTAAATATTTTTTTTTTCTAACTATTCCATGATGTTAGAGAGAACCACACTTTTATTTTGCCGAAAAATTATATGGAACCAAATATATTTATTATCTTTATCAACCATCTGAATAACAACGGTTTGAAAAAGATCTTCCATTGTACAAGAAGTCTCACCCATGATGATGAAATTTTTTTATTTTAAAGAAATAACGGATTGTATGGATTCTTTCTCATATTTTTTATATGCTAGAAAATAGATATGAGTTCATAAATATCACCCCTTGAGAAAAAAAATATACCATCGAAAAAGAAGACATAACAATAAGGTGGATATCTTCTGCAAACCTTCCCCTATGAAATATATTGTCTTTAGCTTCCATTGAAAATAAATTAGAAAAAATACCATCCATAAAGACATTCAGGAAAGGGAAAAGTGGTTACCACTATTCTGACCCCCTAGTATGGGTAAAACATTGATAGAGTGTACAATTGATATCAATTTGGAAGGAGACTCGAAAATTTACATTGAAGTCACATAAGTTGAATAATAATATTATAATGATATGCTGATATATGTAATTAATTATTGTATAACAATTTGAATCATCCCAGTTATAAGAATAAAAAAATAATGATTTTCTTAATTGAAGTTGAATGTATTTTGTTTTGAGATTTTAATACATTTTGGTAGAGTTGGTTGTTATTGATTTGTCTTTATTATACAATGCAAGTGATTCAGCAAAGACCTATTATGATAACAATAAAAAATAATTGTGGATGATTAAATCATTTTACAAAATGGTATCTTTACAAATTAACATTATAAACCAAGTAAGAATCTTGGTGTAAGGAATTTCATAAGTCTGAACTGCTCACTAAGCCCAACTTTGTTTTCTATACCAAATTGAAAACATGTTCAAGGATTTTCATGATATTGACTAACAAAATGTAGGTATTTCTGGTTTTGATTTATAAAATAAGATCTAGGGTTAGTGGGATAAGAGGTTAACATCCATGAGAGTGCTTGAACAAGGAGATGAAGCAATATTATTTAGTGTTGATGTTATATAAACAATAATTGTTTATCAGCGAAATCCATAATGTTTTTAAAATATGAGTTTTATAAATGTGATATTAATAATGTATAAAATATATAGGATTCTCAATGGTAAATTATGACCAAATAAAACTGATAGATATCATCGCAAAAATGATAGCATATATAATCTGTATTTATCATCACTAATATTGTAGCACTGATATATATATATATTTTTATGATACCTTTTCATTTTAGAGAAGATATAAACTATTTAAAATAAACTTATAAATTATTAAATGAATATATATTAAAAAAATTAATTCTAAAAAAATATAAAATAATTAAAAATATCAATTAATATTCAATACAAAATGCATGAGTTTGAAAATTCGGAGAAAATGAATAATAAAAAATACATAGACACCAAAAATACTAAAATATGGATAAATATTATCAATTATATAAATTATAAAAAAAATTAAAAAGTAATATATTTTAAAATGAATATGATTACATAGTGAAAATTTAAAAACATCAAAAATACATAAAAAATAATTTATAAGAATAAATACATGAATTGGTTACACGTATAAAAATTTGTTGAAAATTTTAAAATATGAATTTAAATAATATATTTATATAGATTTCAAATATAACAAAAATATATCAACATAATAAAAAAAATGTAAATATAATTAATCATATAAATTAAAAACATGTTAATAATATTAAAAAATATTAAATAATTATGTAAAATATTAATGATTAATTAAATTAATTTAAAAAACATTAATAATGTATAGAATATTAAAAAATTAATTTACAGAAATTAGTTATATAAATTTTAAAAATTTTATATGGAAAAACATATTAATAAATGAAATGTATTAAATATTTATCAAAAAAATAAAAACTTATTTTATAGTATTAATCTTAATAAATAATTATGAATAAATAAATATTAAAATTTTAATAAATTATAAAAATGATAAATATTAAAAATGAATAATTAAATATAAATGAAATAAAATTAAAAAAGAAAAACTAAAATTGAATAAGTTATATATATTAAAAAGTAAATAAATAATAATAATGACATCAATTAAATATACCTAAAACCAATGGTTTGAATCATTCCATTTCCCTTCTGAGATATACTTAGCATGTGGTGACTCATTTAGGAGGGGATTTGGTCATTATATGGGAAGGCTGTTATACAGGTAGAACATAGTCTTGGTGATGCATTTCAGATGATGCAACCATGAATCTACAATGAGCCTTTAGGCCACGTTTTTAGGCCACTGGTCCATGGGAATATGGGATATGTAATGGATCTTCCTCTACCTAGATAGAAAATTTCCTTTTCATTCACAAAAAAGAAGAAAAAATATGCATAAAAATGAAATAAAATGAATAAATTGATAATATATATATATATATTAAATACTTGAGGATAATAATACCCCAAAACACACACACACCTCCACCACCAGCCATTAGGCACGACCCCCCCCCCCCCGGGATTACTCACCTATACTCAATATTATCATAGATGTCCTTTTTATTGATATTATCCCTATGAACCTTACAACATATTCACAGACCACCATATCTAATATATTTAAAACATATCATGCACAAATCTAGAATTTACCATGAAAAATTACCCCCCCCCCCACAAACCAATGATGGACAGGCCCCAACTCTTCCTTCCACATCAATTATCACAGCAAACATTAATGCAGATAGTCACAAATAACCATCAGATCAACATCGTCACCATCAATCAGGTGTTCACCAATCTCAATCACCGGTCAAAAAATCCTACCACAACGTCAGCTCTCTTAGAATCACTAACATGTCGACATTTCATCCAAAGTTATCATTTGACTCTTACAATGCCAACAATGACATCCAAATCTTGTCAAACATGCATCCAAATCTATCGCTTGACTCCTTCAATGCCAAAACTGTCGTCATGTGAAGCTATCATCAGCGATTGAGCACTACCAGCATTTCTATTTTTTGCACCATCAAGCTACACCCATAACATCATCGATGAAGAGTTGTTTCCCCTCATACATCCACAGTCCTAGAATCCCATGAATTTTTCGACACCCTTGAAACCTGCTGCTTGAGACCCGTTATAAGGCCCCAACCTTAAACCATACATAATCTTGAGTTATTACAAGATTACATGTTGAGGATATTTTTAGGTTTAGAGTTTGAGAGAATTAAGTCATAAAACTTGCATTTCATTCCATATTTAAACAAAGTGGTTATATAAAAGATAGTATTAATTTTACCCATCAATGTAGACATATTTAAAATTAAACATTGATTCTTTCTTGACACTTCCTTGACACTATCATCAAATCATGTACCTTTCCCTTGACCTGTGAAAATCATTTCAAAAACATGGGATGAGCATAAAAAGCTCAGTAAGGGTTATAAAAATATGGAATGGAAACATGAGTACATGTAAACATAAGAATAAATGAAATCATACTTTAATCATGAAACATACGCACTTAAACATACCTCATCAAATCAAGAATAAATCATAGAAATCATAAGACCTAAAGGTAACTTGAGGAATTCATAACATTCTTACGTATGGAGTAACCCTCTTGGTTACGTTTGAAATACCCATCATAGTTAATTCCCTAAATCACTTCGATGAAACCTCAATGTTTAACTCCTTCGAGTTACGCAATGTATTGGAGAGCTATATCGGGCTCACCCGCCCTTAGTTTATCACGGAACCACCCGTCTTCATAATTATTCCCAAGAACCATAGCATAATCGTATCACATAAAACATGCATAAAGGAAACAAAACATTTCTAGTTTTCAATCACAAGATATAAATACAACACATTTATATAAAAAAATTATGAAATCCATTTTCAATACCAAAATAAATGAAAAGTAAAACATGGTATTTATTTTTCGTTTAAAAAAAGGTATGGCTTTCAGAGGAAGCCAAAACTCAAATAATGGTCACGTCGGTGGAGAATTCTTTGTCACCGCATATGTACAAAAAAATAACATTCCCTTTTGTCATTTAGTAAAACGCTTCGTATAAAAAATATCCTTTTTGGATAAACGTAAATGTCAAAGGGGTTTATACCCAGTTTAAAATAAAGTTGTGTATAAAACAAAATATGCCTCAATGAAAGGATATTGAGACGATGTCCCATACAAAGATCATTTTGTAAATAAAATAGATCTATTATATGTATTCAACATAAACACACATAAAGAAATTATAAATACAATATAGGACATTATAATATCATGACATAATTAGAAAGTAGGTGATTAACCCAAAGAATATAAATTGGGTTAAGAAGTTCCCTTACCTCATATCCGACTTTACATGATCGTTCTATAATCTCTTGAATAATAATCTCGAGTTAATTTCTGCTTGATTAAGTACCTTATTCAAGTTCATTATTTCTTTTATATCATTTATTACCATGTCATGAACATTATGTAATTATTTAAGTTAATAACGGTCGTTTTAACGATCATTGGTACTTGAGTAAAAAATAAACCCTTTATAATTACAAGTTTTTCATGTATCCATTATATCCAGGGTGATACTCATGAAGTAGATATCATATATATCATATATATCCAGTATATATATTCATTTATAATATTACATAACGTATAGAGGTAAGAAATGAAATGCACCGTTCATGGAGACGGTAAGCCGTACGTACACATGAACGCTACTTTAATTTCTATTTCGTATTTTATGGAATGGAATCATAATAATATAAAGGTATATTATAATTATAGTATTGTATCATATATAATATCTTTAATTACATCCTTTATATGTCCCACATATGGCATTAATGAATCAAATCACGTTGAGGGGGTGGTAGTCCACAATCCTAAAATGAAGATATCATGTTTACCCATAATGGAAACCAGAAAGGTATGTCATAAATGAAAAATACAGAAGCTTAAGTAAAACTAAAACATATTATATATCATATAAAAATATAGTGTCATATTAATGGCCACCATTGAAGGTGTTAAAATAATATTGAACAATCATCGTTTTGTGAGGCAGAAAGTCATCATCCTTGGAAACAGTATGTTCGTTAACCATTAGAGTTAGGTGTGTGTTAGTGTAGCTATAATCCATCATATAAAAACATCCTAGTATATGGAATATATGGGTGTTGCTACAAAAGAAATGAATAAGAAGAGTTTAGGGGGTTGGAGAAGAAAAATAAAATATAAGAACACAATAGAAGACACTACCTTTATATCGGGTAACTCTTTTTGATTTGAGCTCAAAGGCTTCCTTGGGAAGGCTTATGCCCAAATTTAGGATTTTAAGAGTTATAGAGGGATGTGGAGAGACAAAATGTCCAGGGTTTGGCCGAGCCAAAGGCTTCAGATGTGTGGGTAAGGTGGTAGAGGTGGCGGCCTTTTATAAGAGGAGAGGAGGGGCACTCTTGGAATGTTAAGAAAAGATACTTTGTTATAAAATGATTTTCGGATAAAAATGGCCCCACAATTATATATTTATATTATAATGAGATAAGGGTTATAAATCCACCCATCCAATACGTCATTGACAAGTGTAGGTCTTATATTTTACATTATATTTTCATTTTATTTAAATCATTAAATAATGTGGTAATTGATGCATCATCATGGTGTCATAAATAATTTAATGTATTTACTGTCTAAAAATTATAAAAAAAATACTATGATGTAGGAAATCTTTTTATATTTCCAATCACTATTTATAGTAAAAAATCTTACTTGTATACCCCAATTTAAAAATTGTTTTAGTAAAACAACTCATGTCTGTGTAATTTTTAATTTTACATTAAATAAAAAGCATTAATGTCTTTATCTTACCCAAGTTGCTCCATGGGGTCCCATAAATCGACCCATGGGTTGTCATGTTTGGCCATGACATATCAAATAAGGGTAAGACATGTGTCTAGGTCATTTTATATTATTAAAACATTAGTTTTACCTTAAATTAAACTAATTGCCTCTAATCGTGAATAAAAACTTAAAAGTTACTATTCACCAAAAAATTATTTTAATCCCATTGAACCACATTTTACTTATTAATGAAAAACATGTATGTCGGATTTTTGAAATTCAAAACACATAGGTGGTAAAATTTCATTTAAACGAAAAATCAGTTTTTTAATTACCACTTAGTGATTTCACTATTCATCAAAAAATGATGTTTTTCAGAAAAATACCAAAACATCACCCTAAGATATATTTGATATTATGAAATAAAAAATAATGTATATTTTAAAAAATTCAAAACATATAAGTTATATTAATTAATTTAATAATTAATTTTCGCTGTCATAGCGAATAGCCTGTTTTTATGAAACAATAAGTATCAAAAGATTGACACTAGTTTATGTCCAATTTGAAAGTAAAATTAATTCCAACGACCACTATTGGATTAAATGGTAAAAATATATTCTATTTAAACTTTTAAACCCATTTAAAAAGATTATATAACCATATAAATAAATTAGATGAAAAAGCAGCTTTGATGTAAAATGTAGTATTTTTCACTATTTATTAAAAAAATGAAATTTATCTGAAAAATACCAAAAAATTATCCAATGTAAATTTCAATGTCCCAATCAAAAATAATAAGTTTTTTTTGACAAATAAAGCTTATAAAATTGTCAAAATATTGATTTACAAAAAATGATTGCCACAAAAAGGCAGTAAAACGATCTTTTAAAAATATTAGTGTATTCCATGCTTAAGATTGTACTTATTTCCATTTTAAGCCTCTAAAACACTATATAATTCCTAAATAGACATAGATAAAAATATTTATTATTCATTACATGGTATGTTACATCCTACCCCCCTTTATAAAATTGTGTCCCCATAATTTATTACTTATCGAATTAGTGCAGGTATTTATCCCTAATTACCTTTTCAGATTCCCATGTTGCCTCTTCAATCATGTGGTTTTTCCACAAAACCTTTACCAGATGAATAACATTATTCTGTAACACTTTCTCCCTGTGGTCAAGAATCTAGACTGGTTGTTCCTCATAATATAGGTTCTCTTCCAGCTGAACTACCTCTGGACTCAAAACATGAGATTGATCTCACATGTACTTCCTTAAAATTGAACCATGAAAAACATTGTGTACCTGAGATAAAATTGGATGTAAAGCCACTCGGTATGCAACCGATCCAACTCTCTCCATAATTTCATATGGCCCAACGATCATTGGACCCAGATTTCCTTTCTTATCAATTCACATCACATTTTTCCATGGTGATACTTTGAGAAAAACATGATCACCTACCTCAAAAGATAGATCCTTCCTTCGGTTATACGCATAACTCTTCTGCCTACTCTGAGATGTTCTCATGTGTTTCTGTATCAGCAGAACTTTTTCTGCCAACTCTTCTACCAATTCTGGTCCCATTTACATCCTTTCACCCACTTCATCCCAGAAATATGGAGTTCGATACCGCTTCCCATATATCGCCTCAAATGGTTCCATCTATATACTAGAATCAAAATTGTTATTATATGAAAACCCACCCAAAGAAAGATGTTGGTCCCAACTTCCCTGATAATCCATAGAATAGGCATGTAGAATAACTTCCAAAGTCTAAATTGTTCGTTCTGATTTCCCATCTGATTGAGGATGAAAAGTTGTACTAAAATTTAATTTAGTACCCAACAACTTATGATGGCCTTTCCAAAAGTTATAAGTGAACCTAGGATCACGGTCAGATACAATGGAGATATGAACTCTTTGTAACCTGAATATCCCTTTAAGATACAAATGGAGAATTTGATCGATGAAAAAGTACCTCGTATAGCAAGGAAATGAGCATATTTAGTCAAGCGATCAATAATAACCCAGATTTCATTATTACCTCAAGATGTCTTCGGTAATCCCACAACAAAGTCCATGGATATATTCTCTTTTTTCCACTCTAGCACTGGAAAAGGCTAATGCTACCCTTTCAGTAAATGCCGCTCTGATTTAACCTGTTGACAGGTCAAACACTTCACAGTAAAATCAGCAATATCTCTTTCCATTCCGTCCCACCAGTAATACTCCTGAAGATCTCTATATATCTTAGTATTGCCAGGCTGAACTAAAAACAGAGAACTATGAACTTCTCATAACAACTCTCTATTAAACTTTGAATCACAAGGAACCCACAATATTTTCCCAAATCTCAAAACAAAATCATTCTCAATGTTGAATTCATGCAACTTACACTTCTAAACCAGCTCAACCTTTTTCTGCAACTCACTATCTTGCTTCTGTGCTTGCTTGATTCTGTCTGATAGAGAAGATTTCATTGATACCTGAAACAAAACAGAAGGACATCCTGCACCAAAAACTTCTATGCCAAAGTTTATCAAATCCTTAACCGAAGGATCACGTTCCAAACACAACATTTTTAATGAAGCAATACTTTTTCGACTCAAAGAATCGGCCACTTTATTTTCTTTTCCTAGATGGTAATGAATTGTACAATCATAATCTTTGATTAATTCCATCTATCTCCTCTGTCTCATGTTCAATTCTTTCTGAGTGAATATATACTTTAAACTTTTGTGATCGGTATATATTTTACACTTTACTCCATACAAATTATGCCTCCAAATTTATAAAGCGAAAAAAATAGCAGCTAATTCCAAATCATGTGTTGGGTAATTTACCTCACAAGTTTTCAACTGACGTGAAGCATAATCAATTAATTGATAATTCTGCATTAGGACTCAACCATGTCCTTTCAATGAAGCATCACTATAGAAAACAAAACTCACCATTCCTGGAAGGTAGTTCCAAAACTGGAGCATTCACCAATCTTATTTTTAGTTCCTGAAAACAATCATCGCATTCTTTTGTCCAGATAAACATAACACCGTTCCGAGTTAGCTTAGTCATTGGACTAGATCAACGGGAAAAATTTCTAACAAACCTTCGGTAATAGCCTGCCAAACCATGAAAAATATGAATCCCGGTTACATTTGTGGGTCTTGGACATTCTTCCACAACTTTTGTTTTTATAGGATCCAAATTTATTCCATCTTTGGAAACAATATGACCAAGGAAAGAAATTTTTTGCAACCAAAACTCACACTTGCTGAATTTTCCATATAATTTCTTTTCATTTAGGGTTTGAAAAATAACCCTTAAATGTCTTTTATGCTCCTATTTAATTTTAGAAAACACAAAATAACATCAATAAAAACAACCAAAAATTTTCACCTGAGTCAACTGAGCCATCACTGAAACAAACATTTTAGTTATAATTCTGACCATCTCAGGATACTGATTTGAAAGGACATTTCCCTCTGTATGCCATCCCAGAAAAGCTGTTCTGTTTCCTCTATGAAATATCATTCTTAACATAGATATATCTTAGCAGAAGCAACATGGTAATCTTCATATTCTATATCATTTCAATCATTCCATAAAAAAATATTTTTGGATAATCATTTAATATAATTCTAACTTCTAATGTTATCTAAACCGACCTCTGAAACTAACTACAAGGCCCCAGCCTTAAACCTTAGTTAATCTTGAGTTATCAAAAGATTACACATTGAGGATCTTTTCAAGATTAGATTTATAAAGAATTAGATCATAAAACTTGCATTATATTCCACATTTAAACAAAGTGGTTACATAAAATATAGTATTCATTTTTCCCATTAATGTAGACATATTTAAAATAAAACATGGATTCTTTCTTGACAGTTCCGTGACACTATCATCACATCATGTACCTTTCCCTTGACCTGTGAAAATCATTTCAAAAACAAGGGATGAGCATAAAAAGATTATTATGGGTTATAAAAATATGGAATGAAAACATAATTACATGTATACATAAGAATCACTGAAATCATACTTTACTCATAAAACATAATCACTTAAACATACCTCATCAAACCATGAATAAATCATAAAATCCTAAGGCATAAAGATAACTTGAGTCATTCATAACATTCTTACGTAGGGAGTAACCCTCTTTGTTTCATTTGGAATACCCATCACAGTATATTCCCTAAATATCTTCGGAGACACCTCAATGTTTAACTCCTTCGCGTTACCCAATGCATTAGAGAGCTATATCGGGCTCACCTGCCCTTAGTTTATCACGGAACCACCCGTCTTCATAATAATTCCCATGAACCATAACATAATCATATCACATAAAGAATGAATAATAGAATACATAACATTTACAATTTTCAATCACAATATATCAATACAACACATTGATATAAAAAAATTATGAAACCCATTTTCAATACCAAAATAAAACAAAAGTAAAACATGGTATTTATTTTTCTTTTAAAAAAATTTATGGCTTGTAGTGGAATCCGAAACTCAAATAATGGTCACGGCGGCGGAGAAGTCATTGTCACCGCATAAGTACGACAAAAAAATTCCCTTTTGTCAGTTAGTAAAATTCTTCATATAAAAAAGATTCCTTCTGGATAAATGTAAATGTCAAAGGTATTTATACACAGTATAAAATAAAGTTGTGTATAAAAAAAAATATACCTCCATGAAAGGAGATTGAGACGATGTCCCATACAAAGATCATTCTGTAAATAAAATAAATCTATTATGTGTATTAAATATAAACGTACATAAAGAAATTATAAATAAAAGATAGGACATTATAATATCATGACATAATTAGAAAGTAGGTTATTAACCCAAAGAACAGAAATTGGGTTCAGAAGTTCCCTTACCTCGTATCCGACTTGACTTAATCATTATTTAATCTCCTGAATAATAAACATGAGTTAATTTCTACTTTCTTAAGAACATTTTTCAAGTTCATTATTCCTTTTATATCATTTATTACCATGTCATGAACACTATGTAATTATTTAATTTAATAACGGTCGATTTAATGATCATTGGTACTTGAGTAAAAAATATACCCTTTATAATTACAAAATTTTCATGTATCCATTATATAAAGGTTTATACTCATGATTTATATATCATATATATCATATATATCTAGTATATACATTCATTTATAATATTACATAACGTTTAGAGGTAAGAAATGAAATGCACCGTTCAGGGAGACAGTAAGCCGTACGTACACATGAATGCTACTTTTATTTCTATTTTGTATTTTATGGAATAGAATCATAATGATATAAAGTAATATTATAATTCCAGTATTTTATAATATATAATATCATTAATTACATCCTTTATACTTCCCACATATGGAATTAAATAATCAAATCATGTTGAGGGGGCGGTAGTCCGCATTTCCTAAAATGAAGATATCGCGTTTACCCATAATGGAAACCATAAAGGTATTACATAAATGAAAAATACAGAAGCTTATGTAAAACATAAACATATTATATGTCATATATAAATATAGTTTCATCTTAGTGGCCAGCTTTGAATGTGTTAAAATTATATTGAACAATCATCGTTTCGTGAGGCAGAAATTCACCATCCACGGAAACAATATGTTCTTTAACCATTAGATGTATGGGTGTGTAAGTGTAGCTCTAATAATTCTTATAAAAACATCCGTGTATATGGAATATACATTTTTTGCTAAAAAAGAAATGAATAAGATGATTTTAGGGGGTTGGAGAAGAAAAATGAAACATAAGAACACAATAGAAGACACTACCTTTAAATCGGGTAACTCTTTTTTATTTGAGGTCAAAGGATTCCTTGAGAAGACTTCTGCCCAATGTGAGGCTTCTAGGAGTTAGATAGGGATGTTTAAGGACAAAATGGGAAGGTTTTGGCCGAGCCAAAGGCTTTGGAAGTGTGGGTAAGGTGGTAGAGGTGGGGGCCTTTTATAAGAGGAGAGGAGGGGAACTCTTGGAATGTTAAGAAAAGATACTTTGTTATAAAATGTTTTTTGGAAACAAAAGGTCACACAATTATAAATTTCTAGGATATGGAGATAAGGGTTCGAAATCCACCCATACAATAGTTTTTTGACAAGTTTATGTCTTATATTTTACATTATATTTTTATTTTATTTAAATCGTTAAATAATGCGGTAATCGCTACATCATCATGCTTTCATAAATAATTTAATTTATTTAATGTCTAAAAATTATAAAAAAAATACTATGATGTAGGAAATATATTTATCTTTCTAATTAATATTTATAGTAAAAATTATGACTTTTATAACCCCATTTTATTTTTTTAGTAAAACAACTCATGTTTGTGTCATTTTTACTTTTACATTAGATAAAAAGCATTAATGTTTTTATCATACCCAAGTGGTTCCATGGGGTCCCAAAAATATACCCATGGGTTGTATTGGTCGGCTATGACACATCCAATAAGGTTAGGACATGTGTATAGGTCATTTCATATTTTTAAATCATTATTTTTACCTTAAATTACACTAATTACCTCTAATCGCGATTAAAAAATTAAAAGTTACTATCCACCAAAAAATTATTTTAATCCCTTTGAACCACATTATACTTCTTAATGAAAACAATGTATGTCGGATTTTTGAAATTCAAAACACCTAGGTGGTAAAATTTCATTTAAACGAAAAAATCGGTTTTTTAAGTACCACATAGTGGTTTCACTATTCATAAAAAATTGATGTTTTTCAGAAAAATACCAAAACATCACCCTAAGATATATTTTATATTTTGGATTAAAAAATTATATCTGTTTTACAAAACTCAAAACATATAAGTTACATTAATTAATGTAATAATTAATTCCCGCCTTTAGAGCAAATAGAGTGTTTTTATGAAACAATAAGTATCAAATGATTGTCACTAGTTTAAGTCCAATTTCAAAGTGAAATTAGTTCCAATGAACACTATTGGAATAATTGGAAAAAATATATTCTATTTAAACTTTTAAAACCAATTAAAAAGGTAATCTAACCATATAATTAAATTAGATGAAAAATCAGTTTTGAGGTAAAATGCAGTATTTTTCACTATTCATTAAAAAAATGATCTTTATCGGAAAAATACCAAAAAATTATCCAATGTAAATTTCAATGTCCCAATCATAAATAATATGTTTATTCTGAAAAATAGAGCTTATAAAATTGTCAAAAGTTTTATTTTAAAAAAAAGTTTTCCACCAAAAGTCAGTAAAACAATCTTTAAAAAATATGAGTGTATTCCATGCTTAATATTGGACTTATTATCATTTTAAGCCTCTAAAACACTATCTAATTCATAAATAGACATAGATAAAAATATCTACTATTCTTTACATACATGGGATGTTACACCCGTAGTGATCCCTGTGTCAGCGCCTACATCCAACACTCATCATCTCTCATTAGTACACAATATCAAGACTTCAATGCATGAACTTTAATGACGCCATCCATCAATTCCAGTAATCATGTAGCCCATCACCATCATTTTAATTTGATTAAATAAACACATAAGTGGTGTTTGGGAATGTGAATAGAGGAATTCATTTTTAGGGGAAAATGGTGTGGGTTGGAGATGGTATTATAAGAATAAATTATAAGGATTTGAAACATATTAAATTTTTTAAAACATAATATATAAAAATGAATTGATATTAATAATATAAATTATTTACATATTGGAAATATTAAATCTTAATAAACAAATATGTATAAATTATAAGAAATGATTTAATTCGAAAAATATTGAATATTAATAAATATTGAAAATGATAATAAGTTTTGAAATAATATTCACAGTGAATAAATTAAATATAAAAATTATGAGAAATTTTGGAAAGTTAACTCATAATATTATTAACATGAATATAAAACTTATAATATTGAACAAAATTAAATATATAAATATTATTATTAATCCAAATTATATATGTATTCACTATATCGATTTTATGTTGAAAATATAATATGTTATTAACCATTATAATTTTTACTAATTGTTGAAATATTATAATTTAATTTAATAAATATATATATATACATGTATAAATAAATATCAAAATATCATATATTAAAAAATTATTTAATGATTACATAATGAAAATGAATAAATTGTTGAAAATACTACAAATAAGGAGATAATAAATCCCAGTAAATAATATTAAATCAATAAAGAGAAACAAATGGACACATACATAAACATACACATATATAATTACTCATACTCTTACATACAAACACACACATACAAACAGATTCATATGCACATACACTAACACATACAACTTCCCATACTGACATAAATACATATGTGTACATACATATAAATATAATAGAAATTAATATATACATACACATACACTTACACATACATACACACCCACACCCCCACACACACATGTATATATATATATATTCTTATATAAATACACATACACATACACATACACATATGTAATACATAATCATACAATTACATGGACACATATGCACATAATCATACTCACACATAAAAACCATAAATGACCATAAACACACGCACACACAACACAACACAATACACGAGATGAAAACAAAAAAAAACACAAATATATACACACATATAGAAATGAATATGCAAATATAATTAGATGTCATATAACACATTTATGTATAATATATTTCAATATATAAATCATGTTTAAATATAAATATTATTCAAAAATATTTTTGAATGAATATATATATATATATAAATTTATTATAATTTCATTTAAGAACCCCAAACAAATTTTTTACATAATAGTAGGAATATTATCAGTGTATGAAAAAAATTATAGAGAAAGGAAACCATTTTATTAATGTTTTTCTTGTAGTGGGGTTGAATATTACCCTATATATAGAAGTGTAACATGAATATTAAAAATAGAAAATTTTGAACAGGTGAAATTTTATATTTAATGTATTTTGATAAAATTAAATGAAAATTATCAACTACTATTCGAATAAAAAAACAATGAATTACAAAATGATAGTTAATTATACCATATAGAAATATATTATTTTTTAAACCACTGTTGGGAACAAAAAAATTATTTTTTGTAGCCAGTTGTTCATGATCTACGACTCAACATCTGATATCGGTTCTTCAGCACAGTGTGATGGGAGGGCAGGATCCATCACATCATGAATATTTTTATCGGATACTTCAGTACACATTTAACTTCAAGGCTCAAAAATTTATTCTCTCGATGTCGGTGTGCTTCATCCTTAGTAGTGGTGAATGAGAGGAAGGGGTCTAAATCATCGTTTCCAAACAGCACTGTCATAATGTGTATCTTCTGGTGTGGAGAATTACACACAATGGGATGTAGACCATCATATACAACATCTCCCATTTGACCCAGATAGAAATGGCAATGGGGATCCATTTAAGATCATCTGATAAATTGTGGTTAAATAGGTTGGTGTTGTTGATTAGGAATCATTTGAGATTGTTTGAGATTTTTTAGTGATAGTGGTAGGCTTTCGATTGGGTGCAGGGGCAGATTGTCTATGAAAGGGTGGTGACGGTGGTAGGCATTGTCGATGGAGCGTCGTGGTCAGATTTCAGATAAAGGGCGAAGACACCCATATACATCTTCCACATGTCTCGCCTTGTTGGTGTTGTGGATGGGGTATCGTGATAGGTAATTTCAATGACTGTCCATGTAGGGGCTATTGATGGGACGATACAGAAGGTAGAAAGGCTGGTGGAAGTCCTAGGAGTTGTCAATGTTTTGTTGTGGTAGGTCATTTGATAATGGGTGGTGACAGTCATATCCATCTTCTCCATGTCTGGCCTAGTAGTAATTGTCTATGGGGTGATGTTGAAGGTTGTACGAGAAAGGTCATTGATGGTCATATACATATTCCCCCCATCTGGCCTGGTAGGCATTTTCGACGGGGAGAAGTGGATAGTATTCTGAGAGAGTCTCGACAACTCGTATTGACCGAGGGCATCAAGTGGCACCTAGGTCTACGTCTGTGGAATGGTGACACAATATACTATATAACAGAATGGATGGTTGATAACCTCATATAAAACCTTCTTTAGGTACCCTAACTTCTTATTAATTATCCACAAATACATCTTTATTTCATCAACCAAAACTATCATTGAACGCTGACACAAAAATTCATAGAAATGAGGGAATTCTTGTAATCCCCAGATCTTGTGTCTATATATACACACATAATGAGTCCATATACCAACGTTGACTAATTTCAATGCAGTAACTACTTTCACTATTATTAATCCTCCCAATAGTTTTCCTTGATTTATTTTTCATTTTATGGTTCAATGATTTTTAACCTCTTTAAGGCACATGGTCCATTTTTTAAACAGCCCTAAAATTCTTAAAATAGGTTTATTCCAATAATTTCTTATTAAATAGATTTATTTATATTTAAAAAAAAGATATTATTTTTAAGATGGATTTCGTTAAATATAATAAATAAAATCAAAATTTTAATTAATTTTATTATACCTTAATTTTAATAATTATAATTAATAAAACCTATTATTTAATTTTTCCAAATTAATGTTATAAGGGAGAATATAATTTTTCTATATTTAAATGAAGAATTTAAAATGACTATATTTTGTAATTATTTTTCAAATATATTATTTTAATATAATATTAATTTGGGGTAATACAATTTTTAGAAAACTATTATTATAATTATATATTTTATAAATATATGATATTTATAAGGTTTTTTATAAAATTTATAAATTAAAAATATTTATAATTATTATATTAAGAAAAAACGTTAATTACATTCACATTATTAGTAAAAAAGAAATTCTAATTATTTATATTAAATAATTGAATTATATATATATATATTTAAAAATGAAAATATGTTATATATATAAAAACGAATTTATCTAATTTTTAAAAAAGGTTTATTCGATTATATGTATAAATATCATCATTTTTCAAAAACCTATGCATATGTTTTCATAAACAAAATATTAATACAAAAAAATATAAATTAATTATAATATAATAAACAAATCATGAAATGGCCAAAAGAATTTGGTATGATAATGAAAATAGAGTTAATAACTAATAAAAAGGGATTGAGGATTTAGATAATTTTTTTAAATTTTTTAATGATTACAAAATAAATAAATTAAAATGTAAAACAATAATCTATTAAAAAATTGTGTTGTTTTATTTGAACTTCTATCATGAAAATCAACGAGTGAAATTCCCCCATCAATCCTAAATACATCTTTACCTTTCCCTAGGTGGTCAAACAAGTTTACTATAATTTATAATTTTGCCTAAATTATTTGTTTGAACTTTGATCAAATTTATTCCATCATTTTATTTTCATATTTCTACATGTTATAAAATAATATATAAACAATTTTTATATAAACCCTCACTTTCCACATCAAATCATCAAACCCTCAACTCCCTATGTTCCCCAAATTCCCCCATTTTATTCCACTCAATTTTAATTAACCACAAGTGAGTCAATTGTCCAAAAAATTCTTTTGGGTTCATTTTATTTCGTTCAATTAATTGTTCTACAAAGGTTAATATATATTTGTGTGTTTATATATATATACATATATACACATATATTAATAATTATTTTCTGTTTATATGAAATGGGTTTATATTGATTAATATTTTATTTCCAAAACCATGACTGGTAAAAGATCATTGTATGTAGTTTATGTTTATAATTTTTGTTATCATATTATACAAAAAAATAATTAGAATTTATAATTTCTATACCCAGTTTGTGGGTTCGGGTTTTTATAAATGGTAAGAGAGAAATGGTGTAGAATTTTTTTGAAAATTTGATCGAAATTAATATTATCAAGTAGTCATCCTCTGTAAAATTATTTTAACTATACACCCAAACAAATTGTGAGGGATCAATTTTTTTTATGGTGGAATAATTTAACAAACCAGAAATTCAAAACAATGATTTATTTTAAAAGTATTATATTAGATCAATTTTTGTATAATTAAAACAAACTATTAAGTTTATTCATACTATTTTCATTAAAAATAATAAATGAAATTATGTTTTTTTAATTAAATTGATAATAACTTCATTATAGGACTATTTAATAACTAGACCATTTATTTATGGTTTTTTAATTAATATTATAAATAAAAATATGGTTTTTATTTTTTAAAAGAATACTTTTATATAACTATATTTATTTAATATTTTTTAAAATAGAATTTATTATTATAACAGTATTTAAGGGTAAAAGCTTTATTTAGAAAAATAATATTATTGTTAAGATAATATATATTTTAAATATATGATTTATATTTTGTTTTTGTTTTATAACATTTAAATATGATAAATATATATAATTATTATATTATAAAAAAACAGATTATATTTATGTTTAAAATAAAAATATAATTAAAAATCTTTATATTAAAAAAGAATTATATATATATAGGTTAATTTATATTTACATATGCTTAAATGATATATATATTAAAATAATTTATGTAAAGGATACAAAAATTTTCAAACCATTTTATGTATAATAAGCTGCATGTTAAGAAAAATAAAGTAATATTTCTTGATAGAAGAAAATTTTTAAACAAAAAATGATGAGTTTTTAATAATATAATAAAAACAAAATCAGTGATTGTCCAAAAGAAAGTTGTATGATAATTAAATAAATAGAAGTGATTGACTAATAAAAAGGGAGTAATGGTTTATATAAAATGAAGAAACATTTCAATGATTTCAAAATAAATTATTATAATGTACAATATAATGATATAGGAAATTACAACATTGTATTAAACCGACCATTGTGACAATCTACCAGTGAAATGCCCATTGACAATCCCGAACACCTCCTTCTGTTTCCATGGTTTTTCAATAAACTCGACACTTTTTATAGTTATGTGTCATATATGTTTTTAACTTTGATCAAATAAAATTATCATTACTGTATTTTATTATTGCAACTTGAAATTTTAAAATATATAAACTATATTTATTTAAACTCACTATTTGAACATCAAAACAACACACCATTACCTCCTCATATCCCCCCATTATATTCAGCTGAGTTTTCGATAGCATCTAATCCATTAATTGTCCCAAAAATAGATAACGGTTCATTTAATTTCATAAAATTAATATTTTTACAAAAAACACACTGGAAAAGCATGTCAATATGTGAAACAAAAAATATCATCTTAATTATAGATTTTTCATTATAAATATAAGACATATAAAATTATTTATTATTTACTAAATCAATTATTTCTTTATAAATACTTTATACATTATAAATCACATATGTTTCATAAATCAGTGATAATATTTATTTATATTTCAAAGATAACATAGTTTAAATCAATTATTTTTAATAAATCAATTATAAAATTTATTAAAAATATGAAATATTTTGTATTATGATATTCATTATAATACGATTGTATCTTGTAATATATAAATAATCATTTTAAATGATTTAAATATATGCAATAAATGTGTAATCATTTATATTTATAAATTATATTAAATTCATATTAACCTAATTCAATACATATAATTATTTTAAAATATAATGTACTTTAATATTATATAATCATATATTCAAAATCATAATTGATATTATTAAGGAATAATGTATTAATATTATTAATTATATTTATTTATGAATATATTATACCGAATTAATTAAATAAGTGATGCATTTTTATTTATAAATACAATTGATGAAATTACGTTATAATATATTAATATGATATCATGATATTAATTTTATTTATAAATAAATATTATATCATGAAACTAATATATTATATATAAATTACAAAATTATTTTTCCATTAATACAATTTGTTGTGTTTTCATAAATACCATTTTTAATGGTTACGATGGAACCCTCATAAATGAACCGAAAATAAATAAAATTAAAATAAGAAAAAATTCAAATTTAATTGAATATATGAGATTTTAAAGAGAAAACTGATATTGTATTGGTGGGAGGGTGTGATGTTTCCATTGATGATGAGGGTATTTCTATGATATTTTCTTTCATAGTCTATTCCCAAAAAATGTCTTAGAAGTGATTGATGATACAACACCATTACTCATATATTGGATGCTGTATCAAATATTTATCATGATATGGTGCTCTACTCCTTTTTGTTTTTTTTGGGGAGTTTTCAGTAGGATGGTCTTTGTCTTAAAGAAGCTCTTAGAGATTGAAAGATATTTTTTGTGGTTGATTGGTGTTATATTGCATTCATATCCATATGAATCATTTGGTAGGTTAAAAAAATTGTTTTCTCTGGTTCAATGCATCATTTAAAAATTTTACAACATGTAAACATCATGACTAAAAAAATATCAATCAAATATTTCCATTGAAAAGTTAATGAATGAGAGATGATTTATTTAATGTAAATTTTATTATTTATTTAAATCAAATATTACGACATGATAACTCATCTTTGGAATATTCCTCATTATATTAATTAATGAAACATCATTCATGATGAACACAATGTATCCATCTTCTTCATAAATTGTATCATCGTGGTTTAGGAAAAAAATGACATTTGAAGATTAATGATGGACATTAATAAAAATTATAAATCCTAAGGAATATCCCATAAATCATATTCATGAACAATTCATATAGGAGTGTATATTACCCTAATCTCCCATCAAAAAATCATTCATTGATCACTTCCCATCAAGTGACATGGTTGATATTTTTTTAAGAGAATAAAAATATAACATGTAGATGTATAAGATTCCCATAAATCCTCAAATTAAATATGGAAATAAAATTTTGGTCGAGGATTGGTAAATATAGCTTTATTTTCCTTCTTAAGAGTTCTTTCAATGCGATCATCACCACATGGTCTCTATTTATGTCTTCCCACATAAATGATAACAAATTTCCACATCATAATTAATGAGTATTTTATTTTTAATCCATAATTTGAAGAAATTCTATTTGATAACATCAAAATCAAAGGGATACATGGCTAGAATTATAGAACATTATTCAATGTATTCAAATCATGTATGATGAGACAGAAAATTCCAGAACATTTAACTTCTCAATGTGTTTATAATTTTTTTTCAAATTTATCACTCTTATTATATAGAGTTGAATATTGTTAGAGATAATAATAAATCAGTTTTTTAAGAAGATGATATCATTCCATGAATTTAAAACATCGATCAAATGATTTTCTATATTCTTCATAACGAATATGGGTTGTTGAAAAAGGATGATATTTGTTTATTTTTATCTTAATACTCATCATTTTTAGAAGGACAATTTACTAGAAGGATAACATCCAGTTTTGATTAAAATAGTATTCATAAACACCAATAACAAAGGAATACATTTCATTTCCATTTTACTATAAGGTGATCTTTAACTGGATCACATACAACGATAGATTTTCTTATTATAATTTCCTCAGGTATTGTGAATATATTTTTAGTAAATTACTTGATAATGATCTGAAAATTTCTCGTATATATAAACCCTCTTTTTGAATCATTCATACAAGAACATATTTCAGATTGAACACAATATTTTATTAATGTTTCAGGCGTAGAAGAAGTGGGATTGGTGTAGAACCCAACATTAATTTTTACCACGATCAATGATTATTAAAAAATTAATAAGATGATGAAATACAATCTCCATGGTATAGAATCAAATATTTATAAAAATTAAAAATTGACCTGAATCTTTTATTAGAGATATTTCACATCATGTTTATAATTAATTTAGTTAATTTCATAATGAAAATAATATCTGGATATTTCATATTTTCTTCGTTGATGGTTTTGATCGCCCATAATGATTTTTATAAATTATCTTGTTGTTTTTAAGGGATCCAAACTTGAATCCCCTTACCGGTGATCCAAACATGCTCCAAGGGCCTCAAATCGACACAACTCATTCTCTAGGAGCTGGTGGGGAAAAGTGAGTGTCTAGTGTGGATTGTTCTTGATATCTTGTTCTTCAGCCTTAAATAACTTCTCTCCTTCTTGAGAGGGGGTTGTAAAATTATTTTATAGAGAAATTGTTCAGCTCAACAATTCTTAATTCACAGGGTGTGCGGTTCGGTACAAGGCACAATAGATGTTTGTCTCTATTTATTGACATGAGTCTTTGTATACAATATATACATACATAACAGTAATTACATACATTCATAAACTTATAAAAAACCCTTGATTTTAACAATAATACCATGGGATTATTTATGGTGTTCCATTTGCGCAAAATAGAATTATAAAAAAAATTATGCATCAAATAATAGTATCATCATTATTTTAATTTGTTCCGACTTGTTATATAATTATTCACCATCTTGAAAATAATTATTTTACTATCATGCCAGACATGGTCCGCTCAAACTGCAATTCCATTTAATGATCACCAAAATAAATAAATAAATAATTTATTCACTTAAATAAATATTTTATTTACAAACTAAAAAATAAATATTTATTAAATGTTTAATTAAATAAAAATATATATTTTACACACAATACGGTGAATAAGTATTTATTTAATTTATGAAATCATTTTAACAAAAATACATTTATTCCACTATCATGATAATAATATTTATTAAATAAATTAAAATATAATTTAACTAAGACCACCCGAGACAATTACTGAATAACCCTATATGATTCTTTCCCATTGGTATTAGGTGGGCGTTCCTAATTTCTTAGAGTATTGTCTATCAACGGGTCAAGGAAACCATGATAATGAACATAAAGTCACAACAACAAAATCCAAATACTAATACTCACTATTTAATATAATCTAATAGTCACAGTATCTCACCATTCATGCTTCATGATAGTGTCAAAAAAATTTATGTTGTATATGTCATTCTTTGACATCCTGAAATAAACTTATCATTACACAAGGGCCATTGAATTACACACAACAGTTCTATTTCATTCAATGAGACAAGATATCAACATACATAAATGTATGGGACAATTCCTACCTCGACTTCTCCATTAATAACATGCCACTTGTGATGCACCCAATGTACCCTTTTTCCCACCAATGCACCATGTGATAGTTTTTAGCATTAAATCATTGTTTGGGAGTCATGAAATGTATTATTGATAATTTTAAATTCCATGGATAATTACACACAGTTGAAGATACTCATATACAACGAAACAAATACCTGAGGAATTCTTATTGGATGGAATTTTCTCATAATCTTTTGTCTGGGTGATTACAAATTTTGAACTTAAATATATGAAGTCCCATAAACATAATAGTATTCCCACATGATGGCTTTCATGATATGTGTCCCATAATAGTATTTCATTCAACCATAGAACCGTATTTAATAATATTTTTATATCATTTCAAGGTTCTCCTCATAGTGGGGAACTTCCATGAACTTATCAATTCAACACATAATCTATGAAATTATTACATAATAGTCGTGCAGAAAAATGAACAATATGTTATAAGGTGTTTAAAATTTGAAAACATTTAATATCCATGTAATCAATGTACAACTATATGGTTCTAGGAAACCAAATATCACATATTTTTTGTATGTG
Organism: Viscum album; assembly: GCA_963277665.1. Lineage (NCBI taxonomy): Eukaryota > Viridiplantae > Streptophyta > Magnoliopsida > Santalales > Viscaceae > Viscum > Viscum album. Next base: position 352,249,800 of record OY728152.1, on the reverse strand, counting down.
TAGAAAAATACATATCGTGGATTTTCACAAAAATGAAAATTATAAAAGGATAATTGTTTATCTTTCCTAAAAGGTAAGAGAATATGAAGTATTGTTTTTATTATATCCATGAGAGAATTGAGGATACATGGAACCTAGAATTTATTATCAACTACATGATAATTGTAGGGAAATGAAAAATACATGAGGAGACATGTTAGATTTCATTAAAAATTACATTGGGAATTCTATATTCCCATTATCCATCTCATAAATGCTTCAATTCTCATATTTCTATCTTAAATTATGATGATAAAATCATTGGTTAGTTAAGGATATATTTACATGAAAATAAATATCATTATTCAAGACACCTTTTTATCATATGTAATGGAGGTGAATTGGTTGATGCTTTCATTGAAATAAAATCCCAAAAAACAGTAATCTATATCAAATATTTGTATATTCCTCATAATGGGGGAAATTTCTAGACGATGGATCTTCTCATTTTGAAATTCCATTTATTGAGGTGAGATAATATGAAAATATAGTCTATTGATTGAAAAATGTGCTACTTGATATTTGAGTGTGGTATGAACTTAGATAATCATTTCAATATGTTTGATAACATATAATGAAAATCGAATTCATTTTTTCTTTAATAATGATAAATGACTTTTAAAAACAACAAAATAATGATGGGTGGGAACTACCCGGGGTTAAAAATCAAATGAATAATTAGAGTTGTTTTATCATGGATATAACATCACCAATAAAATCAGTGACATGACACTGGTTGGTGATAATTTATATATAAGATAAATTTTTTATATGAAGTTGAAACATGTTTCTTGGTGTGGTTGTTGTATTTATTCAAAACTATAATCATGTTATTTATTATTTAAAATTGTCACCTTACAAAAACCATTTTCAATATAACACTTATCTTTTAATTTTTAGGTTCATTAAACATTATGGTTTATCTATCTATATTTTCATAATGATTCAGAATAACTAATTCTTGATGATAAAATATGACTATTGTTCCTTGGGAGACTGTTTTTTTATCTTGATTAGCACAACCATCAGTAGGTGGTTAATGGTTTCCTGTTTGTAGATGAGATGTCATATCTGAACATCATAGTCTCTTTGAAAAATTAATTGATGAAAATTTGTGTGATCATAGATTTGGAGTTATCAATTACATGAGGGATGGATTATGTTTTTGGGTATGCCAATGTTTGAGTCAAATTGGACACAATGTGTGTTATATTAACATGAAATTGATTATTTCAACATCATTAATGACTTAACAAAATGTTTTCTAAATAATTAAGATAATATGAGCATGTTTCAATGGTTTTTTGTGAGTGATAAATTTTGGTAAGTAAAATATCCATTCTAATATAAAATAACACATATTATATCATACTAATCTCATCATTTATTTGATATATGTAAAACCATTTCATAAACATCAAAAATAACATATAGACAATTTTCATAAAATATTAATAGTGTCTATGAAATGTTGTTTATTTTTTAGTGATTGACATAGAATGTTAACTTAAATATCAATTTTAAACTAAAAACAGAAATATTATGTAATACTAACCAGACCATGTATCAGATTAATGTGTAGATAATTCATGTTGGTAAAAAATGGCATATGGTGTATTTTTATAATCCAAAAAAAATAATGTGTTTCTCCAATTTTCAGTATGTTGCTTGACTTTTTTAACAAAATATCAATTTAAACAAGAAAAATTAATTGTTACCATTATTATATAAATAAACTCAGTGTTGGATATAAATAGGTCAATTAAATATGATATGACATTATGAAGAGAACTAATAGTACATGAGTGCATCATCCTTATTGTAGACATTTTGGAATATTTTTTGTCATTCATTTCACTTAATATAGCACAAATTAGTTTAAAAAAACAATTATCAATGAAGTTTTTTCTTTATGATATTTATAATAATTAACAACAAAAGTATTAAATAAAAATGATTCAGAAGTTAATTAAACAAATTATGTAATATAATGATAAAATTTACTAGAGAAGTTGTAGAATAAAACCTGTTAATTATGACTTCATAAATTATGAAACAATTTTTGTTGAATGTATTTTAAAAAAAATATCTTTCTACTTTTAAATAAATGTTATATTGAAAATCATTGTAGTAATGAAAATATATAAATAAAAATTGATTAAAAAATATTAAAATAAAATTGTATTTATCAGGGAAAATACCTCATTAGGGATGCTAGTTTTTTAATGAAATTCAATATCATTGATAAATTTTTATATTTTATAACCAAAATAATTTCCATTAGTTTTTTACAATAAAAAATGATATTCCAAATATATATACAATTTTAAAATAAAAATTTACCTAATACTGGAGATGGTGTCATAAAGTCATCCAAACTACTATCAAATGATGCCATCCTAACATATTATGTTAATATTCATGGTAGAATTCTATGATGTCCTAGAAACATAGTCTTTGATGAATGTTTTAACCTAACGTACTATGTACCTCATTAAATAATGGCACATCCTGGAGTTCCCCTAATAGTTTATCATAAAAAATATCTATAAGAAGAAAAATAATTTCTCATCCAATAAAACAAATATTTACAAATGAAATATTCATTTCTATAATAATCATTAAACATAACAATTAATTCCCACATTAATTCAAATTTTCTATCAATGGTACCCAATAAAAATGAATAAAAAGACACATTTTTTTATATAAGCAGATATACCATATTTTAATTTAGAATAATTATTAAACATGGTGGAAATATATAATTTTTCCACATAACTATCCATATACTGTGATTAAATCAATGAAAACCAAAATGATTCAATACATCATTAGATAGAATAAGATTAAGGTTTTTTAACTAATTACCAAATATATCATTCTCATTATCAATTTCAATTCACTATAGAGATTCGAATGGTTGAAAATATTTTCATATTAATAAATTTTATCTACTTTACCAGGATATATTCTTGCAGTATCTTCACATCTATATTGGTTCCGAAACATTGGAATTATTGTAAAGTACCTATGTTTTTCAACGGAATAATTTCAGTATTCTTCATTCGAGATGCACCATGCATTTTTAATTTCTTTTTGATTAATTGTTTTTTCAAAATACTATAAAATTATTTAAATAGGAATGAATTCTATAACATCCCGACTTTTTATCACATTAAGTTTCATTACATTATAAAAAACTGAGGATCTATAAGGTTTAGTGTCTTGGAAACTAGGAACATAATACATGACAACATAAAACATTTTTCTTAAAGACTTGAAAGGATTCATCAATTGTTCATCCTAAGTTCATTAAATCATCTCATTACCTGGGAGAATACATAATAGGAAAGGGGGGGAAGAATGCCCAGTAAGGGAAACAAGGGAAACAATTTACATGTGATCTTGAGATATATCAACAAGTAATGAAAAAGAACTTTAAGGCATGAAAAAGAGTTCATGAGGTATATCATAATAAAAATAACATGTTTAATTACATGAAGATGTGGCTACAACATTTAACATATGAAATCATGAACATATCACAATGGTCCATCCCCAAGGTATCATTTTAAAATTACCAATGTTCTTCACCAATATATCGTTAAAATTGTAATCTCTAGTGGTTACATCATTACACAATGCATTGGAGAACTGTTAGTGTGAACCCTTAATTTTCCTTTATTATCAAGTGAGACACATATATAATCATCAATAATTTCATATATAACCCATATAGCATAAAAAATGGGTTTCATTTCATAGTAATAATATTTTAAAAACTTCTTTAAAGACGTTATCTTTATATCACTTCAATACCACAAAAAAAGGAAGCAGTTCTCATGTTTGTAAATACAATAATTTAAAATAGAAAATTTTTATATATATGTGAATACAAATGTAGAAGAATGATCTTTGAGTATTCAGTAAATAAAATAAAATAAATTGAGAAAAATAGAGGTTGACATTTTGAGACGAAAATTCTGCAGCATAATGGCTATGTTACAGGGTTTTAGAAAACATTGGAAAAAGAGGGGACATGGGTAAACAAGTCATAAATAATTCAAAATAAGTATAGTTATGGAATATAACGGATATAAGAACATGGTAATGAAAATTGAAATGCATACCATATGAAATGAACAAAATTGATGGAAGACAAAAATAAGATTTCTCTTAAGAAAATTCGCAAGACTAACGGCGTCACTTATGACCTCAAAAAAATGAATTCACGAAATCAAATATGGTCTCTAATAATATGAACATATAATATTAGTACGATAGATATATAGATCATACCCGAACATAATAATATGGATCATGAATGACTTGACATGAAAGTTGAACTTTGAAAAATGAGAAGGGTAAAAGAATCCCTTAAAAATTCAGCAGCCTAACGACGCCATTTAAACATTCATAAAATTAAATGATGAGAGCAAGAGGGGGTATCTAATATTTTGAAAATAAAATGTATAGTATGATTATTGTAAAACACATACTCAACCTAATAACATAGAGAATAAATGAAATGACATAAAAGAGAGAAGTATGATCCCTTACATTAAAACGTAACACTTAAAACACGAAGGTTGGGACCTTGTGGGGATTGAAGCACCTTGGGAGAACTCCTTGGGAGGTTATTGGGACAAAGAATAGTTTTGGGAGAGTTGGTATTGAAAAATAAATGAGGAATGGGTGGGAATTTGTAGGGAAAAGAAGGTGATACTTTAATAATTTCAAGGGACACCTCACAAGTGGTTTTTCCCAAACCATGGGCTTGCCCTTGGTATTATCCCATGGTTTTGGCCACATGGGACACCTAATACAATAATTAATCCCATTTAGTCGACCATCCCATAAAATATATCTTGACATCATCATGATGCAATCATGATTTCATTCAACATACAGAAACCGTAAAACTATATTTTTTCTATTCACTGAAAATTCAACATTTATAGAAAACACCCAAAAAATTTACCTTAACATAATATCAATGCTCTGAATTCATAAATATACTCCATTTTATAAAAATAATTTTCTAAATAATTTTAATTTAATTTTTAATTAAAAATACTATTCAAAAAAATTCTTTTTTTTCAAAAAAATCCCCAAAAATTACATTAACATAAAATTGATGCTATGAATTCAAAAATTAAGATCATTTTGTGAAAATATTTATCAACATATTTTTAATTTAATTTTTAATTAAGAAACACTATTCTCCTGAAAAAACTAATAGTTGACTAATAATTAATGAAACAGTTATTTACCTATTTTATTGATTCATACTACTTAATCAAGGTGTCTAAACTATATAAATACATTCTTTATGTGAGATTACAAATCCATTTGGTAACATTACTAATCCTAAGAATAAAATTAGTATTCATAATTTACTATTCATCAAAAATTAATTTGATCTTATTAGACTCTAAATTTCTTCCTGAACACATTTACAAAAGACCATTTTTTTGAAAATCATTACACATTATTAATTATTTATGGTTTACAAAAATATTTTAAAATATCCTATTTTCAAAATTCAATAATAAAATACATCCTATATTCATTCGAACATTTGAAAACTCACAAACTCCACCATAAGAATAAAACAAAATTTTATTTATAATAATGGATTACAAAAAGTAGTTGTGGTCTCGTTACATATCTCCTTATCACACCACCATAGGACCTAAGTGAAAGGTGTGCTAAGGTGAGAGAATCTGAGGGTGGCTCTGCCAACATTTCCAGAGTGGTGATTTCTATCAGCTTAAACATCTCATGAAAGCAATTCCATTCAAGATTCAGACGATGAAGTTTGGGTTGGGTTTGGTCCAGAGAAAAGCCCAGTGGTACTACCTCTATCCCAAGTTCGGTTAGATGGGATTCGATCGGCCCAAGACTACTGGATGAGGCCATCAATTCTTTTTCTAAATTAATTAACCAAGATCACTTGTATTTATAGACAATAATCTCAACATTTAGTTTCCAACGGTCATACTGACCAACAGTCATATAATAGTGAAAACCCAAAGGTCTCATTTTAATTATACTCATTTTACTAATTGAAATATTTTTGTTGAGTATAAAATTAAATATCACACAAAAACAGGAAAAATAATTTGTTTAAAACTTCGGGTCGTAATATTCTTCCCCCCTTATGAAATTGCGTCATCAAAATTTTTAAAATTGGTCTTGGAAATTTCATTGAAAAGTCCAACATCAGAAAAAGAGTCAGCAAAACTATTTCTTTACATGAAATAAAAGGAAGTACAAAGGTCTCCTGAGTTAACCCATACTGGGGATCTATGATGGAAAATAATGAAATGGAATAGAAAAAAAGTGTTTAATTCTAAGGGAGAGTGATAGATAACATGAATAGGAGAAATTTAACAACAAAAAAAATCACAAACTTAAGATGTGTGTAAACGGTCTTTGATTACCTAGTAGAAAATGTAAACCAACAATTATTTTCTTTTATGATCCATTTCCTAATTTTGAAGAATTAATTTACTAAATAATATAATAACACAAGGAAATATACTGACCTTCATGTATAGTTTCAACCTTTAATATGTTTCTACCAAAACTAGACTTTTCTCTAAACAATGAGCATTCAAAAACACTTGTCCTCATCAAAAGCACAAGAATCCTCTTCTTGGGAACGACATAATCCACAAAAGATTAACTATCTATTTCTTCTATCATTAAAAATTATCCAAAAAATAGAAAGGGTATGATAAAACAACACTTCAAGAAGAAAGAACCTCATAGGAATGGAAAAAAAGTTTTAAATCTTCAAAATTCCACAGTACTACCCAATGTTCATCATAGACAATTTCATAAATAACTGTCCTTAAAATTCCTCAAAATAAAAAAAAATATGATTGAAAGCCAAATTCAAGAAGGATTTGATAACATAGTCTTCTATGATAAAATTTATCATTCATCTCCAAACAACATCAACTACTCTTAATGACTTACAACAAAATTTACTAACCTAATCACATTTTCCCCAAGATAGGTTAATCATTTAAATAAGTACCCTAAATTACTATACGTTCACCTTAAATTCATCGATTCTTCCATATATAAGTCAACCTATAATCCTCAATGATAATACTGTAGTAATATATTTACCTTGATCATATAGGGTTCCCAAAATAGTGAACGACTTCCAAAATAATATTCATATTTTAATCCCCTAATCATCTTTTTTTTCAAGATGAACAGTTTCATAACATCAACATGTGATACATTACACTAGATGTTTTCCATTATGATATAAAATCATCTTAGTTAGTGACTCGATGTTCATAGAAAACATTAATGATGTGCTCATAGAGCATAAACAAAAATACAGCATGAAATAGTCAATTTTTGCGTATATGTTACATGTACTTCAGTCATCATGATCCATCTCAGCATAAGACTTGCATTCTTCCCTTGTCCGTGAAGATTATTGATGGTCAACATGATTCTCATCCCTTACTAGAGATAATTTCCTTGGATACTGTCTAACTTCTCCACATTTACGACATTGAAAAGTATAAGGTACGTTAGATCTAGCCTTATCTATATTCATCACATTAACCATTTTTTGAAGCAATAGGATACATTATGCCCTATCACCCCACACATAAAAAATCTCCCAGTACCATTGTGACATTTTCCTTGGTGCCCATTTCCACACTTTTTGCACAAAGGGTATTGGGTCTTCTTTCCCATGTCAACATTATCAGATGAACATCCTTGAGACTTTGTCTTCTACTTCATTGATGAATTTGGGAATTCAACTAGGTACCAATTATTAATTGTGATTTTTGATTGCTGGTTTGGGATAATCACAAAATTTTCAACTTGATCTCTCGTCATCTCTGTCATATTAATAGGGAAATCATCACATTTCCTATCGCATTGGTTGTTGGGGCATGTTCTTCTATTTCCCGCCATTTACTAAGAAAATAATGTATAATTAGGGGCTAAAATACATATCCACTAATTATGAAAAGGAAAAATTAATCATAGAAGGATCAAATTGTAGGAGAAAATTATACACTAACTTTTGATCCCCAAGGTTCTAATATCAGTTATCCATGATCATATATTATTATATGAATCTTTATTTTATTTTATCATTTTTTCTTTAATAATGGTTCATACTATGCTTATGAATTTTCCAAAGCATATCCCCTGGGAGTGTCGTAACCAAGAGTGCAGCAAGGCCCGTTACCATGTACCAGTTCCAATTCGAGTCTATCTCATGCAGTGTTTTCAGGTTTTACCCCAATGTACATCTGTGCAAGATCCACCTCTACTTGCTCGTATCCAGATAGGGATGTATTTTCTTGATAAAAAACTTACTCAATACTCACAAAAATACAAGGAATATTTCCAATATTTAAACTTTTCTATAGGGTTATTCCTTATGTTTTTATATCCTAATTTCTAGCAATAAATAAACCATCCTTTGATACCAACTATCACATCCCTCCTTTTTATCGAATTAACTTTCATTACATTATACAAAACTAAGGATCTTTAAGGTTTAGTGTCTTGGAAAACAGGAACATAATACATGACAATATAAAACATTTTTCTTAAACACTTGAAAGGATTCTTCATTTTTCATCCTATGTTCATTATAACATATCATAACATGGGAGCATACATAAAAGGAAAGGGTGCACAGAAGGCCCAATAAGGGAAACAAGGGAAACAATTTGCACGTGAACTTGAGATATATCAAAAATCCATGAAAAAGAACATTAAGGCACGAGAAAGATTTCAGGAGGTATATCATAATAAATATAACGTGTTTCTTAGCAAGAAGATTTGGCTACAACTTTTATCATAGACAATCATGAACATATCACCAAGGTCCATACGCAAGGTTTCATTTGAAAATTACAAAGGTTCTTCACCAAGATATCGTTAAAATTGTAATATCTAGTGGTTACTCATTACCTAATGTGTTGGAGAGATATCATGGAGAACCTTAATTTTCCTTTATTACCATCCACATATATCATCATCAATAATTTCATAAATAACCCATATATCATAAAATAAATGGGTTTTATTTAATATTCATATCATTTTAAAAACTGCATTAAAGACGTGATTTTTATATCACTTTAAAACTACAAATAAATTAAAGTGTGTATCATTTATGTAAATACCAGAATATAAAAGAGAACATATTGATATATATGTGAGTACCCCTATATAATAATGAGCTTTGAGTATTTAATAAATAAAATAAACGAATTTGAGAAAAATGAGAGTGAGATTTTGAGATGAAAATTCTGCAGCATAACGACTATGTTACAGGGTTTTAGTAAACATTGGAAAGAGAGGGGACATGGGTAACCCGCTCATAAATGACTCAAAATCAGAATAGGGACATAATATATTGGATATTAGAACATGTTAATGAAATTTCAAAGACATACCATATGAAATGAAAAACATGGAAGGAAGAAAAAAATCAGATTTCTCTTATGAAAATTTGGCAGCCTAACGGTGTCACATAAGACCTAAAAAAAGAATTGAAGAGATAAAATATTGTCTCTAATAATATGAACATATATGATCAGTATGATAGATATTAATATTATACCCCAACATAATAAAAAGGAACATGTAATATTTGACATGAAAGTAGAACTTTGAAAATTGATAAGGGTAAAAGAATCCCTTAAAAATTCGGCAGCCTAACGGCGAAATTTAAACATTCATAAAATGAAATGATGAGAGAAAGAGGGGGTATCTCATCATATTAACATAAAAATTACAGTTGTATGAATATAAAAGAACATCCCCAACATAATAACATGAAGCATTAATGAAATGACAAAAAAGCGAGTACTTGAAAAAAAGGGAGAGGTACGATCCCTTACCTTCAAACGTAACTCTTAAAACATGATGGTTGGGACATTGAGGGGATTGAGTCACCTTAGGAGGACTACTTGGGAGGTAATGGGACCAGATCATTGTTGAGGTAGAGTTATGAGTGAAAAATAATGGAGGAAATGGTGGGTATTTATAGGGAATGAGAGGTGATACTTTAATTTTTTCAAGGGACACCTCCCTAGTGGTTTTGGAAAAACCAGGGGCTTGCCCATGGTATTTGCCCATGGTTTTGGCCAAATGGGAACCCTAAATCAATAATTAATCACATTTAGTAGACCATACCATAAAATATCACACTAGATCATCATGATGCAGTCATGATGTCATTAAACATACCGAAACCCTGAAACTGTATTTTTACTATTCACTAAAAATTCAACTTTTTCAGAAAATTCCCAAAAAATTTACCTTAACATAATATCAATTCTCTGAATATAATAATATTCTCCATTTTATACAAATAATTTACAAAATATTTTTCATTAAAATTATAAATAAAAACACTATTCATTGAAAATTCAATTTTTTCAGAAAAATCCCCAAAAATTACCTCAACATAATATCGATGCTATGAATTCAAAAATAATGTATATTTTATAAAAATAATTTTCTAAATATTCTTAATTTAATTTTTAATTAAAAATCAATATTCACCTGAAAAAACTAATACATGACTAATAATTAATGAAACTGTTATTTACCTATTTTATTGAATCACACTACTTAATCAAGGTGCCTAAATTATATTAATACTTTCTTTAAGTGAGATTACTAAAACATTTGGTCACATTACTAATCCTAAGAATAAAATCACTATTCATAATTTACTATTCATCAAAAATTATGTTGATCTTATTAGACTGTAAATTTCATACTGAACACATTTGCAGAAGAACATTTTAAATATTAAAAAAATATTTTAAAATATCCTTTTTCCAAAATTCCTTAATAAAATTCATTCTATATTCATTCGAACATTTGAAAACTCAAAAATTTTCACCATAAGAAGAAAACCCAATTTTAATTATAACAAAGGATTACACAATGTAGCTATGGTCTCGTTACATATCCCCTTATCACACCAGCATAGGACCTAAGTGTAAGGTGTGCTATGGTGAGAGAATCTAAGGGTGGATTGACCAACATTACCCGAGTGGTGATTTCTATCAGCTTGAATTTATCAGGAAGGTGATTCTGTTCTAGCTTCACACGATGAAGTTCGGCTTGGGTTTGGTCCAGAGTAAAGCCTAGTGGTGCTACCTCCATCCCAAGTTCTATTAGATGGGCTTCAATCGGCCCAATACTAATGGATGAGGCCATCAAATATTATTTATATATTAATTAACCAAGATCAGTTATATTAATAGACAATAATCTCAACATTTAGTTTCCAACGGTCATACTGACCAACGGTCATATAATAGTCAAAACCCAAAGGTCTCATTTTAATTAAAATCATTTTATTAAATGAAATAGTTTTTTTGAGTGTAAAATTAAATATCACACAAAAACATGAAACTAATTTTATTCAAAATTTCAGGTTGATACATATTCATTCATAGGTCATACCGATTGAATATAGAATTCAGTCTGTGTAATATGTTTTTAATGATGCTTATCATTTTATTGGATCATATCTTTCAATAAAGAATCCAATTTAGCCAACCTACTATCAAAACACAATTTACCATCATTTAAACTATATTGCATCATTATGGATTAAAATAATGTATATTTAGTACAACCAGTATGCATTGGTTTCATTGTAAAAATATTTAACTTCAAAATCATTTTGGGTGATCATTAAGTTAGTCATCCATTATAAATATCTTTTCCTCTGTACTAACTTCTCCATCATCACACCTATAATTGTATTTTCAATACAGTCATTATCATTATTTGCACTTCAAATCATATCATATTAATCATAAAAATGTAGTAATCCCTAGATCTACATATATTATATTTTTACAAATGTTTACTCTGAAATTTATTAAATTGATATATTTATTGATAGATCTAGTGTTCTTCCAACTTCTCTATACAAATTATTCATGAATAGTAATAGTGTAAACACATAAAAAGTATTTGAGAAGGGTTACATGTGAGAACGTTTTCAAATTTGATGAAACCCATCATCAATCTCTTTTTTCAAATGATTAGAATCCAACCATTTTCTATTCATATTAATTATATTTGATTAAATAATATTAGTATTTATTAGTAATAATTTAATACATAGATTGTATGAACATATAACCATGAATGGTTATTATTATTGAATAATTTACACAACATAAAAATATATTTCTAATATAAAAAGTGATAAATAATGTTTACTCATATGATATTATATTGATGGAAATAATAAAAAAGGGATTGTGTGATATCCATATTGTTACAAATAATAAAATTAAATTATAATTTATTGAAAAATATATATATAAATAATGATTAATAAAGTATTTCTATGTTTTTTAGGCATTATGGATGAGTTGATGTTCATACATTTCTTTAAATTAATTGTGTATAAAAAAAATGGTTCTCCTCAATTTGATGAGGTGAAATTTAAATATTAAAATGGTTCAAAATGATGAATTAAAAATCCAACAATGATGATAATGAATTTAGTGGATCCATGAGATTGAACACACTAAAAATATAGACTTAGATAATAATTAGATTATAGGATGGGGGAATGTGGGTGGAATCCTCTATCAGGTTAGTAGGGGGAATCAACTATTATGAGTGAAAGTTTACAAACCACATCCAAGGATTGTAAAGAATTTTGTTGATGATATTCCCATTGTTATAGTTCTTGCTACAACTCAACATCATTTATAAAAATTAATTATATAGGAACAAGATATTATTTATATCATGAACTGGCATGTTCAAATTTATTTTGTAATCCAGGAACAATTTTTTATGAAAACAATGGTATTTTAATAAATGATTATATATTAAAAAATTATAGGTGATATCAAAAAAGGAGATATTTCCTCTAACCAAACAAGTGGCTCTCTAGAGTGAAAATAAGTGGTAATCTAATGATACTCCCTATTGTTGGAGTTGGTGGCCTAGAACCAACTAAATTGTATTTATTTAGTAATAAAAACCATATTATGTCATGAATGTTCCTCTGCGAGACAATGCATTTTATAATTTCCAAATGATAGTTGTTTTATTAAATGGACATAGCGGAACCCTGAAATGATGAGAACCCGGAAGTTCAATAACAATATTATTGAATATATATTCTATGATCGGATGATGTTATTTTAGGGACACAAATAATTGAAGCCATTAGGGGTGAGGACTCATAAAACATTTAGTAACCTTTCTCATGGTGTGAACCCTCAGTAATATCCCAGAGGATATAATGAGAATGAGACCCGCCAGTAGGAAATCTACAATTCATAGTCACATTGGATTTTCCTATCTATGGACATGTGTGTTGGTATGTAGAATTTATTATTATTATTAAAGAGTATTACAACTCACACACTTAGATGTATTGACAAAAATTGTGACGACACACTATTGACAGCGAGGTTGGATACATTGGGTGCATCACGAGTGAAACTACATTAATAGATAATGCAAGAAAGGATTTTTCACTTCTATACCATAACATAAGTAGATATATTAGTCCCTTTGATGAAATTTATATAGTTTAAATAAATCCACTTCCATGTTGTGGAATGGGATGTTCAATTATAGAAAGTCAAACAATGAATAATCAAGCACATGGGATGATGACACTATCATGCAACCTGATTGATATGTGATATCGAGACAAAGCGATTATATTACATGTTAAGCATTCATTAGAGATGACATGTCATTGTGGCATTAACTTCATTCTATATGGATGCCTTAGCGTATTTCTAGATGCTAACCTTGGACTTTAAGTAGGGTCCGACTAATTCCACAGAGAAAGAGGCCAAGTGCGTCACACACTATGTTTGTGCAAGTATCCCATTTAAATATTAATTTAACAATGTTGATTAAATATTATTACCGATTGTGGTTTAATAATTATTTTAGGATGCCCGATCACATTTATTTCGACACTATTTATTTAAAAAAATATATTGTGGGTGAAATAATATATTTAGTAGCTATTAATGCGGTGATATTTATTTTCAAAATAAATAGAAATAATTCATGGTCAAAAAAATGTTGTGGACAAAATTAAAAAATAGAAAAACAAAAATACATGCTGTGATTATTAAATATACACGCCGTGTATTTTTTCTTGGAATTTATTAGAAATATTATTATTTATTTAATTAAATAATATTAGGTATAATATATTGGGTGCAGTTCAGGTAATTATAATAGTAAACTATTATTATTCGGCATTGGGTATTAATAAGAATTAACTAAAATGAATAAATTTTTTCAGTTTATTAACTATTTTTAAAATTATATGTATTTAAAAAACCCAGTTATATATTTCTCATTGGCCAAGTAATTTTTTTGGTGGTGCAAAAAAGATCTAGAAAATTCTCTCAATCCCAGAGTGAATTCTTTTTCCACCATGAACTCTCTCAAGATACGAGAGAGAGATCCATCTCCTCCGGATCAAGAAGATCGACGGTAGACATCACAAGTGAAGGATCTTCTTTTCTATCACTCAAAGATCCCATCAGTGACATCCAAAGATATGTGGAACACGTGTGGATCACTGCTAGAGGAATCCTACAAATGGATTCTATGACATAATGAAAAATCAAAAAAAATAGTGACCAGAAACCTCAATAAAGAATTAATTCCATAACATTAATTCATTTCAATTAATTAAATTTATTATAACCAACATTCGTTGATCCTATAAGTGGTTCCACGACTCCACTATTTTCGTTATTCGTTATTTGTTCTATTCAGATGATCTAGAATTTTATTTCATTTAAATTCAAGTTGATGGTCTTTTAAATCTGAATCATGATATATGTTGCTTCTCTATCGTTTCTCATTCAACATAAATATACATATTTTTCATTTAATTTTGATTAAAATAAAACATAGGATCTCATTCGTATGTGAAAAATTTTCCTTTTTGCACCACACCATAATACACAGTGTGTTATAGGCAGTACATTCCATGTAGTCTAGGTTCATTGCATCATATTGGTTCACCAAATCAGGCTGTGTGTTGGAGTGTTTATAAATCATACATGACAATGTGTTTTAACCCAGAATAGGTGGCACATGGTTTCCAGATTACATGTTGGGTGGTCCACTGAACAAGGCATATAGTCACTACTGGTTATGGTTAGACCGTGTACCCAATACACGGATTTCCCAGATGGAATCCATGTAACACATATACTACACTACAAGTGTCCTACGAAACATGCCGTGTAATTTGAAAAATTTCCATAGTACATCTACACACCATGTCCCCAGGCATCCACTTCAAATGGATGTTGAACAAATGTACACACTGTGTAGTTGAAACTAAATGTTGTGTACTCATCTATGTTACGCAAATTTATTAAAATTTATTATTATATTATAAAAACCATTGAGACGTGTACCATAGTGCAGGCGTAATGCTAAGGCACAACATGTGGAAGGTGTTATATATATGTGTGTTTAATATAACATCTACGTAATGAACATTATTACCCCTTCAGTGGTTATGAATTTGAAATCCCTGGGTTTCACCAAAGGTAAATGTAACACACTATGATAATTATAAAGGAATTTAATTGTTTAAAATTATGATGAATGAGAATCTCATGGAATTTCAGAAAATGGTTTATGATAAAAGGATTGATTAATTAATGATAATTCATTGATTCGAGTGTGATTTATCTTACAGAAGAATTATTAACGAACTGAATACTAGTATTATTTATGTATAAATATCGTTGAATGAATGGATGATCATGAGCTATACCATTATATTTGTATGTGAATAGTTTCATTAAATTTATTCATTTTATTGAAATTTGATGTCCTAAGAGCCATATCCTCATTAATATGTTGGGCCAACATTCCCACCAATTCATTTATGTAAAATCCCATTTTATCCCTCACATGGGTCTGAGATAAAAGCATATTTAATGGATGGAGCGCCCAATCCAGTGGATGCATCTCATGTAAGGGGCCATGGGGAAACCAATCCAAGGAGTTACAATGGTGGATAGGGGGAATGTTGTAAACACAAACTCAAAATGTTCAAGGTGTTTCTCCCCTAGATCATGGGTTAGTGTATCAACCACTAGATAAACTATCCAATAGAACAATTAATGATCATACCATTTAATTTAATTCAGTTAGTATCATGGTTTTTTGTGTGTGTTGTAATAATAACTCAATTAATGAATTAAACAAGCATTCTAGATGATACTATAATAAAACAATAGTATGCATAAAATATTATATTAGTAATGGTTATTCACTTCTTTATATCCCAATTAATATTAACAAGCATGTAATCAATGATAAAAAATAAAAATTTATGTAAAAGTATAAAATCCAAAAAAGTAAATATCTTGTCGGTATAGCCTCCATAATCATGGATAGAATCGAACCATAGTTCAAAGTGCATGACCAACTCTAGTTAGGGTTCCATAATTTATCTTGGAATTATAATTCATGTATTTGGGTTGACATGACATGGTTTGCATCAAGGGTTGACTACCACAAGAGGACTTGCTTTGACCAATATGTAAAGGTTGAGGAAATCTAAAAAAAGTATTTCAGTATTGGGGAGTCCAGTAAGAATATCAAGGAGTTGTGTGTTAATGCAGTTTTAAATTGGAATGCCTACCTATAACACTTAATTTTTTTTGACCAACCCTAGTTTCGATAATGGTAAGGGAAATATGGATCCTTTCCACTAGAGTATTCAGGCAACAGAATATTCCAATGTCAATACTGAGGGCCATTGAATTTCCATAAAATAGTGGGAGAAAAATATTTATTTGTCTTAGGTTTATCATAATAATGTACTAATCCTTTGATCCTCTTAATTTGTAGAAACAGAAAAAAATGACTTCAAGCATATCATTACAAACTATAGTCGAGAAGGAAAACCTTCTCATCATCACCAATTTCTAAGAGTGGAGGAGGCGTTTACACGTCATCCTTTACCATTATTGGATATTGTATGTGTTGGTAGAGACTATTCCGATTTTTTTCTGGGAAAGTGGTATGTTATTATGAACATTCACTATATATGAAACATATTGATGATTCCAAAAAATGTCATATGTTTGATGTTGTCATACATGTTTAATGATCTCTTGAGGAAACATGAAAACATTGACACATATAGGATGATGAATCACCATAAGGATCTCTAATAAGAGAAGATGAGACAGGAGTGATACGAGATCTCTAACACATTTTTCAAACTATTCATGGAGGGTCTGCACCATTTGTGCCTCATTTTGTCAAGAATATAGGGTACATTGAACACTTGGAAATCATTGGGATTATGTTCCCAGATGATTTTCGTACAAATCTCAAACAATCATCACTGTCCAAGACCTCATCTATCTTTATTTTCAGCTATATCCTTATCAATAATGAGAAGAGTCTATCAAATCATTTGACATTAATTCTCTAGGTAGATAAGGAAAATGGTCATGAAAAAACCCATAGTCCTTTGGTGAATAAAAAAATGAAGGACAAGGCAAAGGGAACAACGACTTATGAATGGTCTGAGGCCCCCAATAACCATCCCTCCAAGATGGGGAAGGTCTACTGGCAGGGCAAGGAATGAGAGGCAATATGTTTTGATTGTGTCAAACAAGGCCACTAGAATAGGAACTGAACACAACAACAAGGGGATACTGAAGGTGCAATTGATATCGAGTGTAACCTTTACATTTCTGCACATTGGGTATTAGGTAAAGCTTGTGGTTCTCATATTTGTATTCAAAACATGTTTCCATGTACATTTAGAAATATTATCAAAGGAGCGGTGGATATTGGTGCTTCCACTGGCGCACACCTGGATATTTAGTCTATATTATGCTAAAACCACTTGATTGATGTAACTCTTGTTTACAAGGTAAAATTACCTAGCTTCCATTTGGTGGAAACGATGAAAGGGCCATAGAGTTTGTTCGATGGGTGCAGATGGATGTGTGTGGACCATTTCAACATGAATCTAGAGGTGGATATTATTACATGATGACATTTACTAATGATTTTAGTATATATGGATCTGTCTATATAAGGAGGTATAAGTATGAATATTTATGGAAATTTATGGAATTCAAGAATGATGGAGAGAATCATCTTTGTAAGAAGATAATGATGCTTCAATCCGATCTAGGTGTAGAATAAATGAACTAAGAGTTCAATGATCTTCTACAGGAGTCATGGATTCTATATCATCTAACTCATAATTATACAACACATTGGAATGGTGTTAGTGAATGGTGTAACCACACTATTTTGGACAAGGTGAGGTCGATGATGAGTTACGCAGATCAACTATTATAATTTTGGGGATACGCATTACAGACTACAATATACACATAAATCACGTACCCACTTAGCCGGAAAATGGAATTACCTCCGAGTTATGGAATGGAAAGAATCCCATTTTTCACACACATGTGTATGGGGATGCGAGGAATTTGTTAAGGCCTTCTCTGGAAACAATCCTGCACCCCTAGGCATGACATGTTTCTTTATAAGATATACCAAAGATTGGAAAGGATTTTACCTATATAATCCTTTAGGAAAGAATGTAATTTTATCAACACAAGTCATATTTAATTAGAGAGAGAACATCCAAAAAAGGATATGAGGAGCATGATTGAATTCGAAGAAGATAATGCTCATGATACACAAGCGTTTGTATAGGAACAAGTTCCACAACACCCCATGGAAGAGGTTCTAGAAACACATGTACAGTGTAGGAGCTCAAGAGAGGTAAGGGAATGAGAGAGATTTGGTTTCCTACTCACCGAGGATGGTAAATCATTATTTTAGGACAATGATTGACATCTCTCCTACATGGATGAAGTAGAAAGCTCAGAAGCCACAAGATGTCAATAAGATATGAATTATTATATGGATTCCATGTATTAAATCCTTGTCTAGGTTCTGGTCGATGAGATAGTTGATGTAAAGCATGTTTTATGAAATTGGGTACTCAAGAGAAAACTGTACATTTAAGGTCAAGTTAGCACCTATAATGCTATGATAGTCTCTGAATTATTAAGACTGCATCATGAAATTGAATATGATGAATCCTTCACGCCAGTTTCAATGTTTACATCCATTAGAATCATTAATTCCATAGAAGATTACCATGAAAACAATATTTGACAAATGGATGTAAAAAAATCCTTAACAGAAACCATTACGATGATAACAATATGAATCAACTAGAAGGTTTTGGGACACCAAGTAAAGAAAAACTAGTTTTCAAGTTGCATAAATAAATTATGGATTAAATAATGAATCCATGTCATGAAATATTATATTATATGAATCCATAAAGGAATTTTGTTTCATTAAGAATGAATTTGGGCCAGGTGTTTATAA
Organism: Viscum album; assembly: GCA_963277665.1. Taxonomy (NCBI): domain Eukaryota; kingdom Viridiplantae; phylum Streptophyta; class Magnoliopsida; order Santalales; family Viscaceae; genus Viscum; species Viscum album. Next base: position 352,230,315 of record OY728152.1, on the reverse strand, counting down.
GTGGTTTAATGGGAATGCAGCCATTATCCTAGTAGTATATGTTGATGAAAATTTTCATATTAGAAATGATGTACCAGTCATACTGCTTGTTAGGGACTAGTTGAACAACAGTTTATCTATGAAGGACATGGGAAAAACATCATACATTCTAGGTATCAGGATCATTCATGATAGATCCATGTGGATCCGAGGACTATGTCATGGTAAGTATATTGGCCATATTCTAAAGAAATTTAGTATTGAACAGTCCAAGAGGGGATTTGTTACAATGTCATGTGGCCTACATCTTTCTTAGAAAACGTGTCCTCGAACACAACAAGAGAGAGATAGAATGAGTAAGGTCCAAAACACTTCAACTATAAGATACATCAAGTATGACATGTTATCTACTAGGCGTGACGTCTCCTATGCACTGAGCATGGTTGGAAGATATCAATAAGATCCAATAGAACAACAATGGACTACTGTTATCACAATCCTTAAGTATCCGAGAAGAACTACATATATGTTCCTAGTGTATGGAGAAGACGAGGAGCTTTTCATTAGAGGTATGATGATGTTGGTTTTCAGAAAGATTAGAATGATCCAAAGTCTCAATCTTGATAAGTTTACTGTATAAATAGAGGAGCTATGAGCTAGATGATTTCAATGAAACATGTTGTCAACGATTCTAGAGCAGAGTCTGAATATAGAACAATTTCTGATGCAGCCAAGGAAGCCTTCTAGATTTAGATCTTTGTCCAGGATCTTGATGTTGTGCCATGAATTAACGATCCTATCACCTTATATTGTTATAATTATATAGGGTTGGCTCTTTCAAAAGAGCCAATGTCACATTACCGGATGAAGAACATTCACCAGAAGTATCACCTCTTGAGAGATTTATATCCAATGGGTGAAGTAGTAGTGAGTAGAGTGTCCACGAAAGAAAACATGGTAGACCCAATGACTAAAGGCCTTTATTAGAGGAAGCATGAATATCATGTGAGAGATAGCGGGATAAAATATGTTTTTAGTTGGGTATAGTCCATGTGGGAGTATGATGGAGTTGGTGGCCTAGAACCTACATAATTCTAAACTATTCATTAATAAATAGCTTATCGCATCTTGATTGTTCTTCTGTGTGACAATGCATGTGATAATGTCCTATGGATAGCTATTGCATTAAAGGGACATAGCTGATCCCTGTTATGATGTGAACCCGTAAGTTCCATTAAAATGTTCTTGAATATATGTTCTATGACCAGATGATGTTATTTAAGGGACAATAATAACACATTTCATTAGTTGTGAGGACTTATAATACTTAGAGGCATCGTATCATGTGTTTCACCCTTTATAATATCCCAAAGGCTATTATGAGAATGAAACCAGCCAATATGATATCCATATTTCATAGAGTCAAAAGATGTTCAAATCTACAGGTGTGTGTATTGATGTATAGTCATTAAGATTGTTATTAATGGGTATTAAAACTCACACAATTATATGGATTGACGAAAACTATGATGAAACATTGTTCATAGCGAGGTAGGACAAGTTCGGTGTGACAATAGTGATACTACATTAATAGATAATGGGAGAAAGGGTATTTCCCGCTCGTTACATAACAGATGTAGATAACTCTGGTCCTTTGAGAAATTTGATGTAGTCTATATAAATCAATGTCCATGGTGAGGATTGGGCAAGTTCAATTCTATAAATTCAATGAAAGAATAATCATGCACATGAGATGATGGAACAAGCATGCAACCAACATGAGTTAAGATATCGAGTCAAAGGGATTATATTACATGGTAATCATTCATATGAGGTGACACATCATTGTGGCATTAACATCTTTCTCAATGGGTGCCTTGCCGTCTTTCTAGATGCTAACCATGGACTTTAGACAGGCTTTTCCAAATGCCACTAAGAAAGTGGCCTAAAGGGTCACACAATATGTGTGTCCAAGTATCTTAGCTAAATATTAATATAACATGTTGAATAATGATTATTCCTGATTGTGGTTTAATAATTATTTAAGGATACCAGATGGAATTTATTTTGACACTAGTTATTCTAGAAAATATATTGCTGGTGAAATAATATATTTATTAGCGAGTAATGTAGTTAATTTTTTTTCTGAAATAAATATCCTTTATTCAAGGTCTAATAAATATGGTGAGGGAAATAAATAAAAAATTAAATATAAAAGTTAATGACATGTAAATTAAATAAACACACCATTTATTTTTTCAGGGAATTTATGAGAAATAATATTACTTATTTAATTAAATAATATTACATGTAATATTCCAGGTGCATGTCAGGTATTAATAATAGTCAACAGTTATTATTAGACATGCGATATTACTGAGAATTATTAAAATGAATAATTTATTTTGGTTAAATAATTAATTATATTATTCTATTTAATTAAAAATCCCAGTTATATATTTCTTCTTAGCCTAGCCATTTTCTGTGGTGGTGCACAAAGGATATAGAAAAAATATCAAGCTAAGAGAGAATTCTATTTCCACCAAGAGCGCTATCAAACTATGTGCGAGAGATCCATCTCAACCGGAGCAATGCGGCTGAAGGAGGACTTCACAAGAGAAGAATATTCCGTGCTAGCAGTTGAAGATCTCATTGGTGAAATCCAGGGATATGTGGAGTACGGGTGGATCACCACTAGTGGAATCCTAAATTTGGATTGTAAGATGCAAAGATGGATCACATCGGATCGGGACTAGAAACAACAATGAAGAAATAATTCAACAATGGTAATCCTTTTCAATTAATTCAATTAATTATAACAACTATATAATGATTCTATCCATGGTTACAGGAAATAACACTTTTATTTTTTCATTAATCATTAAATTCTGATGATCTGGCGTTTTATTATCATGAAGGATCTCAGATTGATTGTTTGGTAATGGTAAAATTAATGTTGGGTACACCCAACAACGCGCTTCAGCTGCGCCTAGAACCTAATCATATTTAGAAATATTTTTATAAAGAATAATTATAATGAAAATAATATGATGAAATATTGTAACAAATCCTATACCAATTATTTGGAACAATTGTTATAAGCCTCAACAACATTTGTGTATGGAATACAGACTATTTGGGAGACTGTTGGAATTTATGTCATTTGTGTAGACCTATAAAATGGTTTTGAAAAAAATATGGCTTAGTTGTCCTATACCAATATATTACAAACCATTGGTATATTTAATTTGAGATACTTATACAAAAAGTTTGAAAAACATTCAGTATTGCTAATTAAAAAAAAACCTTTCATTTTTATGATCCTCGCATGTATGATTTATATTTCAAACACTTAAAAACTATGCGACAATGTTTAATGGATGAAAAATATTATAAATTTGTATATTTAAATTTATATTTATTTTTTAATTCAATGTTAATTGATAAAATATTCATTAAAAATTTAAAAACCTATACCAACTGTTTGGAATACCATTTGTATAGACCTATACAAATTGTTTTCCAAAACGATGATATAATGTGTTTGGTCTCATTTACCATTGATTTTTTAAAAACCATTAGTATAGGTCAATTAAATACAAGATACACCGATGTTGGTATCACAACATTTGGTATATCCATCACATATACCAACGGTTGTGGAAAAACCACAATTATAACATCATTTTATTGAAGGCATTCCAGTGGTTTATATAAAAACATTCTTGTAAATATGTTCTATACAAAATGTTTTTTTAAAACCATTCTTATAGGGTCATATGAGGGCTTCCATACCAATGGGTTAGGCCAAACCATTGGTATATGTTCAGTTTATTTTTCTTGTACCTTCGGTTTCTGATAAACCATCGATAGAGGTGTATTGGTTTTGGTCAAATATCTTGTTGTGTTGTAAATGTATTTAACCATCACAACAGAAAAGGTGAAAGACTATAGACCAAACTATGATTCATTAATTCCATTAATAATTAAAAGAATGGAAATTTATATGTTGAATTTTTTTACTCATCTCTTAAGGGACAACATCAATCCAGTGAATAAAGCATGTGCTTCATCCATTGTTGGATCCCAAAATTAATGGATAGAAATTAATCAAGTTATGATTATGAAACCTAGATGATCACGTACCACAAGACCCTATCCAATATATCCTATCCAATGATTGTTTCATCCACATTAATCATAAAAAATTTAATGGTGGTGTATCTATATACATAAGTGAGAAGATGAGAAGGGGTTATCAAGATTAATCTAATTATTCATCCAAATTTACATCCATGTTACATCCTAATTGACCCAAAAGTAGTTGTGTTTTGAAATATTGATAAAAACTATGTCCAATCATCTAACAATATAAAAATTGATATGGTATAGATGGAGTATCTCATATATATAGTTATGTACGATGTACCCTTTGATAATAGAGACACAAAACCATTCAACATTTACGTAATCTTGTCTATATTCTTGTTCTATGCATGTCATATGTTCGTAGACACTCGATGGTAGTTCATTTATTTTATAATAGTTTTGCATCACTATTCTATAAGGATATAAAATTATCCAATTTATTATTTCATACGATTTAGAACAACATTAAATAGAGTATTCCTAGGAAATCATTTAATAAGAATGATTAGAACTTTGGTGGGACCATCATTTTCCATAGGCATTTCCATAAATCATCATTTTCTATTATCTACATTATGTGCACCAACATGTACCTATAATTCAAATCAATTCCTCCCAATGATTTATTAATAGAACATAGTTTTTTATAGTATATATATTTTTTGAATGTAATATTAAAAATAATAATATAACACATTTCATTGATTCATACATCCTATTTATCTTAACACCGTACATTAATAACATCATTAAAATATGAGAAAACCATGGAATCCTCCCAATGAAAAACCACCAAGGATGTTTCAATCATCCATTGTTTATAAAAAAGCCATTGGACCATCCATATCATGATTTCTACAGTATATCCAATCCTCCTAAATAGTACCTTTCATATAAGAACACCTGACCCCCATAGGCATATAAAAAAACCTGGGTTGAGAGATAATGCCAATAACACAAAATCCCATAGGGGTGTAATAATTGGTTCGATGATCTGAGTGTATAGTGAAATTTTTTTTTGAATCAGGTTCTATCATTGAATTTAAAAAATAAAAATGGAGAACATGTACATGTATTTATATCCCATGCCACAACAAGGATTAGGGATGTATATATTATCCCAAACCAACAAATGATGTTTTTTATCCATCGTTCATATCCCACCATAACATGGCCTGGTGGGATTGAATTTGTTAAATAAAAAATACATTTAGCTTATATAAAATCATATTAATAATTAGAATCGGAAGGGCTACATCTATTTTATACTATTTCCTTCCCAAAGTGTAACATCCCCAGTAAATAATGATTAAGACATTTTAATATTTAATAATATTTGTGAATTAAATATTAATTTTAATATAAAGGGGATGTTATGACTTGATGGCATACCCGATACAAAAAAATGTGTTTCTTTTAAATCTTATGTTGCACACAATTCTGAGTCATAAATTTAAGCATTATTTACATCAAAAGGTCGAGTTACCACCATTTAATGGAGAACCATCATTAAATCTAGATTTGGTAACTTTAATACATTATATTTGACCAAAAAAATCCTTTTTAGAATGGTGATATCAAAATTGACTTTGGGTATATTTTTGGAATTTTTCCAATAAAGTTCATTTTTAATGAATAGTGAAAAATATTGTATTTTAATTCAAAACTGTATTTAAATATAAATTTTTTATATGGTTTTATTATCTTCATAATTGGTTTTAAATCTTAATTAGAATATATTATTACCATTTAATCCAATTTGGGACATTGAAATTAATATCACTTTGAATTTGGACATAAACTAATGTCAATCTTTTGATAGTTATTGTTTCTTAAAAATACGTTATTTGTTTTATCAAAGGAAATTAATTATAAAATTCTTTAATACAACTTCAATGTTTTGAATTTGGTAAAATGGGGATAATTTTTTAATTAGTAATATCAAATTTTTCGTAGGTTTATTTTTTTGTATTTTTCTGAAAAACATATATTTTTTATGAATAACGATACCAATTAGTAGTATAAAAAAATTGACCATAATATTTTTGGTTAATAGTAACTTTTGACTTTTATTTACCGTGGTTAAAGGTAAATAGGTTATATCAAGGAAAAAAGGATATTATAATTATTCAAAATTACCTTAACACTGACACTTACCTTATTGGTTGAGTCATTTACGACCATGGGCATCTTTGGGTCGATTTGGGGACCACATTGAGCCCCTTGGGAATGATAATGACAATTTAGATTAATTAACATGATGTAAAGGCAAAAAATGTCAAAAGAAAATATCAATTAGAAAATTATTTTTTACAAGGGGTAATAAAAATTATTTTTTTGACTATAAAAACTCATTCGAAATCAAAAAATATTTCCTACATCATGGTTTTTTTTATAATTTTTAGACATCATATAATTTTTTTATTACATAATAATGATGAAGTATTTATCTCATTAATAAATGATTGAAATAAATAAGATTATAAATATTAAACCTATATCCAAAACCTATACAAATTTTATTAGATGATGTTATTTCGACTATGAGTCATCTTTTCTTCGACTCTTATGATTTTTGGACACTTAGAACCCAAATATCATTATATAATAAAATAATATTTTCACACTTTCCTAAAGAGGCCCACCTCCCCCTTATAGAAGGAGGCCATTTATAATGAATTCCTCACACCTCTCAAGCATTTTGGCTCATCCAAACTCTACCAAATTAATCTCCATATATCCCACTTTTCCACCTAGTGTCCATACCTTAGTCAGAAGGCACTTGAACAAACCATTTTGTTTCAAACCAAAGTGCGATACCCAAATTAATGGTTACAATTTATCTTAACTTCATTTATAATATAATATTTATCCAACCCCTAAAATATTTTTATTCAATTATTTTATAACAAAAGAAGTATCCTAAATATACTAGTATGTTGTTATTAGAGTGATTCAAACTACATTTACACACAACATCATCTATTGGGTGAAGAACATAATGTTTCTGTGGATGGAAAACTAATACCTCACGAAACGACGATTGTTCAATTACCTCTTACCATCTCTCATGGTGGCCATCATGATGGAACTGTATTTATATATGATATATATTATTTTTTTGTTTTTTTTATTCTTATTTATTTTCAATTTATATCATAGCTTTTTGGTTTCCATTAAGTGTAAACACGATAATTTATTTTGAGGAAGCACAGACAACCGCCCCTGGATGTGATATGAATCGTTAATGCCTTATGTGGGATGTATAAAGGATGGAGTTAATGATATTATATATGATATTATACGGTAATTATAATATAACAATGTATAATTATTTTTTAATTCCATTCAAATATGAAATTGAAATGAAAGTAGCGTTCAAGCGTACGTACGACTTACCGTCTACATGAACGGTGCATTTCATTTCATTCCACCAAATGAAATGTACTATTATATATATATATATATATTATGTATATATATGATATATATATGATAACTAAATAATTAATATAATTATGGATATAATTCACTAATGACAACATGGACAACAAGTAAATATAAGGTGTTCATTTTTGCTCAAGTACCAAATATCGACAAAACGAACTCTATTATCTTAAATGATTACATAATATTTATTACATTGTAATAAGTGATATAAAAGGAATAATAAACTTGTAAAATGATCTTAATAATTTATAAATTAACTTTAGTTTATTATTCAGTAGATTATAGAATGAACGGGTCCAGTCGGACAACGAGGTAAAGGGTTACTTATCTCACTTTTAATTCAGGGAGATTTCCCTTGTTCACCACTAATTAATTTCATGTGGTGTATTATGTACTGAAATTTGATATATATTATCATTATTCTCTTTATATTCCTAGTATTCGGTTATCAATTTGGTAGTTAATAACTTTTGGTCATACGACTCAGTTGATTACAACGTGGTAAAGTGTTTCATATCACTTTTTAGTATTATAAGATTCATCCTATATTTTCCACTATTTCCTTTTGTGTGGTGTATGTAATTCCCATTACTGTACACATTGTGTAATATATATTCATTTATGTGTATTTAAATCTTCATTTTACAATCCTTCTTTCATGTGGCGTACGTTTTGTATGTTACCAAATCGGTAAGGGAACCCTTCACCCTCATATTTTTAAAAGACATATTTTTCTTATGTCTTTTAATTTACATCTTATTATGTTAGGATATTTTATTCTATATCCTTATTGATGTAAATTATTTTTCAATGTGATTATATACCATTTTAATCTCATCAACTCATTTTCTGAATTTTAAACTGACATCATTAGGATTTCGAATTTTTTTTTGGGAACTTCTTAACTAAATTTATGTTCTTTGGTTTAAACTTGTACTTCTTGAATATGTCATACTATGAATATGTGTGAATGACCAAAAATTTAAATACACATAATCTCCAGTTATATTGGTGGTATTTATATTTTTCATAAATAATTATTTGATTTATTTATTCTTATTTTAAGGGTACCGTATTTATAAGGGATTTCATATCAATTTACATTTCCATTAAGTCTTCATTGTTATTATGCACCAATTAACTCTTATATGGTGTATATATGATCTTTTTTCATATAATATCTTGAATCCAATTACTCCAATGATATTATAATAATTATATTAAATGTAACACCTCAATTATTTTTATTCAAGAGTCTCTCATTTTTTAAAAATCTCTTTAAAAAAATATAATTTTAAATGTTTTGAAGATTTATTATTCTAAATATTTATATTTAATGTCCATGTTTTAAAAATATTTTTTAATATTTATTCATATGATAATTAATGTTATAAAATTATAATTTTATTAAAAGCTTCAAAGTGGTATGGGACCCTTTGATTCAAAAATATCTTTGAAAATGGTTTATGAAAATGGATTTATTATTTCAATACCTTGAAATTACTTCTTGTTATTGAAAGTGGAATGTTATTATTGAAATGTTTATATTTGAAATTTTTTATGTGTTATGATGATACATAGACATTTAACAGGTGGTTAGGTAATAATCCATATGATGGGAGGTGTCGTGATAAACCATGAAGGGAGGTTATGTTATAACCTCCAACGCATTGGGTATGGAAGTCGGTCGTATGACTATTCCATTAAGTGATAAGTGTGGAAGTCAACCGTATGGTTATTTCAATTATGTATGTTTATGTCCAATGTTAAATTTATATGTAATTTCTTCTTTATATGGTTTTTGGGTAATCTTTTGGTTAAAAAATGGTGAGTATGGATATTTTATTCAATAAAGAGTATTAACAACTTTATAAAGTTGAAAAGTATTACTTATGATAATGTATTCATGGTTTACATGTTGATTTGAAAAAAAATCTATTTCCCTTCTGTGTGTATCCCTTACTGAGCTTTTTATGCTCATACCTAGTTTTGAAATGTGTTTAATAGGACGTAAATAAGAATAGTCTCAAGGATGGGATCACAGGAAATTCATGTTATCATAAACATGGAAGTAGACACGACTCTTTTTTAAGAGTATTTGTTTTGTAATAAAAATGGAAACTGATTAGAAGTTTTTAATTTTTAATTTTTTTACAGAAATGTAATAGGTAGGACCTATTTATCTAAAACACCAAACCTAAAAAGATCCTCAATGTGAATTATTCATTTAATTCATGATTATTAAATGTTTAAGGTCGGGTCATTGCACTATGGTTGAGTCCTATTAAAATTCCCCCATAGATTTTTTTTGTCTAACACCTTCATGATGCTTAAGATAACCAATATATTCATTTTACCAAAAATAACCGGGATACAAATATATTTATTAGCTTTATCAATGACCTGAATACCCATGGTTTGGATGTATCTTAATTTCTAGAAGTAGTCTCACTCCAGATGAGGAAAATTTATACTTTCGAATAATTATCTAATTGTCTGGATTCGTTCCATTATTTTTTGATAGGCCTGAAAATATAAATTCATTCTTAAAGAGTGTCATTTCTGTTAATGAAATATACAACCATAAATGTACAAAATTTGAAGACTTGTTATTGTAATATCTTTCTTGTGTCCCCCAAAATGGGATATATATGCATAATATTTTTAAACATGAAACTAAAATATGAAAATAATAATTTTACATAAATGAATTTTACATTCTTTTTAATTATATAAAAGATTACTATTCATGTAGAGATTCGTATAATTAGTGCATTTAAAGGTCAAAAAATCTATGTGGTTTTTTAAAAATTGATTATTTGAAGCATCAAATATTTCTTACAATGAATGAGAGTTAAAATATATAAGAATATCATTAGGGGAAACATACCCTTAATATTATATACTAAAATATATTTATTAATTATATTTTTCACCACAAATGAAGATAGGTTAGATAATAGTTATTTCTATTTAATTATACCAAAATACACTTAATTATTCTTTAGGAGGATCAGATAGAAGTAAAATTCATGTTTGTATCAAAATACTTTTCTTTACCCCAATGATACCGGAAGACATTTCATGTTAGTCATAAAAGAAGGTGATCATGAACTAGATCACAAACATGGTTATAGTTTATTATTATAACGATATCATGTATTATGATTCTATTATTAGTTACATAATTAATAATATTTGTAACATTATCTTATTGATACAATAAATTTTGGAATCATTCATACATGACAGTTTTTTTGAATGAACATTAGTGTTTCATTTATTGTAGAAAATTCCTATCAGGGATGTTCCGAAAATTAAAATATTTAATGTTTTGATGTTATTCTTTGTTGAAAGGTCATTAAATGTGATGATGTTTTTAATTTTACCCATGGTAATAGATGGGGTACATGGATAAAATATTATATTAACAACTGTTTGATAATTTTGGAGGAAGGAACACTTTGTAGGAGATATGTTATATTTCATTAAAATGTATTTTGGGGATTCAAATATTCCCATTATCAATCAACAAGATTCTACCTTTCTTAAATTTTTGTATTATATTATGAAAATAAATTCATTGGTTCTTTTGGGATATATATATAAATAATGGAAAATCAGGATTCAAGACTTGTTTCAATCATGTGTAATGTAGGAGAATTAGCTGAAGCATTCATTGAAAAAAATCTCTATAAACAAGACTTTGTATCAAAAAATTATATGTTCCTCACAATGGGGGGAATTTCTAAAATAATGATATTTTCTTCTTGAAATTACATTATTGATATCAAATAATAGGATTATATACTAAATTGATAAAAAAATTGCAACATGAAATTTTTGTGACATTTGAATTTAAATAATCAGGTCTTTATTTTGGAGAACATAATTTTAAAATGGAATCCTCCTCTTCCGTAACAATGAGAAATGTATTTCCAAAACATAAAAAAATGTTGGGTGAGAACTTCCCAAGGAAAGAAATCCCCTGACACATTGGAGTTGTTTGATATGGGATGAAGCAGCAAAAAAACAATTAGTGATGTGACATTCATTGATGACAATTACAATATAATAAAAATCTAGTCATATAATGAGGAAAACATGTTTCTAGGAATGGTAGGGGTATTTATTTCAAATAATCATCTAATTAATTATTATTTTTAAAACTCACCTTATAACAAACATTTTTTATCCAAACTTTTAATTTTCATTTTATGTTCATTTAAAATTATTGGATATCTAATTATGTATTCAATGTGATCCAGAATAAGAAATTCAGGATGAGGAAATATGGATACAGTTCCCCATGAGTTTTTTTATCTTGAATAGATCCACCTTTGGCAGGTTTTTGATGGATTTAAAGTGGTAGATGAGATGTTATATATGAATATCAATGTGACTTTTAAAAATAATTGATGAAAATTATAGTGATTATTGATTTTGAGATATGAATTATTGTATTATGGAATATGTTTTCATATACGTAGACCGTGTAGTCAAATTTGTCACACATTGTGTTTTATTTTAGTAAAATTTATTCATACAAAATCATGAATGACATAATGATCACAATCCTAATGAATCATGAAAATATGATATTGTTTGATAGGTGTTTAGTGAATGATAAAAGTTTTTATCTAAAAATTTCATTTCTAAAATAAATAAAAGACACATAGTGAAATAGATATCATCATGGGTTTGATTGATACCCACCCATTTCCAAAACATCAAAAAATACATATGGATAGTTTACATAAATTAAAATGTTAATCTATGCATGTTTTTTCATTTATTGACACATAATATTAACTAAAATATGAAATTTAAACTGAAAACATATATTTAAATTCATTATGATTAAACCATGTATCATATTAAGGTACATATGATTCTTACATGTCATGATAGACATATGGGTCATTTTCCAAAGTACAAATACAATTTGAATGTTTTTCTTCAATTTTACGTATTCCACATGCCTTTGTTATATAAATATCATTATAACTTAAAAAAACATTTAATCCACTATATATTGAAGAAAAATTTTGAACATAAATATATAACATATATAACATATACCATTATGGAGAGAAGAAATAGTTCATGAGTGAATCATCATTATTGTAGATATTGTTGATTATTTTCTCATACGATCAATTTTTAATATAACATATCTCCAAATGGATAAATAAAAAAATACAGATGAAGTTATTTACTCATAAGAAATATGAAAATTAACTACCTACGTATCAGGTAAAAATGGTATGGAAATTAACTATAAAATGATGTAATGTTGTGATAAACTTTATAAAATAAGTTGTACAATTTAATCTCTTCATGATTTCTATATACATTCTGACATAATTATTATTTTCCATTCGTTTGTATAATAATATATTTACTCTTTTAAATGAATTTTATAATGACATTTATTTTAGTAATGAAAAAATATAAATAAAACTAGATTAATTGGTATTTTTGATGAAGTTGAAATTATCAACAAATATGCCTCATCGGTGAGGAAAGATTATTGATGGAATTAAATATCATTAATAACATTTTACATTTAATAAAAAAAAATTTCCATTAGTTTCCTACAATCTAAATTTGGATTTTCTTATATTTTACTTTGTCAAATAAAATTTCTCCTATTAGTGAGTAAGGTGTTATACATTATTCCGACCTCTAATCTAATATCATCATCCAATATTGGTATTTATGTCTCCAGGGTAGAAAACCATGATTTAATAGAAACACATTCCTTCATGAATGTTTAAAGTGAACTGTGTGTGGACTTTGTTAATAAATTGGAAATCCATGACTTCCTCTAATACTATATCTTGTCAAATTACCATATGAATAATGCTCATTTATAATCAAATACAATGTATCTTCCACAGTGATATTTTCATTTATATATGAATATTTCATCCTAACTACTAATAACCCCATAAATATATAATTTTCCATCAATGGATCCATATTAATATCAATATCAATAAACATGCTTATTCTTTATATAAGCATCTAAAACATATTTTATTTTCAATTTATAGTTAATTCTGGTGGAAGGATATAATTTTTAAAATACCTATCCATATAATTTGAGTACTTTTTGGAATACCAAAATGATTAACTCCATCAGTAGATAGCGTATGTTGAGTGTTTCTCAACTCATTTCCAAATATAGGTTACTCACGACCAATTTTATTTCATTGATGATATTCTATTGGGTGAATGATTTTCCCATATTTATATACCTTATCTACGGCCACATCAATTTCTTTTAAAATCTTCACATATATATAGGTTCTTAAACCTTTTATTAATTATAATGTACCATAAAACATTCAAATGAAATCATTCTTCAAGAGTGTATTGAGATTCCCCATACATTGGGAAATTTTTATGTGATTCATATTTTTTTGAATTTATTATAAAATCATTTAGAAGAAAATGTATTCTTTCATAGATCATACCCATTGAATGTATAATTCCTTTAGTGAAATATTTGGTTGATGAAGTTAATTATATATTGGGATAATATTATATTGTAGAGAAATCAGTTTAATAAAGCTGGTGTCAATCCATACAATTCAAACTTTTACACTATATTTCTTCAGTGTGGTTTAAAATATTGTATATTTATTACAACCAGTATACATATGTGACTTTTCAAAACACATTATGTTCTATAACAATTTCACGGATCATGAGGGTGTTCTTAAATTGTAATTTTCTTTTCCTCAATATGATATTTTCCATCATCACAACTTTTACCCTATTTTATATATAGTCATTATGATTTTTCACATTCTAATCATATCATATTTTACATAAAAAAATTATTCTTTTCAGTAGCTATATTTAGTTTTTCGCTATTTGTACTACATCATTTATAAAATTTATATATTCCTTTATAGATCATACATTCTTCCTATTCCTCTAGAATATTTTTTCCTGAATAATAATAGACTATACATAGAAATTGTATTTTAGAAGGGATATATGTATGATATTTTGAAAATTTTATAAACCCCATCCTTATAATATCTTTTATTTTGATTAGAATCCATCCATATTTTATTAATATTACTACTATTTGATTAAATAATATTAATATTTAATAAGAGAAATAAATTCATAGAGTGTTTTATATTGTAACTCTGAAATGTAATTCTTATATAATTGTATATTCTATATAAAACTATTTTTCAATGGAAATAAGGGATAAATTATTTTTAATGATATTATTTTTTACTATTGGAAATCATAAAATAGGAATTTTTTATATCTGTAAGGATATAAATAATATAACTAAATTTCAATTTATTTAAATATGCGAAATAATGGGCTATTTTTATAGGTTATCTAGGTGGTATTTGTGTAATAAGGTAAATAATATGTTCTTTCATTTCATCACATGGTACATGGCAGAGGTGGTGGTGTGTCAATGATATGATACATAAGAGGCGATTAAGATCTTTTATTAGATGAAGAATATTTTGATAGGGGCCAACCCCCTATCCTTCTGAAAATTACAGTTAATGAGACTTGTGAAATTAATTATGTACAAAATATAAAATATTTGGGTTTTCTCATTTGGGTGAAAAAATTAAGAAGACAAAAAAGGATAAAATGATAATAGGAAAAATCCAATATTGATGAGAATAAAATCAATTGGTCCCTGATAATGAAAACATTAAATAGAAAGGCCTAATTACTAATTGGTGATGAGGTTGAAATGAAAGTGAATGGAATCTGTAATTGGATTAGTTGGTGAAGAATCTACTACGTGTGAAAATTTACAAACCCCATTCTAAGAGGGAATTTTTTTTGTGATGATTATCCCATAATTGTAATTATTACTCCAACTCAATATCAATGGGACATATCCATTTTAGATATACAATAAATTAAATCATAGGATGAATTTGAATGTTAAAATTTAATTTGTAATTAATGGAATGTTTAAAAAAATTGCATTTTAATAAAAGAAAATATATCAAAATTATAGGTGTCATAAACAAATAGGGTTGTCCTCCTACAATACAAGTGGCTCTATAGAGATACTAGAAGAGGTAATCCAAGGATCCACCCTATTACAATCCTTATTAATAATGGAGAATGACCATGAAAATAAAAGGATAAATTTTTGTAAAAATTCCTATATAACGGTTTGGAACCATTCGTATAGGCCCAAAACAATTACTATATATTGTAACATGGTTTTAGGGGGCTGTTACATTGTCTGTATTTATTATAGACATATATATTTTGTTTTGAGAAACTATTGTTATAGTTGAGATCTATCAACAGTTTACAAAACTATTGATATATAAAATTCTAAAAAGACCCTGCTATTTAAAAAAATCAATAAAAATTATAATGTTCATGTCATGTCATATATAAGTATAGGTATATCAAAATTTAATTTTTTATGTATTCAATGTTAACGGATAAAATAACGCAATAAAAAAATGTAAACTGATACCATGTATTTTCAAATCCATTGGTATATTCCTATATCATTGGTCTTCAAAACTGATGGATTATTTATTTTGAATTTAAGGACATTTACCATTTTTTTAAAAAATAATTAGTACAGGTTCATTAAATTTAAGCTATACTGGTAGTTTTTAAAAAACTGTTGGTATAACCATCACTTATTATAATGGTTTTGGAGAAACTATTTGTATAATGTCTTTTTATTGAATACATTCCAATGGGTTGTATGAAAACTTTGGAATAGTTATGACCTATTCCAAAAGATTTTCCAAAATCATTGTTATAAGGTTAGATGATGGTTTTCATACTAATAGTATTGCCCAACTATTGGTATAGGGTCACTTTATGGTAGTTATAACAACAGTTTCTCTATAACTGTTGGTATAAGTTTGTTGGTATTGGACTAGTTTCTAGTAGTATAGAAAATGGATTGAACATTCCAATCAAATAAACTGAAGGACTAATGGCTACACTTTGATTCCTAAAATACCATAAATAATGACAATACTATTTGATTCCATGATTATAATTTTCCATCCTCAAGGGAACATTATTACAAGGAATAATCCTTTAGATTCATCCACTGGAGGATCCCTAAAATAATGGACCATTATCATGAATGATTTGATAATGCATCCCAGATGATCATGTAACAATATCACATATCATAAAGAACATCTTTCGATGATTTCTGCATCAACATAAATCATAAAAACATTGGATGGTGAAGCCTACACATACATAAGATAGAATATGGGAAGGGGTTATCAAGACAAATCTCATTACTCTTCCATGTCTCCTTCCATGATACAACATGCTTGTTCCAAAGGGGATTGGTATTTTTATCATGATAAAAACAAGGTCACTTCATTTCACCCATATAAACCATGATACGGTAAAAAGGGAGTATATGATATATCTGGGGATTTAAGAAGTGCACAATTAGAATAGATACACAAAACCATTCACCTTCTCCAAAATCCTGTTCGCAATTGGGTTCAATGCATGAGTTCTATTCTTGTCACCATGATGGAATAACATTGCCTGTATATGAGTTTATACTTCACTAATGAATAATGGATTTAAATTTTCCTCTTTTATATTTTCATTCCATTTTCAAATAATTTAAATTGGGGTTTCCCAGACAATCATTCAATAAGAATGTTTAGACATTGTATAAATTATGATCATTTCAGTTTCCTTATATATTGGTCATCTTTTAATATTATTTGATTTATTTTATTTATTTTAATAGGCAACAATGTTCCCTTGTTGTACTATAATGATGTACGAGTGTATTTTCTAGCACCTGAAGATCATTAACTCCCTTAGGGACATGCCACATATCTATTCAGGGTTGACCCATGCTGGTTCATGACTTGAAAAGTTTCCACCCCTCATACATCCACAATCCTTCCATCCCACGTGTTTGCAACCACCCATAAAAACAGCTGCTTCAGCCAAGTAGTGATCCCCATGCTAACCGTTAAATCCAACCCTCAGCATCTCTAGATAGAACACATTGATGAGGTGAAATATAATGACCTTCAATGACCCCATCTGTCATTACCAATCATCATGAATCACATCCTCATTTTTTGAGTTTGTTTAAATAAACACCTAAATTGTGATAGGGATGCCTTTTTTGGAGATCAATTTCTTGACAAAATGGTGTCAATTGGAGATGGACTTATAGGAATCAATTATATGGATTTCAAATATTTTAAAAGTATTTGAACAAGAAAAATAAAATTGAAAAAATATTAACCATATAAATTTGGAAAATATTGAAATTATGAATCTTATTCAATAAATATGTATAAATTTTAAAAAATGATTACATATCCTTAATATTTTAAATTTTTACTTTTCAAAAATGATTGAAATTTTAGGGAAAATTATTAAAAATAAATACATTAATAGAAATGAATTAGAAACTTTTCAAAAAAAATTTAATACAAAACTTTAATTAAAGTAATTGCAAATATTTAGAATTAAATAAAATTCAATAAATGAATAATATTATTACAGATAATTATTGATGTATGCATTTAATTGATTGTATATAAACTACATAACATGTTATTAATGTTTATAATATGTAATATTTGTTAAAATTTTATTATTTATATAAATAAATATATTTTTATCCATGTATAAATAAATAATGAATTGAATATGTTACAAAAATATTATATTATTATACAATAAAAATGATTAAATTATTAAAAATACTAAAAATTTTGGGATATTAAAAACCAATAAATATTATTAAATCAATAAGTAGACATACATATACACACAAGCATAGAAATAGACATACCTGTACACATGGATTCACAATTTACACACACACACATTGGAAAACACATACACATACACAAAGGGATTGGTATATAAGTATACACATAAAAATACGTAGAGTTACATACCCATGAATGCACATGCAGTCATATCATTACATACACGTACATACATAGACAAAAAACATAAAAAAATCCCTATACACATGCTAATACTAATACACATTCACATGTTCATACACATACATATTTATATGCATGCACATACACATGCATTTTCTTGAACTTAGACATCCACACAATTACATAACTATGTATGCACATACATACACATCTATACAGATGAATATATATTCACATACAATATTAACATACACATGTACTTAAACGTGTACATAAACATAATTACACTCATAATCATATACATACATGCACACATATATAGATGTACATTTATATATATACATATACTCATACTTATACACATAAACATACAATCACATTTTCATGAAAATTCAAAAAAACATACAAATTTACATACACAAATACATACTAATGTTCACATACATATACATACAATACAAATATGTAAATACAAACAAATAAACATATATATATATATATATATTCATATATATATTTATGCATATTTACATAACTATACCCATACATGTACACATATGTCTAATATACAAATTAAATTTCAAACACACCTATGCACATATACATATTCGTAAATACTAAAAATAAACATATATAAATAAACAGACAGACACACAACACAACACAAAAAATGAATACCAAAATTACACATACATAAACACCCAAATACATATATTTCCATATTCCCCCATATTTCTTGGTAGGTGATGTCGATGGGGTACTAGGGAAGATCATATGATAATGGGAGATGATATAGGGCAGTGGCTGTGGTAGCCGTTATCATTGGGGCTGTAAATCCCCATGTTTAAAATTAAGTTGCATGTTTTGTCAATGATTCCAAGACTCAATAAATTACATAAATTTCTAAACACAAATATATAAGTAGTAATCACATTATTTATTTGAAGACCGCAATACATCTTTGACCCAAAAAAACTAACCCACTAACCCCACTGCTATCGATAATAAAATGATTAAAAGAGCACCGAGAGACACAACCATGCTGATCGGGTAGTTATCATCATTTGAATATGATAGAAGTGGAGACGTTATATCAATAACAATATAAATGAAACTAATAATAATAGGATCATATAAAAACACACAATTTATTTTAACAAAGGGAATTAATTATATATTTAATTAATACAACATCTTTGTTTTGAATTTGGTATAATAGACATTATTTTGTAATTCTTAATATAAAATTTATCTTATGGTGAATTTTTGGTAGTTTTCTGAAAAACATCAAATTTTTATTAATAGAGAAACCACTTAGTAGTAGTTAAAAAACTGACTATTTTATTCAAAAGAAATTTTACCACTTCTGTTAATTGAATTTTGAAAAACTGACATACATGTCTATTATTAGTAAGTAACATTTTGTATAATAATATTAAAATAATTTATGGTGAATAGTAACTTTTCACTTTTATTTAACATGATTAATGGTCAATAGGATAATTTAAGGTAAAAAGGATATTATAAATATATTAAATTGACCTTACATTGACCATAACCTTATTGGATGAGTCATTTTGACCTTGGACATATTTGGGTCAATTTTTGGACACGATTGAGCCACTTCGGAATGATAATGACACTTTTTATTAATGAACTTAAAGTAAAGGAAAAACTTTCAAAATAAAATATCTTTTAGTAAATTAATTTTTACAAAGGGTAATATAAATTATCAGTTGGACTATAAATATTCATTTTAAATATAAATCTATTTACTACATCATTTTATTTGTTTTATAATTTGTAGACATCAAATAATTTAATTTTTTTAGACACAATAATCATGCAGTATTTACCTCATTAACAAACGATTGAAATAAATAATATTATAAATGTTAAATGTATATACAAAACCTTTACAATTATTATTGGATTATTTTATTTCATTATGAGTCATATAATCTTCTAATATAATGATTTTTGGACCTTTAGAAACGAAATATCATTCGATAATAAAATAATATTTTCACACATTCCTAAAGAGTCCCTCCTCCTCCTTATAAAAGGAGACAATTTCTATCTAATTCCTGAGACTTATCAAGCCTTATTTCTCATCCAAAATATACCCAATTAATCTCTCTAAATCCATCCCTTCCACCTAGTGGTGTTAACTTAGGTAGAAGGCACTTCAACAAACCATTTTGGTTCAAACCAAAGGGAGTTACGCAAATTAATGGTTACACTTTCTCTTATATTATTTTTTTATTTCACTTCTCCAACCCCTAAAATATTTTTATTACATTATTTTATAACATCACCAGTATCCTAAATATAATAGGATTTTTTTATGAAATGGATTCAAACTACACTGACACACACCTCAATATAATGGGTGAAGAACATAATGTTTTAGTGGATGGAAAACTAACCCCTCATGAAATGATGACTGTTCAATTACCTCATACCCCCTCACATGGTGGCCATTATTATGGAACTGTATTTATATATGATATATATCATTTTTAAGATTTATTAAAAATTATCTATTTTCCATTTATATCATACCTTTATGGTTTCCATTATGGGTAAACGCGATAATTTAATTTGAGGAAGTGCGGACTACCGCTCCTCAAAGTGATATGACTCGCCATTGCCTTATGTGGGATGTAAAAAGGATGAATTTAATGATATTATATATGATATTATACTGGAATTATAATATAACTATGTATAATTAGGTTTTAATTCCATTAAAATAATAAATAGAAATGAAATTAGCATTTATGCGTACGTACGGCTTACCGTCTCCATGAACGGTGCATTTCATTTCTTAACTCCAAATGATCCGTACAATTATAAATATATATATATATATGATGGATATATATGACATATATATTATATATAAATAATTAATATAATTCTGGATATGATGAACAATTGACAACAAGGACAACATATAAATATAATGTGTTTATTTTTGCTCAATTACCGAATATCGACCAAACGAACATTATTAACATAAATGATTACATAATGTTTACAACATGGTAATAAGTGATACAAAAGGAATAATAAAATTGAAAAATGTTTTTTAATATTTTATAAATTATCATTATTTTATTATTAAGGAGATTATAGAATGAACGTGTCAAGACAGACAACGAGGTAAGGTGTTTCTTAACTCACTTTTAATTCTGTGAGATTTCCATTGTTCTCCACTAATTCATTGCATGTGGTGTATTTTGTACTGAAATTTGATATATATTATCATGATAATAATTATATTAATTTTATTCTGCGATCCTTTTGGTGGTTATTAACTTTTGTTCATACGACGCAGTTGATTACAACGTGGTATAGTGTTTCATCTGACTTTTTATTTCCGTGAGATTCATGCTATATTTTACACTATTTCCTTCTGTGTGGTGTATGTACTGCACATTATTTTTCACATTATTTAATATAGATTCATTTATGATTATTTACTTATTCATTTTATGATCCTTATTTCATGTGAAATATGTTTTTTAAGTTACCAAATCGTTAAGGGAACCTCTCACCCTCCTCTTTTTAAAAGACTTCTTTTTGTTATGCCTTTTAATTTACATCTTTTTATGTTGTGATGCGTTATTATATATCCTTATTGATGTAAATTTTATGTCCAAGTGATGATATACCAGTTATCACATCAACTAATTTTCTAAATTTTAAAGTCACACTGATTGGTTATCGAATTTTTTCAAGGGAACTTCTTAACCCATTTTCAATTCATTTGGGTAAAGTTGTACTTTATGAATATGTCGTCCTATTAATATGTGTGAATGACCAAAAATTGTATTAAAAATAGTATCCACTTATATTGTGTGTATTTATATGTTTCACACAAAATTATTTTATTGATTTATACTTAATTTAATGTTGTCGTCTTTATAAAGGATTTCATCTCAATTTACATTTCTATTGAGACTTCATTGTTGTTATGCACCAGTTCACTCTTATATGGTGTAAATACTGACCTTTGACATATTATATCATGAATAACATTATTATCATGATACTATAAAGTTTATATTATATGTTATTCCTAAATTTTTTGTATTCAAGGGTCTCTAATTTTGATAAAAACAATTTAACAAAAATAACATTTTAAATGTTTTAATGATTTATTATTATAAATATTTATATTTAATGTATATGTTTTAAAAATAGTTCTGGGTATTGATTAATAGGTTTATTAATGTTATAAAATTATAATTCCATTAAATTATTCAAATTTGTATGGGATGATTTGATTCAATATTATATTTTTAAATGATTTATGAAAATGGATTGATTATTTCAATATTTTGAAATTACTTCTTGTGATTGAGAAGGAAATGTTATTAATGAAATGTTTATATTTGAAATATTTTATGTGTTATGATGGTACTTGGACATTTTACGGGTGGTTACGTGATAAACCATATGATGAGAGGTCCAATGACAAACCAGGATGAGTGGTTACATTATAAACTCCAATGAATTGGGTTTGGAAGTCGGCCGTATGACTATTCCATTTAGTGATATGCGTGGAAGTCGACCGTATGGTTATTACAATTATGTATGTTTATGTTACAAGTTACCTTTACTTGTTATCTATTCATTATATGGGTTTTATGGTAATATTTTGGTTACAAAATGGTAAGTATTGATCTTTTATTCAATTAAGAGTATTTACTTCATCATAATGGTCAAAATTATTACATATGATAAAGCATTTATGTTTTACATGTTATCTTGAAAAACTAATAGTTTCCCTTCTCTATGTATCCCTTACGGAGGTTTTTATACTCATCCCATGTTTTGAAATGTGTATCACAGGAATTATAGAAGAATAGGCTCAAGGATGGGATCAAGGAAAAGCCATTCTATCTTAAACATGGAAGTAGACATGACTCTTTTTTTAAGAGTTTTTGTTTTGTAAAAATAATGGAAATTGAGTAGATTTTTATACTTTGTAATTTTTGAATAGAAATGTAATATTAATGACCGAATTATCTAAAACAAAAAACCTGAAAAAATCCTAAATTTGAATTATTCATTTAATTCTCTATTTTACAATGTTTATGGTCGGGTCCTTACACTATGTTTGAGTCTTCTTAAAATTCCCCCCACTGATTTTTTTTCTAACGTGTCCATGATGCTTAAGATAACCAATCTTTTCATTTTACCAAAAATAACCGTGATTCAAATATATTTTTTAGGTTTATCAATGACTAGAATCCACATGTATTGGATGTATCCTCATTTCTCTAAGCAGTCTCACCCAAGTTGAGGGAAATGTATACATTGGAATAATAATCCGATTTTCGGGATTCGTTCAATTATTTTTTGAAAGGCCTGAAATAATAAATCCATTCATAAAGATTGGCTTGTGTGTTAATGAAATATACCATCATAAAACTACAAAATTTGAAGACTTGTTATTTTAATATCGTTATTGAGTCCCCCCAAAAGGGATATATATGAATAGTATTTTGAAACATGACACTAAAATGTAAAATTACTCATTTGACAGAAATGAATTTTATATTATTTTTACTTATATAGATTATTAATTTTCATGTAGAGAGTTGAATTATTATTGGATTAAAAGGTCGTACCATCTTTGTGTGTTTTTTTTAATATTTATTATTGGAAGTGTCTAATATTTATTATAATGAATGAGAGATTAAATATTTAAGAATATCAAAAGGGGAAACATACCCTTAATATTATATACTAAATTAAATTTGATAATTTTATTTTTCAACACAAATGAAGATATATTTGAGGAGGGTTATATCTATTGAATTATACCTCAATAGACATAATTAAACTATTGGAGGATTAGATAGAAAAAACAATTCATGTATGTTTAAAAATACTTTTCATTACCCCAACAATACCAGAATACATTTCATATTAATCATAAAAGAAGGTGATCATGAACTAGATTACAAACAAGGTTATAGTTTATTACTATAACGATATCTTGTATTATGATTCTATTATTAATAACCTAATTAATAATATTTGAATCCTTATCTTATTAATAAATTCAATTTTGGTATCATTCACACATGAAAGTATTTCTGACTAAACATTAGTGTTTCAGTTTTTGCAGACAATTCTGATCAGGGATGCTCCGAAAATTAAAATATTAAAATTTTTGATGTTATTCTTCGTAGAATGGTCATTAATTGTGATGATTATTTTTAATTTTACCAATGGAAATAGATGGGGTACCTATAAAAAAGCGTATATTAACAACTGTTTGATAATTTTGGAGGAAGGAACACATTGGAGGAGATATGTTATATTTCATTAAAATTTATTTCGGGGATTCAGATATTCTCATTATCAATCTACAAGATGCTACAATTCTAACATTTCAAGATTATATTATGAAAATGAATTCATTGGTACTTTTGATATTTATCTATATAAATAAATTAAAATCATGATTCAAGACTTGTTTATATCATGTGTAAAGGAGGTGAATTAGTTGAAGGTCTCATTGAAAAAAAAAACACTATACATAAGACTCTATATCAAAAAATCATATGTTCCTCCCATTGGATGGAATTTCTAAAATAATGATCATTTATTGATGAAATTCTATTTTTTTCTAAGGGATTGTATGATAATATACTACTGTGATAAAAATGTGCTACATGAAATTTTAGCGAGGTTTGAATTTAAATAATAATTTCATTATTATTGATACCATAATTTGAAAATGGAAGCCCCCTCTTACATAACAATGAGAAATGTATTACCAAAACATAAAAAGTAATGTTGGGTGAGAACATCCCTAGGATAAAAATACCATAGAGAATTGGAGTTGTTTTATAAGGGATGGAGGACCAAAAAAATTAGTGATGTGACATCCATTGATGATAATTACAATATAACAAAAATTTCTTCATATGAAGAGGAAAACATGTTTCTAGGAATGGTAGTGGGATTTATTTCAAATAATCATCGAATTATTGATTATTTTTATTATTCATCATACAAAAAACATTTTTGATCTAAACATTTATTTTAATTTTTATATTCAATTAAAAATATTGGATATCTAATTAGGTTTTTATAGTGATCCAAAATAAGAAATTCAGGATGTTGTAATATGGATAGAGTTCCCCATGAATTTTTTTATTATCTTGAATAGATCCACATTCGGCAGGTGTATGATGGATTTAAATTGGTAGATGATAGGGTATATTTTACCATCATATTCACTTTTAAATGTTAATTGAAGAAAATTATTGTGATTATTGATTTTGAGATAAGAATTATTGGATGATGGGATATGATTTCATGTATGTATACCTTCAAGTCAAATTGGTCACACTATGTGTTAGATTGTTGTGAAATTTATTCATACATACTCATGAATGACATAAGTATCACTATCATAATTAATCAAGAAAATATGATATTGTTCAATAGATTTTTAGTGACTGATAATAGTTTTTATCTAAAATTTTATTTCTAAAATAAATCACAGACACATAGTCATATAGATCTCCTTATGGGTTCGATTAATATCCAACCATTTCATAGCATTAAAAAGTCATATGGATAGTTTTCTAAAATTTCAATGTTAATCTAAGCATGTTTTTCTTCATTGACTAACACATAATATTAACTCATATATGAAATTTAAACTGAAAACATATATTTAAATTCATACTGATAAAACCATGTATCATATTTAGGTCCAGATGATTCTTAGATGTCATGAAAGACAAATGGGTCATTTATCCAAAGTACCAATACAATTTTAATGTGTTTCATCAATTTTGAGTATTTCACGTGCCTTTTTTATATAAATATCAATTTAAATTAAAAAAATACATTTAGTCCATTATAAATTGATGAAAACTACTAAACATAAAAATATCAAATATAAAATATACACCTTTATGAAGAGAACAAAGAGTTCCTGAGTGAATCATCATTATTGTAGACATTGTTGATTATTTTCATGTACAATCATTATTTCACTTAATATATAACCAAATGGATAAATAAAAAACAATTAAAAATGAATTTATTTACTCATGAAATTTATGAAAATTTACTACATAAGTATCAGGTAAAAATGGTATGGAAATTACATAAAAAATGATATTAAATTATGAGAAAATTTATAAAAGAAGTTGTAAAATGTCATCTCTTCATGAATGTATACATTCTAACACAATTATTATTGTCCATTAATTTATAAAATAATATATTTACTCTATTTAATGAATTTAATAATGAAAGTAATTTTAGTACTGAAAATATCTAAATAAAAGTATATTATTAAGTATTTTAAATTAAATTTATATCATCATCGAATATGCCACATCGGGGATGCGAGATTACTGATAGAAATAAATAACATTTATAACATTTTAAATTAAAAAAACATTTCTATTAGTTTTTTACCATCAAAAATTACATTTTCATATATTTTACATTCTCAAATGAAATATTACCTATTAGTTAATAAGGTTTTATACATTCTTCCAAACTCAAATAGAATAATGTCATAAAATATCAGTATTTATGTCTTTAGGGTAGAATTCAATGACTTCATAGAAACATAGTGTATCATGAATGTTTAATGCTCTCTGAGAGTAAACATTGTTAATAAATGGTAGATCCTTTACTTCCTCTATTACTATATCTTGTCTAATTACGATAAGAATATAGATAATTTATCATACAATACAATGTATATTCCACAATGAAATTTTCATTTCTATAAGAATAATTCAAAATATCTACTAATTCCACCATAAATATGAAATATTCAATCAATGGATCCAAATAAATATCAATATCAATACACATGCTTATTCTTTATATAAGCATATACAACATATTATATTTTCACATTATGATAAATCCTCGTGGAAGGATGTAATTTTTAAAATACCCATCCATATAATTTCAGTACTTTTTGGAATACCAAAATGATTAACTCCATTAGTAGATAGCAAAAGTTGAGTGTTTCTCGACTCATTCCCAAATTTAGGTTACTCGTGATCAGTTTCATTTCATTGGTGATATTCTATTGGGTGAATGATTTTCCCGTATTTATATATTTTATCTACATTCCACAACAATTTTCTTGTAATATCTTCACTTCTTTATAGGTAGTTAAATCTTTTATTAATTATAATGTACCATAAAACATTAAAATGAAATCATTCATCAAGCGTGTATTGAGATGCCCCATACATTGGGATTTTTTTGGCGATTCATATTTTTTTGAAATTAGTATACAATCATTTAGAATAAAATTAATTTTTTAATTGATCATACCCATTGAATGTATAATTACTATTGTGAAAATTTATTTTTGTTGGAGTTGATTTTATTTTGGGATCATATAATTTAGTAGAGAAATCAGTTTAATAAAGTTGGTGTTAACCCATAGAATTACAATATTTATACTATATTTCTTTAGGGTGGTTTAAAATGATGTATATTTAGTACAACCAGTATACATATGTGTCTTTTCACAACACATTATGTTCTAATCCAATTTCCATGATCATGAATGTATTATTAAATTGTAATTTTCCATTCTAAAATATGATATTCTCCATCATCACACCTATTATCAATTTTTAAATATGGTCATTATCATTATTCACATTCTAATAATATAATATTTTACATACTAAAATATCTTATTCCTTTTAGTTTCTATATTGAATTTTGACCTATTTATACTCCCACATTTTTAAAATTTATCTATTCCTTGGCAGACCCGGTGTTATTCCTATTCATCTATAATATTTTGTTCTGAATAATAATAGATTATACATAGACAATGTATTTTGTAAGGGACATATGTATGATATTTTTAATATTTTATAAACCCAAAACTCATAACCTCTTTTCTTATGATTATAATACATCCATTTTGTAATCATATTAACCCTATTTGATTCAATAATATTAATATTTAATAAGTGAAATAAATTCATATATTGTTTTATCTTATTAATCTGAAATGTTATTCATAAAAAATTGTTTATGTTATATAAAACAATTTTTCTATGATAATTATGGAAAAATGATTTTTATTGATATTTTTTTGTACTATTGGAAATCATAAAAAAAAGAAATTTTATATCTATACCATTAAAAATAATATAACTAAATTTTATGTTATTTAGATATGTGAGATAATGGAATCCTTTTATATGTTATCTTGGTGGTATTAATGTAACAAGGTTGAGAAGATTTTATATCATTTCTTCAAATGGTACATCGAAGAGGTGGTTTTGTGTCAATGAAATGGCACATAAGAGGTGAAGAAGATCTTTTATCACATGATGAAAATTTTGGTAGGTCCTAACCCACTATCATAGAGAAAATTACATTTAATGATACTCGTGAAATTATTTGTGTACAAAATATAAAATATTGGGGATTTCTCAATTGGGTGAAACAATTTAGATGAAAAAAGAGGTTAAAATGATGACAAGAAAAATTCCAATGTTGATGAGAATAAAATCCATTGGTCTCTAAGAAAAAATTATTTAATAGAAATTCCCAATTACTAATTAGTGATGATGAAGTGATGAAAGTTAATGGAATATGTAATTGGATTAGTTGGTGAAGCAACTACTACGTGTGAAAAATTACAAAACCCATTATAAGAGGGAAATTGTTTTGGTGATGGGTATACCGTAATTGTAATTCTTACTGCAACACAATATAAATGGGACACTTTCTTTTTAGATACACAAGAAATTATATCATAGGTTTCACTAGTATTTCAAAATATCATTTGTAATTGATGGAATATTTAAAAAACAATTTCATTTTAATAAAGGAACATAGATAAAAATCATGCAAGACATAAACAAGTATGGTTTTCCCCTACAAAACAAGTGGCTCTCTAGAGATACTAGAAGAGATAAACCAATGATCCATCTTATTAATAATTGGGAATGAACATGAAAATAAAAGGATAAACTATTGTAAAAATTCCTATAAAAAAGGTATGGAAGCATTCATATTGGCCCCAAAACCATTATTATATGTTGTCCCATTGGTTTAGGGGGTCGTTACATTGTTTGTAGTTGGTGTAGACATATATAATTGGTTTTGGGAACTATTGGTATATTTGAGATCTATCCACAGTTTAAAATACTATTGACATATAAAATTTAAAAAAGACCCCATTGTTTAAAAAAACAATATAAATCATAGTGTTCATGTCATGTCATATATATTTCTAGGTATATTTAAATTTAATTTTTTATGTATTGAATGTAAACTGATAAAATAAATCAATAAAAAAATTCAAACCGATACCAACTATTTTTAATACCATTGGTATAACCCTATACAATTTTTTTCCAAACCGATGGATTATTTATTATGAATTTTGGGACATTTAACAATTGTTTAAAAAATAATGAGTATAGATTCATTAGATTTATGCTATACTGATATTTTTATACAAACCATTGGTAAAACCATCACTTATAACAACAGTTTTGGAGAAACATATTTTATAATGCCTTTCTGTTGAATACATGAAAATGGGTTGTATAAAAACATTGGAATAATTATTGTCTATTCCAAACGATTTTCAAAAACCATTGTTATAGGCTTAGATGATGGTTTTAATACCCATGGTATTGGCCAAAATGTTGGTATAGGGTCACATTATGGTAGTTATAACAACAGTTTCTCTATAACTATATGTATAGTTCTGTTGGTATAGGACTAGTTTCTAGTAGTGTTGAAAATGGATTGAACATTCCTAACCAATAAGCTGAAGGACTAATGGCCGCACTATGATTCCTTAATACCATTAATAATAAAAATACTGTATGATTCCATTATTACAAATTTTTATCCTTTGGAGAACATTATTAAAATTAATAATTCATTAGATTCATCCACTGTTGGATCGCTAAAATAATGGACCGTTATCTTGCATGATTTGATAATGAAACCTAGATGATCATGTACCAAAATCCCCTATCCTAAAGAACCTCTTTCGAAGATAGAAACGTCCACATTAATCATAAAAACATTGGATGGTGAATCCTACACATATATAAGAGAGAAGATGGGAAGGGGTTATTAAGCCGAATCTCATTACTCTTCCATGTCGCATTCTATTATACAACTTCTTGATCCGAATGAGTTTGGTTTTTTTATCATGATAAAAACAATGTATCTTAATTTCACCCATGTAAGACATGATATGGTAAAATGGTAGTATATTATATATCTGGGGATTTAATAAGTACACTTTGAGAATAGATACACTAATCCATTCCCCTTATCCAAAATCCTTTTTGAAATCAGGTTCAATACATGTGTTATATTCCTGTCCCCATGATGGTATAAAATTTCTTGTATAAGATTTTATGCTTCACTAATGAAGAATGGAATAAATTTTTTCTCTTTTATATTATCATACCATTTAGTAATAAATTAAATTGATTATTCCCAAACAATATTTCAATAAGAATTTTTATACCTAGTACAAATTATGTTCATCTTGGTTTCCTTATATATTGGTCATCTTATCCATCTTTTTTGTTTTGTTTTATTTATTTTATTGGGAAACAATGTTCCATTGTTGTACTATAATGATGTACGAGTCCAGTTTCCAGCCCTTGTGGATCGGTAACTCCCTTCAGGCAATGCCACAGATCAGTTCAGGGTGGACCCAGGCTAGTTCATGACATGATGAGTTGTCTCCCCTCCTATATCCACAATCCTTCCATCCCACGTGTTCGAAATCACCCTTAAAATCAGCTTCTTAAGACAAGTAGTGATCCCCGCTCTTACCTTTAAATCCAAACCTCACCATCTCTTGATGGAACACACTGATGAGACCAAAAATAATGACCTTCAATGACCCCTTCATTTATTTCCAATCATCGTGAATCACATCATCATTTTTTGAGTTTGTTTAAATAAACACCTAAATTGTGTTAGGGATGCCTTTTTTGGAGATCAATTTCATGGAAAAATGGTTTCCATTGGAGATGGACTTAAAGGAATTAGTATTATGGATTTGAAACATATTAAAAATATTGAAACATAATAAATTAAAATAAAAAAATATTAATCATATACATTTCAAACATATTGTAATATTGAATCTTATTCAATAAATATGTATAAATTTAAATAAATGATTACATTTCCTTAATATTTAAAATTTTTAATTTTCGAAAATGAATGAAGATTGGGATATAATTTTAAAAATAATTACATTAATAGAAATAAGATAGAAACTGTTCAAAAAAAAACTATTACAAATCATTAATTAAATGAATTGAAAACATATAAAATTGAATAAAATTAAATAAATAAATATTATTATTAAAAATAATTATTGAATTAGTAATTAAATTCAATGTATATCGAATATATAACATATTATTAATGATTATAATATTTAATTTCTGTTAAAATGTTATTATTTATATAAATAAATATATTTTTATCCATGTATAAATAAATAACAACAATTGAATATATTACAAAAATATTATATTATTATACAATAAAAAAGAATAAATTATTGAAAATACTAAAAATGTAGGCATATTCAAAACCAATAAATAATATTAAATCAATAACCAGACATACATTTACACACATTCATAGATATAGACATACTTGTACGCAAACATTCACAATACACACAAAGACACATTGGAATACACATACACATAGACATATTGATCAGTATATAAGCATACACATACATGTATGTACTCATAAAAAACATTCAGTTACATACCCATGCATCAACATACAATCCTATATTTACATACACAGACATACATAGACATAAAACATAAAAAAATCCCTATACAAATGCTAATACTTATTCACATACACAAGTACATGCACATAAAAATGTATTCGCATCCAAATACAAATTCATTTTCATATACATAGACATCCACACTATTTCATAACTATGTATGCACATACATACACATCTATACAAATGAATATATATTCACATAAATCATTAACATGTACATGTTCTTAAACATTTCCATAAACATAATGACACACATAAACATATACATACATGCACACATACATAAACATAAATTTATATACATACACATGAAAATACTTATACACATACATATACAATCACATTTTCATGAAAATACAAAAAAAACATTGAAATTAACTGTAACGCCCCGACCCCAGTTACCCAGAGTCGGTGCATTATTACATAACATTGGCATGATCACAAGAAAGATCAAATCTCGAAAGACCGATTGGTTTAGTAGCCTTGGAAACACTAGATATATTCATAAGTTTTACATTACATCATAAAATGAAAAACTACTACAATAAACATAATGTCTCCATAATCCACACTCATATCCCCACATAATATCCCTGCAGGTCATTCATAATTTACTTCTTCACTTCCTGGGAAAAATAAAACATATAAAAGGGGTGAGCTCAAATGCCATGTAAGGATAACAATATAGCGGAAACTTTCATAAATAAGAATAAACATTTAAGGAAATGTATAACTAAAACAAAAGCCTTTTAAATATGAACTTTCAACATGGTATGGCATAAATAAAATGAAATAATGCCATTTACTTATTCACATGGATATTCTACTAATCGAATAATCACATTCAAAAATCAATAACCACTTTCATAATGTTGGAATGCATAATGCCAGACTATCATAACCACATAGCCAAGGCCTCGTGCCAAGACTACAAATAAGATTTTGTCAAGGCCTTGTGCCAAGACACTAGTTTGTCTCATGAGACCTACCGATGCATCGAGGAGCTATAGCGGGCTCCACCCGTCACATATTAAGTCCAATGCATTTCCATATGAAAATGTTTAAAAATAACATAAACATTCTATTAAAACTAGCATACGAAATGTCAATACTTTCACCATAAACTATGAATGGTATAAAAATAGCACATCCATAGTCAAACATATCACAAAACCGTCAATACAATATAGAAGTTTTGTATCATAATAAATCAACTTCAAATAATCTTAAAATCCATCAAAGGATGTTGACATAGATGAAATCAAAATTCTTTTTAAAAAAATATCTCCTTTTATTTTGAAATAATTTAAGATCCATATAAAATAAAACATTTTCTTTGAAAATATTCTTATAAGCTTGTAAGGGAATCTTTGAAGATTTTATAATGGCGGAAAATAGCCGCACCCGCCGTATAATTTAAAAAAAACATTCTTACCTTAATTCTGTCGAAAAGGTTAAAAAGGACCTTGTTTTCAAAACAACCGAAAGATTCCTTTATAAACCACTTATAAAAGTCAAAAAGGGTATAAATGACTTTAACTCATATTCTAGTAAATAGTAAAAATGTTTTGAAATACATTTTTACGAAACATGGATGTGGATGATAAAGAGATCCCAGTAGATTATTACGTATAAACAACCTTGGATAATGAAGAGGTTGTAAAGTAAACCCTTACCTTGTACTTTTCCATGGTTGGGGTAGGTTAACCTCCTGTATAATAGTCAAATAGTTGTTATTAAATTATACAAGAATCATATATATTAATATGATATCATATATGATCTTTTAACATTGGTTTGTTAATAATATCTTAGAATTATCGTCGTTTCGGGAGTTAACTTACTCATTTTCTTTTATATGTTTTGTTACATAAGCCATGGTTGTTGTATCTTATTCATATCCAGAATGATATCTAGTCCTTAAACGTCATTTTTAAATCATCAAATGATAATTATACTTGAATGGATACGATGGAGAATGAATCTCATCGCGTTCATGGAGACGGTAGTCCGTACGTACGCACGAGCGACAATATCATTCTTTTGATATTAAAATAATATATAAATGGATGGTATATCATATATACAGAATCATTAACATGTTATATTTATTATTTACATGAGTTACACATCATTATTATACCCAACCAAATAATATTATATTGAATAACAATTACACCACGACGTGGAGACGGTAAGCCGTACGTACGCACGTATGGTGACATGTTATTCAAAGGGTGGATAGAATACTGAATATGGTTGTACCATATTTATAATAACATCACAGTATATGTGAGATACTAGAGTTATTATTTTAGAATGGTAAGAACAAAGGAAGAAGAAGTGGAAGAAGAAATGAACTTAGAAAAGGGTGGTGAAATCATTACATGTTTTTCGGGTTCTTCCTTTTTGTTTGATCAAAAGGGCTCCTTAGGGTGGCTTTATGATCAAACTAAGCCCTCTAGGTTGTATTGAGGGATGTTGGGAGAGTATTTGGGCAGAGTTTGGCCGAACCAAAAGGCTTTGAAGGTGTGATGAAATGAGAAGGAGGAGTGCCCTTTTATAAGAGGGGTGAGGGGCATCTTTGGAAAAGCTAGAAATATTAATTTATAATAAATTCATATTCTGTTTCTAATGGATCCAATGTTGATTATTCAAAGGTTAAGGTGGGGATAGGTCTAAGACCACTCAACCAATATAATTTAGACAGGTTTGGGTACTTATATTAACCTTATCTTTAAGTATTAACTCTAAGTTAATTAGTTTAACTTTTACAATGTCTCTTTGTATTTTTATATAATATGGTTAATAAACATACTATATACATCCAAGAGACCTCCAAGTGGTCCATTAATGATTAACCTATCACGATATAAGTCTCTTGGCCGATCCTTAGATTTTTATGAATTTAATATCAATTAATAATATAATATTTGTTTTAAGAACTCTTTTATGTCAATTTTGGCACTATTCAATAGATGATTTTTGTGAAACTCATAACAGATTGATTACTTCGAAAAAAGTCAATTAAATCAATACTAATATTTCATATTATCCTAGAAAATTAGTTTAATTCATTAAAAGTTTCATGTTATATTTATTTGGGTATTTATAATATCAATTATTTTAATTTGTCACTATTATAGTAATTACTGCATCATCATTTTGTCATAAATAAAATACAATATTTAATGTCTAAAAATTACAAATAAAATATCCTTATGTAGGAAAGCTTTCTATATTTCTAATTAATATTTATAATCGAAAATCCAACATGTATAACCCTATGTAAAAATTGTTTTTCTAAAAGATATATGCTTGTGTCATTTTTGTATTCATTTTAACTTAATTAAAATAAAGTGTCATTATCACTTACATGTGGATCCATGGGGTCCCAAAATAGACCCAAATATTCCCATGGTCGACCATGTATCAACCAATAGGGTTAAGACACTTTTTAGGGTAATTTAGTATTATTATAATATTGTTTTTTAACCCTTATTTACCGGATTTACCCTTAACCATGGTAAATAAAATATTTACCGCAGTAATTATTCAAAATGTATAAAAATAAAAGTTACCCATTTACACAATTTGAACATTCTGATTCCAAATATGGAATCCATTTTCATAAATTCAAAACACAGAAGTGGAAGAAATTAATTTAAAATTAATTCCCGCTGTCAAAACAAAAAGCGTGTTTTTAAGAGATAATAACTATCAAAAGATTGACACTTGTTTATGTTCGGTTTAATTGTATAATTATGTCCAATGACCAACATTATATTAAATGGTAAAAATATATTCTAAATATACTTTAAAACCACTCAAATTCATAATTTATCACTATTAATTTTTTTGATTAAAAAAGTTGTTTTTAATTAAAATTTAGTAATTTTCACTATTCATCAAAATATGAAAGTTATCCGAAAAGTACCAAAATTTCACCTTAGGCTAAATTCGATATTACTAATCCAAAAATGAAGTCCATTTTCAAATATAAAATATATATAATTTCAAAAAGTAGGTATTACTATTCATAACGGCTAGTTTGATTAGTTATGGTGTGTTAGAACTCGGTGTTGCGTACAACACACGCTATCACATTATTCAAAGAGAAGCGTACCGTAGAAGCTTGGGGTGTTACATTCTCACCTCCTTCAAATAATTGCGTCCTCGCAATTTCTAGGGTATTACTGCATAAAAATAGTCGGGTGGTTCTTCATCATAAGTTCCTCGGGTTCCCACGTTGCCTCTTCCATCTTATGGTTTCTCCACAAAACTTTTACCAGACGCATCGTCCGGTTTCTCAGTACTTGTTCTCTCGTATCAAGAATCCTGACGGGCTCTTCACAATAAGACAGATCGGGTTCCACTTCTAATTCCTCATAGGTGAGTACATGCGTCGGATCAGGCATGTATTTCCTCAATAGAGATACGTGGAACACATCGTGAACTTTGGAGAGACTTGGCGGCATTGCCAATCGGTAAGCTACAACCCCAATTCGTTCTAGAATTTCGAAAGGTCCGATGTACCTGGGACTCAATTTACCTTTCTTACCAAAAGGTATGACTCCCTTCCACAGAGATACCTTCCGGAAAACATGATCACCGACTTGAAATTCCAAATACTTCCTTCGATTGTCGGCATAGCTCTTCTGCCTACTTTGAGCTGCTTTGATGTGATTTTGGATTACTTTCACCTTTTCCACCGTTTCCTCCACCAGTTCTGGGCCTACAAGTTTTCTTTCACCGACGTCATCCCAACAGGTTGGTGTACGACATCTCTTTCCGTATAACGCTTCATATGGTGCCATCTGAATACTCGAATGGAAGCTATTGTTATAGGAAAATTCTACCAGAGGTAAATATTTATCCCACATACCCTGAAAGTCAAGTGAGCAAGATCTCAACATGTCTTCTAAGGTTTGAATAGTCCATTCTGATTGTCCGTCTGTCTGAGGGTGGTAAGCAGTGCTCAAATGAAGTTCCGTATCCAGGGATTTCTGAAGACTTTTCCAGAATCTTGAAGTAAAACGGGGATCACGATCAGAAACAATTGATAAGGGTACTCCATGAAGTCTCACAACTTCATTAATATATAGTCTTGCTAGACGTTCCAGGGGTAGATCTTCTCTTATAGCAAGAAAATGTGCTGACTTGGTAAGACGATCAACAATAACCCATATTGCATCATTCCTTCTAGGAGTCTTTGGTAGCCCCATGACAAAGCCCATCGTAATATTATCCCATTTCCACTCCGGTATGGGAAGAGGTTGCATGACTCCTCCCGGCTGTTGCCTTCCAGATTTCACTTGTTGACAAACCATACATCTTGACACAAAATCAGAAATCTCCCTCTTCATGTTGTCCCACCAAAAATGTTCCTTCAAATCTCTATACATTTTGGTGCTCCCAGGGTGTATAGAGAAATTGGAACTATGAGCATCATCCATCAATTAACTTTTTAGATCAGGTATATTGGGAACACAAAGTCTCTTCCCGAATTTCAAAATTCCATCTTCATACACAAAGTCTCTCAATCTCCCATCATTCACAGCTTTAATCTTTTTTTGGAATTCTTCATCATCGGTCTGAGAACTCTTAATCCTTTCTAGTAAAGATGGTTTGGCAACCATTTGAAAAAGCATTGATATTTCACCTTCCCTGGTTATTCCCATGTCCATCTTCACTAGATCCATGAAAATTGGATCCCTTTCAATTCTCATATTGTTCAAAACTCCATGGTCTTTCTACTCAAAGCATCTGCCACCTTGTTTGCCTTCCCCGGGTGGTAGTGTATCGTACAATCATAATCCTTGAGTAATTCAAGCCATCTCCTTTCCCTCATGTTGAGTTCTTTTTGTGAGAAAATATACTTCAATCTCTTGTGATCAGTATTAATCTCCCATTTTTCATCATAGAGGTAGTGTCTCCATATCTTCAAAGAAAAGATCACAGCTGCTAACTCAAGATCATGAGTAGGATAGTTTTGTTCGTTAATTTTCAACTGTCGTGATGCATAGGCAATAACTCTATCATTCTGCATAAGGACACAGCCAAGTCCTTTCTTCTATGCATCACTATAAATAACGAACCCATCATTCCCCGATGGTAGAGTCAATATAGGAGCATTGACTAATCTTTTCTTCAATTCTTCAAAACATTCTTCACACTCTTTTGTCCAAACAAATTTAACCCCTTTACGTGTGAGCTTCGTTAATGGGTTAGCCAATCGGGCAAAATTCTGGACGAAACGTCGATAATAACCTGCCAAACCAATAAAACTACGTACCTCAGTTATACTCGTAGGTGCTGGCCATTCTTGGATTGCCTTGGTCTTAGAAGGATCAACAGAGATTCCATCTTTAGAGACAATATGTCCAAGAAAAGAAATCTCTTGAAGCCAGAATTCACACTTGCTAAACTTCCCATATAATTCATGCCTCCTCAGAGTCTTCAAGATAATGCGCAAGTGATTTTCATGATCTTTGAAGGTTTTGGAGTATACCAAGATATCATCAATAAATACCACCACAAATTCATCGAGATGCTCCTTGAAAACTCTATTCATTAGATCCATGAATACAGAGGGTGAATTAGTCAATCCAAATGGCATTACAGTAAACTCGTAATGCCCGTACCTGGTTCGAAATGCTGTTTTCAGAATGTCTTCCATCTTCACACACAACTGATGGTATCCAGATCGAAGGTCAATCTTTGAAAAGTATTGAGCTCCATGCAGTTGGTCAAATAAATCATCAATACGAGGTAGGGGATACTTGTTCTTTATCGTTATAGCATTGATCTCCCTGTAGTCGATACATAACCTCATAGATCCATCTTTCTTTTTAACAAAAAGAACAGGGGCTCCCCATGGAGAAACACTAGGGCGAATAAATCCCTTATTACTCAATTCCTCTAGTTGTTTCTTTAGTTCGACTAACTCTACAGTGGCCATTCTATAAGGGGTCTTCGATATAGGCCTTGATCCAGGAATCAAATCAATGGAAAACTCAACTTCTCGTTCTGGAGGATGTCCAGGTAAATCTTCCAGAAATACATCTACAAATTCTTTCACAACAGGTACATCCTCTATTTGAACATTCCTTTCCTCACCGACAGTTATTTCATTCTCTTCCTCCCCAATAATTGAATTAAGTTGAGCTACTGGGGGTGGATCTATATAAGAATTAGGTGGTGACGATTCTGCTCTAAAAATAAGGTGCTCCTTATCATTATCATCAAGAATCGTAACCTCATACTTCTTAAAATAAATCTTCACATCATAGTCCGAAAGCCAGT
Source organism: Viscum album (assembly GCA_963277665.1). NCBI lineage: Eukaryota > Viridiplantae > Streptophyta > Magnoliopsida > Santalales > Viscaceae > Viscum > Viscum album. The sequence continues at coordinate 352,190,646 of OY728152.1, read as the reverse complement.
CCATACCAAGGATTATATCAAACTCAATCATAGTTATGACGATGAAATCAGCAGATAAAGAAAATTTATGTTCTCTAATGGGGACTGATTCACAAAACTTTGTTGCAATGATACTTCCCTTAGGAGTTTTAACTGACAACTCCCTTATTAAATCAAATTGGAAATATCTAATTTTCTTTGCAAACTGGGAAGATATGAAACAATGCGATGATCCAGAATCAAATAATGCATTTTCAAAACATGAGGAAACCATTAAATTACCTGCCACCACGTCTTTCGGAGCTTCTACCTCAGCAGTAGTGATAGCATAAGCCTTGCCTTGATCCCTTGGCCTTTTCTGAGGTATGTTCTCCTGACGCTTAGGACATGCATTTGCATAATGCCCCATCTCCCTACAATTGTAGCACTGAACGTTGGTAGCTTCCTTCTTCCCCTTGCAATCATGAGCTTGGTGGCCTTTTTCACCACACTTGTAACAGACTCCCATTCCCTTCAAGCAAGTACCGAGGTGTTTCTTCCCACATTTACCACATGATGGATATTCAAACTTTCCTTTCTTCCCCTTATTTCCATTCCCAGTTTGATCAGCAGGTCTCTTCTTCTCTTGGTTTACTTTAAAGTCATAAGACTTAGAGAATTTCTTTTCGGTCTTGATAGCACATGAGACAATGTCTTCGTACGATGAAAAGGATTGTGAGACTAATGCTCGACAGAGAAATTGTTTTAACCCATCAAAGAAATGATCAATCTTACTTCTTGGGTTGCGAATATAATCTCTAGCATACCTCGCTAACCTTGTAAAGTTAGCCTCATACTTTGTGACATTCTCATCCTCCTTTTGTCTCAGACTCAGAAATTGCCTTTCCATATCCGCTCGATGGTCGCGAGGGAAGTATTTTTATAAAAACAGATCTATGAATTCCCTCCATTCCATATTTGATACTTCATCATCTTCCTTCATGTTATGAATCAATGACCACCATTGATCAGCATCTCCAGTGAGGCGGTAAACTGCCATGATAACTTTTTCCCTTTCACTGCTCCCCAAAGCCTGAAATATTTTCTCTAGGGAAAATATCCATTGCTCAGCTACTAAGGGATTTGTATTCCCAATGAACTTTGGTGGTTGTTGCCTCATGAATCGATCTAACATTGATCCTCCACGCTGCGGATCAGGGTGCTCCATACGGGTAAGGTTATTATTCATAACCTGAGTAAGTTGTCCCAGTATGGTGATTAGCTGATCGGCACTAGTTGCATCACCAGCCCCACTATAATTATCTTGAGCAGGAGGGAAATCCCTACATGGAGTGCGTGCATTGATACGGTCTCCATTTCTTCCACTAGGCGCCATTTCTAAACAATGTCATAAACTAGATCAGTTTATGAATCAAAATACATAACCCCATACTTATAAAACACTTATCATAAATTGAACTATTTATGGATATAATCCATAATCATAAAAATGTTTTCCTTGAGGAAGTATATACTCATAAACCCTTCATAATGATTTGTAAAGAAAATGAGAGTTATCCTAAGCATATCCCCCGGGAGTGTCGTAACCAAGAGTGCAGCAAGGCCCGTTGTCGTGCACCAGTTCCCGTTCGAGTCTAGCTCAAAGCGGTGTTTTCGGGTTTTACCCCTAGGTACATCTGTTCCATAGCCGCCTCTACCTGCTCGTATCCAGACAGGGATGTATTGCTCGGAAAACTCACAAAATCTCTACAATACCAAAATTCTACGAAGTTCTTCTATACTAATCCTCAAAGTTCATCTTTGGTCTACGTGCTCTAATCAGAGTTTATCTAAATCTAGCTTCCATGGTTTGTACTAATCTTCCTCTGATACCAACTGTAACGCCCCGACCCCAGTTACCCAGAGTCGGTGCATTATTACATAACATTGGCATGATCACAAGAAAGATCAAATCTCGAAATACCGATTGGTTTAGTAGCCTTGGAAACACTAGATATATTCATAAGTTTTACATTACATCATAAAATGAAAAACTACTTCAATAAACATAATGTCTCCATAATCCACACTCATATCCCCACATAATATCCCTGCAGGTCATTCATAATTTACTTCTTCACTTCCTGGAAAAAATAAAACATAGAAAAGGGGTGAGCTCAAATGACCAGTAAAGATAACAATATAGCGGAAACTTTCATAAATATGAATAGACATTTGAGGCAATGTATAACTAAAACAAAAGCCTTTTAAATATGAACTTTCAACATGGTATGGAATAAATAAAATGAAATAATGCCATTTACTTATTCACATGGATATTCTACTAATCGAATAATCACATGCCAAAATCAATAACCACTTTCATAATTTTGGAATGCATAATGCCAGACTATCATAACCACATAGCCAAGGCCTCATGCCAAGACTACAAATAATATTTTGTCAAGGCCTTGTGCCAAGACACTAGTTTGTCTCATGAGACCTACCGATGCATCGAGGAGTTATAGCGGGCTCCACCTGTCACATATTAAGTCCAATGCATTCCCATATGAAAAGGTTTAAACATAACATAAACATTCGTATTAAAACTAGCATACGAAATGTCAATACTTCCACCATAAACTATGAATGGTATAAAAATAGCACATCCATAGTCAAACATATCACAAAACCTTCAATACAATATAGAAGTTTTGTATCATAATAAATCAACTTCAAAAAATCTTAAACTCAATCAAAGGATGTTGACATAGATGAAATCAAAATTCTTTTTAAAGAAATATCTACTTTTATTTTGAAATAATTTAAGATCCATATAAAATAAAACATTTTCTTTGAAAATATTCTTATAATCTTGTAAGGGAAGATTTGAAGATTTTATAACGGCAGAAAATAGCCGCACCCGCCGTATAATTTAAAAAAAACATTCTTACCTTAATTCTGTCCAAAAGGTTAAAAAGGACCTTGTTTTGAAAACGACCAAAAGATTCCTTTATAAACCACTTATAAAAGTCAAAAAGGGTATAAATGACTTTAACTCATATTCTAGTAAATAGTAAAAATGTTTTGAAATACATTTTTAAGAAACATGGATGTGGATGATAAAGAGATCCCAGTAGATTATTACGTATAAACAACCTTGGATAATGAAGAGGTTGTAAAGTAAACCCTTACCTTGTACTTTTCCTTGGTTGGGGTAGGTTAACCTCCTGTATAATGGTGAAATAGTTGTTATTAAATTATACAAGAATCATATATATTAATATGATATCATATATGATCTTTTAACATTGTTTTGTTAATAATATCTTAGAATTATCGTCGTTTCGGGAGTTAACTTACTCATTTTCTTTTATATGTTTTGTTACATAAGCCATGGTTGTTGTATCTTATTCATATCCAGAATGATATCTAGTCCTTAAACATCATTTTTAAATCATCAAATGATAATTATACATGAATGGATATGATGGAGAATGAATCTCATCGCGTTCGTGGAGACGGTAGTCCGTACGTACGCACGAGCGACAATATCATTCTTTTAATATTAAAATAATATATAAATGGATGGTATATCATATATACATAATCATTAACATGTTATATTTATTATTTACATGAGTTACACATCATTATTATACCCATCCAAATAATATTATATTGAATAACAATTACACCACGACGTGGAGACGGTAAGCCGTACGTACGCACGTATGGTGACATGTTATTCAAAGGGTGGATAGAATACTGAATATGGTTGTACCATATTTATAATAACATCACAGTATATGTGAGATACTGGAGTTATTATTTTAGAATGGTAAAAACAAAGGAAGAAGAAGTGGAAGAAGAAATGAACTTAGAAAAGGGTGGTGAAATCATTACCTCTTCTTCGGGTTCTTCCTTTTTGTTTGATCAAAAGGGCTCCTTAGGTTGGCTTTATGATCAAAATAAGGCCTCTAGGTTGTATTGCGGGATGTTGGGAGAGTATTTGGGCAGAGTTTGGCCGAACCAAAAGGCTTTGAAGGTGTGAATAAATGAGAAGGAGGAGTTCCCTTTTATAAGAGGGGTGAGGGGCACCTTTGGAAAAGCTAGAAATATTAATTTATAATAAATTCATATTCGGTTTCTAATGGCTCCAAAGTTGATTATTCAAAGGTTAAGGTGGGTATAGGTAGAAGACCACTCAACCAATAGAATTTAGATAGGTTTGGGTACTTATATAAACCTTATCTTTAAGTATTAACTCTAAGTTAATTAGTTTCACTTTTACAATGTCTCTTTGTATTTTTATATAATATGGTTAATAAACTTACTATATACATCCAAGAGACCTCCAAGTGGTCCATTAATGATGAACCTATCATGATATAAGTCTCTTGGCCGATCCTTAGATTTTTATGAATTTAATATCAATTAATAATATAATATTTTTTTTAAGAACTCTTTTATGTCAATTTTGACACTATTCAATAGTTGATTTTTGTGAAACTATAACAGATTGATTACTTCGAACAAAGTCAATTAAATAAATACTAATATTTCATATTATCCTAGAAAATTAGTTTAATTCATTAAAAGTTTCATTTTATATTTATTTGGGTATTTATAATATCAATTATTTTAATTTTTCACTATTATAGTAATTACTGCCTCATCATTGTGTCATAAATAAAATACAATATTTAATGTCTAAAAATTACAAATAAAATATCATTATGTATGAAATCTTTTTAGATTTCTAATGAATATTTATAATCGAAAATCCAACATGTATAACCCTATGTAAAAATTGTTTTTCTAAAAGATATATGCTTGTTTCATTTTTGTATTCATTTTAACTTAATTAAAATAAAGTGTCATTATCACTTACAAGTGGATCCATGGGGTCCCAAAATAGACCCAAAGATTCCCATGGTCGACCATGTATCAACCAATAGGGTTAAGACACGTTTTAGGGTAATTTAGTATTATTATAATATTGTTTTTTAACCCTTATTTACAGGATTTACCCTTAACCATGGTAAATAAAATATTTACCGCAGTAATTATTCAAAATGTCTAAAAATAAAGTTACCCATTTACACAATTTGAACATCCTGATTCCAAATATGGAATCCATTTTCCTAAATTCAAAACACAGAAGTGGCAGAAATTAATTTAAAATTAATTCCCGCTGTCAAAACAAAAAGCGTGTTTTTAAGAGATAATAACTATCAAAAGATTGACACTTGTTTATGTTCGGTTTAATTGTATAATTATGTCCAATGACCAACATTATATTAAATGGTAAAAATATATTCTAAATATACTTTAAAACCACTCAAATTCATAATTTATCACTATTAATTATTTTGATTAAAAAAGTTGTTTTTAATTAAAATTTAGTAATTTTCACTATTCATCAAAATATGAAAGTTATCCGAAAAGTACCAAAATTTCACCTTAGGCTAAATTCGATATTCCGAATCCAAAAATGAAGTCCATTTTCAAATATAAAATATATATAATTTCAAAAAGTAGGTATTACTATTCATAACGGCTAGTTTGATTAGTTATGGTGTGTTAGAACTCAGTGTTGCGTACAACACACGCTATCACATTATTCAAAGAGAAGCGTACCGTAGAAGCTTGGGGTGTTACATTAACAAACACAAATACATAATTATTTTCACATACATATACATACAGTAAAAATTTGTAAATAAAAACACATGCACTTATACATAAATATATATATAAATATATATTCATATATATATTTATGCATATATAAATACTCATACCCATACAAGTACACATGTGTATAACATACAAATGAAATTTCATACACACCTATGCACATATACGTACTAGAAAAAACAAAAACTAAATAGACATAAATAAACAAACACCCACACACACAACACAGCACAAAAAATAAATACCAAAACAACACATACATTAACACCCACATACATACATTTCCATATTTCCCCATCTAGAATGGTAGGTGTTGTCGATGTGGTTCCAGGGAGGATCTAATAAGAATGGGAGATGATAGAGGGTAGTGACTGTGGTAGCCATTAACATTAAGGCTATAACACTCCATGATTAAAATTATGTTTTATGTTTTCTAAATGATTCCAATTTTCAATAAAATACATAAATTTCTGAACACAAATATATAAGTAGTAAGAACTTTATTTATCAAAGACCATAATACATATTTTACACAAAAAACTGACCCATTAACCCCCCTAAAATCGTTAATAAAATGATTAGAAGACCACCAAGAAACATAACAATGTTTATAAGGTACTTTTCATCTTTTGTATCTAATATATTATTAGACTTTATGGAAAAAATAATAGAAATTAAACTAAAAATAACAGGAACATATAAAAACACGATATTTTTTTAACGAAGGGAAATAATTATAAAATTAATTAATACAAATTATATATATTTAATTTGGTAAAAAGCATTATTTTTGAATTCTTAATATCAATTTCATCTTAGGGTGAATTTTTTGTATCTTTCTGAAAAACGTCAATTTTTGATCATTACTGAAACCACTTAGTAGTAGTTTAGAAAATGAATTTTTCATTTAAATGAAAATTTACCACATCTGTGAATTGAATTTCGAAAATCCGACATAAATGGATATTAGTAGTAACTAAAATGTGATTCAATAAGATGAAAATAATTTTTGGGGAATATTAACTTTTGACTTTTATTTAACGTGGTTAGAGATAAATAGGGTAATTCAAGGTAAAATGGATATTATAATTATTCAAAATTTCCTTAACATTGACCCTAAACATAGTGGTTGTGTCATTTACGACCATGGGAATCTTTGGGTCGATTTTGGGAACCCATGGATCCGCATGGAAGGATAAAGTCAATTTAGATTAATTAACGTATAAGAAAGGAAAAAATGTCAAAAGAAAATATCTTTTAGAAAATTAATTTTTACAAGGAGTAAAATAAATCATCTTTTTGAGTATAATTATTCCTTAGAAATATATATAGATTTACTAAATCATGGTATTATTTTATAATTTTTAGACATCAAATAAGTTATATTTTTTATGACACAATAATGATGCAATATTTACCTCATTAATAAAATATTGAAATAAATAAAATTATAAATATTAAACCTATAAAAAAACCTATAAAATTTGTATTGGATGACTTTATTTCGACTATTATTCATCTTAACTTCAACTATAATGATTTTTGGACCTTTAGAAACCGAATTTCATTATATAACAAAATAATATTTTCACACTTTTCTAAATAGGTCCTCCTCGCCATTATAAAAGAAGACCAATTCTATCCAATTCCTCACACCTCTCAAGCCTTTTTTCTCATCCAAACTCTACCCAATAAATCACCCTACATTTATCTCTTCCACCTAGTGGAATTACAATAGGCATAAGTCTCTTTAATACACCATTTTGGTTCAAACCAAAGGGAGTTACCCAAATTAAAGGTTACGGTTTCTCTTAACTTCATTTCTTTTATTTTACTTCTCCAACCAATACCCATTTTTATTAAATTATTTTATTAAAACACAATTATCCTAAATTTACTAGTATGTTGTTATGATATTTATTCTAACTACACTTACACACACCTCCATATAATCGGTGAAGAACATAATGTTTCTGTTGATGGAAAACTAACGCCTCACGAAACGATGATTGTTCAATTACCTCCTACGACCTCTCATAGTGGCCATTTGGATGTCACAATAACTATATATGATATATATTATTTTTATGTTTTATTTAATCTTCTGTATTTTCAATTTATATCTTCCCTTTATGGTTTCCATTATAGGTTAACGCGATAATTTCATTTGAGGAACTGCAGACTACCGCCCCTCAGAGTGATAAGACACGTTAATGCCTTATGTGGGATGTTTAAAAGATGGAATTAATGATATTATATATGATATAATAGTGGAATTATAATATACCTACGTATAATTATGTTTTAATTACATTAAAATAATAAATAGAAATGAATAGAGAGTTTATGCGTACGTACGACTTACCGTCTCCATGAACGGTGAATTTCATTTCTTACCTCCAAAAAATGTGTAATGTTATAAATATAAATATATATATTGTTTATATATGATATATATATGATATCTAAATAATTAATATAATTCTTGATATAATGAACTATTGACAACATGGAAAACATGTAAATATAATGTGTTCATTTTTGCTCAAGTACCAAATATCGACAAAATGAACGTTGTTAACTTAAATTATTACACAATGTTTATAACATTTTAATAAATGATATAAAAAGAATAATAAAATTGAAAAATTCTCTTAAGAAATTAGAAATAAAAATTAGTATATTACTCAGGATATTATAGAATGAACACGTCATGTCGGACAACGAGGTAAGGGGTTTCTTATCTCATTTTATATTCCGTGAGATTTCCATTGTTCGCTACAAATTCATTACATGTGTTGTATTGTGTACATAAATTTAATATATATTATCATGATGCTCATTATAATCATTTTATTCTTCAATCCATTTTTTGGTTTTTACCTTTTGGTCATACGGCTCATTTGATTACTACTTGGTAAAGTGTTTCATCTCACTTTTTATTCTCGTGAGTTTCATGCTATATTTTTCACTATTTCCTTTTGTGTGGTGAATATACTGCCCATGAATATAAAAATTGTGTAATATAAATTTATTTATGAGTATTTACATCTTCATTTTATGATCCTTAGTTCATGTGGTGTTTGTTTTCTATGTAACCAAATTGGTAAGGGAACCTTTCGCCCTCCTCTTTTTAAAAGACTAATTTTTTTGTTATGTCTTTTAATTTTCATCTTATTATGTTGGTATGTGTTCTTATGTATCCTTATTTATTTAAATTTTATGTAAAAGTTATTATATACCCTTTTTATCTCATCAACTCATTTTTGTAATTTTAATGTGTCGCCATTAGGCTTTCGAGGTTTTGTATGGGAACTTCTTAACCCAATTTCAATTATTTAGGTTAAACATGTACACCATGAATATGTAGTCCTATGAATATGTGTGAATGACCTCTAATTGTATTACACACAATATCCACATATATATTTTGTATTTATATATGTCACAAATAATTATGTGATTATTTTATCCCTAATTTAAGGATACCGTCATTTTAAGGGATTTAATCTCAATTTACATTTCCATTGATTCTTCATTGTTGTTATGCACCATTTCACTCTTATATGGTGCATATACTTTCCTTTTCCATATTATATCATGAATCCAATTGTTCTAATAATATTATAATTTTTATATTAAATTTTACTCTTAAATTATTTGTATTAAAGAGTCTCTCATTTTGATAATTTTTTTTTTAAAAAATAACATTGTAAATTCTTTAATGATTTATTATTCTAAATATTTATATTAAATTTCCTTGTTTTAAAAATGGTTTTGAGTATTTATTAATATTTTAATTAATATTATAAAATTATAATTCCATTAAAATCTTCAAATTTGTATGAGACACTTTGATTCAAAAATCACCTTTTTAATGGTTTATGAAAACGGATTGATTATTTCAATATATTGATATTACTTATTGTGATTGAAAAGGAAATGTTATTACTGTAATGTTTATATTTTCAATATTTTATGTGTTAATATGGTACCTAGAAATTTGACTCATGGTTATGTGATAAACAATTTGATGAGGGGTGTCGTGATAAACCAGGACGGTTGGGTAAGTTATAACATCCAATTCATTGGGTATGGAAGTCGGTCGTATGACAATTCCATTTAGTGATAAGTATGGTAGTTGACCATATGGTTATTCCAATTAAGTATGTTTATTTCCCAAGTTAACTTTATATTTTTTGTGTCCATTATAGGGGTTTTATGATATTCTTTTGCTTCCAAAATGGTAAGAAATGATATTTTATTCAATGGAGAGTATTTACAACATCATAATGGTGAAATGTATTACTTATGATAAAGTATTCATGGTTTACATGTTTTTTTGAAAATCAAATAGTTTTTCCTCATTGTGTATAACTTACTAAGTTTTTTATTCTCATCCCAAGTCATGAAATTTTTTTCACAAGACTTAAAGATGAATAGAATCAAGGAAAATTCTTGCTATCATAAACATGGAAGTAAAGACGACTCTTTTTTAAGAGTTTTTGTTTTGTGAAAAAATTGATACTGATTAGAAGTTTCTACTTTATATTTTTTGAAAATGAATGTAATATTTATGACCTAATTCTTAATAACACTAAACCTAAAACGATCATAAATGTGAATTATTCATAAAATTCATGATTATGCAATGTTTATGTTCGGGTCCTAATACTATGTTTGAGTCCTCTTAAAATTCCCCCACTGATTTTTTTTCTACCATGTACATGATTTTTAAGATAACACATCTTTTCATTTTACCAAAATTAACCGGGATAAAAATATATTTATTAGGTTTATCAATGAACAGAATACACATGGTTTGGATGAATCATCATTTCTATAAGCTATCTCACCCGAGTTGTGGGAAATGTATACTTTGGAATAAATATCTGATTCTCTGGATTCGTTCCATTATTTTTGGATAGGCCTAAAATTTTAAATTCATTCTTAAAGAGTGGCTTGTGTGTTATTGAAATATACCATCATAAACTAAATAATTTGAAGACATGTTATTGGAATATCATTCATGAGTCCCCCAAAAAGGGATATATATGAATAATATTTTGAAACATGACACTAAAATATGAAATTAATCATTTCACATAAATGAATTTTATATTATTTTTAATTATATAGAAGATTCATTTTCATGTAGAGATTTGATTTGTTAGTGCATTAAAAACTCAAAACATCTATTTGTTTTTTTTAGAATTTATTATTTTAATCATCTAATATATCATACAATGAAAGGAGTTAAAATATTTACTAATATCTGCATGGGAATCATACCTTTAATATTATATACTAAAATCAATTTTAGAATTTTATTTTTCACCACAAATTAATATAGGTCAAATGAGGGTTATACCTATTTAATTATACCTCTATACACATAATAAATTTGTTGGATGATTTGATTGAAAAAACAATCCATGTGTGTATCAAAATACTTTTCTTTACCCCCAATAATACTGGAAGTCATTTAATGTTAATCATAAAAGATGGTGATCATGAACTAGATCACATACATGGTTATAGTTTCTTATTATAACAATATCATATATTATTATTCTTTTATTAGTTACACAATTAATAATATTTGAAAAATTATCTTATTTATGCACTCAATTTTTTTTATAATTCATCCATGAAGGTATTTCAGACTAAACATTAGAGTTTCAATTTTTTAAGAAAATTCATATCATGGATGTTCATAAAATTATAATATTAAAGGTTTTGATGTTATTCTTCTTATAAATGTCCTTAAACGTGATGATTGTTTTTAATTTTACCCATTGTTATAGGTGGGGCACATGGAAAAAATAATATATTAACAACTGTTTGATAATTTTGGAGGAAGGAACACATTGGAGGAGATATGTTATATTTCATTAAAATGACTTTTGTGGATTGATGTATTCCCATTATCTATCTACAAGATTCTACCATTCTAACATTTCTGTATTAGATTATGAAAATAAATGCACTAGTTCCCTTGGGATATATATATATATAAAGAAAGTAAAATCATGATTCATGAAATGTTTCTATCATGTGTAAGAGTGAGGAATTAGTTAAAGGATTCATTGAAAAAAATCCCTATAGACAATACTCTATTTCAAAAAATTATATTTCCCTCACAATGGGAGGAATTTCTAAAATAATAATCTTTTGATTTTGAAATTACATTTATTGATGTGGGATTTTATGATAATATACAAATTCAATAAAAAAATGTGCTACGTGAAATTTTAGTGAGGTTTGAATTTAAATAATCATGTATTTATTGTTGAGAACATAATTTTAAAATGGAAGACTCCTCTTCCATAACAATGAGAAATTTATTTCCAAAACAAAAAATATAATGTTGGGTGAGAAATTCTCAAGGATACAAATCCCCTGGCACATTGGAGTTGTTTGATAAGGGATAAAGCACCAAATAAAAATTAGTGATGTGACATTAATTGATGAATATTACAATATTATAAAAATGTATTCATATGATGAGGAAAACAAGTTTCATGAGCATGGAAGTAGAATTAGTTTCAAATAATCATCGAATTTTTTATTATTTTTATTATTCACCATTAAAAATGCATTTTTTATCATAACATTTATTTTTATTTTTATGTTCATATAAAATTATTTCATATCTAATTAGGTTTTCATAGTAATCTAGAATATTAAATTTAGTATGATGAAATATGGATATAGTTCCCCATGATTGTATTTTCCTTTATCTTTAATAGATTATCCTTCGACATGTGTTTGATGGATTTACATTTGTATATGAGAGGTTATATATGAACATCATCATCACTTTTAAAATTTAATTGATGAAAATTATTGTGATTATTGATTTTGAGATATGAATTATTGGATGATGGGATATGTATTCATGTACGTTGACCTTCCTGTCAAATTTGACACACAGTGTGTTAGATTGTTGTGAAATTGATTCATACAATATCATGAATGACATAAGGATCACTATCCTAATGAATCACAAAAATATGAAATTTCCCAACAGTTTATTAGTGAGTGATATAATTTTTTGTCTATAATTTCATTTCTAAAATAAATCAAATACACATAGTCATATATATCTCATCATGGGTTCGATTGATATCCAACCATTTCCTAAACATCAAAAAATACATATGGATAGTTTTCATAAATTACAATGTTAATCTAAGCATGTTTTTTTCAGTTATTGACACATTATATTAACTAAAATTTGAAATTTAAACTGATAACATATATTTAAATTCATACTGATAAAACCATGTATCATATTACGGTCCAGATGATTCCTACATGTCATGAAGGACATATGGGTCATTTTTCAAAAGTACCAATACTATTTGAATGTGTTTCTTCATTTTAGATTATTTGACATTCCTTTTTATATAAATAATATTTTAGGTCCAAAAAACAAATTTAGTCCATTCTAATTTGAAGAAAACTACTAATCATAAAAATATCAAATATTTAATATATACCTTTATGAAGAGAACAAATAGTTCCTGACTTCATCATCATTATTGTAGAAATTGATGATTATTTTCTAGTATGATCATTATTTCACTTAATATATCACCATGTGGATAAATAACGAACAATTACGGATGAATTTATTTACTCATCACATTTATGAAATTTAATTACATAAGTATCAGGTCAAAATGGTATGGAAATTAACTAAAAAATGATGAAATTTTAGGAGTAAATTTATAAAATAAGTTGTACAATTTCATCTCTTCATGATTTATGTATACATTTTGACACAATTATTATTGTCTATTCAATTATAAAATAATCTATTTACTCTTTTATATGAATTTTATAATGACAGTAATTTTAGTACAAAAAAAATATAAATAATATTTTACTAATAAGTATTTTAAATGAAATAGAATTTATCATCCAATATGCCTCATCGACGAGGCGAGTTTATTAATGAAATTAAATATCATTTATAATATTTTACATTTAATACAAAAAATAATTTCCATTTGTTTTTTACAATCCCAAATAATATTTTCATATATTTTACATTCTCAAATGAAATTTCACCTATTATTGAATAAGGTGTTATATATTCTTCCAAACTCCAATCGAATAATGTCATCCAATATCGGGATTTATTTATTCAGGGTAGAAAACAGTGATTTCATAGAAACACAGTCTTTCTTGAATGTTTAAAGATAACTGATTGTGGACTTTTTTAATAAATGGGAAATCCATGAATTCCTCTAATATTATATCTTGTCAAAATTACCATATGAATAAATATCATTTATCATCAAATACAATGTAGCTTCCACAATGAAATTTTCATTTCTATACAAATAATTCACATAACTACTAATTCCCCATGAATATAAAATTCTCAATCAATTGTTCCATATAAATATCAATATCTATACAAAATATTATTCTTTATATAATCATATACAATATATTTTATTTTCTCTCTATTATTAATCCTGGTGGAAGGATATGCTTTTTAAATTAACTATACAAATAATTTGAGTACTTCTTGGAATTCCAAAATGACTAACTCCAGCAGTAGATAGAATAATTTGAGTGTTTCTCTATTTATTCCAAAATTTAGGTTACTCGTGATCAATTTTATTGCATTGATGATATTCTATTGGGTGAATGATTTTACAAAATTTATATATCTTATCTACATGCCACATCAATTTCCTTGTAATCTATTCACTTCTGTATAGGATCTTAAACCTTGTATTAAATATAATGTACCATAAATCATTCAAATTAAATCATTCATCATGGGTGTATTGAGATTCCCCATACATTGTGAATCATTTATGAGATTCATCTTTTTTTGAAATTAGTATACATTCATTTAGAAGCAAATGTATTACTTCATAGATCATTCCCATTGAATTTATAATTCCTTTAGTGAAATATCTTTTTGGTGAAGTTATTTATATTGTTGGATTATATAATTTAGTAGAGAAATATGTTTAATAAAGCTAGTGTCAATCCATACAATTCCAACTTTTACACTATATTTATTCAGTGTGGTTTAAATTGATATATATTTAGAACAACCAGTATAACTATGTGTCTTTCCAAACAAATTATGTTCTAATAAAATTTCTGTTATCATGAAGGTATTCCTAAATTGTAATTATCTATTCTTCGATATGATATTCCCCATCATCAAAACTATTATCATATTTTATATATGGTCATTGTCATTATTCAACTTATAATCATATCATATTTTACATAAAACCAAATATTATTCCTATTAGTACATATATTAAATTTTTAGCTATTTCTACTCCTAAATTTATAAAATATATCTATTCCTCTATAGATCAGGTGTTCTTCATATTCCTCTAGAATATTTTTTCCTGAATAATAAGATATTATACATAGATAATGTATTTTAGAAGGGTTATATGTATGATATTTCGAAAAAAATTTAAACCCCATCCACATATCCTCTTTTCATATGATTACCATCCATCCATTTTTTATTCATATTAATCATATTTGATTCAATAATATGAATATTTAATAAGAGAAATAAATGCATAGAGTGTTTTATCTTATAACTCTGAAATTTTATTCTTAAGTAATTCTTTATGATATATAAAACTATTTTTCTATAATAAAAATTGCTAAATGATTAATATTGATACTGTTTTGTGCTATTGGAAATCATAAAAAAAGAATTTCTTATATCTTTAATGTTATAAAAAATATAAAAAAAATTAATTTATTTAAAAATGTGAGATAATGGACTATTCTTATAGGTTGTGTTGCTGGTATTAATGTAAAAAGGTAGAGAAGATGTACATTCATTTCTTCACATAGTACATGGAAAAGGTGATGGTGTGTCAACGATATGTTACATAAGAGGTGAATAAGATCTTTTATCTGACGATGAAAATGTTGAATGTGCCCAACCATCTATCCTTGAGAAAATTACATTTAATGAGACTCTTGAAATTATTTGTCTACAAAATATAAAATATTGGGGTTTTCTCAATTGGGTGAAAAAGTTATGATTACAAAAATGGTTAAAATGATAATAGAAAAAAATCCAATATTGATGAGAATAAAATCCATTGGTCCCTAAGAATAAAAATATTAAATAGAAATGATCAATTACTAATTCGTGATGAGGATGGGATGAAAGTAAATGGAATCTGTAATTGGATTAGTTTGTGAATAAACTACTACGTTTGAAAATTTAAAAACCAAATCATAAGAGGGTAATTTTTTTGGGGATGATAATTCCATAATTTTAAATCTTACTCCAACTCAATATCATCGGGAAACTTTGATTTTTGTGATACAAGATATTATATCATATGTTGAACTGGTATGTTAAAATTTCATTAGTAATTCAGGGAATATTTTAAAAAACAATAGCATTTTAATAAAAGAAAATATATCAAAACCATAAATCACATTAAGAAACTAGGGTTGTCCTCCTAAAAAACATTTAGCTCTATAGAGATACTATAAGTGGTAATTCAATGATCCACCCTATTACAATCCCTATTAATAGTGAAGAATGAACATGAAAATAAGAGGACAAACGATTGTAAAAATTCCTATTAAAATGGTTTGGAACTATTAGTATAAGTTCCAAAACCAATAGTATATGTTTTACCGTTGGTTTAGGGGGCCTTTATATTGTCTGTAGTTAGTATAAACACATATAATTGATTTTGGGAAACTATTGGTATAGTTGTGATCTATCCACAGTTTACCAAACTATTGATATGTGAAATTCAAAAAAGGCCATGTTGTTTGAAGAAATCAATAAAAAATTATAGTGTTCATGTCATTTCATATATATGTATATGAATATTTAAATTTAATTTTTTTTATTAAATTTTAACTAATAAAATAACTCAATAAAAAATTAAAACCAATACCAACTATTTTCAAAACCATTGGTATAACCCTATACCATTGGTTTTCCAAACATATGGATTATTTATTTTGAATTTAGAGACATTTATCAATTTTTTTAAAAAACAATTAGTATAGGTTCATTAAATTTAATCTATACCGATAGTTTTATACAAACCGTTGGTATAACCATCACTTATAACAATGGTTTTGGATAAACTATTTGTATAATGTAATTTTATTGAATCCATGACAGTGGGTTGTATAAAAACATTGGAATAGTTATGATCTATTCTAACATATTTTCCAAAACCATAGTTATAGGGTTACATGAGGGTTTCCAGACCAATGGTATTGGCCAAAATGATGGTATATGGTCACTTTATGGTAGTTATAACAATAGTTTCTCCATAACTGTTGGTATAGGTATGTTGTTATAGGACCAGTTTCTATTACTGTTCAAAATGGATTGAACATTCCATAACAATAAGCTGAAGGACTAATGGCCAAACTATGATTGCTTAATTCCATTAATAATGACTATAATGTCTGATTCCATGATTACAGTTTTCCGTCCATAGGAGAAAATTATTCCAATTAATAATGCATTAGATTCATCCACTATAGGATCCCTAATATAATGGACCATTATCTTTCATTATTTGATAATGCAACCCAGATGATCATATACCGAAAGCCCCTTTCATAAATAATATCTTTTAAAGATAGCTTCATCCACATTAATCCTAAAATCATTGGATAGTGAATTCTACACTTATATAATTGTGATGATGGGAAGGGGTTATCAAGTCAAATATCATTACACTTCCATGTCTCCTTCCATGATATAACCTGCTTGATCCAAAGGAGTTTGGTTTTTTTCATGATAAAAACAGGTTTACTTCATTTCACCCATATAAGCCATGATATGGTACAAAGGGAGTATATTTTATATCTAGGTATTTAAGAAGTACCCTATGAGAACAGATAGACAAAACCATTCACCTTCTCCAAAATCCTTTTCGCAATCTGGTTCAATGCATGTGTTATATTATTGTCCCCTTGATGGTATAAAATTGCTTGTATAGAATTTTCTGCTTCACTAATGAAGAATGGAATAATATTTTCCTCTTTTATATTGTCATACCATTTATAAATAATTTAAATTTATTATTCCCATGCAATCCATCAATAATAATTTTTAGACCTTGTATAACTTATGTTCAGTTCGGTTTCTTTATATATTGGTCATCTGTTGAATATTTTTTTGATTTGTTTTATTTATTTTATTGGGAAATTTTTTTTCCTTGTTGTACTGTGATGATGTGTGAGTGTAGTTTCTATCCCTTGGGGATCAGAAACTCCATTCAGGACATTCTATAGAATGGTTCAGGGTTGACCCAGGCTGGTTCATGACATGAAGAGTTGTCACTCCTCCTACATCCCCAATCCTTCCATCCCATGTGTTCACAACCACCCTTAAAAACTGTTGCTTGACACCAGTAGTGATCCCCACGCTAAGCTTTAAGTCCAACCCTCACCATATCTTTATGGAACGCACTGATGAGATGGAAGATAAATACCGTCAATGACCCCATTCATCATTACCAATCATCGTGAATCGCATCCTCATTTTTTTAGTTAGTTCAAATAAACACCTAAATTGTGTTTGGGATGCCTTTTTTTGTAGATCAATTTCATGGAAAAATGGTTTCGGTTGGAGATGGACTTATAGGAATCAGTTATATGGATTTCAATCAAATTAAATATATTATAACATAAAAATAAAAATCAAAAAATATTAATCATATAAATTTCAAAAATATTAAAATATTGAATCTTATTCAATGAATATGTATAAATTTTAATAAATGATTACATTTCCATAATATTTAGAATTTTCCATTTTCTAAAAATAATGAAATTTAGGAAATAATTTTAAAAATTATTATATTAATAGAAATAAATTACAAACCTTTCAAAAAAATGCTAATGGAAATCATTAATTAAATGAATTGCAAACGTATAAAATTGAATAAAATTAAATAAATAAATAATATTATTATAGATAATTATTGAAGTATTCATTCAATTGAATGTATACAGAATATATAACATATTATTAACATTTATAAAATGTATTATTTGTTAAAATGTTATTATTTATGTAAATAAATATATAATTATCCATGTATAAATAAATATAAAAAATTGAAATTTTTACATGAATATTATATTTTTATACAATAAAAATGAATAAATTATGGAAAATATTAAAAATATTGGAATATTTGAAACCAATAAATAATATTAAATCAATATACAGAAATACATTTACACAAATTCATAGACATGTGAATAGTTGTACCCATACATTCACAATACACACACACACACACATTGGAAAACACATACACATACACATAGGGATCAGTATATAAGCATACACATACATGTATGTACACATAAAAATACATAAAGTTACATACCCATGATTGAACATATAGTCATATCTTTAAATACACGTACATACGTACACATAAACCATAAATAAATCCCTATAAACATGCTAATACTAATACACATGCTAATACTAATACACATACACATGTACATACATATACAAATCTATATGCATCATCATACATATGAATTTTCTATACATAGACATCCACACAATTAAATAAATATGTATGCACATACATACACATATATACAAATGAATATATATTCACATTCAACATTAATATACAATTGTACTTTAACATGTACGTAAACATAAAAATACACATAAAAATATATGTACATGAACACATACATAAACATACTTTTATATACATACACATACTCATATGTATACACATACAAATACAATCACATTTTCATTCAAATACATTAAAAACATAAAAATTCAAATAAAAAAATACATACTTATGTTCACAAACATATACATACAATACAAATTTTTAAATACATACACATACACTTATACATAAATATATATATATATATATTCATATATATATTTATGCATATATACATACACATACTGATAAATGTACACATATGTATAACATACACAAGAAATTTTATACACACCTATGCACATATACATACATGAAAATAGAAAAAATAAACATACATAAATTACCACACACACACACAACACAACACAAATAATGAATACGAAAATGACACATACATAAACACCCCCATACATACATTTCCATATTCCCCCATCTGGCATGGTAGTTTTTGACGATGGGGTGCCAGAGAAGATCTTATGAGAATGGGAGATGATAGTGGGCAGTGACCGTGGTAGTCGTTATCATTGGGGATGTAACACCCCATGTTTAAAATTAAGTTTTATGTTTTTTCAATGATTCCAAGATTCAATAAAATACATAAAATTCTGAACACAAATATATAAGTAGTAAGAAATTTATTTATACAAAGACCATAATACATCTTTTACACACAAAAACTAACACATTTACCCCAATACTATTGATAATAAAACAATTAGAAGACCACTGAGAAACACAACAATGTCGATTAGGTAGTTATCATCTTCTGGATCTGATAGAAGCACAGACGTTATAGCAAGAATAATAGAAAAGAAACTAAATATTAGAGGAACATATAAAACCATCCTAAAAAAGTGGCATGAGCATCGCAATATTATATTTTTTTATGTGTGTCATAACGGCCCTTAGACATTGTTCTTTATTGTGTTTTTATCCGACCGTTATAAAAACTATATGTTATATGTGTTTAAATTATAAATTGAGAGACGAATTATGATAATAGTTGATATAAAATAAATAAATATATAGAAACAATATTGATTTGAATATTATTATGCAATCAACATTGTTTAAATATATTTAATAAATTATTCTAATAGTAAATAATGTTTTCAATATTAAAATACATATATTCTGGGAATTGAAGAAAATTTTACTATTACATATCTTATTAAGATATTAATAGAAAGATTATATATATATAACTAAATGAATTTAATTGTTTAAAAATTATTTAAATGAATGAATTAAAAAAAGAGAGAAAATAATAAAAATTCAAGATGTTATGTGGTAATAGTAGGGTTTCACGGATCGAGAGAGAGAGAGAGTCAATGTTGAGGGTGCTGTTGTATTCATATGATGTACTTCTGAGTGATGTCGTAGAGATAGGGAACTAGGACGATAGGAGAGCATGAGTTGGATGAGAGGAAAGTGCTATAGGGAGTTGTAGCTGAGTTGCATACCTAGAGAATGGATCTTAGGCTGTGTGCAAAATCGACCACGTTTGGATTTCAGTAGATTGAGTTTGGAGTCTAGATCTGTTCGTGTAAGAGTTCTGATGCTCAATGGTCGAATCATGATATGTATTTTCTACATCCGATCTACATTGTGTTTATGTTTCCGATCAGGATTTGGGAAATCGACTGCTGATTTTTATGAATCTACATGTAGGTTTTTTTAAGTATATTGAGATCTCGTTTATGGATTTCTTTTCGGTGTATTAAATACATAATTGTTATTTGTGTATAACTTTTATTTATACGAGCTAGACATTCTCCTACTTCTGATTTCTTCTTTCTGCAAATATGAATATTTTATAATCATATATTATCTCATATCAAGGGATTAATTTCTTTATTTTTTCCTCTTGTTGGATGTTTCTTTCTTCGAATGTCATCATTGTCATTTTCATTAAATTTTTTTATATTTCATTCACTATCTCCATTTAATATTTATTAAAATATTATTATTTTATGAGTGAATTCATTTAGGAGATTGTTTCTTGTAACTGTTTGAAGATTGATGTAATGGACCAGACCTCTCTGGTCCTCTACTTTGTAAAAATTTGATGTGGTCAAAAACGACACGTTTTATAACAATACTTTTTTATATTAATAATTGATAATGGTGGACTGAAAATATTTTTTTAATTAGAATAAATGGTTTTAATTTAATAATTGTGAAATAAATGAAATAAAATTGAATGCATTTAATTCAATGTGGTGAGGATCATAGTTTATTTTTAATTTATAAAATAATAAATTATGTTTGTAAGGGGCATATAATGGGAGGTGAATCGAATAAATTATAAAAGAATAAATTATAAGAAATGAGGGGAATGTAGAAAATTATAATGGAATGAAATGGATGGGGTGAAACCCCTTATGGATGAATCCAACTAGTATTTCAGAATATTAAAATAATTATAATAATATTCAATTAATATATAAAATAAATGATAATGAAGAATGTAAGGGGTTCCTAACCCGTTCATGAATATCATGTGATTGGATTGAGGGAGAAATTATAAGATAATAATGTGTTTGAATAATAATAATAATAATTAATGATAATGATGGTGACCCGTGTATAAAATTGAATGATGATTTATTTCAATTATATTAAATTCATAATGGTAATAGTGGCCTTTAGTGTGTGGTTAATCAAATGGAATGGTTTTAATTTTATATGAGAATTACTATAATAAACTAATTTAATTGGATTAAATTAGAACATTAATGAGGGGTGTTATTAATATTACTATTATAAATAATAGCATTGAAGTGATAATGGAGTAAAGTAAAGGGGAGGAACCACTTTTGTTGCAGTGGGAGAAGAAATCGTGAATGGAAAATTTATATTGGAGAGAGACAGAGTTTAATGGAAATACTGACTTAAAATTTAAAGCAATAAAATAAATAAGGATATAAATCAAGGTGGAATGGGGTGATGTGCACCAAATTGGAACGGATTTTTTTCGTGAATCTTAAATGAGATTAGTGAGATAAATTTTCAACAAAATGAAATTATATTAATAATATAATAATATTATTATTTTTTATGGTTTTCAAAACCATAATTTGTCAGTAACTTCTTCATACGACCTCAGTTTTACGAGACGCGACAGCGTAACCCTGAAATTATGAATGTCATTTTAAGAACAAGGATGAATACATTTTTATGACTCATCTCTCAAGTAAAAAAAACACATATTAATAATTGAAGCTATTATTATCATTAAACACATGGAAACAGTGTGATGTTTTGTGTGTTGACCTGTCATACAATGTTATAGTTGTACTGTCACTTCATGTATTCATTAGTACACGCTGGGTACCATTTTACATTTCCGTTGCCTATATAAGAGAGGTTCACATGTTATTTACGGACTCGTCTTCTTATCCGCATGGCGACGCCCCCTGATGACCTAGACACCTTCCTCATAACTTAATCATACAGACTCTGATGGTCGATATGTCAGTGGTTGTGGGATCATGTCGACGAGGTGAACATTGTTCACCTCATTCATTTCCCTCTTCTTCGACTTCCACTTCACACTTTCCTGCCAAGGAGATTGCTGATATATGATGGAAACAACTCTCTTCGACAAACGTCATCTTAATGGTACGTTCTACCCCATTATTATTCCATCATCGATCTCCTATTTCTGTTCCTCCTTGCCATGATATGACAAGTGACACCTTATGCATTAATGGAGCCTCTCTTGGTTGTTAGTGCTGATGTGCCGCAACGTCCATGGGAGGACGTAGTCATCAGGAGGAGTGATTGAAATCCTCATTGTGGTAGTTCACACAGAAGTACATAAAACCTGTTCAAGTAGGGATCTTACCTTCATCTCTCTCTCTTTTTCATCATGAAACATGGGTATCCTTTTTTTCATTAGATATGGTTGAAATAGTAAATAAAGATAATAACTGTTTAAAGAACGGGTTTGGGGAATTTTTTTTGATATTTTTATTTTATTTCCATCAATGCTTATCCTTTGATTATTTTTTGAATTGAATAGGCTTATGCCTTCTACAAATCTTGGTTTTTGGGGGACATTGCTTGTGCAATTAAATGTTTCCTTGTTTTTATAGATTTTTTGTGGATGGATTTTCATAGAATATGGAAATTGGTAAATAATGTAAAGTTGGCTGATTAAATGAATACCTCTAACCCTTGTATGGTCACCCCAGTTAAAGTAAATGAAAGAATGATTTTTTTTTTGATGCTGGTTGGGGCATAATTATGTGATGGGGTGTTTCCTGGGTTGTTGTGGAATGGGTGTGCAGCGGGGCTACGATTTTCTTGGTTGTGGTTTGGCATGTATGATATGGTTTTGATGGGAAGAAGAGCTACAGTGAATTGTATTAAATGGATGATGATGTTTTACGGGTACTGTATGTGATGTGTTTGTGGTGATGGTGGTTGGAAGCAAGGCTTCATGGTTTTGTTGTGTATATGAATAAATTTGGAAGAGTTAAAAAATGAATTGTGGGTCATGGTTGTTGATTAAATAAAGATAATCAATTGAATTTATTGGCTGATTAAATAAAATGGTATTGTGTTTCTTGTGTTTTCCTTAACATTATTTGTGGTTGGCAGGGATATGTTTTACTAACGATTGATCTGGTTTGGTTGTTTTTAGTTGCTTGGTAGGTAAGGAACCGATAATATAGAACTATTAAATCATGAATAGATTAATTGGGTTTGGGGCTGTTTATTTTGTTCATTATTTCTAGGTAGTAGTGTCGAGGCATATTTTCAGATCTTATGTGTAGAATCCTTAGGATGGGTTGAGTGGTTGATATAATTATTTAAATATCTATGTATTATGTTTCTTTACACACCCCACCCATGTTGAGCACTACGTTCCATACACCCATGGGACGGGGGGTGAGATTCTCAAACATTTAAAGGATGGATGGTTATTGTTATTCCCTATGCTCCCTCTTCCAGGTTCTATAGCGCATGATCCTTCGGGTAGGTTGTGACAGATGATTCCCAAGAGTCTTCGGGATGAGGATGCGGTATTTTACCAGGTGTCTTTGGGATGATATGTGATGTGTTTCCCAGGTGTCTTTAGGATGAGATCTGGTTATGGATGAGGATTGAGTGCTGGTGGGATACTATGAGCTTCGTATGGCCAGGTTTCGACAGTAGCTCGAGCTTCTAATGGCCTGGTTGTGGCACTATTTTAGGAATAGGGGGAAGCATCAGAGTATTAGGCATGGGGGATTTAGAATTATTCAGTGGGAAGGTGGTAAGGGGTACACATAATTTTATAATATTTTTATACAACCCTATTAACTAGACAGATTTGGTGAGTGTGGATGGTAAGGTTGGGTGGATAGATTCCATTCCAGGCTTTTGTTCCTTCTGTTTTCTCACAGGGAATTAGGATGTCTCCAAACCTGTGCACGAGAGCTTTAGATATTACAACTGAATATACATGTATGCTCACCCTATATTTACTTTCAGGTTTTCAAGAGGACTTCCGGGACCGTGCGAGAGGTTGCAAGATTGGCGTTGGTGATTTGAAGGATGTAGTTTTTGCGTTCTTTTTTTAGGTATCATACTTTGGTTCTTTTCTTTTACTTGTACTTTTGTTTCAGTATTTTATAAAACATGCATATGGTTTTGGTTTTGTGTTTATTTTCATTTACATGTTCCTTTTTATTTTGGTTTTTTATTCATCCTATTTCCCGATGGTAAATAATAAAAAGGTCAATGCATCCCATATTTGTGAAAACTCATACCCTTGGTGCTAGTCACCACTCTGGGGCCTACTAAAGGAGGGAATCAGAGGAAATTATCTCCCATTCACCTTTTCCAGCTTAGAAGGGGCATCAATGGTGGGAGGATGTCGTGACAAAATGGGATCAGAGATGATGGTTGAGAGATAGGATGGAGTTTTGAGTTAGTCACAGTGACGACTGAAAGGGATGGTAGGGCAATATAATTGGCTAATCTTGGTGCATTACATAGGCCTGGAAATACCAGCTAGGACACGAGATTTTAGGCCACCCCATGATCCGATGGAAGTACTCTGAGCTAACCGAACGACCAAGTAAGACTACATTTATTGTAGGGTAGATACCCTAGGAAAAGTACATGCATCATCAGGATTTGTGTATTACTTGATTTGGGTCTTCTGGGAATGAAATCAAAATAAAATGATAAAATGAAACCTTGATAAAATTTCCTTGCTACATGAGCGTAGGAATTCTTTGTTTACCATACATCTATGGCACCATGAAATCGTTCCTGGGTGACTCGGGCAGTCGATGCCATGTAGATTCTGATGGTCAATCTACTGTGTATTGACAGAGAGGAGGAAGACGACTTGTGGCAGTGCACGTTTCTTTATTTCCAGCGACAACGCTTGAAGAAGTATGAAGGAAGCACATAGGATACGAAATTAGAGAGTTGGTTAGAGGAACTCGGGATAACAATTGGGCTAATCAGGGATCCATCAGAGTACTAGGTTCCTTAAGAAGTATGAAAGTTATGAGAAGTGAAACATCAGTAGTGGAAGCATTACCTTGTGCATGAGAAGGAGACATAATTTCTATGGGCCAACTTCGAGAAGGTGTTCGGTGAGCAATTTCATTCCTCGATGGGGGAAGGCCGAGAAGAGGCCGATGTTGTTGTCTCTCCAACAAGGAAACATGTCAGTGCAGGAACTAGGTTTCATGTTCATGGATATCCTCTTTTTTACCCGATTCTCTTTTCGTATGTGGATTCATGAGCCAGACATTTAGAAGAGGCCCTTCACCCCTCTATTCAATGCACAGGGACCCCCTTCACCTTACCAACGTAAATGGAATTACAGAAGGAGGAGATAATCGAGAGGATGCACTCGCATGTAGGTCCACCATGACATAGGAGTCACCAATGTTCTTCCTATAAGGAGGTGGTCATCAGTAGATCCACTGCAACATGACCTTCCATGTTTCGAATGGTAGGGAGCAGACTTCAGCATGTCCCATTCCAATCTCATGATTTTTGCCTATTTTATATTGGCTAGGGAATGAGGTGCTTTTCATGTTGGAATCATGGTAATCATAGCCAACATTTGGATTTTCAGAATTAGTATGGAGGGACTGTTCAGGTTCTCCCCAGCCCCAACACCAATTTCCAGCCCAAGCCTTCCAGCAGCAACACGCTCTAGTCCCTCTAAGGGGAGCTGGAGAAGGTGATGTCCAGCAACTGGGAGTTCCTCAAGAACACCAACTGGGACATGGAATATTAGGTGAATGTCAACAGAGAGGCACTGGAGTTGGACATGGACAGTTACACGCAATAGAAGAAGAATCCTTAACAAGTCCTGAGATTGAGAGAGATGTTTTCGGTTTTACATAAATGCTCACGTTTATGTTTTTTTATATTCAGAAGCATCACAATGATTTGCTAAAATTAATTGTCACCCCATCATTGGGCCTGGAACTATTTTTTCATGATTCAATAATGCTATGTTTTTCCATCATTCCTCTAAATGTGAGTGAAGAGTCCTAACATTTGGGGAGAGGAGGACAGGATCCCTACTCATGATGCTTTAATGTGGATGCGAGTAAACTCGTGCGGGCGAGTTAGTGCCACCATAAGTAGATAATATCTAGACATGGGAGAAGAAAGTACCCAATCCATGTGTTTGGGAAGCGTGTTTCCTGTTTTGGGTGGTATTGGGGGCAGTGTGTGTATGAGATATCCTATATTATGGGGGTGGGAGGACCCAATCCATAATCGATATGCTTTAATGTGGATGCGATTAAACCTGTGCAGGCGAGTTAGTCACGCCTAAAGAGGATAATATCTCAACATGGGGGGAATTTATGAATTTTGGCTCAATTCTTGTTGAAATTAAATTTATTGATGTGAGATTATATGATAATGTTATCCATGAAAAAGAGTTTCAATTTGAAATTCAAGTTATGTATGAATTTATATTAGCATGTTTGTTTGTTTGATAATGTCTTATGAAAATTGAATCATCCAATTACTTAATAAACGAAAATGGATTTTCAAAACTTAAAAAATAATGTCTAGTGATAACATCCCTGGGTAACAAATCCTCTGAAGCATTCGAGTTGTTTGATGAGGGATGTGTAATGTCAAAAAAAATCATTGACATGACATTTATTAAAGAAAATTACTTTATAATAAAAATTAAATCATATCAATATGAAAAAATATTTCTTTTTTTGGTTTTGGATTATATTCAGAACTATCATATAGTATATGATTAATTGAAATCTTCACCCTAAAAGAACCTTTTTTATCTAACACATTTAGTTTTATTTTTTTGTGTATTAAAAATTGTGTGTTTTCTTACAATATTTTCATAGTGATTTTGAATAAGAAATTCATTATGATTAAGTATGGATACTATTCCCCAATGATTTTTCTATAGTTTATGATGAATAAAAAGACATTTGATATGTACTTGAATGAATTTTCATTGGTTGATGAGAGGATATATATAAAAATTGTAGTCTATATAAAAAATAATTCAATAGAATTGGTGTGATCATATATTTTGAGATATCAGCTAATTTATGTTATACCTATCTCATCATGTATTCGATTAATTTCATAAAATTTCCTAAATATTTCATATGACATATTTATAATTGTCTTATTTTATTATGTCATTAAATGAAATTTTATTTTATTTCTCAATTGTTGACCCATAATTTTAACTAAATTATCAATTTTAAACTGAAAACAAACATTTTATGTCATACTGGTCACACGATGTATCATATTTAGGTGTAAATGATCCTTATGTGTTACAAATGTCATATGGTTCATCTTCTAAAAATACATATAGAATTTCAATGTGTTTCCTCATTTATTCGTATTTCAGATGCCTGTTGTTATTGGAATATAATTTTAAAATGAAAAAACATTTAGTCCTTTATAAATTAAAAATACTAACTATTGAATATAAATTCTTTCAATAAAAATGATATACAATTATGTAATGAAAAAATAGTATATTGGTTCATCATCCTTATAGAGTCCATTATTGAATTTTTTGTTGAATGGTCATTTTTCTCTTATTATTTCACAAAATGGTTAAAAACAATTATAAATGTTGTTATTTCATCATGATATTTATAGTTTGCTGATGAAATACATAATATTTTCTAAATTTCCCAATGTATTATCCCAAATAATTCCCATTATTTTTTACGTTCTAAAAGAACATTTCCATATATTATAAATTCTCAAACGAAATTTTACCTGATAGTGTATTAGTGGTTATAAATTATTCCATACTCTTATCTAATGATGTCATATAATATTGGTATTTATGTGTTCAGGATATAAATATTTAATATCTTTTAGACACAGTCTTTGATGAATTTTATATCCTAATTTTTTGTCTACATTGCTCACAAATGGGAAATCCTTAATTTCATATAATACTATATCTAAAAAATTTATCATAAGCATAAAAATCATTTATCATCTCATAAAACATGGCATTCCAAATGAAATATTCATTTCCTATAATAATCCTACAACATAACATCTAATTCAAACTATAAAATCTTATTTTTGATTAATGGTTCTATATAAATATCAATACCGATAACCATTTTTCATTATATAATAAGATACAACATATTGTATTTTTTTCATTCTTAACCATGATTAGATGTTATAATTTTATAACATAACTATCCATATAGTATCAGTACATCGTTGAAAAACAAATTATTCACTCATTCAGTAGATTAGATGTTATAATTTTATAATAGTGAGTAGATATATTTAATTTTAACCATTGTTTACAATCACATTTATAAAAGTGATCCATTCCATGATATGTCATGTGTTCTTACAGCACCACTAGAATAATATTTATTGAATAATAATATGTTAATATAAAAAAAATTATTTTAGTGGTGATGTAAACATGATCTGGTGAAAATTTAATGTTCCTCATCTTCATACTTATTTTTCAAATGATTATCATCCATACATTTTTATTCATATTAATCACAAATGATTCTGTAAATTAAATATTTAATAAAATAAAAAAAATGCATACACAGTAAGAACTTATATACCAAAAAGGATATACATAACGAATTATTTATGGGGAATAAAACTATGTTTATTTTATAATAAGAGTTAAATTATGTTTATTATTATTGTTCTGTATTGTTTGAAGGCATTAAAAAATCTATTGTTTGATATCTATAATGTTACAAAAAATGTAATGAATTTTTTTTACATCAAAATGAAATGAGAGTAAAGATGGATTCTATAGTTTTTCTTGGTTGGAGTAAAGACATAGGGAGGAGTAGACATTCATACATTCCTCACGTGTTACGTAGAATACATGGTGTTGTTTAAATGATTCGATACATAAGAGCTGATGATGATCTTTTATAATATGTTGAAAACATTTAAAGGGACCTATCAAAAAGCCTTTTGAACCTTACATTTAATGAGACACTAGAAATTTATTGTGTATAAAGAATAAATGTTTGGGTACGTCTCAATAGGTTGAACTGATATTGTTAACTAAAAAAGGGTTAAATGATGAAATAAAAAATAAAATTGTGAAGAAAATGATTTTAATGGGGACAAGATAAAGAATAAATTAAAAATAATGATCCACTTATTTTTTAGAGATTATTTTGGGATGATAGTGGATGAAATCCTCAATAGGGTTGTCAGGGGGAAGAATCATCTACAAGTGAAATCATAAAAATCCCATTCTATAAGGGAATGAAATTTAGGTTATTATAATCCCATAATTGGAATTCTAATTGCAACTCAACATCATTTGGACACATTTATTTTAGAGGAACAAGACATTATTTCTTATGTTGAACAACTATGATCAAATTTCTTTTCATTTTTATGAACAATTAATTAAAATAATAGTGTAATTTTTATAAGGGATCAAAGATAATAAATTATAAGTGATATATAATAGGATGGGATGTCTGTATACCAAACAAGAGGCTCATTAGAGAGACAAGATGAGGTAATAAAATGATAAATCATATTACCATAACTTTTTATAAGGAATAATAAACAAGAAAATTAGAGGATGAACGATTTTAATAAATACAATACCAATGGTTTGGTATAGTTGGTATATCCTCAAAACCGTTGGTATATGAAATACCATGCGTATGAAGACCACTGGATTTTATATCATCAGTATAGACCAATATAAATGGATATGTAAATAATTTTCAATAGTTGGTCTATACCAAAATTTTACATAACATTGGTATATTAATAATGAAATAACTATATGAACTACTTGAAAAGCCAATGTCATTTGTAATTTGAAAAATC
The DNA here is from genome assembly GCA_963277665.1 of Viscum album. Classification (NCBI taxonomy): domain Eukaryota; kingdom Viridiplantae; phylum Streptophyta; class Magnoliopsida; order Santalales; family Viscaceae; genus Viscum; species Viscum album. Next base: position 352,159,933 of record OY728152.1, on the reverse strand, counting down.
CATTGATGGTTGTGATCCATGAATCAATGATTTATATTTCCAAAAATTAACCAATGTGAAATAATATTCTTTCGAATAATAAGAGGGAAAATATGTATATTAATATTTATATGTATTTTTTTTACTCAGTGTTATGTGATTAAAAAAATCACTAAAAATATGAAAACATATACAAACATTTTGGAAAACAAATTGTATAGACCAATAAAAATGGTTTTCCAAACCACTGATATATGAATTTTAAATTTTGGGACCATTATAATTTTTTTTACTAAAACCATTAGTATAGGTTCATAAAATATAAGCTATGCAGAGGGTTTTTTCAAAATCATTGGTATAATGTCATTTTATTATTGATAAGCTAATGGATTGTAAAAATAGTTTTGTATAGTTGTGACCCATAGAAAAGGTTTTTTCAAATCCATTAATATTGTGACATATAATTATTTTCATTGATTTTTTTTGTCCAAAACGTTGGTATATAGTATTTATATGGTATATATACAAACGTCCTCTCCAAAAGAGTTGGTATAAATCTATTGGTATTTTTTTCGATTCTAGTAGAGTATAAAATAGATTGAATCTTCGTAAATAATAAGACAATGTATAGAGAACCCACTATGATGAATTAATACAATTATTAATTTCAATATAGTTTGATTGAATCATAAAATTTTTCAATCCACTATCAATGGAGAAATTCAATCCATTTCATAATGTATGGGCTTCATCCACTAGTGGATCCCAAAAAAATGGAGAGAAATATTTTTAGTTTTGATAATTAAAACCAAATAATCATGTAAAACAAAGCTCATTCCAATATAACCTCTTATAACATTAGATTCAAACACATTTATAATATACACATTGGTTGTTGTGGGGTCCAAAAACTGATGTAGGAACACATTTAGGGGTTATCAAGGTGATTCTCATTATGCTTCTAAATAACTTTATGAGACACAACCTTCATGATCCAAAAAGATTAACATTTTGAAATATTAGTAATTAATAGGTCATATATATTCAATCATATAAACCATGATATTATAAATAAGTAGTATAATGTTTTTCTGGTTATTGGAGAAGTCCACTTTGAGAATAGAGACACTAAACCATTCTCTATCTCAATAATCCAATACACATTTGGGTTCTATTCATTTCAGATGTTTCATGGACCGATGATGGTAGATCACTACATGAATAAGAGTTTCTTCTTCACTAATGAGGAAGGGTATAAAATTATAATATTTAGTATTTAGTTCCATTTAGAACTACATTAATAGATGTATTCCCATGAAATATTTTGAAAAGAATTTCCAAACCTTTGGAAGGAAAACTAGGTGCCATCAACATATCTAGAAATCATCATTTCTATTTTCTGTATTCTATGGGCCAATGTTTACTTATAATTCACCACATAACCTCACAGACATGTATTATATTAGAAAATATTGTCCTGGTCTATCTCTTTTTATCATGGAATATGTTGAATAACCCTCGAATCCCTTTCATTGAACCATACATTCAGTTTATCAAAACACCATTCGTTATTAGCATCAGTAGAATAGGGGAAAGTAGTGGATTTCTCCAAATTAGAATCATAAAATGATGCTTCCATCATAATGAATTTATAAACAAGCCATGGGAACCACAATATCATGACATTGGATCTATCTAGAGTCCTCAAAAATAGTCCCTTTAGATGAATACCACTTGATCCCTAGAGGAATCTCAAAAAAAATACTATGTGAGTGATAAAGGCTACATTGAAAAAGCATGTATGTGAGAAATATTAGGATTCAATAATATTAGTACATATGGATCCAAGGAAATTAATTAGGTTTTATCCTTTCATTTATAATATTGAAATTTTGATCATGCTCATGTGTGGATAAGCCATACCACCACACGATTTAGGGGTGCCAATATAATCCCAAGCCAACAAAACAACTTTTTTCCATTGTTCATACCCTACCATATAATAGAAATGTGACAGTGAATTTTATGAATCATAGAGTTAGGTATCATAAATAAATACATATTTATATGTAGAACCAATTGAGAAAAATAATTTATCTGTGCTTCCATCCATAATTTAGAGACCCTCTAAAAAATTTATCCATTAATTTTTTTTGTTAAATTTTCTATGATGCTCGTGACAACAAATATTTTAGTGTGAAAAAAAATCAAATAAATGAATAGATATTTATTATTTTTAACAACCACCAGATTACCTGAGGTTTAGCCAAGATCTTATTTTTTTTAATAAGTAGTCTAACATGATGTGATAGAAATTTCAGGTATGGAATAATTATCCGATTGAATGTATTATTTATATTATTATTGTATATGCAGAGAATGTATATATATATATATATATTATTAATGAGTTTCCCTAGATCAAAAAAATCTTCCAATGTAATGGAAGATATGGGAAATATGTGGAATTAATCTGTAAACCATTTCCCCACGAAATGTGTTTTTCTTATATTGGATAAAAATTAAATTAGAGAAAACACAAGCCATCAAGACACAATTATAAGGAAAATATCGTCCCTCATATTTTAATCCCCTAGTATGGTTGAATAATTCAGAGATATTACAATTGATATTGATCTTGATGGAGAAAAAAAAAAGTTTATGGATGTTGTGTTAGTAGAATAATATTATTATAATTCACGGTTGATTTAAAAAAATACGTATGGAATTACAATTTGGAATTCGTTATATCCAAAAATTATAAGGAAATAAAATCTATTTATTGAATTGGAATATGTTTACTTTTTAATTTTTAATATAGTTTGGCATAGTATTTTTTTATTTATTGGACCTTATTATAATATGCTAGTGATTCTACTAGGCATGCTTATTATAACAATCAACAATACACATAGAATTGTAAATCAGTTCCCAAAATGGTTTCATAAGAAATTACATTTATAAATTACATATTAACAATTGAGTATTGAATATTAAAATACAAAACATCTAACTATGAATTTTTTTTTCTGCACTTCATGTAATATTTACTAGCAGTTGCATCAGATTAACTCACATAGCATATGTTTTGAGAGGTTTCATTCATCCATGAAGTTTGAGGTAGAGTGGTGAAAGAGGTTGATTTCAACAAGAGATCTTTAATGGATAAAAACATGTTCTCTTAGTGTTTAATTTATATGACCAAGTATGTTTTATCATTTCATTAAAAAATGTTCTAGTAAATATGATTTTTGATAGTGTAAAATTAATAACTGTTAAAAAGATATGTTTTATCAATGATAAATTTTTCTCATAAAAAACCTATATTGATCATCACTAAAATTATAGTAGATAAAACCTATATATATCATCAGTAATATTATATCACATATATATATATATATAGGTTTTATGAGAAGTTTTCATTTTATCTCTAATAAAACCTATTTATTAAAAAATAAAAAATAAACTCAATGAGTATACATTAAGAATGAAATATTTCTAGAAAAATTAAAAATATTTAACTTTATTAATGAATATACAATCATTAATGCATGGTTTTAAAAAAGATGCAAAATTTAATTACTAAAAATTAGTAGACCAAAAAAAATATTAAAAAATCATTATATTATATTAATTATATAAATTATTGACAAAAATTTAAAATGAATTTATTTTAAAATTATGATGAATACATAGTAGAAATATTAAAAAATAGAAAATATTTCCAAAAAAATTAAGAAGAATTTATTAATGTGTTAACATGTAAAAAACATTGATGAAAATATTAATAAATGCATTAAAATAAATTAAATATATAGATTTTAATAATTTTAAAAATATCACAACATATTAAATAAAAATGATTGATAATTTATCATATAAATTTAAAACATAATAATAATAGTAACACACTGTAAATTATTATGTAAAATATGAATGATTAATTGAATTAATTTTAAAAACATACAAAAATGTAAAGAATCCTAAAAAATAAATTAAAATTATTTAATTATACAAATTTCAATCATTTTAATGGAATATCAACATAATAACTGAAATTGAATAAATATTAATCATATAAATAAAATATTTTTTTTATAATATTTAAACATTGTAAATAATTATGAATAAATTAATATTTGAAACATAATAAATTTTAAAAAATAAAAAAATTAACTATTAAAAATTAATAATAAAAATTAAATGAAATCATATTGAAATTTAATAAATAAAATTGAATAAGTAAATAATAATTAAAAAGAGAATGCTCAAGATTAAATAAATTTATTACGTACACATAAACCCCTCAATTCGAATCATGACATGTCTGTTGGAAGATTTACATGGCGTGTAGTGACTCAGGAAAGCAGTGATGTAGTCATGATGGTGGTAGGTGGTGATGCAAACATGACACAAGCGTGGTGACACAGAAACGATGATGTAGACACGACACTACACCTAGCCTTTTGGGCCACAATATTGGGCCACTTGTCTAAGGTTTAATGTTCTATGTAATGGATATTCCTCTACCAAGATAAAAAGAGAATGTTGATTTCCTAAATAAATAATAAATTACATACACTTTAAAAATGAATAAAAAGGAATAAATAAAACATGTATACATATATATTAGGTTTTTTAGGATACAAATAAACAAAATCATACACACACCTCACCCACCGACCAAATGGGCAGGTCGTATCCCCCAAAGGGATAACCAACCTATATTGAACAGGCTTATAAACATCCTTTTTTTATATTAGACCTACGACACATACAACATATTTCCATACCACCATGTCCCATAGGACCCCACATTATCATTCTCCGATATAGGATTTTCACAACCGATTGGGCCTCCCTTACAAACAAACGATGGAATGTCATGGACCATGCCTTGTGCATCCCTTACCTAACTTAAAATCATTGTTTATTGTAATATATTTCCATCAGAAAACCACCTTATTCGTCAATAAGGTTTTTGATGATCCCAATCACCAGTCAAAAAAGACTACCACCAAATAATATATATTAGATTCACAGAAATATCATTGATGCATCCAATGATCCAGCTCGAGTCCTGCAATGTCGACACTGCCATGGCATGAAGACGTCATCATTGATGGAGCGTAACCATATTTGATTTTGGGTCCACCATCAACCTAAGCCCACATCATTATTGATGAGGAGTTGTCTCACATCCTACATCCATAATCCTTATATCCCACACATTCACTACTACCCTGAAAACTACCACTTTAGACCAGTAGTGATCATAGACCAAACACCACCATCCAACTCTCTCCATCTCTCAATAGAAGGCACTATAGATACTGCAAATAATGACATTCAACGACACCATCGATCATTACTAGTTGTCGTAGTCGACGTGAAGCACATCCCCATCATTCGTGAATGTTTACATCAACACCTAAATTTTGTTCGGGATATCGTAAGTTGGGGTTCAATTTTGGAGAAAATTGTTTGGGTTGGTTATGGTCTTATAAGAATAAATGACATGGATTTCCAACATATTAAAATACTTAAAAATAATAAATATTAACCATATAAATTATTAACATATTGAAAATATTTAATCTTTTTAAATAAATATTTATAAATTTAATAAAATGATTTAATTTCATAAATATTGAAAATTATTAAATATCGAATATAAAATAAATAATGAAATAAATATTTAAAATGATTATATTATAAGAAATATATTACAAAAAATTTAAAAATGATATTTACTAAGATTAATAACATGAATTGGAAAAATAAAAAATTGAATAAAATTAATTAATAAAATATTATTAATACAGAAAATTATTAACGTCTACACAATATTTATTGTATATAGAAAATATAAAATATTATTAACATTTATAATTAATAATAAATTTTAATTTGTTATTATTTAATTAAAAATGAACATATAAAAACATATATAAAAAATTATAAAAATTGAATATATTTCAGAACTAATAAATGATTATATACAAAAACTAATTAATAATTAAAAATACTTAAATTGGAAAGATATAAAAATCCAAGAATTAATATTAAATAAATAACTAGACATACATGTACAGATATATATATTTATATATATGCATATACATACATGTACTCATACATCCAAAATATATGCTTACAAATATGGGAAAACACATACACATACACATCCACATAGACAAAGCCATATAAACATACACATACACATACATACAATTATATACGCAAGAATGAACAGATATACATATATATACATATGCATACATACATACACATACGACATAAAAAAATACATATACACATACACAAAATAATACCAATACACTAGTACATACATATATAAATGCATATGAATATGCATACACATGCATTTTTATATACATAAATAACCATATAATTATATAATGGTGCATGTGAATACATACACATCTATACAAATGACTATATACACACATACGACAGTATCATACACATATACACATACTCTTGTACATACACTTGGATATAAACATGATGATATAAATACATATATACATACATGCACACATAGATAAACATAGACTTATATACTTTCACATACTCATCCCTAAAAATATTAACATAAAAACACATTCACATGCTCATTAAAAAAGACATACACATTTCTATACACTAGTATATACATATGTGAAGATGCGTGTAGATACAATACGAATTTATAAATATATACACATACACATACACATACTCATACACATGAACATACAAATATGTATAAAAAAATACAATTACATACCCATCTATGCAGATATTCAGACTCACACATTCAAACCGTTGATGTACTTAAACACATACACACACCGAACACAACACAACATAAGCTTACACAAACAACACCTACATAAACACACACAAAAAGACACAAAAATACAAATGCATATACATATATTATTTAATTATTTATAAATTATTTAAATATATTTTACATTATTAAATGTAATTTCTTAAATTTAAATATTTTATAAAAATATATACGAATGTATACATTTATATTTGTGTGTGTGTTAAATAATTCAATGTACCATTAAGGAACCCTAAACAAAAACTACACATAAGTTTATGACAGTTAACATTGTTTGTAAAAATAATTGGGAAATGGAACCATTTTATTAGTTATTTTTTAGCAATAGTGTTTATTACAACACCATACGAATTAATTTAACATGAATATAAAAAAGTAATGAATTTATAATTGGTGAAAAGTTGTAATTTTTGGATTGACAAAGTGAAATGATAATTATCAATTTGTATTAAATTAATAATACAATTAATTACATCTTTATATTTTAATATATCATATGATAATTAATTAATTACGTTTATCAATATGGGTAAAAAATACATTAATTTTTGCAACTGGTCATTCATGTTTGATGACTTATCATCCGAAATTAGTTTTTAGGAACATCGTGTTGGGAGGGAATAAGTGGTAAAAATGTGCCCCATTTTGTAAGATACGTTATCATTCATTTCACTATTGGAAACACATTTTTCTACTCCCGGAGTCGGTGTTCTTTACAATCAGTTGTGGTGAATAATAGTTGGTGGTTGAAAACGTTGTTTCCAAACAGCACCGTCATAATTGGTTGATTCTGGTGCAAGGAATTACACACATTGGGGAAGATACATTCATATCCCTATTCCCCCATTTTTCCAAAAAGGTTTTGTATATGGGTAATTGTGGTAGATCTTCTGAGAAATGGTGGTGATTGTGGTAGGAATTATCGATGAGGTGTCCGGGATGAACATTTATCGTAGGGAAGTGGTGGAGGGTAGTGACCGTAGTAGGATTTGTCAATGGGTCATGGTGGAATATAATTTGAGAAAGGGAGGTGAATGTTATAGGCCTTATCGATGGGGTGCCATGGATTATTTTCTGGGATATTCTGGAGATATACTTATACATCTTCCACATGTCGGGGCTGTTAGGCATTGTCGATGGGCATTGTGATAGTTTGTGCTGTTGAATATCAATATAGGGGATATTACTGGGGAATCTTGATTGGTATAATGGACAGCAACTATGTTAGGCATTGACTATGGGGTGTTGTGGGTGGTTGTTTGAGAAAGTGATGTGACAGTCATACCAATCTTACCCATGTTTGGAATGGTAGATTTTGTTGACGGGGAACGATGGATGTTTTTCCACAAAATGGATTTGATGGTCATATCCATCTTCCCACCATCTAGCATAGTGGGAATTGTCAATGGGGCATCATGGAAGGCCATATGATAGAGTCCATGGTATCCCACTGGGAAGGGGGGAAACATGTTGGACCTTGGTCGGTCTCTTTGGAATGGTGACACAATATAATGTAGTATAGAATGGGTGTTTGAAAACCTCATAAATAACCTTCTTTAGGGACCCGAACTTCTTTTTAATGCTCTTCCAATTCATCATTCTTTCTTCAAACTGATCTCTAGTCCACCGTATACACAAAAACGCAAAGAATGGATCGATTATGGTAAACCTTGTCTGGTGTGTTTGTGTGTGTATATTCACCTAACGAGCCCACATACGAGCATTGAATAATTTAAATGATCTCATTATTATCACTATTATTTTTCATCCACATTTTTTTCCTTAATATATTTTTAAATTTATGGTCCAATGTGTTTTGACCACATTAAGGCACAAGGGCATTTTATTATTTACATTATAAATATGGCAATTTATTTGTTCATAGAATAACAAAAACCCCATGTGAAAATCATGTCAATGTGTTCTACACAAAAGAACCTTGGAATTAAATATTCTTCATTATAAATATAATAAATTATAGTTTTTTTAAAATTTATTGTGACAATTTTGTTTTATTAAATAGAAACAAAATACATTATAAATCTCATGTGTTTCATTAATCAGTGATAATATTTATTAATATTGAAAAGATTACATATTTTACATAAATTATATTTATTAAATAAATTATAATATTTATTAAAAATATAAATATAAAATGTATTGTGATATTCATTATAATAAAAATATATCTTGTATTATATAAAAAAATAATTTAAATAATTTAAATGTATACAAAAAATGGTTAATCATTTAAATGTATATGTTATATTAAATTCATTTTTACTGAATTCAATACATATATTTAGATTATAATTAAATAACTTTTACTATTATTAAAATAATTATTTTAAATCATAATCTATATAATTAAGTCATTTATATTAATATATTGAAGTAATATTTTTTTGGAATATTGTATATAAAATGAAATGAATATTTAATCCATTTTTTTAAATACACGGGAAAAGGTTACTTTATAATAATTTGATGGTAAAATATCATATTTATTTTATTTATTAATTAATATATCATATAGATATTTATATATTATATATCAATTTACATGTTTTTTATTCATAAATACCTTCCTTATTGTTTTCAAAAACACCAAGTTTACATGTTAAATAAGAACCATCACAATGGACCTGACCAAAAAACCCAAATTTAAAATTCAAACACAAAACTAAATTTAAAATTGAAATGAATTTTAGTGACCTTAAACTGAATCCTGGTATAGGTTTAGTGGGAGGGTGTGATTTTTAACCCAGCGAAGAGTTCCTCTAAGGAGGATCAACACCACATAGTCTCTATTTATGACATCCATCATAAATGATTAAAAAAACTTTCATCATAATCAAGGTATATTTTCTTCTATAAAATTCTATGAAAACAATTCTATTTGAAGACATCTAGATCAATGGGATACATGGATGGAATTAAAAAACAATAAACAATACATTCAAAGCATGGATGGAGAGATAATAAAATCCCAAACATTTAACATCCATATATGTTTATATTTTTATAAATAATCAACATGTATGGTGTAGATTAATTATTCTGATAGATAAAACTAAATAATTCGTTGAAATAACTTGATCAAATTCCATGAGATTAAAATATGGGAAAAATGATTTATATAATCCTGCTTAGGTATATCTGTTGATGCCTGGTTTTTGGAATACCCTACATGAGGCACCCAAAAAACGGATCTAAATGTTTAATATTTTGAAACGTGTTACAAAAAATATTAGAATCATAGTTTAACATAAAGTAATTTAATGGTGTTTTTCATTATATTGAATATTAATTTTCATGTAGTGATGGGAATTATAAGTGAATTAAAATATAATGACTTATGTGTGATTTGACTCAAAATGTTTATCTGGATATTCTAATTATTTGTATAGTGAATTGGTGTTAAAAAAATTATGAATATCATTATTTGAAACATACCATTGTGAATATTTTTGAATATCAATTTGATAATTTAATGTGAAACACAAATGAAGATATGATGGATGAGGGTGATATCTGTTTCTTCTCAGTTTAATTCCCATCATATATTTCATGGATGATTGAATGGGAAAAAGAATTTTGGTATGTATCAAAACAATTTTGCTTATCCCAGGAATCATATAAAGACATTTCTTATTAATCTTAAAGTAATGTGATCTTGAACATGATCACATACAAGGGGAGAGTTTCTTATTATAATTTCATCATGTAGGATGATGAAAATATTGGAATCCTACTTCCTAATGATCTAAAATAGATTCTTATATATACAATCTATTTTGGCATTAATCATACATCAATTTTTTTAACTTAACAAGAGAATAACGGTTCATGTTGAAAATTCCTATCATGGATGATTGCAAAAATGAAAATATCAAATGGATTATGGTTCATATTCCATAAAAGGATTCAAAATGTGTTTTTTAATATTATACAAGGGATAATATGAGATACATGGATCATTGATAATATTAAAAAATACCTCATAATATTGGAGTAAGAACACTTTGTGGTAAATATGTTACATTTCCTTAAAAATTATGTTGAGGATTTATATATTCTGAATATCTGATCCCTAGATGCTGAAATTTTTACATTTTTTACATATATAAAGATGATTAATGAAATGGTTGATTTGGGTTAAATTTTTATAAAAATTAATATCGAAATTTTAGATATTATTCTTTCAATTGTGAAGGAGTGGAATTATATTAATGATTATTTGAACAAAATCCCCATAAACAAGAATCTATATTAAAATTTTATATGTTCCTCACAATGGGGTGAATTTCATAAAAATGGTTCCCTTCTTGTTATATTTTATTTATAGATTCTGGATTTCATTATAATATAATCCATTGATAAAATAATGTTACCTTAAAATAGTGTGATGTGTGAATTTAGATAATCATGTCTGTATGTTTGAGAAAATCAAAGAAAATGGAACATTCCACTTCCAAAACAATGAAAAATGTCTTCTCAAATCATAAAAAAATATGTTAGGTGAGAACATAGTAGGGTTTCAAATCACTAAATCATTGTATTAGTTTGATCAGGGATGGATCACCACCCAAAAAATATGTACATGACATTAATTGATGATAATTACTATATAATAAATATTTATTCTTATAAAGACGAATAAAAGTTTCATGGAATCAATGCAGAATTTAATCAAAAATGTCATCAAGTTATTGAATATTTAAAATATTCACCTTTCAAAAGCATGTTTTATATAAAAATTTATTTTTTATCAGTATCTGCATTATAAATTTTGGGTTATCTAAATACATTTTATTAGTGATTCAGAATACTAAATAATTGAAATTAAAATATGGAAATTATACATAGGAGAGCGAATTTATTTGACTATGAATAATTCCACATTCGGAAGGTGATTGAGGTATTTACATTGGTAGATGAGACGTTATATTTGAATGTTAATGTATCTTTAAAAATTATATTGGTGAGAATTGGTCTGATCATAGATTTTGAATTATCAATTACATGTTGTATGGCCTATGTATTTGTGTTTGCAGATCACTGAGTCAAACTGGACACACTGTGTGTAAGATCGATGTGCAATTCATTCATTCAACATAAAGAATGTATTAAGGATAATTATCCTAATTAATCATGAAAATATTAGTGTGTTTGATAGGTTTTTATTGACTGAAAATATTATTTAACTAAAATTTCATTTCGAAACTAATATTACACACATTATGTCATACTGATCTCATCATCCGTTTGATTTATGTCCATCCATTCCCAAAAACATCACAAATTACATATTGATAATTTTCATAAATTATTAAGACAATAAATTTGTGTTTAATTGGTTTTTTAGTAATTGACAGGTTATTTTAACCTATATATCAATTTTAAATTAAAATCACACATTTTATGTCTTATTGATCACATCATACATCATATTAAGGTGTAGATTATTCTTAAATGTCAGTAATGTCATAACAGAAATTTTTCAAAAGTACAACAATAATTTGAATGAGTTTTATCAACATTGGTTATGTCACATTAATTATTTAACTAATTTTTTGTTTAGATTAGATAAAACACAGTAACTACTTTTCAATTTAAAAAAACAAACTACTGAAACCAATCATGTCAAATAAAAAAGATATAAAATTATGATGAGAGTAAATAGTGTATGATTGTGGAATTTTCTGGGAAATATCGAGGGTATTTGTAGCAAATTTTTTTAATTTATATACCTTTGAGTTGGGTTATGTCTTGAGGTGTGCTTGGGTGATTTTATTATGAAACTATGGAAGACTGGGGTTAGGCGTGGTTAGTGCATGGTTTGGACAAACCGGGCAGATTTGGGAGGTAGGAACGGCTGGTGAATGGTTTTACTAACAATGTGCAGTGAAATTTCCTAGGTAGTGGATGATCAGATGGATGACTCACAGTTTGGCCTAACCATGTGTCCTCCATGGTAAAACTGTGTACGTGGGATTTTTTATTCTTAAAAATGGTTTCAGAACCACCTTAACAACTGAAACATCTCTAATCAGACCTTGTATGGGTCTTGACAATTAATAGGTGTTCCCAAAGCATTATGAAGGTATTCCAAGGCAATCCAAACACCTCTCTTTGAGATCAAGTGCTCTGATTGGAGATCCTCTCTCCTCCCAGTAAGTGGGTTCCATCATGATGCTTCTCTTGTTCATTATCTTATCTTTTAATGATATTTTCATGGTAGATCATCCATGATATATTGGATCTAAACATATGAGTTGAGATATAGATCTAGGATTGTGGGACTAGATTTATTTTTTCATGATCTGGATTCCTTTATATTAATTTTGGATCTAGGGGTTAGATCCGGAGTGTGATAGATGATATTGACCCACTCAGATTTTAGGGATTTTAATTGGCCTAACATCCGCCAATAAACCAATGTAGGTGATATAAATCGAACTCCAACAGTCCTGATTTATGATATGTTAATGTGAGATTATTATTTCTAGATTCCATAGAATAATGATTTCTAAAATAGGGGAATTAGGAAAGCGAAAATGAATTGAGTTTCCTTAGTGGTTAATTGATAATGGAGTCATGGAAACCATGATTTGGGTTTCCAAATTTTATATTTTGGATTTTTTGTGTGTTAATATTTAGAAATTTATATATTTAATTCATTATGATAAGATAATTTATTAAGGGAAATTAAATATGGAATTTTTTGGCTATGTTAGATAATTACTTGTGAGAATTAATTTTATGTTAGGTCATTTACAAAAGATAATTAATTGAGAGAATTAATTATATTCCATATTGTTATCTATTATAATTAATTGTATGAACTAATTATGACATGTTGGATTTGATATGGATAATTAATTCTGTAGAATTAATTATTGAACGATATTGGTATTGATTGGTTAATTTATTGATGAACTAATTAATGTGTTATGTGCTTAGAAAATTTTTTAATTAACTAATAGACATTGAAATGTTTAATGGATCATTTGATTTGTAATTAAATAATGTGGACTGTTCATGTGAATTAAATAATGATAAAATGGAACATATATTTTTGGTTCTAGATAGGGTGTTCTAATCTGATTAGATGTTGGGACATGGACATGGTGTTCCTCCCCAATAGTTATCCAAGAATGAGATTATGTGGTTCTAAGCATGATGACCTACATTGAATGAGATATAACATGAAATAAATAGATACCTAAACTTAAGGAGATTTAGGGATCTAGGCATGACGACCGACACCGAATGAAAGATGATTTAAATGTGATTTTAGGTTTTTCGGCAAGAAGACCTTGACCGAATGAAAGATCATATTGAATGATGATTCAATTGGGGAACATTAATTGAATTTGATCCTACTGTGAAGAATTAAAATTATATGACAATTTGATATGTGTATAAATTATGCATTGTATTTTTTTCTTTATAATGTAACATGCACAGTCTTTTGACATGATTTGTTTTTGAAATCGTTGGTGGTGGCCTATTGAGTTGTACTCACAACCAATTTGGACCGCCTGATTGGAACCTGAGTAGAATTGTTTTTTGAAGGACATGATAAGGGAAATGCCCTAGGATATGTTGCTATAAGGGATTAAAACATGTAGGAGGGAACCTGATATGGTTCAGATCCCATCTTGGAGTCTTAAAATAATTAATTTTAGTTTCATTATATACATTTAACTAAACTGACTTACCATATCCTCTCTACAAGTCAAAAGCCTATAGAATATGGGGATGGGTGCATGAGGGAATATGACTAACCAAATCGGGGAACCGCTCAGTGGAACCCGGGTTAGGACTTCAAATAGTGATATCAAAAGAGTTTTAATTGCTTTCTTCTTCATTATGCTCACAGTTTTGAGAAATTTATTTAGAAGACTAGGAAGATTCTATGCTTGATAATGATCTCGTGCAGGGGAGTTACAAACCCATGTATGGAGTAAATTATGAGTAATCAGTGTGGGATTTGTTGTGATTATATTTTGTTGTTACAGTTGGATATTTTTTCACCTTGGTTGATACCCTTGTGGTATGACGTGATATTTGTTTTAACAGTTGATGAATTTTGTGTTGTGGACTAAAGAGGGACATTACATGAGTCTTCATGCAACATTCTAGGCACTCATGGTTATTATAACCGACATCATTCTGGAAACTCAATAAATTAGTAAATGGGTAAGTTGTTGAACTTGAACTATTTTTCCTCGTGGTGATATTGAAATAATGATACAATGTGAGTATAAATGTGTGTCTAGTGAGAACCATTATTATTTAATTGTGTATAAAATATTAATTAATTACTGAATTAATTAATTGGAGATAGTATGATTAATTAATGGCTGAATTAATTAGTGATAAAGAATATACCCTTATTAACCAAGGCCTTGGTGTAGTGTGGTTAAGGTTAGTGAAATAGACTCTGTGTTTACAGTGTGGCGAGAAAGAGGGGGAATGTACATGTGGAAATTCTTTGTGTTAGTTTATCCTCTTAATTAAATGTTTTAAGGTTGAGTTATGGGACCTAATTCTTGTGTTTGGCTTTGTAGAGAAATGACTCCATGATGCATATTTGGGGAGATACTTTAACGACTCATAGTTTCGTTAATGGAAAATCCCTCTTGATCTAGTTAAATGTCCCTTTATGTAAAATGTTTGTTTAAGATGTCAACTTCATTGTTTTTATGTTATGAATTGTGACCATTTCTTTTGTCGCTGTTGAATAGGGATAACATGATTTCTATAAATATAGGGATTTAACAAATCCAATTTACTCAGAAAAAGGAAGCGATGGCCTTATCTAGTATAATTAGTCCATATGAAGCCCATTTATCAGAGCTCGGAAAAGAGGTGGAATCCTTGGGCTTCACTCTTGACCAATCCCAAGATGAGCTTCATCATGTCAAGCTCGAAAAGGACCATATACGGGAAAAGTGGATGTTGATAGAGATTACCATATGAGCAATGTTATCCAAGCCCCCCAAGAGTCTGTCAATATTGCACACCTTACCCTTAGGTCATATGTGGCTTTTTTAAGTGGTTATGTAACAAATCTCTAGTACTATGCTTATGTACATTTTTTTTTGTATATAACAATGAATATAATTTCTTGTCATTATTGATTCATTGTAAATATTTTTTAATATACCAATAGTGTTTTTAGTTATTATTTAATTAAGAAATATATTTTATTAAATTAAGGGATTTTTTAAATAAATAATAATTTATTAAAATATTATTATTATTATTATTAAATTAATCTTATTATATATAAATGATCATATATTTTTTTGAATGCAATTATAATTTTTATTAAGGTTTGAAATCCATTTTTGTCAAAACCCATGAATTTTCGATAAATGTTGTTTTTTATATTAAAAGTTAATATAAACATATTTAGAAAATTATTTAGATAGATTAAATGTTATTTCTGTAATCCTGACGTTGAAATTATCCAATGGTGATTTTTTCATAATTTTTTGAGACAGTCAAATTTTTGGGTAAAAATTAAATACCTTTTAAATATATAATGTGTTTTAGGACATCATAATGACCCAATAATGATGTAATAAAAAAATATATGGTTTATGGTCAACCAATATATGTTTTAAAATTAATATAATGTGATTTTAGGTTTGTTTTACTTGCTTTTGAAAGCATTAATAAACCCTTCAAGACTTATCAAAACCTTGTGTTTTTAAATTGTTTTCTATGTGAGTGTGACTCACCTCCACATAAGCACCCCCATTATTTTAAGAAGTGAGTAATTTGGCCTTATAAAATAATTTTTTCGTCTTCTCTTTTCCAAAAACCATCGGCAAAAATAATGGGTTGGTTTGTGGTTTGGATTAGTTTAATGTAAGGGGTCCCAAACCTAAATAATAATGAATTCCTTCACCTTTCCTATATAAACCCACCCAAGATCCCACATCCTCCACACTAAATTCCTTTGTAGTTTGTCCAAAAACATCCATACTCTCTATAGAATCTTCCCAAGGTGCCCCAAGCTCCCAAGAAGTCTCTCTCAAGCCTCTCTCTAGCTTTTGGAAGCAAACTTCCAAGTAAGGGTTTTTTCTTCCTTTCTCATTTTTTGTCCAATTTTCATAATATTGTTATTACCTTTTAATTTCAATTATAAATTCTTGGGTATGGTTTTTCACCACCCCAATACTTACAACTTATTTTTTGAATGATGGGATACCCCTTTCTCTCTCATTAAATATCTCCCATGTACACCCATTACTATGCCGAAATTCTGAAAGGAACTTCTCTCTTCTCTTTTACATTCAAGAAATACTTTTGTATCATGAATCTAAATTCCATTAAAATTGTTTGTACATGTATATATATTACCCCATTACTGTCCATTTCAATTAAATATGATGGTACACTGCATTATCTCTCAGTAGCCATTATTATGAATTCTTATGTCACTCCGTTACGCTACCAAATTGCACCGATTTTCTAACCCAATGCCATTGTGTAGTGTATACCATTCCCATTTCTCCATCAAGGGTATTCACCATTATGAACATTTATTTATTGATTATAATGTTTCATGTATGAATTCCACATTCCCTTATCTTGGACTAAATTATTATGTTTAATGAATCCATGTTTTATGATCCATGGCGAACACTTGTGCATGAAATGAAATGATTAAGAAGGGTGTGCCCTTATACCGCTAAAATGAATTGTGTAATGAATAGTATCATGATACGTCATGTGAAATGAGTTTTGAATCATTATAATTCAAGATCAATGAGGGTTTACTTGTGCTTCATGTGCAATGTGGATTTACATAGGCTCCATGTCCAATGGCCCTTGGCTCATGCTAATTCCATGTTAAGTGTTGTTGCCACATTTCCATGTTATGATTATAATGCTTTCTCATGCCTTTATGTTCATGTTTCTCTTGAGATCTATTGATATTCCTAATTTCTAACATGTATTAGACTCCTCATGTTATTACATTTTTATTCCCTTACTGGTCATTATAGCTCACCCTTTTCTTATGCATGTTCTCAGGTTATCCCATGCAATGCAAAGTACGCGGGAATGTAGTGGTCATGTAAAGGAAGTTTTCAATAAAGATGTTATATTTCATGTTATATGTTTTTATTAAATGATCCAATGACCCAAAGACACTAAACCACTCTATATTATTTGTTGTATCAAGTGACATTTTATGTAATAAATCATGTTTATGTTTGTAACAAAAAGCAGGGGTGTCATAGTTAGTATCAGAGGATAGAATTAGTTATTTTTGGGATTAGGATTAGAAAATCCTAGTAAAGCCTTAGGGACAAGACTGAGTATAATAAAAACATCCCTATGTTTTAGTAAGTACTGAGTAAGTAGTTTATCAAACAATTACATCTCTGTCTGGATATGAGCAGGTAGAGGAGGCTTTGGCACAGACGTATCCTAGGGGTTAAACCCGAAAACATCGCATTGATCTAGACTCGAACATGAACTAGAGCATGACAACGGGTCTTGTTGCACCCTTTGTTATGTCACTCTCGGGGGATATTTTTTGATAAATTCACAATCTTAGTATGAACCCTTATTATGGGAATTAAAAATATTTCCTCTACGAATATATGTTAGAGAGTAGATCATGAAAAGCCTAGATTGAAGCCTACAGACTCATGAGTTATGGAAATAAATGTTTATATATAAGTCATCAACTTCTGTCTTTGGATTACCCTTTATGTGTTACCCCCCTAACATTCCATTTATTCATTCCAATGGCTGGTAATAGGAGGTCTCGGGCTAACAACTGATGTGAATATTAGTGTGATGACTGTACTAATGAGATGACCAATCCAATGAGAGTGGGAATCGTGGACTTTGTCATGCTTCCCTCTCAGCTAACTCATGATTTTAATAGAAACATGGGTCAAGAGGAATGTCCAAACCTCCCTATGAAGGAACAAGTTGCTATACAGAGCTTCATGAGACTAATGCCTCCTACTTTTAGTGGATCATCCAATCCCATAATCGATGAACAATGGATCAACAACATTGAAAATATCTTCTCCATCCATTAATATTCTAAACAAGAGAAGGTTCTCTTGGATGTTTATCGTATGGAGTGTGAATCTGATCAATGGTGGATGTTGATCAAAAATATGAAGCCTAAGGAGGAGATTGAGGTGTTGGAATGGAAGGATTTTTAGAAGATGGTTTCTGAAAAATATTTTCCATGAACCCTCCGGATTAAGGTGGAATGGGACATCCTTTCCGTCAAGAAAAAAGAAGAAGAATTTGTTGGAGCTTACGAGGAAAAATTCAAAAGGCTTGCACGATATGCTTCTATATTTGTCGTTACCCATGAATTCAAGGTTGACCGCTTATTTGGTGTGTTGAAGCCTTGTCTGTAGAAAGCATTATTGATCTGTGACTTCGAAAGCTATGAGGAAATTTTATGATGTGCCCTCAAGGTTGAAATGGAGATCGGGGAATCACAGGGGTATCATGGGGACAAGAATCATAATATGGACTTTAATGCTACCTGTCCAATGGATAAATCCAACGGTGCTTAGAAGATTCAGCACCCTACTGGAAAAAAGTGCGGAAAAAAGAACCCTGGAAATTGCCTCAAGGGGATGAGGAAATACTTTAGGTGTGGAAGAGAGGGGAACCTAGATGTTTACTGTCGGTAATAAAGACCCGCGGCTGTAATTGTGGAAAGGAACACTCCTTTTGATCCTCAATGCGTTGTTCATTGCTACGACTACAAAGAACCATGGAATTTTTCAAATCAGTTCTGTAATCCATGGGTTTTTTTATGAAACTAACAACCTCCAATGTAGCAAGGAAGAGATTTTTCCATCACTTCTGCCGAAGTGAACCCCGAAAACGAAGTGCTAACTGGTACGCTAGTTATTAATTCACTAATAGATAACATACTTTTTGATTCATTTTTTACACATTCATTTCTATTTCGAATGTTTAGTAGAACAATCACAGCACTACAAGAAATCATTGAAGTGAAGATGACAGTTAGTATGTCAAATGGGAAAAGAAATGCATCCCATGAATATAAGTCCTCCATTGATATAATATATGGATTGAATTTCCTAGCGATCCTCATCATACTACCTCTGGTGGAATTTAATGCAATTCTTGGCATGGAATGGGTGTCCTTATATAGATCCAACACAAATTGTCGGGAGAGGGAAATCACACTCCATATAGAGAATCGATCCCCGATTCTTTACAAGTGTACGGAGGAAGATGAATCACCATTATCTCTATCATCTTAAGCATGGATATTAATGCCCTATGAGGACACGTAACTGGATCAGATGATTGAGTCTAAGGAAGAAACCATCCTTGAAGAAATGCCTACTGTGAGGGAATTTGCTGAAGTGATTCCCGAGGAACTGCATGGTCTTCCTCTTAGAAGAGATGTTGAATTCTCAATTGAACTTATAGCAGGGATGGTACAAATATCCAAGACTCCATATATAATGGTTTTCGTGGAGCTTGAAGATCAGAAGAAATAACTATAGGAGAATATTGATAAAGGGTTTATACGCCCATGTGCTTCACCATGGGGTGCACCAGTGCTCTTCATCAAGAAGAAGTATGGGTCAATGCATCTTTCCATCAATTATTGTAAACATAACATAATCACGATAAAGAACATGTATCATCTTCCACGGATCAATGAATTTTCTGATCAGATGCATGGAGGAAATACTTCTCCATGGTAGATTTGTCGTCGAGATATTATCAACTAAGGGTGAAAAAGGAAGATGTCCCCAATACTGCTTTTTGTACAAGATACAGACACTATGAATTCATACTAATGCCTTTAAGACTCACTAATGATCCAGAAATCATCATGGACTTGAAGAAAAGATTCTACAGAGATTACCTCAACAGATTTAGGGTTGTTTTTATAGATGATATTATAATATAATCCAAAACCAAGGGGGATCCAGAGGAGCATTTAAGAACAATACAAGAGACTTTGTGCAAGGTGATGCTCTATGAAAAGTATAGAAAGTGTCAGTTCTGGTTGAAGGATGTCTCATTATTTTACCATATAATCACAAGGAATGGGATATCTGTGGATCCCTCCAAAACATATACAATTAAGGGATGGCTGAGGCCAACATCAGTAACGGATATCCGTAGCTTCGTGGGGTTAGCTGGATATTATCGACGATTTGTGAGAAATTTCTCACGATTTTCCAACCCTCTTACCATGATAAATCCAAAGGGTGTAATGTTTTCATGGAGGGATGAATGCGAATAAAGTTTCAAGGAGTTGAAAATGTGGCTTATCAATGCGCCCATACTCACTTTACCCACAAGTGGGGAACCTTTTGTGTTATTCAGTGATGCTTCAAAGAAGGGCATAGGCGGTGTGCTGATGCAAAATAATAAAGTGATATCCTATGCCTCATGGAAGTTGATAATATATGAGCGAAACCATCCAACTCATGATCGAGAGTTGGCGGCGGTGATCTTTTCCTTGAAAATCTGGCGACATTATTTCTATGGGGAGAAATGAGAGATATATACTGAACAAAAGAGTCATAAATATATATTCACACAGAAAGAGATTAATATACGCAAGAGAAGATGGATAAATATCATCATGGATTATGACTGTTCAATACATTACAACCATGGGAAAATGGACAAGGTGTCAGATGCCTTATTTAGAATGGACCCAACTATTCTATCAATGATGAGAATTGATAAGGATCCAATTTTCTTAGACCTGATGAAGATGGACATGGGAATCATAAAGAAGAGAGCATCATCAATATTTTCACAAATTATTTCTCAACCGTCCCTTTTGGATAGGTTAATGGATGATCAAAAGGATGATGTGGGAATTCAGGAAAAAGTATAATCTATCGAAAAAGAGAAATCCTCGGATTTTAATGTTATTGAAAAAGTAATTGTGCTATTTGGGAAAGGACTGTGTGTTCCATCATGTCCGGAGCTGAAGAAGGAACATTTGGATAATGCACATAGTTCAAACTTCTCTATTCACCTAGGGAGCACAATGATGTATTGAGATCTCTGAGAAAACTTTTGGTGGGATAATATGAAGAAGGAGATTGCTGTATATACATCAACGTGCCTGGTGTGCCAGCATGTGAAGGCAGAGAGGTATAAGTATAAGGGGATAATGCAAATATTTCCAATACCAGAATGGAAATGGGAGAACATCACCATGGACATTGTCCCTGGACCTCCGAGGACATCCAAAGGTAACAATGCAATCTCAGTTTTGGTGGATATTCTTGCAAAGACTGCACACTTCATTGATATTCTGGTGGATTTCTCATTGGATCAACTGGCACAGATATATATCAGAGAGTTGGTAAGGCTGCATGGAGTACCACTATCTATTGCGTCTGACCGAGATCCATGATTCACATCTATATTTTGGAAGTGTCTTCAACATGCTTTGGATACTGAACTGAACTTCAGTACGGACTATCATCCTCAAACTGAAGGCCAATTCGAGTGGATTATCCAAACACTAGAGGATATGCTGAGAGTATACTCAATGGAAATTAATGGAGGATGGGATCAATTTATTAATCTGGTTGAGTTTTCATATAATAATAATTTCCACTAGAGCATCCAAATGGCACCATATGAAGCCCTTTATGGGAAAAGGTGAAGAACACCGGCGTGTTGGGATGAGGTAAGTGAACGTAAGGTGCTTTGACCTGAAATGATCTAGGAAATCGTGGAGAAGGTGAAAACCATTCAGAATCATATCAAGGTATCCCAGAGTCGACAGAAGAGTTATGCAGATAATCATCGACGAGGCCTTGTGTTTAAATTTGGAGACATGGTTTATCTATGAATATCTCTATGGAAGAAGGTCAAGAGTTTTGGAAATAAAGGGATGTTAAGTCCATGGTACATCAGGCCCTTTGAGATTATTGATCATAAAGGGGCTATGGCCTATCGACTAGCACATCCACCAACCATGTCCAACGTACATGATTTCTTTCGTGTATCCCTCTTAAGGATGTACATATCGGACCCTTCACTTGTACTCTCTTCTGAGGTGGTACATTTGGAGGATGATCATTCTTATGAGGAGCAACCATTGAATATCTTAGATCATCGAGAAAATTTTCTATGAAATATGACAATGTCCATCGTTAATTTGATGTGAATAAACCACATGTTTGAAGAAGTGACTTGGGAATTAGAGGAAATGATGAAGGTGAGTTACCCACATCTGTTTTAGTGTGGGAAAAGGAAAATTCGAGGGTTAAATTTCTTAAGGGGGGAATATTGTAATGACCCAAAGTTTCATGAATGGAAAATCCCTCTTGAACAAGTTAAATGTCTCTTTATATAAAATGTTTATACAAGTTGTAAAATTATTTGTTTTTATGTTAAGAATTGTGATCATTGCTTTTATATCCATTTAACATTGATCACATAATTAGTATAAATATAGGGATTTAACAAATCCAGTTTACTCAGAAAAGGATGTGATAGCCTCATCTAGTAGAATTGCTCCATACGAATTCCATTTATCGGAGCTTGGAAAATAGGTGGCGTCCATGGACTTTGCTCTTAACCATGCCGAAGTTGAGCTTCATCATGTCATGCTCGAACGGGACCATCTTTGGGAAAAGTGGATTTTGATCGATATTACCACACAAGTGATGTTATCCGAGCCCCCCAAGAGTCTCCCACCATCGCACACCTTACCATTAGGTCTTATGCAACTGTTTTAAGGGGTTATGTAACAAATCACTACTACTATATTCATGTACATTATTTTATATATATAATAATGAATATAATTTGTTGTTATTATTGATACATTGTAAATAGTTTTTAAAGTAAAAATGATGTTTTTAGTTATTATTTAATTAAGAAATATGTTTTATTAAATTCAGGGATTTTTTAATTAAATAATATTTTAATAAAATATTACTATTATTATTAATTTTATTTTATAATTTATAAATGATCATATAATTTTATGGATGCAATTATAATTTTTATTATGGTTTGAAAGCCATTTTTGTCAAAACCCGTGGATTTTTGATAAATGAATGTTTTTATTTTAAAAGGTAAAATTAACATATTTAGAAAATTATTTATATAAAATAATTGTTATTTCTGTAATCAGGACTACAAAATTATCAAATGGTGAATTTTTCATAATTTTCCGAGACAGTCAAATTTTTGGGTAACAATTAAATACCTTTTAAATATACAATGAGTTTTATCACATCATAATGACCCAATCGCGATGTAATAAAACACTATAAGCATTATTTTCGGAAAAAATTATGTTCAACAATTAAAACAATGTGTTTTTAGGTGTGTTTTACTTTCATTTCAAAGCATTAATGAACCCTTCAAGACTTATTAAACACCTTGTCTTTTTAAATTGTTTTCCATGGGAGTGTGACTCACCTCCACATAACCAAACACATTATATTAAAAATTTAGGACTTTGGACTTATAAAATAATGTTTTCCTCTTCCCTTTTCCGTAAACCATGAGAAAAAACCATGGGCTGGTTTTTGTTTGGGATTAGTTTAATGTAAGGGGTCCCAAACCTAAATAATAAAAAATTCCTTTAAATTTCCAATATAAACCCACCCAAGATCCCACTTAATCCTCACTCAAAGCCTTTGGAGTTAGTCCAAACCCTTCCCTACTATCTCTAGAATCCTCCCAAGGTGCCCAAGCTCCCAGGAAGCCTCTCTCAGGCCTCTCTCTAGCCTTTGGAAGCACACTTCTAAGTAAGGGTTTTTTCTTCCTTTCTCATTTCTGTCCAATTTTATTCATATTGTTATGCCCTTTTAATTTCTATAATAAATGTTGGGGAATTGTTTTTAACCTCCCCCATAATAACTTCTTATTGTTTGAATTATCGAAGACACCTTTCTCTCTCATTAAATTCCTCCCATGTACACCCGTTACTATGCCGAAATTCTGAAAGGAACTTCTCTCATGTCTTATACATTCAAGAAATACTTTTATATCATGAATCTAAATTCCATTAAAATTGTTTGGACATGTATCTATATGACCCCCTTACATTCCATTTCATGTATATATGATGAGACACCCATTTCTCTCTCATAAAACATTTTTATGAATTCTTATGTCCCGCCGTTACCCTGCCGAAATTGCACCGATTTTCCAATCCAATGCCATTGTGTGGTGAATACCATGCCCATTTCTCGATAAAGGGTATTCACATTTATTGACATTTACTTATGGATTATAATGATTCATTTATGAATTCTACATTCCTTTATCGTGGAATAAATGACTATGTTTAATGAATCCATGTTTTATGATCCCTGTGGCACACTTTTGCATGAAATGAAATGTTCAAGATGGGTGTGCCTTTATAGAGCTCCAATGCATTGGGTAAAGTATAGAATCATGATATTTCATGTGAAATGAGTGTTGAATCATTCTAATTCAAGTGAAACAAGGGTTTACTCATGCTTCATTTGCAATGGGGATTTACTCATGCTTCATATGCAATGGGCTTAGCTCATGCTAATTCCATGTTAAGTGTTGTTGCCACATTTCCATGTTATGATAATCATGCTTTATCAGGCCTTTATGTTCATGTTTCTATTGTTCTCTATTAATATTTCTATTTTATAACATGAATTGTACTCCTAATATTATTCTATATGTATTCCCTTTCTGGGCTTTATAGCTCACCCTTTTCTTATGCATGTCCTCAGGTTATCCCATGAAATGCTAAGTACAAGGGAATGTAGTGGTCATTTAAAAAAAGTTTTCAATAAAAAATTTGTATTTCATGTTTGATGTTATTATGTACTGATCAAATTCCCCAATGACACTAAACCTATCGACCATCTTTGTTGTATCACGTAAAGTTGTCTATAATAAATCATGTTTTAATTTGTAATAAAAAGCTGGGTTGTCATAGAGACAAATGGGTATGTCCTGGAATAAACATCCTAACAAAGAGGATGAGGAACCATTGGTGAATGATGAGGAGGAAGGGGAATAGTTCTGAGATAACATTTCCCATTTCATTCAGTTCATAAAGAGATAACCATGGAATGTTTTGAAACAAATTTATGAGTTGACAAGGGAGTTTCAGATGCTTCACCATCCAAAATTAATAGAGACGGTGGACCTGAGGGAGATAATATATAGATTGAATACATTGGTTTAATACATGAAAATTTGTATAAAATGGATGAGGGGCAGGTCATGGTGGATATTTATATGCTATAGGGTTCTGTAAAGCATTTTTGGTACATTCATGTATGATCTTGATATACTGAGGATGTATTGTTGAATTACTTTTTGGATAAATTCTTACCGCACATCTATCCAGACACACTGAGTCTAGGTAAGGATTCCTATTTTATGCATCTAACCCATGAAATCATGGCCATAATGGAATGGTCTTGACGTTTCACTGATTTACATCATTTTTCTTGAGCATTGGCCACAGATGAGGCATCATCAGAAAATAATTTCATGTCATATGTAAGTGTGGAGTTATGTCCCAGGTGAATATAATTAGGCACAAGAATTTGTCAAAAGTTGTTTATCATGATCTCATTTCAGATGGGATCCTCAAAGAATCATCCAGTACTAGACTGGTAGTTGTTTGATCTATGAGTGGGCCTTTCGAGGAGGGATCACCATCATGAGAATCTTAGTCAAGAAAATTGAAATTAAGGTGGACATACATGAGGAACAGTGGCCCTGGATCATTTTCATGTATGTTTCAAAAAGTGTGGATGGTAGTTACACGATAGTATAATTGTTTCTAAACCACCAGTGGAGTGATAGTTTTGTTGAAAAATATATCACCTACTTATGTTCTGTAGGAAATAGTGGGAGGTGGGTGCTGAGGGAGTAACTACTCAGAATCAAAATGTGGGAAGAGGGTCTTCTACACCATATAGGTCTGGTAGTTGAAGATCTACTAGAAGATTTTGTAATGGTAGTGGACATGTTTCTTTAAGGTTTGATCACCCGTAACAATTGAGTATTTCTACGGAGGGGAGTAAGATGACAGAACAAGGAAGAGGGGAAGGACAGTTACGTGCAGTGCAATCTAAACATATAGAGAGCGAGGTTAGTCTATCAATAGTGAGAGGTATTATTATAGATGAATCTACTTTGTCAACTGTTTTGTTTGATACCAGTGTCACTCATTCCTTTATATATTCAATCTTGGTAAATTGATTGATCCTGGAGGAGGAGTCTGTAGGCAAGGTGATGTATTTAGAAACACAATTGGAAACATTGTCTATGGATAATTTTTATTCAAGGGATATATCCTAGGGATCAGAGAGTATTGTTTCCATTGGGATATACATCTCGTTAACATAAAAATATTTGACATAATTATGGTTATAGACTGTCTAGTCGCATACTGATCCCACATAGACTGTTACCGCAAGAGAGTGACATTTGTATTTCCTAAGGGTGACCCATATGTCCTTCATGGAGAATGGGATATCCATGCAGGTAATTCTGGCCAATTACACAAGAATTAGGAGAGGTAGATTTCATATTTTCGAATATTTTTCAGGATGATGGGAGTTGTATGTCCTTCCACAAGTAGTGTAACTATTTCAGGATGACTTTTCTGGAGATTTTTTATTTTTTAGACATAAGAGAGATGTAGAATTCCTTATTGAGATCATGGAAAGGGGTAATTCAGTATCTATACCACGTTGCAGAATAGATCCAACTGAGATTCAAGAGCTCAAAATGGAATTGGAGGAGTTGGTGGTTAAAGGGTTTATCCGTCAAATTACTCCACCTTGGGGATCACCTATTTTGTTTCCAAAGAAGGCTAATGGGAGTTTATGGTTGTCTGTCGATTACCAGAAGTTGAATAAAATTAATTTGAAGAATATATATCATCTTCGACATATCTATTATCTTTTTGATCTGATGAAGGGGGATTATATGTTCTGAATGATAGATGTGAGATTAGGATATCATCATGTGAGAGTTCAAACATCCGATATACCAATAACTTATTTCCGTAGATTGTATGACCTTTATGAGAATATTGTAATTCCATTTTGGTTGAAAATTTCTAAAACATTGTCTATGTCTGTGATTAATATGATCAATCACTTATTTTTACATCACATTTCTGGGGGTGATTTTGGATGACATCTGGGATTACTCTAACTCTCATGACGATCATGACCAACATCATGACATTATCTTGGGTACATTGAGAGAGTGTCATCTATATTCCATGAAATCTGTGTTTCGGTACTGGATTGTCATAGAATGCTTATTAGGGAACATAATTTAAGAAAAATGTGTGATAGTGGCTCCAAAATAATGTTACCACAGTGGTATCATAGGATCAGACTACAATGTTTATAATATATGAAGCTTTATTGGGTTAGCAGGATATTACAAGAGGATTATCCGGTTCTTTTCTCAATTCGAAACACTACATACTTGTTTGAAATGGATGGGATAGAGCATATGTGGACAGATCCATGTGAAAATTCCCACTATTAGTTGAATATGTTCTTGAAATTGGCACCAATATTCTTCTTACCTAAGTCAGGTGAGGAGTACACGGTGTATTGCAAAGCTTATAGGATCTGATTCTGAGTTTTGTTGATTCATGGAAATAATGTCATTGCTTATGGGTCAAGGTAGAGGAGGCCACATGAACAGAATGAACCTACCCATGACCTCATGTTGGAAACAGTAGATTATGTTCTTATGTGTTGGAGACATTATCGTGTGGATGAAAATTTTATTGTTTTTACAAATCACAAAAAAATGATGTATATCTTATTACAACTTTACATGAATCTTCACCAGTGTAGATGTGTAGAGTATTTGTAGTACTTTGATTTTGAATTGCAATATACACCAAGGAATGGTAATAGTTTGGTTGATGAGTTATGTTGGAATACTCAGACTCAGTTGGTACATGAGTCGTGTTCATAGAAGAATTTGATGATATATCTGGTGGAAATGCATGTGGTAGTTCATGATAGTCAAGAGAGGATTCCTCTACATTATAGGGTAATGAAGTATACACTACTGATATGGATTATGGATAGGAAGTACGATGATCCGGAGTATTTATCTCTATGTTAATGTCATGGTGGTGGGAAGACACCTTCGACCGGATGACAAATTAGGATGAGATCTACTTTGTGAAAAATTGGGTTGTTGTGCTGACATGTATGTTATAGAAACACATGTGGTAATTTCATTCTTCAATGTGGGTGGGAAATCTTGTAGTGAAAAATGTTATCATGTCCTACAATTAATGTTTTGTTGGCTAGGTATAAAAAAGGGGATATCAAGGTTTGTTATAAGGTGACTCACCTATCAACATGTGAAGGTAGAGCATCAATGACATGAAGGACTACTGCAGGCGTAACCAATTCCAGAATGGAAATGAGATGA
This sequence comes from Viscum album, assembly GCA_963277665.1. NCBI lineage: Eukaryota > Viridiplantae > Streptophyta > Magnoliopsida > Santalales > Viscaceae > Viscum > Viscum album. Next base: position 352,130,622 of record OY728152.1, on the reverse strand, counting down.
TGTGATTATATATTTAGTGGTTGTACATACAAGTACTTTTAGGAAGAATAATTCTATTTGGGTCATTTTAGATTGGATAACGTAGGTTTCCCAATTCATTCTTATCCGGTAAACCATTAAAATAGAGTAGTTGGGAGAGCTATATTTGAGAGAGATAATTCATTTTCATGTGTTGACATAGAATATTGGTTAAAACATAAATTTACTATATACTTCTTGATTTTGGAATGTCTTAAAAGGCACTTGGTATGCTTGCTTAGTTGCTTACAACCTTCCGCATATAGACATGTGGCAGTCGGAGTGCACTATAGAGGTGTTAGAGGACACGCTACAAGCATGTGTACATGACTGTGGTGATTTGTGGGAGAAGAACTTTTAATTTCATGATTATACCTATAAATAAAGTTATTAGGATACTATACAGGTGTAACTATACATGTAACTTTGTGGTAGACCTATTTGATCTACTTAATTTTTGTTAGAAGCCGGTGTTTCAGAGTTGTTGGGAACAAGTCTCGTTCCAGAAACATCAGTGCAGGTGCAGTCGAATCAGAAATGTATGGATCCTGATTTTAGTAGTCATAAGTCATATTCGGATAGAAATACATGAACATAGAGTTTTTCATGGTTTATTGTGTATTCCATTAGTTTTCACCATGATTGGGTCACCACAGGATATGAAGGCAGGGAATATTGGCACCCAGGTTTGTTCGACTGTTTGAGGTGCTGGAGGGAATCGGGCCGATGGCATACCAATTAACACATCCACATGAATTCCTAACTATTCACAATACATTCCATGTTTCACAACTATGGTATTATCACTCTGACCATTCCCATGTGATTTATGTTTTTGATTATGACCTCGAGTAAGATGTGTCATTGGAGGAGCAGCTGATATGTGTGATGGGTCAAAGTGGAAAATAGTTAAGGGGAAATATTGTCCCATTATATCATGTGTTATGGAATAGTGTAAGTGTTCATGAGGAAAAAAGGAAATGGGAAGCATTAATGAGGGATCAATGGCCATATCTTTTGGTCATAGAATCATAGATAAGTTTGGGAGTGCAACTCGTTGATGAGTTGTCATAAGGTCAGGAGATTTTAATATTATGGTTTTTTATGGAGCAATATCTGGTGGTTTTTCTACAACTTTTTTGTTATTATATATGTAAAATTGATTTGGGGTATGATTTAGTGTGTGTTTGGGTGGTTTTTAATGAAACTAGGGATGATAGGGGTTCTGCACGGTTTGCAATCGATTAGGAAAAAATTGTGTGGATAGTGTATGTTGGCATGGTTGGCGCATGGTTTGCCAAACCATGCACCATTATGTCATGTGGGTATTGTAATACCATTCATTTGGAACACATTTTTTCAAAACATTGCATCCTCCCATGTGAAACTAGGCACAACGCCCAATTTATTCTGAAAAATTTGTTTAAAAACCACATGATTGCTCGAATCCTCTCTAATTTGACCTAGGCTCGGGCTTGACAATTTCTAGCAATTACCAAATCATTCAAAAGGGATATAAAGGTGATAATAACACCATTATAATATATAATGGTTATTCAATTGGGAAGCATGAATTAATACTAGGCATAATGTGATAATTAAATATTAAATGAAAATGTGATACCATTTTAAATTATGCATTGTATATATTACTTCATAAAACTACCTAAACTATATTTTGACTGGAATATTTTAGACACCATTTGTGGTGGAATACAAGGTTCTAATCACACCCTATTCTTGATGACCGAATGACACATGAGTAAACATTTTTGTCGCGGGACAAGATAAGGGAAAGGACTTGGGATAAGTTGTTGTTCGGGATTAGAGTTTGGGAGAGAGAACATGATGTGGTTCGGTACCCATTTTGGATAAGTTGTGTCATTAATTTTAGTTTTATTATAGTGACATCACACTCAAATTGGCATAGCATGATTTAACTTTTAACATATTTTTTCCTGGTTTTGACTATCATATGTCATGGTATTGTTATACTTATTTATATGTTTCCACACTTTCTTATTGTTGTTTTATCTCGCTAGTGTGGTATTCTGATAAAATAGGGTATATTATACCCATGACCTATATACTAGACCCTCACTACTAGTTAGCACCCTTTGGAAAATGGGGAGACACAATATGGGGCAAGTAACCAACAAACTCATTCCACTGCTCAGTGGCACATAGGTCAGGATCCCACAAATAATATATGACTACATCATAATTATTATAGGAAATGCGGATAATTTTTATCTATAATGATTTTTTTTATTAATATATCACAAAATGGTTATATAAAAAATATTGATGAAGTTATATTATCATCATCATTATGAAAAATAACTACACATGTATCAGGTAAAAATGAAAGGATTTGTCTAAAAAAATATAGTTAAGTGATGATAAAATTTATTAATCAAGTTTTATAATTTCACCACTTCATGATGTCTCCATACATTCTGACACAATGTATGTAGGTAACTCATATAAAAAAAATATTTCCTATTTTAAATAATTTTTAAATTTATTGTATTTGTAGTACCGAAAAATATAAGTAAATATTTTTTAATAAGTATTTTATATGAAATTTTAATTATTATAAAAAATACTTCATTGAGGATACTATTTTTCTTATGGAATAATATATCATCCATAAATTTTCAAATATAATATGATAAATAATTTTTCTTAGTGTTTTTACTTTCTCGAAAGTCATTTAAATATATTTCACATTTCTGAATGAAATTTCACCTCTTAGTGGAGATGGTTTTATATCATTTTACAAACTCTAATTGAATAATGACAACAAATATCATTATTTATGTGATTAGGGTACAAATCATTGATTTCTTAATAACATATTCATTTATGGATGTTTATTCCAAACCGAGTGTATACCATAATCACAAATAAAATAACCTTGAAATCCTCTAATATTATATTTTTAAAAATTTCCATAAGCAAAAAATTCATTAATCATCACATATGACATTTCATTTTCAATTAAATATTTATGTCAATAAGATTCAAACAACATAACAACAAATTCCAACATTAAATTTATATTATAAATCATTCTATCCAAATAAATAGCAATATCTATAGCTACTTTTTCCCTCTTATAGGAAGATACAACATATTGTATTTTCTCAGTATGATTAACCAAGGTATAAAGTTATAATTTTTAAATAAAATTATCCATATATTGTGATTTATTCGTTGAAAACCAAAAGGATCATCTCCATCAGATTATAACTAACGTTGTTGTTTTGTCAACTAATTTTCCAAATTTTGGATACTTTTGATCAATATTATTTCATAATAGATAGTCTAATATGTGAATGCATTTCAAATATTTCTATATTTTTTCTACATACCACGTTGATTTCATGTAGTCTCCTCATATTCAAATAGATTCCTAAACCTATAATTAATTTTAATGTTCCATAAAAGATTCAATGGAATTAATTAATCTATCTTTTATAGAGATGAACCATATATTTGGAAAATTTTTTGTGAATCATAGTATTTTCAAAAATATAATACAATAATTTAGACACGAATGTATCTATCATTGATCATATCCATTTAATGAAAATTTATTTTTGTGTAATATGTTTTTCGTGGAAGCTTATTATATTTTAGGATCATATCAATCAATAGAAAAATTAGTTCAACTAAGCTTGAGTCCATTCATACATTTTTATCATTTACTATATATAGGTTCATTATTTTTTACATTGTTGTATATTTAGTCAAACTAGTATACATTGGAATCATTCGACATGTTTTTAACTTTTAAAAATATTTTGGTTGATCGTGAAGTTAATCTAAAATTGAAATTTTCATTTCCTCAATATGATATTATACCTCATCACACCTATAATCAAATCTTCAATATGTACATAATCAATTTTCACACTTATAATCAATGAATATTATCTATACAACAAAATTTTATCCTTATCACTAGAAATATTCAATTTTTACATATGTTAATTATAATATTTATAAAATTAATCAATTATATAATAGATCATGTGTTCTTCTAACTCCCCTAGACTAATCAGTTTTGAATAATGTCATTTAGAACCCATAAAAAGAATTTTAAAAGAGTTATATTCATGATATCTTCTGAATTTGATGAATCCCATCCTTATACTCTTTTATTATATTATTAGCATCAATAAATTTTTTATTCATATTAATCATATTTGATCCAATAATATTAATATTTAATAAAATTAACAACATCATAAAATGAATGAACTTATAACCCTTAATGGTTATTATTAATGAATTATTTATGCATCATGAAACAATTTTTCTAAGATAATTTTATATAAATTATGTTTATTGAGATTATTTAGTAGTGTTGTAAATCATTAATAAATGGAAATGTGTGATCTCTATAATGTAATAAATAATATAATTAAAAATTCACCTATTCAAAATCGATGAGATCGTGGATTGTTTTATAGGTTTTATAGTAAGCAGTAATGAAATATGGATGATTTAATGTTCATAAACTTCATTACATGGCACATGGTAGGCCTGGTGGGTTTTCAACGATAGGATTCAAAGGAGATGAATTTTATCATTTATCAGATGATAAAAACATTTATAGGAACACAAACCTATACATGAAAACCAAACATTTATTGAGAATCTTGAAATATATTATATATAATGAATAAATTTTTTGGTATGTCTCAATGATATTAACAAATAATTTTAACTAAAAAAAGTCAAAATGATGACATGAAAATCTAATAGTTATGGGAATAAATTTAGTGGGATCAAGAGAAAGAAACATTAAAAAGAAATACCCACATACTAATTCCATATGACGATGGGATTAATGTCAGTGGAATCCTCAATGGGGTCATTAGGAGGATGCTACTACTATGAGTGAAAATTTACAAACCCCATCCTTTTAGGGAATGTAATTTAGTTAATGATAATCCCATAATATGAATTCTTACCTAACTCAACTTTATTTGGACACATTATTTTTAGAGGAACAAGAAATTATTTTTGATGCGGAACTGGAATGTTCAAATTTCATTTCTTTTTGATGAATTTTTTATTAAATAATATAAAATATTTTAATAAAGGAACATAGATATAACATTATAGGTGATGTTAGACCAGGAGTGATGTACTCTTACAAGATAAGAAGATCTTTTGAGAGGGAAGACAAGGGAATCTAATGGACCACCCTATTATCATCTATTTAAAAAAATTAGAATGAACATGAAAAAAAGAGGATTGTATATTTGTTAAAAAAATCCAATACCAATGGTTTATAACTTTTTTCATAGGCCATTAAACCGTATTTAAATTCTATAACAATGGATTAGAGGACCATAGACATGTCTTTCACCCGTATAGACCTATACTAATTGTTTTGGAAAACCATTGGGATAAATGTTCTATGCCAATAGTTTATAAAATGTATTTATATATAATATGAAATACCAATAACAATATTTCGAAAAAACCATTTAAATAGTTAATTAAAAATAATACTTGATGGTTTTGATCGCCACACCACAGAGTTAAATTTCATACACAAAACCACTAAGATACTATTTTCTCTAGAAACATAATATTATAAATATGAATAATTATTTTTATTTTTATTTCATTATGTATTCATTATTATTTGAAAAATTAAATCATTAAAAATAAAAAATCCATTACCATATTTTTGTAAAACCATTGGTATAGACCTATTCCAATGGCGTTCGAAACCAGTGATATATTTATTTTGAATTTTGGGACCTTTACAAATCGTATTTATAAAACTATTAGAATAGACTAATTAAATGTAAGCTATAACAATGGTTCTATCCAAACTGTTGTTATAGGCATCACATATAAAAATGGATTTGGAGATTCCATTAGTATAATTTCCATTTATTAAAGTCATGCATATGGTTTGTATGAAACCATTGGAATACCTATGTCAAATACTGACAGCTTGTTTCATAAATATTTTTATAGGGTCATAATATGGTTTTCATACCAATGTTTTGGCCAAACCTTGGGTATATGTTCATATTATGTTACATATATCAACATTATCTCTAAAACTAATGGTATGGGTCCATTTTCGTGTAGTTTTAAAAATGAATTGAACCTTCATAACCAATAAACATAAGGATTTGACGCCACACTATGATCAACAAATACCATTACTAATGAAACTATTGTATGATTCCATGTTGAAATTTTTTCATCCCCTCCCACGGGAGAACTTAAATATAGAAAATTATTCATGGGATTCATCCACTGGAGGATCGCAAAAAGAATTGACAAAATCTTTCAAGTAGTGATAATGCAACCTCGATGATCATGAACCAGAATATCCAATAAAATAATAATTCTTATGATTATTTATTTGTAAAATATAATTTTAAACGAATTTTATGGTGGGGGTCCCACTTACAGAAGTAATAAGTAACTAATGGGTTGTGAAGAAGGATCTAATTATGCTTCCATATCTCCTTCCAAGATACAACATTATTGAACAAAAAAGAGTTAGGTTTTGAAATCATTTTAAAAACAATATCATATATTCTCACCTTTAGAAACCATGATTTGGTACAACTAATGTATATTGTATTTGGGATGATGGAATAAGTCCAATTTTAGAATAGATACACAAATATATTCACCGTATCCATAATACCATCAACATTTGGGTTCTACACATGTTAGATGTTCCTAGCCCCTTGATGGTAGAACATTACATGTATATGAGTTTATGCTTCACTAATGAGGTAGGGTATAAAATTATTTCCTTTAATATTTCATATCATATGGATATACATTAAAATTAGTATTCCCATGAAATATTTTTATAAAAATGTTCAGAACTCGTGCGAGAATGCCAGGTCCCATAGGTATATCTCAAAATCATCATTTTTTTATTATTTTTAATTTATTGGAAATTGTATCCCTATATTTCACCACATAGAATAAAAAATTTTCATTATTCAAACAAATATTTTCTTACTATATATAATTTATAATAACCATCCAATCAATTTCATTGAACCATACATCTTGTTAATTAGAACACCATCAATTACTAGCATCATTATAATAGGAGAAACAGTTCAATCCTCCCAATCCAAAACTGACAGGGATGTGGAAATCATACCACATTTACAAAGATTCAAAGGGTCCCTCCATATCATTAATTTGGATCAGCCTCCGATCCTCCAAAAAGTCCCTTTTGATAAAGAACACAAAATCCCCAAAGGCATCTCTAAAAAAACAAGGGCAGGGGATAAGGTCTACATCCCAAAAGCCCATATGGGGGTTATATTTGGATTTAGTGATCTGAGTGAATAGGGATATAGGTTTATGAATTATGTTTCATCCTTTATTTTAAAAAATATCATGGTTGATCACAGGAATCAATTGATTGCCCATACCAACACAAGGTTTAAGGATACATTGATTATCAGGAGCCAACTAATGAAATTTTCTTCCATTATTTAACATCACCAGAACATGCAAACATCAGAGTGAATTTGATCAATAAAAATATCAAGTAGCTTATAGAAATACATATTTTTAATTTTCATTGATTGAGATACAACCTATATATGTTCTTCCTTCTCTATATTAAATATTATCTAAAAATATCATCCTTATTTTTCTCTATCATCTCCATGATTCTCAAGAGAACCATAATTTTAGTATTGACCAAAAATTATAGGGATCAAAATATGTTTAATATTCTTATCATCCACCAAAATATTCAATGTTTAGAAAATATCATCCTTTCAACGAGAAATCTCACCTGATTTTATTGAAATTTCCAATTTGGAATAATAGCTGATTGTTTAGATTCTTTCTCATATTTTTTGAGAAGTTGGAAATTAGATATGTATAACTATTCATTGTCCCTTTAGATATATAAATCTTTCATAATAGAAGATTATATGTGGAAATCTTTTTATGTAAACCACCCCCTATAAATATGTTTTTTATCTTCCATGGAAATTATATTTGAAAAATCACAATCAATCAAGGCACAAAGGAAAGGGACAAGTTTATCCCCTATATGATCCCCCTGGTATGGGTATAACCTTGAGATTGTGTTCCACTGATATTGATTCTGATGGAGACTCAATAATGTTTTTTTAAGGCTAATTTGATTTAAATAATTAAGTAAGAAATCCCATTTTGGAATTTTTTATTTCTAAAAATTTTAATCAAATAGAAGTTCCTAAATGTAGTTGAATGTATTTTATAAAGAATTATTTATATAGTATGAAATATTTGATTTTTATTGATTAGTCCATATGATACTACACAATTGATTCACCCTGTCTCCCTTATGAGAACAGTCAACAATACCCATGGATGAGTAAATCATTTTACGAAAGGGTTACATAAGAATTTACCTTTATAAACCATGTAAGAAAAACGGAGTAAGAAATTTAACAATCCTTAACTACTCAATAATAAAAAAATGTGTTATGCGTAATCAAAAACTAGTAAAATAAGATACATAAGATTAACTCACATACCGTAGTTTTTTGAGGTTTCATTCTTCCAAGATGATTTTGGGGGTATGGTGAAATTGGTCGAATTCTGTGAGAGAGATTGAATGGGGAAAAGAAACAACTCCCCTTAGTGTTGAATTTATTTTATCAAAAATGGTTTATCAATTCATTCCTAAAAATTATGATAAATATGAATTTTATCAGGGTGAAATTAATAACCGCTAAAAAATATAGGTTTTACCAATGAAAAATATTTCACAATTAAAACATATCATTATCAACACAAAAAATTAAGAGATAAATCCTATATTTATCATCAATAATATTATATAAATGATATATATATATATATGTTATATATGACAATTTTCTTCATATATGATAAATAATATTTAAACTAAATTAAAAAAAATATGAAATTAATATATATTTAAAATTATTAATTTCGTGAAATTTAAAAATAATTAACCTCAGTAAAAAATTTAAAATATCAAATAAATGATTTTATAAAATGAGTGAAATAGAACAATTAAAAATGAATAGAAAAAAATTATTAATAATAGATTTGATTTATTAATTTGATAAATAATGATAAAAAAATAAAAAAACGTATATTAATATTGTATCGCATACATTGTGAAAATATTAAATCCTATTTTTACGAATAAAAAATAATTTGTAAGAATAATTACATGAATTATTATATTGTAATAATTAATTAAAATAATAAAAAATTATTTAAATACATTATATATAGTGATTTTTAAAAATTTAAATAATATTACATGTTAATAAAAAATTTGACTCATAATTAATCATCTAAATTTTAAACATGTTCATAATATTAAATAATAGTAAATAATTTTGAAAAATTTGATGGATTAATTGAATTAATTTTAAACAAGTACAAAAATGTATAAAATAATAACAAAATAATTAAAATAAATAAATTATATAAATTGCAGACTTTGTAAAGGAATTACACCTTAATAAATGAAATTGAATAAATATTTATCATATAAATAAAAATTATAATAATAACACCATTGAAAATAATTATTTATAAATATATATTAAAATTTTATATATTAAAATAATAATTAAATTGTTAAATATTAAAAATTAATAATTAATATTGAATAAAATCATTTTAAAATGAATAAATAAAATTTAATATGTTAAAATATATAATAAATTGATTCAATTAGATTTATTACATCAATTACATACAGCTAAAAACCAGGTTTTGAATCCAAGCATGCCCCGTGGGTGATTTATATCGCATGAAATGACTCAGGTAGATAATGGCATGGGCATGATGTGGGAAAGTGATGATACAGGAAGGAAACATGCTTAGTGTTGTCTATAGGATGATGCATGAATGATGATACACTGAACATGTCCGCCATGTTCTTAAGCCACTTGTCCCTGGGCTTAGGGGCTATGAAATGGACCTTCCCTACCCATATAGAAAGAGGCCTTTTCATTCATGAAAAAAGATGAAAAAACATACACATAAAAATGAATAAAAATGAATTAACATATTATACAAATATTTTATATATGTATATATATTAGTTTATGGATGATAAAAATACACCAAAACACCAACAAACCTCACCCACTGGCCAATTGTAATGTCATATCCCTCGAATTGGAATAAACCCCCAAGAGATAATAGACCTGTATTAAATAGTCCCATAGACCAAATTTTTTATTGATTTTTTCTATAAGACCCTTAAAACATATGCCCAGACCGCCATGGCCTATATGACACAACATTATCATGCACTAGTGTTGGATTTATCACAACATATTGGTCCTCCCCTATAATCCAGTGATCGACATGCCTTTCCCATTCCTTGGGCTTCTATTATCTCTCCAAACATCATGGAAGGATTTCATAGATTATTGTCAGACCACCACCCCCAATGTCTATCAGGTGTTCACCCATCCCAATCAACGCTCAATAATTCCTACCACCATATCATCTCTCCAGGGTTCACAAACACATCCACCATGAATCTGAAGCTATCGGTAGACACTGGAAACTCCCACACTAGCACCTCATGATGTCGTCATTAGAGATGGAGCTTTTCAATCCTTGGCCTTGGTTATATCATCAAACTATGCTCAAAGCTTCAGTGAGGAAAATTTGTTGCCCCATCTATATCTTAAATTCTACCTTCCCATGCATTCTCTACCATCATTGAATCCAGCCACTTGATGACCACAATGATCCCTACATAGACATCGCCAGACCACACTCACCATCTCTCAAAGGCCTGCATTATTGAGACTACAAAGCATGAACATCAACGACCCAATCTATCATCACAAGTCATCACGAAGAACATCCCCGTCTTTTTTGTTTATTTACTAAAACTCCTAAATGGTTTTAGGGTTGGGGAATTTTTTGGATCAATTTCAGGAAAATTGTTCTCGGATGGGGGTGGTCTTATAGGAATCATGTATATAGATATCAAACATATTAAAATATTAGAACATAATAAATAAAAATGAATAAATATTAATCATATAAATTGTTGGCATATTTAAAATATTAAATATTTTTAAATTATTTGTACTGTAATTTAAAAATAATAAAATTACAAAAATATTTATGAATTTTAAATATTTAAAATTAATTAAATTAATAGAATTTAATTTAAAATGATTAAATTTAATGAAATAAATTAAAAAACCGATAAATTTTTTTGATAACATTAATTACTTGAATTTAAACCATATAAATTTGAATTATATTAAATAAATAAATAATATAATTACTAAAAAGATTGAAGTTTTCACATTATTGATTATATATAGAAAATATAATATGTTAATACCCTTTATAATATTAAATAATTGTTAAAATGTTGTTATTTTATAAAATATATACATATTTAAACATGTCTAAAAAGCTCTTAAAATGTAATATATTACAAAAATATTAAATTATTATATAAAAAATGAATAATGTATTGAAAATACTGATAATCGAGAGATAGTAAAAACGAAATAAATAATATTAAATCAACAAATAGACATTAATGTACACACATTCATACGAATAGACATACATGTACCCATACATACACAATATATATACATATATACAAGTACATACTTTAGGATTGATATAATAGTGATTGTAGTATCGAAATAATGATGTAGATGGTCAATATACTAGAGGGATGTGAATTGTATACTTGAAAATTTTCATTAGGAATATTTATATAAACCAAATTCACAACACCTCTTATTTCTACTATGATTCTTGACTCTGGAAATGTAGTTAGGAAAATGAGATTCCAGAAATGTTGATCCAGAAATGAAACTTATTCTACAAACATTATAGATTCCAGAAATGTCATTCCAGAAATGAATCCTAACAAAAGATTACAACAACAATGATTCAACCTTATTGACTATAGAATCCTATTATATCAGTGTACAAGAATACATATGTTTATGATATTTATACTTTCTTCAACAAACAAAAATACAACGGAAAATAATCTTGAAACAATACATGAAACAAGTATAGAAATCATTTTACCCAAAGAGTAGGGTATCCAACAACCTTGGATAATGGTCCCTTGATTTATATTTTCAGGAAATTTTTTCATACCCAAAACCAAGTTAGATATCAATCCGATGATCAGTATCTATTTATCTATCCGTGCAAGCCCTCGATTTGGAAGTAAATCAAAACCAATGTCTTCCAAACCTAGAATCCCAAGATCTACATGATCGAAGTCCACACGAATCAAGTCTGAACAAGTATTTCACACCTGAACAAGTTTTTCACAACATCAGCACAAAGAAATTAGAGTAGAAAGATCCTCTCTCCATAGAACTCACTAAAACATTATGTAATATCTAGAATCATATAACTATATGGAGATTGTTTAAATGAGATCCAATATATAGGTAGATCATCAACAGTATGCTCCCTCCTCCAATAGTCATATTTTTCTTTTAATTTGGGATGGACCTGTACACGTGTCACTCAAACAATGATTAGTTATTAACTAAATGCACACCATCGTTTTATAACTAGAAAATGTGTAAGAAAAATTATGGTTTCTCAACTAAAATCATTTTTCATAATATAAGGAAAAATAAATGTTCGGAGTATAACCCAAAAACCATTAGGTGTCTATAAAAAATTTGATATTCGGATTCTAACATCTAAGGAATTTAGAACCAGAATTCTATAGAATTCCTGAGTTTAAATTTCACGTAATTTTGGATTCTGAACGTAGAATTTTCGGTGTCTGAATTCATAGGAATTCGGAGTCTGAACTTCAGAACGTTTGGAGTCTGAATTCATAGAATTCGGAACATGAACTAAAAAAGTTCAGTGTCTGAATTCAAAGAGCTCGGAACATGAAATAAGAAAGTTCGGATCCGGAATATAGAATCCTCTATATATATGTATTTAGATAATTTTGTGGTCTTAGATGTGAAATGAAATTTTATATTTATAATGAAAATGAGAGGTTATAATATGAACAATGAAAAACATGTAAGGATAATGTTTACATGGAGAATGAAAATTTTCCTTATCAAGGGAAATCTTAGGGAAAAAAGAAATTTTCCAAAAGATAGGGTGTTTGTGATTTTCAAAACATGAAGGAAAGGATAACTAATATAGAAAACTTATTGACTCAACAACCACCCCCAAGTATTAAGGAATGGAAAAGTCACAATGAAACACTATTAACTCAACAATATCACTGATTTTTGGAAACTGCAATCATCCTTAAGAAAAAAAAAGACAATTAATATAAGGACTTAGAGAATTTTAAGGATTCTTAAATAAAACATATAACTCTTTATTAAAGAGAAATAATGAATACGACTAACTCCCCCTAGTCTTTGGGAACTATAAGGATCATATTCTTTATTTCCAGAAAGAGTCTTTTCATTTTATTACATATGGAAATATTATTGACTATGAACTCGCCCTTAGATGAACTCCCCTTTAGGGAAATTTCTTCTTTTTCATTGTATTCCATTTTATCATTAATTTCTCTCCCTTAGTGATTTTCAAAAATGAATTCAGGGAATGGAAAAAAAAATCTACCTAAAATATTAGTTTTAGACAACAAAATATATGAAGAGAAACCAAAATTTGCATTATGATTGAAAAAAAATTACAAGAAAATAATGCAACAAAAAATTGGATTTAAACACAACCATCATTCATTTTACTTGGGAATCATCTTCTTTAGTTTTTTCTTTTGCTTCATGATCTCCATATGGCATTCCTCTGCTCATTTAGGATTTTGGACCTGATCCTCTGTTTTCTTCTCTAAGGATTTTATATTTTCTTCTTAAGCTGTAAGAATATCTACCTGAGACTTCAATACTTCTTCTTGCATTCCATTATTCTCCTCTATCTCAATTCTAATATCTCCTTCTCTCTTCTAGATTTGAGAAACTGAATAATATTTCCCATTTCGATCATTTACTTCTTGAATTAGGGATTTATGTTCAAGAGATAACTTCTCTTCAAAACTATTTTTAGATCCTTGACCTTACTATATTTTGTGTCAATGTTATCATTGACTCATTCTTGAAATTCATCAAGGATCTGCATATATTTAACAATAATACTTGGAAAACTAGTCATATTCTTGCATGAACATTTGAGAGCATTATAGTTAAAAAATAGATTTGAAATCAGCCTCTAGTATTACACACTTATCTATCACCACTGATACTAAATCTGATTTTTGATTCATGGTGTGTTGACGCATTTGACATCTCGAGTCTATGCTTGCAAAAATTAGAATTTTCCCTACAGGATTCTTCAAAGAATGAACTACAAAATTGTTTCCACGGGAGAATGATTATGAATTAGAGACATTACTTGGTGAGGGATCTTTCCCTATTTCAATCTCCTTCATATTTGATGATCCACCAAATTATTTCTTTTTCACAACAGTTTTAGTAGGTGTATCAACCACCACCAGTTTTACTTTATCATCATTCTGAACATCTTCATATTGGGTATGTGATTCATGTTCACTATCAGAGAGTTAAACAATTCTATCTTCATCAACCTTTACCTTATCAACTCGAGCCTCAACATTAACTGGATGAATAATATCTCTATTGATGCTTTCTTCATCTGAAAAATTATTTTCTTTATCATTATCCATGTCTTCATACTTTCTAGGAGTATTAGTCTTTGATTATTTGTCTTTAGAGGTTCAGATTGATAATATTTTGGAAGGTCTCTTTTTTTCAAGATACTCATCCACATTCCTTTTTAGATCTTTAGTATCTCTACTGATGGCTTCTTCTTCTACTTTTTTCCACTACTTTTTCTACAAAAACATTTAATTCTTCAACCACTACTTCATGTGGTTTTTCCAGAATCACAAACTATTTTCTTAGAGTATCAAGTAAGGCTTCCGCAATAAGGGATTGTGGTGCTGTAATGATTTCGGAGGCTTTCTCGGCATCCTTAAGAAGAGATTTCACAATATATTCTTCAGTCATCTTCTTCATTTTTTTCTTTTCTTTTTTCTTTATTTTCAAGCAATTTAGCAGTATTACCCTTTAAATATTTTGCTCCTACATGATCCAAACCATAGCTATGCTCCCCTTTGTTCATTTTATACATGGATTCCCTCCATTTTTTTACTACCTCGTCTGGATATTCTTCTTTCTTCATAGGATTCAGTGTTGCATATTGGGTTTCCTTAGGCTCTAGTGATTTTTCTTTCTCTTCTACTCACTTTAACTTCTTCTTCCTTCCACCTTGCTTAGAGGTCTCATCAGCCTACTGTATCATCAATGAGACTTCTACCTCCTCCTCTAGCAAATCATAAAATTCATTGGTTTCTTTAGAAATTACAACATTAATCCATCTCAAAGTGTCATGACTTACTAGTATGACTTTGAAATTTCTTGGATTAAAACTAGAAGATATTTTGAAGGACTCTAAACACCAAACAATCAGATTTTAGAGAATGGATGGATTCATGATAATATGCGCCTTTATATTTCCATTCTTTATATTATAAATTCTAATCATAATAATCATAACCCTGTTAATTTTCATTACATTCCCAATGAAATCTAGGATATACATATCACTCTTCATCAATGAATCCTTATTCCCTTTTCCCGGAATGATGAATCCATGCACAAACAATTCAATAATCTGGAAATTTGTAGATAGGTGAACAATTTTCGGGGTCATAACATATGAAAGAATGAGCCAATCCATAGCTTTAACCATAACAAAACTTCATTGAACAACCGACAACTTATGAGGGAAAAATTAAGCTTCTCCTTCATATGGGATTCTGATCAAACTAGAAGCCTAGGAATAAGATAAAGAATATGTCTTCACATTTCACATAAAATAATATCTTTCTCTATCTTCTTCTGTGAAAAAGCATACTGACTAATTGAACTCAACCAATAGGTCCGGATAGACCAGATCGTGAGCTCCTGGTTTCGATATGGAAACACTCTCCCATTTATTCAGCATGATTTTCTTTGAGAATATAGAATCATACATAGCTATGAAATATGGATGTACCTACCATTATCTATTAACTTTCCATTTAGAAATTGTCTTGATAGTTGACATTTCTTTCTGGGAAGAAACTTCGTCAGACATTCGTTGTTTAGGAAATATTGAAAATTAAGATCAATCCTAAGTAATATTGTAGGGCTTCTACGTGTGAATGCTTTGGAATCGATGCTGGACAACCATAAAGGGTCTTTTATATAGGCGATTGATGTGACGGTTCAACTTTCGTACCAAATCCAACTGTTCTAAAAACTTGTGGTCAGATCTGACGGTTGAGATCATAGGTGGAAAATTTTTTTGATATGATCCGATCATTTAGGGTTTTTAATAAAACATTAAGATTTAATAAAATGAAATTCTGAATATTTTAAAAAGGATAAAAATACCAAAATGTAATAAAGGATTATGAAATCTTAAGAAAGAAACCATACCCTTCAGATTTCATGGATTATTATTCGTATTGAGGATAATTTTTCTTGAAGAACATTTGAATCTGAAAAATTATGACTACGAAATCTTTTATTACTAAAAAAACTACAATGAATTTCCACTGTGAAAATTTCAAACAAAAAAAATTCTTTACGAAGAATTTTTAACTCAAAAAATATTAATTACAAACATTTTTGAACTAAAAACATCTTCATTTTGTAAAATTTTAAACTAAAAAAAATTGAATAATTTTTTTTAAAAAAACTAAGAAACAAATGTGTGCCCCATTTGAGAAGGTGTTTATAACTATAAAGAGATTATTTTTAATAGGATGTTAACAAAGTATATTACCTTAATTTTACCATTGCTAACATTTTTTTAATGTTTTCAAATCTATTTGATGGAAATGATTATGTGAAAATATCAGAAAATTGATCTTGTGTTCTGATAAATTGAACAATGATATCCCCTTTTTGTGTGTGATCTCTAATAAAGTGATGCCTAATATCTATGAGTTTTTAATGAGAGTGATGTTCAGGGTTTTTTCATAAGGAAATGGAACTAGTATTATCACACAAAATTTGTGTTTTGGTAAAACTCATACCATAGTCTGTGAGTGTGTGTTGCATCCAAAAGACATGAGCACAACAACATCCAGCTGTTATATGATCAGCTTCAGTAGTGGTAAGTGCTACAGATTGTTTCTTTTTTCATGACCAAGAAACTAATGAATCTACTAAGAAATGAAAATTTCTAGATGTTCTTTTAATATAAATTCTACATCTTCAATAATCATCATCTAAAAAAATTAAAACAAAATCATTTCCAGAAGTGTAAAAGATTCATAGATCCATGTTTCTATTTAAGTAGAAAAAATTCCTTTCACTCCCTTTAAATGAGATTCCTTAAGATTGGATTGATATCTTTCACATAAGAAAATTGAAAACATTAAGTCTTTAGAACTAGAATTAAGAAATTTAATCATCCTCCCATAGATTTAAATGATTTTTGACCTACTTATTTCCCAACTTCATCAAGATCAAGTTAATTTGAGGTACAAAGGTGAGTACATATACTCTTAGTGTTTTCATATTTATACTATTTAAGAAGATCATTAATATAATTATTTTGGTATATATATATTCCTTCTAGTTTTTGAGAGATTTGAAAACAAATAAAAAATGTTAACTCACCAATCATACTGATTTCATACTTAGATTTCATTAGATCCCCAAAGGATTTAGTTAATGATTGCTTAGTTGAACAAAATATAATGTCATCAATATAAATTTGATCAATAAAAACATTTTTCTTATCGTTAATTAAAAAATGGTATGATCAGCAGTTCCATTAACATAATTTTTTTGAAGAAAAAATATTGTAAGTCTATCATACAAGGCTCAAGGGGCTTGCATAAGTCCATACCAAACTTTGGTAATTTTAAAAACATTTTTAGGATGTTTTGTATCTTAAAAACATGGAAGTTGGTCAAAAAAAACTTCTTCAGGGACATAGAAATTAAGGAGCACACATTTAAAATCCATTTCAAAATTTTTTAAATTGAGGAATGCTGAAAAGGCAAGTAGAATATGAAAACATTCATGTTTAGATACAGGACAATAGGTTTCTTTATATACTATTATTTCTTGTTGATTATATCCTTTAGCAACTAATCTCTCTTTATTTCATAATATGATTCCATTTTCATCACATTTATTTATGAAGACCCATTTTACTCCAATAATTTATGTTTCCTTAGGTCTTTCAACCAAGGACCAGACATTATTCCTTTTGAATTCATTTAGATCATCATACATAGCTTTTATTCAATAAATATCACCTAAAGATTATTCTTGAACATTTTCCCTTATCATACAGATATTCTATCAAATGTTGATAATTATTTTTAGAAAACACATCTGAATATGTTGGATGAGGTTGTTTAAGAACAAAAAGATCAGTTTCATCAAATTTAAAATGCAGTGTTTATTCAATTGTATAAGTGTTTTTATTGAAAACTCTATAAGCCTTGGAAGTTGGGGAGTAGCCTAACGAAATTACTTCATCAGATTTTGTTGCAAATTTGTGTAGATTATATTTAATATTCAGGATGAATACATTGCAACCAAAAACCATGAAATAGAAATTCTAGGTTTTCTACCATTCCATAACTTAGAAGGTTTTTTTTAAGAAAATGTCAAATAAAAAATTGATTTATATTATAACAATCAATACTCACAACATCAACCCAAATTTATTTGGCTATGGAATATTCACTCCACATTTTTCTTGTCATCTCCCCCTGATTTATTTTTCTTATTTCAACAAAAACATTTTTTGAGGTGTTCTAGGATATGAGAAGTTATGAATAATTCCATATATGGTAAAAAAATATTCAAAATAAGAATTTTGAAATTCTACTCATTGATCATTAGGAATAGTTAACAAAGGAAGCATTATCTCATTTTTAACATGGTCTCTTAATGTTTAAATATAAGAAAATGCTTCAGATTTAATTTGCTAGAAAATAAACACATGTAAATCTAGTGTAATCATCAAAAAAAACAAAATAATTGCCTCTGATAAATCCAGTTTTTTTGGTCCAAAAGGATCCAAATGCACTCATTGTAATGCATTAGTGGTTGAGACTTCAATGACCAATTTAAAACATGATATATTTTTATTTTCATATTGAAATAGATAACAGACTTTTGATGATAAAATCTATGCTCCGGTAGTTCCTTAACTAGTCTCTACATAGGGAGTTTTTATAGGTTCATATGGATATATGTCCTAACCTTCTATGCTATAACCAATAATTATATTCCATTTCAATATGTCAAGGTATATCGTGGCTTCTATGGTCTTTTATGTTTAGTGTGTAAACATTCTCTTCTCTATGGTCATAAAGAATAAACTCTTCCTTGAAATTGTGTTCTAAGCACATGTCATTCCTAAAATTCACAAGGTAACCTTCATCATATAATTTACATATGCTTATGAGGTTGTTCTTATACCATTAACACAGAAAACATTTGAAATTAATGTTTATCCAAGAAAAATAATGTTACATATTCCAGTAATTTCTTCCATAACATTATCTATGAAAGTAACTTTTCCTCCATTCGTCTTGATAATCTTTTCAAAACAGTTTTTGTTACTAATAATATATCAAGAACATCCACAATCCATGCACAATGTATTGTTTTTGGAACTTTATTTATATTCCTTAATATAATATAGTTAGACGTTCAGAATCCAAACATTCATTGATTAAGAATTGTAAGACGATACAATTTTGGGTATCCACATTAGTTTAGAAAAATAAAATCTATAAAACCCAAGGTATTGAACCATATTTAAAGAAATGTTTTTCTTCCAATTCCCACCACATTGACATTTAGTACAAAAAGGTGAACTAAATGGAATAAAATAGCTTTTTTTTTGTAAATTGGTTTTCTATGAGTAAAACCTACTCCAGATGTGTTTCCATGTGGTCCGATTTGAAATTAAATATTTCCAAAACAAATTTTCCATAAGTAATGTTGGCAAGAAGTTTCTTAAGGGAAAATATTACAGATTTTAGTCTGATGAATAAATTCCTAACCTCATGAAATATTTCCTTAGATTTAGATTTTTCATGAAAAATAATTATTTTTTTAATAGCATTCTTAAGATCTTTAGAATGTTTTTCCTTTTCAGTATTTAATTACTTATTATCATTAGAATTTTTTAGAAGCTCATCCTTATTTTTAAGATCTCTACTGTGGTCTAAAATCAATTTGGTAATAATTTATTCTATAGTATTTTCCTTGTCTAGTTTAATGGAAATTTTATAATTTTTGGATTCTAACAACATGGAAAATATACATACATATTCATACAAATTTCATTCTCATTTTTTGAAGATGAAGTGTCCTCATTAGAAGTAATATCTTCAGAATATTATTTCTTTTCAATAAATAATTTTTTTAAAGGCTCATTAATGCATACATTATCTATAAGGCATGTATTTGGAAAAGAAGTCGTAGTAATTAATCCAATATTTTTCTGTGATGATGATTCATATTCCAAAGATTCACTTCTAGAAGAGTCTCGAGAACTATCAATCCATTTGTCGTTTGATTTATGTCTTTTCTTGTGCTTGGATGGGTTGAACTTCTTCTTGTTTGTCTCTGAATTCCATTCCTCCTTATCCTACTTTTTCAAAAGAGGGAAATAGGGTCTGATAATGCATGTTATTCTACATTCATAAAAATTAACATCCTCTTCTTTATTTTCATTTTAGTCACTCTTCTTAAACATATTTTGATTGTTCTTCTGAGATACTATCTTGTTCATTCTATGAGAAAGATTTTCTAAATCATTCCCAAATTTTTTTGTATCACTATATTATGAATGAATAGAAACAATCATGGACTTTGATCTAGTAATTATTTCTAGAGTTTAGGATCTCATATGTTATGATGTACTTTTAAAATCAACTCCTCCATTACCATTATTCTTCTTAACATTATCATCATCTTTCTTAATTATAGTACCATGCTGAAAAGAGTTCCAAAAAACTCATCGAAGGAAATCTGGGTGACTTTTCTGTTCTAATAAATTGCTATCCACTTGGAATCCCATTCATTAGGAATGATATCTATGATATTATCTACCCGTTTCTCATCATCAAGACCTTTTACTCCCAAAGATTATAAGCTATTCAAAAATTTTATGAACCTTTAGTGGAATTTTCTTATGGGTTACCCAAAAGGAAAGTAAAATTGATGATATTCATCTCTTAACATATCTCTTCTTGTCTCCATAAATTTAGATGTTCAAAAATGTGTGACATCCAATTTCTTCCAGATAATATTTTTGGCTTCACATGGGGATAATTGAATAGATGTTCCTAGTTATTGAACATATAAATGAATTTCTACATCTAAAATTAGCATGATTTTCTACTTTCACCTGATTAGTAAAATTTCACAATTCATTATTAATAATCTTATAGTCTCCTATCATCATTAGGTATTTATCAACTACAGTCTTAATAACAATAGTCTTCATCCTGTCTATCTAGTACTCAAAATCATTTCCATTAAAAATAGGAGGTCAGGAAGGAATTACATTGCCGATAGAACCACCATTTATTACTTCCATATGAAGGAAAATCTTTCCACACAATCTTTTCAGTAATAAATGATTTTAAACAAGGATAAAAATATAATAAGTAATGAAAATAATGAACTATGTAAATCTTGATCAAGAAAACTTATATGTGAATATAAGAATTTTAGAGGCCAACCTCTGATACCAATTTTAGGATCAATATGATACTGATTTGAGTATCGAAATAATGATGTATATTATCAATATATAAGAGGGTGGGTGAATTTTATAATTTAAAATTCATTAAGGAAATTTTGTATAAACAAACATTACAACACCTCTTAGTTCTAATAACTTCCTTGATTCCAGAAAAGTAGTTCCCAAAATGATATTCTAGAAATGTTTTTCCGTATATGAATCTAGTTCTACAAACAAAATAGATTCTAAAAATGTGATTCCAGAAATTAAACATAGGAAAAGTTTACAACAAAAACGATTCTACCATAATGCATATAGAATCCTATTTAATTAGAGTACAAGTATAAGGAAGTATAGGATAGTTATACTTTCCTCAACAACCAAAAATAGAGTAAAAAAACATTTAAAAACAAAAAAAATTACGATAAAATAAAAATTTACTGTATAAGTGGAAACCCTCACAAATGACCCAACCAAAAAAACATTAATTTCAAACACAAAACAAAGTTTTAATTTGAAAATAATTTTTGTGATTTTAATCTGATCCCAGATATTGTGTTGGTGGGAGTGTCTGATTTATACTATGATGTAGAGGGGATTTAGATATTTCTGATAGCATTGTTTATTTTACCATAAAATGATAGTCAGTGTGGTATGATACCACATTGGTACTCAGATATGGATTATGTATCAAATCTTGAACAAGATACCAAAATCCACACTATTTTTTCCTTTTGGGGAGTTTTTGTTAGGAAGGTCCTTGGATCATAGAAAATCAAATTCATTAGATGATATTATTTGGTGATAATGTTCATTATGAACGTGTTATATTTAACAAAAGCATCGGTTGGGTGAATAACAATAATGGTTTTGTCTGATATAATGCATCATTCAAAAATTGAACAATACCTAAACGTCATAACTAGAAAAATAATGAAATATTGATATTGAAAAGTCCATAACCTACAGAGAATATTCTTCATGTTAAATTTATTATTAGTTTAAATCATATCATAAGAAATGTTATCTCATCTTAAAAACCATCCTAAACATATTAATTAATATCCCATCACTCATAACACATCCAATGTATCGATCTTCATAGTAAACATTATCATCATGGTATATAAAATGCATTACAATGAATGATCCTTGATGGACATTAATAAAAATTTTAATTCATAAGTTTCATTACACGCATCAAAGTATATCAATATCCAATTAACAATAAGAATAAAAAAATACAATTGGTTGGATTATTCTAATAATCTCACATCTTGAATAATTTATTTTACACCAGTCTGTAGTATAGAGGGTTGATAAATTTTTAATAGAATGAAAATATAAAATGTAGTTTTAGATTTTTCCATTCAATTCTCAAAATAAATAAGAAAATATAATTGTGGTGGGGGAGTTTTCAATATCATGTTATTTTCCATTTTAAGAGTTCCTCCAATGATGATCATCTCTAAATGGCCTTTATTTATGTATTACCTCATAAATGAATTCAAATTTTCCCATCATCATAAAAGTATATTATCTTCTACATAAATCAAGGGAAACAAGTCTATTTGGTAAAATCTGGATCAAATGGATACTTGTATGGAATTACAGAACATTAATCACTACAATGAAATAATGTTAGTGGAGACAAAATATTCAAACAAATTTAACTTCCCAATAAATTTAGCTTTTTAAAAAATCAATAAATCTTCTTTTATTTAGTTTAATATTGTCAGATATAAAACTAAATTATTATATTCTTTATAAGATTTCATACCATTTCTATCATATATAGATCAAAATATTTTCCACAATCCTACTCATGTACATAGGTTGATGCCTGATTATTGGAATATCCATATTTAGTTTCCAAATTAGTTATATATATATATATTCAAAAAATATTTAAACATGTTACTAAAAAATTATATTGTTTATTTGAGATAAATTAATTTTATTTTGTTGTTAATTATATAGAAAAATAATTTTCATGTAGTGAGTGAATTTTAGGTGAATTAAATGATCAACCCATTTGTTTGGTTTGACAACTAATTATTATTTAGAGATTCTAATATATCATATAGTACATTGGAGTTAAAAAAGTTATGAATATAATAATGGAAAACATACCCTTGAAAATATTTGTAAATACCTATTTGATAATTTAAATTTTCAGCACAAATGAAGATATGTTGGATAAGGATGATATCATTTTATTTTTTGCATAATAACTATTATTAATCTCATGGATGATTAAATGGAAAGAAATAATGTATGTATTAAAACAGTTTTATTTAACCCCAAAAACACAGGATGAAATTTATTTTTAATCCTGAAATAAGGTGATCATTGTCTAGATCACATACATGGAGAGAGTTTCTTATTATAATGTATTCATGTTTTCTGATACTATAATGGGTTATTGAATTAATAATGATTTGAAACATTCACTTACATGCACTCTATTTCTGGTTTCATTAATACACTAATGAATTTATGACATAACATGAGATTTGATGTTTTTGTAGAAATTTCCTATAGTGTATGTTCCCAAAAATTAAAATAGTAAAAGGATTTTCGTTCTTATTCCTTGAAATGTTAGAAAATGTGAAGAATTTATTAGATTTATCTTTGGGAGAAGTGCAGATACATGTAAATAGACATGATTAACAACTCTCAGTTAATATTGGATGTTGGAATAGTTGCAGGAGCTATGTTAGATAACATTAGAATTTATGTTTGGGATTCAGATATTCCCACTATTCAACTCCTAGATGCTGCAATTCTGAAATTTCATTCTTAAATTATGAATTTAAATGCATTAGTTCCATTGGCATTTATTTATAAGAAATTAAATATTAATATTCCATACATGTTTTCATAATGTGTAAATGTGGGGAATTACTTTAAGTATTCATTGAACAATATACCTACATCAAACCTCTATATCAAACATTTTCATGTTCCTCACAATCGGAGGAATTTTTGATATATGGATATATTCATGTGGAAATTCCATTTATTAATTTGAAATATTAGGATAATATTACCCTTTGATAAGTAAGGGGCTACATGAAATTTTAATGAGTTAAGAATTAATATAATCTTGACTCTATGTTTGAGATAATATTATGAAAATGGAAGCCTCCTCTTAATTAATTACAACAAATGACTTTTCATAAAATAATTAATAATGTATGATGAGAACTACGCAGGTTTAATATTCCAATGATATTTTGGAGTTGTTCGATCGATGATGGAGCACCTCCAAAAAATCATTGACATATCATTCAATAATGATAATTACATTATAATATAAATTTACTCATATGTGTTGAAAAACATTTCAGGTCATTGTAGTGAGATTTATTAAAAATTATCATCATGTTTTTGACCATATGAAATCATCACCTTTCAGAAACCTTATTCTATATAACACTTTTATTTTTATTTTTAAATGAATAAACCATTATAGGATATAAAAGTAATATTTTATAATGATTCAGAATAAGAAATTATTGAAGTTTAAATTTGAAATTTTTTTGATAGGTGAGTGTTTTTTATTTGGCCTTGAGTTGCTCTGGCATTGGTAGTTGTTTGATGGAATTACATTGGGATAAGAGAGTTTATATTTGAACATCATAGTCACTATATAAAAATTAAATGAATAAAATTAGAGTGATAATGTTTTTTATGTTATCAATTACTTGAATAATGGACTATGTATTTTGTATGCAAAAATTCGAGTAAAACTATTCAAAAAATGCGTTAGATTGATGTGGAATTGACTCATAAAACATTAAGAATGAATTTAGAATAATTTTCCAAAAGAATCAAATTAATATGAGTGCTTTGGATAGGTTTTTAGTGAGTTAATTTTTTTTAACAAATATGTCATTCCTAATATAAAATAACATATAATAAGTCATTCTAATCTCTTCCTGATTTTTTTTATGTTTGAACATTTCCTACACATAGAAATATCTTATAGATAATTGTATTAAAGAATTAATAAAATATAAACTTACCTATTATTTTTAGTGATTGACACATTGAATTTACTTAAATATCAAATTTAAACTGAATAGACAAAAACTTTTTCATAATGATTACCACTTGTGCAGGATTAATGTTTGGATTGTTCTTGTATGTCACAAATGACAGGTGGGTAAATTTTCAAAGTAAAGAATCAATTAGAATGAGTTTTCTCAATAATGAGAAAGTCACATGGTTGTTTTTTTTTAAAAATTAAATCTTAGAAACATATATATTATTTATAAATTGATAACACACACTACATAACATAATCAAGTCAAAATATAATGATATACTATTACGAAGACTACTAATAGTACATCAGTGAATAATTTTTTCTGTAGACATTGTTGACAATTTTTTGCAACCATTTTCTCTCTCTTAATATAGAAAAAATGATTAAATAAAAAAAATTCAAAAAAGTTATTTCTTCATGATCATTATGAAAATTAACTATATAAGTATCATGTAAAAAATATAAAGATGTTTCCAACAAAATATAAGTAAAATGAAAACGAAATATACTAAATATTTTTTAAAATGTAACTTTGTCATGATATTGTATACATTCTGAGAGAATTATTGTAGGCCATTGATTTATAAATATATATATATAAACACTTTTAAATAAATGTTATTTTGAAATTATTTATATTACCTAAAAAATATATATATAAATTATTTTATTTTTTTTGAAATGAAATTGTAATTATAATTGAAAATACATCATTGGGGAATCTGTTTTCTTGACAGAATACAATATTTACAAAAAATTTCCAATTTTAGTTTCCAAAATCATTTCAATTAGTTTTTTTGAATTCATTAGAAAAATTTTGTTATAGTAATTTATTTTTATATATATTTTTATGGTGAAATATTTTTATATATACCCTATTACATTTCTACTTATTGAAGTATATATGCCTATTTTTCTTATGGACTTTCCTTGTGCCATGAATTTAATGATAGTAAACTACTACCATATAAATATTATTTATTTAACCATATTATGAAATTTATAAAATTATTTATTGTTGTATAATGTTTCATTTAGAGTTTTAATAATCATATACATCATCACAAGAGTTCAGTTTTGAAGATCTATTCTGGTTTTTGTTTTAACAATGTTTAGTTTTTGATGAAAATAAACTTTTTATAAAATAATTTTATTTTAAATTAGGTGAAAGAAGTTTTTTGGGAATTTTATTATTTTTTTGATGTTCTTATGAAAATATAGATAAAGATTATTCTTTAAATGTCGGTGATCATACGCAACCGTGACAACATAAAATTCTAATATATAAGCACTATTTTCAATAGTGTATGCAACACAAGACAAGAAATATAGAAGAAAATATAACACATTGAGACATTGTGATATTTTTATTTTCCAATATATTAAATCCATTCAATAAGATTCACTACATGAAACAATGAGTTTTTCATGAGCTACAGGCTAAACCCTTTTTAGAATGTATTGCACAAAACATATAGTTAAAATGAAAAATGAAATATTATTAATATATTATTATTCAAAATAACAGTTATAACCTTTTAATTAGAATTTCATGTATGACTATTAGTGAGAAAATTCATATAATTTCGGTTATCTATTGATTATGAATAAAATAACAATCATTGTAACATTTATTAAATGTTTAATAAAGAAAATTCTACAAGATTATTTATTAATGATTTTTACACATAATTTAAAATTAAATATAACCAATATTGGGGAATTTATTTACAAAAAAAAAATTAATTTATTATTCCAAAATTATCTATGGGTGATTTGATTTTGTATTTTTTTAGAAGTTTCATTTTTTGATGAATAGTGAAAATATTGTATTTTATTAAAAAACTAAATTTTTGATTGAATTATTCATAATGATTAATTAAATTTTAAATTTACAGTAAATTATAATTGGTTAAATAATATATTATTTAATCCAATTTAGTTATTATTAATCGTTTTCATGTTGAATTTTGATACAAAAATTTTATACATTTGAATATTTTCTAATTAAAACCCTATTTTTGTGTCACATCTACATAATTAAATCCTTATTATAAGATTCAACTTATTTTAGTTGAATTTTTAAAAATGTATTTCATAATTGGAATTAGAATAAATTATATTTTTAAAATGGTCACCTTATTTGTTTTTACCAAAATGTAAATGAAATACAGTGAAAATTAATTTCCAATGTAAGGCTAAAAATTGATTTATCATGGGTTAAAAATTGATTATAAGGGATAAAAATGACCCAAAAAAATTACGACACCTATTATAGGGATATATTTTTATATTAACTCTTCTAGGATAAATAATGAACCATTTTAAAAACTTTTTTATGAGAAAAACCATATTATTGTTGAATATTTAGAAATCAATTTGAAATTATTCCACTCACCTCAATTATTAAAGGTCACCCCCTCTCCTCTATTATTCACACTGTAAAATAAACATTTTTCATCTTGTATACCCACAAATCACCTCCCAACATCCCTCTCGTCATACTTGAACCCTTATTTTATGTATAATTTCATTGTATGATAGATTTCATGTAAACATAAGGATGATAAACCAATATGTTGTAATGATCTTTAATAATAATCTTTATATTATTTTTTTCCAACTCCATAAATTAATATTATAATATGATGATATAAATACCCCATTATCTCAATTATAATGTTATTTTTTCCAATTAAGGTCATGATCTACTTTTTTTCTAATTCCATCATATTTGTTATGAAATCGATGATCGTGTGTACGCAGGACAACTACCTCATATATTTATGTCATTAATATTATCATTACCACCAATATATGTTTTTATGATGATATATATAATTTATATATATAATATTTATAACATTTTTAGATATATGGACTCATAATATGATATACATCTCTTTAACTCTTATTTAGTAGGAGATACATAAAAGTCTTCAACTATATGATGCACTACCACCTCACGAAGCAATGTCGGTCCTCTTTAAAAACACTATACATGGAAGTATATACGGATACCTTAAATGATTTTATGATATACACATAAAATAACTATTATATTCTTGTTATTTTGATCATTATGAAAATATAATATTTCATTTTTTTAATTTCACCCTATTAAATATCATAACATCGTTTGTGTATGTGTGGACTATCACCTTCATAAAGCAACGTGACACTCTTTTTATAACCATACCACATGGATGATGTATATAAGTATATAATTTTATTTATAATATATTTTGATTCTTAATTAAATATTATAACTTAAATAACATAATTACATGATGATCATTGAAAAATGAAAATTTAACTCATGTGTACTTATTATCTACTGTATCCATGATAATAATGTACATTATATTTCAAACCCATATTTAATGATTGGTTTTAATATTAAATTTCTTTTTTAATATGAATTTTATTTCATTATTGCTATTTTTAATTATTAAATGTTGAAATATATGTAAAAATGGATCTTTAATTAAAAAACTAGCATATGAAAACAAGGAAATTAATAGAAAATAATAATAAATACATTAAATGGTTATTAATTTATTTGTTATAATATGTAAATAAAGGATTATTTGTGATATTATAAAAAGTAATATGTTTATGAATTGTGATTAAATCCTATTTAAAACCACTAAACATTTGGTTAATGATTGTCCGGTCCAAAGGATGTGTGAGGGAAGGGATTTCATAACTCAATTTCCATTCATTGTTTTAAAATTTTATTTCATTGATTATGACATTATAAGATTATTTGTATAATAAAATTGATTAAAATATGTTACATTTAAAAAAATTTATGTATATTTATAGTTGAAACATATAATTGATTCATTTATTAACTCTTACATCAATTTTATTTTAATTGTAAATTCTAATTTCATAATCACATTCTAATAGAGATTTTTTATTGCTGAATTCAAATTTAAGAAAATATATTTTCTTCAAAAACAATGATATCATAAAATGGTTTTTTACATGTTATTAACATTGTAAATAATATAAATGTACGGTATATTTAATCATTTTTATATTTAATTTTTCTCAATGGGTTTTTCAGTAGAATTCAAAAAAATACCAATTTGGATTTTATCAAAATTGTGAAAGTAATATTCTGGTAATTATTCAAACATGGAACATTAATTACCTTTTTATAGTACAATGGGAATTTTATTTTTGACATATAATAAATTAATGGAATTATAATTTATCATGATCTTAATTTCATTTAAACATAATTTGAATTTTTATAAGGATTGTTTTAAAGAATTTTTTCCATTGTATTTTATAAATTGAATGTTATTAAAAAATCAAAGGAGATCATTTTCAAAATTATTATTCATTTTCAAAATGAATATTATATTTTCCCCATGAATGTTGTAAACATATTTTTATGGCATTTATATTCATCAGTGTCATCATCCCTTTAATGTGCATATGATTCATTTCGGGTAAGTTGTTTTGATATCATCCTAATTATTTCTAAATATTGTTTATGATCAATTTGATTGTGGATGTGCTATTTTCATAACATAAACCATATTACATTGGATGGATTACGACTTTGTATATTTTATTTTCGTATGTATTAAAATTTCATAAGTTATTTTTTAATAAGAATTTTTTAGGTTGACAATGTTTCACCCATTTCATATAAGGAATGCATTAAACATAGTATGTTTCTTGTTTGGACATGATACAAATATACAATCAATGCATCAATACATATCATGATTAAAAAAATATTTTTTTGAAAATCTATGATTTTGTACATAGTATTTTTAAATTGTACTGTGAAATGTCTTAATAGTATTAATCTAGTTAATGGAATTGAAAAAAAATTGTTTTCCTAACTTGATGTGTTAGAAACCTAATGAATTATAAAATTTATTAAAGGCATCATCATTAAATTTCATTTAAATGATCTTGATGGTATGATTCAAATGTTTGACATAATAAATATCCAAATTATGAATTGTGTTATGAAAATTACATTTTATTATTTAATTAGTTAGAAAATAAAATATTGTCTGCTTATTTATTTGGAGTTACTTAATCATCATTGTTTCCTTCAATATTATTCTCATGTTATTTACTATGTGTATTTTGATTTAGCTAAATACATTTCCATATTTATTATTAAATTTTTATTCATGGTATTTTTTATACACATACACTATCAAATCTTCTGAAATAACCTATTTATATTCCTTTTCTACATAATACCTATGAGAATTTTATGATCTATATGTAGAGATAAGATATAGGTAATAAATATATTCTTAATACAATATTATGTTTTTTTATATTCAAATGTAATATATGAATCATGAATGTATCTATTTTTTTATAACTATTTAACGTTTCGGTCATTTGAGATGTGATTCCATGTATTAAATACTAACATGCTAAATTAAAAATTGGTTAAGTGTTTCAAGAGTCTGGGATATTAAAATTTCTATCATACGAAGTTTTGTAGAACCCCTAGGAAGTAGATATAGGAAAATGTAGTTAGATATCATATCCCTATGATAAAATGTGATGATAAGAATATAATATGATCATCGTGGTTTTGAATTTTAGATATTATTTTGTTTTCATAGAAATACTTCCCTATATGGATACTATAAATATAATTATTTCTTGTATAGTTGTTTCGTGGAGAAATAACTATGACAATGGAGCATTAGGCATCACCTGATTGTCACACATCCAAAACAAATGCCTTAATTTTCATCTATTTTGACACAACTCAGTGATATTCATAGGATAATTCAATATTTACTTTGAAACGATTATGAAGGATTTTAAATAATGATATCCTCGAAGATCTATAATCATTATTTTCATATTAGCTATGATTATTCTCAGTGGAGGTAGCTCCCCATGCCCAGGAAGTGACGAACCGTGAGTCATCCCTTCCATCTCGATGGGGGGGGGGGGTTCCCTTCTTCATCTCTCAAGGATTATAAACCCAATTACATTATCCACTTTTCTATCCTCGACTACATACCTATTTTCCTTATGATCAATCTTTTCCTCAATGTCGTAGATTTGATTAATGGTTACCTGAAACTTTTGATCTGACACTCAGAGATCACATATTCCTCCACATTTCTGAATTTGGTGTTGATTACACAATTCAAGAGTCAACACACATAAATGGATTCATTCATATATATATATATATTGGAATATTTGGAATTACAATATTGAGTAATGGTTTGCCTCCTCGACAATTGAAAAATCATTTTATGGATCATATGAAAGAGTTTTTTTGTACTGTCCTTGTTCATATCTCCATGTATCTCCAATGAATTTTAGTTCTACCATTTTGTTGTGAACCTAAAAAATCCAAATGAAAAATTATTAACTGATAACTACTATTAGTGTGATATTTTTGGAACTCCATCTTTTATTTCAAATCTCATCGAGTCTTCAAATGTTCCGAAACCTTTTACGCCATTATCTTCAATCGAATAGTTGGACTACATCAATTTTCGATCCAATTTCTCAACAAATATTCATTAAAAACGTTTTTTTGTAAATTATGTTGAATTCATTTGGATTTATGTATGATAGAAATTTTGATACATGTTTTCATTTTTCTTCTAGTCTTGGTTCCATTTAAATACCTCGTGAAAGAAATTAGGGCACTCATTAGCACTATGTAGACATGGGTGTTCCCATGACAAGGGTCCGGTGAGTAGTGAAAAACCAGTTTATTACAAGATATTTTGAAAATTATGATGAAAATATTACAAAAGGGGTGTCCATATATTGATATACCTATTCTATGTTTATGGTTTCTATATCATAGGAGGGTGGGGGGCAATATGAGAATTTGATAGCTAGACACCTGACTGAACACTCGGTTTGGTGAGGTCCAAAAAAGGAGATATCAAACTAGAATAGAAATCATAAATTATCTACTGATTATATAGTTTCTACATCAATAGATGAATATTCATAAACCTAATGTGTACAACAGGTTATGTAGAGTTTCAATCTGATGCAACACTAGAGGTTGAAAATGAGGCAATTATGGCTATAAGGAATGGACTAGTTGGTACTTCTTGGGTAAATGTACAAGCATTTTGAATTATATATCCCAAAATTTAATTGGGATTCCAATAGTGGTGATGTGTGATCTGGTAATACTAAAAACCATGAAGTAAAAATTAAAATGGATGATGAGGGAGGTGAAATGGATTTATTAGTTGCATCATATAGAGATGTTGTTTTTTGGGGTACAAAACCACACAAAGAATGGTTTCCTAGGAGAATAAGTCAATGAAATGTGGTGTGCCATTTACTATTGTCTAAAGGGGGGTAGGGGGTGTTCTATTGGGTGGAAAGGGTTAGGATCAGTCCATATGGGTGGATCATAACCAAGGTCAATCCCTAGAAGGGAATTTACTGTTATTAAACATGGAAATACATTCAAATGCTATGAGATTGAAGTGAAAAACAATGAGTATGTTGAATCTCAGACAAAGAACACTATTTCTATATAGGGAACCTATATGGTGAGTCTATTAAAGAGTCTTTTATTACATTTTCAAGAGTGAGTGGTGTGGTGCTTCAAGGTAGAGGGTTTCTCATCATGATGAGAATGAAGTGTCATAGTGGAGATAGGATGGTCCGAAAGGAAAATTTCATTTTACCCCTACCAATGGAGAGAAAACCCAACAAAATAATGATATCCATGATGATCGATTGTGATCAAAAGGATATTGGAAATTAATTATCGTACTGAGGTTATATATCATGGGTAAGAACCCTCTGATGAAGTTATAATTGAACTACAATGGGATGCATCTGTAATTTCTTGGAAAACTCTGTAATTTCTAATGCATTCAAGGATTGAAATATTGTTGGAGTTTATCTTATTCAATGAAACACCATAATAAAGAGATTATATGGTCAAAAGTTAATTACATGTGGACATTAAATGTAATAATTGGGAAAGGATTGAAAAGAATGTTCTTATACTAATAAGTGGATTCAATAATTGTACGATCCAAAAATATGCGTACATTCAAATGTGGGATGAACTATCCTATCAGCTTTATGAACTTATAAAGGATTATACTGATATATAGGTAACCACTCTCTCTTTGAAATTATGTGGGGATATTGTCTCCAATTGTGTTATGTTATCTTTTAATAATTATGTTGTTTGTTTTACTATTTTTCTGGGGTGAACCTTCTGGTTTCAAAATTTTAACTTCAAAAGTGTTTTTTATAATAAAAAATTTAATTTTCAAATTTTATTTATGATTTAATAATTTCAATAGTTTTAGGGTTGGACCAATGATCCATATAAATTTATTGTATTTTATTTTTTATAAGTGGCCCTTTTTGTAAGGAATGGGAAACACATCAAGGCATGTAATCCAAAGATTATGAAACATCATTTACTAGATGGGTTTAATCCAACATATTAAAGGGAACTATTCTACCAAATAGTATCATTATTTGAGGATGTACTATCACATGATGACATGTAAGAGAAAAAAATTTCTATGTATTATGACATCAAAGGTAAAAAGAGAAAAAGAGGAATGTGGGAAAAATGTTGATAAATGGATGAATAGAAAGAAGGGTACTCCCACATGTGATAATTAAAAAATTAATCACCCTTTTACTTTATTAATAGGAATGAGAGGATTATAAAATAGTGGAGTGAACGGAAATGATTCATGTGATAGAAAGGGTAAGGAAAAAAGATTCCAATGTACAATTATTTAACTCAATATATATAGGGAACTACACAAATGAATATCTCAAATATTAAAGGAATATAACCCAAGAGAATCAAATGAATCATATTAAATCATGTATTATACATTAGAAGTGTTAGAGTGATTAATACTATTTTTTTTTATTTTATAATTAATTTAATTTAGTATTTTATCAGTGACATAAAGTTGATAATAATTACAAAACATACAAGGGTTTTAATGAAGTAAATATTTATTTATGATTGGAATTTTTATATTGAAAAGTACCTATGACCAAGAGAAATGATCATTATAATGTTGATCTTCTAGTAAAACTCATGTTTGAGGGAAATATAACCCATAATATATTCATGGTGTTGTGATTAGGATGATGGGATAGAAATATGTTTGATGTGGATAAAGTAAAATGGATGGTATTGAATATATTGGCATTGAATAATTTTTTTATTGAAAATGTGGTTCATGATATACTTAATGGTGTAAACAACAATTTTGGTATTTATGGATTATATAAAAAAGAATATGTTTTTTATGGAATATGGAAGCATGAATTATTACAATAATTGTTTTTTGTATTTCATGTTTTTCAATGTTTCAAGATATTTCATGATTATATTATTCACATGATTCGTATATGAAGATTTAAAAATATATAATGTTGTTTTAGGGATTAATGATAAATTAAAATTTTAAATTTATTGAACATATTTATAATTATTTGTATATCAATATTTGGGATGTGTTATATGGATTATCTCTCAAAACCCCTCCCACCATTTCCAAAATCATTACAAACCCTATCCCACCTTTAATAGACCAATTGTTCAAGACCTGCGCTGAGTTATCAAATCCCATAAATATGAGGTATTGGAAAAATGTACCCATACTCATGAATACCTATCCAATTTCATGAAATGATAAAATATAGTAAAATTTAAACCAATGAATGAATATATATATATACTATCCACCAAAATAGTACGATAGTAATGTACTAAAATATAAAAATGTGTAATATTGAAGACAATCCAAGTACTATAAAGAGTAAAACCTGCACTATAAGAGTGGAATAATGCTAAAAACAGACTCTCAAGGACAACCTCATTATTCTAGGGTTATTCTATGCTCCACCTACTCCTTATCCTCCCATGATGCTATCAAATAGGCTATCATTTGCAAAAGACATGACATGGGTAGGAAAACCACATGCATGTGTGAGGGTATCAATTCCATGCAGGGAACCCAACAAATTTAAAAACAACGAACCTAGTATATTTTTATCAATAAAATATAGAAAAAATGTATAACAGAAATAGCCAAATATACAGTGGATAGAAATGATGAAAGTAGGCATCCATAACCAATTGCCATCAAAGGATTTTTCTAAAAGAAAAACTAGTATTAGGGGGCCACACAAAGAGCCATGCTATATTCAGAGACAATTCATGAAGATTTATATATCATTGAGAAAATAAACATGAAGATCACATGTCTTATTAGACCATAATACATTGATAGGGGCAATGTCCAAAACAACTAGAAAACACCATGAACCCAATATGGATCAAATCTCTATGTGGTGGATAATATGATAATGGTATCACGAACCCTACCGTTAAAACCTAATAAATATAGGATTATTACCCATCCCAAGGGAATCACAATAATTAAAAAAACATCACATAGGGTATTAATAAAATATGTGATCATACTATAGTATTATAAAGGTATACCACCACTCAATTTGAGACTCGACCACTAGAGTGGATTACAGTAATGTGGTTTGGAATAAATTCCACACTGTATCCTCATGAGAATGGAATATGGGAACACACTCATCCATGATTTTTACAAACAAATGTAATTAAGAGATAAAAATACTCTTGAATTCTAGTTCCTTGCTTCTACCAGGGGAACACATGGTGTATATATATCTATAATTCTTACAATGTGTTAAAGCCTCACAAAATATGTAAACGTCAAGATTCATAGTGTATAGAGATAACTTGGAACCAGATTATGTGATGTTGGATATGTAAGTGTACTTTTTATGGATCTTGTACCTACCTGAGCATAAGAGGTCCTAATCATGTTCACTCAGCCTTGTTTGTGTCCAACTACATTATGTGCCTCTATTCATTTTATTTTCTAGTGTCCATGAATATTCCAATGTAAATACAAATACTTCATTGATGGCACACATGAAATGTGATACGATTACAGATCATGTTATCCTTGTCCTTATCCTAAAACCCAAGCCATCATCGAGAAAATCCCATATGGCTTTCAATACTTAAATACAGACATTATTTATTGATATTTTCTAGAAATATTTGTTATCTTCTTCATCATCTACCACATCACCGAAGCCACTAGCCACACCAGAAACAATTGATAATGGGTCTTCCAAGACTCATGTGGCTTGTGATTATAGATCTGGGTATCAAATATACTTTGTATTCATCCTTTCACATCATCCATTGTTTTTTCATGCATCTCTTGGAAACAATAAAGAACAATCCATTCAATCTCATTTTTTATTGATCTATACATAATCATCATTAATTAATGATATTTAAGATCTACGACATTTCTTACCTGTAGTTTCCATTAATTACACTATTTTATAGTGACTAAATAATCAGAAAACTATTATTCGTCAAACAATTATCCAAA
This sequence comes from Viscum album, assembly GCA_963277665.1. NCBI lineage: Eukaryota > Viridiplantae > Streptophyta > Magnoliopsida > Santalales > Viscaceae > Viscum > Viscum album. Next base: position 352,093,293 of record OY728152.1, on the reverse strand, counting down.
ATAAATAGAAATGATTTTATAATAATGAAATAGAGGATAATACCATAATACATAAAACATGATGTATGAACCTGAACCATATTCCAATTGGCCATGATTCATTTTCAGATATGTAGACCAAAGATGAGCAATAAATATAAATAAAAAAACAGTTCATTCAATTTAATTATTCTGATGATGTATTCATTAACTATGGTTTTGGGATTGATCCATATTAGAAAAAAAGTAGGAAAAATGATTTAAATTAAACAATCATAAATCGTAAAAAGAGATTGTATTTGTTATTCATGGAGAAATGTTTTTCTCTATTGTTAATGATATCAAGAAACTCTATTGGTTCAATGAACCGTGATATGATCCGGATTTGTTGTCGTTCACCAATAATTTTCTCCAATGGTCATCTTAATCTATAAATATTTAGTGTTAATCCCTGATGAAATATAAATACAATATATGTAGAGAATAAATTAGTCACAATGTCAATATATACAGTACAATTAAATTAATTATTATGATTATTATTTACACCCACCATGATATTTTCATAAACATACCAGAAAAAAATGACAATATCAGGCATAGGTTAATTCCAACATTCTGATCACAACATTTAACTAATATTTCTGATATGGTAACCCATTCAAGATTCATTTACCTTTTTTAGGAAAAGAGATTGTGTGTGACATTTAATATATATAATATATTTCATGAACTTATTCAGGACACAAAATTACATGATGTCACAATGCTTAGTATTGAAAATAATCCATATAATATCCAAAAATAATAAACATAAAATACAATTCACTACATTCTCACAACCTTAGGGCTTTGAAACCATAAAATAGAAAAACCTCATCCAAAAGATTAGGGTACATGGCTCATATCTGGGTCTCCCGCCCCCAGGTACTCCCACTAAGATTCTTATGATGATACTGGATACACAGATGGGGAATAAAATACCAATGATGGATCCTCTCATACCAATCCTTTATAAAAAAATCATAAATTTGAAAAGGTATATCCATCCTCGATGTCCCTCTCACACAAGTCGATATCGAGCGATGGGTCATGTGCATACCTCATTAACTATGACATGTAGAATATTTCTTGTACCCGGTCCAACTATAGTGGTTTATCTAAGAGGTTATCCACTAGGAGAATTGAACCATAAGTCAAATGTGAAATACAACCCAATATACTATAGAAAATGTTCCAAAGTAGGTAAAATTGACCATATACCTTAGGATGCCACAGACCAAGTCCATAAGTAAATAGTTAGAACCACCTCTAGTTAATCTATTACTACTTCTCAATCCGAAAATAATATAATCTACAATAAATAGAAGGCACCATTATGGTGTGAACTAATGACCAGTAGATTTTCAACCAAAGACAACATAACTAGCTAAAAATGTCAAATTATACCAGAAATGTCTTTCAATTTTCAATTAATCTGTTTTGGAATTAAAAAATATTCAACTTAATAATGAATTACAATTCAAATATCGGAATACATTAGAAATTTGTACTTCACATTTCAAATTATCGAAATACTTCTCAAATTATTGAATTACAATTAATAATGGTGTATTACATAAATGGACGATTTCACATATGTCTTAAAAAATATTATATGAATATGTTTATATAATTCGCAATGTATGTAATATAGTGTAGAAAATTGGAATATAAACATTATAAATGAAAACAAGGAAAAAACATGTTCATATTCCTAATTAGGTATGATATTTCTAGGATACATGGACCCAACACAATGAAATGACAAATATGTACATTTTCCACTTTAGGACTATGTCCAAAGAGTACTCACCATCATTTCCCAATGTATGTGATGTGATGTTATGATATTTTAGAAAGTTGTATCTCGTCAAGTTCCACCCCAAATAAATCACTAAAAACCTAATACTTGAATGCACTTTTTTACAAAACAATAATGAGATGTTTATTTTATGTATACATAAATTTAGTTAAATTCCATTCTCCATTTCAAATATTCTAATTTTCTCTTTAAAACACATAACGGGTTTTTAATAAAAAACATTCCTTATCACCAAGATTAGACTCAATTTTTTTCTTTCAAAAATATTTTTAATCAATTTTCCACAAATATGTATTTGAAACCAATTCTGAAATTTTACAAACTAATTTAAAAATTAATCTCAACAATTAATTTTTCAACCAATTCCATCTATTTCATAACAAATGTCGAATTCAATGGAATTGGGGGTTTTCAAAAAAATTCAACCAAATCCATTTCCACATTAAAATCCATAAATTAAATTGAAATATTTTTAATCAAATACCAAGTTTAACATCATTAATTTTAATCTCTTAATGTTCCATAACACCATTTCAATTCAATGAAATTCGGGTTTTTCCAATTTCATACCAAACCCCAATTTATCATTATAACCTAAATTAAAAGGAAATGGTTTTTCCAACAAATTAATCAAAATCCATTTAATAAAATCCATTCAATTTAATTTAATTATTATATTTAAAATTATTCAATGAAATTTAGGGTTAATTAAAATTGGGCATCATAATCGATCCATCTACATCAGGATCAACAGATCTCAAATCCCAATAGAGTTTATAGAAATAAAAAAGGAGAATAATAAATACAAGGATATATAAATTAATATTATATTTAAATAAAAATTATTTTTTATTAGTTCCACAAATCAACAAAGAGAATCATGGAACCCTAGTGAGAAGAAGATATAATGTGGGACAATAGGAATAAAAAATTGAAACCTACTAGTTGATGATTGAGGATTTTTGTCATGATTTTAACAACATCCAAGATGCATTAAAGAAACCAAAAATCATTATTGGGAGATCCAATGTTGGGAGAAAATCATAAATCATCCACGAGATATGATCCTATTATAAATTAAGGGATTATTTTATCTATATTGAGTACATTTTTCTCTTAATCATGAACAAGTCAGGTGAAGTCCAGAATCCAATTTTTCGAAAATGTTGTAGAAAGGCACGGGGTTCAGAAATGTGTGTGGAACTCATAATGTTGCACAGAAACATCCAACATTTTTAAAATTTCTCCAAAAGAAAACCCACACAAATCCTATCCAAATAATGTTCAAAATGAGGGATTTATGAATACATGAAAATAGTAACAAGATGTTACTCCCTCTCCACCATAGAAAATTTCTATCCATAGAAATCCAATGATGAAGCATACATGTCAAAAAGAGGAGACCGATATTCTCTCATCATTATGTACCTCTCTCATTTATCAAGAATATCCAAACTATATTTCCATATCACATAAACCAAATGAATGATCTTCCCAAAATGTATCTTTATTTTGAAATCAACTACTCCCAAATAGCTATTCAGTCGAGGATGATTATGTTTAATCCTCAAGATCACTCCATCTCAGAAAATTAGATATATCAGATAGATACATTCTCAATTGTTATATATGAGACATGTTTGGGATATATCTCATATTTGGTGGTAGTGATAAATGGTAATAATCTTCTTCCACATTCTCAACAACCTCAAAAGGTACCAGAAAATGAGGATCAAGCTTCCCTTTCATCCCAAGTTATGGATCACCCAATCGTGGTGAAACAATCATGAACACTTGGTCACCAACTGATAATTACGAGGCTTTATGTTGAATATCAGCATAATAGTTATATTGGATTTTTTTCATCCACATCGAGTAATGAATTAATTGAATCTATTCTTTCATCTATTTGACCAATCTTCTTCTATCCAGGGAACATTCAAAAATATCTAACCAACACAACATAGACATACAGGGCTAGACATACAAGTCTAGACATACAAGGATTCTAAAGGAGCAATTGTGATCATAGACAGATTCCTTTTTTATATAAACACTCAATTAGCTCCAAATGTTCTTCTCAAGATCCACAAATTTTGAGAACACATGTGCAATGCATATCCTCAAGAAAATATATTACTCCTTCTATCTTGCCATCCATCCAGGGATGATATTCCATACTCAAATGGACATGGGATCATAGTATCTCTTGAAGGCCTCTCCAACAAGGAGTAGATAACTGTAGATTCCAATCAGAGACTATAACATAAAAAACATCATGAAAATGAAAAATCTATTTCATATGTAGGTTTCAAAACACCTCTAATTTCAGTGTATCATGAATAGGTATAATATGATCTGATTTCTTTAGCCTGTCAATCAAATCAAATTCTTCATACTTCTTCATTTAGGAAAATGGAAAGCCAACTACATTATACATGTAGATTTAATCCCACATCTATGTATGGTTTATATATGATGAAGAAAACAATATGGATTAATTTTTTCAACCTTAACCCACTAGAACATATAAAAACAAGAGACATACTTAGTAGAGTCTCTCTCAATCCATTCCCAAAAAACTACCATCATATTTGATAGAACATATTTTTGGTTCTGAGGTCCACAACCCACTATGAAATATGGAAATCAACCAAAAGATTTTTCCTTACTAGAGACAGTACAACAAATGGATTCAAAATCATAGAATGCCCTATATGGATAAGGAGAAATCATTAATAGTCTCCATAAAATATAGAATGTATATATTGATATAGAACTGAAAATTAAGATGTTTTTCTGGAATAATAAATATAAGAAGATGAAATATCTACTAAATAATAGTTAAAGAATCATAGTTTCCGGAATCTCGGAATCCAAAATGAATCTTTTCAAAGAGAACGATCATGTTCCACTCTTCTAACGATTAATTCAATTCCTAGGTCAGATATTTCAAGATCAATGAATTTTAAATGAAATATCCTTCATTATGGAAAATGTTATTTCAATATCAAATGATTGTAGGTATTCATCCCAAATCGTTTCGAAAAATTCAAATTCTTTAGAGGGATGATATAACATAAGATCATGTTTCTATAAAATATGAAAAAGATTTTACATAAAGGAAATTCTATTTAATATTATGTGCATTCATAAAAGCTTCATGATCAATGTATTAAGTAATATAATTCATCTCATTTGGCCTAAGATAATGAGATCCATATACAATGTCATGATCTCCTACCTACGAACGAAGCCAAAGCCCATACACAATGCATCATAAAAGACCACACAACCCAAAAAAGATTTTAGAAGACTAAACATTGGTGATGTACTGAAATGAAATTTCAGATCTATAAATGAAAATTGACATTTACCATCTGAATTAAACATTACACCCTTTTGAGTTATTGTAGTCAATTGAGAATCCAACATCGAGAATTCCATAATGTACCATTGATAATAGCCAGCTAAGGTGAAGAAACAAATAATCTTGAAGACCTTTTATGGTTCCTCCTAAGTAATAATATCATTCAACATCTAAGGATAAAATATTATTTCTTTTTCTGATACCATGTTTCCCAATAAAATAACATCCCAGATCCAGAAATCACATAGCAAAGAAATGGAAAAAATGTATGAATTCTCTATAAACTGAGAACTATTTGGATATTATGTCGATGATCCTCATATGACATATATTAAATAATAAATTCATCAACAAAGACTACCAAAATGGTGTTGAGTTACTCATTAAAAAACATTTTCATCTAATCAATGAAAATATTATGAGATTTTTTTAGTTTAATGGGAAAATACTAAAAAATAGGTCATTAAAAGCATTAAAAATATTCTTTTTATGTGCTTGAAATGTGTTAAATACATTAGCATGGGTAAAATCCCGAGTATTTTATCAACATTGAAAAATTATTGATAATGGTGTCCTTTATCATCAACTCAAAAAGCACCGATAAAGGAGTCATTTATCAGAACATTAATTTGATGCTACTAAAATAAAAATTAATCTGTTCTTATAAAATCATTGATAAAGGGTATTTTATCAGTGCTAATAGAAGAACTGATAATGTATACAATTATCTGTATTTATGAAATCAATGGCAATGAAAATTTTAGCAACACTTCTATACATTCTAATAATATATACCATTATCAGTGATTTTAAAATTGCTGATTAATGTTGACATTATCAGTGATTTCAAAAGCACTAATAAAGGGCTATTCAACAGTGTGTTGTATAACCACACAGTATCACCACTATAGTGTGCTATAAAAGCAGACCAAAACAGTAGAATCAAACTAGATATCAACAAAAATATGTCAAAATGTATGATATAAATGAAATGTAAATTTTAATATAAATAATATAAAAAACACATTATTATAAAAATTAAAATCTTTTGATTATACAATTTCATAAATAAAAATTATTATGAACATTAAAAAAAATCAATGTACCATTATCATTTATTACATACTAGAATCATTTTATTTCTGATAAAATCACACTAGTTGACCAAATGAACTCAAATAAAAAAGAAAACCATTATTATGATAGTAATAATATAAAGAAATAAATTAACAAAAGCTGTTAATTTTAGTATCATTATTGTAATTTTTTCAATAAAAAGACGCACATAGAGTCATATCAGAAACATCATGAATAAGATTAAGGTGAATGATATTCAATAATTTCTCAAATGACTTTTGTATCATTTTCCTAAATTATCAAAACAATATAAATGTGTTTTCAATGGTTTGATTAGGTCATTTTTATTTCTTATTAAAAAGTACTTTTATAATAGAATCACACAATATTGAGTCATTCAGATCTCATTGTGCATCATTTTGATTTTATATAGATTCCTACACATCAAAAATGGAAATTGAATCATTTTCTAAAATAATACTGAAATTATGTGCATGTTTCATCGGTTTTCAGTGAGGGGAACTTTTTTTAATATAAATGTCAATTTTCCACAAATAACAGACAATTTGAGTCATACTGGTCACATCTTGTATCCTAATGAGTTGAATCTAATTCATAATATCCAATAATGACATATCTATCTTTTTTGTAATTTATCCTAATAATAAGAATGTATTTTTCTCATTTTTTATTAGGACAGTTGCCCATTTTACAAAAATCTATGATAATTTTATATAAAAATAAGGACATTAAGTCAAAAAGGTCATACAGTATGTAATATTGATATGGATATACATTCTAAATTCCTCAAATGACATATTTATAATTTTACAAATTTATCAAAACAATCTGATGGTGTTTTCATTGTTTTTAGTATTTCATGTGTATTTTTTTACTGAAATGGCATTTTAAAATCGAAACCTGCAATTTCACTCATAACAATCACATTAAATATCAAATTGAGGGAAATTAGATATTTATACATTTGAATTGATTGATGGATTTTTTTTTCCTAATTTATTTAACCAATTTGAATGTGTTTTACATGTTTTTTGTATGTCAGTTGGACATTTTTAAAGAAAAAATCTCAGTTTTAAATATAAACACGCACTTGAAGTCATATCGGTCACACCATGCATCATACTGTTGTGAGGATAATTCATGAATGTCTCATATTACATAGGAATCATTTTTCTAATTTATAAAACAATATGAATGTTTCTATTTAGTTTTATGTAGGTAAGATTTTTTTTAATAAAATTGTTGTAAATTTAAATAAACATATTCCCTTGGAGTAATATTGGTCACACCATGCATCGAATTGTAGTGCGGATAATTCCAAAACATCTCAAATGACATGTGGATAATTGTTCTATAATATATATATAATATGATTTTTTTTTCTTGTTTTAATGTATTAGCTATTTCTTTTTTACTAAAATGACATTTTAATATTCAAAAATGGAATTTTACTCACACTAATCATATTGTGTATCATAATTAGGTGAACCTAATTACTAAACATAAAACATGAAAAGTGGATCATTATCCTAGTGTATTTAATCAATTTGAATGAGTGTTTTTGGTTTTATGTTTTTCAGTTTTCCATTATACTAAAATTGATGTCCATTTTAAATAAAAACACTCTTTTTCAGTCATATCAGTCACACCATGCATCAGATTGAGGTATTTATGATTCATTCATGTATCAAATATAATATGGACCATTTTCATAATTTATCAAATCAATCAGAATGTGTTTTTTTGGTTTTGAGTAGGTTAGGGTTTTTTACAAAAATTTTGTCATTTTTAAATAAAGATTCGCGTAGATTCATACCAGATATCCATGCATCATATTGATGTGTCGATTATTCTTACACCTTCCAAACCAGTTAATGATGTTTTTCCCATATGTTTGAATACAATTTTAAAATGTATTCTATGTTTTTATTATGTTACACATCATTTTTTCAAAAACAATGTCATTTTAATCCGGAAACACAAACATTGCTTCAAACGGATCACATCTTGTCTTGGTTAGATGTGAGACCGATTCCAACATGTCACAATGGATTTATGAATCGATTCCAAAAAATATCAAGAAATATGAGAACGTTTTATCTATTTTATGTGACTAAAACATTTCAATTTCAAATGCCTATTTTAAACTGATAACAGACACATTGACTTAGTTGTATTTTTTTCTAGAATTAATGACAATTTTAAATATAAATAAGTACATGTAGTCAAAATTATCATATAATGCGTTATACTGTCATGAAACTAATTCCTATAGGTCCCCATGTCTCAAAAAAATACTATCATTCAATGTCACCATGATTTCCATTGAAATTCATTGTTTAACATTCAACACTACAAGTGTAGATTTGAAAAAACTACATCAACTAAAAAATAAAAGATTCCACATGTTTAATAATACAATTATTATGTGATTAGTAAAAAAAATAAAATTAAACATTAATATGAAACAATACATTAACACAATGGAAATTGATTTTACTGTGAAAATATCAGCAATTCCTCTGTAATTGATAATAAGAAGTGGTGTTTCACTTCCTACAAATTAAGTGGATGGAATATGAAGGAAAGATATAAATGTAAACACAAGAGGTGTGAATGTTTTTGAGGGAGCAGAAGTATATGGATGTTTTCCTATATAATGGCATGAATGTTGGATACCCAACTCGACCAAAATAATCCACATGTAGAAGAAAACAATTATTATGTGAATAAAACTAAATAAAATTAAACATAAATATGAAACAAATCATTCATTTTATGGAAAATGATTTTATTTTTGAAACATCTAGATTATCTCTATAATTATAAGAGTTGGGGGTGTGGATCTTCCAAAAAATACAGTGGAGGGAACATGAATGAAAGTGATGTGTGTAATAATACATGGGTTAAAAGAATTTTTGGGAGAACAAGTATGTGGATGTTATGGTGCAGAATGGACTGAATGATGGATAGAGCACCCCAACTCAACAAATGTATCCACCTGTATATGATAACATTTTTTATGTTAATAATACTAAAAATTAATAAATTAAACATAAATATGAAAAAATATATTAATTACATGGAAAAGAATTTTACTGTTAAAAGAACAATATTATATCTTAAATGGAGTAGAGGCATCATTATTTGTCTTCTTTAAAAAATATTGGATAAAAAATGAAAGAAATAGATAAATGAAATATTGTAGGGGAGAAATGTTTTTAGGGAGAAGATGTATGTTGATGTTTTAGTGCGATCAGGAGCACCTTCAAGTTCCGACCTCCTCTCCCTCATCTCTCATCGCGTTCTTTGCCTCCATTGCCGAATGAGGAGGGTACTAACTATTTGTAATGAAAAAACATAACAACATGGCAAGTAATCTCATGTACATGACGTGTAATTTCTATTTTTTAACTGTCCCTCTGGTGCCCACCTTCCACCGCCTCACTGTTCATCAGTTGGCATGATTACACGACGTCTATTACTAAGTACAAGGCATGTACCATATTTATTCTAGAGGTTACTCCGACTGCCTTAATTTTCACCTTCCGACTGATTACACGAATTGTATTACTAAGTACACAACATGTATTTAGTTTTTACACTCTTAGTCGCCGACAAACCTACACACCCTGTATTATCATCTCACATGGCCAATGTACACGACATGTGGAATAGAACATGGAGTATCCCTGATTAATGAAATTCATCTCCAAATTATCCATCCACGGGTGGTGAAGATAATGGTGAGAAAAACACTGACCACTGAGAATGTACGTCAGTCTCCTGCTCCTCGGTTTTTTCATACACTCGGCCATGCTGTCATAGAACCCATACGAGAGGAACTGATTGACCTCAGAGAACCTTTGTGATTCTACAATCAATACGAATCAGATACTTCTCAAAGGATGGATCGACCTAATGTTCGACCTGCTCAGGCTGAAAAACGTGAGATAGGTCTGAGTGATAATGGCGCAACTGAGATACGTGGTAGATGTCATGCATGGCCAGGTTACTCTATGGTAACTAAAACTCATAGGCAACTGTCCCGGCTCTCTCTAAAATCTCAAACAGACCTACAAACCTCGTTGATAGTTTACCCTGTCTCTTGATCCACCTGTGTCCCATCCTCGGTGAAACACACAAGAAACCCAAGTCCACGAACATGAACTCCATGTGTTTTCTGAGGAATTCAACATATGATTTTTGATGAGACCGTGTAGTAGACATCTTCTTCTGAATGAAATGGACCTGTTCTAAAGTCTCCTTCACAAGACATGGTCGCTGTAAAGCTGCCTCACCTGCCTCCAACCAGTATAAGGGTGATCGCTATGGCCTACCATCTAATACATAGTAAGGATCTATCTCAATTGATTCCAGAAAACAATTATTGTATGAAAACTTTTCCTGGGGTATGTGATTCTCCCAAAACACCCAAAGTCCAGGAAGCATGCACACAACATGTCCTATAACACCTATATTGTATGCTCTGACCAGCCATCAGTCTGAGGGTGGTAAGCTATGCTCAGATGAATCTGTGTACCCAGTTCCCCCTGAAATCTCTTCCTGAAACGAGATGTAAAAGGGGTTTCACTATCTGAAATGACATCACAAGGGACCCCATTAAGATGTACCAACTCTCGGATATACAACATCACGAGATCGTTTACACCGAAGGTCTCCATGATCTAAAAAATGAGCTACCATCATAACTCTATCCAAAACACCTCGTACGACATCGCATCCTCAAGGTGACCTTGGAAACCCGGTCATGAAGTCCATTACGACATCATCCCATTTCCATTCTGAAATGAGTGACTGTTGTAACAGTCTGGTTGGCCTCAGATGCTCTGGTATCACATGCAGTTTGTTGGAACATCTCGTAACAAAACCAACTTATTCTCTTTTCATACATGGCCACCAATACTAACGTATCAGGTCATGGTACATTTTGGAAACTCCATGATACACTGCCGAAGAAGAAGAATGAAATCCATGCATTAATTCTTCATGTATATCCCCTGGAAATCACACTCGTCCATGGATACACAGTACCTCGTCATCACCTATCATCCAACTGTGAGTAGGTTACCCACTTTTCCACTGACTCCCATAGAACTACGCCTTCAGAATCTGATAGTTGTCTCATCCTCAATGTATCCAGGAGGTTAGAAGTCACAACAAATGATGAATGAATGTCTTTACACTAACAATCATGCACCACCAAATTCATCTTAGAAAACAAATCCATAAGCTACCACTCACCATTGGCCTCATGAACTTCCTGTATCTATGTCCTACAACTCAATGCATCAGCTACTACGTTAGCCATACATGTTTTATAGGAAAGCATGAAGTCGATGGACTAAAGGTATTCAACCCACCTTCGCTATCTCAAATTATGGTCATGCTGTGTAAAGATATATTTAAAAACATTGTGTCCATAAACACCACAAAATGTTCTCCCATGAGATAATGTCTCCAACAACGTAACTCCTTAATAGCTGCATCCAACTCGAGATCATGCATCTGGTAATTCCTCTTATGTGCCCTCAATTGCCGAGACTCATATGCAACAACATTATTGCCCTGCATCAACACTGCTCTCAGCACAATACTTGATGCATCATAGTAAACTATATAGATGTTCCCTTGCTCTGGATGTTTCAAGACTATTGCTAATGTCAACCTTCCCTCTAGCTCCCAAATTTCTATCTCTCAAGATTTTGACCAAATGAAATTCAAACCCATCTTAGTAAAACCAATCAACATCATTTCTATGTGAGAGAAGTCATTTCTAAATCTCCTATAGTAATAATCCAGCTTCAAGAAACTCTGTATTTCAAACAAATTCTTAGGTTTCTCCCATGAAACTACTTCTCTCACTTTCTCTGCATCTATCGCAACTCTAACCTATGAAATGATATGAACCAATAAGTGAATCTGGTCCATCAAAAAGATGCACATTGAGAGCTTAACATATAATAGATGCTCTCTTTGTGTACTCAAAATGATTTCAAGATGGGTAGCACAGTCGTGTCGAGTGTGAGAGTTCACCAAGATATCGTCCACAATGACTACAACAAAAGAATCCAGATAAGGGGGGATCACATGATTCAACAGAGCCATGAAAACGGACAGTGCGTTCGTGAGTCCGAAAGGCATCATCGTGTACTCATATAGATCATATCTGCTCTGAAAGGTTGTAAGCGGTATATCCTATTGGTCTAACATGAAACTACTGATATCTGGATCTCAATTCAATCTTCGAGAACACTCGTGATCCTTGAAGATGATAAAAAATATCATCAATCATCGGAAAGGAATATCAGTTCTTGAAAATCAATTGGTTCAGCATTCAATAATCCACACAATGTCTGAGGGTTCTATCCGCCTTCTTCACAAACATGAGAGGAGATCCCCAAAAATATGTACCATGTTCAATGAAATCCTTTTTCCTGAAACTCCTCCTACTATCTCTTGAGCTCCAGCAATTCTGTTGTAGCCATCTTTTAAGGGGGAATGGACACCGGTGCCGCTCCTAGAACAAGATCAATAGAGAAATCCACCTCTTGCTCTAGAGATAGACCTGAAAAGTCACGCGGGGAGACATCCCTAAAACAATTAACCACTGGAAGCAAGTCCATCGGACAAGTTTTTTGATCATCCAGTTATAAACATGCAATTAATTCTATCAGTCCACCTCACCCACAATGCTTGGGTCTAGCTGGGCTCACCTAGACATCCTATTCTCCCTTTTATAAAACTCTCTACCCTCTGGTGACGCGAAAATCACCCTAAGATGATATAAAAATATGAATTCTCGAAAGGCAACCAACGATTCCATCCCATGAATGACGTCATAGCACATCATTTGTAAAAAAATATATTTATTATCTTAATCAAGAAATTGTATACCCTATGTTTGGAAATATCATGATTTCTGAAATCAGTATCACACAAGAAAATCGAAATTTCTGATTTGGAATAACTATCCAATTATCTAGATGATTTATCATATTTTTCCATAATATGGAATGTTTATATACATTCTTAACGGGTGTCCCTTGAAAAAATGAAATATTCCATTTGAAAATCAGAGATGGGAAATAGGTGGAAGTCATCTGTAAACATTCCCCACAAAAATATTTTGACTTTAACAACAACCAAATTTAAATTAGAAATTAAGTCCAACTTTCAAGACACAATGGAAAAGGGGATGATTGTTTGTAGAGACATAAAATTTCGATGTAATTTTTTTTCATAAATGGGAATTTTTTGAGTCCGCAAAAATTGAAAATACATGATTCTGAGTCCTGGAGGGCCTATCGGAATTTCTAAACTTTTGTTCGCGTACACTTAGTAAACTTGTGAGCGCGTTTTTCTAACATTTGAAATGGTGCTCGGAATTAAATTCTGAGTCCACTGTTGATCTTGCATCGCTAGTATTTTCTTGTAGAGAAATTCAACTCGACCATAGAAGGTCAAGGGTGGAAGTTAGTTTTTGGGTTTTTCGTTAATGAAGAAAATAAAAATAAAGTTGTGTGGAATTTATTTTTATTGTATTTGTTAAAACCTCAATGTGGAAGTAGATATGTGGGGACCACAAGACCATAACCTCCCATGAGAGGTTATGGTTTTGGGGACCACCCGAACATAACCTCCCATTTGAGGTTATAGTGGTGGGGACCACCCAATGCCTAAATCTCTCAACCCCCTCATTATGTGTGAGAGAGACTCTTCAACTACCTAATATTCCACCCCTTCCATTAAATTGAGTCATAAAATTGGGCCAATTAATTGAGATAATTAATTGTTCTAACGTGGTCCATTAATTTCACCAACTTGGGTGTGCCAAAATAATTTATTCTTATGTTAATTATGTCGGTACCTCATTCATTTTGTTTGGTGGAATTGATAGAGGAGAACCGTTGGAAGATTACTCTCCATCCACAAAGAACGCTCCTCCGATAAAAAATGATGTCTTCGACTTCTTCCTCAAGGAACCTTCCATTGAAGAACGTCTTCATCTACGACGAACCAACGTACGATCCCGGGATTAGAGGTGTGTGGTGGATGATATGAGTGACGATAACATCAACGTACTTCTCGCGCCAACGTCAACGAACAATCCATGGTTGGGGTTATTTCTTTTTTTTTATCACTTCCCATGTACACACCTTCTATTTCTTTTGGGGGTTGAGAAAAATTATTGTGGGAAGGATAGGATTTGACGTTACTGTTCATCACCTTGATGATTCATATGCTACCACCCTAACATAGAGGGTACGACCCAAACCATCATGGCCCGACCCATCCGCAAACCATGTGGGGTTCTTCACGATGAAGGAGGATGGTAACCATCAATGGTAGGAACATGAGAATGGTGGCCGACACCACCACCCTCCAAGATGAAGGTGAGGCACAAAGGCCACGCCCGGCGGCCCCCACCACCACCCCGTGGCCTCCGCACTGACCGATGCCCCCGCCACCCTATCTGGCTCTACTATGTCCCACAACCGAGGTGCTGCCACGTGGCCAGAATGCCCCCGTGCGGCCATACCACTGTCCCGTGGCCAGACCGCCGCCCCACGGCCGGACCACCAGCCCCACGGACGAGGTGCTGCCCCATTGCCAGACCGCCCCTATATGGCCAAATTGCCACTGCACGGCCGCACCGTCGCACCGCGACCAGACCACGATTCCTGGCTGAGCCTCCCCGCGACCTCACACCCACATGGCACTCTCTGCGGCCCCTCACAACATATTGGTCCGAACTGAATGACGCAGGAAGAACCTAATGGTCCAGGTCGGATTGGCCAGGTAGGACCGGACACGGGCCCACTACAACCCATTTTCTATCTGTTTGCCATAACATTGTCACCATACGACCATTAGAAGAATGGTCAACAGCTTTGGGAACCTTGTAGTGAGTCGGTGACATTGAGTGATACCCCAACTTTGTTTTGGATTGAGAGGGGGAATAGTCAAGTTTAATAGATCACGAATCCAACCAGGCCCCCGAGACTAAATAGATAATAACTCACAGTCCTGGTGTCTGAATGATGCACCTTCTGATGTGTTGAGACCCATTTGATAATGTATAACTTTGTAATATTTCTTCCTGGGACTTTTGGGTAGTTGGTATATCGACCAGTATCTTGTTGAGTGGATCCTTCCGTAGAAGAGCGGGCATACTACGGTAAAATAGTGGATGGCTGAGTCATGATGACAACAAACCATTTCGACTTGGAGTGACTCGACAGGCCTAGTGGGGAGTGACTTGGTGATGTGGTAGACTCACGGTGTGGAGGGCCTTGGTGACAGGGCAGACCCACAATACTCGACAGAAGGAGTTCCTCAGTAGGTAATGAGGGGGAGCGCCTTTAAGACACGGCATACCCATGGTCATGAGCACTTGGGTAACATGGAAGACCTATGGTACTCGACAGGAGGAGTACCAAAACAGTCTAAGGTTAGTCTGAAGAACATCTATGTGACATCGCAAGCCCACTATAGTCGATTGCAGATGAGTTCTCCAACTACAAAGGTGTCCGATGCTGTGACATGGAATGTTACTTGATACTAGCCCTCAAATAAATCATGGTGTGAGGAGAGTCAATACCTCTATGTTTTGTTTATTATTGAGATGGATTACTTGATAACATTGGTATATGTATGGGGATATACCAATGTAAGGTTATCTGTTGATTTCATACCTTGTTATTTATATTTGATGTATTTTGTGAGACCTATGGGGTCTCAAGGACCATATTGAGTATTGTTATACTCACATCTTCACATTCTATGCCTACACCCTGTTGTGTTTGATGTAGACGATGGACAACGCTAACTGAGGATGAGAGTACCAGGATTGGACGGTACCTGGGGGTGGACCTAACGAAATGTCGGTATGTAGAGGAGAAGGGTGGATGGGGAGTTCTAAGGAGGTGATATGTACCTAAACATTAGGTAGGATCTTCAGAGGATGACCCAGATGATGACATTCCTTTTTAATCAGTTGTATTGTTTCACAATTGTACATTTACATTCCTGTTGATCTTATATTCTAGCCCCTTTTACTTACTACACTCACACAGATTACAGTTCATTTTACTTGTGTTTTTATCTTGTTGTGTTCTTGGTTATGTGTGCTTGTAAGTTATAAATGAAATTCCTTCCCAGCATTAGGGAATACACCATCGGTGCTAGTCTCTAGCCCCTGGCCTATGGAAGGCTTGCTTGGGGTAGTCACAACACGGGCCCTGGGGGATGGGTCGTAAAAAATTTGTATTAGAGGATGTTTTTCAACCTTATAACATAGGACTCCAATAATTCTTTTTAGTGGAAATAGATTTATGTTTAGTTAATTAAGTTATCATTTTAGGGAATCCAGTGTTGCTAAAGGAAGCGATGTTTCTATAGACCAGAACCATGACTTCTTTTTTCTGACTCAGTGCACAAAAACATTGATTGCTTGTGTGTTTTCAACAGTTTTATTTGTTATCTATTGAGTCATCTCCCTTGCTATATCATATTAAATGCAGTGCACCTGTTTCTATTCATGTTGCCTTGACGTTGACAGATGTCATGGGTTTCGAAATGTTAACGCCACCACCACCAAAGGACCACCCCAACCAGAGGGAGCAGGAGGACATGGGGGAGTTCCGCTCAAGGTAGTTGAGGCTTACGATCACGACGCTTCGGAGATGATATGAGGTAGGATTTGTGTCTTCTACAGATTAGGTATAGTACTTATAAACATAGGTTATTTCCATTATGTTACATCAATTTCTCATGTTCGGAGCTCGGTGATTCTGATAGAATCATTGGCTTCATACATACGGCTAGATACACTTTTGGGAGCGTGTTCGATGCTTAAGAACTGGTGCTGGAAGAGTGAGCTTACTCTAGGAGGCAGGAGATTCGGTTATGTTCTCCTAGTAGAATCCTTGTGACCTTACGACGTCATCATGGGACAAGGATTACCTTCACTACAGAGAAGGGAGCCTTTGCAGTGCTGAATAGACTTTCTCGAATGAGAGTGCAGCCGATTACACATCAGTTGGCTAGCCAAACACTCGGATCTGTTGATGTGCACTGTCCAAGCTATCCTATAGTGGTGGACCAGTAAACAGATGTCTTCCCTAATGATGCTCTGATATTACCTCCTCACATAGAGGTGGACTTTTACATTGACTAATACCCATGGATGGAAATGTTATCTACAATAGCATATCGGAATGATCCCATAGAGCATCGTGAGGTGCGTGTACAACTAGATGAATTACATGGAATGGGATTCATCCAGCCCAGTGTTTCTCCTTAGGCAGCCCTGATTATGTTCGCCAAGAAGGTGGATGGGATCTTGAGGCTTTGTGTTGACTATCGGCACCTGAACTGGTTGACCATGAAGAACATGTACCCACACCCGTTGGCCTTCAGCTATTAGTAAGGCCATTTTGTGTTATTGGTTACGCCAATCAGCATTAAAAATGCTCCAAATTGTTCTTGGGAATCATGAATATGATCTTTCATCCATACCTTGACCACATTGTAGTTGTCTTCATCGATGACATTCTGATATACTCAACTACTAAGAGGTGCATGCCCATCATTTACAGGTAGTACTGGTCACACTCGGATAGCACAAGCTTTATGGTAAGCTCCTGAATTTCTAGTTTTGGATTTGATAGGTTCACTTTTCAGGACATGACATATTGGAGGCTGGAGTGGTAGTGGATCCAGCTAATATTGAGGTGTAACTTTCATGGGAGCCACCCATGAGTGTGACAGAAGTACGAAATTTCATGGGTTTGGCTGGATACTTCCGGTAGCATGTGCCAGATTTTTTCAGAGTTGTAGCACCACTATTAGTGTTGAAAAAGAAGGGGACACCATTCTCATTGTCAGAGAGGATATATTAGAGTTTTCAAGAGCTGAGGTAGAGGCTAACTAGTTCCCCCCCATCTTGAGGCTACCGGAGAATGGCGTAGGGTACGTAGTTTACTACGACACTTCAGGGACTGGGCTCGTATGTGTCCTGATGCAGGAGCCAGCAGTGATCACATATAGTTCTCAACAGCTGCGACAACATGAGCATAACTCTGAAACCCATGAATTGGAGTCAGTAGTAGTGGTCTTTGCCTTGAATATGTGGCGACACTCTTTGATTGGAGAACATTTTATAGTGTACCTTTATCGCAAGAGTCTCAGGTATAATATTTTCTAATAAGGACTCGGAGGTGAGACAACGACATTGTCTTGAGATCCTCCAAGACTATGACTTTGATATTTTGTATACTAATATGAAGGGGAACGGTGTAGCAGATGCACTCAGCAGGAGATCTCGTATTCAACTTCTAGGAGAGGTGACTAAGTTGCTGGATTCATTACAGATATCTTTTGTCGATTGATATGTGGTAGATTTTCTATAGTCTTCTACAGTCACTCCCCCACTTCTTCAGTATGTTATGGAGGTGCAACGTGAGGATGTTGATAGAGAGACTCGACACGAATTGATATCCACAGAGTAGGCACCAAATGTATTTTTTGAAGGGGGGAGCATGTCATCCTCTTCAGAGGAAGTACGAAGGTATCTGTGTTACTTTAGGTGGAAGTGTTGAGGAAGTTCCACACATTCCCTTTAGTGGAACATCCAGGAGTGTTGAAGATGTACTAGGAACTCTTACAACAGAACCGGTGGCAAATAATGTTGAAAGAAGTTGTAGAGTTTATTTCACGATGCCTCACTTGTTAGCAAGTGAAGGAGGAGCATCAGGGACAAGAAATCGTGGTTCATCCTTTAGAGGACCTAGAGTGGAAGTGATATGGGATATCTATAGACTTTTTGAAGAGACGTCCATGTACATCCAGGGGTCATGAATTGATTTGGGTCATCATCAAACGAATCACCATGTCGGACCACTTCTTACCGATCAGAGATAAGGGTTTATTATATAGGGCATGGGACGCCTCAATGTGCAGCAGATTGTGTGGTTACATGGATTACCCCCTACAATTTTATCTTATCGTGATGCATGTTTTACGTCCCATCTATGGAAGGGGATATAGGTGGCTTTCGAGATGCAATTTCTATTGAGCACCGCCTTCTATCCTCAGACAGATTTTCAGACTGAGCGGCCATTCAGACACTCAATGATATTGAGTGGGCTTGTGTCCATGACTTTGGTCATATCTAGGAGGATCACTTGCCTTTGGTGGAGTTTTCATACAACAACATCATTCATCCCACCATTAGGACGACCCCATTTGAGGCGTTTTATGGGAGACTTTCCAGATCACCTTTGTTATGGACTAACCCTGGGTTGTTAGCACTAGTGGTATCAGATATGATATGATTGACCATAATGTTGTTACAGATCATCCAGGAGCATATTAAGACTGCACAGAGAAAAAATAAGTCATATGCCAACATGAGATGGAGAACTATGTAGTTCAAGAATTACAACCATGTCTTTTTTCGGGTCTCACCTCGAAGAGGTCTACAGAGATTAGGTCGTGGAAGAAAGTTATCTATAAGATTCAATGGACCTTTTTAGGTCCTCGGCAGAGTTGGTGAGGTGGAATACTTCTAATCTATTCCACCTCAGTTGCACCAGGTTCATGACACCTTCCACATGTCCTAGCTGAGGGGATATGTGCACGACCCTTCTAACATCGTCCACCATGGCGAGATGGATGCCGATGAAGGTGCAACTTTTACAGAGGTTCTTGTAGAGATTTTTCATCAACATGAGCGGGTCCTTCATGGATGTTAAATACCTCTGGAGCACATTTTCTAGCAAATTAGGAACCTCCAGGACAAGACATTGGATCGGGAGGCTCAGTTGCGTAATTAATACCCCCACTTGTTCCCATTTTTTGAGTTGTGGCTTATGAGGACGTAAATCATTGAGGTGGGGAAAATGTAAAGACCTGTAAATTCTATGTATTTTTAAATAAATGGTAATTTTACAAGTCCACTAAAATTAGCGGCACGTGATTTCGTGGCACTGAGTGCTCGGAATTAATTTCAAATCTGTTGTTCATGTACATTCAGTAAATCTGCGATCATGTTTTTATAAATTATGAACCTTTGATTGTAATGGAAATTTGAGGGCACCGTAGTACGTGCAGTGTCTGTATTCGATTAAAGATACATTCACATTGATAACAGTTGGTCGGGGGTGGAAGTTATTTTTTGGGTTTATTGTGAATGAATAAAATAAAAATAATGTTGTGTAGATTTTATTTTAATTTAAATTGTAAAAACCACCTCGAGGATTATGAGAAATGTGGAACACTAGACCATAACCTCCCATGAGAGGTTATGGTGGGGGGGGGGACCACCCAAACATAACCTCCAATGAGATGTTATAGTGGTGGGGACCACCATAGTTCTAAAAATCTCAACTCCCTCATTAAATGTGGGAGAGCATCTTCAACTCCCCAATATTCCACCCCTCCCATTAAATTGAGCAATTAAATTGGGACAATTAATTGAGATAATTGATTGTGCCAATGTGGTACATTAATTACACAATCATAGGTGTGCCAACATAATTTATTCTTATGCTAATTATGTTGGCACCACTTTCATTTTGTTGGGTGGAATTGAGATAGGAGAACCCTGGGAGGATTACACATCATGCACAAAGAACACTCCTCCAATGAAGAATTCCCCTTCGGATTCTTCCTCGGGACACCCTCAAATTAGTAATGTCTTCGTCTACAACGAACTGATGCATGATCCTGGGATTTGAGGTGTGTGGCATACGAGACGAACATCGGCAACTATAACTTCTTTCTCACACCAAGGTCAATGAACAATCCGAGGTAGTGATTTATTTCTATTTTTTATCACTTCACTTGTAAACCCCTTATATTTCTTTTTCGGGTTGGGAACAATATTTTCAGGTGGATATGATTTGTCATTCATGTACATGTTCTTGATGAGCCATATTATACAACCCTAATGTGGAGGTTGTGGGCCAAAACAACATGGCCCGACCCTGCTGCAAACCATGTGGTGTTATTCTCGATCGAGGAGGATGGCAACCATCCATGGTTGGAGAATTAGAACAATAGTCAGCACCACCACCGGCTGCGTCGATGGAAAAGGCGCAACAGTGCCACCCCGCGGCCTCCATGCAGACCACGACCACCCTTTCCATCTACTGCTCCGCACAGCCCCGCAACCGCAGTGATGCCCTTTGTCTGAGGCACCCCATGGAGGGACGGCCCCCTCACGTCCTGACCTCCACCACGCTACCAGACCTCCACCTCGTGGCCATACCGACCCCGCGTGGAAGGACCGCCTCCCTGCAGCCAGATTGCCCCCGCGTGGCCGGCCCACCGCCCCGCGGCCCGACCACCCTCTAGACACTCTCGGCGGCACCTTGCAGCTGGCCGGACCAGACCCAGTGAGCCGAGAAGAACCCAATGGGCTAGACCAGACCGAATGGGTCGGCCCAGGCATGGTCGGTCCCACTGGGTCGTACCGGACCTGGGCCCACTATGACCCATTTGCATTCGTTTGGAAATAACATTGGCACAGGAAGTCTGTTAGACGAACTGTAAGTGGCATTGGGATCCATGATGTGAGTCATTCCCATTACGTGATACCACACTATGTTTTGGATTGATATGTGGAATGGTCAGGCTGGATTGAGCACTAAACCAAACAGGCCCCCGAGACTAAAAGACTAATAACTCACGTATCGTTCATCCGAATGAAGTGCCGTCGGATGCATTGAGACACATATGATGTGGCATAACATTGAGAAAATTCAAATTGGGACTTCATGGTAGTTGATTTATTGACCAGTAACATGTCGAGAGGATCCTTCCAGAGAAGAGAAATCATTGTGTGGGATCCCAGTGGCTGGCCGAGACTTGACGACTGCAGACCCTTTCGACTCAGAGTGACTCGACATTCCCAACAAGGATTGCCTTGTTGAAACGGCATACCCATGGTGGGGAGAGCCTTTGTGACACGACAAGGCAATGATAATTGATAGGAGGTTTACCTCTACAGGCCATGAGGTGGAGTGCCGTCGTGACGCGGCTGACCCACATTGGGGAGCACCTTGGCGACATAACAGACCCAAGGTACTCGACATGAGGAGTACCTCAGTAGTCTGAGAATAGTGGGAAGCACCAATGTGTGACTCGGTAGGCCCACAATACTCGATAGAGGAGGAGGTATCCAGTATCCTAGGTGTTCGACGTTATAAATGGGAATGTTACTTGATACAACCACTAGAATAAATTATAGTGTGAGCTGAGTTAGTAACTCTATGTTCCCCTCATAATTGAGATGGATTACTTGATAACATAGGTATATATATGGGGATATACCTAAGTAAGGTTATATGTTGATTTCATACTTTGTGATTTTCCTTGAGGGGTTTTCTGAGACATAGGGGGTTTGAGGTTCCCCATTGAGTATCGTTATACTCACCATTGCAAGAGATATTCATGCACCTTGTTGTGTTGGATGTAGACGATGGACAAAACTGACTGAGGCTGAGTGTACCAGGACTGGATCGTACCATGAAGTGGACCATACGACATGTTGGTATATAGAGGATATAGGTAGATGTGGAGTGCTGAGGAGGCGATAGGTAATATCCTTTCACGTAGGAACTTCATAGGATGACCTAGTAGATGACAATAAATTTTCTTCAATTTTATTTTATCACAATTTTACTTGTACATTCCATGTGGGCATGTATTCTGGACACTTTTACTTACTTCACTCACTATGTTTATAGTTCAGTTTAATTTTCTTCCTACCTTGTTGTGTGCTTGGTTACGTGTTCCTACATGTTATAAAGGAAATGACTTCCCAGTTTTAGGGAATACACCATCAGTTCTTGTCGCCAGCCCCAGGCCTATGGAAGGTGGGCTTGGGGTAGTTACGACACGGGCCACGACGGATGGGTCGTGGCAGTGTCCCCCCCACATCTCAACCCACTGGTAGGGGTAACACATTGAGAGAATGTATCTTTAATATTTATCTTAAATGAGACTGAAAATTGGTTTTAGAAGTTAAATCATCTAAAGAAGTATATTATAATTCATTGTTGATTAAAAAAATTACATATGAAATAAGAATTTGTAATTTTCAATTTCAAAAAATCAATAAGAATTTGAAATTATTAATTATAGTTGACTGTTTTTTATTTTGGATTATTGATAATGTTTTTATATTAGGTTTTTATAGATTGGTCCTTATTAAACAACACAAGGGATTAAACTAGACTCTCTTATGGTAACATTCCACAATACTCAAAGAATAGTATATAATTTTATAAAATGTTTTCATAAGAAATTAACATTATAAATCTTGTATGTGTCCAAGAGTATAGAATTTAATAACACTGAACTCCTCTCCAAGGAAAATTTTATTTGTGAAGCATAATAAAGAAAATTACATGTTGGTGCATGAGATTAAGTAATGTACCATAGGTTTTGAATGTTTTGATTTGTCGATGTAGTTTAAGGGGGAGTGGAAAAAGAGGTTCACTTATGCGATAGATCGTGAATGAGGAAATTAAATGTGTTCCCTTAGTGTTGAATTAATAAGCCCAAGAAGTTTTTATCAGTACATTCCAAAAGGTTCTAATAATATGAGTATTATCAGTGTGAAATTAATAACCGCAAAAATGATAGGTTTTATCAATGCTAAATTTTGTGTTGAAAAACCCTGTCCTTATCTCCGCTAAAATTATAGTACCTAATAACAATATTTAGTTCCAAAAATATTATAACTATGAAATTTATTTGTTTGATGAGAATATTTAATTTTAGAGATCATAAAAAATCTATTTAGAATGAAATAATCAATTATTAAATGAATATATTTTAAAAATAATTTCATTATTAAAAATATAAAAATAATTAACGTTATTGTTTAATATACAATATTAAATGATTTATTTTAAAAAAAGGTGTGAAATTGAATAATTAATAATTAATTGACTCAAAAATTATGAAAAATGGTTATGCAATATAAATTGTATAAGTCATTTAAAAGAATATTTAAAATTAATATATATTAAAATTAATATGAATATATAGTGAAAATAATAAAACAAAATAAATAAGAAAAAAAATGAATTTACTGATTAATTACATGAACTACAAACATGTATATAAAATTTATGAAAATCTAATAAAATGATTTAAATAAATTAATTAAATGGATTTCAAAAATTTTAAAAATATTACAAATTCATAAATAAAATTGATTGAGAATTTATAATTTAAATTAAAAACAAGTTGATAATATTTAGAAAATAAAATTATTATTTAAAATTTTAATGATTGATTGAAGTAATTTTATACACATACATAAAATGAGAAGAATCATAATAAATACATTTAAATAGATTAATTATATAACTTTATAACATTATAATTTAATTAGACCTTAATAAATGATATTAAATACGTTCCAATAATAAAAATAAAAACACTAAAAATTATATTTAATGTAAATCTATAAGAATAATTACATTAATTACATACACAGAATAATTGGGGTGAAAATCATGACATACCCCTTGGGAGATTTATGTCGCATTCAGTGACTCGGGAAGATGGTGACATGGGAATGATTCAGGCATGTGGTGATGTAGGTTTGATGCAGGCCTGGTGACATAGATAGGATGATGCATGTATGATGATACAATGAACCTTCATGCCATTTTCTTGGGACCCTTGGCCTCGGACCTACGGGCTATGTTATTTATCCATCACTACACATATATAAAGAGGATTTTATAATCATTAAGAAGAAAAAAATCATTAAAGTTGAATAAAAATGATTAAATAGAATATATATATATATATATTAGGTATTATATGGTAAAAATACACCAAAACACCCATAGACACCTCACCCTCATGAAAATGATCTTGCCAAAGCCCCTCAAGGGATAACCCACCAAAATTCAATAGCCCCATAAACAACTTTTTTATATATATTTTCCCTCAGACTCATATAACATTTTCCAAGACAACCACGCCCCTAGGACCCAACATTATCATTCATCTCTATTGGATTTATCAAAATAGATTGGGCCTTCTGTATAGAACAATGATGGATAGGCCGCGACTATTCCATGTGAATTTATTATCCCACAGAACGTCAAGGATAATTTCTATAAACGGTCATCAGACCACCACCCTCACCACCAATATCATGTTTGCTGATCTCAATCACTGGTCAACTATTTAAAAAAAATCATCAATCTGCGTTTTATAGATATGTCTACCTTGCATCGATAGTTGTCACTCGACTCCTGCAACGCAGACAATGTCGTCGCGTGAATCCATCACTGGCGTTTGAGAACAGCTGTAATCACTATTTTTTCCAAAAGAATTCTATGTCCACAACATTAGTTATTATTAGTTTTCGGCACTCATACATCCACAATTCTACTATCCCATGTGATTGATTCAATCCCAATAAAAAGTCGCTCCAGACCCATAGTGATCCATGTGTCAATGACACTATCCCACTCTTGGTGTCTTTCAATGGAATGCACTGCCTATAATGATAATCATGACCTTCAACAGCCCCATCTATCATTACCTATCACCGTGAAGCACATTCCCATCATTTACATTGGTTTAAAAAAACTAAATGGTGTTTGGGATGGTGTACGTTGGGGTTCAATTTCACAGAAAATAGTTGGGATTGGAGATAGTCTAATAGTAATCAATTCTACTGAATTAAAACATACATAAAATATTGTAATATAATAAATAAATATTGATTAAATATTAATAACAAAAAATAAAAACATATTTAAAATTTTTAAGTTTAGTAAATAAATATGTATACATATAAAAATTTAAAAAATATAAAAATATTGATAATTATAAAATATCAAAAATGAAAAAAAAATCTCAGAAATCATATTAAAAATGAATAAATTAATTGAAATATATTTCAAAAGAAATTAAAAAAATATTTAATAATAATAATAACATAAATTGAAAACATATAATATTGAATAAAATTATTAAATAAATATTACTCTTACTGCTAAGTATTGAATTATGCACTATTTTAATTGTATATATAAAATACAATCTGTTATTAACCTTTATAACTTTTTATAATGTTTTAAATGTCATTATTTAAGTAAATATTTACATATTTAATCATGTTTAAATAAATAACATAATTGGATATATTACCAAAATATTAATGAAATATATAATAAAGAGAAATAAATTATATAAAATACTTCAAATAGGGAACTATTTAAAAAAATATAAAATCAATAATAAAAAATATACATACACATATACATACACAATATATGCATACACATTTAGAAAACACATAAACATAGATAAACACCTACGAATAAGCACAAAAAAACACATAGATATAATTACATATGAATTCGTGCACATAAATTCATATTTAAACAAACACATATATACATACACAGACAACATAAACAAATACATATACACATACTCATACTCATACACATACACATACACAACCATACATTTACATCCATGTGCATGAACATGCATACACATCTATTCATATGACTTTACACATAAATACAACATTAACATACCCATGTACACATACGCATGATCATACACATGTACACAGACATAAACATGTACATTCACACATACACACATTCAGACATACATAAAATACAAATATATACTTAAACATATCCATACATATACACGTACACATAGAAACACAATCACATGAACATTAAAAAACACATTCACATGCACCTACACACATACGTTCATAAATGCACCTACATATACAAAAAATAAAAAATTATAAATACGTACACATACAATTACACATACACAATCACAGACATGTTTATATATATTTATATATTCATGAATTTTTATGTACACATACATGAACATTTGCACATATGTATAACATATACAAAAAATTACATACAAGCCTATGCACGTATAAAGACTCAAATATACAATCCGTAAATGTACTTAAACACATAAACACACATAAAACGAAATTTTAATTCACCAACAACACATAAATAAACAGACACATATAGACACATATATACAAATAAAAATACATATATTGTTTAAATATTTAATTTTAATATAAATATAAAAATTCAAATAATAATCACATATTTAAATAAACACATTCATTTATATGTCATAATATTCTTTTAATAAAAAATAAATAAATCATAATTATATTAATTATATAAACATTTTTTATTTAAAATATATAGATAAGTTATTAATAATTTTCATTCACTAATATAAATCTTATTATTTTTTAAATTTTAAATTTCAAAAATAGGATTTATTATTTATTAATTTTTATATAAACCATTTATATTTATTATATTTACATATATATACATTTTGAAATATAAATATTAGTTACAAGTATATAAGATTATATATATATATATATATTTAACTTATTAAATGTGTCATTTTGAAACCCTAAACCAAAAATTGATCATAATGGTAGGAATTTTATTAGTGATAGAAAAAACCACAAAAAGGGGAAAACTTTTATTTGTGTTTTTGTAGCTACTTCATTGAATATTACATGATATGAAATAGTGTAACGTGAATATAAAAATTAGTGACTTTCTAATGGATGAAATTTTAAATTTAGTGGCATAATACAATGAAATTAGAATTATCAATTAGTATTAAATTAATGATTCAATGAGTTGTAATTGGATAAAAAAATAAAATATGATAGTACATTTTTTTAATCCCTGTGGTAAAAATACATTACATTCAGCAGTCAGTTTTTCATGTTTGATAATTCAACATCTGAAATTGTTTGTCCAGTGTTTCGTGTTGGGAGAGAGGTAACATTTTCCTCATTACCCCTTTTGTCTAATACATTAGTAGTCATTTCACATTCAGAATCATCTTTTGAAACATTCAGCATCTGTTTTATTCACCAGAGAGATGGGAGCCTTTGCAGTGCAGGATGGGCTTACCCGGGAGAGAGTACATCCAATTACACTTCAGTTGGCTAGCCTTACCCTCAGAGCTGTTGATGTGGGCAGTTCGAGCTATCATGTATTGGTGGAAAAGTACACATATGTCTTCCCTAATGATGCTATAGGTCTACCTCCACACAAATAGGTGTAATTTAACATTGAATTATACCTAGGAACGACAACGATATCTACACCATCATATCCGATGGCTCCTGCGGATCTTCTTGAGATGAGGGTCCATCTAGAGGACTTGCATGGAAAGGGATTCATCCAGCCTAGTGTTTCTCCTTAGGCAGACCCAATTTGGTTCGCCATGAAGGTGGATGGGAGCTTGAGGCTTCGTCTTGACAATCGACACCTGGACCAGTTGACCATGAAGAACAATACCCACTCACGATGGCTTTCAGCTCTCGGTATGGCCATTATGAGTTCTTTCTTATGCCATTAGCTGTGTCTAATGATCCAGCAGTGTTCTTGGGACTCATGAACATGATCTTTAAGCCATACCTTGATCACATTGTAGTGTCTTCATCAATGACATTCTGATCTACTCAACTACATAGGAGGTGCATGCCTATCATTTTCAGGTTGTACTGAACACACTATAAGAGAACCATCTTTATGGTAAGCTCGCGATGTGCCAGTTATAGATTTGAGAGGTTGTATTTCTATGAAATTTAATATTTGAGGATGAAGTTATAGTGGATCCAGTGAATATTGAGGTG
Source organism: Viscum album (assembly GCA_963277665.1). Lineage (NCBI taxonomy): Eukaryota > Viridiplantae > Streptophyta > Magnoliopsida > Santalales > Viscaceae > Viscum > Viscum album. Next base: position 352,064,238 of record OY728152.1, on the reverse strand, counting down.
GTACCTTCATGGGATCCACCCAGGTGTGTGACAGAGGTACGATATTTCATGGGTTTGACTGGATACTTCTGGTGGTTTGTGTTAGATTTCTCTAGAGTTGCAGCACCACTATTAGCGTTGACAAGGAAGGGGATACCCTTCATGTGGTCAGATATATTTTAACAGAGTTTTCAATATATGAGGTAGAGTCTAACTAGTGCCCCTCTATTTTGAGGCAACCAGAGGGGTACGTAGTTTACTGCGACGTAGTAGGGACCAGGCTCAGATGTGTCCTGATGCAAGAGTGAGCAGTGATCACATATGATTGTCAACAATAGAGACATCATGAGAAGAATTACGCTACCCATTTCCAGGAGTTAGCATTTGTGGACTTTTCCTTGAATATGTGGCGGCACTATCTGATTTTTGAATGTTTTATAGTCTACTCTGATCGCATGAGTCTCAGGTATAATCTTTTCCAGAAGGAATGGAATGTGCGACAACGAAGTTGGCCTGAGTTCCTCCAGGACTATGACTTTGATATATATTATACTTATAGGATGTGGAACGTTGTAGCAGATGCACTCAGCAAGAGGTCTGGTATACAACTTCTAGGTGAGGTGACTAAGCAGATGGCTGCGTTATAGATATATTTTTTTGGATAGAGATGGGGCAGATTTTCTAGGTATCATATCGTAACTCCCCCACTTATTTAGTTAGTTAGAGAGGCATAGCGTGGGGATGCTGACTACGAGGCTCGACATGCAAAGATATCCATAGGGAAGGCACCTGATGGATTTTTTTGAAGGTGGGGATCACGTCATCCAATTCTGAGGATGTACCATGATACCAGTGTCACTTTAGGATGAAGTGTTTATGGAGTTACGCACGTCCCCTCTATTGGAACATCCTGGAGTGGCGAATATGTACCATGATCTCTTACAATAACACCGGTGGTCGGGAAACGAAGAAAGAAGTTGCAGAGTTTGTTTATTGGTGCCTCACTTGATAGAATGTGAATGTGGAGCATCAGGTACCATCAGTCTTGGTTCATCCATTAGATATCCTAGAGTGGCAGTGGAATGGGATATCCACAGACATTGTGACAATACATCCACGTACATCCAAGGGTCCTGACTTTATTTGGGTGATCATCTACCGACCAGACATGTCGGGCCGCTACCTACCGATCAGAGAGTAGGGTTAAATATAGATCATGGGATGCCTCTATGTGCTGGAGATTGTGTGGTTACATGTATTACCTTCAATTATTTTCTCTGATTGTGATTCACATTTTACTTCCCAACTGTGGAATTGGATGCATGAGCCTTTCGAGGGGAAGTTTCATTTGAGCACCGCCTTTCATCATTAGACAGATTATCAGACTAAGCAAACCATTAAGACCCTCTTTGATATGCAGTGTTCTTGGGTCCTTGACTTTGGATGCACCTGGGAGGATGACTAGAATATGGTATATTTTTTATACAAAAACAGCTATCAATACACCATTTGGATGATGCCTTTTGAGGCATTGTACGGGTGACATTCTAGATCACCTTTGTGCTGGACTGACCTTGGGTAGTTAGCACTAGTTGGACCAGAGATGATACAGGCTACCATAGAGATGTTTCAGATCATCAAGGAGCATAGTAAGACTGCACATAGCAAGCAGACATCATATGCCCATAGGAGACAGAGACCTAGGGAGTTTGAGGATGGAGACCATGTCTTTCTATGGGTCTAACCCCAATGAGGTTTATGGTGATTAGGCTGAGGCGAAAAGTTATCTTCAAGATTCAATGGACCTTTTTAGGTCCTATGCAGAGTAGGTGAGGTGTCATACTGCTAAGCTACTCCACCACAGTTGCAACGAGTGCATGACTCTTTCCACGTGTCCTAGATAAGGAGATACTTGAAAGAACATTCTCACATCATCCACCATTGCAAGATGGGTGTTGAAGAAGGGGAGACTTTTACAGAGGTTCTAGTATAGATTTATGATCGACATGAGCGGGTCCTTCATGGACGGTCGATACCTCTGGTGCGCATTCACTAGAAGCACATGAACCTCAGGACACCACATCGTAGTGGGAGGCTCAGATGCATTCTTAGTACCCCGACTTCTTCCCTTACTTTGAGTTGTGGCTTATGAGGACATAAATCCTTGAGGTGTGGAGAATGTAATGTCCTAGAATTTACATGAATTTTTTTTAAAAAAATGGAAATTTTACAAGTCTGCTAAAATTGACGGCATGTGATTCCGAGGCTCGCAGTGCCGGGAATGAATTTCTATTCTCTCGTTAGTGTATGTTAAGTAAACGTGTGAGTGAGTTTTTCTAAATTATGAACCGATGCACGAAATTGAAATAGGAGGGAACCATTGAACCTGCAGTGCCAGTATTTTTATAATGAGACATTCACTTTGATGACAGTTGGTCAATGGTGGAATTTAGTTTTTGGGTTTTTTTGTGAATGAATAAAATAAAAATAATGTTCGGTAGATTTTATTTTTAATTCATTTGGTAAATCCTCTAAGTGGATGTTGAGAATTCGGGATCACCAGAGCATAACCTCCCTTAAGAGGTTATAGTGGAGGGGACCGCCCGAATATAACCTCCCACGAGAGGTTATCGTGATGGGGACCACCGGTGTCTTACACATCTCAAGTCCCTCATTAAATGGGGGAGCACATCTTCAACTCCTCAATAATCTACCCCTCCCATTAAATTGATCCATTAAAATGGTCCAATTAATTGAGCTAATTAATAGTGAAAAATAGGTACATTGATTACACTATCTTAGGTGTTCCAACATAATTTTTTCTTAAGTTAATTATGTTGAAACCACTTTCCTTTTGTTTGGTGGAATTGGGATAGGGGAACCATTAGAGGATTACACATCATCCACAAAGAACGATCCTCCAATGAAGAACATTGAATTTGAATTTTTCCTTAGGAAACCCTCCAACGAGGAACGTCTTCATCTAAAATGTTCCGACAAATGATCCTGAGATTGGAGGTTCGTGGCATACGAGATGAACGACGAAAACGTCAACTTCCTTCCCAAGCCTAGGTCAATGAACAAACCATAGTAGGTGTTATTTATATTTTTTTATCACTTCAATTGTACACACCTTCAAATTCATTGGTAGGTCATGAACAATCATTGCAGGAGGATATGATTTGATGTTCATGTTCCTGTTCTTGATGAGCCATGTTGTACCACCATAACGCGGAGGGTATGGGCCAAACCAACATGGCCCAACCCTGCCGCAAACCTTGTGGTGTTCTTTGCGAGAGAGGAGGATGAAAACCATCCATTGTTGGAGCATTAGAACGACGGTCGACACAACTGCTAGCCTTGTCGAATGTGAAGGCAGAGCAACACCACCCTGTTGCCTCCACATCGACCATGAGCACTCATGTTGCCCGCATCTCTGCATCGCCCCACATCTGAGGTGTAGCCCTACATTCAAGGTTCCCCAGAGTTGGACGACCCCCATGCAGCCTGACCTCTTCCCCGCTGCCAGACTGCCGACCTGCGGTTAGACTTCCCCCGCGTGGCTGGACCACCGCCCCATGGCCTGACCGTCGTCCTGCGGATGCACCTCCATCATGCGGCCTGACCGCTGCCTCGTGGCCGCACCACCCCTGCATGTCCAGCCGCCGCCCCGCCGCCGGACCACCACCCCGCGACCCCACGCCCTCACGGCACTCTCTACGGCCTCTTCCGGCCTAACAGGCAAGACCCAATGAGCCATGCTGAACCCAACTGGCTGGACCAGACCCAATGGGTCGGCCCCGGACAGGTGAGTTTGACCGGGTGGTACCAGACTTGGGCCCACTACAACCAATTTACTTTCTTTTGGCTATAACATTGGAACTGTACGTCTGTTAGATGAACTGTCACCAAAAATGGGAACCTTGAAGTGAGACAGTCCCTTTATGTGATACCACACTGTGTTTCGGATTTATATGAGGAATGGTCTAGTTGGATCAAGCATGAATCCAACCGATTCCACAAGTCTGAAAAGATAATAATTCACAGACCTGTCATCTGATTAACGCGCAGTCTGATGAGTTGAGACACTTATGACTTGGCGGACTGTTGATATACTTCTTCGTGGGACTTCCTGGAAGATGATGTATCAACCAGTAACTTGTCGAGAAGATCCTTCCAGAGAAGAGCAAGCATAGATCGAGAACACAGTGGCTGGCTATGACTTGAGAACTGCTGACTCGTTCGACTCTGAGTGACTTGGCAGGCCCAGTGTGGAGCGCTTTTGTGACGTTGCAGACCCATGCTGTGGAGCACCTTGGTGACGTGGTAGAACCACGATACTCGATAGGAGGTGTACCTAAACAATCCTCGAGGGGGAGGGCCTTGGTGACGCGGATGAGCCATGGTGGGGAGCACCTTGGTGACGTGACAGACCCATGGTACTTGATAGGAGTATTACCTCAGGAGTTCAAGGTTAGTGGGAAGTTCCTATGTGTAACACGGTATGCCCATTGTACTCGATATAGGAGGGGTTCTCTAGCAGCCGAGGTGTTCAACGTTATGACATGGAATGTTACTTGATACTACTGCTAGATAAAACCGTTGTGTGATCTAATTCAGTACCTCTATGTTCTCCTCATAATTGAGTTAGATTATTTGATAACATAGGTAAATATATGGGAATATACCTAACTAAGGTTTTCTAATGATTTCATACCTTGTGATTTATCCATGATGTCTTTTGTGAGACCTAGAGGTTCTTGGGTTCCCTACTATGTATCTTTATACTCACCCCTACATGGGCTATGTTTGCACCTTGTAGTGTTGGATGCAGATGATGGACAACACAGACTGAGGCTGAGTGTACCAGGACAGGAAGATATATGGAGGTGGACCGTACATCATGTTGGTACGCAGAGGAGACGGGTAGATGTGGAGTGCTGAGGAGGCTATCTATACCTACCATTCATGTAGGAACCTCGGAGGATGACCCAATAATTGACTATACATTTTCATCAATTTTATTGTATCACAATTGTAATTGTACTTTCTAGTTGGGCTTGTATTATGGACCCTTTTACTTATTCCACTCAGTATGTTTACAGTTCAGTTTAATTTTCATCATATCATGATATGTGCTTGGTTACGTGTGCCTACAGGTTATAAAGGTAATTTCCTCCCAGTTTTAGGTAATACGCCATTAGTGCTAGTCACTAGCCCCAGGCCTATGGAAGGAGGGTTTGGGGTAGTCACAGCACGGGCCCTGGGGGATGGGTTGTGATAATGTCCCCCCACATCTCAACCCACTGGTAGGGGAAACACATTGAGAGAAAGTAGCCTTTATATTTATCCTGAAGGAGACTGAATAATGCTTTTAGAAGATGAATCATCTAAATATTAATATTATAATTCACTCTTGATTTAAATAATTACATATGAAATAACAAATTTGGTATTTTCCATTTTCGAAAATTATAATGAAATAGAAATTATTAATTATAGTTGAATGTATTTTATTTTGAATTATTTATAATTTTTTTATATTAGGTTATTATAGAATGTTCTTTATTAATCAAAACCAGTAATTCCACCAGACTCTCTTATAGGATCATACCACAATACTCATAGAAGAGTATATAATTTTTTAAAATGGTTGCATAATAAATTAACATTATAAAGAATGAATGTGTCCAAGAGTATATAATTTCATAACACTGATCTTCTCACCAAGACCAATTTTGATTGTGAAGCATAATAATGAAAAGTTCATAAAACTTCATGATATTAACTAATGTATCATAGGTTTTGAATGATTTGATTTGTCGATGATGTTTAAGTGGGATTGAAAAAAGTGGTCAACTTATGTGAGAGATCATAAATGGGGAAATAAAATGAGTTTCCATAGTGTTGAATTAATATGACCATGAAGGTTTTATCAGTACCTTCCAAAAAGTGCTAATAATATGAGTATTATCGGTGTGAAATAAATAACCGCAAAAAAAGAAAGGTTTTATCAATGTTAAAATTTATGTTGAAAAAACATGTCCTTGTCTATGCTAAATTTATAGCAGATAAAAACTATATTAAGTTCCATAAATATAATATCTACCATATGTATTGGTATGATGAGATGTTATCATTTTAGGGATGATAAAAAATCTATTTAAAAATAAATAATCAATTATTAAATGAATATATTTTATAAATAATATAATTATTAAGAAATTAAAAATTATTTAACGTTATTGTTTAATATAAAATCTTAAAATATTTATTTAATAAAAGGTGAAAAATTGAATAATTAATAATGAATTGAATAAAAAATTAAAAAAAATGGTTCTGCATTATAAATTATATAAGTTATTTAAAATAATATTTCAATTTAATATATATTAAAATTAATATGAATACATAGTGAAAATAATAAAACAAAATAAATAATTACAAAAATTAAATTTATGATTAATTACATAAACTCTGAACATGTATAAAAAATCATTAAAATATTATAAAATGAAATTAAATTAATTAATTATATAGATTACAAAAATTCTAAAAATATAACAACTTAATAAATAAAATTTATTGAGAATTTATAATATAAATTAAAAACAAATTAATAATATTAAAAAAAGTAAATAATTTTTTAAAATTTTAATTATTAATTGAATTAATTGTATACACATACATAAAATGAGGATAATCATAAAAATGCATTTTAATAAATTTTTTATATAACATTCAATAATTTTAAATGAATTAAACCTTAATAATTAAAACTAAATAAGTCTCCTTAATACAAATAAATAAAATATTAAAAATATTTAATGTGAATATATAGGAATAGTTACATCAATTACATACAAAAAATAATTGGGGTTCAAATCCTGACATACCCCTTGGGAGATTTAAGTCACATGCAGTGACTCGGGAAGGTGGTGACATGGGCATGATGCAAGCATGTGGTGATGTAGGCTTGATGAATGCCTGGCCACATATATAGAATGATGCTGGCATGACGATGCCCTAAGCCTTCGGGCCATGTTCTTGGGACCCTTGGCCTCGGACCTACAGGCAATGTAATTTATCTATCTCTACCCATATAGGAAGAGGACTTTACATTGATTAAAAAGAAATGAACCATAAAATAAATGAATTTAAATGATTAAATAGATTATATTTATTTATTTATTTACTTATATATATTAGGTACCATATAGTAAAAGTACACAAAAACACCGATAGAAACCTCACCCTATTGAAAATTCTATGGCCAATGCCCCCCAAGGGATTACCAACCAATATTCAATAGCCCCATAGACCACTATTTTATAGATATTTTCCCTAAGACATATATAATATATTCCAAGAAAACCATTCCTACTAGGCCCCAACATTATCGTGCATCACTATTTAATTTATCACAATAGATTGGGCCTACCCTATAGAATAATGATGAATTGTCCCCACCTATTCCTTGTGCCTCTGTTATCTTGTCGAACGCCAAGGATAATTTCTATTAACGGTCGTCAGACCGCCACCCTCACAACCAATTTTATGATTGACGTTCCCAATCACTGGTCAACTATTTCTTCCACAATATCATCAATCTGAGTTTTATTGACTTATCTACCATGCATCAAAAGATGTTGCTCGACTCCTTCTACACTGCCAATGTCGTCGCGTGAAGCCATCACAGGCGTTGGAGCACCGCCGCCATCGCTTTTTGTTCCCCAAGAAGCTATGTCCATAACATTTTTTATTATTAGTTTTCTCCCCTAATAAATCCACAATTCTACTATCCCACGTGATTGATTCCATCCCTAAAAAATGTCACTTGAGACCCATAGTGATCCAGGCGTCGACGACACTATCCAGCACTTGGTGTCTTTCAATGGAATGCACTTCCAATAATCGAAAGCATGACCTTCAATGGCCCCATCTATCAATACCAATCATCGTGAAGCACATTCCCATCATTTACCTTAGAATACAAAAAAAACTAAATGGTGTTAGTGATGGTGTACGTTGGGGTTCAATTTCAAGAAAAAATAGTTGGGGTTGGAAATAGTCAAAAAGGAATCAATTATATGGATTTCAAACATACATTAAATGTTGTAATATAACAAATAACAATGATTAAGTATTAATAACAAAAAATAATTACATATTTGAAATATTGAAGCTTATTAAATAAATATGTATAAATTAAAAAATTTAATAAATATATAAATATTGAAAATTATAAAAGATCAAAAATGAAAAAGAAAATATCAGAAATAATATTAAAAATGAATAAATTAAATGAAATATATTTCAAAAAAATTAAAAAAATTATTTAATAATAATTACTATAAGAATTGAAATCATATAACATTGAATAAAATTAATAAATAAATTTAACTTTTATTTCTAATTAGTGAATTATGAACTATATTAATTGTAAATATAAGATACAATATGTTATTAACCATAATAACATTTGACAATGGATAAAATGTATTTATTTAATTAAATATTTAAATATTTAAACCTATTTAAATAAATAACATAATTGGATATATTACAAAACTATTAAACAAATATATAATAAAAATTAACAAATTACATAAAATACATCAAATAGATAACTATTAAAAACAAATAAATAATAAAAAATCAATAATAATAAATACACATACACATATAGATAGACAATATAAGCATACACATTAAGAAAACAGATAAACATAGAGAAACACCTAGGAATAAGCATAAAAAACAAATAGATATAATTACATATGAATTCATGCACATACATTCATATTTAATCATACCCAAATATACATACACAGACAACATAAACCAATATATATATATATACATACTCAAACTCATACAAATACAAATATACAAGCACATAAAAATGTATATTCATACTCATACACATCCATACAATTACATCAAAGTGCATGCACATAATTACACATCTATTCATATGACAGTACACAGACATACATCATTAACATGCCCATATACACAGACGCATGCTCATACACATGTACACAGACATAAACATGTACATTCACACATACAGACATACACACATTCATAATAATACAAATATATACATACACATACTCAAAAATATACACATAAATATACAAACACAATCACATGCACATAAAAAACACATACACGTGCACATACACACATACGACATAACTGCACATGCATATACATACAATAAAAATTTAAAAATTCATACACATGCACTTACACATGCACAATCACAAAAATGTATATATATATATATATGAATTTTATGTACACATACATGAACATGTACACATACGTATAACTTATACAAACAATTACATACGAACCAATGCACGTATACATATTCAAACATGCAATCAGTAAATGTACTTAAACACATGAACACACACAAAAAAACTAATGCATTCACAAACTACACATAAATAAACACACACATATAGACCCTTATATAAAAATTCATATACATATATTATTGAATTATTTAATGTTAATTTAAATATAAAAATTCAAATACGAATCACATATTTAAATAAATATAATCATTTATATATCATAAAATTGTTTCAAATAAATATAACCAAATCATATTTATATTAATTATATACTCATTTTTCAATTAAAATATATAGATAATTTATTATAAACATTCATTGAGTTATTTAAATTTTATTATTTTTTAAATTTTAAATTTAAAAAATAGGATTCATTATTTATTAAAAGTTATATAAACAATTTATATATATTATATTTACATATATATAATTTTTGATATAATAATACCATTTAAAAATATATAATATTTTGTATATATATATATATAACTTATTAAATGTGTCATTTAGAAGCCCTAAACCAAAAATTGATCATAAAGGTTGGAAGGTTATTAGTGTTAGAAAAAATCATAAAAAGGGGAAGACTTTTATTAGGATTTTTTTATCCGCTTCATTGAATATTGCAAGACATGAAATAGTGTAACACGAATATAAAAATTATTGAATTTCTAATGGATGAAATTTTAAATTTAGTGGCTTAATAAAATTATATGAAAATTCTCAATTATTATTAAATTTATAATTCAATGAGTTGCAATAGGATAGAAAATAAAATTTGACAATTCATTTTTTTAATCCTTGCGGAAAAAATACATTAATTTCTACATTTGGTTTTTCATAATTGATCACTCATCTTCTAAAATTTGTTATACAACATTCCGTGTAGGGAGAGTGGGAGCCTTTTCCACATTCCCCACTTTGCCTAATACATTAGCTCTCATTCCACATTCAGATTCTTTTTTTATGCTTTCGGCATCTGTTTTCATCGTACTAATTATATGGTGAATGAATGGTACGGGCTGAGAGCTTCATTTCGGAACACCTCTATCCTAATGGGTTTCTTCTTGTGTGGGGAATTACAGACATGGGGGTAGCAACCATAATACATAATCCCCCATCTGGCTTGGTAGAAGTTGTCGATGGGACACTAGGGCTTATCGTCTAATAAGGGTAACTAATAGTGGTATGTGTTGTTTATGGGGTTCCATGTAATATCGTCTGAGAATTTCCAGTGATAGAGGGTGGAGACTGTGTTTGGAGTTTTCAAATGGGTGCCATTGAGGATAGTCTGATAAAGGGTTATGACTGTGGTAGTTATTGTCGATGGGGCAACATGGCAGGTTTTCTTCAAAAGGACATTGATTTCCATATCCGTATTACCCCTATCATTCTTTGTAGTCATTGCTGATGGGGCACCGTGACAAGTCATGGTGGTGATTTTCCTATTATTATTTGTTGATGGGGCACTGTGGGAGGTAGAATATGTGATGGAGTGGTATGAAATGATGATTTGTTGTCTTGGTATGTCATTTCATAACAGTCGGTGATAATCATATCCATATCCCCCCTATGTGGCATGACAACTATTGTTTATTGAGATCCAAGGCAAGTAGTTCAAGAAAGGGTGGTGACAGTCATATCCATCTCTCCACAATTTTTCCCATTAGGCATCATCATTTGGGTGTCGTGGTAGGTGGTATGAGGGAGATTGGGAAACCTAGGGGGAAAGAGGGTGATATGCTACATCTTGGCATGCTTCTATGGAATGGTGGCACAACATGAGGTAGCATAGTAGGAGTGTCTGAAAACCTCATATATAACATTATTCAGGAACAATAACTTCCTATTCATGCTTTTAAAATGCATATTTTTTTGACAAATAATAATATGGTTATTCGTAGAAACAAAATCTCCTAGGAATGATGGAATATTCTAATCATCACCTAGTGTTTATGTATATATAAACCTAATGAGTCCATATACGATTATTTTAAATGATGTCCTTATTTTTCAAATAATTTCTCCTCCCCATTATTTTTCTTAATTTCTTTTTTCATTTTATGTTTTAATGTGTTCTGATGTCATTATAGAACCTGGAACATTTTTAAATTACATTCTAAATTCATCTTTTTTCACATATAACAATTAAATCCCCACGTGAAAATCATGTCAACGTTTGATGTGAAAAACCACCCTTGACTTCTATATTTTTCTTTATAAATATAATAGATTACAAGTTTGTTTAAATATAACATATTATTTATGTTTATTTAAATATATACATTATACAATATATATCACTTCTATAGCATAAATGTGTGATTAAATTTGTTTATAATGCAATGATAAATTATTTTACATCAATTAAATTTATTAAATGATCTATAATATGTATTAAAAACATAATTATATAATGTATCATGTTCCTAAATAAAAAAATTATTCTATTATGTAAATAATACTTTTAAATCATTTAAATAATAACATTCGTGTTGTAATAAATTATATATATATATGTTATAATACAAAAATTTTAACAGAATTCAATATATATAATTAGGTTCTAATATAATATATTATTAAATTATAAAAAAATTATTCTAAATGATATTCAATATAATTAAAGAATAATATATTTATATCATAAATTTATTTATATATTTTAATATATTATAACAAATTAATTAAATATGTGATTCCTTTTTAGTTATAAATACAGTCGATATAGTTACTTTATAAAATATTGATGTTAAAATATGATAATTATATTATTTATAAAGAAATATTATATAATGATATTAATATATTATATAGCAATTACATATTTTTTTCATAAATATTTTCTTAATTATTTCCTAAATACCTTAATTGGGAACCCTCACTATGTTCCCATCCATAAGTTTACAAAAATTCAAATTCTAACATAAAACCGAAATTCATATTGAAAATTGTCTTTCAGATTTCAAACTTAACACTAATATTAGGTTGGTGGGAGGGGGTGTTGTTTCCTAAGATATTGAATGGAATTATGAAAAATGTGATATAATTTCTTTATTACCCAATAAATGGGTTGGGAGTGATGCATGATATGAAATCAGTGCTCAGATATGGATGATTTATCAAATATTGAACAAGATACAATATTAAACTCATATTGGTTTTGTTTGGGGAGTTTTCGGTAAGAAAGCCTTTGGATTAGAGTGTCTATTAGTCATTGGATGATATTTATTGGTACTAAGGGGTTTTATGAAGGTGTCAAATAAAAAACAGGGATCTAGTAGGAGAATAACTGTAATTTTTTTTCGTATTCAATTCATCATTCAATAATTGATATGATGTAAATGTCATGACTAACAATATTCCATCAAATATTCACATAGAAATGTTCATAATTCATATAGGATATTCTCCAATTTAAATTTCATATTAACATAAATTCTATCTTATGAAATAATACCTCATATTAGGAACCTTCCTCAAAACATTATTTAATAACACATCAATCATGAAAAAACAAATGTGTCAATTTTCTATGAAATATATATCATCGTTGGTTATGCAAAACATTAAAGATCATGGGTCATGATGGTAATCAACAAAAATCATAAATCCTATGGACCATTATATACACTGAAAAATAATAATATCCAATGACACATAAGCCTAAAAAATAACTTTTGGAGGGTATATTCACATAATCTCCCATCTTGAATCCATCAATGTACAACTCATAGAAGGTTAAGTGGTTGATAAATTTTGAATCTAATGAATATATAACTAATAGACTGATATGATTCCCACCAATCATCAATATATATGTTAAAATATAATTTTTATACATCAGTTGCCAATATCACACTATTTCCCATTTAAAGATTTCCTCCAAATATTATCATCAACAGTTGGTCACTATTTACATCTTCCCATATAATGATTAATAATTTTCTTAAAATTTAATAAGTAAATTTTATTTAGTATATTACAAGGGATACAATTATATTTGATAAAATCTTGAACAAAAGGATACATGGTTTGTATTAAAAAACTTTAATGACCCTGATTTTATGATGTATTTTTTTAAATTAATGGAATTTTACGAGTCCTTGGAAATTTACGGCGCGTGAATCCTAGGTTGAGCGTTCTCGTAATTAATTTCTGTTCGTTTTTAAATTAATGTTCAATAAAAATGTTAACAGATTTTTCTCACTTCTATACTGGTTCCCAGATTATAATTACGAGGGCACCGTTGAATCCGCAGTGTCGATATTCTCTTACGGGAGACATTACATTGACCGCAGTAGGTCCTCATATGTAGTTATGTTTTTTGAATTATAAAAGAAACGAAAAGAAATAATTTTAATATTTTCTTTTCTTTTTTTTCCATGAACGGACAAGCAGAGTTTGGGACCAGTAGTGAGTCAGGACAATGAATGGCTAGACATTCCAAAAACTATGTAACGACGTCATTATAGAATTATGAAGGTTCTTAATTTTTGGGACCCCAGTAATTCCCAACATCATAACATACCCTCCCCCTCTTTTATAAATGTATATCATGGGGAGGGGGATCAGACAAGAATTTACTTGAAATGAAGTGTTGTGGTAGTGATATAATGTGGACCCCTTAGAGGAGTGATCTGATCCCCATGGAAGGTGACATGCGACACAGAAACCTCGAACCAAAGTTTGACATTTTAGCAGTAGTGGGGGCGACATGTTTCGTCTATGGGAAACAATGAGACTCCCTAAACCGCGAGTGCTCTCCAACGTTTCACTGTAGGAGGTTATGTTGATTGATTTTGATTTTCCTAAAAATTCATATAAAATGATAAAAACAGGTCAACTCATTAACAAGATGATTCGTTAATTGATATATATTTGCAGGAGGGTGATTTATTTTGGGATCGAGTTTGGAATCAAGGAATGAAATCTAGTTGAACATTCCCCCAAAACACCCCCAAAATTAGCTTTATCATGGAGGGCACGAGGCAACGAGAACAGGGCCCGAGCCCCTCCGTTTGTTGTTTGATTGTGACCACCCAATATTTCTGTTGGTAGAAAACAGAATCAGGGCCAACCATAGAGAAGGACGCGAACCCTAAATCCTGTAGGCACAAAATACATAGAAAACAACTCTTTCTGTGTGACCGGAAGCCCGGAAAAGAGGAGTAGGGAAGCTCTCACTTGATAGTAGGGTTGAGGCCGACTCTGGCTATAACAGGAGAAGAGGTCGCCGGTTCGACCGACGACCGGGGGAAGGGGCATGCGCTTGTGGGGTGCCCAGAGGCAATGCCCGCCATAGAGGACTTGTGGAACCATATTGCACTATGTTGGGTCAACCACCGTAGTATGACATGCTGATTTGGCTCTTCAATACGTTATCCCGACCCAGAAGCACCACATCTGGGTGAATAGGGTGGCCCATGCCGCCAGGAAGGTCGCAACAACGGGTCGGCCCAGCGGACGGACCTGCCGCCCATCAGGCCGACATGAGGACCAGTGGGACAATCCACAACCTAGAGGCATGACCCACGATCTAACCAGGTTGGACCTATCCCAGCAGACTGGGTTGACACATGTTGGGTTAGACCCGAGTAAAACTGGGTCGCCCAAGTCGATCTAGGTCAGTTCGACTGAGGCAGATCAAACTCAGAACCAATACCTTCTTGTTTCACAAAACGATCCATAGAATCAAAACTAGTTGTACGTTTGATAAACCTTCCATGACGTTAGGATCCTTAGGACATGTCGGCTATTTTTTAGACAATCCACTCGAGTTTTTTAGAATGTTGGGGCATGTCCGGGTTCGGTCGATTATGAATCTATCCAGTCCCTCGGTAGTAAAAAACATGTACCATGCAAACCATCCATCTGATTTACAAGCCATTTGGGGCATTGGGAAAATCATGAAAATATGTAATTTTTGGAAAACATTATTGAATCATCCACAAATATTATCATGCATAGAGTTTCTAGAGGAGTGGTTCTCCCAATAAGACTACATATGGAACTCTACAGTTGGCTGAGACATGAAGACTGCTTGACAATTTGCCTATTGGGATGCAGGTCGGTGTGACCCAGCTGGCCCGCCATGGGAAGCGGCCCTATGAGACCTAGAAGACTCACGACACTCGATAGGTGGAGTATCTCAGTTAGACGACGATGGGAAGAAGACCTGTGTGACCCGGCATGCCCACGGTACCAATCAGAGATGGGTACCAAAGAAATTCAAGGTTAGTGGGAAGTGACTCTGTGTGACCTGAAGTCCAACAGTACTCTATAGAGGAGAATTTATCCAGTAGCCGACGAATTTGATGATGTGATAAACCTTCCATCCTAGACCTAATGTTATATCAACTATGAGCTAACTTGAGTTTGTTTACTTTTAAATCTTGCTTAGTAGTTTATTTGTAACTCTAAAAGACCTACGAGGATTATAATGTCCCTGCTGGGTATCATTATACTCACCCATGAATGGTCTACGCACGCAGCTTGTTGTGTCTAGTACAGACTATGAACAACATTGATTGAGGTAGTGGGATCTTGGACTGGGTTGGGATTGGAGATGGACCATTTGGAGTGAAGTAACACATGGACTATAGATCATGATTTCTACCATCCCTTTAGGTAGGATCTGCGGTGGATGATCTAGGAGCTTCTATTCACTTTCATCTATTTTGAATTTTTTCATTTGAACTTGTACTTTTTACAGTTGGGCTTGTTTTCCGACCCCATTTACCTTCAATACACTTTAATAAAATAGTTTACTTCACAGTTTCTTTTGTTGTGTTCTTGCATGTGTGGTTGTCTCTTGTTGCATTCTACTCTATGAGTTTGTACATGATTAAATAAAATGAGGTCCCATTTTAGGGATACACTATTCTTATCCTAGAGGCTAGCCCCTTGACTATGGATGGCAGGCTTGGGGTAGTCACGACATGGGACCCGGGGGTCTGTTCATGACAAAGATTTATCAGAGGTTGTCGGTTCTACCTTAGAGAGAGAGAGTATGTGTTTTTTGTATAAATGAAAAAATTTAAAGTGTAGCGAGTCCAAAAATCACGTTCATGGACTATAGGGATGGTGTGGTGGCAGATATATCCATACATTGGATCCTCGAGTCTTGTTTTTCGGCTCAATGTATGAAAATGATGGTTGTGTAATCGTTTTGTGATTTTGAAAAAAATTCATCCCACCGGGCATAATTTTCTAACTGTGGAACATCAAGATTTACATCTCAATGCCTCCATGGGGACGACCACCCATGATCTAGAGGTGTGAGGATATCCCTCTCAGTGATGATGTGTTTATCCAAGGACCAGTTTTTTAGATGGCCCCACCTGGTGGTGCCCCAGTGATACCACAACCCAATGGCCATACCCTATTACCGGTGGTTCCGGTAGATGATATTCATATGATTATATCCCTACACGAGT
Source organism: Viscum album (assembly GCA_963277665.1). Classification (NCBI taxonomy): domain Eukaryota; kingdom Viridiplantae; phylum Streptophyta; class Magnoliopsida; order Santalales; family Viscaceae; genus Viscum; species Viscum album. The sequence goes on along the minus strand of OY728152.1, from coordinate 352,047,452 downwards.
TTCAATGATGGAGACCTCCTAGGTTCAGAGGTGAGATTGACCCTCGAGTTGATGAGGGCTAGATAGAGGCCATGACACGGGTATTCCAATTTGTGACGACACCACTCGACCAGATGGTGATCTGGGTGGAGATAATTCTGCAGGGATCGGCTGAGAGATAGTGGAGTTTGATCATCCATGTTCCTGATGAGGAGACCCTCACAGGAGTTGACATCAAGAGGTATTTTAGGGAGTATTTTTTTACTTCAACTTTTCGGTCTGTTTGCATTCATGAGATGAATCACCTTCATCATGTCAGCATGACAGTGGCCGAGTACTCTACAAGGTTCACAATATTTCTCACTACTTTACGGATATGGTGCGAGACCCTTTCATCAGGGATCATGCCATCAAGAAGGGAAACATAAGGGAGATCAGGGATCCAGTGGTGACCATCAACATCCCCACCCAGGAATGAGGGCTGGAGTGGGACCCTCTTGTGGAGAGCTTCCAAACGGAGCAGGCACCATTAGCTGGGGCCACAAGCAGACCCCAGGCATCACAGTTTTGGAAACCAATAGGCATTAGACGAATAGCCCGAAGTGGGATAGCTCATTCAAGGGGAGACCCCAGGACTCGAGGTTGGTAATAAGTGGATCCCAATCTAGAGGGATTCAGTAGGGATCCATACAATTCATTATGTATGGTGGACATGGCCACATGGATCGTGATAGCCCGACCCACTGTACGAACAGCCAACAGACGGTCGAGAGACCCCCAAGCTAGAGGATGATGTTCTAATGGGGGGTCTATATGGTGGAATATGTGGTAGGGTAGCTACTGTTTTGCAATAGGTGGTGAGCGGTGATTCAAGGTGCTACTACCAGCACCTTCAAGAGGTCCACCCCGACCACAAGGTGCAGGCAGAAAAATGTCAGCTCAGCTCCAGGCAGCTGAGGCCTATGACCCCGTCTCCCCGTAGATGATTGGAGGTACGATTGGTGTCTAGTCCATCAAAAATTCTATTCTTATAGAGACAGTTCCTAGTCACTCTTTTATTTCCATGACCCTAGTTCGGAGCTCGATGATTCCGACAGAGCCTTTGCATCGATACTTATGGCTAGACAGTCTTACAGGATGAGATTTGACGATGACACATGGGATCCAATAGTGTATGTATACTCTAGGAGGTGAGAGCTACAGATGATATATTCTAGTAGCAGTGTAGAGGCCTTATGACTTCATCATGTGTATGGACTGGTTATCCATAGTCCATGTTCAGAATGATTGTATTAGGTGCAAAGTGTGGTATGTCCACATGGATGGGCATGTTTTTCCTTCACTATCTATAAGGGAAACATTGTAGCACTGGAAAAACATTCCAAGATAGGGGTGCATCCGATCACCCATTTGTTGGATAGCCTTACCCTTGGGGAAATTCATATTAAGAGTCTGAACTATCTTATAGTGGTGGGCCAGTATGTCGATGTGTTCTCTGATGATGTCCCAGGACTACCTCAATGCAGGGAGGTGTGCATTTGCATCAACCTGTACCCGTGGACAACATCAATATCTACACCAACGTATCAAATGGATCCATTGTAGCATTTTGAGTTACGGGAGTTGTTGGAGGACTCACTGGTAAACAGTTTCATAAGACCCAGGGATTCTCAATGGGATCCCCCTATTTTGTATTCCATGAAGGCATAAATGATTTTGAGACTCATTGTGGACTATCGACACCAAAACCAAGTTACCATGAAGAGAAAATATCATCTTCGTAGAATTGATGGTCTTTGCAATCAACTAAATTATGATTTTTGGTTTTTGAAGATAGACATCAGATCAGGTTGTCATCAGGTCTGTGTACGAGATGAGTATGTGAAAAAAAGGCCTTCCGATGTCCGTATGGCCATTATAAGTTTTTGGTTATTCCCTTAGGTGTGACCAATGCCCTTGCAGTGTTCATGGGACTTGTGAACACGATCTATTAGATGTTCCATGATTTCATTATAGTAGTCTCCATCGATGGCATCCTTATATAATCAGAGACATGGGACGAGCATTCATTTCATATGCATATAGTCGTTGATACACTCTAAGTAAACCATCATTATTGTAAACTCTCGAAGTGTTAGATCTAGATACAACATGTCCACTTTCAGCGACATGTTATCTCTAAGGATGGGGTTGATGTGGATCCAACCGTGATAGAGGCTATGATTTCTTGGGAGCCACATAGGAGTGTGACCAAAGTGTGATGATTCATGGTTTGGCTGGATACTACCGTAGATTTCTTCCAAATAGTTCTAGAGTTGTAGCACCCTTGTCAGCTTTAATGATATATGGGAATCCCTTTGTATGGATGGAGAGATACCAATATAGTATCAATAAGTTGTTTTAGTGACTAATGAGTGGTCCAATCTTGAGTCTACTAGAAGCGGCCGTGGTGTATTTTGTATACTATGACGCATCAGGGACTGGAATTGGGTGTTTCCTAATGGAGGAGTCAGCTATGATCACATATGGCTCAATACAACAGATACATCATGGGAAGAACTATGCAACCCATGTCCTATATTTAATAGAAGTGGTCTTCTCCAAGATGATATGGTGGAATTACTTGATTGGTGAACATTTTGCAGTCTTCACTGATCACAAGTGTCTTAGGTACATCTTCTCTTAGAAAAACCCAATCCAGAGATAGTGGCATTGGTTAAAGTTCTTCAAGGAATTTGACTTTGAGATAGGCTGTATTACTAGGATGGGGAAAATGGTAGTAGATGCACTATGTATGAGGTTTGGCATCCACTTTCTCTGTGAGGAAACATAAAATTTTGCTCCATTGCAGATATCGATTGTGGATACAGATGGTTCTTCTTACCTCTAGTATATTGTAGTCACTTCTCCACATCATCCACGAGTCTAGGAGGTGCAGTATTTGGATGTTGACTTTGAGGATCAACATCCTATGATATCCCTAGTAATTGAACCCAATGGACTTTTTTAATGAGGGGATCACATCATCATTTTCAGGGGATGTACCATGGTACTGGTGGCACTACCGGAGGAGGTGTTGATGATATTACATACATCCCCTCTTAGGGAACATCCTGGTGTGGTGAAGATGTACCAGGACCTCTAGTGTCAGCACTGATGATCATTGATAAAAAATGCAATAGGTGAGATTGTTTCACAATGCCTCACTTAACAGCAATTGATGGTCGAGCATCAGTTTCCAGCATTCTTAACATAACCACTAGAGGTGTCATAGTGGAAGTGGTACTATATCTCCCTAGACTTTGTGATAGGGCTTCCACGTACGTCTAGGGGACATGATTCCATCTAGATGATTGTTAATCGAGTCCCTTAGTAGGCCCACTTCCTACATATTATAGAGAAGGATTCAGTAGAGACCTTTGGATGCCTCTACATAAAATGTATTGTGCGACTCCATGGGGTTCGATCGACGATCATATCTGACCATGACACACATTTCACATCTCGGTTGTGGAAGTTATTTCATGTGGTGTTCGAGACTCAGCTATGTGTGATCACTGCCTTTCATCCTCATATAGATTGTAAAACAAGATGGTCCCTACAAACACTGGAGGACATGCTTCGTGCATGCCTCGTAGATTTTTTCCCTAGTTGGAAGGATTACTTTCCCTTGTTGGAGTTTCCATACAACAACAGTTACCACTCCACCATCTGTATGGGCCATTAAAATACATGTACGATCAACCCTATAGATCACATCTATGCTGTAATGACCCATGGGACTCAACACTTTTGGGCCCAATGTTAGTTCGAGCTACTATTGAGAAGGTTTAGATCATCCACGATTGGATGAAGACTGTGAAAAGTAGATAGAAGTCTTTTTCTGACAGGAGGTAGAGAACATCGGAGTTCTAGGATGGTGACCTTGTATTCTTGATACTCTCCAAATGACGGGGAGTATGGATATATTTATGAGTCGGTAAGTTATCATCAAGATGTATCAGACTGTATCTGATAATTTGGATGATAGGTGAGGTGACATACAACTTGGAACTTCAATCACAGTTGGAGAGGGTGCTCGACATCTTCCACGTATCCTAACTGAAGGGAAACGTGGATGACCAATCTCATGCCATCGACCATGGTGTGATTGACTTGGATGATGGGGTGACATTTACGGAGGTTCCTATAGAGATTGAGGATAAATAATAACAATCCCTTCTTGAACGGTCAATAACTATGGTATGCATTCGCTGGAAGCACAGGAACCTTCATGAGATCCAATTGGAGATTCATGCTTAGATTCATGCTCAGTACCCCCATTTGTTTCTCTAGTCTATGTTGTGCTTTTCGGGGATGAAAATCCCTAAGATGGGTAGAAAGAAAAGAGCTATATTTTTCCATGTAAATTTTTTTAATTAATGGAATGTTCGAGTCCATGAATATTTACTGCATGTGAATACAAGGTCTGGTGTGCCTGGAATTAATTTATTTTCCTTTTTTAACTTACATTCTATAAATGCATACTAATTTTTATATAATTCTTGAACCAGGGCACATATTATAAATTTCAGCGCACTGATGAATCTGTAGAACCATGATTCTGTTTAGGGTAACATTACATTGACCACAGTAAGTTCCGAGAAGAAGATTTATTTTTCTGACTTTGAAAAGAAATTAAATTATATAATTTTATTATTTTCTTTTCTTTTGTTTCCAAAAACCGACAAGTGGATTTTGGGACCAACGTTGAGTCAGTCCAATGAATGGTTTGACATGAAAAATTTTAACGATTTCATTTTGTAATTAATAATTCTCATAATTTATGATCCCCAAATAATTATCTATGTCATTTCATACCCCCCCCCTCTTTTATAAATATATATCTTCGGAATGTGTATTTTACATGTTATGCCAAAAATGAAGATCTATAGGTGTGTTGTAACAGCAAGCCCTTAGAAGATAGATCTGATCCCAACATGAGGTGACGTGTGACACTGAAACCCCGAACCATTTTTTGATGTTCGAGCCATAGCGGGAACAACATATTTTACGAACAAAAAAGAACGAGACTACCTCAACCGCAAGTGCACTAAAACGCTTTGAGGTAGAGGGTTGTGTTGATTGATTTTGTTTTTCCCAAAATTTATTCAAAAATGATTCAAATGGGTCATGTCATGAACAAGTTTATTGATTAATCGATATCTATGTGAGGGAGGGTGTGTTTTGTTTATCAGGTTTTGAATCTAACAATGAAATCTAGTTGAACGTTCCCTCGAAACTCTACCAGAATTATCTCTAATGTGAAGGCTGTGGGCCGACAAGAACAAGGCCGGACCACCTCAGTTTGTGCATTTATTGTGATAGAACATTATTGAAGGCATCAGTAAGCCGAATCCAAGCCTAACACAGTGAAGGATGCAATCCCAGGAGCCCACAGGCACTGACAACAAATGATACAGGCCTTGGTGGATGACCGGTGGCCCGATAAACACAATGTCATCGGTACTGGAAATGTTCAAATGTTTGGGGAGTAGAGGAGGGGTTTCCCCCCAATAGAATTCCCACACTGCAGTAGAGCCACGGTCTACATAGGTTGTTGTGGGAGCATATATAGACAGTTCAAGTGACGGTCGGTGAACGAGGCGTGCGCCTATGGTGCACCCTACCACAATGCCACGGCCCATCATCCGTGGTGCTTGGGACCAACCGCGACACGTGGAGATGCATTTGGTCATCCCCCACCTGTTGACATGCTGAAGTGTCTCTGTGCCACGTCATACATACCCAGACACGGGTCAAGCCGGTCCGACTAATGCGGACCAGACAAAGACCAACTACCATCTCATTTCACAAAACAATCCCTAACTTCTAATCCAGATGTCTGATTGATGAAATGACTTTGGTGTTAGAATTATTAGGACAGATATGTCCATTTGTGACATTCAATATTTGTTTTGGAGAATGATGGGGCACAACTGGTTTTTGTCAAATAAGAAACCAAATGGGCCCTCAGGACTAAAATTATTGTATCTCGCAAACTGTGAATCTGATTAATGTTTCGTTTGTGGATTTGGTACTCTATTTAGGAGAATGGTATTTTGTATACTTTTTGGTGACTTCAATGCATATAAAGTTGTAGAGAGTGGTTTATGGAGTGGTTCTTCAATGAAGACTACGTATAGTACCCTTGTGGATGGTTGAGACCTGGAGACTGCTTGATGATTGGCCCAGTGGGAATTAGCACAGTGTGACCCAGTAGGCCCATGGTTAGGAGCGGTTCTGTGTGACCTAGTAGACCCACCACACTGGAAAGGAGGAGTACCTCTTTTCAGTTGTGGTGGGAAGTGGCTCTATGTGACTCGACATGCCCAGGGTGGGAAGAGGCTCTGTGTGAACTAGCATGCCCATGGTACCCATCAGAGATGGGTACCACAATAGTTCAACGTTAGTGTAAAGTTATACTTGTTTGAGCGTACTTGTGTTGTGTTCTTTTTCTTAATTAATTTTGGGTTTTCCTTTGTGGTACTCTAGGAGACCTACGGGGGTCTCGGGGTTCAAATTGAGTATCATTATACTCACCCCTTCATCTTCTTCTCTAGAACCTTGTTGTGTCTATTGCAGACGACACAAAACATTAATTGAGAATGAGAGAGCTAGGACTCATTGGTTCTTATAGGTAGACCTTTTGGTGTGATGTGACGTAGGGACAATAGATTGTGAGTTGCACCTAACCTTCAGTTAGGATCAGTGGTGGATGATCCTGGAGTTTTCGTTCACTTGTCATATTTTTTTTAAATTTTTAGTTGTACTTGTACTATTTCTAATTGGGCTTGTATTCTGGACCCCTTTACTTTCACCAATATTTACTACAATATTTTACTTCATAGATTCCTTTTTGTGTTCAAGTATGTGTGGTTTCCTATTGTTTAATTCTACACATTGAGTTTGTACATGTTTAAAGGTAAAGACATCCTGTTTTGTGGATATGCCTTTCCAGTGCTACCCGCAAGACCATGCCCAATTATAGGTGGGCTTGGGGTAGAAATGGCACGGGCCCCAGGGGATGGGTCTTGAGAAAAAAAATCGATGAATTCAAATCATTGATGTTGAGACAAAATATTCTCACATGTTTAACTTAATAACATGTTTAGATTTGTACAAGTCACGATTAATTGTAATCTAATGTTGATTATATTCACGGAAAATACTAAATCATTATTTTAAATAGAATATCCCATTCAATGGATGTCATAGATGAATCATAATATTTTCCATAATCTAGCTTAATTACACAAGTTGATTTCTCATATATATAATATATGGCTTAAATTTCTGAATAAAGGGATATATATGCGTAATATTGTGAAACATGTTACTGAAATATTAGAATATATGTTTGAGGAAAATTAACTTAATGGGTTTTTTATTTATATGGATCATTAATTTTCATGTAGCAATTGCAATTGAATGTTCATTTAAAGAGTCTTCCATCTGTTTCATTTGTCAAAAAATGTTTATTTAGAGATATTAATCATTTATATATACAAATGGAGTTCAAATATCCAAGAATATCGTTATAAGAAACATACCCTTGTAAGAATATGTGAATATAAATTTGATAATTTTATTTTTCATCATGAATGATGATATTTAAGATGAAGGTGATATCTGTTAATATTTTTCTTAATACCGATCATTTATCTCACTAATGATTTAATGGAAAAAAGTATTCATATATGTATCAATATAGTTTTTATCATCGAAAACAGAGGAAGACATTTCATTTTGATTGTAAATTGTGGTGATATTGAAGTAGCTCACATTCATATTGAGAGTTTCTTATTATAAAGTCTTCATGTATACTAATTCTGTTATTCATAAACTACTTAATAATGATCTAGAACATTATTTTATTTAAACTCTATTCTATATTATTCACGAAAAAATGTATTACTAACTGAACATGTGATTTGCGGGTTGGGTAGAAAATTTATATAGTAGATGTTCTAAAAAATGTTAATATTAAAAGTATTGTTATTCTAATTCCTGTAAATGTTAAGAAAATGTGAAGAATTTTTTTATCCATGGGAGAAATAGGGATACATGGTAAATAGAGAAGATTAACATATCAATTATAATTTTTGAGGAAGGAACACTTTTGTGGAACATATGTTATATTTCATTAAAATATATGTTGGGGATTTATATATTCAAATTATTTGTCTCCTAGATGCTGAAATAATAATATTTTGTCATAAATTATGAAAATAAATGCATCTGTTCCTCTATGATTGATTTATAAAATAATAAATATCACGAGTCATGAAATGATTTTATCATGCCTAACGGTGGGGAATTGGTTGATGGATTATATAAGCAAAATCCATATGACACGACCACATATAAAAATTTTTATGTTATTCACAATGTGGGGAATTTTTTCTAGATGGATATGTTCATGTTGAAATTTCATTTATTAATCCAGGATTCTATGATATTAAAACATATTCATAAAAAATGTGATACTTGATATTCGAGTGGGGTATGAAGTTCGATATGCATGTCATAATGATTGAGAAACTATTTAAAAAATGGAAGCAACCAGTTCAGTAATAATGAGAAATGTCTTTTCAAAACATAAAAAATAATGTTCGATGATAACTTCCTAGGGGTACATATTCCATGATGCATTGGAGTTATTTGATCAGGTATGAAGCAATGGAAAAAAAATCAGTGACATTATTTTCAATGATAATAATTACTATAAAATAGAAATGTATTCATATGAAGATGAAAACATGTTTTTTGGAATATTAGTGTGATTTACTCAAAACTATAATCTAGTTAGTGATTATTTGAAATAATCAAATTATAAAAACATTTTTCCATTTAACACATATCTTTGTATATATACATTAATTATATATTATTATTTATCAATCTATATTTTCATAGTGATTCAAAAAATTAAATTATTGAAGATGAAATATGGCTACTTATAGTGATGTGAATGTTTTTTATTTATCATGAATAGTGAAACCATCTGCAGTTTCTTGATCGGATTCCATTGGTAGAGGAGTGATTATATTTGAACATCATAGTATCATTAATAAATAAATTTATGAATGTAAGTGTGATCAATGATTTTTAGGTATCAATAACTCTAGGGATGTCCTATGTTTTGTAAAGGTTGGCCTTCAAGTAAAACTAGTCATTCAATGCTTCATATTGGTGATAAACTGATTCAAAAAACACCAATAATGAGTGAAGGATAATTTTCCTAAATAATCATGACAATATGAGCAAGAGTGACAGGTTTTTAGTGAGTGAAAAATGTTATCAAATTAAATTTCATTTATAATATGGAATAACACACATTGTATTTCAAACACATCACCACTAAGCTACATTGTTTTTAGGAATGTATTTATGATTAAAATTTATATATAAATTTATTTTTATTCTGTTATGTACTATATTTTATTTTATAAAATAATTTATAAAATATATGATGACAATTACAAAATTTTTTGGAAAATGATTGGTATAGAGATATACAAATGGTATTACAAAACATTGATATGCGTGTTTCGATTTCTCGTACTTTTACAAATAGGTTTGGAAAAACCATTAATATGGGTTCTTTAAAAGTAATCTATACCGATGGATTAATCCTAACTATTGGCATATCAATCACATATACCAACGGTTTTGGAAATTCTATTGGTATAATTTCATTTTAAGGGATACAAGCCATCTTTTTGAATAAAACTTTTTTTTATAGATCTGACCAATACCAATAGTTTTTTTAAAACGATTTGAATCGGGTCATATGATGGTTTGAATACCAATTGTTTTGGTCAAAACCTTTTTATTGGGTCATATTATTGTATTTATAAAAACATTTTCTAAAAACCTTTAGTATTGTTCTAATTTTTACTAGTGTTGATAATGGATTTATCCTTCATAAACAATAAGTCAATGAACTGGAGAACCCATTATGACACATTAATATCATTAATAATAAAAATACAGTTTTATTCCATGATTTTTTTTCATCCTCTCTAAATAGAGAACATCAATATAGTGAATAATTAATAATATTAATTGACTTGTGGATTAGAAGAAATAATTGATAGAAATCATTCAACATATGATAATGGATCCCATATGATCACATACCATAGTACCCAATCCAAAATAACCTCTTCCAAAGATAGTTTCATCCACATTAATATCAAACATATTGGATAGTGGGAGGACCCACTTACATAGGTAAGGTGATGGGAAGTGTTTATTATGATTAATCGAATTATGCTTCCCAATTTCCTTCTATGCATGTCAGATGATCATGGAAACTTACTGGTATAACATTACATGTATATGAGATTCCACTTCACTAATGATGATGGGTATCAAATTATCCTCTTTAGTATGTCATACCATTAAGAGAAACACTAAATTGATTATTCCCATGAAATATTTCAATAATATGGTTAAAACCATATGTGGGACTACAAGGGGACATATGAGTTTATAGAAATATTCAATGACTATTATTTGTATTCTGTGGGACAATGTACACCTATAATTCCCCAAATAAAATCCCAAGAATTCACTATTCGAACATAGTTTTCCTTGTCTATATCATCAATGCAAAGAATACTCAAAAAACACCTAATCATTTTAGCTGATTGTTACATCTAGTTTATGATAAAGCCATATGTTATTATCGTCATTAAAACCAGTGAATATAGAGGAATCCTCCTAATCAATAACTACAAGGCATGTGGGAATCATCCCAGATTTATGAACAAGCCATGGGACCCTCAATATCTTGAATTTAGATTCATCTCTGGTCTTCAAAATTATTCTATTTTCAATAACACTCGATCCGAAGAAGAATCTTCAATAAAAACATATGTTTGGGGGTAATGGTTACCTCACAAAACCCCGTATGGGGGTAATAATTGGGTTAAATGATCTGAGGTATTATAGAACCATGATTATGAATAAATATCCTTCCATTATATTCTAAAATAGATATCTTGATCAAGGACATGTTTTTATTTCCCATAACACCAAAAAGTTTAGGGATACATTAATTATCCCAATCCAACAAATGACCATTTTACCATCATTCAAAACCCACAAGAACATGTAAATTTGAGAGTGAATTAATTCCATCAAAAATCTATGTAGCATTAATAAATACATATTATCAGTTTTAATCAATTGAGCTACAACATTTATATGTTCATCCTTCCGTACTATAAATACACTATTAAAATATCGTCCTGAATATTTTTTGGTGTCATGTCTATGATTATTGATAGAGACACTAATTGATTGACCAAAAATCACAGGGATCCAAATACATATATAATATTTTTCAACCACTATATTAATAGAGGATCAGAATATATCTTTCATTCTATAAGAGGTCACACCCGAGCTGATGGAAATATCATTGTTTGAATAATTATCCAAATGTGTTGATGATTTCTCATATATTTAGATAAATTGAAAAATAGATTTGAATTATTAAAGAGCTACCCTTGAGAAAAAAATACCATCAGCAAATAAGATATGGGAAATAGGTGGAATTTTCAATAAATCATCCCCCATGAAATATGTTTTCATTAGCTTCCAAAGAAATTAAATTTGAAAAAACGCCGGCCATCAAGACACGATGGAAAGGGGAAAATGTGTCTCTCTATCTGATCCCCCTATTATGGGTGAAGCCTTGAGAGAAGATACCATTGTTATCGATATTTTACGATACTCAATAATGTTTCATGAAGTACCTTCATTAGAATAATAATATTATAATTCTCTATTTATTTTAATAATAATGTATGGAATCAAAATTAGGAATTTTACCTTAATAAAAATTATAACTAATTTGGAATTATAAATTTTAGTTGAAAGTGTTTTATTTTGAATTATTGATATATTTTCATAGAGTATGTTGTTATTGATTATACCTTATTATACTTTGCAAGTGATTCATCCAATAATGCTTAAGTTAACATTCAACAACACTCGTGGAACAGTAAATCATTTTACAAAATGGATGCATAAGAAATTATCTTTATAAACCACATATGATTCATCGAGAAATGAATTTCATAATCTTAAACAAATAGCTAATACTATTTATTTGGTTATTAATAATAAAAAACATTTACAAGCAGTTTCAAGAGATCTACTCACATACCTTAGGTTTTGAGAGGTTTTATTCGTCCAAAATGTTTTAGTGGATTGGAAAAAGAGGATAAAATCCAAGAGAGATCATGAATTAGGAAGATAAACTTGTTTTAAAAGTGTTGAATTATATAACCATGAAGGGTTTATCAATTCCTTCCAAAAAGTGTTGAAAATTTTGAGTTTTATAAGTCTGAAATTAATAAATACTAAAAAAATCGGTTTTATTAGTGAAAAAGATTGTTCTAATAAAATGAGTCTTTATTATTACTAATATTATAGTAGATAAAATCAATATTTATCAACACTAATATAATAGTGATGATATATATATATATATATATTCTTTGATAATTTTCATTTTACAGCTGATAAAAAATATATAAAATATAATAATGAAATACAGATTGAATATATATTAAAAATGAATGAATTCATAAAAATAAAACCTTATTAATGAATAAATAATCATTAATTCCAAATTAAAGAAAATTTGTGAAGTTGAATAATTATTAATAAATAGTCACCAAATTTATTAAATAATTTTTTATGTTTTTTAATTAGAAATATTTATTAAAAAAAATGAATATATATTAATATGAAGATGAAAACATGTAATATTTTTTGAAAACCACTAAATATGTACAAAAAATTTCGACGAATAATTATAGGAAATATGAACGTGCACAAAAAATTTTAATGAAAGTATTAAAAATCACATCAATAAATTAATATTAATGATATCAAACAATTCGAAAATATTAAAACCAAATAAATAAAATTGAAAGAGTATTAATCATATTAATTAAAAACATGATATGAAAATAAAATCATACAAAATAATAATCCATAATTTTAATCATTATTTGAATAAATTATAAACTCAAATCAATATTTTGAGAATCCAAAAAATTGCATTTAAATAAATTAATTATAATAATTTCAGTCATTTTAAATGAATTACACAATAATAAATTAAATTTCATAATTATTAATAATATAAATAAAAAATATTTTTATAAAATTTAAACATAGTAATTAATTGTGTATATAAAATATGCAAAAATAACAAAATCAAAAAAATTATTAGAAATTTTTCAATATTAAAAATAAATAAATAATATTATATTAAATCATTTTAAAAATGATTAAATAAAAATAAATAAGTTAAAAAAATTAATAAGTTAATCTGTAAGATTAATTATATAAATTAAATTCACATAATAACAAGTGATCAAATCCTACCATGCCCCTTGGTGGATTTATGTCACCTGAAGTAACTCGTGAAGGAAGTTATGTGGGGATGATGCGGGTAGACAGTGATGCAAGCATGACAGAGGCATGGTGATATAGACTACATGATGCCGGCATGACGCTACACCGAGCCTTCAGGAGATTTCTTGGGCCACCTGGACATTTTCCTACAGGCTATGTCATCGATCTTCCTCTACCCAGATAGAAAGGAGCCATTGCTTTCACAAAAAAGATTAAAAAATGTACATAATTAATGAATAAAAATAAATAAATAGATAATATATATTTATATAGGATACTCAAAAATACAAATACAAAAAACCATACAGAAACACCTCAACCATCAGCCAATGGGTAGGCCATAGGCCCCCCCACCCAAGTGATATCCCACCTTTATTAAATATGCTCATTAACCTCCTTTTTATTGATATGGGTCCGAAGACCCTTACATATTATGTGTATACCACCATGGACCACATGCCGCTACATTATTGTGCTCCTCTATTGGAATTCTCACAACCAATTGGGCCTCCCCTAAAAATCAATGATGGAAAATACCTGACAATGCCTTACACATCTGTTATCTCACTGAACGTCATCATGGATTGTCGTAGATGACCGAAGAACCATAACCACCACCATTAATTTCTTGTTCCCTAACTAGAATCACTAATCAACAATGTCATTCTGCACATCATCTCTCTCTTCTTCACAGACATGTCAACCTTTCTTCCAATGATATCACTTCACCTCAACAACATTGACACCACCGCTGCGTGAGGCCGTATTAGCAAAGGGGAACCGCCACAGTCACTCTTGGGTCCATAGTCAAGTTATTCCCAAAACATTATCAATGATGAGTTGTTTCCCCTATTACTTCCACGATCATGCCATCCCTCACATTCACCTCCTCCCCTGAAACCTTCCGCTCAGGATCCACAGTGGACGGAGCGCCCAGTATTTGGCAGCAGACCCGCGGTACTCGACAGGAGGAGTACCTCAGAGACTTGGATTAGTGAGCAGTACCTCGGAGTCGTGACAGGACCACTTTACACTCCAGAGACGGGGCTCTTTAGCAGTTACAGTTTTGTTGATGAAAATCCCGGTTTGTGATGTGACTTTTGACCTTTGTGTTTACCTCATGATTTAGATGGGTCACTTGATAATTTAGATATATGTATGGGTATATAACTGGGTAGTGGTTATCCGTTGATTTCATAATCTTTTTGTTACCTCATGATTGAGATGGGTTACATGATAACATGGTTATATGAATGGAAATATACCTAATTAAAGGTTATCTGTTGAGATCTACTTTGTGGTTATCCTTGTTGGTTTTAGTGAGAACTTGAGGGTCTCGGGGTCCCTACTGAGTATCTTTATACTCACCCCTGCACGGGCTATGCCCGCACCTCGTTTTGTTGGTTGCAGACAACAGGCATTGCTGACAGAGGCCGAGTGTTCGAGGACTGGATGGTACCCGGAGGTGGACTACATGAAGAGTCAGTACCCAGAGGTGGAATACATGACGAGTCAGTATCTGGAGGAGGACTTCACAGCGAGACGACACACAGATAAGATTGACGGGCGAGAGCGTTGAGGAGGTTGTCTCTACCTACCCTTCAGGTAGGATCCGTGGCGGGCGATCCAGGAGCTGCTCTATCTGTACCTACCCTTCAGGTAGGATCTGAGGAGGACGACCCAGGAGCTGCTTCCTTCTTCCAGCTATTTGTCTTTTTCTGTTGTACTTTTGTTTAGTTGTAGCTGTAGTTTCAGTTGGGTTTGTAATCTGGCCCATTTAATTTTCAGAACATTCTTTTGTACTTAGTGTTTTGCTTCTGCTTGTACTTTGTGGTGTTATGTTTACTTTTATAAAGGCAATACCTTCCCAGTTATCGGGATTTACACCTTTGGTGCTAGTCTCCAGCCCCTGGCCTATGGAAGGCGGGCATGGGGTAGTCACGGCACGGGCCCCGAGGACGGGTCATGACAAATTGGTATCAGAGGAGTCGGTTCTACCGCAGAACATATAACTCGGATATTTTATATCTGTGAAGCAATAGTTTTAAGGGTACCGAGTGTGGTCTTCAGTTCAATGAGTCTAGTGTTGGTGCGGGCGGCCGACGTATCCATACACCAGGACCCTGACAACTAATTAATGACATTGTGCATGAAAACACTAATTGTGTGTGGGTATCCAGAAGTTTTATTTAAATATCAGTTCAAACCAGGTCAACTCACCAGGTATAAGTCTTTTGACCATGTCATGTTTGTTCCTTTCAGGATGCCTCCCCGTGGACGACCAGCTTGAGCCCCGAGAGTGGTACGTACTAACAGCCCACCGAGCGACGTGGCCTCAGTACAGGGCTCTATCACAGTTGAGGCACCAGCGGTACTACTACCCATGGGGCCACCGATGCCACCAGCCCCAGCAGCAGAGAGTGCACGTCGCTTGAGTGCACTGCACGATTTCTAGCGCCAGAGACCACCCAGGTTCCCGGGAGGGACGGACCTGCAGGAGGGTTAGGATTGGCTGGAGGCTATGGTGAGAGTTTTCGGGCTAGTGGGGATTCTGACAGACATCATGGTGATCCTTGCTGCCAGCCTTCTTCAGGAAGCAGCCGGCAGATGGTGGAGCCTGATGCTCCAGATGCATGAAGAGGCGACACCTCTTTGGGAAGACTTCGGGAGCCTGTTCCGGGCAGAGTTTGTACTAGACACCCTTCGAGCGGTGCGTATACAGGAGCTACTTCAGCTGCGTTAGGGCAGCATTATAGTGGCACAATATTCAGCGAAGTTCACAGACCTCTCGCGCTACTCCACAGATATGGTACAGGACCGGTTCTTCTGGGCTCGAACCTTCGAGCAGGGGATCAGTCTGTAGATTAGAGGTTCTGTTGTTTCTCACAGCATTCCGACCCAGACAGGGATATTGGAGAGAGCCCTCTTAGTGGAGAGTTTCTTTGCTGAGCAGTCTCCAGCAGCAGGACCCACCACTAGCCGGATTGCGGCAGAGTCTTCTGCAGCAGGCAGTAGACAGATGACATAGAGTTCCAAGAGGACCAGACCTACCGGTGGCCGACTACATGACTCAAGTTCAGTTGTGCAGGGAAACCGGGGTGGAGTCAGAGCCAGACGTGCCGAGAGTGGACAGTGTTACTCCTGCGGCAGGATTGGTCACATGGCACGTGACTTTCCGACACGCCATAAAGATGACCAGCAGTTAAATGAATAAACTCCCAGCCAGAGGCAGAGGTTCGATCAGGACAGACTGTAGGGGACAGGAGGACATGGGAGAGCTCAGCTTCAGGCAGCTGAGCCCTATGGTCATGGAGCTCCAGAAGCATATGGGAAAGAGCGGGACTAGCTCCAGACCTGGAGGATATTGATCATGTTGCTTCTAGTTTTTTTGATGTTACATTTGTGTCTTTGTACTATGAGCTGCAATAATGAAATGAAACTTATCTTTGTAAAGTTAACCTTCCTGTGCTTTTGTTTGGTTGATACTGAGTCGTCCCGGTTAAGTCTATTGACTGGACCCTCACTTTCGGGATTTCTACTGCAGGAGACCTAGTGACCTCACACTGATGCCGACAGTGTTACTCAACCCTTGGAGGAGAGAGTGACAGTTGGATCTCTTGGTAGTTACGTCGAGGCCTTATGACGCCATCTATGGCGTGAATGCATAATTCTTGTCAGGATTGACTGTATTAGGCAATGAATGTGGTTCATCCAGGGGATGAGACCAGATTTCTCTTATCAGCAAAGAAGAAATCAGAGTAGCTCTTGTGAGACTAGAGAAGGTCTAGGTCATCCAAGAGCAGATGGGGACAGCACAAGGCCGACAGAAGCCTTATGCTGACAGGACATGGAGGCCTCTAGAGTTCGAGGATGACGATCACGTCCTTTGACGGGTCTCACCTCAACCCTTCGCATATCATCGACCATGAGGAGAAGGACAATGAAAATGGGGTTACTTCCACAGAGGTTCTAGTGGGGATCAAGGATCGATAGGAACGGATCCTATGAGGATGATCGATTCCTCGGGTGCACATTCTCGGGCAGTATGGGAACCTCCGGGTGAGCACATGTGAGCGGAAGGCTCAGATACATGCTCTGTACCGCTTTTCTAACCCTAGTTTGTGTTAAAGCTTTACGAGGACGTAAATCCCTGAGGTGGGAGTAATGTAAAGACCTGTAAAATTCAAAGGAAATTTTTTCAAAATTTTCTTTGGGATTTTACGAGAACGCAGTTTTTGATGGCGCCTGATTCCGAGGGCTGGTGTGCCCGGAATTTCTATCCGAAGTTTAGCTCGGGTACGTTCAGTGAACGAGAATTTCTAACTTTTGAACCGGTGCCCGGAATCGAATTCTGAGGGCACCGATGGAACTACAACGCCGGTAATTACTTAGGAACTCTTGTTTCAGTGTTTCCTTTACACGAGGAGAGTTATTAATTTTTGTGGTAGTTGAAAATAAAAATTAAGAATTTTTATTTTTCCCTCTTGGTAGTTTTATCCTATATAAGGATGTTGGGGGTGGGACCCACTTGTGATAACCAACCTTGAGAGGATAAAGTAGGGAGGGACCCACACGAGCCCAACCCCTCACTTTCCTAACCCCTCTAAACCCCAAATTTATGTTTTGTTAACTTATCACCTCATTAATTTTATAACATCTTATGTTAATAACTTAAGTGAGTTAAATGTGGGTTTTGAATTTTCAAACTCTTGAAATTCAAAACCTATGTTGGGTTAATAAAATAAGTGGGTGGATTATATTATTTTGGGGTTAGTTTTTCTAGCAGTGGAGACTTGGGAAAGAAAGGGCTAAGTTTGAAGTCTTCTTTTTCTTCAACATCGACGAAGAACGTGAAGAACACCTCCGACAAAGAACACCGTTCTTCAACGAAGAACATATCCTCCGAAGAACGCGACGTCTTCTTCCAACGACATTTCCTCTTCGAACGCCTCTCGACGACTACGGAATCAACGTTTGTTTTCCATGATGCCCGAATTCCGAGACGCTCGTCTTCCACGACTCGTCAACGTTCACCATTCCGGAACCGAGATAGGGGTTTTATTTATTTATATGTTCGTGAATACCAACATTTTGATCGTCGTGGATTTAACCGCTTGTTATCGAATAACACGAAGGGGTCAGACCGCACAAACACGACCGACCCTCCTCCTTAATTTTTTTATGATTGATTCCTTTGTGGATTGGTTCGGGAAGGTGTGGTGTCGTCGTACCACATGGAATCGAACGAAAGGAAACACGCGGTGCCGTCGCGCCGCGCCGTGGAAAGAAGTTTAAGAACGCGATGCCGCCGCGCCACATCGAAGAAAACCAAAGACGCTGCGACCGGAGTGGGGCCAAGTCGGAGGGGCGCAGTGTCGTCGCACCGCCCCGGACGACAAGGGCCGCGGCCGGTTCCGGGCCGCGGCGGAGCAGGGTGACCGGTGGTCGGTACCGTGCCACCAGCGACAGAGCTGGAAGGTGACCAGCCATCGCCGGTCCCGTTGAGCAGAAACCGGCCGGCCAGGTCGGGCCGGCAGGACAAGGGGGAGCCGGGGGAATTAATTCCCCCGTCTGGATTTCATGCAGGCCCATTTAAAGGGGTCGGGTCGACCCGGTTCGGCCGACCCAGGGGGGTACTGGGTTGGCCGGGCCGGGCCCAGACGCCATATTTTCGTACTGAGTTGGTTCAAACGCCCATATCTTGGGCTACAGACCTCCGATCGACGCACCCTCAGTTGCATAGCAATCCTTGTAACGAGATGGTAGTTTCGGTATATCGCACTCATGGTTTCATAATACTTTGGGTTCGGCTAGGTTGGTTCAGATACGAAACTAATCGGGCCCTTGGAGCAGAAACACTCGTAACTTGAGCTCCAAACATCCTATTGACGTGCCGTCTACTTTTTTTGGATTCCTCTTTGTGAGACGGATCTTTTTTCTTATTCTGGTCTAGGATTGGATGACGTCAGAGTGTGGTCGGGTTGGTTCGCTCACAAAACCAACCGGGCCCCTGGAACGAAAAGGCCAATAACTCACAGACCAGGCGTCTGATTGACGCGTCGTCTGTCTCGTTGCTTTCCTCTTGATGAGACGAAAATTTTTGCATACTTCGCCTGAGTTTTGGTTTCTGTTGAATAGTGGCCGGGTTGGATTGTACCTGATATCAAACCGGGCCCCTGGAAAGGAAAAGCTGATATCTTTCAGACCAGACGTCTGTTTGACGAACCGTCAGTGGCGTTGGTGATCACGTTGAGAAACGGTCCCTATGAGTATACCCTATGAGAGGTCGGGGTACAGTTATGATATGTTCCGGTTGGTTCGCTCACGAAACCAACCGGGCCCCTGGGACGGAATGGCTAATAACTCACAGACCGGGCGTCTGATTGACGCACCGTCTGTTGCGTTGAGACCCCTATGACGAAGCAGTCCTTTGAGATACTTCTCCATGGAACATTGATATACGTGGAGTTTTGACCAGATGATCGTGGAGCAGACCATCCCGGAGACGAGTGCATGGAGTACGGAGACCCTGTAGCCGGCTGAGACCTGACGACTGCTTGACCGACTCGACTTGGAGTGAGTCGACTAGCCCAGTGGACGGAGTGCCCGGTATTTGGCGGCAGACGCATAGCTGACGAAGCGCCTGGTAGTTGGCAGCAGACTCGCGGTACTCGACCGGAGGAGTACCTCTCTAGGCTATTAGGGGGAGCGCACGGTATTTGGCAGCAGACCCACAACGGACAGAGCGCCCAATATTTGGCAGCATACCCGTGGTACTCGACAGGAGGAGTACCTTAGAGACTTAGATTAGTGAGCAGTACCTCTGAGTCATGACAGGACGACTGTACACTCCAGAGACGGGGCTCTTCAGCAGTTACGGTTTCGTTGATGAAAATCCTGGTTTGAGCTGAGACTTTTGACCTTTGTGTTTACCTCATGATTGAGATGGGTCACTTGATAACATAGGTATATGTATGAGCATATACCTGGGTAGTGGTCATCTGTTGATTTCATAATCTTTGTGTTACCTCATGATTGAGATGGGTTACTTGATAACTTGGGTATATGTATGGGCATATAACTAAGTAGAGGTTATCTGTTGAGATCTTATTTGTGGTTATCCTAGTTGGTTTTAGTGAGACCTTGAGGGTCTCGGGGTCCCTAATGAGTATCGTTATACTCACCCCTACACGGGCTATGCCCGCACCTCGTTGTGTTGGATGCAGACGACGGGCAGTGCTGACAAAGGCTGAGTGTTCGAGGACTGGATGGTACCCGGAGGTGGACTACATGACGAGTTAGTACCCGGAGGTGGACTACATGACGAGTCAATATCTGGAAGAGGACTTCACGGTGAGACGACACAAAGAGAAGGTTGAAGGGTGAGAGCGTTGAGGAAGCTATCTGTACCTACCCTTCAGGTAGGATCCGTGGCGGGCGATCCATGAGCTGTGCTATCTGTACCTACACTTCTGGTAGGATTCGAGGAGGACAACCCAGGAGCTGCTTCCTTCTTCCAGTTGTTTGACTTTATCTATTGTACTTTCATTTAGTTGTATATTTACTTTCAGTTGGTCTTGTATTCTGGCCCATTTACATTTCATCACTTTCTTTTGTACATAGTGTTTTGCTTCCGCTTATACTCTGTGGTGTTTTGTTTACTTTTATAAAGGCAATGCCTTCCCAGTTATCGGGATTTACGCCTTTAGTGCTAGTCTCCAGCCCCTCGCCTATGGAAGGCGGGCATGGGGTAGTCACGGCACGAGCCCCGATAATGGGTCGTGACATGAAACAAATTAAAGAGGAACTAGAAAACTCTTAACAAATTAGTGAACCGTGATCTTAATATAAAAAGAAAAAAAGAAGACCGCGAACCATGGCCCATCTGTGGGTGTACTCCCCGCTGACTAGGGAGTCTATGCCCTTTTTCGATCTGATGCACCACGTATCACCCTCCAACGCATGCGAAGCCCAGACTAACGAAACCCCGACCGGTGTCGCCCCTAGGCGCTGCTGCTCACGCAGACTCCATCGCCTACCATCATGGTACGTGGGACGAACCCGAAGCCACGTACCCCCTAGTATGTAGGATGCCTCTCAATCCGCGTACCACCCTGGTACACGGATGACCTCTCCAGCCGCGTAGCATCCCCCTATTCAGAAGGCGCTAATCCTCATACACCCCTATGGCCTACCAACACCTTTGGTGTTCCCATTCCTCATGTCAGAGAAAATCCTTCCAATCCGGCATGATCCTTCACACCCACCACAATGGCCTATTCACCGGCCACGAGCAAAGGCCACCTCTGAAGCCACCAGATCCGTATGATGAAATCTCTAAGAACATCAGCATGCTACATTGAATTCAAATACCCACTGTAGATGAGGGAAAAGAGGTTTCTATGGCCCTTGAGTGGGTTCGCAAAAACATTCTTCGGTTCACTTACCCACGGTAGTGCAGGGTCCGAGCTCGGGAGTCCCCTTTCAACCTCTCCACATTCCAGGAGTGGAGGACACCGCTTGTGTCTTAATTTGACTCCATCGGAGAGTAATTCTACCCTCTTCTAGGGGTGATAGGGAAGCCTCCTTGGTGTTATCACCTAGCAATTCTTGCTGGAGGTTTCACCCATGATCCTTCGTACCTCTATGGTGCTATGAACCATGAGGGGCGATAGAAACAGGGTTACACTTTCACTCTCCTTTTGCGATTTGTCACCATCAGGCCTCCATCCTAGATTATGTCCCAATCCCCATTTCTCTGGCCCGCTCCATATGTAATCCCCACTCTGCTTCCCACAGATGCTCCTTTCGCGATGTGATCGTCAGGTCTCTACTGTATCTTGTTTCTCACACCAAGCAAGAATCATGTGTGCTTTGAGTAAGCACTGACCCTGATCTAAACCTCACGTGAATGATGAGGAAATTCATCCATGTCATGGAATGCTACGTAGGAAGCCTCCCTGAGGTTCAAGCCCACCACTCGGTCGTTCCAACCTCCTTCACGTTGGTTCCCCCCCGTCCCGAATGACATTAAACTATATCCACAATCCATCATGAACTACACAGACATTGAACTATTTCAAGGAATGGTATGTAGGAAGCCTCCATGAGGTTCAAGCCCAACAAACCATTGGCCCTGACTACCACCATGTCAGTGTGCCAAGCCACACAATCATGGGCCACATCAGAGTGTAAGCGCCATCTTTCATCCTGCAAGACTCTAATGTGCACTATCGAACTACGTAGATTCCGATTCCTCTCATGAGGATACGTAGGAAGATTGTATTACTAGTTCGATCTGAATTCACAAGTCATTATCAATCCCACCAGGATGACAACAAAACTCCAGAGCGCCTAGTTATGAGGCTTAAAACAATTACCATCTCAATGAGTCCAAAATCCTAGATGTCATTAATCCAATCTGGGATGGTAAACCTCAGGCCTAAATGATTCTGAATCCCTGCATTCAGCTGACCATTTCCAACCAGGAGTAATCCATGGATACCACTCTTCGATATAATATAATGATTTTCGAACATATGAACACAACATAAATCAATAAGGGAGTCCCGGAAAGGGCAATAACCACCCCCCCAAAGGGTGTGATGATCCCGACTTCCCATCCTCTCGACTAATGTGATTTTTAAGCATCGTATGCCAAATAACCCGGCAAATGTCTGCCTTTGGAAAGAAGGTCCACGTATTGTTGGATATGGAATCATTGGGAGTTTTAAAAGGAAGACCGATAGACCTGACATTAGCGATTCAGTAGAGCTTAGCCCTCTGCGAGATCGACAATTGGGCGCGTCGGTCCACTCCATCTGATTCGTAGTGAAACAGCCTACATATACGTATAATTCAGCACATAGAATCACAAAAATTCATTATTAGAACACATTTCTCCTGATATATATGTCTTATTAAAGTAATACATAGAATACCCCTCTCATTAATTTCATTTTACCATACTTACTATTTATCTAAACACCATCCATTATTATCATCATTAAAACATGATAAAATAGTGGAATCCTTTATCTCTGAAACATCCAGGGATTTTTCATTCATCCCATATTAATAAAAAATCTAGGGGACCCTCTAGATCATGACTTTGCATCAATATATGGCCCTAAAAAGAGTCCCTATTTAAGAAGAACTACCAATAGCCAACGGAATCTACAAAATAAATCTAGGTTGGGGGAAAAGGGATACATAAAAAATGCCTATATGGGGTTAATATTTGGCTGAAATGATCTGAATGCATTGGAAAGAATGTTTTTGAATCAGTTTCGATCAATTATTTTCTAACAGAGAAATTGTGATCATGCACATTTATTGATATTTTATCCCACAACATTGTTTAGGGATTCATAGACTATCTCGAGCCACAAAATGACCTTTTCTTCATCATTCATAACCTAATAGAACATGACATGGTGAGAGTACATTTGTTCAAACAATTATTCATGTAGCATAAAAAATAAATATTAGTAATTGGAACTTATTGAGCTAAAAAATTTATAATGTTTTCTTTCCCAACATTAGAGACACTCTTATTACACCATCCCAATTTTTTTGTGTAACAGGTCCATGATTCTCGAGAGAAATTTTTTTTAGTTTGACCTAAAATCAATGTGATCCAAATATATTTATTATGTTTGTTAACCAAATTAATAAAAGAGACCAAACAATGATTATCCATTCTACAACCAGTCTCAATCGAGGTGATTGAAATATCCAATTTGGAATATTAACAAAAATGTATGGATAATTTTTAATATTTTTGGAAAAGTTATAAAATAGTTTTGAATTTTTAAAGTGTACCCCATGAGAAAATGAAATATAACATTGGAAAAAGAATATATGAGAAATATGTGGTCATCATCTTGTATAACTTTCCCCCATGAAATAGGTTTTCTTTATATTCCACAATTATTAAATTATGAAAAACACCAGCAATCAAGTCACAATGGAAAGGGGATTGTGTGTCCCCATATCTGAGCCCAACCGTCTGGGAGAAGAATTGAGTGAGAGTATCATTGATGTTGATCATCAAGGATACTAAAGATTTTTTAAATTTGAATCAGTTGAATAATAATATTATAATACTCTGTTTATCTAAATAAAAAAATTATGCAACCACAATTTTTAATTTTCGATAACATAAAATTATAATGAATTATAAATAATTAATTGTAGTTGAATGAATTTTATTTTGAATTATTGAAATAGATTCACAGAGTTTCTTGTTATTGAATGTTTGTTATTATACTATGTATGTGATTCAACCAGGCATTCTTATGAGAAAATTCAACAATAATCGAGGAAGGGTAACTCTTTTTTCAAAATGGTTTCAAAATATATTATCTTTATAAACCACGTATAAATCATGAGGTAATGAATTTCAAAAGCCTTAACATCTCACTAAGATACATTTTTTGTAATGCAATATAAATAATATGTACATGCAGTTTAATGATATTAACTCACATACAATAGGTAATGAGAGGTTTGATTCATCCATGATGTATGAGGGGGAGTAGAAAAGATGTTTACATCCACGAGAGAACCTGAATGGGGAAAATAAAGAAGTCCCCTAAGTGATGAAATTATATAAATAAATAAAAATTCAGTGCTTTGCAAAAAATGTAGATATTTTTTAGTCTAATCAGTGTAAAAATAATAACCACTAAAAAAGGTATGTGTTGTCAATTCTAATTTTAGCAATAATAAAACATATATTTTTTAGTGATCAAATTATATTGGATAAAATCTACATTTATCAGCGCTATTATTATATAGCTGATATATATTTTTTTTATGATCACTTTTATCTTATATAGCTGATAAAATATATTTTTTAAAAAATGAAAACATATTAGGATAATATATATTAAATTTGAATTATTTCATAATAAATTTAAAATATTTAACCTTATTAATGAATATACAATCATAAATTCATGATTTAAAAAATGAGTGAAATTGAATAATGAGAAGCCAATAGTGTTAAAAAATATTAAAACATTTGTTATGTTTTATTAGTGATAATAATTATTATATTAACACTATAATTGAATATATATTAAAATTAAGATAAATTCATAGTGAAATTTTTTATACACTTAAAATATAAAAAAAAAAATTTAAAAGAATTATTACATGAATTTTGAACACGTAATAAGAATTGAAGAAAATATTAAAAATTCATTTAAATAAAATTATTATATTGATTTAAATCTTAAAAAAAAATATTACCACATAAAAAAATTAATTAAATGGGAATTTAGAATATAAATTAAAAACTTGTTATTAATATTAATACATTGTATATAGTTATGTTAAATTTCAAATAGAAATTTAATTAATTTTAATCACCTAAAAATGAATAGAATCTTAAAATATGAAGTCAATTATATTAATTATATGAATTTTAAAAATTTTATGGGAATTTCCCCATAACATATGAAATTGAATAAAAATTAATCATATAAGTAAATAACATTCTTATATAATTAAAACTAATAAAGTAGTTATGTATAAATAAATATTAGAGAAGGACTTAATTCCAAAAATATTAAATACATGTAAATAATAAAAATTAATCATCAATATTCCATGAAATCATAATAAAAATAATTAAATAATAATTAATAAGTTAAAAAAATTAATAAGTGAATCTATAATATTAATTATATCTATTACAGACACATAATAAAAAGGGTTAGAATCATGGCATGCCCCTTGGGGGATTTACATCTCATGTGGTGACTCAGGAATGAAGTGACATGGGTAGGATGCAGGAAAGCGGTGATGCAGGAATGACATAGGAAGGTGATACAGACTAGAAGATGTAGTCATGAGGATACACCGAGCCTTTAGGCTACTTTATTTAGACACTTGTCCATGGGCCTATGGTCTATGTAATAGATCTTATTCAACCTAGATAGAAAGTGGAATTTTATTTCATAAAAAGAATAAAAACCATTTAGATAATAAATTAAATAAATGAATAAAATAATTTAATAAATATAATATAATTGAGGATAAAAATACACCAAAACACACACACACCTCACCCACCAACCAATTGGATGACCATAACTCCCCCCAGGGATATGAAACCTATATTCAATATTCTTATAGACCTACATTTTTTTTGATATTGGCCCAAAGACCCATAAAAATATTCTGTAGACCACCATGGCCCATAGGCACTTGCATTATCATGCACCAGTATAGGATTTATCACAACAGTTTGGGCCACCCTCAAAACCAACAATCGACATTCCCCAACCATGCCTTTCACATCCATTATATTGTATAACGTCATAGAGGATTGTCATAGATGACAGTACGACCACCACCCTCACCATCAACTGTGTGTTTTCTGATCGCAATATGCTGCCATCAAATAATAGAACCACATTAGCTCTCTGAGATTCACAAACATGTTGACCATTAATTCAAAGATATAGCTTAACACCTCTAATGCTGAAATCACCACCGTGTGAGGCAGTCATCAGCAATAGAGCATCAAAGTCGTCACTCTTGGGGACACTATCAAGGAATTCCACCAATATTAGCAATGAAGATTTCTCTCCCATCCTATACCCTCATTCTTTTCATCCCATGCATTGGCCACCGCCCATGAAAACTAATGCTTGAGACACATAGAGATCCTTGCACCAACACCTCCGTCCAAATGTCACCATTTCTCGAAGGCTTGAACTATCAAGACTGCAAACCACAATATTCAGTGATCCCATTATTCATTACATGTTATTTTGAAGAACATCCCCATCATTTTCATTAGTTTAAATAACCACCAAAATTGTGTTAGGGATGGATTACGATAGTGTTCAATTTTAGGGGAAATGGTATGTGTTGGAGATGGTATTAGAGAAATCATTTATATTGATTTAAAACATATTAAAAAAATAAAAACATAATATATAAAAACGAATAAATGTTGAACATATAATTTAAAAAAATATTAAAAATATTGAAGCTTATTGAATAAATTTGTATAAAGTTTAAAAACTGGTTAAATTTCATAAATATTGAAAAAATATTAACTATGTAAAATGATAAAAAAATAATGAAATAATATTCAAATTGCATAAATTCAATTGAAAAAATTACTGAAATTTTTAAATAAAATTCTAAAACATTAATTACATGAATTTCAAACATATAGAAATGAATAAAATTAAATAAATATAGATTATTATTACAACTAATTATTGTAGTATGCTCTTTATTAATTTTATAGAGAATATATTATAACTTATTAACCAATATAATTTTTAATAATTTTTAATTTATTATTAATTTATTAAATATATACATATTTAAATTTGTATAAATAAATATAAAAACTAAATATACAAAAAAAATTATTAAATTATTATATAATAATATTGAATAATTTATTGAAAAACAAATTGAGATATTATAAACAAAAGAATAATAATAAATCAATAAAAATACATACTTATATGCACAGACAGTCGTATATACATACATGTACTCATACATTGAAATTATAACCATACAAATATTGTAGGACACATACAGATACTCATAAACATAGGCATACACATATAAACATATAGATACATGTATGCAGACAAACACATACATACAATAACATACCCATGAACGCAAATTCATACATATCTATACATACACATATGAACATTCAGATACATTCTAGACAAATTCAAATAAAAAAAATACACATGTATATACACATGAGAATGTATATGCACACACATACACATGAATTTTCATATACATACACATCCATTCAATTATATACCTGCCTGTGCACATACATACACATATATACATATTACTATATACCCACATACAACATTAACATACTCATATACAAATATGCATGCACATCTAGATGTACATAAACATGACATCATATATAAACATATACATACACACTCACACACACAAATAAACACATATATATTGTTATATACATAAACATTCTTGTACACATACACATATTTATAACATACACATAAATTACATACATTCCTATACTCAGACACACACACACACACACACCAACCATAAACATTCATAGTCCCACACACACACAACACTACATGAATTTTTCATACACAAACAACACATACATAGACACACAATACAATCAAAAAGAAACAAAGGCATATAGATATATTATTAAATGTTATATAATCCATATATATATATATATATTACATTTACAAATATATACTAGTTGAAATATAAATATTATATATATATATATATATATTAACTTATTCAATGTTTCATTTTGCAACAATAAACAAAAATTTCTCATAATTATATGACTTTTATCAGTGATAGAAAAAATATTAGATAAAGGAAAAAAATTTAGATATTTTCTTTCAGAAACATTGATTGTTTCAAAATATAATGTAGTGTAACATGAATTTAAAAAATAAAAAATTTATAATTAGTGAAATTTTAAATATAATGGATTGATAAAATAAATTGAGAATTATCAATAAGAATTGTATTATATAACAATGACTTATAACATGATAGTCAAATATACCATATGACAGTAATTAAATTTTTTATTACTATTGGAAAAAATACATTAATTTCTATAGAAGTTTTATCATGATAGATAACTCAACATCTAAAATCGATTGTCTGGTGGTGCGTGTTTTGAGGTAGAGAGATATCGAAGTGTGCCCCTTTGGTCAGATACTTCATCAATCATTTCAAATTTGGTCCCATCATATTATAATTTCGGTGTTACTGTGATACGTCCTCAATAGTGGTGATGTCAGTTGGCATTGTCGATGGGGCACCTGGCAAGATTGAAAAAAAGGGAGGTGACAGACATATCCATCCTCCCCATGTCTGGTGAGGTAGGTTGTGCGGATGGGTCACCATGACAGGTCACGACTGAAACTTTTTTTAGGGGATTTTAATGGTGAAGGATCCACGAGCATTGAAAACGGGGTTGGGAAAGGAGACATCATTGATTTTAACTGAGATCAATGATTATTTCAAGATCAAAAAGATCAAGAAAAATTGTCTCCATGGAATATAATCAATGATTTTGTTAAAAAGGAAGAGGATCAAAACCATTACAGTATACATTTCACAACTTATTTATAATTAATTTTATTAATTTCTCAATGAAAATAATACTTGGATCATTGGTAATTTGATCATTGATGATGTTGATATTCCGGAATGTCCTTTCCAAATTATATTGTTGAGATTTCAGGGTTCCAAAATAGTATCCCTCTATAAGTGATTTACATGTGCTTTAATGGCCTCCGATCGACAATGCTCATTCTCCCAGTGCTAGCTCGGTGAAGCGAGTGTTTTGTGTCGATCGTTATTGGTCTATTTTTTTCTGCCTCAAAGAACATCTCACATTTTTGAGATGGGTGGGAAGATGATTTGAGAGAGAAAATGTTTAGCTCAACAAATCTAATTTCACCGGGTGTGAGGTTCGGTATATTAAAAAATAGATGTACACGTCTATTTATTGACATGGTATGTCAATTACAATTTTAAATTGTTTACGTACAATTAAATAAATTCATAAATGTATAAGAAACCCATTATTTTAATAACAATACCACTTCATTATTTATTGTTTTCCCACTTTCACAAAATGGAATAAATAAATTTCGACGTCAAAAAATAATAGCAGGGTTATTATTATATAAATTTGTGCCAACAAGTTTAATAATAATTCAGTAGCTTTAAAATAATTATTTTACTACGGGACTATCCTTGGTCCCCTCAAACTCTACATACAATTACTGAACAAAAAAATAAATAAATATATAATTTATTCACTTAAATAAATATTTTATTTACAAACTATTAAAAAATTATTAAATATTCAATAAAATAAATAAATAAATTTTACCCACAATCTGGTGAATATATATTTATTTAATTTATGAAATCAATTTAACATAAATAAAATTATTCCATTGTATGGAGAATAATATTTATCAATTAAATTCATATAGAATTTAACCCAGACCCCCATAATCACATATTGTTTGATCCTCTAGGATTCATTCTCGTTGGCATTAAGCGGGCTTGCCTAATGTCTGTGAGTACTGTCTAGCAATGGGTCAAGGCACTCAAGACAAAGAACATAAAGTCACAACAATGAAATTCTCGTAAGAACTCTCACTGTGTAATATGATCCCTTTGTCTCAATATCTCATCAAGAAGGTTTCAAGATAGTGTTATAAATTTTTTTGTTTGAAACATTGTTATTTTACAACCGAATATAAACTCTTCATTACCCCATGGACATGGAATTTCACACAATTTTTCTATTTCAATAAATGGTCCAATATATCAACATCCATAAATGGAAGCCACAAACCCTTAATTGAATTATCCATCAATAGCATTCCACTCATTGTGCACCCATCATAGCCTACATCCCTCCAACGCTTTGTGTGACGATTTTCTTTTGTAAATCAATGTGTGTGAGTCGTGACATGTATTAATGATAATATTATAGTCTATGTATATTAAAAAAAACTCAAATATTTTAATATCTAATGAATCCAAAACATAAGGAATTCCTAATCGAGGATATATTTCCATAATCTCTTATCTATGAGATTAACATGTGAAAACCTTACGAGAGAAAATTCCATCTGCATATAGGTACTCACACCTAATAACATTCATGATATGATTACCATAATCATATTTAATCCATCCATTGAACAACATTTAAGAATATTGTTTTCTCATTTTAATGTTCTCATCTTAGTGGGGAACTTCCACAACCTTATCAGTGCAACAAATACTCTTGGACATTATTACATCATAGTCATGCATAAAATTTAACAATGTGTAATAAGATTTTTAATATTGGAATAAATTAAGTATCCATGTAATCAATGTATAATCAATTGGTTGTTAGAAACCTACTCTTACAAACTACAACTTGGACTAAAGCCAATTGCCAAGGACATTCAGTATGATAGACATCACATGGTGATCATTGTTTCTACTATGTTTATGATTTTTTCAATGGGTCTGCACCATTGTCTTCTGTGGAAATAATTGTCACGGCCCATCCCCTGGGGATCATGTTTTCACTACCCCATACCATCCTTCCACATGCTCAGGGTTGGAGACTACCACCAAAAAGGAATTTCCCTAAATGGGAAGGTATTGTCTGAAAACCTATACACACATTGACAGGGTACACTACACCAAAGTAAAACACAAAAGAATAAGAAAGGAGAAACCACGTATAAAAACCACCAGAGAGTGTAAACTTAGTACTAATGTAAATGGACCAAAATACAACCCCAATTAAAATGGAATTATAGTAAAAGGGAATAAAACAACTTCTGAGGTCGTCCTCAAAGGATCCTATTAGAACGGTAGGTACATCTCATCACTACAGCTCTCCACACAAATCGTTCATCTCTGTACATCTCCATGTTTGGGCTCCTTGATACTCATTTAGAATTGTCTATCATTTACACATGACACAACTATGTGTGGACAAAGCCGATTCAATGATGAATATAATAATACACAGTTGGGACCCCATGAACCTCAATCGTATCTCGGAATTCCACAAAGAAAATCCACAATGAATGATCTCAATCAAAAAGAACAAAGAAAAAGATATCTCACACCAGGTTTAACTTATGTATAGACTGAAAATGTTTAATCATAATGCTAGATAATCTTATTCTACCACGAGGCTCTTTTATTTCCCAATAGAGGATGTCTCGATGTTGAGCCACACATGATATCTTAGTGTTGATACTCACACAATCACTCAGTGTTGATCCACCCAAGATAGATCGGTGATGATCCACACAAAATCGCTTGGGGTTGATCCACACAGGATCCCATAGTGCTGATCTACACATGATCGCACAGTGCTGATCCAGACAAGATCTCTCAGTGCTGATCCATAGTGTATCGCTTAGTGCTGATCAATACATGATCTCTATTCATTCTTTATGTCTCTGTCTGCCACTAGATTATCATACAAAGCACGCTTTATTCTGGTAGGATCTTGTCCTCAAGCTGTCAGTTTTATTTCAACTAGCATGATAGGTGGTCATCATCTTGTATACCTTTCCCCAATGAAATAGGTTTTCTTTATATTCCACAAGTATTAAATAATGAAAAACACCAGCATATCAAGTCACAAAGGAAAGGGGAATGTGTGTCCCCATATCTGAGCCCAACCATCTGGGAGAAGAATTGAGTGAGAGTATCATTGATATTGATCATCAAGGATACTAAATATTTTTTTTAATTTGAATCAGTTGAATAATAATATTATAATAATATGTTTATCTAAATAAAAAATTATGTAACCACAATTTTTTATTTTCTATAACTAAAAATTATAATGAATTATAAATTATTAATTGTATTTGAATGAATTTTATTTTGAATTATTGAAACAGAATCACAGAGTAGCTTGTTATTGATTGTTTGTTATTATAGTATGCATGTGATTCAACCAGGCATTCTTATGAGAACATTTAATAATAATAGAGGAAGGGTAACTCTTTTTTCAAAATGGTTTCATAATATATTAAATTTATAAACCATGTATAAATCATTGGGTAATGAATTTCAAAAGCCTTTACTTCTCACTAAGACACATTTTATTTGTGATACAATATAAATAATATGTTTATGCAATTTAATGATGTTAACTCACATACAGTAGGTAATGAGAGGTTTGATTAATCCATGATGTATGAGGGGGAGTAGAAAAGAGGTTTACATCCACGAGAGAGCCAGAATGGGAAAAATAAAGAAGTCCCATAAGTGATGAAATTATATAAATAAATATAAATTCAGCGCTTTGCAAAAAATGTAGATATTTTTTAATCTAATCAGTGTGAAAATTATAACGACTAAAAAAGGTAGGTGTTGTCAATTCTAATTTTTGCACTAATAAAACATATCTTTATCAGTGATCAAATTCTATAGGTTAAAATCTACATTTATCAGTACTATTATTATATAGCTGATATATATTGTTTTATGATCACTTTTTTCTTATATAGCAGATAAAAAATATGTTTAAAAAAATTATAAGAAAATAGGATTATATATATTAAATTTGAAATATTTTATAATAAATTGAAAATATTTAACCTTATTAATGAATATACAATCTTAAATTCATGATTTAAAAAATGAGTTAAATTGAATAATCAGAAGCCAATAGTGTTAAAAAATATTAAAACAATTTTTATGATTTATTAGTGATAATTATTATTATATTAACTCTATAATTGAATATATATTAAAATTAAGATGAATTCATAGTGAAATTTTTTATACAGTTAAAATATATAAAAAATAATTTAATTGAATAATTACATGAATTTTGAACATGTAATAAGAATTGATTAAAATATTAAAAAATTAATTTAAATAAAATAATTATATTGATTTAAATCTTTTAAAAAATATTACCACAAAAAAAAATTGAATGGGAATTTATAATATAAATTAAAAACATGTTATTAATATTGAGACATTGTATATAGTTATGTTAAATTTCAAATAAAAACTGAATTAATTGTAAACACCTAAAAAATGAATAGAATCATAAAATATGCAGTCAATTATATTAATTATATGAATTTTAAAAATTTTATGGGAATTTCACCATAATATATGAAATTGAATAAAAATTAATCATATAAATAAATAACATTATTATAAAATTAAAACTAATAAAATAGTTATGTATAATTAAATATTAGAGAAGGAATTAATTCCAAAAATATTAAATACATGTAAATATTAAAAATTAATAATCAATATTCCATGAAATCATAATAAAAATAATTAAATAAAAATCAATAAGTTAAAAAAATTAATAAGTGAATCTATAATATTAATTATATCTATTACATACACATAATAAACATGGTTCGAATCATGGAATGCCCCTTGGGGGATTTACATCTCAAGTGGTGACTCAGGAATGAACTGACATGGGTTGGATGCAGGAAAGCGGTGATGCAGGAATGACATAGGATGGTGATGCAGACATGAAGATGTAGTCATGAGGATACACCGAGCCTTCAGGCTACTTTATTGAGAAACTTTTCTATGGTCCTACGGGCTATGTAATAGATCTTCTTCAACCTAGTTAGAAAGTGGAATTTTTTGTCATAACAAGAATACAAAACATTTAGATAATAAATGAATAAAAATGAATAAAATAATTAAATAAATATAATATAATCGCGGATTAAAATACACCAAAACACACACATACCTCACCCACCGACTAATTGGACGACCATAACCCCCATAGGGATATAAAACCTATATTCAACATTCCAATAGACCTCCATTTTTGTTGATAATGGCCCTAAGACCCATAAAACTATTTTGTAGACCACCATGGCCCATAGGCACATGCATTATCATGCACCATTATAGGATTTATCACAATAGGTTGGGCCTCCCTCAAAACCAACAATCGACATTCCCCAACCACGCGATTCACATCCATTATCTCACATAACGTCCTAGAGGATTATCATAGATGATAGTACGACCACCACCCTCATCGTCAACTGTGTGTTTTCTGATCACAATCAGCAGCCATCAAATATTAGAACTACATTAGCTCTCTGAGCTTCACAAACATGTCGACCTTGCATTAAATGTTATTGCTTAACACCTCCAATGCTGAAATCACCACCGTGTGAGGCAGTCATCCGCAATAGAGCATCATAGTCATCAATCTTGAGGACACGGTCAAGGAATTCCACCAATATTAGCAATTAAGATTTTTCTCCCATCCTGCACCCTCAATCTTATCATCCCATGCATTGGCCACCGCCTATGAAAACTACTACTTGAGACACGTAGAGATCCTTGCACCAACACCTCCATCCAAATGTCACCATTTATCAAAGGCTTTCACTATCGAGACTGCAAACCACAACATTCAGCGATCCGATTATTCATGAAAATTTATTTTTATGAACATCCCCATCATTTTCATTAGTTTAAATAACCACCAAAATTGTGTTAGGGATGGATTACGATGGTGTTCAATTTTATGGAAAAATGGTGCGTGTTGGAGATGGTCTTAGAGAAATCATTTATATAGATTTCAAACATGTTAAAAAAATAAAAACATAACAAAATAAATTGAATAAATATTGAAAATAATTTAATAACATATTTATAATATTGAAGCTTATTAAATAAATATGTATAAATTTTCAAAACTGGTTAAATTTCATAAATATTGAAAAAATATTAACTATCTAAAATGATAAAAATAATATTGAAATTATATTCAAATTGCATAAATTCAATTGAAAAAATTACTTAAAATTTTAAAAAAAATTCAAAAACATTAATTACATGAATTTCAAACATATAAAAATGAATAAAATTAAATAAATATATATTATTATTACCACTAATTATTGTAGTATGCTCTTTATTAATTGTATAGAGAATATATTAGAACTTATTAAAAAATATAATTTTTAATAATTTTTAATAATTTTTTTTAATTATTAAATATATATATATTTAAATTTGTATAAATACATATAAAAACTGAGTATATTAAAAAAATTAATAAATTATTATATAATAATATTGAATAATTTATTGAAAAAAATTTGAGATATTAAAAACAAATGAATAATATCAAATAAATAAACATACATATTGTACGCACGTACAGTCATATATACATACATGTACTCATACATTGAAAATATAACCATTCAAATACTTGAAGACACATACAGATACACATAAACATAGGCATAGGCATATAAACATACAGATACATGTATGCAGACAAACACATACATACAATTACATACCCATGAACGCAAATTCATACATATCTATAAATACACATATGAACATACAGATACATTCTAGAAAAATTCAAATACAAAAAAATACACATGTATATACACATGAAAATGTATATGCACACACATACACATGAATTTTCATATAAATACACATCCATTCAATTATATAGATGTATTTGCACATACATACACATATATACATATTACTATCTACCCACATACAACATTAACATACGCATATACACATATGCATGCACATCCAGATGAACATAAATGTGACATCATATATAAACATATACATACCCTCTCACACGCACAAACAAACACATATATATTCCTATATACATACACATTCTTGTACACATACACATATTTATAACATACACATAAAATTACATACATTCCAATACTCAGAAACACACACACACACATACAAACCATAAACATACATAAACCCACACACACACAACACTACATGAATTTTTCAAACACAAACAACACATACATAGACACACAATACAAAAAAAAGAAACAAAGGCATGTACATATATTATTAAATGTTATATAATCCATATATATATATATTATATTTACAAATATATACTAGGTGAAATATAAATATCATATAAATATATATATAAATATATATATATATATTATCTTATTCAATGTTTCATTTTCCAACAATAAACAAAAATTTCTCATAATTATATGACTTTTATCAGTGATAGAAAAAATATTAGATAATGGAACAATTTTTTTAGTTATATTCATTCAGAAACATTGAATGTTTCATAATATAAAGTAGTGCAACATGAATATAAAAAATAGGGAATTTATAAATGGTGAAATTTTAAATATAATGGAATGATAAAATAAATTGAGAATTATCAATAAGAATTGTATTTATAAAACAATGACTAATAAAATGATAGATAAATATACCATATGACAATAAGTAATTTTTTTTATTACTATGGGAAAAAATACATTAATTTCTATAGTAGGTTTTTCATGATAGATAACTCAACATCTGAAATCGATTGTCTGGTGGTGCGTGTTTGGAGGTAGAGAGACATTGATGTGTGCCCCTTTTGTCAGATACTTCATCAATCATTTCAAAATTGGTCCCATCCTATTATGTGTTCGGTGTTTCTATGAAACATCCTCAATATTGGTGAATGATATGTAGGGGATGAAATAGTCATTTGCAAACACCTCCATCCGAACGGGGTTCTTCTTGGGTGGGAATTTATAAGGGAGGAAACTGCCATATCCAACTTCCCTCATCATTCCTAGTTGGTGTTGTCAATGGGGCATCATGGAAAATCATCTGAGAAATGGTAGTGGACGTGGTATGAATAATTGATGGAGCATCGTGGAAGATCATTTTATAATGGGTAGTGAAGGAGGGCAGGGACCATTGTAGGCATTGTTGTTGTGGTGTAGTGGTAGATGGTCTGAGAACAGGTGGGGATGTCAGTTGGCATTGTCGATGGGGCACCTGGCAAGATTAATAAAAAGGGAGGTGACAGACATATCCATCCTCCCCATGTCTAGCGAGGTAGGTTGTGTGGATGGGTGACCATGACAGGTCATGGCCGGGGACATTGTTTATAGAAGATATTAATGGTGAAGTTTCCGGGAGCAGTGAAAACGAGGTTGGGAAAGGAGCCATCATTGATTTTAACTTTGATCAATGGTTATTTCAGGATCAACAAGATCAAGAAAAATAGTCTCCATGGAATATAGTCAACGATTTTGCTAAAAAGGAAGAGGCTCAAAACCATTAGAGTAGACATTTCACATCTTATTTATAATTAAATTTCTTAATTTATCAATGAAAATAATAGCTGGATCATTGGTAATTTGAATGTTGATGATGTTGATATTCCAAAATGTCCTTTCCAAATTATATAGTTGAGATTTCAGGGTTCCAAACTAGAATCCCTCTAGAAGTGATCTATATGTGCTTCAATGGCCTCTGATTGACAATGCTCATTCTCCCTATGCTAGATCAGTGAAGCGAGTGTTTTGTGTCGATCATTATTGATCTATTTTTTTCTGCCTCAAAGAACATCTCTCATTTTTTAGATGGGTGGGAAGATGATTTGAGAGAGAAACTGTTTAGCTCAGCAAATATAATTTCATTGGGTCTGAGGTTCGGTATATGGAATAATAGACGTACACGTCTATTTATTGACATGGGACATAAATTACAATATTAAATTGTTTACGTACAATTAAATAAATTCAGAAATGTATACGAACTCCATTATTTTAATAAAAATACAGCGTCATTATTTATTGTTTTCCCACTTGCACAAAATGGAATAAATAAATTTCAATGTCAAAAAATAATAGTAGGGTTATTATTATATTAATTTGTGCCAACATTTTTAATAATAATTCAGTAGCTTTAAAATAATAATTTTACTAGCAGACTAGACGTGGTCACCTCAAACTCTACATAAAATTACTGAACAAACAAACAAATAAATATTTAATTTATTCACTTAAATAAATATTTTATTTAGAAACTATTAAAAAATTATTAAATATTCAATAAAATAAATAAATATATTTTACCCACAATCTGGTGAATATATATTTATTTAATTTATGAAATCATTTTAACATAAATAAAATTATTCCAATGTATTAAGAATAATATTTATCAATTATATTCATATAGAATTGAACCAAGACCCCCATAATCAGATAGTTTTTGACCCTCTAGGATTCATTCTCGTTGGCTTTAAGCGGGTTTTCCTAATGTCCGTGAGTACTGTCTAGCAACGGGTCAAGGCACTCAAGAGAATGAACATAATGTCACAACAACGACATTCTCGTAGTAACGCTCACTGTGTAATATAATCCCTTTGTCCCAATATCTCAACATGAAGGTTTCAAGATAGTGTTATAAATTTTTTTGTTTGAAACGTCGTTATTTTACAACTGAATATAAACTCCTCATTACCCCATGGACATGGAATTTCACACAATTTTTCTACTTCAATAAATGGTCCAATATATCAACATCCATAATTGGAAGGTACAAACCCTTACTTGAATTATCCATTAATAGCATTCCAATCATTGTGCACCCATCATTACCTACATCCCTCCAACTGTATGTGTGATGGTTTTCGTTCGTAAATCAATGTGTGTGAGTCATGAAATGTATTAATGATAATATTATAGTATATTTATATTACAAAAACTAAAATATTGTAATATCTGATGAATCCAAAACACGAGGAATTCTTACTAGAGGGACTATTTCCATAATCTCTTATCTATGAGATTAACATGT
Source organism: Viscum album (assembly GCA_963277665.1). Taxonomy (NCBI): domain Eukaryota; kingdom Viridiplantae; phylum Streptophyta; class Magnoliopsida; order Santalales; family Viscaceae; genus Viscum; species Viscum album. The sequence continues at coordinate 352,007,777 of OY728152.1, read as the reverse complement.
GAAAACCTTACGAGAGGAAATACCTTCTACGCATAGGTACTCAAACATAAAAACATTCATTATATGATTCCCATAATCATATTTCATCCATCCATTGAACAATATTTAAGAATATTGTTTTCTCATTTTAATGTTCTCATTTTAGTGGGGAACATCCACAAACTTATCAATGCAACAAATAATCTTGGACATTATTACATCATAGTCATGCATAAAAATTAACAATGTGTCATAAGCTTTTTAATATTTAAATAAATTAATTATCCAAGTAATCAATGTATACCCAATTGGTTCTTAGAAACCGACTCTTACAAACTACAACTTCGACTGAAGCCAATTTCCAACAATATTCAGAATGATAGACCTCACATGGTGATCTTTGTTTCTACTTATTTTAGGATTTTGTCAAGGGGTCTGTACTGTTGTCTTCCGTGGAAATAATTGTCACGACCCAACCCCTGGGGCTCATGTTTTGACTAACCCATACCATCCTTCCATATGCCAGGGGTTGGAAACTCCCACCAAAAATGAATTTCCCTAAATGGGAATGCATTGTCTGAAAACCTATACACACATTAACAGGGTACACTACACCCAAGTAAAACACAACAGAATATGAAAGTAGAAACCACATATATAAACCACCAGAGAGTGTAAAATACAGTACTAAAGTAAATGGACCCACATAAAACCCCAATTAAAATGGTATTATAGTAAAAGGGAATAAAACAACTTCTGAGGTCGTCCGCAAAGGATTTTATTAGAACGGTAGGTACATATCATCACTACAGATCTACACACCAATCGTTCATCTCTATACATCTCCATGTCTGGGATCCTTGATACTCATTCAGAATTGACAATCATTTACACATGACACAAGTAGGTGTTGACGAAGCTCGTTCAGTGATGAATATAAAAATACACTGTTGGGACCCCGTGACCCTCAATCGTGTCTCAGAATTCAACAAAGGAAAATCCACAATGAATGATCTCAATGACAAAGCAGAAAGAAGAAGATATCTCAAACCAGGTTTACCTTTTGTATAGAATTAAAATGTTTAATCATAATGCTAGATTATCTTATTCTACCATGAGGCTCTTTTATTTCCCAATAGAGGATGGCTCGATTCTGAGCCACACATGATATCTTAGTGCTGTCACTCACACAATCACTCAGTGTTGATCCACACAAGATTGATCGGTAATGATCCACACAAAACAGCTTGGTGTTGATCCACACAGGATCCCACAACGCTGATCCACACATTATCACACATTGCTGATCCACACAAGATCTCTCAGTGCTAATCCATAGAGTATCACTTAGTACGGATCCATACATGATCTAAATTCATTCTTCATGTCTCTGTCAGCAACTAGATTATCATACAAAGCACGCTTTATTCTGGTAGGATCTTGTCCTCAAGCCGTCAGCTGTATTTCAACCAGCACGATGTCCCACGAAGAAATAATTAAGTGAACATCCATGATATAAATTTTTGAACACAGAAAATAGTGAGTTAACCAGACACTAGGTTTGTGAGTTATAGATATTTTAGTGCTAAGGGCCCAGTTGGATTCATGGTCAATCCACCCCATTTGGTCTCCAATTCTCTCCCAAACTCATGTGGATTATTGCAAAAAAATCCCATTCCTAAGGGTTCTAGAGCCATAAGTGGTTTTTCAAATGTATGTTTCTATTAGTAGGTACTCTCATTTAAGCTTAACTGGCCTGAAAAGGGTTTGGGTATGGTCCAACCCAATTTGGCTACACCAGGTCCGGCTTGCTGGGCTGTGGGTTAGGCCCTTCCCACCTAGTTAGACATTGTCTGTCAGGTCGCATAACCACCTAGCCAACTGTCAGAGAGTAGGAGTCCGCTCCCCTTCTTGAATATCTGAGCAGTGTGGATTTTTAATGTTGCGACGTTGGATGGAACCGCACAACTTGGTCGGTTCGCTCAGATAGTTCACCCACTAGACCACCATGGGCCATGGTCAGCCATTCACCATGGCTCAAAGTTGTCGTCTACCTCTGTGATGTGCTGTCGCGTCATGCTTCCAGGTGATAATGTAGCAGGCGGGGTCTGGTCGCCCCTTCTGTCTATTGAGGATAAGAGATTTGTCACTCCTCCACGGTACGCTTCCAGGACAAGACTTCATTATCAATGGTGCTGGTGTCGGCTAGCCACCCTTTTCCACCACGACTCATTTGGGCATCGCCTCTTCTTCGCTGCTGGCAGGTGCTGGCCACCACCTTCTCCGGTCACTAGCACCGACGCACTGCTGAAGCGTCCTCGAGACTACGGTGAAGCTCTGTAGGTCAGTTTCCTCTACCGACTGTGCCAATAGGCCACCTAGGATGCTTCCATCTCTGCTTGGCTACTGGGTTTTCCTTGTCACATTTTTCCTCCGTCATCCAAGAGTAAACACAACCAAACCAAGAATGGAAGATGTTCACAAAAATGTTTATATTTTAAAATATACAAAACAATTCTTATCTGGAGTTATATATTTTCATTGATACTGCTAAATAATTATTTTAAGTAGATTATCTCATTATCTTCGTGTCATAAATGGATCACAATATTTTTCATAATCCTACTTAAGTACACAGTTTAATGATCAATTATTGTAGTATCCTGATTGAGTCCCCGAAAAATGGCTATATATGCATTATATTTTGAAATATGTTACTGTAATTTTTGAATCATAGTTTGACATAATATAATTTTATGGTGTTTTTAATTATATATAATATTAGTTTTCATGATGTGAGTTGAATTATTAGTGCATTTAATGTTCATAACATCTATGTGGTATTTCAGAAAATCATTATTTGGAGCTTCTAATCATACATTCAGGGAATAATAGTTCATAATTTCTAGAATATCATTATAAGAAACACAATATAGATTATGTAAGAGAATATAAATTATATAATTTTATTTTTTAGCCCAAATGATGATGTGTTGGAAGTGTGTGATATATGGTTATTTATAGATTAATAACCAACATTTATCTCATGGATGATTGATTGGAAAAAATAATTCATGTATGTATCAAAAAATAATTTTTTCTAAAACACAAACACATGAAGAAATTTCTTTATAATCATAAAAGAATGCGATATTGAACTGGATCGAATAGATGGATAGAGTTTCTAATTATAATTTCTTCCGGAATGATGATGATATTATTGGTGAAATACATTATATTTATCTGAAACATTATCATATATATACACTCTATTTTTGTATCCTTCATACACGATGGTATTTCAGACTTATCACAGGATTTGCAACTTCTGTAATAACTTAATATCATGGATGTTCAAAAAATGAAATTATTAAAGGATAGGGGTTCTACTTCTTGGATAGGTTGAAAAATGTGATTAATTATTTTTAGTTTTTTCCATGGGTGAAGTGGGGATATATTGAACGAACAGAAGATTAATAACAGCCTGATAATATTGGAGGATGGAAAACTATGAGGGGAGATGTGTTATTTTTAATTAAAAAATATGTTTGGGATTTAGATATTCTCATTATTCATCTCCATGATGGTAGAATTCTTAGATTTTTTCTAAAATAATAATGATAAATTGGTCAGTTATTTTGGGATTGATTTATATGATAAAATATCATGAGTCAAAACATGTTTTTATCTTTTTTAATGGAGGTTTAATTGTTCCTAGTTTCTTTGAAAAAAAAACAATACAAAAAATACTCTATATAAAACATTCATTTATTATTAATAATGGGGGGGGGGTTATGAATGATGGATCTATTCATGGAGGATAATGAAATGGAGTCGATAGCCTTCTATATCACATTCATTTGCAATCTTTGGATGCTCTAGAAACATAGAAATTATGGGAGGTTGGATAAGTGCCACTCAATCTACATCCTACAAGCGTGATTGATGGTTCTAAATTTTTTGATGTGTTCAATTACTAAATGGGTATAGTGGTAAAATTCACATTACAGATTTCAAAAAATTCCATAGTTGTAGGAAACTTAATTGAACATTGGGTTAGATGGATCCTATATACTTTTGGTTACAAATAGAACATGGATGGTTCTTTCTTAATGGTTAGATGATAGGGTTTGGTTTTCTCATATACACAATGATATTGGTACATTTTTCTTTTAGATATTATAAATATCTAGGTAATTCCAGGAGTTCAGAGGTGAAATCTCTACATACATGCCTCATGTTATGCAAGAATAATTATTTTGATATTTCTATGGTTGAAGGGGATTCCAAGGTTTCTGTATTTATTTTTCAATTTAATTTTCATAAACTATGGAATTTGGTATACGTTATTCATATCTACCTAAGAGAGGCTCGTGAAGGGAGGATTGGCCATCATGTTTGGAGAGAATCCAATTTTTTATCAGACATTGTATCTCTTATAGTTAAGGTAGAGTATTTTCATATCATCTAGACCAGTTTAGTCTCCATTCTGTATTAATTTAAGTCATTTTATACAGGGGATTCCTTTATAAATATACCACAATAGACCCCCCGGAGCCATATTGGCTTTTTCTGTAATGGGGTTCTCCGCATCGTAAACATTCATATAAATAGTCAATTGATCTTCCACCTGTTGAGGGATTCTATAATAATATAATAATTTGAGAAAACATATTCTACATGAAATTTAATTGTTGTATCAATTTTGATAAACATATATGTATTTTTGATAACATATTTTGAAAATTGTTATCTCATATTACTTAAAAATGTTAAATTTAAATTCAAAACATAAAAAATAATATTGTGTGAGAACCTCAGGAGGTTACAAATCCCCAAAATAATTTGAACTGTTGGACCAAGGATTGAGAAATTCCAAAAAGATCAATGATGTTCTTAGATTGGTGATAATTACTATATAATATAAATTTATTCATATGTAGATGAAAACATTTTCTTTGTGTTGTATTGGAATTTTTTCAAAACTATCAACTAGTAATTGATTATTTCAAATCAACACCAAAAAACCCTATTTTCATCTAACACATTTTTTATTTCTATGTGAATTTAAAATTATGGGATGTCTAACTAGAGTTTCATAATTATTCAAAATAATAAATAATTAAATTTGAAATATGGATATTGTTTCTTCGGTGAATGTTTTTTATTTTATATTGAATAGCCCCACAATTGGTAGATTTTTATGGATTTTAAATTGTATTTGAGTAGTTATATTTGAACCTCATAGTATCATTATAAAATGACTGGATGAAAAATAATGTGATAATAGATTTTTAATTATAAATTACATTATGTATGGCCTATGTTTTTGGGTATACAGACCATCGAGTCAAACTGGTCACACAGTGCATCATGTTGATGTGAAATAGATTTAAACAACATCATGAATAACTTATGGATCATTGTCCAAAAAAGAAATTAACATATGATTTTTTTTAGATATTTTAGAGAGTGATAAATGTTTTTTTCTTCAATTTAATTTCTATACTAAAATAACGAACATTAATTCATATTGATCTCATCATGTATTTGGTTGATGCCAATCCATTTACTAAACATCACAAATGACTTATACAAAATTTACTTAATGTATTTAGAAAATATATGAATTTTTATTTGTTTTTCAATGTTTGACACATAATTATAACTTAAATATAAATTTAAAATAGAAAAAATACATTTTAAGTCATATTGGTAGAAAAATGTATAATATTAATTTATATATTATTCCAACACGTCACAAATGATATAGGTGTCGTTTTTCTATAGTACCAAAATAATTTGAATGTGTTTCATCAATTTTAATTATTTCAAATTTCTTCATTAATTGAAATATCAATTTAAAATAAAAAAAATCATCATGTACTTTATAAATTGAAAGAAAAAACTACTGAACATAAATAGGTCAAATAAATAAGATATACCTTTAGGAAGAGAAAAAATATTACCTGAGTCGATTATCGTTTTTTTAGACATTGTTGATAATTTTTTTGAACATTTATTTATTTTTATATCATATTGAACAATATGGTTAATTTAAAAACAATTATAAATGATGTTATTTCATCATGATATTTATTAAAATTGACTACAAATGTATTATTACAAATTGATAAGGGAATTTTTTACAAAAAAATAAATGTAATGATTTGAAAATTTACTAAATGAGTTGTATAATTCCAAATCATCCTGATATCTTCATACATACTAACACATGTTTTTTTCAATTCATTTATAAAAAAAATAAACTTCCACTTTTAAATAAAGTTTATATTAATATTCTCTGTAGTATGGAAAAAATATAAACAAATTAATTAATAATTATTTTAATTGTAATTGTAATTATCAATAAAAATAACTCTCCAGGGATGCTTGTTTGTTGATAGAATACAAAATCATTCATAAATTTTCTTATATAATAACAAAAATTATTTCCATTAGTTTTTTAAATTCTCAAAATCCAATTAAATATATTTCACACCCTCAAATAATATTTCACCAATTAGTGGAGAATGTGTTTTACATTCTACAGAACTCCATCGAATGATATCATCCATAATCAGTATTTATTTCTTTGAGGTTGAAATATATGATGTCCTCATAACAATGAATATGATGAAAATTTTCACCTAACCAAGTGTGTATGTTGTCCACCAATGGGGAAATAGTGAGTTCCTTTAATACTATACCGTAAAAAATTAAGACACGAATAAAAATAATTTCTCATACTATAAAACATAGATTTTAAAATGAAATATTCATTTATGTAATAATCATAATACATAACAACCAATTCAAACATTAATTTAAATCTTTCAATAAATGGATCCAAATAAATATCAATATCAAGACTCATTTTTTTCCATATATATGATTATTCAACATATTGTATTTTCTCTTTTTTCTTAATAATGGTGGAGAGATATAATTTTGAAACATAAATATCTATATACTGTGATTGTTGACTTCTAAAAAAAGTATTTAATCTATCAGTATATAGAATATGAGGAATGTTTCTCAACTAATTTCAAAATTTAGGATACTTGTGAACAATTTTATTTCACTAAAGATATTATGTTGAGTGAATTTTATTCCAATATTTATATATTTTATCTATATACATCATTAATTTTCAAAAATGATCCTCAAATTTTTATTGGGGTCTAAACATTGGATTGATTTGGAAGTACCATAAAATAGTCAAATGAAAAGATTCATCATTTCAGTATAAAGATGTACCATAATTTGGAAATTTATAAAGAGATTCATAAAGTTTACAAAATTTTATACAATCATTTAGATGGTAATTTATTCCATCATAGATCATACCCATTGAATGTAGAATTTGTTTACTGAAATATTATTTTTTAGGAATCATAATATATTCATAGATCATATCATTTAGTAGATAAAGAAAATTAGTAAAGCTAGTATCAATCCATTCATTGCCAAATATTGCTATATACAACTATAGTATTGTTTAAAATGATTTATATTTAGTTAAACCAGTATACATTTGTGTTTTTTCACAACTCATAAACGTCTAATATAGTTTTGGGTGATAATGATGTTAATCTTCAATTGTAATTTTACTTTCTTGATTAAGATAATTTAAATGTTCGCCCAATATTCATAAATTCAATACGTTCATCAATATAGTTAGATATTCTAATCATATCTATGTAATCAATAAAACAAAATGTTATCCATAACATAAAATATTTTCAGTTTTTACCAATGTTTACTCTCCCATTTATAAAATTTTTCAACTTCATGAAAGATCATGTCTTTTTCCAACTCCTAAATACAGTTTATCCATAAATTTTAATAGTGAAAAGATAGAATAAGTATTTGAGAAGTGGTATTTTCATGATCTTTTGAAAATGTGATGAACCCCATAATCATACTCTTTTATCATTTGATTTTCATTCATCCATTTTTCAATAATATTAGTCAAATTTGATTCATAAATAAAAATATTTAATAAAATAAGTAAATACATATTAAATTTTAACATATAACCCTTAGTGATTATTATTATGGAATTATTTACGATACATAAAACTATTTTTATAAGATAATAAAGGATAAATGATGTGTACTGATATTTTTTGTGGTCTTGTAAATCAATAAAATCAGAATGTGTGATATCAGTATTGTTACAAATAATCTAATTAAATATTTATAATTTAAAAAAAATGTTCAATGATCGTTTTTATAGATTATTTATGTGTGGGTACTGAAATAATGTGGTAGTGATGTCAATGCATTTCATCACATTGTATATGGGATACTATGTGTTGTTTAAGTGATAGTATTCATACAATAAAAAGTTTTTCTTTTATCATATAATGAAAGAGATGATAGGTTCCAATCTCCAAGCCTTGAGAACCTTAAATCTAATGAGACTGCTAAAATAAATTTTTTGTAACTAATAAAATATTGTGTTTTTTCTCAATGGGATGAACCGATAATGTTGACTAAAAGAAGGTAAAATTGATGACATAAAATTACAATAGATATGAGAATTAATTATGTGGGGCCTAGAGAAAGAACACATTAAAAAATAATTACCAAATTAATAAATATATATGAGGATGAGATGAATGTGTAAGGAATCGACAATGGGGTCAGTAGGGTAAAGAAACTAATAAAATTGAAAATTTAATGACCTCTTCCTATAATGCTACCATATTTAGGTGACGATAATCCCATAATAGGATTTCATAGTACAACACAAATCTTTTTGAATGATTAGATTCATAGTGACACTACATTATATCTTATGTAGATCTAGTATGTTCAAATTACATTTCTAAATCTGGTTTTTTTTAAAATTACATTGTAATAAAGGAACATTAAAAATCAATCATAGGTGATATCATAAAAGGAGGTGTGTCCTCAAACCGATCAAGAGGCTCTCCATATCGACCATAAGAGGTAATAAAACAATAAAACCTATTACGATTTCATTTATTTTGTAGATTTAAATAGAAAATAATCAGATGAGATATTTTATAAAAGAAGATAAAATTTGTTTCGAACTATTTTTACAGGCCCCAAAACAATTGGTATTGGTTATAGGAATGGTATGGGGGGCCGTTTTCCTGTCTATTATTAGTAGTGACCTATACAAATAGTATTGAGAAATTGTTGGAATAGTTGGGATATAACAATAGTTTACAAATAGTTGGTATATGTAATATGATATAACTATACCAAATGTTTTCAAAACAATTGATATATGTAAATCAAAAATTCCCCTATGGGTTTTGATCACCACCCATCTGATTTATATATAAAACATGTAACCACTATGCTACATTTGTTTTTAATAAATAATATGATATATATATATATGGATATTTTTATGTATTTTTTTATCAATTCAATTAAACTTGATAAAATAATTAATTAATAATATGAAAACCAACAAAATATTCTTTGAAAACTATTGGTAATAACATATATCAATGGTTTCCAAAAACGATAATATTTGTATTTTGAATTTTGGGACCATTACCAATGGATTTGAAAAGAAAATTACTACAGGATCATTAAATGTTTGTTATATATATGGTTTTATTGAAAGCTTTTGTATAACTATAACATATTCAAAAAAATTGGGAAACCCCTTGGTATAATATCATTTTATTTATGATCTAAAAATGGTATGTATGCAACCATTGGTATAGCTACTTCCAATACCAATAGTTTTTTTTTAACCATTGGTATAAGGTCATGTTATGGTTTTTATATAAAGGGTTTTTGGCTAATTTTTTGAAATAGGTCTATTATTATAGGTCAAATTTATAGTAGTGTTTAAAATGGTTTAAACCATCATAACTAGTAAGTCAAAGTATTGGATACCACACTCTGATGAATTAATACCATTAATAATGACAATACAATATAATTCCATGAATAATTATTTTCATCCACTCTCATGGGAGAACTTCAATCTAGTGAATAATTCATCGGATTCAGCCACTAGTGGATCCCAAAAAATAATATATTTAAATGATGCACGATGTGATAATGAAACCCAAAAGATTGTGATCCACAAGACCATATCCAATATAACTTCTTAAGAAGATAGATGTATCCAAATTAATCTTAGAAAAATTAGATAGTGGGGCTCCCATAATAAAGGCAAGAAGATGATAATTTTTTATCAGGGAGATTCTCATTAAACCTCAAAATATCATTCTATGATATAGCCTACTAGATCAAAAAGGTGTTAGTTTTTGAAATATTGTTAAAATATAGGCATAATATATTCAACCATATAAACAATGATATTTTATATTGTAGGTATATTATATCGACGGGGATGGAATAATCACTCTTAGAATAGAGACACAAAACTATTCACCATATCCACAATATGATCCACATTCATGTTCTGTGCATATCATATGTTCCTGGCCCCTTGATTATATAACATTGAGTGTATATGAGTTTATGCATCACTAATGTGAGATGTTGTGAAATTATACTCTTTAATATGTTGTATAATTATTAACTACATTAAATGTATTATTCCAATTAAATCTTCCAATAATAATGTTTATTACAAGGATGGGGCCTTCATGTGACACAGTCAATTCTATAACTCTTAATTTTCATATTATCTATACTCTATGGCCCAACATATAGCTATAATTCACCATAGTGAATCCCAAATATTCAATACTCAAACTTAGTTTGTCCCATCCTATATTTTATGTTTTTGTAATACACAAAATAACCATCGAATCCCTTTTATTGAACCATACATCTATTTTATCAGAACACCATCTGTTATTATAATCAATAAAATGGAATAAAATAATGGCATCCCCACAAACAGAAACTTCCATGTATATTTCCATCATCACACATTTATAATCAATCCATGGTATCCTTCACATATTTACAATGGATCATTCTTTGGCCCCCCAAATGACCCTTTTGACTAATATCTCCCAATACCTTTAGTTGTCTCCAAAAAAATCTAGGACATGGGATATGGTAAATAACTCAAAAGCCCGTAAGTGGGGAAATATTTGTAATCAATGATTTATGTTCATAGGGATCCAGGATTATGAAAATTATTGAATTCATGCTTATCAGAATGATTAATTTTTATCCTGAACATGTATTAATATCCCATACCACCACAAGGAATTGGGATGCATATATTATCCTCACCTGACAAATGAACTTATTTCCCATCATTCATACCCTACCAGAACATGCTATGGTGATATTGAATTTTTCCAATAACACTGTCATTTAGATTAAATAAAAACATACTATTAATTTGAATCAATTGAGATGCATCCTTTTTTAGTTCATCCTTACCATCATTAGAGACCCTCTTAAAATTCCATCACAAAATTTTATTGTTTATCATGTCCATAATTATCAGGAAAACAACACTTTTAGTTTTACCAAAAATCATAGGGATCCAAATATTTTTAATATGTTTAGAAACCACCTGAATAACCAAGGATTTAAAATGACATTCCATTTAAAAATTATTATCACCCATGCTACAGGAAATTTTTGATTTGGAATAACTAAGTGATTGTCTGGATGATTTCTAATTTATTTGGATATGGTGGAAAATAGATATGCATTCATAAATAGTGTGACATGAGAAATATAAATCTACATTCATAAATTATGATATAGGAAATAGGTGTAATTCTTATGTAAAAATTCCCACCACAAAATATGTTTTCATTAGCTTCCATGGAAATTAAATTAAAAAAACACCAACCATCAATACCCACATGAAAGGGGAATACAAGTCCCCCTATCTAAACCCCCTAGAATGGGTGATGCATTGAGAGAACGTGCCATTGATACTTATCCCGAAAAAGACTCCATAAATTTGGTCTAAGATATATGATTCTAATAAAAATATTATATTACTTCATCGATTTAAATAATTATTTATGGCATCAAAATTTGGAATTTCCCTTTTCTTCAAATTATAATAAAATAGAAATTCTTAATTGCAGTTGAATGTAATTTATTTAGAATTATTTATATAGTTTGGTAGAGTATGTTTCTATTGATTGTTCCTTATTATACTATGCAAGTGATTTAGCTACTATCTCTATTAGAATATTAAATAATACTTGTGGAAGAGTAAATCATTTTAAAAAATGGCTGAATAAAATTTTTTCTTTATATCCCATGTATGAATCATGGAATAAGGAATTTCATAGGCCGAATTCCTCCCTATGATCAATTTTTTTTCAATGCATAATAAAAAATGTACAAGAATATTCATGAGATTAACCCACATACCATAGGTATTGAGATGTTCGATTGGTCAAGGATGTTCTTAAGGGAGTGGAAAAATAGGTTGACTTCCCTGACAGAGCTTGAATGGGGAGAATGAAAATGTAACCTTAATTAGTATTGAATTTATATAACCTAGAAGGTTTTATTTATGATTTCCAAAAAATTTCTATTAAATGTCATTTTTATCAGTGTGATATTAATAATCCCTAAAAAATATTGGTTTTATCAATGTTAAATTTTGTTGTGATAAAACCAATCTTCATCACTGTTAAAATTATAGCAGATAAAATATATATTTGTCAGCACTAATATTATATTACTATTATATATATGTGTGTGTGTGTGTGTGTGTTTTATGAAAAATATGTTTTAGAGTTGATAAGAAAATTATAAAATATAAATAAATATTAATTTAATATATATTGAAAATGTATTATTTATTAAAAAATTTATAATAATTAACCTTATCGATGGATACTCAATATTAAATGTTGGAATTTCAAAATATAGTGAAATTTAATAATAATAAATCATTATACTACAATGATATTAAATAATTAAATATGATTTATTTATTATATAAATAATTAATAAATTTAAAATTAATATATATATTATTATTAGTGTGAATAAATTGGGAAAATATAAAAACATAGTAAATACGTAAAAATTTATTTTGTAAATTTTTTTTATAAATTGTGAACACATACAAAAAATTGATGATAATATTAAAAAATGCATTTAAAATCTAATTATATATATTTCAATCATTTTAAAACTATTAGAACTTAAAAAAAAATTCAACGAGAAATAATCGTATAAATCAAAAACATGTTATGAATATTAAGTCCTAATAAATAATTTTGTAAAATTTGAAATATTAATTGAATTAATTTATATCACATAGAAAAAATAGATCATTTTAAAAAATTAGTATAGAAAGTTATTTATATTAATTCAAACCATTTTAAAGTCATTAAAAATTAATCAACAGAATTTTATAAATATAACTCATATAAAAAGAAAACTTTTTTATAATATTATAACATTTTAAATAATTATTGATAAATAAACATTAAAAAAAGCGTAAATTCCATAAATCTTAAATATTTTTAAATATTAAAAATGAATAATTAATATTAATTGTTATCATATGAAAAATGAGTAAATACAATTTAATAAGATATAAATATTAAAAATTTTATCAATAAGAATAATTAAATCCATTAAATTCACATAATAACCTTGGTTCGAATCCTATAATTCACGAAATAAAACTATCGTATAAAAAATTATTAAATTAAAAATAATTGAAAATTATTATATATCAAAAATTAAAAAAAAACAGAAATAATATTTAAAATGAATTAAATAAATGAATTAAATTAAGAAAAGTATAAAAATTATAATTCATAACATTAACTATATGAATTTAAAACATATAAAATTTACGAAAAGTAAATATATTAAAATTATTATTAATGCTAATTAATGAAGTATGCTCTATGTTGATTGTATATATAATATCAAGTAGGATATTATATATTATAATTTTTACTAATGGTAAAAATATTATTATTTAAATAAATATATATATATATATATATAGATGTATAAATAAATTTTTTAATTCAATATATTACATTAATATTTAATGATTATATAATAAAATATAATAAATTATTAAATATACTAAAAATAGAGAGATATTAAAAAAATAACATTAAATCAATAAACTGACACACATACGCACCAAAAAAACACACATATATACATACACATACTCACAAAAATAATCATACACATACAAACACATTCACATGAACATACAAAAGCAGATACACGTGCACATAAACACATACATACATATGGGCATATACATATACATACAAAAATTATTATAAATGTGCGCAAACACACACGAATATATATATATATATATGTGCAAATATACATACACTTACACATACAAGTACCCATATGTATAATAAACACATATAATTAAATACACTCCTATGAACATATACATACTCACACATACAATAAATAAAAGTACAGAAAAACCCACACACACAACACAACACAACAAATCTATACACAAACAATACATACATAAAAATTCACATAAATACACTTAGAAAAAAATGAATATATATGTTTTATTAAATGATATATATACCATTTATATATAACTTATTTACATATATATACTTTTTGAAAAATAAATAGTATTTAAAAATTTATATGAATTTAATTATATACACTTACTAATTCAATGTTTCATTTTTCAACCAAAAAACAATATCTCACAATAGTAGGAATTTTATCAATTATTGAAAAAATCATAGAGAATGGGAACACTTTTATTAGTTTTTTTAGCAGCTATATTGAATATTACACCATATACAGAGGTATAAAATGAATATAAAAAATTGTGAATTTCTAATGGCTAAAATAAAAAATTTAATATATTGATAAAATTAAATAAGAATTATTAATAACTATAAAATTCATAAAAAATGAATTATAACCATATGGTTATATATACCATATGAAAATACATTACATTTTTAGTTTTTTGTTGGAAAAAAATTAATTTATGTAGCCTGTTGTTCATGTTACTTATCTAAAAATCTAAAATCTATACATTGACTCTTTTTGTTCGGAGGGAGGGAGCCATCACAATATTCCCCTATTTGTTTGTTAATTCAATAGATCATTCACTTCTAGACTCTTCCTTTTATACTTCGTGTGTCAGTGTGCTTCATCATCAATAGTTATGAATGACAGGTTGGGGATGAAAATATCATTTCCAAAAACCTCAGTCCTAATGGGTTTTATGTCGTATGGCTAATTAGAGAAATGGTGGTGGAGACATTCATATTCATATTCCCCCACGTGTAATTGTTTTCCCGATGATAGGGATGATAATCATAGAAAAGGAGGTGATGGTGGTAGGTGTAGTTGATGGGGCACATTGGAAGATCATTTGAGAACGTTCGGTGACAGTGGTAGGCATTGTCGATGGGTCGATGTGGAAGGTCATCTGAGAAAGGGCAGTGATGGTGGTAGGCATAGTCGATGTCGCATCATGGAACGATGAATGAAAATTTGTGATGATGGACATATCCAACATCCCCATGTCTCGCCTGGTAGGTGTTGTGGAATGGATTTCATGACAGGTCGTGTCAGTGACTACACATGTAGTGGTTGTTGAAGGGATGATGTGGCAGGTAGAAAGAGAGGTGATTTTTATAGGTGTTGTTGATATGGTGTTGTGGAAGGTAGTATGAGAAAGGGTGGTGATGGTCATATCCATCATACCCATGTCTTTCCTAGTTGGCATTGTTAATGGGGCATTACGAAAGGGTTTCTTAGAATTGGAGGGGATGGTCATATCCATCTTCCCCACATCTGGCCTGGAAGGAATTTCTTGATGGGGTGTTGTGGATAGTCATCTGAGAGTGTTTGGGGAAACCCATGAAGATAGAGAGGAACATGTTGCGCCAAGTCATACGTCTGTGTAAGGGTGACACAAAATGATATAGTATAGAATGAGGTTGAAAACCTCATACAAAACGTTCTTCAGTGTCTATATCTTCTTCATCACATTTGACAAATGCATCTTTCTTTCTTCAACCAAAAAACGGGTTCTCCATATATAGATAAACTCAAATAATAGATATATTATAGTAAGCCTCAACTCCTGTGTCTGTGTGTATACGTATATACACGTATAGATTCCACATTCTAGTGTTGACTATGTTAAATTCTATCAATACTTTCAATGTTATTTCTCCTCCATATTAATTTTCAGAATTTATTTTTCATATTTGTGTGAAATGTGTTTTCACCACATTAAGGAACATTGGTAATTTTTGTTGCATCCAAGAAATTCTAAAGAATATTATGTTATAATTATATTTTTAATGGATTTATGTATAATGAAATCAAAATGATAAAATTTTTAATTTTATTTTCCTTAAAAATAATAACAGAAATTTGGTTTTTTAAAAGAAATCATTATAATTTAATAATAATTATAATAATTATTTATACCTATAAAAATATTAATTTAAAGATTAATATTATTTTTGAATGTTTAAATGATTATTATAAAATAACAATATATTTTATAATATTTTTATAAAATAATATTTTTTAATATAATGTTAATTAAATATAATTTTTCTAGAAAAATATTATTATTATTATGATAATATAATTTATAATTATATATGATCTATTATGATTTTGATTTATATAATATATAAATTATAAATATATATATTTTTTATGTTATGAAAAAATTCACATTATATTTATGTTTTAAATAAAATTGTATTTTCAGTTATTTATATTATAAAAAATAATATGAATATAAAAAAAATATATATAAATATATATATTTTTAAATTTCATTTATAAAATTAAAAATTTATACAATGGTTATAATTTTTTTAAACATTTGTATGTATTAAAAGCTTAATGATTAAAAAAATATAATGTTGGTATGTAAAGATAAATCAAAATGATAAGCCAAAAATATATGAATTTATAATAATATAAAAAAATCACAGTAATGGATTGGCCAAATAAATAGTAAGGTAAAGAAAATATAGTTTATGAAAAATAAAAATGTAGTAATGGTTTACAAAAAATATATGAAATAATGTATTTCTTATAAACTAAATTAATAATAAATTAAAAGAAATATATATAAAAAATAGTGAGGTTGTATTCAAAAAAAATCGGGAAAATCAACCAGAAAATTTCCACCCCTAAATCTTGAACCCCTCTTTCCCTTTGCAATGGATGTCAAACAAATTGACTCTTTTTTATTATTTTTCATCAATTATTATTTTAATATTTATCATATTTTATTGCATAATTTTCATTGATTATTTCGTCATGACATATAAAAACATATAAACATGTTTTACATAACCCCCCACTTTTCCAATCAAATAATATGACCCTTATCTCCATATGTTCCCCCATTTTGTTATGATAAATTTTCAGTAATCTCAGATCCCTCAATTGACCCAAAAATAGGAAAGGGTTCATTCCACAAAATCAAATTAATTATTAAAAAAACTGTAATGTAAAGACCTGGAAATTTCAAGGAAATTTTTTTCTTAATTTTCTTTGGATTTTACAAGAACGCAGTTTTTAACGGTGCCTGAATCCGAGATCCGGTGTACCCGAAATCAATTTCTGAAGTTTAACTCAGGTACGTTCAGTGAACGAATGAGCGGGAATTTTTAACTTTTGAACCGATGCTTGGAATCAAATTCTGAGGGCACCGATGGAACCGTAGAGCCGGTAATAGATTAGGAACTCATGTTCTGGAGTTGCGTTTACACGAGAGAAGTTGATAAAAATTGTGGAAGTTAAAAATAAAAATTTAACAACAATTTTTATTTTACTCTAAGTGTTTTTATCCTTTGGAAGGAAGTTGTGTAACTACCCAACTTCCCTTTGTAGGTTATGAAGGAGTTGGGGAACACACGAACCCCACCCCTTCATATTATTCAACTCTTCAACTCCCCATTAACTCCCCTTCATTTAATTTGACAACTTGTGTAAATTAATGAGGTGAGTTAATTCAAACTCTTGAATTTCAAAGGTTTTGTGCTGTTAATAAATTAAGTGAGGCTTAATTTATTTATGGGTTAGTTTCTTAGTTTCTTGAGATAATTTGGAGAAGAAAAGTTATGGAAAGCTAGAGTTATTCATCCTTTTCGACGAAGAACATGAGGTACACGAAGAACGCATCGAACTCTGTCGAAGAACGTTCAGTCCTCGAAGTCCGACTCTGTGACACCGATCTGTGACGTAACGTCTCTTTCCACAATGGTTCTTCCGCAACGTCTCTCTTTCTGCGACGCCGTTCCTACGACACGACTTCCTCCTTTCAAGTCGCCTCTTTCCGCGACGGTTATACTGCGACGTTTTCTCTCTGACGAACCTCTGAACAAGCTCCGCTCTTGAAACCAAGGTAGGGGTTTTAATTTTATTTATTTATTTTGTTCGTGAATAGAAACTTGACGATCTTCGTGGTTTAAAACCAATAGTTATCGAATATCTTAGGGTGGCCGGACCACACAAACACGACCGACCCTCCTCCTTATTTCATATTGGTTCATTTGTCATTTGGTATGAGAAGGTGTGGTGCCATCGCACCATGTGGAATCATGGAACAAGAAAATGTGGGGCGCTGTCGCACCGCGCCGTGCAAAGAAGATCATGGACGCGACGCCGTCGCGCCGCGTCAGAGAAACCCGAAGACATCCGCGGATGGAGTCGGGCCGCGGCGAAGGGGCGCGGCGTCAACGCGCTGCATCGGAGAGCCACGAAGATGACGTGTTTTGTTAATAGAAGTTCGGATTGACGGGCGACAACAAAATGGGGCCGCAATGTAATTTTGAATCTTGCACAGTAATGTTCGAGACCCGAGATGAACACTGACTCAGACGGTTTTGAAAACGGACCACCTGAGCAACTCTGGTGGCCCGCGGAAACACCCGGAGGCGCGGGTCGCGGCGCGGCCCCACCGGCGACAAGAGGTGGTGGTCGTAGCCGTCCGACTGCCAGGAGGCGACGGTGCCCAATCGCGCCGCCGAAATATGGGCGGCGGCGGTTCCCCGCCGGCCTCAATTAGCGGCGAGGGCGGCCGCGCACCGCCCCCCCTCCGTGACTTCGGCTCGGCCACACCGAGTCGCGGCTAGCCGGTCAGGTCGGATCGGGACCAGCTGGGTCAGACCCGGGTCGGGTCGACCCAGTTCGGGCCGACCCAGGGGGGGTGGGGTCGGGCCGGGTCGACCCGGGCCCAGACCCCCCGTTTTCGGACCACTTTCTGTAAAATGCCCATATCTTGGGCTACGGACCTCCGATTGATGTACTGTCAGTTGCGTAGAGATCCTTGGAACGAGTCGGTCGTTTCAGTATATTACACTCAAGGATTCGGAGAACTTTGGGATCGGCCAGGTTGGTTCGGACACGAAACCAACCAGGCCCTAGGAGCGGAAACACTTATATCTTTAGCACCAGACGTCTGATTGATGTTCTATCGACTATGATGGATTCCTCTAAGTGATACAGATCTTTTGGCTTACTCCGCTCGAGGTTTGGATGTTGTCGGAGTGCGGTCGGGTTGGTTCGCTCACGAAACCAACGGGGCCCTTGGAATGAAAAAGACAATAACTCACAGATTGGGCGTCTGATTGACGCGCCGTCTATTTCGTTGAATTCCTCTTGATAAGAAGGAACTTTTGGAATACTTCTCTCGAGATCTGGATACAGTTGGATAGTGGCCGGGTTGGATTGCACCTGAAATCCAACAGAGCCCCTGGAACGGAAAAGCTGATATCATTCAGACGAGAAGTCCGTTTGATGAACCATCAGCAGCATTGATGATCTCGATGAGAAATAGTCCCTATGAGTATACACTATGAGAGTTCGTGGTATAGTTGAGATACAGCTGGGATTGGATCGCTCACGATACCAACTGGGCCCCAAGGATGAAAAGGCTAGTAACTCACAGACCGGGCGTCCGATTGATGCACCGTTTGTTGCGTTGAGACCCCAATGACGAGGCGGTCCTTTGAGATAATTCTTCATGGGACTTTGAGATACATGGAGTATCGACCAGTAGCTCGTGGAGCGGACCCTCCTAGTGACGAGCGTACGGCGTACAGAAACCGTGTAGCTGGCTAGGACCTGATGACTGCTTGTCCGATTCGAGTCGGAGAGACTTATATAGCTCAGTGGGGAGCACTACTGTGTTTGGGTGGTAGACCCACAGCGGGGAGAACTACTGGGTTTGGGTGGCAGACTCGCGGTACTCGATAGGAGGAGTACCTCTGTAGGCTATGGGGGGAGCACTACTGTGTTTGGGTGGTAGACCCCGGCGGGAAGATCTACTATGTGAGGTGGCTGGCCCGCGGTACACGACAGGAGGAGTACCTCAGCAGTCTTAGGTTAGCGCGCAGTACCTCAGAGTCGTGACATGAGCACTATACACTCTAGAGACGGGGCTCTTCAGTAGTTACGTTTTCAATAATGAAAATCCTGGTTTGAGCTGAGACTTTTAACCTATATGTTTATCTCATGATTGAGATGGGTCACTTGATAACTTAGGTATATGTATGGGCATATATCTGGGTAGTGGTTATCCGTTGATTTCCTGATCTTGGTGTTTTCCTCATGATTGAGATGGGTTACTTGATAACTTAGGTATATGCATGAGAATATACCTAAGTAGAGGTTATCTGTTAAGATCTTATTTGTGGATATCCTAGTTTGTTTTAGAGAGTCCTTTTGGGTCTCGGGGTCCCTACTGAGTATCGTTATACTCACCCCTACACGGGCTATGCCCGCACCTCGTTGTGTTGGTTGCAGACAACGGGCAGTGCTAACGGAGGCTGAGTGTTCAGGGACTGGACGGTACTCGGATGTGGACTACACGACGAGTCAGTACCCAGAGGTGGACTACACGACGAGTCAGTATATGTAGGTGGACTTCATGACGAGATGACACTCATAGGAGGTTGTCGGGCGAGAGCGTTTTGGAGGCTATCTGTACGTACCCTTCAGGTAGGATCTGTGGTGGATGATCTAGGAGCTGCTCCATCTGTACCAACCCTTCTGGTAGGATCCGAGGAGGATGACCTAGGAGCCACTTCCGTTCTTCTAGTTGTTATCTTTTCATGTTGTACATTGTTCAATTGTAGTTTTACTTTCATTTGGATTTGTATTCTAGCCCATTTACCTTTCAACACTTCTCATTGTACTTAGTGTTTTAATTCTGCTTGTACCCTATGGTGTTTTGTTTACTTTTATAAAGGCAATGCTTTCCCAGTTATTGGGATTTATGCCTTTGGTGCCAGTCTCCAGCCCATGGCCTACGGAAGGTGGGCATGGGGTAGTCACGGCACGAGCCCCGAGGACGGGTTGTGAGAAATTGGTATCAGAATAGTCGGTTCTACCGTATAACTTATAACTCTGATATATTAATTCTGTGAAGCAATAGTGTTAAGAGTACCGAGTGTGGTTTTCAGTTCAGGGATTCCAGTGTTGGTGCGGGTGGCCGACGTATCCATACACCCGGACCCTGACAACTGATTTCCGACTTTGTGCACGAAAACACTGATTTCGTGTGTGATTCCAGAAGTTTTATTTAAATATCAGCTCAAACTAGGTTATCTCACTAGGTATAAATCGTTTGACCGTGTCACGTTGTTTCTTTCAGGATGCCTCCCCATGGACGACCAACTAGAGCCCTGAGAGTGGTACGTACGGACAGCCCGCTGAGAGACGTGGCCTCAGTATAGGGCCCTATCACAGTTTAGGCACCAACAGAGGTACCAGCGGTACTAATACCCATTGGGCCACCGATTCCACCAGCCCCAGCAGCATATGGTGCACGTCGCTTGAGTACACTGCACAAGTTCTAGCACTAGAGACCACCAAGGTTCCAGGGAGGGATAGACCCGCAGGCGGCTGAGTATTGGCTGGAGGCTGTGGTGGGAGTTTTCAGGCTAGTGGGGATGCCAACAGATTTTATGGTGATCCTTGCTGCCAGCCTTCTTCAGGCAGCAGCCGGTAGATGGTGGAGCCTGATGCTCCAGATGCATGACGAGACGACTCTTCTTTGGGCAGACTTCGAGAGCCTGTTCCGGGCATAGTTTGTACCATCCACCCTTCGAGCGGTGCGTATACAGGAACTACTTCTGCTACGTTAGGGAAGCATGATAGTGTCACAGTATTCAGCGTGGTTCACAGGCCTCTCGCGCTACTCCCCAGATATGGTATGGGACCCGTTCTTTAGGGCCCAAACCTTCGAGCAGGGGATCAGGCGAGAGATTTGTGCTTCTGTGGTTCCACTCAATATTCCGACACAGACAGAGGTATTGGAGCAAGCCCTTTTGGTGGATAGTTTCCTTGCTGAGCAGTCTCCAGTAGCAGGACCCACCACTAGCTTCCATGTGCCAGAATCTTCTATAGTAGGCAGTAGACAGATGACGCAGATGTCCAAGAGGACCAGATCTACAGGTGGTCGACCGCGTGACTTAGGGTCGGTAGTGTGAGGAACCAAGAGAAGTGACAGAGACAGACCTGTCATGCAGTGATACTCGTGCGGCGGAGTTTGTCACATGGAACGTGAATTTCCGACCCGCCATGAAGATGACCAGCAGTTAAATGAAGAACCTCCAAGGCAGAGGCAGAGGTTCGATCAGGGCGGACCACAAGGAGCAGGCGACCATGGAAGAGGAGTTGGCCGTGCAGCTATAGGTGGAAAACACTTTGGGAGGTTGCCACCACCACCACCAGGAGGTCCACCCCGACTGCATGGGACAAGAGGACATGGGAGAGCTCAGCTTTAGGCAACAGATGCTTTTGACTATGGAGCTCCAGAAGCGAGTGGACAGGAGCATATCTAGTGGTGTATATCTAGTTCCATGATGTTGTTGTTATATTTGTGCCTTTTTACCATGAGCTGCAATAAAATAAAGACACTTACCTTTGTGATGTTATCAATCACATCCTCTCTTGTGTTGTATACTAAGAGGTTCCGGATTAAACTGTTGACTTGACCCTCACGTGTGAGATACCTACTGGATGAGACCCAGTTACCACACACTGAAGCCGACAGTGTGACTAAACCCTTGGAGGTGAGAGTAACAGTTGGCTCTCTTGGTAGTAGCGTCAAGGCCTTACGACGTCATCCTTGGTGTGGATTAGTATCATCCATGTCAGGATAGACTGTATTAGGAAAAGAAAGTGGTTTATCCTGGGGATGTGATCAGATTTCTCTTATCACAAAGAATAAATCTTTGCAGCTCTTGTGGGACCGGAGATGGTCCAAGCCATGACAGAGAAGGTCCAAGTCATCCAGGAGGAAGAGACCACTGGAGTTCGAGTATGGTTACCATGTTTCCCTATGGGTCTCACCTCGATGAGGTTTACAATGGTGTGGCCTAGGTGGCATGTTATCTGCGAGGTTCATCAGACCTTTTCAGGTCCTCAGCAGGGTAGGCGAGGAGGTTTACCGCTCGACCCATCCACCTTAGTTTCACCAGGTGCACGACATTTTTCCATGTATCTCAACTGAGCAGATACTTGTTTGATCCTTTACACATCATCGACCTTAGGGAGTTGGACGTCGATAATAGGGTGTCATGCACGAAGGTTCTAGTGGGGATCGAGGTTCTATAGGAGCGGATTCTATGAGGATGGTCGATTCCTCTTGTGCATTTTTGTATGCAGCACAGAAAACTCTAGGTAAGCACATGGGAGCGGAACACTCAGATGCATGCTCTGTACTTCTTTTGTTACCCTAGTTTGTCTTGAAGCTTTATGGGGATGTAAAGCCCTGATGTGGGAGTAATGTAAAGTCCCGGAAATTTCAAGGGAATTTTTTTATTATTTTTCTTTGGAATTCGAAAAGAACACAGTTTCTGACGGCGCCTAAATCCGATGTCCGGAGTACCCGGAATCGATTTCTGAAGTTTAGATCGGGTACATTCATTGAACGAATGAGCGGGAATTTCTAACTTTTGAACCGGTGCTCGGAATCAAATTATTAGAGCACCGATGGAACCGTAGAGCTGTTAATTTATTAGGAACTCTTGTTCTGGAGTTGCGTTTACACGAGTGAAGTTGATAAAAATTGTGGAAGATAAAAATAAAAATTTAACAACAATTTTTATTTTACTCTTAAGAGTTTTTATCCTTTGAAAGGAAGTTGGGTAACTACCCAACTTCCCTTTGTAGGTTATGAAGGAGGTGGGTCCCACACGAACCCCACCCCTTCATTTTCTTCAAATCTTCAACTCCCCATTAACTCCCCTTCATTTTATTTGAAAACATGTGTTAATCAATGAGGGGAGTTAATTCAAACTCTTGAATTTCAAAGGTTTTGTGGTGTTAATAAATTAAGTGAGGATTAATTTATTTATGGGTTAGTTTCTTAGTTGCTTGAGAGCCTATAGAGAAGAAAAGCTAAGGAATGCAAGAGTTCTTCATCCTCTTCGACGATTAACACGAGGAACATGAAAAACACATTGAACTCCATCGAAGAACACTATGTCCTTGAAGACCGACTCCATGACACTGATCCGCGACGCGACGTCTCTTTCCACAATGGTTCTTCCGCAACGTCTCTCTTTCTGTGATGTCGTTCCCGCAACGTGACTTCCTCCTTTCAAGTTGCCTCTTTCCGCGATGGTTATACCGCGACGTTTTCTCTTCGATGAACCTCTGAACAAGCTCCACTCTTGAAACCAAGGTAGGGGTTTTAATTTTATTTATTTATTTTTTTCGTGAATACCAACTTGACGATCATCGTGGTTTAAAACCAATAGTTATCGAATAACGTGAGGGGGCCGGACCGCACAAACACGGCCCACCCTCCACCTTTTTTCATGTTGGTTCCTTTGTGGTTTGATACAAGAAGGCGTGGTGCCGTCACACCACGCAGAATCATGCGAGAAGGGAATGTGCGACGCTGTCACGCCGCGCTGTGAAAAGAAGAACAAGGACGTGACGCCGTTGTGCCGCGTCAGAGAAACCCGAAGACATCCGCAGACGGAGTCGGGCCATGTCGAAGGGGCGTGGCGTCAACGCGTCGCGCCGGAGAGCCACGAAGATGGCGCGTTTTGTTAATAGACGTGCGGATTGACGGGCGACGACAAAACAGGGCCGAAATGTAATTTTGAAGCTTGCGTAGTAAAGTTCGAGAGCCGAGATGAACATCGGCATAGACAGTTTTGAAAACGGACCACCAGAGCAATTCTGGTGGCCCACGGAAACACCCGGAGGTGCGGGTCGCTGGCGCTGCGCCACTGGCGACCGGAGGCAGCCCCCGAGCGCGCCGCCGGAAGATGGGCAGCGGCGGTTCGCTGCCGCCCTCAATTAGCGGCGAGGGCGGCCACACACTGCCCCCCGCTCCGCGACGTCGACTCAGCTACGCCGAGCCGCGGCTGGCTGGTCGGGCCGGACCGAGCCGGCCGGGCCGGGCCAGACCGGGTCCAGCCGGGTCGGATCGACCCGGTTCGCGCCGACCCAGGGGGGTCAGGCTGGGTCAGCCAGGGACCAGACCCCCCGTTTTCGGACCACTTTCGGTCAAATGCCCATATCATGGGCTACGGACCACCGATCGACGCACCGTCAGTTGTGTAGAGATGCCTGGAACGAGACGGTTGTTTTGGTACATTACACCCAAGGTTTAGAAGAACATTGGGTTCGGCCGGGTTGGATCGGACACGAAACCAACCAGGCCTTCGGAGCGGAAACGCATATATCTTTAGCACCGTACATCCGATTGACGTGATGTTGACTTTGATGGATACCTCTAAGTGAGACGGATATTTTTCTTAATCCTCTCAAGGTTTGGATGCCGTCGGAGTGCGGTCTGGTTGGTTCGCTCACGAAACCAACCGGGCCCCTGGAATGAAAAATCCAATAACTCACAGACCTGGTGTTCGATTGATGTGCCGTCTATTTCATTGAATTTTCTTGATGATACGGAACTTTTGTCATACTTCGCTGGTGATATGGATACAGTTGGATAGTGGCTGGGTTGGATTGCACCTGAAATCCAACCGAGCCCCTAGAACGGAAAAGCTGATATCTTTCAGATAGGACATCTGTTTGAAGAACCGTCAGCAGCGTTGATGATCTCGTTGAGAAACGGTCCCTATGAGTATACCCTATGAGAGTTCGAGGTACAGTTGATATATGTCCGGGATTGGTTCTCTCACGAAACTATCCGTTCCCCTAGGATGAAAATGCTAGTAACTCACAGATCGGGCGTCCGATTGACGCGCCGTCTATTGCGTTGAGACCCCTATGACGAGGCAGTCCTTTGAGATAATTCTTAGTGGGAAATTGAGATACATGGAGTATCTAACAATAGCTCGTGGAGCGGACCCTCCCAGAGACGAGCGTATGGAGTACGGAGACCGTGTAACTGGTTGGGACCTGAATACTGCTTGTCCGATTTGAGACGGATAGACTTGTATAGCCCAGTGGGGAGCACTACTGTGTTTGGGTGGCAGACCCACAGTGGGGAGCACTACTGTGTTTGGGTGGCAGACCCACGGTACTCGACAGGAGGAATACCTCGGTAGGCTATGGGGGGTGGGAGCACTACTGTATTTGGGTGGCAGACCCCGGCGGGAAGTACAACTATGTGAAGTGGCAGGCCCATGGTACTCGACAGGAAGATTACCTCAACAGTCTTAGGTTAGTGAGTAGTACCTCTGAGTCGTGACATGACCACTGTACACTCTAGAGACGGGGCTCTTCAGTAGTTATGGTTTCGATAATGAAAATCCTGGTTTGAGCTGAGACTTTTGACCTATGTGGTTACCTCATGACTGAGACGGGTCACTTGATAACATAGGTATATGTATGGTCATATATCTGGGTAGTGGATATCCGTTGATTTCATGATCTTTGTGTTTTCATCATGATTGAGATATGTTACCTGATAAATTAGTTATATTCATGAGCATATACCTATGTAGAGGTTTTCTGTTAAGATCTTTTTTGTGGTTATCCGTGTTGGTTTTAGAGCGAACATGAGGGTCATGGGGTCCCTAATGAGTATCGATATACCCACCCCTGCACGGGCTATGCCCGCACATCGTTGTGTTGGTTGCAGACGATGGGCAGTGCTGACAGAGGTCGAGTGTTCAAGGACTGGACGTTACCCGGAGGTGGACTACACGACGAGTCAGTACCCGGAGATGGACTACACGACGAGTCAGTATCTGGAGGTGGACATCACGATGAGACGAAACTCAGAGGAGGTTGATGGGTGAGAGTGTTGTGGAGGCTATCTGTACCTACCCTTAAGGTAGGATCCGTGGTGGACGATCTAGGAGCTGCGCCATCTGTTCCTACCCTTCAGGTAGGATCCGAGGAGGACAACCCAAGAGCTGCTTATGTTCTTCCAGCTGTTTTCTTTTCCTATTGTACTTTGTTCAGTTGTAGTTTTACTTTCATTTGGGTTTGTATTATGGCCCATTAACCTTTCAGCACTTCTCTTTGTACTTAGTGTTTTACATCCGCTATTACCATGTGGTGTTTTTTTACTTTTATAAAGACAATGCCTTCCCAGTTATTTGGATTTACGCCTTTGGTGCTAGTCGCCAGCCCCAGGACTAGGGAAGGAGAGCCTGGGGTAGTCACAGCACGAGCCCCGAGGATGGGTTGTGACATGTAATATGTGTGTTTGTGTGTGTGGGCGTCTATACACATATAAACATATATTACTATCGATTTTCATTGTATATGAAAAGGATAATCTTGTTTTAAATTTTATTTCCAAAACCTATACTGGTAAAAGATTATGTTATTTTATAAGTGTTGTCTGTATTTTATGTTATCATTTTATAAAAATATACTAAACATTTATAGCAACTGAACCTGGGTTCTGGGTTTATATCGTTATACCTATAATGAGAGCAATGGCCTTGGTAATTTTGGAAAATTAGTTTGAAATAAATAGTTTCAAATTGTCCTGTTATGTAAAATTATTTCCCTTCTTAGCCCAAACAAATTGTGAGGAAACAATTATTTTGAGTGGGAATAATTTAACAAACCAAAAATTCTAAACATTGTTTTATTAAAAAAATTCATTTATTAAATAGATTTATCTATAATAAAAATAAACATATAATATATTTCCATCAATTTTCAGTACAAAAATGTAATTATAATATAACAAAAACACAATCATGGATTGCCCAAAATAAAACGGTAACATAATATATATATATATATATATGATATAATATTATAAATTGAGTAATGATATAATTTTAGGGAATAATTATTTAAATTATTACTACCTTAATTATTAATAATGTAAATCATAAATCTATTAAAAATTTCAAAATTGTATTCATCCATCCATCGGGACAATCTACAAGTGAAATAAACACTATCAATCCTGAACTCCTCCTTCACTTTCCACGAGTTGTCAGAAAAAATCACTATTTTTTAAAAATTTTAATCAAATATTTTTTTACATTGATCAAATTTTCTATCAATATGTTTATTTTATTATATCAACTTGAAATATAACAAATATATAAATTCTTGTAATTTAAACACTAACATTTCACATCCAATCATCCAACACTTATCTCCCCATGTTCTCCCATTCTATTCTGCTATGTTTCCAGTATTCTCAAATCCCTCAATTGACCCAATAATAGGAAAGGGTTCATTTCATTTCATAAAATTAATTGCACAATCTAAACTTCATGTAGTATAAATAAATACATATTATTAATTATAATAGATTTAGCTACATCATTTATAATTTCATTCATAGCTACTTTAAATTCCCTCTTAGAATTCCATCCCTAAATATTTTTTTCTAACTATTCCATGATGTTAGAGAGAACCACACTTTTAGTTTGACCAAAAATTATAGGGATCCAAATATATTAATTATCTTTATCAACCATCTGAATAAAAACGGTTTGAAAAAGATCTTGCATTGTACAAGAAGTCTCACCCAATATGATGATTTTTTTTTATTTTGAATAATTAACAGATTGTATGGATTCTTTCTCATATTTTTTTATGCGAGAAAATAGATATGAATTCATAAATATCACCCCTTGAGAAAAAAATATACCATCGAAAGAGAAGACATAAGAATAAGGTGGATATCTTTTGAAAACATTCCCCTATGAAATGTGTTGACTTTAGCTTCCATTGAAATTAAATTAGACAATACTACCATCCATAAAGACATTCAGGAAAGGGGAAAGTGGTTATCACTATTCTAACCCCCTGGTATGGGTAAAACATTGATAGAGTGTACAATTGATATCGATTCAGAAGGCGACTCGAAAATTTCCATTGAAGTCACATAAGTTGAATAATAATATTTTAATGATATGTTGATATAAGTAATTAATTATTGAATAAAAATTTAAATCATCCCAGTTATATGAATAACAACAATAAGGATTTTATTAATTGAAGTTGAATGTATTCTGTTTTGAGATTTTAATACATTTTGGTAGAGTTGGTTGTTATTGATTTGTCTTTATTATAAAATTCATGTGATTCAGAAAAGACCTATTATGATTAGAATAAAAAATAATTGTGGATGATTAAATCATTTTACAAAATGGTATCTTTACAAATTAACATTATAAACCAAGTAAGAATCTTGAAGTAAGGAATTTCATAAGTCTGAACTGCTCACTAAGCCCAACATTGTTTTCTATGCCAAATTAAAAACATTTACAATGATTTTCATGATATTGACTAACAAAATGTAGGTATTTTTGGTTTTGATTTATAAAATACGATCTAGGGTTAGTGGGATAAGAGGTTGACATCCATGAGAGTGCTTGAACGGGGAGATAAAGCAATATTATTTAGTGTTGATGTAATATAAACAAGAATTGTTTATCAACACTATCCATAAAGTTTTTAAAATATGAGTTTTATAAATGTGATATTAATAACGAATAAAATATATAGGATTCTCAATGGTAAATTATGACCAAATAAAACTGATAGATATCATCGATAAAATGATGCAGATAAAATCGGTATTTATCATTACTAATAATGTAGCACTGATATATATATATATATTTTATGAGACCTTTTCATTTTAGAGAAGATATAAACTATTTAAAATAAATTTATAAATTATGAAATGAACATATATTAAAAAATTAATTCTGAAAAAATATAAAATAATTAAAAATTTCAATTAATATTCAATACAAAATGCAGGATTTTGAAAATTCAGAGAAATTGAATAATAAAAAATACATAGACACCAAAAATACTAAAAATGGATAAATATTATGAATTACATATATTATAAAAAAAATTAAAAAGTAATATATTTTAAAATGAATATGAATACATAGTGAAAATTTAAAAACATCAAAAATACATAAAAAAGAATTTATAAGAATAAATACATGAATTGTTTACACGTATAAAAATTTGTTGAAAATTTTAAAATATGAATTTAAATAATATATTTATAGAGATTTCAAACATATCAAAAATATATCAACAAAATAAATAAAATGAATAGATAATGAATCATATAAATTAAAAACATGTTACTAATATTAAAAAATATTAAATAATTATGTAAAATATGAATGATTAATTAAATTAATATAAAAAATATTAAAAAATTTCTAGAATATTAAAAAATTAATTTACAGAAATTAGTTAAATAAATGTTAAAAATTTTATATAGAAAACATATTAATAAATGAAATGAAATAAATATTTATCATAAAAGTAAAAAATTATTTTATATTATTAAAACGTAATAAATAATTATGAATAAATAAATATTAAAATTTTAATAAATTAAAAAAATGATAAATATTAAAAATGAATAATTAAATATAAATGAAATCAAATTTAAAAAGAAAAAGGAAAAATGAATAATTTATATATATTAAAAAGTAAATAAATAAGAATAATGACATCAATTAAATATACCTAAAACCAATGGTTTGAATCATTCCATTTCCCTTCTAGGATTTACTTAGCATGTGGTGACTCATTTAGGCGGGGACTTGGTCATTATATGGGCACGCTGTGATACAGGTAGAACATAGTCTTGGTGATGCATTTCAGATGATGCAACCATGAATCTACAATTAGCCTTTAGGCCACGTTATTAGGCCACTGGTCCATGGGCATATGGGATCTGTAATGGATCTTCCTCTACCTAGATATAATTTTTTTTTCATTCATAAGAAAAGAAGAAAAAAATAAGCATAAAAATGAATTAAAATGAATAAATTGATAATATATATATATATATATTAAATACTTGAGGATAATAATACCCAAAAACACACACACACCTCCACCATCAGCCATTAGGCATGCCCCCCGGGATAACTCACATATACCCAATATTATCATAGATGTCCTTTTTATTGATATTATCCCTATGAACCTTACAACATATTCCCAGACCACCATATCCAATATATTTAAGGCATATCATGCACCAATCTAGAATTTACCATGATAGATTACACCCACCCCCAAAAAAACAATGATGGATAGGCCCCAACTGTGCCTTGCGCATCAATTATCACATCAAACATTAATGCAGATAGCCACAAATAACCATCAGATCATCACTGTCACCATCAATCAGGTGTTCACCAATATCAATCACTGGTCAAAGAATCCTACCACCACATCAGCTCTCTTGGAATCACTAACATGTTGACATTTCATCCAAAGTTATCATTTGACTCTTACAATGCCAACAATGACATCCAAATCATGTCAAACATGCATCCAAAGCTATCGCTTGACTCCTTCAATGCCAAAACTGCCGTCATGTGAAGCTATCATCAGCGATTGAGCACTGCCGACATTTCTCTTTTGTGCACCATCAAGCTACACCCATAACATCATCGATGAAGAGTTGTTTCTCCTCCTACATCCATAGTCCTAGAATCCCATGAATTTTTCTACACCCTTGAAACATGCTGCTTGAGACCCGTTATAAGGCCCCCGCCTTAAACCATACATAATCTTGAGTTATTAAAAGCTTACACATTGAGGATCTATTCAGGTTTAGAGTTTTATAGAATTAGAGCATAAAACATTCATTGCATTCCACATTTAAACAAAGTGGTTACATAAAAGATATTATTCATTTTTCCCATCAATGGAGACATATTTAAAATTAGACATGGATTCTTTCTTGACACTTCCTTGACACTATCATCAAATCATGTACCTTTCCCTTGACCTGTGAAAATCATTTAAAAAACATGGGATGAGGATAAAAAGCCTAGTAAGGGTTATAAAAATATGGAAAGGAAACATGAGTACATGTAAACATAAGAATCAATGAAATCATACTTTAATCATGAATCATTAGCACATAAACATACCTCATCAAATCAATAATAAATCATAGAAATCATAATACATAAAGGTATCTTGAGAATTCATAACATTCTTACGTAGGGAGTAACCCTCTTGGTTACGTTTGAAATACCCATCATAATATATTCCATAAATCTCTTCGATGAAACCTCAACATTTAACTCCTTCGAGTTACCCAATGCATTGGAGAGCTATATCGGGCTCCCCCGCCCTTAGTTTATCACGGAACCACCCGTCTACATAATAATGCCCAAGAACCATAACATAATCGTATCACAGAAAACTTGCATAAAGGAAACATTACATTTCTAGTTTTCAATCACAAGATATCAATACAACACATTGATATAAAAACATTATGAAAACCATTTTCAATACCAAAATAAAAAAAAGTAAAACATGGTATTTATTTTTCTTTTAAAAAATTGTATGGCTTTTAGAGGAAGCCAAAACTCAAATAATGGTCACGATGGTGGAGAAGTCATTGTAACCGCATATGTAGGACAAAAACATTCCCTTTTGTAATTTTTTAAAACTCTTCATATAAAAAAGATTCCTTTTGGAAAGACGTAAATGTCAAAGGGGTTTATACACAGTATAAAATAAAGTTGTGTATAAAACAAAATATGCCTCAATGAAAGTATATTGAGACGATGTCCCATACAAAGATCATTTTGTAAATAAAATAGATCTACTATATGTATTCAATATAAAAACACATAAAGAAATTATAAATACATGATATGAAATTATAATATCCTGACATAATTAGAAAGTAGGTGATTAACCCAAAGAACAAAAATTGGGTTAAGAAGTTCCCTTACCTCATATCCGACTTGACTTGATCATTCTTTAATCTCCTGAATAATAATCTTGAGTTAATTTCTGCTTGCTTAAGAACATTTTTCAAGTTCATTCTTCCTTTTATATCATTTATTACCATGTCATGATCACTATGTAATTATTTACGTTAATAACGGTCTTTTTAACGATCATTGGTACTTGAGTAAAAAATAAACCCTTTATAATTACACGTTTTTCATTTATACATTATATACAGGGTGATACTCATGATGTAGATAACATATATATCATATATATCCATTATATAAATGCATTTATAATATTACATAACCTTTATAGGTAAGAAATGAAATGCACCGTTCATGGAGACGGTAAGCCGTACGTACACATGAACGCTACATTCATTTCTATTTCATATTTTATGGAATGGAATCATAATGATATAAAGTTATATTATAAATCTTGTATGGTATCATATATATTATCATTAATTACATCCTTTATATGTACCACATATGGCATTAACGAATCAAATCACGTTGAGGGGGCGGTGGTCCACACTTCCTAAAAT
The DNA here is from genome assembly GCA_963277665.1 of Viscum album. Classification (NCBI taxonomy): domain Eukaryota; kingdom Viridiplantae; phylum Streptophyta; class Magnoliopsida; order Santalales; family Viscaceae; genus Viscum; species Viscum album. The sequence continues at coordinate 351,974,167 of OY728152.1, read as the reverse complement.
GAAGATATCGCATTTACCCATAATGGAAACCAGAAAGGTATGCCATAAATTAAAAATACAGAAGCTTAAGTAAAACTAAAACATATTATATATCGTATATAAATATAGTTTCAGATTAATGGTCATGGGTTGGCTGAGGCAAAGGCTTCGGATGTGTGGGTAAGGTGGTAGAGTTGGGGGCCTTTTATAAGAGGAGAGGATGGGCAGTCTTGGAATGTTAAGAAAAGATACTTTGTAATAAAATGAATTTCGGATACAAATGGTCCCAAAATTATATATTTATATTATAAGGAGATATGGTTTCTAAATCCACCCATAAAATAGGTCTTTTACAAGTGTAGGTCTTATATTTTAAATTATATTTTCATTTTATTTAAATCATTAAATAATGTGGTAATCGCTGCATTATCATGGTGTCATAAATAATTATATGTATTTACTGTCTAAAAATTAAAAAAAAAATACTATGATGTAGGAAATCTTTTTTTATTTCCAATGACAATTTATAGTCAAAAATCTGACTTGTATACCCCCTTTAAAAATTGTTTTAGTAAAACAACTCATGTTTTTGTCATTTTTACACTTACATTAAATAAAAAGAATTAACGTCTTTATCTTACCCAAGTGGTTCAATGGGGTCCCAAAAATCGACCCATGGGTTGTCATGGTCGGACATGACACATACAATAAGAGTAGGACATGTGTCTATGTCATTTTATATTATTAAAACATTTGTTTTACCTTAAATTACACTAATTACCTCTAATCGTGATTAAAAACATAAAAGTTACTATTCACCAAAAAATTATTTTAATCCCATTAAACCACATTTTACTTCTTAATGAAAACCATATATGTCAGATTTTTGAAATTCAAAACACATATGTGGTAAAATTTCATTTAAATGATAAATGAGTTTTTTAAGTACCACATAGTGGTTTCACTATTCATCAAAAAATGATGTTTTTCAGAAAAATACCAAAACATCACCCTAAGCTATATTTGATATTATGAAATGAAAAACTATGTATATTTTACAATATTCAAAACAAATAGGTTACATTAATTAATTTAATTATTAATTCCCACTGTCAGAGTGAATAGCCTATTTTTATGAAAGAATAATTATCAAAAGTATGACACTAGTTTATGTCCAATTTGAAAGTGAAATTAATTACAACGGACACTATTGGATTAAATAGTAAAAATATATTCTGTTTAAACTTTTAAAACTAATTAAAAAGATTATATAACCATATAAATAAATTAGATGAAAAAGCAGTTTTGATGTAAAATGTAGTATTTTTCACTATTCACTAAAAAAATGAAATTTATCGGAAAAATAGCAAAAAATTATCCAATGTAAATTTCAATGTCCCAATCATAAATAAAGAGTTTATTTTGACAAATAGAGCTTATAAAATTGTCAAAAGTTTGATTTACAAAAAATGTTTTCCACAAAAATGCAGTAAAACAATATTTTAAAAATATTAGTGTATTCCATGCTTAAGATTGGACTTATTTCATTTTAAGCCTCTAAAAAAATATCTAATTCATAAATAGACATTGATTAAAATACTTATTATTCATTACTTGGGATGTTACATCCTTCCCCCCTTTAGAAAATTGTGTCCCCAAAATTTATTTACTTATCGAATTAGTGGGGGTATTTATCCCTAATTACATTTTCAGATTTCCATGTTACCTCTTCAATCATGGGGTTTTTTCACAAAACCTTTACCTGATGAATCACCTTATTCCATAACACTTGCTCCCTATGGTCAAGAATCTGGACTGGTTGTTCCTCATAAGATAGGTTCTCTTCCAGCTGAACTAACTCTGGACTCAAAACATGAGATTGATCTGGCATGTACTTTCTTAACATTGAAACATGAAAAACATTGTGTACCTGAGATAAAATTGGATGTAAATCCACTCAGTATGCAACCGATCCATCTCTCTCCAGAATTTCATATGGTCCAATGATCCTTGGACTCAGCTTTTCTTTCTTACCAAATCGCATCTAATTTTTCCATGGTGATACTTTGAGAAAAACATGATCACCTACCTCAAAAGATAGATCCTTCCTTTGGTTATACGCATAACTCTTATGCCTGCTCTGAGCTATTCGCATCTGTTTCTGTATCAGATGAACTTTTTCTGCCAACTCTTCTTCCAATTCTGGTCCCATAAACTTCCTTTCACCCACTTCATCCCAGAAATATGGAGTTCGATACTGCTTCCCATATATCGCCTCAAATGGTGCCATCTGTATACTGGAATGAAAACTGTTATTATATGAAAAACCAACCAAATAAATATGTTGGTCCCAACTAGCCTGATAATCCATCGAACATGCACGTAGCATATCTTCCAATGTCTGAATTGTTTGTCCTGATTTCCCATTTGATTGAGGATGAAAAGCTGTACTAAAATTTAATTCAGTACCCAACGACTTCTGAAGGCCTATCCAAAAGTTAGAAGTGAACCTAGGATCACGGTCAGATACAATGGAGATAGGAACTCCATGTAACCTAACTATCACTTTAAGATACAAACGGGAAATTTGATCTAGGGAAAAAGTACCTCGTATAGAAAGGAAATGAGCATATTTAGTCAAGAGATCAACAATAACCAAAATTTCATTATTACCTCGAGATGTCATTGGTAATCCCACAAAAATGTCCATGGATATATTCTCCCATTTCCACTCTAGAACTGGTAAAGGTTGAAGCTACCCTTTCGGTAACTGTCACTATACTTTAACCTGTTGACAGGTCAAACACTTCACAGTAAAATCAGCAATATCTCTTTTCATTCCGTCCCACCAGTAATACTCCCGAAGATCTCTATATATCTTAGTACTACCAGGCTGAACTGAAAACGGAGAACTATGAACTTCTCAGAAAAACTATCCCTTAAACATTGAATCACATGGGACACACAATATTTTCCCAAATCTCAAAACAAAATCATTATAAATTTTGAATTCAGGAAACTTACCCTTCTGAACCGGCTCTACCATTTCAGCAACTCACTATCTTTCTTCTGTTCTTGCTTGATTCTGTCTGATAGAGGAGATTTCACTGATACCTGAAACAAAACAGAAGGACATCCTGCACCAAAAACATCTATGCCAATGTTCATCAAATCCTTAACCAAAGGATCACGTTCCAAACACAACATTTTTAATGAAGCAATACTTTTTCGACTCAAAGAATCAGCTACTTTATTTTCTATTCTCGGATGGTAATGAATTGTACAATCATAATCATTGATTAATTCTAGCCATCTCCTCTGTCTCATGTTCAATTCTTTCTGAGTGAATATATACTTTAAACATTTGTGATCGGTATATATTTCACACTTTACTCCATACAAATGATGCCTTTAAAATTTATAAAGCGAAAACAACAGCAGCTAATTCCAAATCATGTGTTGGGTAATTTTCCTCATGAGTTTTCAACTGACGTGAAGCATAATCAATTAACTGATAATTCTACATTAGGACTCAACCAAGTCCTTTCAATGAATCATCACTGTAGATAACAAAACTCACCATTCCTAGAAGGTAGTGCCAAAACTGGAGCATTCACCAATCTTCTTTTTAGTTCTTGAAAACAATCATCACATTCTTTTGTCCAGATAAACATAACACTATTCCAAGTTAGCATAGTCATTGGAATAGATCACCTGGAAAAATTTCTAACAAACCTTCGGTAATAGCCTGCCAAACCAAGAAAACTATGAATCTCGGTTACATTTTTGGGTCTTGGCCATTCTTCCACAACTTTTGTTTTTGTATGATCTACATTTATTCCATCTTTAGAAACAATATGACCAAGGAAAGAAATTTTTTGCAACCAAAACTCACACATGCTAAATTTCCCATACAATTTTTTTCTTTTAGGATTTGAAAAATAACCCTTAAATGTATTTCATTCTCCACTTTACTTTTAGAAAACACAAAATAACATCAATAAAAACAACCAAAATTTTTCACCTGAGTCAACTGAGCCATCACTGCAACAAACTTTTTAGTCTTAATTCTGACCATCTCAGGATACTGATTTGAAAGGTCATTTCCCTCTGTATGCCTTCCTAGAAAAACTGTTCTGTTTCCTCTATGAAAAACCGATCTTAACACAAAAATATCTTAGCAGAAGCAACATGGTAATATTCATATTCTATATCATTTCAATCATACCAAAAAAAATATTTTTGGATAATCATTTAATAGAATTATAACTTATAAAGTTATCTAAACCGTCCTCTGATACCAACTATAAGGCCCCAGCCTTAAACCTTACTTAATCTTGAGTTATTACCAGATTACACATTGAGGATCTTTTCAAGTTTAGAGTTTTAAAGAATTAGATCATAAAACTTGCATTACATTCCACATTTAAACAAAGTGGTTACATAATAGATAGTATTCATTTTTCCCATCAATGTAGACATATTTAAAATAAAACATGGATTCTTTCTTGACAGTTCCTTGACACTATCATCACATCATGTACCTTTCCATTGACCTGTGAAAATAATTTCAAAAACTTGGGATGAGCATAAAAAGCTCAGTATGGGTTATAAAAATATGGAAAGGAAACATGTGTACATATATACATAAGAATCAATGAAATCATACTTTACTCATAAAACATAATCACTTAAACATACCTCATGAAACCATGAATAAATCATCAAATCTTAAGACATAAAGGTATCTTGAGGCATTCATAACATTCTTATGTAGGGAGTAACCCTCTTGGTTACGTTTGGAATACCCATCACAGTATATTCCCTAAATATCTTCGTAGAAACCTCAACGTTTAACTCCTTCCCATTACCCAATGCATTGGAGAGCTATATCGGGCTCACCTGCCTGTAGTTTATCACAGAACCACCCGTCTTCATAATAATTCCCAAGAACCATAACATAATCATATCACATAAAAAATGAATAAAAGAAAACATAACATTTACACTTTTCAATCACAATATATCAATACTACACATTGATATAAAAACATTATGAAACCCATTTTCAATACCAAAATAAAAGAAAAGTAAAACATGGTATTTATTTTTCTTTTAAATAAAGGTATGGCTTGTAGACGAATCTGAAACTCAAATAATGGTCACGTTAGTGGAGAAGTCATTGTCACCACATACGTTCGACAAAAAAATTCCCTGTTGTCATTTAGTAAAATTCATCATATAAAAAAGATTCCTTTTGGATAAAGTAAATTTCAAAGGGATTTATAAACAGTATAAAATAAAGTTGTGTATAAAACAAAATATGCCTCAATGAAAGGAGATTGAGACGATGTCCCATAAAAAGACCATTATGTAAATAAAATATATTTATTATGTGTATTCAATATAAACGTACATAAACAAGTTATAAATAAAAAATAGGACATTTTAATATCATGACATAATTAGAAAGTAGGTGATTAACCCAAAGAATAGAAATTGGGTTTAGAAGTTCCCTTACCTCATATTCGATTTGACTTGATCGTTATTTAATCTCCTGAATAATAAACTTGAGTTAATTTTTACTTGCTTAATAAACTTTTTCAATTTCATTATTACTTTTATATCATTTATTACCATTTCATCAACACTATGTAATTATTTAATTTAATAATGGTCGATTTAACGATCATTGGTACTTGAGTCAAAAATATACCCTTTATAATTACACATTTTTCATGTATCCATTATATAAAGGTTTATAATCATGATTTAGATATCATATATATCATATATATCCAGTACATACATTCATTTATAATATTACATAACGTTTAGAGGTAAGAAATGAAATGCAACGTTCATGGAGATGGTAAGCCGTACGTACACATGAACGCTACTTTCATTTCTATTTCATATTTTATGGAATGGAATCCTAATTATATAATGTTATATTATAATTCAATTATTTTATAATATATAATATCACTAATTACATCCTTTATAATTCCCACATATGGAATTAACGAATCAAATCATGTTGAGTGGGCGGTAGTCCGCACTTTCTAAAATGAAGATATCGCATTTACCCATAATGGAAACCATAAAGGTATGCCATAAATGAAAAATACAGAAGCGTAAGTAAAACATAAACATATTATATGTCATATATAAATATAGTTTCATCTTAATGGATAGATTTGAATGTGATAAAAGAATATTGAACAATCATCGTTTCGTGAGGCATAAATTCTCCATCCACGGAAAAAATATGTTCTTTTACCATTAGATGTATGTTTGTGTAAGTGTATCCCTAATACATCTTATAAAAACATCCTTGTATATGGAAGATACAGGTGTTGCTACAAAATAAATTAATAATAATTGTTTAGGGGGATAGAGATGCAAAATGAAACATAAGAACACAATAGAAGACACTACCTTTAAATGTGGTAACACTTTTTTATTTGAGCTCAAAGGATTCCTTGGAAAGACATCTGCCCAAAGTGAGGCTTCTAGGAGTTATATAGGGATGTTTAAAGACAAAATGGGAAGGGTTTGGCTGAGCCAAAGGCTGTGGATGTGTGGGTAAGGTGGTAGAGGTGGGGGCCTTTTATAAGAGGAGAGGAGGGGAACTCTTGGATTGTTAAGAAAATATACTTTGTTATAAAATGTTTTTGGATACAAAAGGTCCCACAATTATAAATTTCTAGGATTTGGAGATAAGGGTTCGAAATACACCCATCCAATAGGTTTTTTACATGTGTAGGTCTTATATTTTACATTATATTTTCATTTTATTTAAATCATTAAATAATGTTGTAATCGCTACATCATCATGCTGTCATAAATAATTTAATTTATTTAATGTCTAAAAATTATAAAAAAAAATACTATGATGTAGGAAATATATTTATATTTCCAATGAATATTTATATTAAAAAATATGACTTGTATGACCCCATTTAAATATTTTTTTAGTAAAACAACTCATGTTTGTTTCATTTTTAATTTTACATTAAATAAAATGCATTAATGTCTTTATCTTACCCAAGTGGATCCATGGGGTCCCAAAAATAGACCAATGGGTTTTATTGGTCGGATATGACACATACATTAAGGTTAGGACAGGTGTCGAGGTCATTTCATATTTTTAAAACATTATTTTTACCTTAAATTACACTAATTTCCTCTAATTACGATTAAAACATTAAAAGATACTATTCACCAAAAAATTATTTTAATCCATTTGAACCAAATTTTACTTCTTAATGAAAACCATGTATGTCGGATTTTTGAAATTCAAAACACATAGGTGGTAAAATTTCATTTAAATGAAAAAATCAGTTTTTTAAGTACCACATAGTGGTTTCACTATTCATGAAAAATTGATGTTTTTCAGAAAAATACCAAAACATCACCCTAAGATATATTTGATATTATGAATTCAAAAATGATTTCTATTTTAAAAAATTAAAAACATATAAGTTACATTAATTAATTTAATAATTAATTCCTACTGTCAGAGCAAATAGAGTGTTTTTATGAAACAATAAGTATCAAATGATTATCACTAGTTTAAGTCCAATTTCAATGTGAAATTAGTTCCAACGAACACTATTAGAATAATTGGAAAAAATATATTCTATTTAAACTTCTAAATCCAATTAAAAATATAATCTAACCATATAATTAAATTATATGAAAAATCAGTTTTGATATAAAATGCAGTATTTATCACTATTCATTAAAAAATGAACTTTATCGGAAAAATACCAAAAAATTATCCAATGTAAATTTAAATGTCCCAATCATAAATAATATGTTTATTTTAAAAAATAGAGCTTATAAAATTGTCAAATGTTTGATTTAAAAAAAAGTTTGCCACCAAAAGGCAGTATGACAATCATTAAAAAATATGAGTGTATTCCATGCTTAATATTGGACTTTTTATCATTTTATGCCTCTAAAACACTATCTAATTCATAAATAGACATAGATAAAAATATATACTATTCATTACTTACATGGGATGTTACACCCATAGTGATCCCTGTGTCGGCGCCTACATCCAACACTCATCATCTCTCATTGGTACACACTATCAAGACTTCAATGCATGAACATTAATGACGCCATCCATCAATTCCAGTAATCATGAAGCCCATCCCCATCATTTTCATTTGATTAAATAAAAATTTAAGTGGTGTTTGGGATGGTGTATGGTGGTATTCAATTTTAGGGGAAAATGGTGTGGGTTGGAGATGGTATTATAAGAATAAATTATAAGGATTTAAAACATATTAAATTTTTAAAAACATAATATATAAAAATGAATTGACATTAATAATATAAATTATTTACATATTAGAAATATTAAATTTTAATAAACAAATAAGTATAAAATATAAAAAATGATTTAATTCCGAAAATATTGAATATTAATAAATATTGAAAATGATAATAAGTTTTCAAATAATATTCACAATGAATAAAGTAAATATAAAAATTTTGAGAAATTTTGGAAAGTTAATTCATAATATTATTAACATGAATATAAAACTTATAATATTGAACAAAATTAAATATTTAAATATTATTTTTAATCCAAGTTATATATGTATTCATTATATCGATTTTATATTGAAAATATAATATGTTATTAACCATTATAATTTTTACTAATTGTTGAAATATTATAATTTAATTTAATAAATAAATATATATACATGTATAAATAAATATCAAAATTTCATATATTAAAAAATTATTTAATGATTACATAATAAAAATGATTAAATTGTTGAAAATACTATAAATAAGGAGATAACAAATCCCAGTAAATAATATTAAATCAATAAAGAGAAAAAAATTGGCACATACATAAACATACACATATATAATTACTCATACTCTTACATACAAACATACACATACAAACAGATTCATATGCACATTCAAAAACACATACAACATCCCATACTGACATAAATACATATGTGTACATACATATAAATATAATAGAAATTAATATATACATACACATACACTTACACATACATACACACCCACACCCCCACACACACATGTATATGTATATATATATTCTTATATACACACACATACACATACACATACACATATGTAATACATAATCATACAATTACATGGACACATATGCAAATAATCATACTCACTCATAAAAACCATAAATGACCATAAACACACGCACACACAACACAACACAATACATGAGATGAAAACAAAAACAAAACAAATATATACACATATATAGAAATGAATATACAAATATAATTAAATTTCATATAACACATTTATGTATAATATATTTCAATATATAAACATGTTTAAATATAAATATAATTCAAAAATATTTTTGAATGTATATATATATATATAAATTTATTATAATTTCATTTAAGAACCCCAAACAAAAAGTTGTCATAATAGTAGGAATATTATCAGTGTAAGAAAAAAATTATAGAGATAGGAAAACATTTTATTAATGTTTCTATTGTAGTGTGGTTGAATATTACCCTATATATAGAAGTGTAACATGAATATTAAAAATATAAAATTTTGAATAGGTGAAATTTTATATTTAATGTATTTTGATAAAATTAAATGAAAATTATCAACTAGCATTCGTATAAAAAAACAATGAATTACAAAATGATAGTTAAATATACCATATGGAAATATATTATTTTTTAAACCACTATTGAAAACAAATACATTATTTTTCGTAGCCAGTTGTTCATGATCTATGACTCAACATCTGATATCGGTTCTTCAGCACAGTGTAATGGGAAGGTTGGACCATCACATCATGAATATTTTTATCAGATACTTCAGTAGACAGTTAACTTCAAGTCTCAATCATTTATTCTCTTGATGTCAGTGTGCTTCATCCTCATTAGTGGTGAATGATAGGAAGGGGTCTAAATCATCATTTCCAAACACCACTGTCATAATGGGTATCTTCTGGTGCGGAGAATTACACACAAAGGGATGTAGACCATGATATACAACATCTCCCATTTGACCCAGAAAGAAATGTCAATAGGGATCCATTTAAGATCATCTGATAAATTGTGGATACATAGGTTGGTGTTGTTGATTAGGAATCATTTGATATTTTTTGATATTATGTAGTGATAGTGGTAGGCTTTCGATTGGGTGCAGGGGCAGATCGTCTATGAAAGGGTGGTGACGGTGGTAGGCATTGTCGATGGGGCGTTATGGTCAGATTTAGGAGAAAGGGTGAAGACACCCATATACGTATTCCCCATGTCTTGACTTGTTGGTGTTGTGGATGGGGTATCGTGATAGGTAATTTCAATGACTATCCATGTAGTGGCTATTGATGGTACGATATGGAAGGTAGAAAGGCTGGTGAAAGTGGTAGGAGTTGTTAATGTTGTGTTGTGGTAGGTCATTTGATAATGGGTGGTGACGGTCATATGCATCTTCCCCATGTATGGCCTAGTAGTAATTGATTATGGGGTGATGTTGAAGGTTGTATGAGAAAAGGCATTGATGGTCATATCCATATTCCCCCCATCTGGCCTAGTAGGCATTTTCGACGGGGTGCAGTGGACAATATTCTAAGAGAGTCCCGAAAACTCGTAGTGACCGAGGGCATTAAGTGGCACCTAGGTCTACATCTGTGGAATGGTGATGCAATATAATATATAATATAATGGATGGTTTATAACCTCATATAAAACCTTCTTTAGGTACCCTAATTTATTATTAATTATCCAGAAATACATCTTTATTTCATCAACCAAAACTATCATTGAACGCTGACACAATAATTCATAGAAATGAGGGAATTCTTGTAATCCTCAAATATAGTGTCTATATATACACACCTAATGAGTCCACATACCAACATTGACTAATTTCAATGCAGTCACTAATTTCACTATTATTAATCCTCCCAATAGTTTTCCTTGATTTATTTTTCATTTTATGGTTCAATGATTTTTAACCTCATTAAGGCACATGGTCCATTTTTTAAACATCCCTAAAATTCTTAAAATAGTTTTATTCTAATAATTTCTTATTAAATAGTTTTATTTATATTTAAAAAAAGCTATTATTTTTAAGATGGATTTCGTTAAAAATAATAATTGAAAATGAATTTTTAATTAATTTGATTATACCTTAATATTAATAATTATAATTAATAAAACCTATTATTTATTTTTTCCAAATTAATTTTATAAGGGAGAATATAATTTTTCTATATTTAAATGAAGAATTTAAAATAAGTATATTTTGTAATTATTTTTAAAATAGAATATATTAATATAATATTAATTACGGGTAAATTTTTTTTTAGAAAACTATTATTATTATTATATATTTTATAAATATATAAGATTTATTAGGTTTTTTATAAAATTTATAAATTATAAATATTTATAATTATTATATTAAGAAAAAACGTTAATTACATTCACGTTATTAGTAAAAAATAAATTCTAATTATTTATATTAAATAATTGAATTATATATATATATATATTTAAAAATGAAAATATGTTATATATATATAAACAAATTTATCTAATTTTTAAAAAAGGTTCATTCCATTATATCTATAAATATCATCATGTTTCAAAAATCTATCCATATGTTTTCAGAAACAATATATTAATACAAAAAAAATATTAATTAATTATAATATAATAAAAAAATCATGAAATGGCCAAAAGAATATGGTATGATAATGAAAATAGAGTTAACAACAAATAAAAAGGGATTTAGGATTTAGATAAATTGTTTAAATTTTTTAAAGATTACAAAATAAATAAATTAAAATGTAAAACTTTAATCTATTAAAAATTTTGTGTTCTGTTATTCTAAATTCTATCATGAAATTCAACGAGTGAAATTCCCCCATCAATCCTAAATACATCTTTACCTATCCCTAGGTTGTCAAACAAGTTTACCATTTTTTGTAATTTTGCATAAATTATTTGTTTGAACTTTGATCAAATTTCTTCCATCATTTTATTTTCATATTTCCACATGTTATAAAATAATATATAAACAATTTTTATATAAACCCTCACTTTTCACATCAAATCATCAAACCCTCAACTCTCCATGTTCCCCAAATTCTTCCATTTTATTCCACTCAATTTTATTTAACCACAAGTGAGTCAATTGTCCAAAAAATCTTTTTGGGTTCATTTTATTTCGTCCAATTAATTGTTCTATAAAGGTTTATATATATATGTGTGTCTATATATATATATATATACATATATACATATATATTAATAATTATTTTTTGGTTTATATGAAATGGGTTTATATTGATTAATATTTTATTTCCAAAAACAAGACTGGTAAAAGATCATTGTATGTAGTAAATGTTTATAATTTTTGTTCTCATATTATACAAAAAAATAATAATTAGAATTTATAATGTCTATACCTAGTTTGTGGGTTCGGGTTTTTATAAATGGTAAGATAGAAATGGTGTAGAAATGTTTTGAAAATTTGATCGAAATTAATATTATCAAATAGTCATCCTCTGTAAAATTATTTTCACTATGCACCCAAATGAATTGTGAGGGAACATTTTTTTGAGGGTGGAATAATTTAAGAATCCAGAAATTCAAAACAATGATTTATTTTAAAAGTATTCTATTAGATCAATTTTTGTATAATTAAAACAAACTATTAAGTTTATTCATACGATTTTCATAAAAAATAATAAATGAGATTATGTTTTTTAATGAAATTGATAATAAGTTCATTATAGGACTATTTAATAATTAGACAATTTATTTATGATCTTTAAATAATATTCTAAATAAAAATATGGTTTTTATTTTTTTAAAAGAATAAATTTATATAACTATATTTATTTAATATTTTTTAAAATAGAATTTATTATTATAATAGTAATTAAGGGTAAAAGCTTTATTTAGAAAAATAATATTATTGTTAAGATAATATATTTTTTAAATATGTGATTTATATTTTGTTTTTGTTTTATAACATTTAAAAATGATAAATATATATAATTATTATATTATGAAAAACACAGATTATATTTATGTTTAAAATAAAAATATAATAAAAAATATTTATATTAAAAAATAATTATATATATAGGTTAATTTATATTTAAATATGCAAAAATGATATATATATTAAAATAATTTATGTAAAGGATACAAAAATTTTCAAACCTTTATATGTATAATATGCTGCAAGTTATGAAAAATAAAGTAATATTTCTTGACAGAAGAAAATTATTAAACAAAAAATGATGAATTTTTAATAATATGATAAAAACAAAATCAGTGATTGTCCAAAAGAAAGTTGTATGATAATTAAATAAATAAAAGTGGTTAACTAATAAAAAGGGTGTAATGGTTTAAATAAAATGATGAAACATTTCAATGATTTCAAAATAAATTATTATAATGTACAATATAATGATATGAGAAACTACAACATTGTATTAAACCGACCATTGTGACAATCTACCAGTGAAATGCCCATTGCCAATCTCGAACACCTCCTTTCGTTTCCATGGTTTTTCAATCAACTCGACACTTTTTATAGTTTTGTATCATATATGTTTTTATCTTTGATCAAATAAAATTATCATTACTATATTTCATTATTGAAACTTGAAAATTTTAAATAAATAAACTATATTTATTTAAACTCACTATTTTAACATCAAAACAACACACCATTACCTCCTCATATCCCCCCATTCTATTCAGTTGAGTTGTTAATAGCATCTAATCCATTTGTTTTCCCAAAAATAGGTAAGGGTTCATTTAATTTCATAAAATTAATTATTTACAATAATCACAATTGTAATGCATGTCAATATGTGAAACAAAAAATATCATCTTAATTATAGATTTTTCATTATAAATATAAGACATATAAAATTAATTAAAATTTACTGTATCAATTATTTCTTCTTATATACTTATACATTTTAAATCACATATGTTTCATAAATCAGTGATAATATTTATTTATATTTCAAAGTTATCATAGTTTAAATCAATTATTTTTAATAAATCAATTATAAAATTTATTAAAAATATGAAATATTTTGTATTATGATATTCATTATAATACGATTGTATCATGTAAAATATAAAAAATCATTTTAAATGATTTAAATATATGCAATAAATGTGTAATCATTTATATTTATAAATTATATTAAATTCATATTTACCTAATTCAATACATATAATTATTTTAAAATATAATATACTTTAATATTATATAAACATATATTCAAAATCATAATTGATGTTATTAAGGAATAATGTACTAATATTATTAGTTATATTTATTTATGAATATATTATACTGAATTAATTAAATATGTGATGAATTTTTATTTATAAATACAATTGATGAAATTACGTTATAATATATTGATATGATAACATGGTTTTAATTTTATTTATAAATTAATATTATATCATGAAACTAATATATTATATATAAATTACAAAATTATTTTTCCATTAATACAATTTGTTGTGTTTTCATAAATACCATTTTTAATGGTAAAGTTGGAACCCTCATAAATAAACCGACAATAAATAAAATTAAAATTAAAAAAAATTCAAATTTCATTGAATATATGTGATTTTAAACAGAAAACTGATATTGTTTTGGTGGGAGGGTGTGATGTTTCCATTGATGATGAGGGTATTTCTATGGTATTTTCTTTCATAGTTTATTCCCTAATAATGTCTTAGAAGTGATTGATGATACAACACCATTACTCATATATTGGATGCTGTATCAAATATTTATCATGATACAGTACTCTACTACTTTTTGTTTTGTTTGGGGAGTTTTTAGTATGATGGTCTTTGTCTTAATGAAGCTCTTAGACATTGGAAGATATTTTTTGTGGTTGATTGGTGTTATATAGCGTTCATATCCATAGGAATCATTTGTTAGGTTAAAAAAATTGTTTTATCTGGTTCGATGAATCACTTAAAAATTGTACAACATATAAACTTCATGAGTAAAAAAATATCAATTAAATATTTCGGTTGAAAAGTTTATGAATGAGAGACGAGTTTTTTAATGTAAATTTTATTATTTATTTAAATCAAATATTACCACAAGATAACTCATCCTTGGAAAATTCCTCATTATATTAATTAATGAAACATCATTCATGATGAACACAATGTATGCATCTTCTTCATAAATTGTATTATCGTGGTTTAGGAAAAAAATTACATTTGAAGAGTCATGATGGACATTAATAAAAATTATAAATCCTAAGGACATTTACACATGCTAACAGATAGAAATATCCCATGAATCATATTCATGAACAATTCTTATAGGTGTGTATATTCTCGTAATCTCCTATAAAAAATCATTCATTGATCACTTCCCATCAAGTGACAGGGTTGATAATTTTTTTAGAGAATAAAAAGATAACATGTAGATGTATAAGAATCCAATAAAACCTAAAAATAAATATGGAAATTGATTTTTGGTTGAGGATTGGTAAATATAGCTTTATTTTCCTTCTTAAGAGTTCCTTCAATGGGGATTAGCACCACATGATCTCTATTTATGTCTTCCCACATTAATGATAAAAAATTTCCACATCATAATTAATGAGTATTTTATTTTTAATCCATAAATGGAAAAAATACTATTTGATAACATCAAAATCAAAGGGGTACATGGCTGGAATTATAGAACATTATTCAATGTATTCAAATCATGGATGATGCGACAAAAAATTCCAGAACATTTAACTTCTCAATGTGTTTATAATTTTTTTCAAATTTATCACTCTTATTATATAGAGTTGAATATTGTTAGAGATAATAATAAATCAGTATTTTAAGAAAAAGATATCATTCCGTGAATATAAAACATTGATCAAATGATTTTCAATATTCTTCATAATGAATATGGGTTGTTGAACAAGGATGATATTTGTTTATTTTTATCTTAATACTCATCATTTTTAGAATGAAAATTTACTAGAAGGATAACATCTAGTTTTTATTAAAATAGTATTCATAAACACCAATAACAAAGGAATACATTTCATTTCCATTTTACAATACGGTGATCTTTAACTGGATCACATACTAGTATAGATTTCCTTATTTTAATTTCTTCAGGTATTGTGAATATATTTATAGTAAACGACTTAATAATGATCTGAAACATTCTCGTATATATAAACCCTCATTTTGAATCATTAATATAAGAACATATTTCATATTGAACACAGTATTTTATTCATGTTTTGGGCGTAGAGGAAGCGAGATTGGTGCAGAACCCAACATTAATTTTTACCACGATCAATGATTATTAAAATATTAATAAGATGATGAAATACATTCTCCATGGTATAGAATCAAATATTTATATAAATTAAAAAGTGACCAGAATCTTTTATTGGAGATCTTGCAAATCATGTTTATAATTAATTTAGTTAATTTCATAATGAGAATAATATCTGGATATTTCATATTTTCTTCGTTGATGGTTTTGATCACCCATAATGATTTTTATAAATTTTCTTGTTGTTTTTTAAGGGATCCAAACTAGAATCCCTCTACCGGTTATCCACACATGCTCCAAGGGCCTCAAATTGACACAACTCATTCTCTGAGAGCTGGTGTGGCAATGTGAGTGTCTAGTGTGGATTGTTTTTTGATATCTTGTTCTTCGTCCTTAAATAACTTCTCTCCTTCTTGACAGGGGGTGGTAAAATTATTCTATAGACAAATGGTTTAGCTCAACAATTCTTAATTCACAGGGTGTGCGGTTCGGTACAAGGCACAATAGACGTTTGTCTCTATTTATTGACATGGGGCTTTGTATACAATATATAGTTACAAAACTGTAATTAAATACATTAATAAACATATAAAAACACTTGATTTTAATAATAATACCATGGGATTATTTATGGTGTTCCATTTGCGCAAAATAGAATTATAAATAAAATTATGCGTCAAAAAATAGTATCATCATTATTTTAATTTTTTCAAACTTGTTATATAATTATTCACCATCTTGAAAATAATTATTTTACTATCATGCCAGACATTGTCCGCTCGAACTGCAATTCCATTTAATGATCACCAAACTAAATAAATAAATAATGTATTCACTTAAATAAATATTTTATTTAAAAACAAGGAAATAAATATTTATTAAATGTTTAGTTAAATAAAAATATATATTTTACACACAATCTGGTGAATAAGTATTTATTTAATTTATGAAATCATTTTAACATGAATAAATTTATTCCACTGTCATGATAATAATATTTATTAAATAAATTCAAATATAATTTAACCAAGTCCACCCGATACACTTACTGAATATCCCTCTATGATTCTTTCCCCTTAGTATTAGGTTGGTGTTCCTAATTTCTAAGAGTATTGTCTATCAACGGGTCAAGGAAACCATGAGAATGATCATAAAGTCACAAAAACAAAATCCAAATACAAAGAATCACTATTTAATATAATCTAATAGTCACAGTATCTCACCATTCATGCTTCATGATAGTGTCAAAAACATTTATGTTGTATACTTCATTCTTTGACATCCTGAAATAAACATATCATTACACAAGAGCCATTGAATTTCACACAACAGTTCTATTTCAATCAAAGAGACAAGATATCAACATACATAAATGTATGGGACAATTCCTACCTCGACTTCTCCATTAATAACATGCCACTTTTGATGCACCCAACGTACCCTACTTCCCACCAATGCACTATGTGATAGTTTTTAGCAGTAAATAATTGTTTGGGAGTCATGAAATGTATTATTGATAATTTTAAATTCCATGGATCAATACACACACTTGTAGATACTCATACACAATGAAACAAACACCTGAGGAATTCCTATTGGCGGGAATTTTCTCATAATCTATTGTCTTCATGATTACCAATTGTGAAATTAAATATATGAAGTCCCATCAACATAAGAGTATTCCCACAAGATGGATTTCAGGATATGTGTCCTATCATAGTATTTCATCCATCCATAGAACTGTATTTAATAATATTGTTATATCATTTCAAGGTTCTCATCATAGTGGGGAACTTCCATGAACATATCAATTCACAACATAATCTATGAAATTATTACATAATAGTCATGCAGAAAAATGAACAATATGTTATAAGATGTTTAAAATTTGTAAATATTTAATATCCATGTAATCAATGTACAACTATATGGTTCTCGGAAACCAAATATTACATATTTTTTGTATGTGTAGAAAAATACATATTGGGGATTTTCACAAAATGAAAATTATAAAAGGATAATTGTTCTTCTTTCCTGAAAGGTAAGAGAATATAAAGTATTGTTTTTATTTTATCCACAAGAGAATTGAGGATACATGGAACCTAGAATTTATTATCAACTACCTGATAATTATATAGAATGGAAAAATACATGAGGAGACATGTTAGATTTCATTAAAAATTACTTTGGGAATTTTATATTCCCACTATACATCTCATAAATGCTTCAATTATCATATTTCTATCTTAAATTATGATGATAAATTCAGTGGTTATTTAAGGATATATTTACATGAAAATAAATATAATTATTTAAGACACCTTTTTATCATATGTAATGGAGGTGAATTGGTTGATGGTTTCATTGAAATAAAATCTGTAAAAACAGTAATCTATATCAAATATTTGTATATTCCTCACAATGGGGGAAATTTTTAGACGATGGATCTTATCATATTGAAATTCTATTTATTGATGTGGGATAATATGAAAATATAGTCCATTGATTGAAAATTTTTCTACTTGATATTTGAGTGTGGTATAAACTTAGATAATAATTTTAATATTTTTGATAACATATAATGAAAAAGGAATTTATTTTTTCTTTAATAACGACAAATGCCTTTAGAAAAAAATTAATGATGGGTGAGAACTACCCAGGGTTAAAAATCAAATGAATAATTAGAGTTGTTTTATCATGGATATAACATCACCAATAAAATCAGTGACATGACACTGGTTGATGATAATTTATATATAAGATAAATTTTTTATATGAAATTGAAACATGTTTCTTGCTGTGGTTGTTGTATTTAATCAAAACTATAATCATGTTATTTATTATTTAAAATTGTCACCTTACAAAAACCATTTTCAATATAACACTTATCATTTAATTTTTAGGTTAATTAAACATCATGGTTTATCTATCTATATTTTCATATTGATTAAGAATAAGTAATTCTTGATGATAAAATATGACTATTGTTCCTTGGGTGACCGTTTTTTTTCTTGATTAGCACAACCATCAGTAGGTGTTTAATGGTTTCCTGTTTGTAGATTATATGTTATATCTGAACATCATAGTCTCTTTGAAAAATTAATTGATGAAAATTTTTTTGATCATAGATTTGGAGTTATCAATTACATGAGGGATGGATTATGTTTTCGGGAATGCCAACGTTTGAGTCAAATTGGACACAGTGTGTGTTATATTGACATGAAATTTATTATTTCAATATCATTAATGAATTAAAAAATGTTTTGTAAATAATTAAAATAATATGAGCATGTTTCAATGGTTTTTTGTGAGTGATAAATTTTTGAAACTAAAATATCAATTCTAATATAAATTAACACATATTATGTCATACAAATCTCATAATTTATTTGATATATGTAAAACCATTTCATAAACATCAAAAATCACATATAGACAATTTTCATAAAATATTAAAAGTGTCTATGAAATGTTGTTTATTTTTTAGTGATTGACATATAATGTTAACTTAAATATCAATTTTAAACTAAAAACAGAAATATTAAGTAATACTGACTAGACCATGTATCATATTAATGTGTAGATAATTCATATTGGACAAAAATGACATATGGGTTATTTTTATAATGCAACAAAAAAAAATGTGTTTCTCCAATTTTCAGTATGTTGTTTGACTTTTTAACGAAATATCAATTTAAACCTAAAAAATACATCGTTACCTTTATTATTTAAATAAACTCATTGTTGGATATAAATAGGTAAAATAAATATGATATGCCTTTATGAAGAGAGATAATAGTACATGAGTGCATCATCCTTATTGTAGACATTTTGGAATATTTTTTGTCATTCTTTTCACTTAATATAGCACAAATTAGTTAAACAAAAAACAATTATCAATGAAGTTTTTTTTATGATATTTATAATAATTAAATACAAAATTATTAAATAAAAATGATTCAGAAGTTAATTAAAAAAATTAAGTAATATAATGATAAAATTTACTAGAGAAGTTGTAGAATAAAACTTGTTAATTATGACTTCATAAATTATGAAACAATTTTTGTTGACTGTATTATTTTTAAAATATCTTTCAACTTTTAAATAAATGTTATATTAAAAATCATTGTAGTACTGAAAATATGTAAATAAAAATTGATTAAAAAAATATTAAAATGAAATTGTAATTATCAGGGAAAATACCTCATTAGGTATGCTAGTTTTTTAATGAAATTCAATATCGTTGATAAATTTTTATATTTTATAACCAAAATAATTTCCATTAGTTTTTTACAATAAAAATTGAAATTCAAAATATATATTCAATTTTAAAATAAAATTTTACCTAATACTGGAGATGGTGTTATAAAGTCATCCAAACTACTATCAAATGATGTCATCCTATATTATTATGTTAATATTCATGGTAGAATTCTATGATGTCCTAGAAACATAGTCTTTGATGAATTTTTTAACCTAACTTACTATGTACCTCATTCAATAATGGCACATCCTGGAGTTCCCCTAATAGTATATCATAAAAAATATCGATAAGAAGAAAAATAATTTATCATCCAATACAAAAAATATTTCAAAATGAAATATTCATTTCTATAATAATAATTAAACATAACATTAAATTCCCACATTAATTCAAATTTTCTATCAATGGTACCCAATAAAAATGAATAAAAAGACACATTTTTTATATAAGCAGATATAACATATTTTAATTTATAATAATGATTAAACATGGTGGAAATATATAATTTTTCCACGTAACTATCCATATACTGTGATTAATTCAATGAAAACCAAAATGATTCAATGCTTCATTAGATAGAATAAGATGGAGGCTTCTTAAGTAATTTCCAAATATATCATTCTCATTATCAATTTCAATTCACTATAGAGATTCGAATGGTTGAAAATATTCTCATATTAATAAATTTTATCTACTTTAAAAGGATATATTCTTGCAGTATCTTCACATCTATATTGGTTCCTAAAAATTGGAATTATGTTAAAGTACCTATGTTTTTCAAAGGAATAATTTCAGTATTCTTCTTTCGAGATGCACCATGAATATTTTATTTCTTTTTGATTAATTTTTTTTTCAAAATACTATTAAATTATTTAGATAGTAATGAATTCTATAACATCCCGACATTTTATCACATTAAGTTTCATTACATTATAAAAAACTGAGGATCAATAAGGTTTAGTATCTTGGAATCAAGGAACATAATACATGACAATAGAAAACATTTTTCTTAAAGACTTGAAAGGCATCATCAATTGTTCATCCTAATGTAATTAAAGCATCTCATTACCTGGGAGAATACATAAAAGGAAAGGGGGAGAAGAAAGCCCAATAAGGGAAACAAGGGAAACAATTTACATGTGAACTTGAGATATATCAAAAAGTCATGAAAACGAACTTTAAGGCATGAGAAAGAGTTCATGAAGTATATCATAATAAAAATAACGTGTTTCATAATATGAAGATGTGGATATAACATTTAACATATTAAATAATGAACATATCACAAAGGGCGATCCCTAAGGTGTCATTTTAAAATTACCAAGGTTCTTCACAAAGATATCGTTAAAATTGTAATCTCTAGTGGTTACATCATTACACAATGCATTGATGCGCTATCAGGGTGAACCCTTAATTTTCCATTATTATCATGTGAGACACATATATAATAATTAATAATTTCATATATAACCCATATAGCATAGAAAAAATGGGTTTCATTCTGTAGTCATAACATTTTGAAAACTGCATTAATGACGTTATCATTATATCACTTTAAACCCGCATAAAAAGGGAAGCGGTTCTCATGTATGTAAATCCAATACATTAAAATAGAAATTTTTTATATATATGTGAATAAAAATTTAGAAGAATGATCATTGAGTATTTAGTAAATAAAATAATATAAATTTTGAAAAACAGAGAGTGACATTTTGAGACGAAAATTCTGCAGCATAATGGCTATGTTATAGGGTTTTAGAAAACATTGGAAAAAGTGGGGACATTGGTCAACCAGTCATAAATGATTCAAAATAAGTATAGGGAAAGAATATAATGGATATAAGAACATGGTAATTAAATTTGAAATACATACCATATTAAATGAACAACATGGATGGAAGACAAAAATAACATTTCTCTTAAGAAAATTCCCAAGACTAACGGCGTCACTTATGAACTCAAAAAAATGAAATCATGAAATCAAATACGGTCTCTCATAATATGAACAGATAATATCAGTATGATAGATATATAGATCATACCCGAACATAATAATATGGAACTTGAATGACTTGACATGAAAGTTGAACATTGAAAAATGAGAAGGGTAAAAGAATCCCATAAAAATTCAGCATCCTAAAGACACCATTTAAACATTCATAAAATGAAATGATGAGGGTAAGAGGGGGTATCTAGCAATATGAAAATAAAATGTATAGTATGATTATTATAAAACACATACTCAACCTAAGAACATGGAGAATAAATGAAATGACATAAAAGAGAGAGGTATGATCCCTTACATTAAAACGTAACACTTAAAACACGATGTTTGGGACCATGTGGGGCTTGAAGAACCTTGGGAAAACTCCTTGGGATGTAGTTGGGACAGAGATTAGTGGTGGTAGAGTTGGTAGTGAAAACTATAGGAGGAAAGGGTGGGAATTTGTAGGGAAAGGAAGGTGATACTTTAATAATTTCAAGGGACACCTCACAAGTGGTTTTTGCAAAACCATGGACTTTCCCTTAGTATTTTCCCATGGTTTTGGCCACATGGGACCCCTAATACAATAATTCATCCCATTTAGTCGACCATCCCTTAAAATATATCTTGACATCATCATGATGCAATCATGATTTCATTCAACATACAGAAACCCTAAAACTATATTTTTTTTATTCACTGAAAATTCAACATTTTCAGAAAACTCCTAAAAAATTTACCATAACATAATATCAATGCTCTGAATTCAAAAATAAACTCCATATTATAAAAATAATTTTCTAAATAATTTTAATTTAATTTTTAATTAAAAACACTATTCAAAAAATTTTCATTTTTTTCAGAAAAATCCCTAAAATTACCTTAACATAATATTGGAGCTATGAATTCAAAAATAAAAATCATTTTGTGAAAATAATTTTCATAATATTTTTAAGTTAATTTTTAATTAAGAAACACTATTCTCCCAAAAAAACTAATAGTTGACTAATAATTAATGAAACAGTTCTTTACCTATTTTAATGAATCACACTACTTAATCAAGGAGCCTAAACATTATTAATACATTCTTTATGTGAGATTACTAATCCATTTTGTCACATTACTAATCCTAATAATAAAATTAGTATTCATAATTTACTATTCATCAAAACTTAATTTGATCTTATTAGACTCTATATTTCTTACTCAACACATTTACAGAAGACCATTTTTTTGAAAATAATTACACATCATTAATTATTTAAGGTTTACAAAAATATTTTAAAATATCCTATTTTCAAAATTCCTTAATAAAATACAGCCTATATTCATTCAAACATTTGAAAACTCACAAACTCCACCATAAGAATAAAACAAAATTTTATTTATAATAAAGGATTACAAAAAGTAGTTATGGTCTCGTTACATATCTCCTTATCACACCAGCATAAGACCTAAGTGTATGGTGTGCTAAGGTGAGAAAATCTGAGGGTGGCTCTGCCAACATTGCCCGAGTGGTGATTTCTATCAGCTTGAACTTATCATGAAAGAAATTGCATTCAAGATTCAGACGATGAAGATTGGATTGGGTTTGGTCCAGAGAAAAGCCCAGTGGTGCTACCTCCTTCCCAAGTTCAGTAAGATGGTATCCGATAGGCCCAAGACTACTGGATGAGGCCATTGATTCTTTTTATAAATTAATTAACCAAGATCACTTGAATTTATAGACAATAATCTCAACATTTTGTTTCCAACAGTCATACTGACCAACAGTCATATAATAGTCAAAACCCAAAGGTCTCATTTTAATTATACTCATTTTATTAATTGAAATAGTTTTCTTGAGTATAAAATTAAATATCACACAAAAACAAAAAACATAATTTGTTCAAAATTTCGAGTCTCTATATTCTTCCCCCTTATGAAATTGCATCCTCACAATTTTTAAAATTGGTCTTGTAAATTTCATTGAAATGTCCACCATCAGAAAAAGAGTCAGTAAAAATCTTTCTTAAATGAAATAAAAGGAAGTAAAAACCTGAGTAAACCCATACTGGGGCTCTATGTTGGAAAATAATGATATGGAAGAGAAAACAATGTGTTTAATTCTAATGGAGAGTGATAGAAAACATGATTAGGAGAAAGTTAACAACAACAAAAATCACAAACTTATGATGTGTGTAAATGGTCTTTGATTACCCAGTAGGAAATGTAAACCAACAACGTTTTTGTTTTAAGTTCCATTTCCTAATTCTGACGAATTAATTTACTAAATAATATAATAACACATGGAAATATACTTACCTTCATGTAGAGTTTCATCCTATAATAAGTTTCTACCAAAACTAGACTTTTCTCTAAACAATGAGCATTCAAAAACCCTTGTCCTCATCAAAAGCACAAGAATCATCTTCTAGAGAATCACATAATCCACAAAAGATTAACTATCTATTTCTTCAATCATTAAAAATTATCCAAAAAACAGAAAGGGTATGATAGAACAACTCTTCAAGAAGAAAGAACCTCATAGGAAGGGAAATTACTTTTAAATCTTCAAAATTCCACAGTACTACCCAAAGTTCATCATATACAATTTCATAAATAACTACCCTTAAATTTTCTCAAAATAATCCAAAATAAGATTTAAACCCAAATTCAAGAAGGATTTTATAACAAAGTCTTCCAAGATAAACTTTATCATTCATCTCCAAACAACATCAACTACTCTTAAGGTCTTACAACAAAAGTAACTAACCTAATCACATTTTCACCAAGATAGGTTAATCATTTAAATATGTACCCTAAATTACTATAAGTTCTCCTTAAATTCATTGATTCTTCCATATATAAGTCAATCTATAATCCTCAAAGATAATACTGTAGTAATATATTTACCTTGATCATATAGGGTTCCCAAAATAGTGAACGGCTTCCAAAATAATATTCATCTTTTAATCTCCTAATCAACTTTTTATTCAATATGAACAGTTTCATAACATCAACATGTGATACATAACACTAGATGTTTTCCTTAATGATATAAAATCATCTTAGTTAGTGACTAGATGATCATAGAAAACATTAAAGATGTTCTCATAGAGAATGAACTAAAATACAACATGACATAGTCCATTTTTGTGAATATGTTATATGTACTTCAGTCATCATGATCCATCTCAGCATAGGACTTGCATTGTTCCCTTATCCTTGAAGATTAATGATGGTCAACATTCTTTTCATCCCTTACGAGAGATCATTTCCTTGCATACTGTCTAACTTCTCCACATTTACAACATTGAAAAGTATAAGGTTTATTAGATCGAGCCTTATCTCTATTCATCAAATTAACAATTTTTTGAAGCAATAGGCTACTTTATTCACTATCACCCTACACATAAAACATCTCCCAGTACCATTGTGACATTTTCCTTGGTTCCCATTTCCACACTTTTTGCACAAAGGGTATTGGGTCTTCTTTCCCTTATCAACTTCATCAGATCACCATCCTTGAGACTTTGTCTTCTTCTTCCTTGATGAATTTGGGAATTATACTAGGTACCAATTATTAATTGTGATTTTTGATAGCTGGTTTGGGATAATCACAAAATTTTCAACTTGATCTCTCGTCATCTCTATCATATTAATAGGGAAATCGTCACATTTCCTATCACATTGGTTGTTGGGGCATGTTCTTCTATTTCCCGCCAATTACTAAGAAAAGAATGTATAATTAGGGGCAAAAACACATATCCACAAATTATGAAAAGGAAAATTTAATCATAAAGGGATAAAATTGTAGGAGAAAATTATATCCTTACTTGTGATCCCCTAGGTTCTAATCTCAGTTACTCATGATCATATATTCTTATATGAATCTTTATTTTATTTTATCGTTGTTTCTTTAATAATGGTTCATACTAAGCTTATGAATTTACCAAAGCATATCCCCCGGGAGTGTCATAACCAAGAGTAAAACCAGGCCCGTTACTATTTACCATTTCCCATTCGAGTCTATCTTATGCAGTGTTTTCAGGTTTTACCCATATGTACATCTGTGCAAGATCCACCTCTACCTACTCGTATCTAGACAGGGATGTATTTTCTTGATAAAAAACTTACTCAATACTCACCAAAATACAAGGAATATTTCCAATATTTAAAATTTTCTATAGGGTTATACCTAATGTTTTTATATCCTAATTTCCATCAATAAATAAACCATCCTTTTATACCAACTATAACATCCCTCCTTTTTATCACATTAACTTTCATAACATTATACAAAACTAAGGATCTTTAAGGTTTAGTGTCTTGGAAAAAAGGAACTTAATACATGACAACATAAAACATTTTTCTTAAAAACTTGACAGGATTCTTCATTTTTCATCCTCTGTTCATTATAACATCTTATAACTTGGGAGCATACATAAAAGGAAAGGGTGAGAAAATGGCCCGATAAGGGAAATAAGGGAAACAATTTACACGTGAACTTGAGATATATCAAAAAGCCATGAAAAAGAACTTTAAAGCACGAGAAAGATTTCATGAGGCATATCATAATAAATATAACGTGTTTCATAACGTGAAGATTTGGCTACAAAATTTATCATAGAAAATCATGAACATATCACCAAGGTCCATACACAAGGTTTCATTTAAAAATTACAAAGGTTCTTCACAAAGATATCGTTAAAATTGTAATATCTAGTGGTTACTCAATACCTAATGTGTTGGAGAGATATCACGGAGAACCTTAATTCGCCTTTATTACCATGTGATCCACATATATCATCATAAATAATTTCATAAATAACCCATAAAGCATAAAATAAATGGGTTTCATTTCATAGTCATATAATTTTAAAAACTACATTAAAGATGTGATCTTTATATCACTTTAAACCCACAAATAAAGGAAAGCATGTCTCATTTATGTAAATCCCAGAATATAAAATAGGACATTTTGATCTATATCTAAATACCCCTATATAATAATGATCTTTGAGTATTTAATAAATAAAATAAACGAATTTGAGAAAAACGAGAGAGAGATTTTGAGATGAAAATTCTGCAGCATAACAGCTATGTTACAGGGTTTTAGAAAACTTTGGAAAGAGAGGGGACACAGGTCACCCACTCATAAATGACTCAAAATCAGAATAGGGACATAATATAATGGATATAAGAACATGTTAATGAAATTTGAAAGACATACCATATGAAATGAAAAACATGGAAGGAAGACTAAAATAAGATTTATCTTATGAAAATTTGGCAGCCGAACGGCATCACGTAAGACCTAAAAAAAAGAATTGAAGAGACAAAATAGCGTCTCTCAAAATACGAACATATAAGATCATTATGATAGATATAAAGATCATAACCCAACATAATAAAAAGTAACATGAAATATTTGACATGAAAGTAGAACTTTGAAAATTGAGAAGGGTAAAAGAATCCCTTAAAAATTCGGCAGCCTAACAACGATATTTAAACATTTATAAAATGAAATGATTAGAGAAAAACGGGGTATCTCATCATATTAACATACAAATGAAAGTCGTATGAATATAAAATAACATCCCCAACATTATAACATGAAGCCTAAATGAAATGACAAAAAAGCGAGTACTTGAAAAAAAGAGGGAGGTACGATCCCTTACCTTAAAAGGTAACTCTTAAAACACGAAGGTTGGGACCTTGAGGGGCTTGAGTCACCTTGGGAGGACTCCTTGGGAGGTAATGGGACCAAATCTTTGTTGAGGGTGAGTTATGACTGAAAAATAAAGGTGGAAATGGTGGGTATTTACAGGGAATGAGAGGTGATACTTTAATTTATTCAAGGGACACCTCAATAGTGGTTTTGGAAAAACCATGGGCTTGCCCATGGTATTTGCCCATGGTTTTGGCCAAATGGGACCCCTAAATCAATAATTGATCCCATTTAGTCGACCATACCATAAAATATCTCACTAGATCATCATGATGCAGTCATGATGTCATTAAACATACTGAAACCCTAAAACTGTAGTTTTACTATTCACTGAAAATTCAACTTTTTCAGAAAAGTCCCAAAAAATTTACCTTAACATAAAATCAATGCTCTGAATATAATAATAAACTCCATTTTATACAAATAATTTACTAAATATTTTTTATTAAAGTTTTAAATAAAAACACTATTCAATGAAAATTCAATTTTTTCAGAAAAATCCTCAAAAATTACCTCAACATAATATCGATGCTATGAATTCAAAAATAATGTCTATTTTATAAAAATAATATTCTAATTATTTTTAATTTAATTTTTAATTAAAAAACTATATACACCCGAAAAAACTAATACATGACTAATAATTAATGAAACTGTTATTTACCTATTTTATTGAATCACACTACTTAATAAAGGTGCCTAAATTATATTAATATTTTATTTAAATGAGATTACTAATCCATTTGGTCACATTACTAATCCTAAGCATAAAATCACTATTCATAATTTACTATTCATCAAAAATTATGTTGATCTTATTAGACTGTAAATTTCGTACTGAACACATTTACAGAAGAACATTTTAAAGATTACAAAAATATTTTAAAATATCCTTTTTTCAAAATTCCTTAATAATATTCATCTAATATTCAATCAAACAATTGAAAAATCACAAATTTCACCATAAGAAGAAAACAAAATTTTAATTATAACAAAGGATTACACAAAGTAGCTATGGTCTCGTTACATATCCCCTTATCACACCAGCATAGGACCTAAGTGTAAGGTGTGCTAAGGTGAGACAATCTAAGGGTTGATCGACCAACATTACCCGAGTGGTGATTTCTATCAGCTTGAATTTCTCAGGAAGATGATTCTATTCTAGCTTCACACGATGAAGTTCGGCTTGGGTTTGGTCCAGAGTAAAGCCCAGTGGTGCTACCTCCATCCCATGTTCTATTAGATGGGCTTTGATCGGCCCAAGACTACTAGATGAGGCCATCAAATATTCTTTCTATATTAATTAACCAAGATCAGTTGTATTTATAGACAATAATCTCAACATTTAGTTTCCTACAGTCATACTGACCAACGGTCATATAATTGTCAAAACCCAAAGGTCTAATTTTAATTAAACTCATTTTATTAAATGAAATAGTTTTGTTGAGTGTAAAATTACACATCACACAAAAGCATGAAACTAATTTTATTCAAAATTTCGGGTTGTTACATATTCATTCATAGGTCATACCGATTGAATATAGAATTCAATTTGTGTAATATGTTTTTTATGATGCTTATTATTTTATTGGATCATATCTTTCAATAAAGAATGCAATTCAGCCATCCTACTATCAAACCACAAATTCCCATCTTCTAAACTATATTGCATCATTATGGATTAAAATAATGTATATTTAGTACAACCAGTATGCATTGGTTTCATTGTAAAAATATTTAACTTCAAAATCATTTTGTGTGATCATTAAGTTAGTCTTCCATTATAAATTTCTTTTCCTCTGTACGGACTTCTCCATCATCACACTTATAATTGTATTTTCAATACGGTCATTATCATTACTTTCACTTCAAATCATATCATATTATTCATAAAAAATAGTAATCCCTAGAACTACATATATTATATTTTTACCAATGTTTACTCTGACATTTATTAAATTGATATATTTATTGATAGATCTAGTGTTCTTACAACTTCTCAATACAAATTAATCATGAATAGTAACAGTGTAAACACATAAAAAGTATTTTAGAAGGGTTACATGCGAGAACGTTTGCAAATTTGATGAAACCCATCATCAATCTCTTTTTCAAATGACTAGAAACCAACCATTTTCTATTCATATTAATTATATTTGATTCAATAATATTAATATTTATTAACAATAATTTAATACATAGATTGTATGAACATATAACCATGAATGGTTATTATTATTGAATAATTTACACAACATAAAAATAGATTTCTAATATAAAAAGGGATAAATAATGTGTACTCATATGATATTATATTGTTGGAAATAATAAAAAAGGGATTGTGTGATATCCATATTGTTACAAATAATAAAATTAAATTATAATTTATTGAAAAATATATATATATAAAGAATGATTAATAAAGTTTTTCTAGGTTTTTTTAGGAATTATGGATGAGTTGATGTTCATTCATTTCTTTAAATTAATTGTGTATAACAAAAAAATGGTTCTCCTCAATTTGATGAGGTGATAATTTAAATATAAAAAAAGTTAAAAATGATGACTTAAAAATCCAACAATGATGATAACTAATTTAATGGATCCATGAGATGGAACACACTAAAAATATAGACTCGGATGAAAATTAGATTATAGGATGGGGGGAATGTCGGTGGAATCCTCTATCAGGTTAGTAGGGGGAATCAACTATTATGAGTTAAAATTTACAAACCACATCCTAGGATTGTAAAGAATTTTGTTAATGATAATCCCATTGTTGTAGTTATTGCTACAACTCAACATCATTTATAAAAATTAATTATATAAGAACATGATATTATTTATATCATGAATTGGCATGTTTAAATTTATTTTGTAATCCAGGAATTATTTTTTACGAAAACAATGGTATTTTAATAAAGGACCATATATTTAAAAATTATAGGTGATATCAAAAATGGAGATAATTACTCTAACCAAACATGTGGCTCTCAAGAGTGACAATAAGTGGTAATGTAATGATACTCCCTATTGATGGATTTGGTGGCCTAAAACCAACTAAATTGTATTTATTTTGTAATAAAAACCATATTATGTCATGATTGTTCCTCTACGAGACAATGAATTTTATAATTTCTTAATTATGGCTGTTTTATTAAAGGGCCATAACGGAACCCTAAAATGATGAGAACCCAGAAGTTCCATAACAATATTATTGAATTTATATTCTATGTTCGGATGATTTTATTTTAGGGACACAAATAATAGAAGCCATTAGGTGTGAGGACTCATAAAAAATTTTGGAACCTTTCTCATGGTGTGAACCCTTAGTAATATCCCGGATGATATAATGAGAACGAGACCCGCCAGTAGGAAATCCACATTTCATAGTCACATTGGATTTTCCTATCTATGGACATGTGTGTTGGTCTGTATAATTTATTATTATTATTAAAGAGTATTATAACTCACACACTTGGATGTATTGACAAAAATTGTGACGACAAACTATTGACAGAGAGGTCGGATACCTTTGGTGCATCACGAGTGAAACTACATTAATAGATAATGCGAGAGAGGATTTGTCACTTCTATACCATAACATTAGTAGATATATTAGTCCCTTTGATGAAATTTATATAGTTTAAATAAATCCACGTCTATGTTGTGGAATGGGATGTTCAATTATAGAAAGTCAAACAATGAATAATCAAGCACATGGGATGATGGCACTAACATGCAACCTGATTGATATGTGATATCGAGACAAAGAGATTATATTACATGTTAAGAATTCATTGGAGATGACATGTCATTGTGGCATTAACATCATTCTATATGGATGCCTCAGCATATTTCTAGATGCTAACCTTGGACTTTAGGAAGGGTCCGACTAATTCCACAGAGAATGAGGCCAAGTGGGTCACTCACTATGCGTGTGCAAGTATCCCATTTAAATATTAATTTAACAATTTTTATTAAATATTATTACCGATTTTGGTTTAATAATTATTTTAGGATGCCCAATCACATTTATTTCGACACTTTTTATTTAAAAAAATATATTGAATGTGAAATAATATATTTATTAGCTAGTAATGCGGTGATATTTATTTTCAAAATAAATAGCAATAATTCAAGGTCAAATAAATGTGGCTGAAGAAATAAAACAATAGAAAAACAAAAATACATGATGTGATTATTAAATATACACGCCGTGTATTTTATCATTGAATTTACGAGAAAAAATAACATTTATTTAATTGAATAATATTAGGTATAATATATTGGGTGCAGTTCAGGTAATTATAATAGTAATCTATTATTATTCGGCATGGGGTATTAATAAGAATTAACTAAAATGAATAAATGTTTTCAGTTTATTTATTATTGTTAAAATTTTATGTAATTAAAAAACCCAGTTATATATTTCTCATTATCCTAGTAATTTTTTTTCGTGGTGCACAAAAGATCTAGAAAATTCTCTCAATCCCAGAGTGAATTCTTTTTCCACCATGAACTCTCTCAAGCTACGAGAGAGAGATCCATCTCCTCCTGATCAAGAAGATCGACGGTAGACATCGCAAGTAAAGGCTCTTATTTTCTATCACTCAAAGATCCCATCAGTGAAATCCAATGTTATGTGGAGCACGTGTGGATCACTGCTAGAGGAATCCTACAAATGGATTCAATGACAAAAATGACAGATTAAAAAAATAGTGACCAGAAACCTCAATGAAGAATTAATTCCATCACATTAATTCATTTCAATTAATTAAATTTATTATAAACAACAATTGTTGATCCTATAAATGGTTCCACGTCTCCACTATTTTAATTATTCGTTATTTGTTATATTCAGAAGATCTGGAATTTTATTTCATTTCAATTCAAGTTGATGGTCTTTTAAATCTGAATCATGATATATGTTGCTTCTATATCATTTCTCGTTCAACATAAATATACTTTTTTTCATTTAATTTTGATTAAAATAAAATAGAGGATCTCATTTGTATGTTCCAAATGTTCCTGTTTGTACAACACCATAATACAAGGCGTGTAATAGGCAGTACATGCCATGTAGTCTAGGTTCATTGCATCATATTGGTCCACCAAATCAGGATGTGTGTTGGAGTGTTTCTAAATCATACATGACAATGTGTGTTAACCTAGAATAGGTGGCACACAGTTTCCAGATTACATGTCTGGTGGTCCACTGAACATGGCCTATAGTCACTACTGGTTATGGTTAGACCGTTTACCCAATACACGGATTTCCCAGATGGAATCCATGTAACATATATACTACACTACAAGTGCCCTACGAAACACGCCATGTAATCTGAAAAATTTCCACAGTACATCTACACACCATGTCCCCATGCATGCACTTCAAGTGGACGGTGAACAAATGTACACACTGTGTAGTTGAAACTACATGTCATGTACTCATCCATGTTATAAAAATTTATTAAAATTTAATATTATATTATAAAAACCATTGAGACGTGTACCATAGTGCAAGCGTAATGCAAAGGCACAACATGTGAAAGGTATTATATATATGTGTGTTTAATATAACATCTACGTAATGTTCATTATTACCCCTACAATGGTTATGAATTAGAAATCACGGGGTTTCACCAATGGTAAATGTAACACACTATAATAATTATAAAGGAATTTATTTGTTTAAAATTACGATGAATGAGAATCTCATGGAATTTCAGAAAATGGTTTATGATAGAAGGATCGATTGATTAATGATAATTCATTGATTCGAGCGTGATTTATCTTACACAAGAATTATTAACGAACTGAATACTAGTTTTATTTATTTATAAATATTGTTGAATGAATGGATGATCATGAGATAGACCATGATATTTGTATGTGAATAGTTTCATTCAATTTATTCATTTTACTTAAATTTGATGGACTAGGAGCCATATCATCATTAATATGTAGGGCTAACATGACCAACGATTCATTTATCTAAAATCCCATTTTATCCCTCACATGTGTGTGAGATAAAAGCATATTTAATGGATGGAGCACCCAATCCAGTGGATGCATCTCATGTAAGGGGCCATGGGGAAACCAGTCCAAGGAGATACAATGGTGGATAGGTGGAAAGTTGTAAACACAAACTCAAAATGTTCAAGGTGTTTCTCCCTTAGATCTTGGGTTGGTGCATCAACCACTAGATAAACCATCCAATAGAACAAATCATGATCTTACCATTTAATTTATTTCAGTTAGTATCATGGTTTTTTTGGGTGTGTTGTAATAATAACTCAATTAATGAATGAAACAAGCATGCTAGATGTAACTATAATAAAACAATAATATGCGTAAAATATTATATTAGTAATGGTTTATCACTTCTTTATATCCCTATTTATATTAACAAGCATGTAATCAATGATTAAAAATAAAAATTTATGTAAAAGTATAAAATCCAGCAAAGTAAATATCTAGTCAGTATAGCCTTCCATAATCATGGATAGAATCGAACCATAGCTCAAAGTGCATGAAAAACTCTAGTTGGGGTTCCATAATTTATCTTGGAATTATAATTCATGTATTTGGGTTGACATGACTTGGTTTGCGTTAAGGGTTGACTACCACAAGAGGCCTAGCATTGACCAAGATGCAAAGGTTGAGGAAATCTAAAAAAAGGATTTCAGTATTGGGGAGTCCAGTAAGAATATCAAGGAGTTGTGTGTTAATGCGGTTTTAAATTGGAATGAATACCTATAACACTTAGATTTTTTTGACCAAACCTAGTTCGGATAATGGTAAGGGATATATGGATCTTTTCCACTAGATTATTCAGGCAACAGAATATTCAAATGTTAATAGTGAGGGCCATTGAATTTCTATAAAATAGTGGGAGAAAAATAATTATTAAAATATTTTTTGCCTCAGGTTTATCATAATAAAGTACTAATCCTTTGATCCTCTTAATTTGTAGAAATAGAAAAAAAATTACTTCAAGCATATCATTACGCACTATAGTCGAGAAGGAGAACCATCTCATCAGCACCAATTTCCAAGAGTGGAGGAGGCGTTTACGCGTCATCCTTCACCATTAGAGGATATTTTATGTGCTGGTAGAGCCTATTCCTGTTTTTTCTGGGAAACAGGCAAGTTATTATGAACATTCACTATATATGAAACATATTGATTATTCCAAAAATGTCATATGTTTGATGTTATCATCCATGTCTAATGATCTCTTGAGGAAACATGAAAACATGGACACATATAGCATGATGAATCACCATAAGGATCTCGAACAAGAGAAGATGAGACAGAAGTGATATGAGATCTCCAACACATTTTTTAAACTATTCATGGAGGGTCTGCACCATTTGTGTCTCATGTAGTTAAGCATATAAAGGACATTGAACACCTGGAAATCATTGGGATTATGTTCCCAGATGATTTGTGTACAAATCTCAAACAATCATCACTGTCCAAGACCTCATCTATCTTTATTGTCAACTATATCATTATCAATAATGAGAAGAGTCTATCAAAACTTGTGACCTTAATTTTCTAGGTAGATAAGGAAAATGGGCATGAAAAAACCCATAGTTCTTTTGGTGAATAAAAAAATGAAGGACAAGGAAAAGGGATCAATGACTTATGAACGGTCTGATGCCCCCAATATCCATCCCTCCAAGATGGGGAAGATCTACAAGCAGGGCAAGGAATGAGAGGCAGTATGTTTTGATTATGTCAAACAAGGCCACTTGAATAGGAACAACATCATTGGGATACTAAAGGTGCAATTGATATCGAGTGTAACCTTTACATTTCTGCACATTGGGTATTAGGAAAAGCATGTGGTGTTCATATCTGTATTCAAAACATGTATCCAGGTACATTTAGAAATATTATCAAAGGAGCGGTGGATATTGGTGCTTCCACTGGCTCCTGCCTGGATATTTATACTCCATTATGCTAAAACCACTTGATTGATGTAACGCTTGTTTACAAGGTAAAATTACCTAGCTGCCATTTGGTGGAAAATATTAAAGGGCCATTAGGTATAAGTATGAATATTTAAGAGTTCATCAATCTTCTATAGGAGTCATGGATTCTATATCATCTAACTCATAATTATAAAACTCATTGGAATGGTGTTAGTGAATGGTGGAACCACACTATGTTGGTCAAGGTGAGGTCGATGACGAGTTACACAGATCAACTATTATAATTTTGGGGATATGCATTACAGACTGCAATATACACATAAATCATGTACCCACTAAGGTGGAAAATGGAATTACCTCCGAGTTATGGAATAGAAAGAATCCCATTTTTCACACACATGTGTATGGGGATGCGAGGAATTTGTTACGGCCTTCTATAGAAACAATCATGCACCCAAGGGCATGACGTGTATCATTATAGGATATACCAAAGAATGGAAAGGATATTACCTATATAACCCTTCATGAAAGAATGTAATTTTCTCAACACAAGTCATATTTAATTAGAGAGAGAAAATCAAAAAAAATGATATGGGGAGAATGATTGACTTTGAAGAAGATAATGCTCATGATACACAAGAATGTTTATAGGAACAAGTTCCACAACAAGACATGGAAGAGGTTCTAGAAGCACAAGTACAGTGTAGGAACTCAAGAGAGGTAAGGGAACGAGAGAGATTTGGTTTCCTACTCACCGAGGATGGAAAATCATTATTTTAGGAAAATGATGAACATCTCTCCTACATGGATGAAGTAGAAAGCTCAGAAGCCACAAGATGTCTATAAGATATGAATTATTATATGGATTCCATGTATCAAATCCATGGCTATGTTCTGGTAGATGATCTAGTTGATGTAAATCATGTTTTATGAAATTGGGTACTCAAGAGAAAACATTACATTTAAGGTCATGTTAGCACCTATAAAGCTAGGATAGTCTCTAAATTATTAAGACCACATCCTGAAATTGAATATGATGAATCCTTCATGCGAGTTTCAATGTTTACATACATTAGAATCATTCATTCCATAGAAGTTTACCATCAAAAAAATATTTGACAAATTGATGTAAAAAAATCCTTAACAAAAACCTTTACGATGATAACAATATGAATCAACTAGAAGGGTTTGGGACACCAAGTGAAGAAAAACTGGTTTTCAAGTTGCATAAATAAATTATGGATTAAATAATGAATCCATGTCATGAAATATTATTTTACATGAAGCCATAAAGGAATTTTGTTTCATTAAGAATGAATTTGGACCAGGTGTTTATAAGTGGTTTAATGGGAATGCAGTCATTATCGAAGTAGTATATGTGGAAGAAAATTTTCATATTAGAAATGATTTACCAGTCTTACAGCTTGTTAGGGACTAGTTGAACAACTGTTTATCTATAAAGGACATGGGAAAAGCATCATACATTCTAGGTATCAGGATCATTCATGATATATCCATGTGGATCCGAGGACTATGTCAGGGTAAGTATATTGAACATATACTAAATAAATTTAGTATTGAACTGTCCAAGAGGGGATTGGTAACAATGTCATGTGGCCTACATCTTTCTCAGAAAACGTTTCCTCGAACACAATAAGAGAGAGATAGAATGAGTAAGGTCCCATACACTTCGACTATAAGATACATAAAGTATGACATGTTATCTACCAGGAGTGACGTCTCCTATGCACATAGCATGGTTTGAAGATATCAATAAGATCCAGGAGAACATCAATGGACTACTGTAATCACAATCATTAAGTATCCTAGAAGAACTACAGATATGTTCCTAGTGTATGGAGAAGAAGAGGAGATTTTCATTAGAGGGTATGATGATGCTGGTTTTTAGAAAGATTAGAATGATCCAAAGTCTCAATCTTGATATGTTTTCTGTCTAAATAGAGGAGCTATGATCTAGATGATTTCAATGCAACAAGTTGTCAACGATTCTAGAGAAGAGTCTGAATATAGAACAATTTCTGATGCAGCCAAGGAAGCCTTCTGTATTCAGATCTTTGTCCAGGATCATGATGTTGTGCCATGAATTAATGATCCTATCACCTTATATTGTTGTAATTCTATAGCGGTGGGTCTTTCAAAATTGCCAATGTCACATCAACGAATGAAGAAAATTCTCTAGAAGTATCACCTCTTGAGGGATTTATATCCAATGGGTGAAGAGGAAGTGACTAGAGTGTCCACGATAGAAAACGTGGTAGACCCAATGACTAAAGGACTATATGAGATGAAGCATGAATATCATGTGAGGGATAGCGGGTTAAAATATGTTTTCAGATGGGTATAGTCTATGTGGGAGTCTGTTGAATTTGGTGGCGTAGAACCTACATCATTATAAATTATTCATTAATAAATAGCTTATCGCATCTTGATTGTTCTTTTGTGTGAAAATGCATGTGATAATGTCCTATGGATAGATATTGCATTAAAGGACCATAGCTGATCTCTGTTATGATGTGAACCCATAAGTTCCATAAAAATGTTCATGAATATATGTTCTATGACCAGATGATGTTATTTATGGGACAATAAAAATACATTTCATTAGTTGTGAGGACTTATAATACTTAGAGGCATAGTCTCATGTTGTTAACCCTTTATAATATCACAAAGGAAATTATGAGAATGAATCCAGCCAATATGATATCCATATTTCATAGAGTCAAAGGATGTTCCAATCTACAGGCGTGTGTATTTGTCTATAGTCATTAATATTGTTATTAATGGGTATTACAACTCACACAATTATATGGATTGACAAAAACTATGATGAAACTTTGTTTACAGCGAGGTAGGACATGTTTGGTGCGATACTAGTGATACTGCATTAATAGATAATGGGAGAAAGGATATTTCCCTCTTATTACATAGCAAATGTAGATAACTCTGGTCCTTTGAGAAATTTTATGTAGTCTAAATAAATCAATGTCCATGGTGAGGAATGGGCAAGTTCAATTCCATAAATTCAATGAAAGAATAATCATACACATGAGATGATGGAACAAGCATGCAACCCGCTTGAGTTGAGATATAGAGTCAAATGGATTATATTACATGGTAAGAATTCATATGAGGTGACACATAATTATGGCATTAACTTCTTTCTCAATGGGTGCCTTTCCGTGTTTCTAGATGCTAACCACAAACTTTAGACAGGCTTTGCCAAATGCCACTAACAAAGAGGCCCAAAGTGTCACATAATAAGTGTGTCCATGTATCTCAGGTAAATATTAATATAACAAGTTGAATAATGATTATTCCTGATTGTGGTTTAATAATTATTTAAGGATACCAGATGGAATTTATCTCGACACCAGTTATTCTAGAAAATATATTTCTAGTGAAATAATATATTTATTAGCGAGTAATGAAGTTATATTTTTTTTTTCTGAAATAAATATCCATTATTCAGGGTCTAATAAATGTGGTGAGGGAAATAAAGAAAATTGAAAAAACAAAAGTTAATGCCCTGTAAATTAAATACACACACCATTTATTTTTTCAGGGAATTTATGAGAAATAATATTATTTATTTAATTAAATAATATTTCATGTAATATGACGGGTACATGTCAGGTAATAATAATAGTCAACTGTTATTATTAGACATGGGATCTTACTGAGAATTATTAAAATGAATAATTTATTTTTGTTAAATAATTAATTATATTATTCTATTCAATTAAAAATTCCAGTTATATATTTCTCCATAGCCTATCCATTTTTGGTGGTGGTGCACAATGGATCTATAAAAAATCTCAAGCTAAGTGAGAATTCTATTTCCACCATGAGCGCTATCAAACTATGTGCGAGAGATCCATCTCAACCGGAGCAATGCGGCTGAAGGAGGACTTCACAAGTGAAGGATCTTCCGTGCTAGTAGTTGGATATCCCATTGGTGAAATCCAGGGATATGTGGAGTACGTGTGGATCACCACTAGTGGAATCCTAAAGTTGGATTGTACGACGCTATGATGGATCACATCAGATCGGGACTAGAAACCACAACAAAGAAATAATTCGATCAAGGTAATCCTTTTCAATTAATAAAATTAATTATAACAACCATATAATGATTCTATCCATTGTTACAAGAAATACCCATTTTCTTTTTTCATTTATCATTAAATTCTGATGATCCGACGTTTTATTATCATGAAGTATCTTACATTGATTGTTTGGTAGTGCTAAAATTAATGTTGGGTACACCCAACAACGCGCTTCAGCTGCGCCTGGAACCTAAACATATTTCAAAATATTTTTATAAAAAGAATTAAAATGAAAATAATATGATGAAATATTGTAACAAATCCTATACCAATTATTTGGAAGAATTTTTATAGGCCTCAACACCATTTGTGTATGGAATACAGACTGTTTGGGAGACTGTTGGCATTTATGTCAATTGTGTAGACCAATAAAATGGTTTTGAAAAAAATATGGCTTAGTTGTTCTATACAAATATATTAGAAACCATTAGTATATTTAATTTTAAATACTTATACCAACAGTTTGAATAACATTCAGTATAGGTAATTAAAAAAAGCCCTTTCATTTTTTTGGTCCTCGCATGTATGATTTATATTTCAAACACATAACAACAATGCAACAATGTTTAATGGATGAAAAATATTATAAATATGAATATTTAAATTTATATTTATTTTTTTATTCAATGTTAATTGATAAAATAATCATTAAAAATTTAAAAACCTATACCAACTATTTGGAATACCAATTGTATAGACCTATACAAATTGTTTTCCAAAACGATGATATAATGCGTTTTTTCTCATTTACCATTGATTTTTTATAAACCATTAGTATAGGTTAATTAAATACAAGATACAACGAAGTTGGTATCACAACATTTGGTATAACCCTCACATATACCAACAGTTGTGGAAAAACCACAAGTATAACATCATTTTATTGAAGGCATTCTAGTGGTTTATAAATAAACATTCGTGTAAATATGTCCCATAGAAAATGTTTTTCAAACCCATTCTTATAGGGTCATATGGGGGATTCCATACCGATGGGTTAGGCCAAACCATTGGTATATGTTCAGTTTATTTTACTTTTACCTTCTGTTTCTGATAAACCATCGATAGAGGTCTATTGGTTTTGGTCAAATATCTTGTTTTGTTGTAAATGTATTCAACCATCACAACAGAAAAGGTGAAAGACTATAGACGAAACTATGATTCATTAATTCCATTAATAATTAAAAGAATTGAAATTTTTATGATGAATTTTTTTCCTCCTCTCTTAAGGGACAACATCAATCCAGTGAATAAAGCATGTGCTTCATCCATTGCTGGATCCCAAAAATAATGGTTAGAAATTAATCAAGTTATGATTATGAAACCTAGATGATCACGTACCACAAGACCCTATCCAATATAACCTATCCAATGATAGTTTCATCCACATTAATCATAAACAAATTTTATGGTGGGTTATCTATATACATAAGTGAGAAGATGAGAAGGGGTTATCAAGATTAATCTAATTATTCATCCAAATTTACATCCATGTTACAACCTATTTGATCCAAAAGTAGTTGTGTTTTGAAATATTGATAAAAACTATGTCCTATCATCTAAAAATATAAAAATTTATATGGTATATATGGTGTATCTCATATTATGGTTATGTAAGATGTACCCTTTGATAATAGAGACACAAAACCATTCAACATTTACATAATCCTGTCTATAATACTGTTCTATGCATGTCATATGTTCTTAGACACTTGATGGTAGTTCAATTATTTTATAAGAGTTTTGCATCACTATTGTAGAAGGATATAAAATTACCCAATTTATTATTTCATACCATTAAGAACAACATTAAATGGAGTATTCCTAAGAAATCATTTAATAAGAATGATTAGAACTTTGGTGGGACCATCATGTTCCATAGGCATTTCCATAAATCATCATTTTATATTATCTACATTATGTGCACCAACATGTACCTATAATTCACATCAATGCCTCCCAAAGATTTATTAATTGAACATAGTGTTTTCTAGTCTATATCTTTTGTGAATGGAATATTAAATATAATCATATAACACCTTTCATTAATTCATACATCCTATTTATCATAACACCATACATTAATAACATCATTAAAATATGAGAAAACCGTGGCATCCTCCCAATCAGAAACCACCAAGGATGTTTCCATCATCCATTGTTTATAAAAAATCCATTGGACCATCCATATCATGAATTCTACACTATATCCAATCCTCCTAAAGAGTAAATTTTATATAAGAACACCTGACCCCCATAGGCATATAAAAAACCCTGGTTGATGGATAATGCCAATAACAAAAAAGCCCATAGGGGTGTAGTAATTGGATTCGATGATCTGAGTGAATAGTGAACATTTTTTTTGAATCAGGTTCTATCCTTGAATTTCAAAAATTGAAATGGAGAACATGTACATGTATTTATAGCCCATGCCGCAACAAGGATTAGGGATGTACATATTATCCCAAGCCAACTAATGATGTTTTTTTATCCATCGTTCATATCCCACCATAACATGGCCTGGTGGGATTGAATTTGTTAAATAAAAAATACATTTAGCTTATATAAAAGCATATTAATAATTATAATTGGAAGGGATACATCTATTTTATACTATTTCCTTCCCAAAGTGTAACATCCATGGTAAATAATGAGTATGAAATTTTCATATTTAATAATATTTGTGAATTAAATCATAATTTTAATATAAAGGGGATGCTATGATTTTATGGCATACCCGATACAAAAAATGTGTTTCTTTTAAATCTTATGTTACACACAATTCTGAGTCATAATTTTAAGCATTATTTACATCAAAAGGTCGATTTACCACCATTTAATGGAGATCCACCATTAAATATAGTTTTTGTAACATTAATACATTATATTTGACCAAACTAAATTATTTTTAGAATGGTGACATCAAAATTGACTTTGTGTATATATTTGGAATTCTTCCAATAAAGTTCATTTTTTAATGAATAGTGAAAAATATTGTATTTTAATTCAAAACTACATTTAAATATAATTTATTTATATGGTTTTATTATCTTCTTAATTGGTTTTAAATCGTAATTAGAATATATTATTACCATTTAATCCAATTTGGTACATGGAAATTAATATCACTTTAAATTTGGACATAAATCAGTGTCAATCTTTTGATAGTTATTGTTTCTTAAAAATACGCTATTTGTTTTATCAAAGGAAATTAATTATAAAATTATTTAATACAACTTCTATGTTTTTAATTTGGTAAAATAGATATTATTTTTTAATTAGTAATATCAAATTTATCATAGGTTGATTTGTTTTGTATTTTTCTGTAAAACGTATATTTTTGATGATTAACGATACCAATTAGTAGTATTAAAAACATTGACCATATGCTTTTTGTTTAATAGTAACTTTTGACTTTTATTTATCGTGGTTAAAGGTAAATATGGTATATAAAGGAAAAAAAGGATATTATAATTATTCAAAATTACCTTAACACTGACTGTTACCTTATTGGTTGAGTCATTTACGACCACAGTCATCTTTGGGTCGATTTGGGGACCACATTGAGCCACTTGGGAATGATAATGACAATTTAGATTAATTAACATGATGTAAAGGCAAAAATGTCAAAAGAAAATATCATTTAGAAAATTATTCCATACAAGGGGTAATAAATATTATCTTTTTGACTATAATAACTCATTCGAAATCAAAAAATATTTCCTACATCATGGTTTTTTTTATAATTTTTAGAAATCATATAATTTTTTTTATGACATAATAATGATGCAGTATTTAGCTCATTAATAAATGATTGAAATAAATAAAATAATAAATATTAAACCTATATCCAAAACCTATACAAATTTTATTGGATGATTTTATTTCAACTATGAGTCATCTTATCTTCGACTCTTATGATTTTTGGACACTTAGAAACCAAATATAATTATATAATAAAATAATATTTTCACACTTTCCTAAAGAGGCCCACCTCCCCCTTATAGAA
The DNA here is from genome assembly GCA_963277665.1 of Viscum album. NCBI lineage: Eukaryota > Viridiplantae > Streptophyta > Magnoliopsida > Santalales > Viscaceae > Viscum > Viscum album. The sequence goes on along the minus strand of OY728152.1, from coordinate 351,929,789 downwards.
GGAGGCCATTTATAATGAATTCCTCACACCTATCAAGCATTTTGGCTCATCCAACCTCTACCCAATTAATCTCCATACATCCCTCTCTTCCACCTAGTGTCCTTACCTTAGTCAGAAGGCACTTCGACAGACCATTTTGTTTCAAACCAAAGTGTGATACCCAAATTAATGGTTACGATTTATCTTAACTTCATTTATAATATAATATTTCTCCAAACCCTAATCTATTTTTATTAAATTATTTTATAACAAAAGAAGTATAATAAATATACTAGGATGTTGTTATGAGAGTGATTCAAACTACATTTACACACAACATCATCTATTGGGTGAGGAACATAATGTTTCTTTGGATGGAAAACTAATACCTCACGAAATGACGATTGTTCAATTACCTCTTACCATCTCTCATGGTGGCCATCATGATGGAACTGTATTTATATATGATATATATTATTTTTATGTTTTCCATATGCTTATTTATGATCAATTTATATCATAGCTTTATGGTTTCCATTAAGTGTAAACATGATAATTTAATTTGAGGAAGCATAGAAAACCACCCAAGAATGTGATATGAATCGTTAATGCCTTATGTAGGAAGTATAAAGGTTGGATTTAATGATATTATATATGATATTATATGGGAATTATAATATAACAATGTATAATTATTTTTTAATTCCATTCAAATATGAAATTTAAATGAAAGTAGCATTCAAGCGTACGTACGACTTACCGTCTACATGAACGGTGCATTTCATTTCTTACCACCAAACGATATGTACTATTATAATTATATATATATATATTCTGTATATATATGATATATATATGATATCTAAATAATTAATATAATACCTCACGAAGTGATAAGTGTAGAAGTCGACTGTATGGTTATTTCAATTATGAATGGTTATGTCCCATGTTACATTTATATGTAATTTGTTCTTTATATTGTTTTTAGGGTAATCTATTGGTTACAAAATGGTGAGTATGGATATTTTGTTCAATGAAGAGTATTTACCACTTTATAAAGTTGAAAAGTATTACTTATGATAATGTATTCATGGTTTACATGTTGTTTTGAAAAATAATCTATTTCCATTCTGTGTGTATCCCTTACTGAGCTTTTTATGCTCATCACTAGTTTTGAAATGTGTTTAATAGGACGTAAATAAAAATAGTCTCAAGGATGGGATCATGGGAAATTTATGTTATCTTAAACATGGAAGTAGACACGACTCATTTTTAAGAGTATTTGTTTTGTGATAAAAATGGAAACTGATTAGAAGTTTTTACTTTTTAATTTTTTTACAGAAATGTTATAGGTTGGACCTATTTATCTAAAACACGAAACCTAAAAATATCCTCAATGTGAATTATTCAATTAATTCATGATTATGCATTGTTTAAGGTCAGGTCATTGCACTATGTTTAAGTCCTCTAAAAATTCCCCCATAGAATTTTTTTGTCTAACATGTTCATGATGATTAAGATAACCAATATATTCATTTTACCAAAAATAATCGGGATCAAAATATATTTATTAGGTTTATCAATGACCCGAATACCCATGGTTTGGAAGTATCTTAATTTCTACAAGTAGTCTCACTCGAGATGAGGTAAATTTATACTTTCGAATAATTATCAGATTGTCTGGATTCGTTTCATTATTTTTTGACATGACTGAAAATATAAATTCATTCTTAAAGAGTGTCTTGTTTGTTAATGAAATATACCACCATAAATGTACAAAATTTGAAGACTTGTTATTGTAATATCTTTCTTATGTCCCCCAAAATGGGATATATATTCATAATATTTTGAAACATGACACTAAAATATGAAAATAATAATTTGACATAAATGAATTTTATATTCTTTTTAATTATATAGAAGATTAATATTCATGTAGTGATTTGTATAATTAGTGCATTAAAAGGTCAAACAATCTATGTGGTTTTTTAAAAATTGATTATTTGAAGCATCAAATATTTCATACAATGAATGTGACTTAAAATATTTAAGAATATCATCAGGGGAAACATACCCTTAATATTATATACTAAAATCTATTTAATAATTTTATTTTTTACCAAAAATGAAGATAGGTTAGATGATGGTTATGTCTATTTAATTATACCTTAATACACTTAATTATTCTTTAGGAGGATCGGATAGAAAAAAATTCAGGTTTGTATCAAAATACTTTTCTTTACCCCAACGATACCGGAAGACATTTCATGTTTGTAATAAAAGAAGGAGATCATGAACTATATCACATACATGGTTATAGTTTCTTATTATAACAATATCATGTATTATGATTCTATTATTAGTATCCTAATTAATAATATTTGAAACATTATCTTATTTATACACTAAATGTTGGTATCATTCATACATGACGGTTTTTCTGACTGAACATTAGCGTTTCATTTTTTTTAGAAAATTCCTATCAGGGATGTTCCGAAAATTAAAATATTAAATGTTTTGATGTTATTCTTTGTAGAAAGGTCATTAAATGTGATGATGTTTTTAATTTTACCCATGGTAATAGATGGGGTACATGTATAAAATATTTTATTAACAACTGTTAGATAATTTTTGAGGAAGGAACACTTTGTGGGAGATATATTATATTTCTTTAAAATGTATTTTGGGGATTCAAATCTTCCCATTATCAATCAAAAAGATTCTACCATTATAAAATTTTTGTATTATATTATGAAAATAAATTCATTGGTTCTTTTGGGATATATATATAATGAATGAAAAATCATGATTCAAGACTTGTTTCAATCATGTGTAATGTAGGTGAATTAGCTGAAGCATTCATTGAAAAAAAATCCATGTAGACAAGACTCTGTATCAAAAAATTATATGTTCCTCACAATGGGGGGAATTTATAAAATAATGATATTTTCTTCTTGAAATTACATTTATTTATATTATATTATAGAATAATATACTAAATTGATAAAATATTTTCAAAATGAAATTTTGTAAAGGTTTGAATTTAAATAATCATGTCTTTATTTTGGAGAACATAATTTTAAAATGTAAGCCTCCTCTTCCATAACAATTAGAAATGTATTTACAAAACATAAAAAAAATGTTGTTTGAGAACTTCCAAGGATAAAAATACCCTGGCACATTGGATTTGTTTGATATGGGATGAAGCAGCAACACAATAATTAGTTATGTGACATTCATTGATGATAATTACAATATAATAAAAATCTATTCATATGATGATAAAAAAATGTTTCTAGGAATGGTAGGGGTATTTATTTCAAATAATCATCGAATTATTTGTTATTTTTTAAAACTCAACTTATAACAAACATTTTTTATCCAAACATTTAATTTTAATTTTAGGTTCATTTAAAATTATTGGATATCTAATTAGGTTTTCAATGTGATCCAGAATTAGAAATTCAGGATGAAGAAATATGGATACAGTTCCCTGTGAATTTTTTTCATCTTGAATTGATCCAACTTCGGCAGGTGTTTTATGGATTTAAAGTGGTAGATGAGAGGTTATATATGAACAACAATGTGACTTTTAAAAATTAATTGATGAAAATTATTTTTATTATTTATTTTGAGATATGAATTATTGGATTATGGGATATGTTTTCATATACGTACATCGTGATGGAAAATTTGTCACACATTGTTTTATATTTTGTTGAAATTGATTCATACAACCTCATGAATGACATAAAGATCACAATCCTAATGAATCTTGAAAATATGATATTTTTTTATTTGTGTTTAGTGAATGATAAAAGTTTTTATCTAAAATTTCATTTCGAAAATAAATCAAAGACATGTAGTGAAATAGATCTCATAATTGGTTTTATTGATACCCACCCATTTCATAAACATCAAAAAAGACATATGGATAGTTTACATAAATTAAAATGTTAATCTATGCATGTTTTCTCATTTATTGACACATAATATTAACTAAAATATGAAATTTAAACTGAAATCATATATTTAAATTCATATTGATTAAAACATGTATCATATTAAGGTACAGATGATTCTTACATGTCATGATAGACATATGGGTCATTTTTCAAAATTATGAATACAATTTGAATGTTTTTCGTCAATTTTACGTATTTCACATGCCTTTTTATAGAAATATCATTATAACTTAAAAAACAAATTTAGTCCATTATAAATTGAAGAAAAATATTGAACATAAAAATATAACATATATAACATATACCATTATGAAGAGAAGAAATAATTCATGAGTGAATCATCATTATTGTAGACATTGTTGATTATTTTCTCATATGATCAGTGTTTAATATAATATATATCCAAATGGATAAATAAAAAAATACAGATGAAGTTATTTAATCATAAGAATTATGAAAATTAACAACATATGTATCAGGTAAATATGGTATGGAAATTAACTATAAAATGATGTAATGTTGTGAGAAACTTTATAAAATAAGTTGTACTATTTCATCTCTTCATGATTTCTATATACATTCTGACATAATAATTATTTTCCATTGGTTTGTAAAATAATCAATTTACTCTTTTAAATGAATTTTATAATGACATTAATTTTAGTAATGAAAAAATATAAATAAAACTGGATTAATTTATATTTTTGATGAAATTGAAATTATCAAAAAATATTCCTCATTGCCGAGGAAAGATCATTTATGGAATTAAATATCATTAATAACATTTTACATTTAATAAAAAAATAATTTCCATTTGTTTTTTACAATCTCAATTTAGATTTTCTTATATTTTACATTCTCAAATAAAATTTCACCTATTAGTGAGTAAGGTGTTATACATTCTTCCAACCTCTAATCTAATAACATATTCCAGTATTGGTATTTATGTCTTCAGGGTAGAAAACAATGATTTCATAGAAACACATTCATTCATGAATGTTTAAAGAGATCTGTGTGTGGACTTTGTTAATAAATGGGAAATCCATGACTTCCTCTATTACTATATCTTGTCAAATTACCATATGAATAATGCTCATTTATAATCAAATACAATGTAGCTTCCACAATGATATTTTCATTTATATATGAATAATTCAACCTAACTACAAATAACCCCATAAATATATACTTTTCCATCAATGGATCCATATTAATATCAATATCAATAAACATGCTTATTCTTTATATAAGCATAGACAACATATTTTATTTTCACTTTATGATTAATTTTGGTGGAAGGATATAATTTTTAAAATACCTATCCATATAATATGAGTACTTTTTGGAATACAAAAATGATTAACTCCATCAGTAGATAGCGTATGTTGAGTGTTTCTTGACTCATTCCCAAATTTAGGTTACTCACGACCAATTTTATTTCATTGATGATATTCTATTGGGTGAATGAGTTTCCCATATTTATATACCTTATCTACTGCCACATCAATTTCTTGTAATATCTCCAAATATATATAGGTTCTTAAACCTTTTATTAATTATAATGTACCATAAAACCTTAAAATGAAATCATTCATCAAGTGTGTATTGAGATTCCCCATACATTGGGAATTTTTTATGTGATTCAACTTTTTTTGAATTTATTATAAAATCATTTAGAATAAAATGTATTCTTTAATAGATCATATCCATTGAATGTATAATTACTTTAGTGCAATATTTGTTTGACGATGTTAGTTATATATTGGGATAATATTATATTGTAGAGAAATCAGTTTAATAAAGCTGGTGTCAATCCATACAATTCCAACTTTTACACTATATTTCTTCAGTGTGGTTTAAAGAGATGTATATTTATTACAACCAGTATACATATGTGACTTTTCAAAACACATAATGATCTATAACAATTTCCCGGATCATGAGGGTATTATTAAATTTTAATTTTCTTTTCCTCAATATGATATTCTCTATCATCACAACTTTTACCCTATTTTATATATATACATTATGATTTTTCACATTCTAATCATATCATATTTTACATAAAAAAATTATTCTTTTCAGTAGCTATATTTAGTTTTTAGCAATTTGTACTACCAAATTTATAAAATTTATATATTCCTTGATAGATCATCCATTCTTCCTATTCCTCTAGAATATTTTTTCCAGAATAATAATAGACTATACATAGAAAATGTATTTTAGAAGGGATGTATGTATGATATTTTGAAAATTTTATAAACCCCATCCTTATAATCTCTTTTATTTTGATTAGCAAACATCCATATTTTATTAATATTAATACTATTTGATTCAATAATATTAATATTTAATAAGAGAAATAAATTCATAGAGTGTTTTATATTGTAACTCTGAAATGTAATTCTTATAGAATTGTATATTCTATATAAAACTATTTTTCAATGGTAATAAGGGATAAATTATTTTTAATGATATTATTTTTTAATATTGGAAATCATAAAATAGGAATTTTTTATATCTTTAAGGATAAAAATAATATAACTAAATTTCAATTTATTTAAATATGTGATATAATGGACTATTTTTATAGGTTATCTAGGTGGTATAAGTGTAATAAGGTAGAGAATATGTTCTTTCATTTCTTCACATGGTACATGGCAGAGGTGGTGGTGTGTCAATGATATGATACATAAGAGGTGATGAAGATCTTTTATTAGATGATGAAAATTTTTATAGGGCCTAACCCCCTATCCTTGTGAAAATTACATTTAATGAGACTTTTAAAATTAATTATGTACAAAATAAAAAATATTTGGGTTTTCTCAATTGGGTGAAAAAATTAAGATGACAAAAAAGGATAAAATGATAGTAGAAAAAATCCAATACTGATGAGAATAAAATCAATTTGTCCCTGATAGTGAAAATATTAAATAGAAAGGCATAATTACTAATTGGTGATGAGGTTGAAATGAAAGTGAATAGAATCTGTAATTGGATTAGTTGGGGAAGAATCTACTACGTGTGAATATGTACAAACCCCATTCTAAGAGGGAAATTTTTTTGGTGATGATTATCCCATAATTGTAATTCTTACTCCAACTCAATATCATTGGGACATATCCATTTTAGATTTGCAAGAAATTAAATCATAGGTTGACGTTGAATGTTAAAATTTCATTTGTAATTCATGGATTGTTTAAAAAATTGCATTTTAATAAAAGAACATGTATCAAAATCATTAGTGTCATAAACAAATAGGGTTGTCCTCCTGCAATACAAGTGGCTCTATAGAGATACTAGAAGATGTAATCCAATGATCCAGCCTATTACAATCCTTATTAATAGTGAAGAATGAACATGAAAATAAAAGGATAAAATTTTGTAAAAATTCCTGTATAACGGTTTGGAACCATTCGTATAGGCCCAAAACAATTACTATATATTGTAACATAGTTTTAGGGAGCTGTTACATTGTATGTAGTTGTTATAGACATATATATTTTGTTTTGAGAAAATATTGGTATAGTTGAGATCTATCAACAGTTTAGAAAAGTATTTATATATAAATTTCAAAAAAGACCCTTCTATTTAAAATAATCAATAAAAATTATAATGTTCATGTCATGTCCATAATAAGTATAGGTATATTAAAATTTAATTTTTTATGTATTCATTGATAACGTATAAAATAACTCAATAAAAAAATGTAAACTGATACCATGTATTTTCAAATCCATTGGTATAATCCAATACCATTGGTCTTCAAAATCGATGGATTATTTATTTTGAATTTAAGGTCATTTACCAATTGTTTTTGAAAACAAAGAGTATAGGTTCATTAAATTTAAGCTATACTGATAGTTTTTAAAAAACTCTTGGTATAACCATCACTTATTATAATGGTTTTGGATAATCTATTTGTATAATGTATTATTGTTGAATACATTCTAATGGGTTTTATGAAAACGTTGGAATAGTTATGACCTATTCCAAAAGATTTTCCAAAATCATTTTTATAAGGTTATATGATGGTTTTCAGACTAATGGTATTGCCCAACTTTTGGTATAGGGTCACTTTATGGTAGTTATAACAACAGTTTCTCTATAACTGTTGGTATAAGTTTGTTGGTATAGGACTAGTTTCTAGTAGTATAGAAAATGGATTGAACATTCCTATCAAATAAGCTGAAGGACTAATGGATACACTTTGAATCATAAAATACCATAAATAATGACAATACTATCTGATTCCATTATTATAATTTTCCATCCTCAGCGAAACTTTATTACAATTAATAACCCATTAGATTCACCCACTAGAGGATCCCTAAAATAATGGACCATTATCATGAATGATTTGCTAATGCATCCCAGATGATCATGTAACAAAATCCCGTATCATAAAGAACATCTTTCGAAGATTTATAGATCAACAGTAATCCTAAAAACATTGGATGGTGAAGCCTACACATACATAAGATAGAAGGTGCGAAGGGTTATCAAGCTGAATCTCATTACTCTTCCATGTCTCCTTCCATGATACAACCTGCTTGATCCGAAGCGGATTGGTATATTTATCATGATAAAAACAAGGTCACTTCATTTCACCCATATAATCCACGATAGAGTAAAAAGGGAGTATATTATATATCTGGGGATTTAAGAATTGTACAATGAGAATAGATACACAAAACCATTCACCTTCTCCAAAATCCTTTTCGCAATCGGGTTCAATGCATGAGTTATATTCTTGTCACCATGATGGAATAACATTGCATGTATATGAGTTTATACTTCACTAATGAAGAATGGATTTAAATTTTCCTCTTTTATATTTTCATTCCATTTTGAAATAATTTAAATTGATTTTTCCCACACAATCATTCATTAAGAATGTTTAGACATTGTATAAATTATGATCTGTTTGGTTTCCTTATATATTGGTCATTTTTTAATCTTATTTGATTGATTTTATTTATTTTAATAGGAAACAATGTTCCCTTGTTGTACTATAATGATGTACGAGTGTATTTTCTAGCACTTGAAGATCATTAACTCCCTTCTGGCCATGCCACAGATCTATTCATGGTTGACCCAGGCTGGGTCATGACATGAAGAGTTTCCACCCCTCATACATCCACAATCCTTCCATCCCACGTGTTCACAACCACCCATAAAAACAGCTGATTCAGCCAAGTAGTGATCCCCATGCTAACCATTAAATCCAACCCTCAACATCTATAGATGGAACACATTGATGAGGTGAAATATGATGACCGTAAATGACCCCATCTGTCATTACCAATCATCATGAATCACATCCTCATTTTTTGAGTTTTTTAAAAAAAACACCTAAATTGTGATAGGGATGCCTTTTTTGGAGATCAATTTCTTGACAAAATGGTGTCAATTGGAGATGGACTTATAGGAATCAATTATATGGATTTCAAACATTTTAAAATTATTTGAACATGAAAAATAAGATTGAGAAAATATTAATCATATAAATTTAAAAAATATTGAAATTATGAATCTTATTCAATAAATATGTATAAATTTTAAAAAATGATTACATCTACTTAATATATTAAATATTTACTTTTCAAAAATGATTGAAATTTTAGGGAAATTTTTTAAAAATAATTACATTAATAGAAATGAATTATAAACTTTTCAAAAAACAATTTAATACAAAACATTAATTAAAGGATTTGAAAATATATAGAATTAAATAAAATAAAATAAATAAAAAATATTATTATTGATAATTATTGATGTATGCATTTAATTGATTGTATATAAAATACATAACATGTTATTAATGTTTATAATATGTAATATTTTTTAAAATTTTATTATTTATATAAATAAATATATTTTTATCCATGTATAAATAAATAATGAATTGAATATATTACAAAAATATTATATTATTATAGAATAAAAATGATTGAATTATTGAAAATACTAAAAATTTAGGGATATTAAAAACCAATAAATATTATTAAATCAATAAGTAGACATACATGTACAGACAAGCATAGACATAGACATACCTGTACACATGCATTCACAATACATACACACACACATTGGAAAACACATACACATACACAATGAGATTGGTATATAAGAATACACATAAAAATACGTAGAGTTACATACCCATGTATGCACATGCATTCATATCATTACATAAACGTACATACATAGACAAAAACATAAGAAAATCCCTATACACATGCTGATACTAATACACATTCACATGTATATACACATACATATTTATATTCATCCACTTAAACATGAATTTTCTTGAACTTAGACATCCACACAATTACATAACTATGTATGCACATACATACACATCTATACAGATGAATATATATTCACATACAATATTAACATACACATGTACATAAAAGTGTACATAAACATAATGACACACATAATCATATACATACATGCACACATATATAGACATACATTTATATGCTTACATATACTCATACATATACACATATACATACAATCACATTTTCATGAAAATTTAAAAAAACATACAAATTTACATACACATATACATACTTATGTTCACATACATATACATACAATAAAAATTTGTAAATACAAATAAATAAACATATATATATATATATATATTCATATATATATTTATGCATATTTACATACACAAACCCATACATGTACACATATGTACAATATATAAATTAAATTTCATACACACCTATGCACATATACATACACGCAAATAAAAAAACTAAACATAAATAAATAAATAGACAGACACACAACACAACATAAAAAATGAATACAAAAATGACACATACATAAACACCCAAATATATATATTTCCATATTCCCCCATCTTGCTTGGTAGGTGTTGTCGATGGGGTAGTAGGGAAGATCTTATGAAAATGGGAGATGATACAGGGCAGTGACCGTGGTAGCCGTTATCATTGGGGCTGTAAAACCCCATGTTTAAAATTACGTTTTATGTTTTTTCAACGATTCAAAGATGCAATAAAATACATAAATTTCTAAACACAAATATATAAGTAGTAATCACATTATTTATTTGAAGACCGCAATACATCTTTGACACAGAAAAAATAACCCATTATCCCCACTGCTATCAATAATAAAATGATTAAAAGAGAACCGAGAGACACAACCATGCTTATCGGGTAGTTATCATCATTTGGATATGATAGTAGTGGAGAAGTTATATCAATAACAATATAAATGAAACTAAAAATAAGGGGAACATATAAAAACACACAATTCTTTTTAACAAAGGGAATTAATTATAAATTTAATTAATACAACATCTATGTTTTGAATTTAGTAAAATAGACATTATTTCTTAATTCTAAATATCAAATTTATCTTAGGGTTAATTTTTTGTAGTTTTCTAAAAAACATCAAATTTTTATTAGTAGAGAAACCACTTAGTAGTAGTTAAAAAACTGACTACTTTATTCAAATGAAATTTTACCACTTCTGTGAATTGAATTTTGAAAAACTGACATACATGTCTGTTATTAGTAAGTAAAATTTGGTTTAATAATATTAAAATAATTTATGGTGAATAGTAAATTTTCACTTTTATTTAACATTATTAAAGGTCTATAGATAATTTAAGGTAAAAAGGATATTATAAATATATTAAATTACATTAACATTGACCCTAACCTTATTGGATGAGTCATTTTGACCTTGGACATATTTGGGTCAATTTTTGGACATGATTGAGGCACTTGGGAATGATAATGTCACTTTTTATTAATGAACATAATGTAAAGCAAAAACATTCAAAAGAATATATCATTTAGTAAATTAATTTTTTAAAAGGGTAATATAAATTATCATTTGGACTATAAATATTCATTTTAAATATAAAACTATTTACTTTATCATTTTATTTGTTTTATAATTTTTAGACATCAAATAATTTAATTTTTCTAGACACAATAATGATGCAGTATTTACCTCATTAATAAACGATTGAAATAAATAATATTATAAATGTTAATCGTATATCCAAAACCTGTACAATTGTTATTGGATTATTTTATTTCACTATGAGTTATCTAATCTTCTAATATAATGATTTTTGGACCTTTAAAAACCAAATATCATTCGGTAATAAAATAATATTTTGACACATTCTTATAGAGTCCCTCCTTCTCCTTATAAAAGGAGACTATTTCTATCTAATTACTAAGACCTCTCAAGCCTTTTTTCTCATCAAAAATCTACCCAATTAAGCTCCCTACATCCCTCCCTCCCACCTAGTGGTCTTACCTTAGGCATAAGGCACTTCAACAAACCATTTTGGTTCAAACCAAAGGGAGTTACACAAATTAAAGGTTACACTTTCTCTTATATTATTTTTTTTATTTTACTTCTCCAACCACTAAAACCGATTTATTACATTATTTTATAACATCACCAGTATTGTAACGCCCCGACCCTAGTTGCCTAGAGTCGGTGCATTATTACATAACATTGGCATGATCACAAGAAAGATCAAATCTCGAAAGACCGATTGGTTTAGTATCCTTGGAAACACTAGATATATTCATAAGTTTTACATTACATCATAAAATGAAAAACTACTACAACAACATAATGTTTCCACAGTCCACACTATAATCCCCACATAATATCCCTGCAGGTCATTCATAACTTACATCTTCACTTCCTGGAAAAAATAAAACATAGAAAAGGGGTGAGCTCAAATGCCCAGTAAGGATAACAATATAGCAGAAACATTCATCAATAAGAATAAACATTTAAGGCAATGTATAACTAAAACAAAAGCCTTTTAAACATGAACATTCAACATGGTATGGCATAAATAAAATGAAATAATTCCATTTACTTATTCACATGGATAATCTACTAATTGAATAATCACATGCAAAAATCAATAACCACTTTCATAATGTTGGAATGCATAATGCCAGACTATTATAACCACATAGCCAAGGCCTCGTGCCAAGAATACAAAGAAGATTTTGTCAAGGCCTTGTTCCAAGACACTAGTTTGTCTCATGAGACCTACCGATGCATCGAGGAGCTATAGCGGGCTCCACCCGTCACATATTAAGTCCAATGCATTCCCATATGAAAAGGTTTAAACATAACATAAACATTCGTATTAAAACTAGCATACGAAATGTAAATACTTTCACCATAAACTATGAATGGTATAAAAATAGCACATCCACAGTCAAACATATCACAAAACCTTCAATACAATATAGAAGTTTTGTATCATAATAAATCAACTTCAAATAATCTTAAAATCCATCAAAGGATGTTGACATAGATGAAATCCAAATTCTTTTTAAAGAAATATCTCCTTTTATTTTGAAATAATTTAAGATCCATATAAAATAAAACATTTTCTTTCAAAATATTCTTATAAGCTTGTAAGGGAAGCTTTGAAGATTTTATAACGGCGGAAAATAGCCGCACCCGCCGTATAAGTTAAAAAAACATTCTTACCTTAATTCTGTCGAAAAGGTTAAAAAGGACCTTGTTTTGAAAACGACCGAAAAATTCCATTATAAACCACTTATAAAAGTCAAAAAGGGTATAAATGACTTTAAATCATATTCTAGTAAATAGTAAAAATGTTTTGAAATGCATTTTTAAGAAACATGGATGTGGATGATAAAGAGATCCCAGTAGATTATTACGTATAAACAACCTTGGATAATGAAGAGGTTGTAAAGTAAACCCTTACCTTGTACTTTTCCTTGGTTGGGGTAGGTTAACCTCTTGTATAATGGTGAAATAGTTGATATTAAATTATACAAGAATCATATATATTAATATGATATCATATATGATCTTTTAACATTGATTTGTTAATAATATCTTAGAATTATCGTCGTTTCGGGAGTCAACTTACTCATTTTATTTTATATGTTTTGTTACATAAGCCATGGTTGTTGTATCTTATTCATATCCAGAATGATATCCAGTCCTTAAACATCATTTTTAAATCATCAAATGATAATTATACTTGAATGGATACGATGGAGAATGAATCTCATCGCGTTCGTGGAGACAGTAGTCCGTACGTACGCACGAGCGACAATATCATTCTTTTGATATTAAAATAATATATAAATGGATGGTATATCATATATACAGAATCATTAAAATGTTATATTTATTATTTACATGAGTTACACATCATTATTATACCCATCCAAATAATATTATATTGAATAACAATTACACCACGATGTGGAGACGGTAAGCCGTACGTACGCACGTATGGTGACATGTTATTCAAAGGGTGGATAGAATACTGAATATGATTGTACCATATTTATAATAACATCACACTATATGTGAGATACTGGAGTTATTATTTTAGAATGGTAAGAACAAAGGAAGAAGAAGTGGAAGAAGAAATGAACTTGGAGAAGGGTGGTGAAATCATTACCTTTTCTTCGGGTTCTTCCTTTTGATTTGATCAAAAGGGATCCATAGGTTGCCTTTCTGATCAAACTAAGGCCTCTAGGTTGTAGTGAGGGATGTTGGGAGAGTATTTGGGCAGAGTTTGGACGAACCAAAAGGCTTTGAAGGTGTGAATAAATGAGAAGGAGGAGTGCCCTTTTATAAGAGGGGTGAGGGGCACCTTTGGAAAAGCTAGAAATATTAATTTATAATAAATTCATATTCGGTTTCTAATGCCTCCAAAGTTGATTAATCAAAGGTTAAGGTGGGTATAGGTCGAAAACCACTCAACCAATAGAATTTAGACAGGTTTGGGTACTTATATTAACCTTATTTTTAAGTATTAACTCTAAGTTAATTAGTTTCACTTTTACAATGTCTCTTTGTATTTTTATATAATATGGTTAATAAACTTACTATATACATCCAAGTGACCCCCAAGTGGTACATTAATGATGAAACTATCTTCATATAAGTCTCTTGGCCGAACCTTAGATTTTTAGGAATTTAATATCAATTAATAATATAATATTTGTTTAAGAACTCTTTTATGTCAATTTTGACACTATTCAATAGTTGATTTTTGTGAAACTCATAACAGATTTATTACTTCGAACAAAGTCAATTAAATCAATCCTAATATATCATATTATCCTAGAAAATTAGTTTAATTCATTAAAAGTTTCATATTATATTTATTTGGGTATTTATAATATCAATTATTTTAATTTTTCACTATTATAGTAATTACTGCATCATCATTGTGTCATATATAAAATAAATTATTTAATGTCTAAAAATTATAAATAAAATATCATTATGTAGGAAATCTTTTTAGATTTCTAATTAATATTTATAATCTAAAATCCAACATATATAACCCTATATAACAATTGTTGTTCTAAAATATATATGCTTGTGTCATTTTTGTATTCATTTTAACTAAATTAAAATAAAGTGTCATTATCACTTACAAGTGGATCCATGGGGTCCCAAAATAGACCCAATGATTACCATGGTCGACCATGTATCAACCAATAGGGTTAAGACACGTTTTAAGGTAATTTAGTATTATTATAATATTAATTTTTTAACCCTTATTTACCAGATTTACCCTTAACCATGGTAAATAAAATATTTACCGCAGTAATTATTCAAAATGTCTAAAAATAAAAGTTACCTATTTACACAATTTGAAAATCCTGATTCCAAATATGGAATCCATTTTCCTAAATTCAAAATACAGAAGTGGCAGAAATTAATTTAAAATTAATTCCCGCTGTCAAAACAAAAAGCGTGTTTTTAAGAGATAATAACTATCAAAAGATTGACACTAGTTTATGTTCGGTTTAATTGTAAAATTATGTCCAATGACCAACATTATATTAAATGGTAAAAATATATTCTAAATATACTTTAAAACCACTCAAATTCATAATTTATCACTATTAATTATTTTGATTAAAAAAGTTGTTTTTAATTAAAATTTAGTAATTTTCACTATTCATCAAAATATGAAAGTTATCCGAAATGAACCAAAATTTCAACTTAGGCTAAATTCGATATTCCGAATCCAAAAATTAAGTCCATTTTCAAATATAAAATATATATAATTTCAAAAAGTAGGTGTTACTATTCATAACGGCTAGTTTGATTAGTTATGGTTTGTTAGAACTCGGTGTTGCGTACAACACACGCTATCACATTATTCAAAGAGAAGCGTACCGTAGAAGCTTGGGGTGTTACATTCTCCCCTCCTTCAAATAATTGCGTCCTCGCAATTTCTAGGGTATTACTGCATAAAAAGACTCGGGTGGTTCTTCATCATAAGTTCCTCGGGTTCCCACGTTGCCTCTTCCATCTTATGGTTTCTCCACAAAACTTTTACCAGACGCGTCGTCCGGTTTCTCAGCACTTGTTCTATCGTATCAAGAATCTTGACAGGCTCTTCGCAATAAAATGGGGATCACGATCAGAAACAATCGATAGGGGTACTCCATGAAGTCTCACAACTTCATTTATATATAGTTTTGCTAGACGTTCCAGGGGTAGATCTTCTCTTATAGCAAGAAAATGTGCTGTCTTCGTAAGACGATCAACAATAACCCATATTGCATCATTCCTTCTAGGAGTCTTTGGTAACCCCATGACAAAGTCCATCGTAATATTGTCCCATTTCCACTCCGGTATAGGAAGAGGTTGCATGACTCCTCCAGGCTGTTGCCTTCCAGCTTTCACTTTTTGACAAACCATACATCTTGACACAAAATCAGCAATCTCCCTCTTCATGTTGTCCCACCAAAAATGTTCCTTCAAATCTCTATACATTTTGGTGCTCCCAGGGTGTATAGAGAAATTGGAACTATGAGAATCATCTAGCAATTCCCTTTTCAGATCAGGTAAATCGGGAACACAAAGTCTCTTCCCGAATTTCAAAATTCCATCTTCATACAAAAATTCTCTCAATCTCCCATCATTCACAGCTTTAATCTTCTTCTGAAATTCTTCATCATCGGTCTGAGAAATCTTAATCCTTTCTAGTAACGATGGTTTGGCAACCATTTGAAAAAGCACTGATGTTTCACCTTCCCTGGTTATTCTCATGTCCATCTTCACTAGATCCATAAAAATTGGATCCCTTTCAATTCTCATATTGTTCAAAACTCCATGGTCTTTTCTACTCAAAGCATCATCCACCTTGTTTGCCTTCCCTGGGTGGTAGTGTATCGTACAATCATAATCCTTGAGTAATTCAAGACATCTCCTTTGCCTCATGTTGAGTTCTTTTTGTGAGAAAATATACTTCAAACTCTTGTGATCAGTATAGATCTCACATTTTTCACCATAGAGGTAGTGCCTCCATATCTTCAAAGCAAAGATCACTGCTGCTAACTCGAGATCATGAGTAGGATAGTTTTGTTCATGAATTTTCAACTGTTGTGATGCATAGGCAATAACTCTATCATTCTGCATAAGGACACAACCAAGTCCTTTCTTCGATGCATCACTATAAATAACGAACCCATCATTCCCCGATGGTAGAGTCAATATAGGAGCATTGACTAATCTTCTCTTCAGTTCTTCGAAACATTCTTCACACTCTTTTGTCCAAACAAATTTATCCCCTTTACGTGTGAGCTTCGTTAATGGGTTAGCCAATCGGGCACAATTCTGGACGAAACGTCGATAATAACCTGCCAAGCCAATAAAACTACATTCCTCAGTTATACTCGTAGGTTCTAGCCATTCTTGGATTGCTTTGGTCTTAGAAGGATCAACAGAGATTCCATCTTTAGAGACAATATGGCCAAGAAAAGAAATATCCTGAAGCCAGAATTCACACTTGCTAAACTTCCCATATAATTCATGCCTCCTCAGAGTCTTCAAGATAATGCGCAAGTGATTTTCATGATCTTCGTAGGTTTTGGAGTATACCAAGATATCATCAATAAATACCACCACAAATTCATCGAGATACTCCATGAAAACTATATTCATCAGATCCATGAATACAGAGGGTGCATTAGTCAATCCAAACGGCATTACAGTAAACTCGTAATGCCCGTACCTGGTTCGAAATGCTGTCTTTGGAATGTCTTCCTTCTTCACACACAACTGATGGTATCCAGATCGAAGTTCAATCTTTGAAAAGTATTGAGCTCCATGCATTTGGTCAAATAAATCATCAATACGAGGTAGGGGATACTTGTTCTTTATCGTTATAGCATTGATCTCCCTATAGTCGATACATAACCTCATAGATCCATCTTTCTTTTTAACAAAAAGAACAGGGGCTCCCCATGGAGAAACACTAGGGCGAATAAATCCCTTATTACTCAATTCCTCTAGTTGTTTCTTTAGTTCAACTAACTCTACAGTGGCCATTCTATAAGGGGTCTTCGATATAGGCCTTGATCCAGGAATCAAATCAATAGAAAACTCAACTTCTCGTTCTGGAGGATGACCAGGTAAATCTTCTGGAAATACATCTACAAATTCTTTCACAACAGGTACATCCTCTATTTGAACATTCCTTTCCTCACCCGCAGTTATTTCATTCTCTTCCTCCCCAATAATTGAATTTAGTTGAGCTATTGAAGGTGGATCTAAATAAGAATTAGGTGGTGATGATTCTGCTATAAAAATAAGGTGTTCCTTATCATTATCATCAAGAATCGTAACCTCTTTCTTCTTACAATAAATCTTCGCATCATAGTCTGAAAGCCAGTCCATACCAAGGATTATATGAAACTCAATCATAGGTATGACGATGAGATCAGCAGATAAAGAAAATTTATGTGCTCTAATGGGGACTGATTCACAAAACTTTGTTGCAACGATACTTCCCTTAGGAGTTTTAACTGACAACTCCCTTATTAAATCAAATTGGAAATATCTAATTTTCTTAGAAAACTGGGAAGATATGAAACAATGCGATGATCCAGAATCAAATAATGCATTTTCTAAACTTGAGGAAACCATTAAACTACCTGCCACCACGTCTTTCGGAGCTTCTACCTCAGCAGTAGTGATAGCATAAGCCTGGCCTTGATCCCTTGGCCTTTTCTGAGGTAAGTTCTCCTGATGCTTAGGACATGAATTTGCATAATTCCCCATCTCCCTGCAATTATAGCACTGAACGTTGGTAGCTTCCTTCTTCCCCTTGCAATCATGAGCTTGGTGGCCTTTTTCACCACACTTGTAACAGACTCTCATTCCCTTCAAGCAAGTAACAGGATGTTTCTTCCCGCATTTACCACAAGATGGATATTCAACCTTTCCCTTCTTCCCCTTATTTCCATTCCTAGATTGATCAGCATGTCTCTTCTTCTCTTTCTTTGCTTTAAAGTCATAAGACTTAGAGAATTCCTTTTCAGTCTTGATAGCACATGAGACAATGTCTTCGTACGATGAAAAGGATTGTGAGACTAATGCTCGACGGAGAAATGGATTTAACCCATCAAAGAAACGATCAATCTTACTTCTTGGGTTGCGAATATAATCTCCAGCATACCTCGCTAACCTTGTAAAGTTAGCCTCATACTTTGTGACATTGTCATCCTCCTTTTGTCTCAGACTCAGAAATTGTCTTTTCATATCTGCTCGATGGTCGCGACGAAAGTATTTTTCTAAAAACAGATCTTTGAACTCCCTCCATTCCATATTTGATACTTCATCATCTTCCTTCATGTTCTGAATCAATGACCACCAATGATCAGCATCTCCAGTGAGGCGGTAAACTTCCATGATAACTCTTTCCCTTTCACTACTCCCCAAAGCCTGAAATATTTTCTCTAGGGAAAATATCCATTGCTCAGCTACTGAGGGATTTGTATTCCCATTGAATGTTGGTGGTTGTTGCCTCATAAATCGATGTAACATTGATCCTCCACGCTGCGGATCAGGGTGCTCCATACGGGTAAGGTTATTATTCATAACCTGAGTAAGTTGTCCCAGTATGGTGATTAGCTGATCAGCACCAGCTGCATCACCAGCCCCACTATAATTATCTTGAGCAGGAGGGCAATCCCTACATGGAGTGTGTGCATTGATACGGTTTCCATTTCTTCCACTAGGCGCCATTTCTAAACAATGGCATAAACTAGATCAGTTTATGAATCAAAATACATAATCTCATACTTATAAAACACTTAACATAAATTGAACTATTTATGGATATAATCCATAATCATAAGAATTTTTTTCTTTGAGGATGTATATACTCATAATCCCTTCAAAGTGATTTGTAACGAAAATGAGAGTTATCCTAAGCATATCCCTCGGGAGTGTCGTAACCAAGAGTGCAGCAAGGCCCGTTGTCGTGCACCAGTTCCCGTTCGAGTCTAGCTCAAAGCGGTGTTTTCAGGTTTTACCCCTAGGTACATCTGTGCCAGAGCCGCCTCTACCTGCTCATATCCAGACAGGGATGTATTGCTCAGAAAACTCACAAAATCTCTACAATACCAAAATTCTAGGAAGTTCTTCTATACTAATCTTCAAAATTCATCTTAGGTCTACGTGCTCTAATCAGAGTTTATCTAAATCTAGCTTCCAAGGTTTGTACTAAACTTCCTCTGATACCAACTGTAACGCCCCGACCCTAGTTGCCTAGAGTCGGTGAATTATTAAATAACATTGGCATGATCACAAGAAAGATCAAATCTCGAATGACCGATTGGTTTAGTATCCTTGGAAACACTAGATATATTCATAAGTTTTACATTACATCATAAAATGAAAAACTACCACAACAACATAATGTTTCCACAGTCCACACTACAATCCCCTCATAATATCCCTGCAGGTCATTCATAACCTACATCTTCACTTCCTGGGAAAAATAAAACATAGAAAAGGGGTGAGCTCAAATGCCCAGTAAGGATAACAATATAGCGGAAACATTCATCAATAAGAATAAACATTTAAGGCAATGTATAACTAAAACAAAAGCATTTTAAACATGAACTCTCAACATGGTATGGCATAAATAAAATGAAATAATGCCATTTACTTATTCACATGGATATTCTTCTAATCGAATAATCACATGAAAAAATCAATAACCACTTTCATAATGTTGGAATTCATAATGCCAGACTATCATAACCACATAGCCAAGGCCTCGTTCCAAGACTACAAATAAGATTTTGTCAAGGCCTTGTGCCAAGACACTAGTTTGTCTCATGAGACCTACCGATGCATCGAGGAGCTATAGCGGGCTCCACCCGTCACATATTAAGTCCAATGCATTCCCATATGAAAAGGTTTAAACATAACATAAACATTCGTATTAAAAATAGCATACGAAATGTAAATACTTTCACCATAAACTATGAATGGTATAAAAATAGAACATCCACAGTCAAACATATCACAAAACCATCAATACAATATAGAAGTTTTTTATCATAATAAATCAACTTCAAATAATCTTAAAATCCATCAAAGGATGTTGACATAGATGAAATCAAAATTCTTTTTAAAGAAATATATCCTTTTTTTTAAATAATTTAAGATCCATATAAAATAAAACATTTTCTTTGAAAATATTCTTATTAGCTTGTAAGGGAAGCTTTGATGATTTTATAACGGCGGAAAATAGCCGCACCCGTCGTATAAGTTAAAAAAAACATTCTTACCTTAATTCTGTCGAAAAGGTTAAAAAGGACCTTGTTTTGAAAACGACCAAAAGATTCCTTTATAAACAACTTATAAAAGTCAAAAAGGGTATAAATAACTTTAACTCATATTCTAGTAAATATTAAAAATGTTTTGAAATGCATTTTTAAGAAACATGGATGTGGATGATAAAGAGATCCCAGTAGATTATTACGTATAAACAACCTTGGATAATGAAGAGGTTGTAAAGTAAACCCTTACCTTGTACTTTTCCTTGGTTGGGGTTGGTTAACCTCCTGTATAATGGTGAAATAGTTGTTATTAAATTATACAAGAATCATATATATTAATATGATATCATATATGATCTTTTAACATTGATTTGTTAATAATATCTTAGAATTATCGTCGTTTCGGGAGTTAACTTACTCATTTTCTTTTATATGTTTTGTTACATAAGCCATGGTTGTTGTATCTTATTCATATCTAGAATGATATCCAGTCCTTAAACATCATTTTTAAATCATCAAATGATAATTATACTTGAATGGATACGATGGAGAATGAATCTCATCGCGTTCGTGGAGACGGTAGTCCGTACGTACGCACGAGCGACAATATCATTCTTTTGATATTAATATAATATATAAATGGACGGTATATCATATATAAAGAATCATTTACATGTTATATTTATTATTTACATGAGTTACACATCATTATTATAACCATCCAAATAATATTATATTGAATAACAATTACACCACGACGTGGAGATGGTAAGCCGTACGTACGCACGTATGGTGACATGTTATTCAAAGGGTGGATAGAATACTGAATATGATTGTACCATATTTATAATAACATCACAGTATATGTGAGATACTGGAGTTATTATTTTAGAATGGTAAGAACAAAGGAAGAAGAAGTGGAAGAAGAAATGAACTTGGAGAAGGGTGGTGAAATCATTACCTCTTCTTCGTGTTCTTCCTTTTGATTTGATCAAAAGGGCTCCTTAGGTTGGCATTATGATCAAACTAAGGCCTCTAGGTTGTAGTGAGGGATGTTGGGAGAGTATTTGGGCAGAGTTTTCCCGAACCAAAATGCTTTTAAGGTGTGAAGAAATGAGAAGGAGGAGTGCCCTTTTATAAGAGGGGTGAGGGGCACCTTTGGAAAAGCTAGAAATATTAATTTATAATAAATTCATATTCGGTTTCTAATGGCTCCAATGTTGATTATTCAAAGGTTAAGGTGGGAATAGGTCGAACACCACTCAACCAATAGAATTTAGACAGGTTTGGGTACTTATATTAACCTTATCTTCAAGTATTAACTCTAAGTTAATTAGTTTCACTTTTACAATGTCTCTTTGTATTTTTATATAATATGGTTAATAAACTTACTATATACATCCAAGTGACCCCCAAGTGGTACATTAATGATGAACCTATCATGATATAAGTCTCTTGGCCGAACCTTAGATTTTTAGGAATTTAATATCAATTAATAATATAATATTTGTTTAAGAACTCTTTTATGTCAATTTTGACACTATTCAATAGTTGATTTTTGTGAAACTCATAACAGATTGATTACTTCGAAAAAAGTCAATTAAATCAATCCTAATATATCATATTATCCTAGAAAATTAGTTTAATTCATTAAAAATTTCATATTATATTTATTTGGGTATTTATAATATCAATTATTTTAATTTTTCACTATTATAGTAATTACTGCATCATCATTGTGTCATATATAAAATAAATTATTTACTGTCTAAAAATTATAAATAAAAAATCATTATGTAGTAAATCTTTTTAGCTTTCTAATTAATATTTATAATCTAAAATAAAACATATATAACCCTATGTAACAATTGTTGTTCTAAAAGATATATGCTTGTGTCATTTTTGTATTCATTTTAACTAAATTAAAATAAAGTGTCATTATCACTTACAAGTGGATCCATGGGGTCCAAAAATAGACCCAAAGATTCTCATGGTCGACCATGTATCAACCAATAGGGTTAAGACACGTTTTAAGGTAATTTAGTTTTATTATAATATTATTTTTTTAACCCTTATTTACCGGATTTACCCTTAACCATGGTAAATAAAATATTTACCGCAGTAATTATTCAACATGTCTAAAAATAAAAGTTACCTATTTACACAATTTGAAAATCCTGATTCCAAATATGGAATCCATTTTCCTAAATTCAAAACACAGAAGTGGCAGAAATTAATTTAAAATTAATTCCCGCTGTCAAAACAAAAAGCGTGTTTTTAAGAGATAATAACTATCAAAAGATTGACACTTGTTTATGTTCGGTTTAATTGTAAAATTATGTCCAATGACCAACATTATATTAAATGGTAAAAATATATTCTAAATATACTTTAAAACCACTCAAATTCATAATTTATCACTATTAATTATTTTGATTAAAAAAGTTGTTTTTAATTAAAATTTAGTAATTTTCACTATTCATCAAAATATGAA
The DNA here is from genome assembly GCA_963277665.1 of Viscum album. NCBI lineage: Eukaryota > Viridiplantae > Streptophyta > Magnoliopsida > Santalales > Viscaceae > Viscum > Viscum album. The sequence goes on along the minus strand of OY728152.1, from coordinate 351,905,715 downwards.
AGTTATCCGAAATGTACCAAAATTTCACCTTAGGCTAAATTCGATATTCCGAATCCAAAAATGGAGTCCATTTTCAAATATAAAATATATATAATTTCAAAAATTAGGTGTTACTATTCATAACGGCTACTTTGATTAGTTATGGTGTGTTAGAACTCGGTGTTGCGTACAACACACGCTATCACATTATTCAAAGAGAAGCGTACCGTAGAAGCTTGGGGTGTTACAAGTATCCTCAATTTACTAGGATTTTTTTATGAAATGGATTCAAATTACACTGACACACACCAATATATAATGGGTGTAGAACATAATGTTTTAGTGGATGGAAAACTAACCCCTCAAGAAATGACGATTGTTCAATTACCTCCTACCCTCTCACATGGTGGCCATTATTATGGAACTGTATTTATATATGATTATAATATTTTTATGATTTCTTTATAATTATCTATTTTCTATTTATATCATACCTTTATGATTTCCATTATGGGTAAACGCGATAATTTAATTTGAGGAAGTGCGGACTACCGCCCCTCAAAGTGATATGACTTGCCATTGCCTTATGTGGGATGTAAAAAGATTTAAGATAATGATATTATATATGATATTATACTGTAATTATAAAATAACTATGTATAATTATTTTTTAATTCCATTAAAATAATAAATATAAGTGAAATCAGCATTCATGCGTACGTATGGCTTACCGTCTCCATGAACAGTGCATTTTATTTCTTACCTCCAAATGATCTGTACTATTATAAATATAAATATATATATATATATATATGTTGGATATGTATGATATATATATTATATATAAATAATGAATATAATTCTGGATATGATGAACTATTGAAAACATGGACAACATATAAATATAATGTGTTTATTTTTTCTCAAGTACCGAATATCTACCAAACGAACATTATTAACATAAATGATTACATAATGTTTACAACATGGTAATAAGTTATATTAAAGGAATATTAAAATTGAAAAATGTTCTTAAGAATGTGTCAATTATCATTATTTGATTATTAAGGAGATTATAGAATGAATGGGTCAAGACAGACAACGAGGTAAGGGGTTTCTTATCTCACTTTTAATTCTGTGAGATTTCCATTGTTTACCACTAATTCATTGCATGTGGTGTATTTTGTACTGAAATTTGATATATATTATCATGATAATAATTATATTAATGGTATTCTGTGATCCTTTTGGTGGTTATTAACTTTTGGTCATACGACTCAGTTGATTACAATGTGGTAAAGTGTTTCATCTGACTTTTTATTTCTGTGAGATTCATGCAATATTTTCCACTATTTCCTTCTGTGTGGTGTATGTACTGCCCATTATTTTTCACATTATGTAATATAGATTCATTTATGAGTTTTTACTTATTCATTTTATGATCCTTATTTCATGTGAAATATGTTTTTAAGTTACCAAATCGTTAAGGGAACCTTTCACCCTCCTCTTTTTAAAAGACTTCTTTTTGTTATGCCTTTTAATTTACAGCTTTTTATGTTGAGATGTGTTATTATATATCCTTATTGATGTAAATTTTATGTCCAAGTGATGATATACCAGTTATCAAATCAACTCATTTTTTGAATTTTAAAGTCACAGTGATTGGTTTTCGAAATTTGTTAAGGGAACTTCTCAACCCATTTTCCATTATTTTGTGTAAACTTGTACTTCATGAATATGTCGTCCTATTAATATGCTTGAATGACCAAAAAATGTATTAAAAATAGTATCCACTTATATTGTGTGTATTTATATGTTTGACACAAAATTATTTTATTGATTTATCCTTAATTTAATGTTGTCATCTTTATAAGGGATTTCATCTCAATTTACATTTCCATTCAGACTTCATTGTTGTTATGCACTAGTTCACTCTTATATTGTGTAAATACTATCCTTTGACATATTATATCATGAATAAAATTATTATCATGATACTATTAAGTTTATATTATATGTTATTCATAAATTATTTGTATTCAAGGATCTCTCATATGGATAAAAACAATTTAACAAAAATATCATTTTAATTGTTTTAATGATTTATTATTCTAAGTATTTATATTTAATGTCCATGTTTTAAAAATAGTTCTGGGTATTTATTAATGTGTTTATTAATTTTATAAAATTATAATTCCATTAACTTAATCAAATTGGTATGGGATGCTTTGATTCAAAAGTATCTTTTTAAATGATTTATGAAAATGGATTGATTATTTCTATATCTTGAAATTACTTCTTGTGATTGAAAAGGAAATTTTATTTGTGAAATGTTTATATTTGAAATATTTTATGTGTTATGATGGTACTTGTACATTTGATGGGTGGTTACATGATAAACCATATAATGAGAGGTCCCGTGACAAACCAAGATGGGTGGTTACGTTATAACCTCCAATGAATTGGGTTTGGAAGTCATCCGTATGACTATTACATTTAGTGATATGCGTGGAAGTCGACCGTATTGTTATTACAATTATGTATTTTTATGTCTCAAGTTACCTTTACATGTTATGTGTTCATTATATGGGTTTTATGGTAATATTTGGGTTACAAAATGCTATGTATTGATCTTTTATTCAATGAAGAGTATTTACATCATCATAATGGTTTATATTATTACATATGATAAAGCATTTATGTTTTACATGTTTTCTTAAAAAACTAATAGTTTCCCTTCTCTGCTTATCCCTTATGGAGCTTTTTATGCTCATCCCATGTTTTGAAATGTTTATCACAGGAATTATAGAAGAATAGGCTCAAGGATGGGATCAAGGAAAAGTCTTTTTATCTTAAACATGGAAGTACACATGACTATTTTTTTAAGAATTTTTGTTTTGTAAAAATAATGGAAATTGAGTAGATTTTTTACATTGTATTTTTTGAATTGAAATGTAATTTTAATGACCGAATTCTATAAAACACAAAACCTGAAAAGATCCTCAATTTGAATTATTCATTTAATTCTAGAACTTACAATGTTTAAGGTCGGGTCCTTACACTACGTTTGAGTCTTCTTAAAATTCCCCCCACTGAATTTTTTTTCTAACGTGTCCATGATGCTTAAGATAACCAATATTTTCATTTTACCAAAAATAACAAGGATTCAAATATATTTTTTAGGTTTATCAACGACTTGAATACCCAAGGATTTGAAGTATCTTCATTTCTATAAGCCGTCTAACCCAAGTTGAGGGAAATGTATACATTGGAATAGTAATCCGATTTTCTGGATTTGTTCAATTATTTTTTGAAATGCCTGAAAATATTAATGCATTCAAAAAGATTGGCTTGGGTGTTAATGAAGTATACCATCATAAAAGTACAAAATCTGAAGACTTTTTATTTTAATATCATTCTTGAGTCCCCCCAAAAGGGATATATATGAATAATATTTTGATACATGACACTAAAATATGAAATTACTCATTTGACAGAAATGAATTTTATATTATTTTTACTTATATAGATTATTAATTTTCATGTAGAGAGTTGAATTATTATTGGATTAAAAGGTTGAACCATCATTGTGTGTTTTTTTAAAATTGACTATTGGAAGCATCTAATATTTATTATAATGAATGAGAGATTAAATATTTAAGAATATTAACAAGGGAAACATACCCTTAATATTATATACTAAATTAAATTTGATAATTTTATTTTTAAACACAAATGAAGATATATTAGAGGAGGGTTATATCTATTGAATTATACCTCAATACACATAATTAATATATTGGAGGATTGGATAAAAAAACAATTCATGTATGTATAAAAATACTTTTCATTACCCCAACAATACCAGAATACATTTCATAGTAATCATAAAAGAAGGTGATCCTGAACTTGATTACAAACATGGTTATAGTTTATTACTATAACGATATCTTGATTATGATTCTATTATTAATATCCTAGTTAATAATATTTGAATCATTATCTTATTTATACATTCAATTTTGTTATCATTCACACATAAAGGTATTTCTGACTGAACATTAGTGTTTCGGTTTTTGTAGAAAATTCCTATCATGGATGTTCCAAAAATTAAAATATTAAAAGTTTTGATGTTATTCATCGCAGAATGGTCATTAAATGTGATGATTATTTTTAATTTTACCCATGGAAATAGATGGGGTACCTATAAAAAATCATATATTAACAACTATTTGATAATTTTGTAGGAAGGAACACATTATAGGAGATATGTTATATTTCATTAAAATATATTTTGGGGATTCAGATATTCCCATTATCAATCTACAAGATGCTAAAATTATAAAATTTCTGTATTATATTGTGAAAATAAATTCATTGGTACATTTTATATTTATCTATATAAATAAATTAAAATCATGATTCAAGGCTTTTTTATATCATGTGCGAAGGAGGTGAATTAGTTGAAGGTCTCATTGAAAAAAAAATCCCTATAGACAAGACTCTATTTCAAAAAATCATATGTTCATCCCATTTGAGGGAATTTCTAAAATAATGATCATTTATTGATGAAATTCCATTTTTTTTATAAGGGATTATATGATAATATACTACTGAGATAAAAATGTGCTACATGAAATTTTAGTGAGGTTTGAATTTAAATAATAATGTCATTATTATTGATAAAATAATTTGAAAATGGAAGCCTCCTATTACATTACAATGAGAAATGTATTACCAAAACATAGAAAGTAATGTTGGGTGAGAACTTCCCTATGATAAAAATACCATAGAGCATTGGAGTTGTTTTATAAGGGATGGAGGACTAAACAAATAGTGATGTGACATTCATTGATGATAATTACAATATAATAAAAATTTCTTCATATGAAGAGGAAAACATGTTTCTAGGCATGGTAGTGGGATTTATTTCAAATAATCATCGAATTATTGATTATTTTTATTATTCATCATACAAAAAACATTTTTGATATAAACATTTATTTTAATTTTTATGTTCAATTAAAAATATTGGATATCTAATTAGGTTTTTATAGTGATCCAAAATAAAAAAATCAGGATGTTTTAATATGGATAGAGTTCCCCATGAAATTTTTTATTATCATGAATAGATCCACATTCGGTAGGTGTTTGATGGATTTAAATTGGTAGATGATAGGGTATATTTGACCATCATAGTCACTTTTAAAAGTTAATTGAAGAAAATTTTGTGATTATTGATTTTGAGATAAGAATTATTTGATGATGGGATATGATTTCATGTACATATACCTTCAAGTCAAATTGGTCCCACTATGTGTTAGATTGTTGTGAAATTTATTCATACAACCTCATGAATGACATAAGTATCACTATCATAATTAATCACGAAAATATGAGATTGTTAAATAGATTTTTAGTGACTGATAATAGTTTTTATGTAAAATTTTATTTCTAAAATAAATCACAGACACATAGTCATATAGATCACCTTATGGGTTCGATTAATATCCAACCATTTCATAACACTAAAAAGTCATATGGATAGTTTTCGTAAATTACTATGTTAATCTAAGGATGTTCTTCTTCATTGACTGACACATAATATTAACAAATATATGAAATTTAAATTGAAAACATATATTTAAATTCATACTGATAAAACCATGTATCATATTAAGGTCCAGATGATTCTTACATGTCATGAAAGACAAATGGGTCATTTATCCAAAGTACCAACACAATTTGAATGTGTTTCTTCAATTTTGAGTATTTCACGTGCCATTTTTATATAAATATCAATTTAAATTAAAAAAATACATTTAGTCCATTCTAAATTAATGAAAACTTCAAAACATAAAAATATCAAATATAAAATATATACCTTTATGAAGAGAACAAAGAGTTCAGGAGTGCATCATCATTATTGTAGACATTGTTGATTATTTTCATGCACAATCATTATTTTACATAATATATAACCAAATGGATAATTAAAAAACAATTACAAATGAATTTTTTAACTCATGAAATTTATGAAAATTAACTACATAAGTATCAGGTAAAAATGGTATGGAAATTAAATATAAAATTATATAAAATTATGAAAAAAATTATAAAAGAAGTTGTAAAATGTCATCTCTTCATGACTGTATACATTCTGACACAATTATTATTGTCCATTCTTCTGTAAAATAATATATTTACTCTTTTTAATGAATTTAATAATGAGAGTAATTGTAATACTGAAAATATCTAAATAAAAGTGGATTATTAAGTATTTTAAATGAAATTTATATCAGTATCGAATATGCCACATCGGTTAGTCGAGATTACTGATAGAAATAAATATCATTTATAACATTTTAAATTTAAAAAAATCATTTCTATTAGATTTTTACCATAAAAAATTACATTTTCATATATTTTACCTTCTCAAATGAAATATTACCTATTAGTTAATAAGGTTTTATACATTCTTCCAAAATCAAATAGAATAACGTCATACAATATCAGTATTTATGTCTTCAGGGTAGAATTCAATGATTTCCTAGAAACATAGTCTATAATGAATGTTTAAAGCTCTCTGAGTGTGGACATTGTTAATAAATGGGAGATCCTTCACTTCCTCTTATACTATATCTTGTCTAATTATGATAAGAATATAGATCATTTATCATACAATACAATGTATGTTACACAATGAAATTTTCATTTCAATAAGAATAATTCAAAATATCAACTAATTCCACCATAAATATAAAATATTCAATCAATGGATCCGAATAAATATCAATATCAATACAGGTGCATATTGTTTATATAAGAATATACAACATATTTTATTTTAACATTATGATAAATCATCGTCGAAGGATATAATTTTTAAAATACCCATCCATATAATTTCAGTACTTTTTGGAATACCAAAACGATTAACTCCATCAGTAGAAAGCAAAATTTGAGTGTTTCTTGACTCATTCCAATATTTAGGTTACTTGTGATCAGTTTCATTTCATTGATGATATTCTATTGGGTGAATGATTTTCCCATATTTATATATTTTATCTACATGCCACAATAATTTTATTGTAATATCCTCACTTCTGTATAGGTTTTTAAACCACGTATTAATTATAAAGTACCATAAAACATTCTAATGAAATCATTCATCATGTGTGTATTGAGATTCCCCATACATTGGGTTTTTTTTTGCGATTCATCTTTTTTGGAAATTAGTATACAATCATTTAGAATAAAATGAATTGTTTAATTGATCTTACCCATTGAATGTATAATTAGTTTTGTGAAAATTTATTTTTGTTGAAGTTAATTTTATTTTTGGATCATATAATTTAGTAGAGAAATCAGATTAATAAAGATGGTGTCAATCCATACAAATACAATATTTAAACTATATTTCTTTAGTGTGGTTTAAAATGATGTACATTTAGTACAACCAATATACATATGTTTCTTTTCACAATACATTATGTTCTAAACCAATTTCCATGATCATGAAGGTATTATTAAATTGTAATTTTCCATTCCAAAATATGATATTCTCCATCATCACACCTATTATCATTTTTTAAATATGGACAATATCATTATTCACATTCTAATAATATAATATTTTACATACTAAAATATTTTTTCCTTTTAGTAGCTATATTGAATTTTTACCTATTTATACTCCGAAATTTTTAAAATATATCTATTCCTTGGTAGACCCGGTGTTATTCCTATTCATCTATAATATTATGTCCTCAATAATAATAGATTATACATAGACAATTTATTTTATAAGGGACATATGTATGATATTTTTAATATTTTATAAACCCAAAACTCATAAACTCTTTTCCATTTTTTATTCATATTAACCCTAATTGATCCAATAATATCAATATTTAATAAGTGAAATAAATTCATATATTGTTTTATCTTATAACTCTAAAATGTTAATCATAAAGAATTGTTTATGTTATATATAACAATTTTTCTATGATAATTATGGATAAATGATTTTATTGATATTTTTTTGTACTATTGGAAATCATAAAAAAAGAAATTTTATATCTATACCATTACAAATAATATAACTAAATTTTATGTTATTTAAATATGTGAGATAATGGACTCCTTTTACAGCTTATCTTGGTGGTATTAATGTAATAAGGCTGAGAAGATTTTATATCATTTCTTCAAATGGTACATGGAAGAGGTGGTGTTGTGTCAATGATTTGACACATAAGAGGTGAAGAAGATCATTTATCACATGATGAAAATTTTGGAAGGGCCTAACCCCTTATCATTGAGAAAATTACATTTAATGATACTCGTGAAATTAATTGTGTACATAATATAAAATATTGTTTTTTTCTAAATTCGGTGAAACAATTTAGATGACAAAAAAGGTTAAAATGATGATAAGAAAAATTACAATGTTGATGAGAATAAAATCCATTGGTCTCTAAGAAAAAATTATTTTAATAGAAATTCCCAATTACTAATTAGTGATGATGAATAGATGAATGTTAATGGAATCTGTAATTGGATTAGTTGGTGAAGAAACTACTACGTGTGAAAATTTACAAAACCCATTCTAAGAGGGAAATTTTTTTGGTGATAGGTATACCGTAATTGTAATTCCTAATCCAACTCAATATAAATGGGACACTTTCTTTTTAGACACACACGAAATTATATCATAGGTTGAACTAGTATTTAAAAATTTCATTTGTAATTCTGGCAATATTTAAAAAACAATTTCATTTTAATAAAGGAACATAGATCAAAATCATGCATGACATAAACAAGTATGGTTTTCCCTATACAAAATAAGTGGCTCCCTAGAGATACTAGAAGAGATAATCCAATGATCCATCCTATTAATAATGGAGAATGAACATGAAAATAGGAGGATAAACTATTGTAAAAATTCCTATAAAAAAAGGTATGGAACCATTCATATTGGCCCCAAAACCATTAGTATATGTTGTACCATTGGTTTACGGGGTCGTTACATTGTTTGTTGTTGGTGTAGAAATATATAATTGGTCTTGGGAACTATTGTTATATTTGAGATCTATCCACAGTTTACAATAATATTGACATATAAAATTTAAAAAATACCCCGTGGTTTCAAAAAAACAATATAAAGTATAGTGTTAATGTCATGTCATATATATTTCTTGGTATATTTAAATTTAATTTTTTATGTATTGAATGTTAACTGATAAAATAAATCAATAAAAAAATTAAAACGGATACCAACTATTTTCAAAACCATTGGTATAATCCTATACCATTGTTTTTCAAAACCGATGGATTATTTATTTTGAATTTTGGGACATTTAACAATTGTTTAAAAAACAATGAGTATAGGTTCATTAGATTTATGCTATACTGATAGTTTTATACAAACCATTTGTATAACCATCACTTATAACAATGGTTTTGGAGAAACATATTTTATAATGTCTTTCTATTAAATACATGAAAATGGGTTGTATAAAAACATTGGAATAATTATTATCTATTACAAATTATTTTCAAAAACCATTGTTATAGGGTTAGATGATGGTTTTCATAACCATGTTATTGGCCAAAATTTTGGTATTGGGTCACATTATGGTAGTTATAACAACAGTTTCTCTATAACTATTGGTATAGGTCTGTTGGTATAGGACCAGTTTCTAGTAGTGTTGAAAATGGATTGAACATTCCTAACCAATAAGCTGAAGGACTAATGGCCACACCATGATTCCTTAATACCATTAATAATGAAAATTTTGTATGATTCCATTATTACAAATTTTTATCATTTGGACAAAAATTTTACAATGAATAATTCATTATATTCATCCACTGTTTGATCGCTAAAATAATGGACCGTTATCTTGCATGATTTGATAATGCAACCTAGATGATCATGTACCGAAATCCCCCATCCTAAAGAACTTCTTTCGAAGATAGAAACATCCACATTAATCATAAAAACATTGGATGTTGAATCCTACAGATATATAAGAGAGAAGATGGGAAGGGGTTATTAAGCCGAATCTCATTACTCTTCCATGTCGCATTCCATGATACAACTTCTTGATCTGAATGAGTTTGGTTTTTTTATCATGATAAAAACAAGGTATCTTCATTTCACCCATATAAGACATGATATGGTAAAAGGGAGTATATTATATATCTGGGGATTTGAGAAGTACACTTTGAGAATAGATACACTAATCCATTCCCCTTATCCAAAATCCTTTTTGAAATTAGGTTCAATACATGCATTATATTCTTGTCCCCATGATGGTATAATATTTCTTGTATAAGAGTTTCTGCTTCACTAATGAAGAATGGAATCAAATTTTCCTCTATTATATTGTCATACCATTTAGTAAGAAATTAAATTGAGTATTCCCACACAATATTTCAATAAGAATGTTTATACCTAGTACAAATTATGTTCATCTCGGTTTCCTTATATATTGGTCATCTTATCCATCTTTTTTGTTTTGTTTTATTTATTTTATTGGGAAACAATGTTCCCTTGTTGTACTATAATGATGTACGCGTCTAGTTTCCAGCCATTGGGGATCAGTAACTCCCTTCAGGCAATGCCACAGATCAGTTCATGGTGGACCCAGGCTAGTTCATGACATGATGAGTTGTCTCCCCTCCTACATCCACAATCCTTCCATCCCACGTGTTCGAAATCACCATTAATATCAGCTTTTTGAGACAAGTAGTGATCCCCGCTCTATCCTTTAAATCCAAACCTCACCATCTATTGATGGAACACACTGATGAGACCAAAAATAATGACCTTCAATGACCCCTTCATTTATTACCAATCATCTTGAATCACATCATCATTTTTTGAGTTTGTTTAAATAAACACCTTAATTGTGTTAGGGGTGCCTTTTTAAGAGATCAATTTAATGGAAAAATGGTTTCCATTGGAGATGGACTTATAGGAATCAGTATTATGGATTTAAAACATATTAAAAATATTGAAACATAATAAATTAAAATGAAAAAATATTAATCATATACATTTCAAACATATTGTAATATTGAACCTTATTCAATAAATATGTATAAATTTAAATAAATGATTACATTTACTTAATATTTAAAATTTTTAATTTTCAAAAATGAATGATGTTTAGGTTATAATTTTAAAAATAATTACATTAATAGAAATAAGTTAGAAACAATTAAAAAAAACTATTACAAATCATTAATTAAATGAATTGAAAACATATAAAATTGAATAAAATTAAATAAATAAATGTTATTATTTATACAAATAAATATATTTCTATCCAAGTATAAATAAATTACAACAATTGAATATATTACAAAAATATTATATTATTATACAATGAAAATAAATAAATTATTGAAAATAATAAAAATGTAGGGATATTAAAAACCAATAAATAATATTAAATCAATAACCAGACATACATTTACACACATGCATAGATATTGACATACTTGTACACATACATTCACAATACACACAAAGACACATTGGAAAACACATACACATACACATAATGATCAGTATATAAGCATACACATACATGTATGTACTCATAAAAAACATTTAGTTACATACCCATGCATCAACATACAATCATATCTTTACATACACAGACATACATAGACATAAAACATAAAAAAATCCCTATACAAATGCTAATACATATTCACATACACATGTACATGCACATAAAAATGTATACGCATCCAAATACAAATTCATTTTCATATACATGGACATCCACAATATTTCATAACTGTGTATGCGCATACATACACATCTATACAAATGAATATATATTCACATAAATCATTAACATGCACATGTTCATAAACATTTCCATAAACATAATGACACACATAAACATATACATACATGAAAACATACATAAACATACATTTATATACATACACATGAAAATACATATACACATACATATACAATCACATTTTAATGAAAATGTAAAAAAACATTGAAATTAAAAAACACAAATACATATTTATGTTCACATACATATACATACAGTACAAATTTGTAAATAAAATCACATACACTTATACATACACACACACACAGATATATATATATATATATATATATATTCATATATATATTTATGCATATATACATACTCATACCCTTACATGTACACATGTGTATAACATACACATGAAATTTCATACACACCTATGCACATATACATACTAGAAAATACAAAAAATAAATAGACATAAATAAACACACACACACACACAACACTACACAAAGAATAAATACCAAAACGACACATAAATTAACACCCACATACATACATTTCCATATTTCCCCATCTGGCATGGTAGGTGTTGTCGATGTGGTTCCACAGAAGATCTAATGAGAATGGGAGATGATAGAGGGCAGTGATCATGGTAGCCATTAACATTGGGGCTATAACACTCCATGATTAAAATTATGTTTTATGTTTTGTAAATTATTACAATGTTCAAAAAAATCAATAAATTTCTGAACAAAAATATATAATTAGTAAGCACTTTATTTATCAAAGACAATAATACATATTTTACACAAAAAACTAACCCATTAACCCCACTAATATCGATAATAAAACGATTAGAAGACCACCGAGAAACATAAAAATGTTGATCAGGTATTTATCATCTTTTGTATCTAACAGATTATTAGACTTTATAGAACAAATAATAGAAATTAAACTAAAAATAACAGGAACATATAAAAACACGCTGTTTTTTTAACGAAGGTAAATAATTATATAATAAATTAATACAAATTATATGTCTTTAATTTGGTAAAAAATATTTATTTTTGAATTCTTAATATCAATTTTAGCTTAGGGTGAATTTTTTGTATCTTTCTGAAAAACGTCAATTTTTGATCAATAGTGAAACCACTTAGTAGTAGTTTAGAAAATGAATTTTTCATTTAAATGAAAATTTACCACATCTGTGAATTTAATTTTTAAAATCCGACATACATGGATATTATTAGTAAGTAAAATGTGATTCAATAAGATGAAAATAATTTTTGGTGAATATTAACTTTTGACATTTATTTACCGTGGTTAAAGATAAATAGGGTAATTCAAGGAAAAATGGATATTATAATTATTCAAAATTACCTTAACATTGACCCTAAACTTAGTGGTTGTGTCATTTACGACCATGGGCGTCATTGGGTCGATTTTGTGACCCCATGGAGCCACATGGAATGATAATTTCAATTTAGATTAATTAACGTATAGGAAAGGAAAAAATGTCAAAAGAAAATATCTTTTAGAAAATTAATTTTTACAAAGATTAATATAAATTATCTTTATGACTATAATTATTTATTAGAAATATATAAATATTTCCAAAATCATGGTATTATTTTATAATTTTTAGACATCAAATAATTTTTATTTTTTATGACACAATAATGATGCAATATTTACCTCATTAATAAAATATTGAAATAAAAAAGATTATAAATATTAATCTATAACCCAAAACTGTAAAATTTGTATTGGATGACTTTATTTCGAGCATGATTCATCTTATCTTGGACTATAATGATTTATGGTCCTTTATAAACCGAATATCATTATATAATAAAATAATATTTTCACACTTTTCTAAAGAGGCCCCCTTCGCCCTTATAAAAGAAGACCATTTCTAACCAATTCCTCACACCTCTAAAGCCTTTTTGCTCATCCAAACTCTACCCAATAAATCACCCTACATTCTTCTCTACCACCTAGTGGAATTACAATAGGCATAAGGCTCTTTAATAAACCATTTTGGTTCAAACCAAAGGTAGTTACCCAAACTAAAGGTTACGGTTTCCCTTAACTTCATTTTTTTTATTTTACTTATCCAACAAATACCCATTTCTATTCAATTATTTGATTAGAACACCATTATCCAAAATTTACTAGGATGTTGTTATGTGATTTATTCTAACTACACTTACACAGACCACCATCTAATCGGTGAAGAACATAATCTTTCTGTTGATGGAAAACTAACGCCTCACGAAACGATGATTGTTCAATTACCTCCTACGACCTCTCATTGTGGCCATTATGATGTCACAATAATTATATATGATATATATTATGTTTATGTTTTATTTATTCTTCTGTATTTTCCATTTATATCTTACCTTTATGCTTTCCATTATAGGTTAACACGATAATTTCATTTGAGGAAGTGAAGACTACCGCCCCTCAAAGTGATAAGACGCGTTAATGCCTTATGTGGGATGTTTAAAAGATGGATTTAATAATATTATATATGATATAATAGTGGAATTATAATATACCTATGTACAATTATGTTTTAATGACATTAAAATAATAAATATAAATGAATAGAGCGTTCATGCGTACGTACGACTTACCGTCTCCATGAACGGTGAATATCATTTCTTACCTACAAAAGATATGTAATGTTATAAATATAAATATATATACTGTTTATATTATATATATATATGATATCTAAATAATTAATATCATTCTTGATATAATGAACTATTGACACCATGGACAACATGTAAATAAAAGGTGTTCATTTTTGCTCAAGTACCAAATGTCGACAAAATGAACGTTGTTAACTTATGTTAATACACAATGTTTATAAAATTTTAATAAATGATATAAAAATAATAATAAAATTGAAAAATGATCTTAAGAAATTATAAATTAAAATTAGTATATTATTCAGGAGATTATAGAATGAACGCGTCTTGTCAGACATAGAGGTAAGTGGTTTCTTATCTCACTTTATATTCCGTGAGATTTCCATTGTTCGCTACAAATTCATTACATGTGTTGTATTGTGTACATACATTTAATATATATTATCATGATACTCATTATATTCATTTAATTCTTCAATACATTTGGTGGTTTTTACCTTTTGGTCATACGGCTCATTTTATTACTACTTGGTAAAGGGTTTCATCTCAATTTTTATTCTCGTGAGTTTCATGCTATATATGCCACTATTTCGTTTTGTGTGGTGAATGTACTGCCCATGACTGTAAAAATTTTGTAATATTCATTAATTTATGAGTATTTACATCTTCATTTTATGATCCTTATTTCATGTGGCGTTTTTTTCTATGTTACCAAATTGGTAAGGGAACCTTTCACCCTCCTCTTTTTAAAAGATTACTTTTTTTGTTATGTCTTTTAATTTACATCTTATTATGTTGGTATGTGTTCTAATATATCCTTATTTATCTAAAGATTATGTAAAAGTTATTATATACCCTTTTTCTCTCATCAACTAATTTTTGTAATTTTAATGTCTCGTCATAAGGCTTTCGAGGTTTTGCATGGGAACTTCTTAAACCAATTTCAATTATTTAGGTTAAACTTGTACGAATTGAATATGTAGTCCAATGAATATGTGTGAAGGACCTATAATTATAATACACACAATATCCAAATATATTTTGTATATTTATATATGTCACAAATAATTATGTGATTCTTTTATCCCTTATTTAAGGATACCGTCATTATAAGGGATTTCATCTCAATTTACATTTCCATTGAGTCTTCATTGTTGTTATGCACCATTTCACTTTTATATGGTGTATATACTGTCCTTTGTCATATTATATCATGAATCCCATTGTTCTCATCATATTATAATTTTTATATTAAATATTATTACTCAATTATTTTTATTAAAGAGTCTCTCATTTTGTTAAAAACACTTTAAAAATATAACATTGTAAATGTTTTAAAGATTTATTATTCTAAATATTTATATTTAATTTCCAAGTTTTAAAAATGGTTTTGAGTATTTATTCATATTTTATTTAATATTATAAAATTATAATTCCATTAAAATAATCAAATTTGTATGAGACACTTTGATTAAAAAATATCCTTTTTAATGGTTTATGAAAATGGATTGATTATTTCAATATATTGAAATTACTTATTGTGATTGAAAATGAAATGTTATTAGTGAAATCTTTATATTTTCAATATTTTATGTGTTATGATGGTACCTAGACATTTGACGTATGGTTATGTGATAAACCATTTGACTAGTGGTGTCGTAATAAACCAGGACGGGTGGGTATGTTATAACATCCAATGCATTGGGTATGGAAGTCGGCCATATGACTATTCCATTTAGTGATAAGTATGGAAGTCGACCATATGGTTATTCCAATTAAGTATGTTTATTTCCCAATTTACCTTTATATGTTTTGTTTCCATTATAGGGGTTTTATGATATTCTTTTGCATACAAAATGGTATGAATTGATCTTTTATTCAATGAAGAGTATTTACTACATCATAATGGAGGAATGTATTACTTATGATAAAGTATTCATGGTTTACATGTTTTTTTTGAAAATAAAATAGTTTTTCCTCTTTGTGAATACATTACTAAGATTATTATTCTCATCCCAAGTGATGAAATGTTTTTCACAATAATTAAAGATGAATAGGATCATGGAAAATTCATGCTATCATAAACATGGAAGTAATGACGACTCTTTTTTAAGAGTTTTTGTTTTGTGAAAAAATTGATACTTATTAAAAGTTTCTAAATTGTAATTTTTGAAAAGAAATGTAATATTTATGACCTAATTCTCTATAAAACTAAACCTAAAATGATGATCAATGTTAATTAATCATAAAATTCATTATTATGCAATGTTTATGGTCGGGTCCTAACACTATGTTTGAGTCCTCTTAAAATTCCCCCACTGATTTTTTTTGTCTAACATGTCCATGATTTTTAAGATAACACATATTTTCATTTTACCAAAATTAACCAGGATAAAAATATATTTATTAGGTTTATCAATGACTAGAATGAACATGGTTTGGATGTATCACCATTTCTATAAGCTATCTCACCCGAGTTTTGGGAAATGTATACTTTGGAATAATTATCTGATTTTCTGGATTCGTGCAATTATTTTTGCATAGGCCTAAAATTTGAAATTCATTCTTAAAGAGTGGCTTGTGTGTTAATGAAATATACCATCATAAACTAAATAATTTGAAGACTTGTTATTGGAATATAATTCTTGAGTCCCCCAAAAAGGGATATATATGAATATTATTTTGAAACATGACACTAAAATATGAAATTAATCATTTCACATAAATGAATTTTATATTCTTTTTAATTATATATAGGATTAATTTTCATGTAGAGATTTGATTTATTAGTGCATTAAAAACTCAAAATATCTATGTGGTTTTTTAAATTTTTTTATTTGAATCATCTAATATATCATACAATGAATGGGAGTTAAAATATTTAATAATATTAGCATGGGAATCATACCTTTAATATTATATACTAAAATCAATTTTAGAATTTTATTTTTCACCACAAATGAATATAGTTCAGATGAGGGTTATATCTATTTAATTATACCTCTGTACACATAATTAATCTGTAGGATGATTTTATTGAAAAAACAATTCATGTATGTATCAAAATACTTTTCTTTACCCCCAACAACACTGCAGGTCCTTTAATATTAATCATAAAAGATGGTGATCATGAACTAGATCACATACATGGTTATAATTTCTTATTATAATGATATAATATATTATTATTCTTTTATTAGTAACACAATTAATAATATTTGAAACATTATCTTATTTATGCACTCAATTTTTTTATAATTCATCCATGAAGGTATTTCAGACTAAACATTAGAGTTTCAATTTTTTATGAAAATTCATATCATGGATGTTCAGAAAATTATAATATTAAAGGTTTTGATGTTATTATTCTTATAAATGTCCTTAAATGTGATGATTTGATTTTTAATTTTACCCATTGTTATAGGTGGGGAACATGGAAAAAATAATATATTAACCATTGTTTGATAATTTTGTAGGAAGGAAAACTTTGGAGGAGATATGTTATATTTCATTAAAATGAATTTTGGGGATTTATGTATTCCCATTATCCATCTACAAGATGCTACCATTCTAACATTTCAGTATTATATTATGAAAATAAATGCATTGGTTCTCTTAGGATATATTTATATATAATAAAGGAAAATCATGATTCATGAAATGTTTCTATCATGTGTAAGAGTGAAGAATTAGTTGAAGGTTTCATTGAAAAAAAGTCCCCATAAGCAATACTCTATTTCAAAAAATTATATTTCCCTCACAATGGGAGGAATTTCTAAAATAATGATATTTTCATTTTGAAATTCCATTTATTGATGTGGGATTTTATGATAATATACAAATTTAATAAAAAAATGTGCTATGTGAAATTTTAGTGAGGTTTGAATTTAAATAATCATGTATTTATTTTTGAGAATATAATTTTAAAATGGAAGACTCCTCTTCCATAACATTGAGAAATGTATTTCCAAAACCTAAAATATAATGTTGGGTGAGAAATTCTCAAGGATACAAATCCCTTGGCACATTGGAGTTGTTTGATAAGGGATAAAAGACCACATAAAAATTAGTGATGTGACATTCATTGATGATAATTACAATATTATAAAAATGTATTCATAAGATGAGGAAAACAAGTTTCATGAGCATGGAAGTGGAATTAGTTTCAAATAATCATCAAAATTTTTTCTTATTTTTAATCTTCACCCTTAAAAAAACATTTTTTATCTTAAAATTTATTTTTATTTTTATGTTCATTTAAAATTAATGGATATCTAATTAGGTTTTCATAGTAATGTAGAATATTAAATTCAGGATGATGAAATATGGATATAGTTCCCCATGATTGTTCTTTCTTTTATCATTAATAGATTATCCTTCGACAGGTGTTCGATGGATTTACATTGGTATATGAGAGGTTATATATGAACATCATCGTCACTTTTAAAATTTAATTGATGAAAATTATTTTGATTATTGATATTGAGATATGAATTATTGGATGATGGGCTATGTATTCATGTGCGTTGACCTTCATGTCAAATTTGACACACGGTGTGTTAGATTGTTGTGAAATTGATTCATACAATATCATGAATGACAAAAGGATCACTATCCTAATGAATCACAAAAATATGAAATTGCTCGACAGTTTATTAGTGAGTGATATAATTTTTTGTATAAAATTTCATTTCTAAAATAAATCAAATACACATAGTCATATATATCTCATCATGGGTTCGATTGATATCCGACCATTTCCTAAACATCAAAAAATACATATGGATCGTTTTCATAAATTACAATGTTAATATAAGCATGTTTTTTTCAGTTATTGACACATAATATTAACTAAAATTTGAAATTTAAACTGATCACATATATTTAAATTCATACTGATAAAACAATGTATCATATTATGGTCCAGCTGATTCCTACATGTCATGAAGGACATATGGGTCATTTTTCAAAAGTATCAATACAATTTGAATGTGTTTCTTCATTTTATATTATTTCACATTCCTTTTTATATAAATAATATTTTATGTCCAAAAAACACATTTAGTCCATTATAATTTGATGAAAACTACTAATCACAAAAATATCAAATATTTAATACATACATTTATGAAGATAACAAATAGTTCCTGACTACATCATCATTATTATAGAAATTGTTGATTATTTTCTGGTATGATCATTATTTCACATAATATATAACCAAGTGGATAAATAACGAACAATTACGGATGAAGTTATTTACTCATCACATTTCTGAAATTTAATTACATAAATATCAGGTCAAAATTGTATATAAATTAACTAAAAAAGGATGAAATTTTATGAGTAAATTTATAAAATACGTTGTACAATGTCATCTATTCATGATTTATGTAAAAAATTTGACACAATTATTATTGTCTATTCAATTGTAAAATAATCTATTTACTCTTTTATATGAATTTTATAATGACATTAATTTTAGTACAGAAAAAATAGAAATAAAATTTGACTAATAAGTATTATAAATGATACTGAAATTATCATCGAATATGCCTCATCGGCAAGGCGAGTTTATTGATGAACTTAAATATCATTTATAAACTTTTAAATTTAATACAAAAAATAATTTCCATTTGTTTTTTACAATCCCAAAACAGATTTTCATATATTTTACATTCTCAAATGAAATTTCGCCTATTAGTGAATAAGGTGTTATATATTCTTCCAAACTCCAATCGAATAATGTCATCCAATATCGGGATTTATTTCTTCAGGGTAGAAAACAATGATTTCATAGAAACACAGTCTTTCTTGAATGTTTAAAGCTAACTGATTGTGGAAATTTTTAATAAATGGGAAATCCATGACTTCCTCTAATACTATATCTTGTCAAAATTACTATATGAATAAAGATCATTTATCATCCAATACAATGTATCTTCCACAATGAAATTTTCATTTCTATACAAAAAATTCAACATAACTACTAATTACCCCATGAATATAAAATTCTCAATCAATTGATCCAAATAAATATAAATATCTATACAAATTATTATTATTTATATAAGAATATACAATATATTTTATTTTCTCTTTATTATTAATCCTGGTGGAAGGATATAATTTTTAAAATAACTATCCAAATAATTTTAGTACTTCTTGGAATTCCAAAATGACTAAATCCAGTAGTAGATAGAATAATTTGGGTGTTTCTCGACTCATTCCAAAATATAGGTTACTCGTGATCAATTTTATTGAATTGATTATATTCTATTTGGTGAATGATTTTACAATATTTATATATCTTATCTACATGCCAGATCAATTTTCTTGTAATATATTCACTTCTATATAAGTTCTTAAACCTTGTATTAAATAATATGTACCATAAAACATTCAAATGAAATCATTCATCATGATTGTATTGAGATTCCCCATACATTGTGAATTTTTTATGGGATTCATCTTTTTTTGAAATTAGTATACAATCATTTAGAAGCAAATATATTACTTCATAGATCATACCCATTGAATTTATAATTCCTTTAGTGCAATATTTTTTTTGTGAAGTTAATTATATTGTTGGATTATATAAATTAGTAGAGAAATCTGTTTAATAAAGCTTGTGTCAATCGATACGAATCCAACATTTACACTATATTTATTCAGTGTGGTTTAAAATGATGTATATTTAGAACAACCAGTATACCTATGTGACTTTCCAAACAAATTATGTTCTAAAACAATTTCCATTATCATGAAGGTATTCTTAAATTGTAATTATCTATTCCTCAATATGATATTCTACATCATCAAAACTGTTATCATATTTTAAATATGGTCATTGTCATTATTCACCTTATAATCATATCATATTTTACATAAAACAAAATATTATTCATGTTAGTACCTATATTAAATTTTTAGCTATTTCTACTCCTAGATTTATAAAATCAATCTATTCCTCTATAAATCAGGTGTTCTTCATATTCCTCTAGAATATGTTTTCCTGAATAATAAGATATTATACATAGATAATATATTTTAGAAGGGTTATATGTATGATATTTCAAAAAAAATTTAAACCCCATCCACATAACCTCTTTTTATATGATTAGAATCCATCCATTTTTTATTCATATTAATCATATTTGATTCAATAATATGAATATTTAATAAGATAAATAAATGCATAGAGTGTTTTATCTTATAACTCTGAAATTTTATACTTAAGTAATTGTTTATGATAAATAAAACTATTTTTCTATAATATAAACGGATAAATGAATTATATTGATATAGTTTTTTGCTATTGGAAATCATAAAAAAGAAATTTTTTATATCTTTAATGTTTCAAATAATATAAAAAAAATTAATTTATTTAAAAATGTGAGATAATGGACTATTACTATAGGTTGTGTTGGTGGTATTAATGTAATAAGGTAGAGAAGATGAACATTCATTTCTTCACATGGTACATGGAAAAGGTGATGGTGAGTCAATGATATGTTACATAAGAGGTGAAGAAGATCTTTTATCTGACGAAGAAAATGTTGAAAGTTCCCAAACCTCTATCCATGAGAAAATTAGATTTAAAGAGACTTGTGAAATTAATTGTGTACGAAATATAAAATATTGGGGTTTTCTCAATTGGGTGAAAAAGTTAAGATTACAAAAAAGTTTAAAATTATGAATGGAAAATATCCAATATTGATGAGAATAAAATCCATTGGTCCCTATAAAAGAAAATATTAAATATAAATGACCAATTACTAATTCATGATGAGGATGGGATGAAAGTAAATGGAATCTGTAATTGGATTAGTTGGTGAATAAACTAATACGTTTGAAAATTTAAAAACCAAATCCAAAGAGGGTAATTTTTTGGGGATGATAATTCCATAATTTTAAATCTTACTCAAACTCAATATCATTGGGAAACGTTGATTTTAGAGATGCAAGACATTATATCATATGTTGAACTGGTATGTTAAAATTTCATTAGTAATTCAGGTAATATTTAAAAAAACAATTTCATTTTAATTAACGAACATAGATCAAAACTATACATCACATTAAGAAAATAGGGTTGTCCTCCTATAAAACAATTAGCTCTATAGAGATACTAGAAGTGGTAATACAATGATCCACCCTATTGAAATCCCTATTAATAGTGAAGAATGAACATGAAAATAAAAGGATAAACTATTGTAAAAATTCCTATTAAAATGGTTTGGAACTATTAATATATGTCCCAAAACCAATTGTATATGTTTTACCATTGGTTTAGGGGGCCGTTATATTGTTTGTAGTTAGTATAAACACATATAATTGCTTTTGGGAAACTACTGGTATAATTGTGATCTATCCACAGTTTACCAAACTATTGATATATGAAATTCAAAAAAGGCCCTGTTGTTTCATGAAATCAATAAAAAATTATAGTGTTCATGTCATGTCATATATATGTATATGAATATTTAAAATTAATTTTTTTATTCAATGTTAACTAATAAAATAACTCAATAAAAAATTAAAACCATTACCAACTATTTTCAAAACCATTGGTATAATCTTATACCATTGGTTTTCCAAACATATTGATTATTTAGTTTGAATTTAGGGACATTTATCAATTTTTTTAAAAAATAATTAGTATAGGTTCATTAAATTTAAGCTATACCAACAGTTTTATACAAACATTTGGTATAACCATCACATATAACAATGGTTTTAGAGAAACTATTTGTATAATGTAATTTTATTGAATCCATGATAATGGGTTGTATAAAAACATTGGAATAGTTATGATCTATTCTAACAGATTTTCCAAAACCATAGTTATAGGGTTACATGAGAGTTTCCAGACCAATGGTATTGGCCAAAATGTTGGTATAGGGTCACTTTATGGTAGTTATAACAACAGTTTCTCCATAACTGTTGGTATAGGTATGTTGTTATAGGACCAGTTTCTAGTACTGTTCAAAATGGATTGAACATTCCTTAACAATATGCTGAAGGACTAATGGCCAAACTATGATTCCATAATTCCATTAATAATGACTATAATGTCTGATTCCATGATTACAGTTTTCCATCCATAGGAGATCTTTATTCTAATGAATAATTCATTAGATTCATCCACTAGAGGATCCCTAAAATAATGGACTATTATCCTGCATGATTTGATAATGCAACCCAGATGATCATATACCAAAATCCCCTTTAATAAAGAATATTTTAAAAAGATAGCTTCATCCACATTAATCATAAAATCATTGGATATTGAAGCCTACACTTATATAATAGTGATGATGGGAAGGGGTTATCAAGCCGAATATCATTACTCTTCCATGTATCCTTCCATGATATAACTCGCTTGATCCGAAGGAGTTTGGTTTCTCGTCTTGATAAAAACAGGGTCACTTCATTTCACCCATATAATCCATGATATGGTACAAAGGGTGTATAATTTATATCTTGGGATTTAAGAAGTACCCTTTGAGAATAGATAGACAAAACCATTCACCTTCTCCAAAATCCTTTTTGCAATCGGGTTCAATGCATGTGTTATATTATTGTCCACTTGATGGTATAAAATTTCTTGTATAGGATTTTCTGCTTCACTAATGATGAATGGAATAATATTTTCTTCTTTTATATTGTCATACCATTTATAAATAATTTAAATTTTTTATTCCCATGCAATCCATCAATAATAATTTCTAGACCATGCATAAATTATTTTCAATTCAGTATCTTTATATATAGGTCATTTTTTGAATATTTTTTTGATTTTTTTTTTATTTTATTGGGAAACAATGTTTCCTTGTTGTACTGTGATGACGTATGAGTGAGGTTTCTATACCTTGGGGATTAGAAACTCAATTCAGGCCAATCCACAGATCGGTTCGGGGTTGACCCAGGCTGGTTAGTGACATGAAGAGTTGTCACTCCTCTTACATCCACAATCATCCCATCCCACGTGTTTGAAACCACCCTTAAAAACTGCTACTTGACACCAGTAGTGATCCCCTTGCTAACCTTTAAATCCAACCCTCACCATATCTCGATGGAACGCACTGATGAGATGGATGATAAATACATTCAATGACCCCATTCATCATTACCAATCATCATAAATCGCATCCTCATTTTTTGAGTTTGTTTAAATAAACACCTAAATTGTTTTTGGGATGCCTTTTGTTGTAGATCCATTTCATGGAAAAATGGTGTCGGTTGGAGATGGACTTATAGGAATCAGTTATATGGATTTCAATCAAATTAAATATATTATAACATAAAAAATAAAAATCAAAAAATATTAATCATATAAATTTCAAACATATTGAAATATTGAATCTTATTCAATGAATATGTATAAATTTTAATAAATGATTACATTTTAATAATATTTAGAATTTCCATTTTTGAAAAATAATAAAATTTAGGAAATAATTTTAAAAATTATTACATTAATAGAAATAAATTAGAAACTTTTCAAAAAAATGCTAATGGAAAACATTAATTAAATGAATTTCAAACATATAAAATTGAATAAAATTAAATAAATAAATATTATTATTACATCTAATTATTGAGTTATTCATTAAATTGAATGTATGCAGAATATATAACATATTATTAACATTTATAAAATGTATTATTTGTTAAAATGTTATTATTTATATAAATAAATATATAATTATCCATGTATAAATAAATATCAAAAATTGAATATATTACATAAATATTATATTTTTATACAATAAAAATGATTAAATTATTGAAAATACTAAAAATATAGGGATATTAGAAACCAATAAATAATATTAAATCAATAAACAGAAATAAATTTACACAAATTCATAGACATAGGCATAGTTGTACCCATACATTCAAAATACACACACACACACACATATGGGAAACACATACACATACACATAGGGATCGGTATATAAGCATACACATACTTGTATGTACACATAAAAATACATACAGTTACATACCCATGCATGAACATATAGTCATATCTTTAAATACACGTACATACATAGACATAAAACGTAAAAAATCCCTATACACATGCTAATACTAATACACATACACATGTACATACATATACAAATATATATGCATCATTATACATATGCATTTTCATATACATAGACATCCACACAATTAAATAACTTTTTATGAACATACATACACATATATACAAATGAATATATATTCACATTCAACATTAACATACACTTGTACTTTAACATGTACATAAACATAAAAACAAACATAAAAATATATGTACATCCACACATACATAAACATAATTTTATATACACACACATACTCATACGTATACATATACAAATACAGTCACATTTTCATTAAAATACATAAAAAACATAAAAATTCAAATAAAAAAATACATACTTATGTTCACAAACATATACATACAATACAAATTTTTAAATACATACACATACACTTATATATAAATATATATATATATATATATTCATATATATATTTATGCATATATACATACACATACCGATACATGTACACATATGTATAACATACACAAGAAATTTCAAACACACCTATGCACATATACATAAATGCACAAACAAAAAATAAACATACATAAATTACCACACACACACACAACACAACAAAAATAATGAATACGAAAATGACACATACACAAACACCCCCATACATACATTTCCATATTCCCCCATCTGGCATGGTATGTTTTGTCGATGGGGTGCCAGAGAAGATCTTATGAGAATGGGAGATGATTGTGGGCGGTGACTGTGGTAGTCGTTATCATTGGGGATGTAACACCCCATGTTTAAAATTAAGTTTTATGTTTTTTCAATGATTCCAAGATTCAATAAAATACATAAATTTCTGAACACAAATATATAAGTAGTAAAAAAATTAGTTATACAAAGACCATAATAAATCTTTTACACACAAAAACTAACACATTTACCCCACTACTATCGATAATAAAACAATTAGAAGACCACCGAGAAACACAACAATGTCGATCAGGTAGTTATCATCTTCTGGATCTGATAGAAGCATAGACGTTATAGCAAGATCAATAGAAAAGAAACTAAAAATTAGAGGAACATATAAAACCATCCCCAAAAATAGTGGAATGAGTGTCGCAATATTATATTTTTTTATGTGTGTTATAACGGCCCTTAGACATTGATCTTTATAGTGTTTTTATCCGACCGTTATAAAAACTACATGATATATGTTTTTAAATTAAAAATTGAGAGACAAATTATGATAATCGTTGATATAATATAAATAAATATATAGAAACAATATTGATTTGAATATTATTAAGCAATCAACAATGTTTTAATATATTTAATAAATTATTCTAATAGTAAATAATGTTTTCCATATTAAAATACATATATTCTGGAAATTGAATAAAATGTTACTATTACATATCTTATTAAGATATTAATATAATGATTATATATATATATATAACTAAATGAATTTAATTATTAATAAATTATTTAAATGAATGAATTAAAAAAAGAGAAAATAATAAAAATTCAAGATGTTATGAGGAAATAGTAGGGTTTCAAGGATTGAGAGAGAGAGAGTCGATGCTGAGGATGTTGTTGGATTCATATGATGTACTTCTGAGTGATGTCGTGGAGACAGGGAACTAGGGTGATAGGAGAGTGTGAGTTGGATGAGAGGCAAGTGCTATAGGGAGTTGTAGCTGTGTTGCAGACCTAGAGCATGGATCTTAGGCTGAGTGCAAAATCGACCGCCATTGGATTTCAGGAGGCTGAGTTTGGATTCTAGATCTATTCGTGTAAGATTTATGATGCTCAATGGTCAATGCATGATATGTATATTCTACATCAGATCTACATTTTGTTCATGTTTCCGAACGGGATTTGGGAAATCAACTGCTGTTTTTTATGAATCTACATGTAGGTTTTTTTAAGTATATCGAGATCTCGTTTATGGATTTCTTTTCGGTGTATTAAATACATAATTGTAATTTGTGTTAAACTTTTCTTTATACGAGCTAGAAATTCTCCTACTTCTGATTTCTTCTATCTACAAGTATGAATATTTTATAATCATATATTATCTCATATAAGTGGATTAATTTCTTTATTTTTTTCACTTGTTGGATGTTTCCTTCTTCAAATGTCATCATTGTCATTTTCATTCAATTTTTTTATATTTCATTCACTATCTCCATTTAATTTTTATTCAAATATGTTTATTTTATGCGTGAATTCATTTAAGAGACTGTTTCTTGTAACTGTTTAAAGATTGATGTAATGAACCAGACCTCTCTGGTCCTCTACTTTGAAAAAATTTGATGTGGTAAAAAACAACGCGTTTTATAATAATACTTTTTTATATTAATAATTGATAATGGTGGCATGAAAATATTTTTTTAATTAGAATAAATAATTTTAATTTATTAATTGTGAAATTAATGTAATAAAATCTAATGCATTTAATTCAATGTGGTGAGGATCATAGTTTATTTTTAATTTATAAAATAATAAATTATGTGTGTAAATGGCATATAATGGGAGGTGAATCGAATAAATTATGAAGGAATAAATTATAAGAAATGAGGGGAATGTAGTAAATTATAATGGAATGAAATGGATGGGGTGAAACCCCTTATGGATGAATCCAACTAGTATTTTGGGATAATAAAAAATTATAATAATATTCATTTAATAGATAAAATAAATGATAATGAAGAATGTATGGGGCTCCCAACCCGTTCATGAATATCATGTGATTGGATTGAGGGTGAAATTATACGATAATAATGTGTTTCAATAATAATAATAATAATTAATGATAATGATGGAGACCCGTGTATACAATTGAATGACGATTTATTACAATTATATTAAATTCATAATGGTAATAGTGGCCTTTAGTGTGTGATTGATTAAATGGAATGGTTTTAATTTTATATGATAATTACTATAATAAACTAATTTAATTGGATAAAATTAGTATATTAATGATGGGTGTCATTAATATTAATATTATAAATAATAGCATTGAAGTGATAATGGAGTAAAGGAAAGGGGAGGAACCACTTTTGTTGTAGTGGGAGAAGAAATCGTGAATGGAAAATTTATATTGGAGAGAGACAGAGTTTAAAGGAAATACTGATTTAAAATTTAAAGTAATAAAATAAATAAGGAAATAAATCAAGGTGGAATGGGGTGAGTTGCACCAAATTGGAAAGGATTTTGTGCGTGAATCTTAAATGAGATTGGAGAGATAAATTTTCAACAAAATTAAATTATAATAATAATATAATAATATTATTATTATTATTATTTATGGTTGTCAAAACCATAATTTTTCAGTAACTTCTTCGTACGACCTCAGTTTTACGAGCCGCGGCAGCGTAACCCTGAAATTATGAATGTCATTTTAAGACCAAGGATGAATACATTTCTATGACTCATCTCTCAAGTCAAAAAAACACATATTATTAATTGAAGCTGTTATTGTCATTAAACACATGGAAACAGCGTGATGTGTTGTGTGTTGACCAGTCATACAATGTAACAGTTGTACTGTCACTTCATGTATTCACTAGTACACGTTGCGTACCATTTTACATTTTTGTTGCCTATATATGAGAGGGTAACATGTTATTTTCGGACTCGTCTTCTTCTCTGCATGACGATGCCCCCGGATGACCTTGACACCTTCCTCTTAACTTATTCATCTAGACTCTGATGGTCGATATGTCAGTGGCTATGGGATCATGTCGACGAGGGGAACATCGTGCACCTCATTCATTTCCCTCTTCTTTGACTTCCACTTCACAGTTTCCTACCGATGAGATTGCTGATATATGACGAAAACAACTCTCTTCGACGAACGTCATATTAATGGTACGTTCTACCCCATTATTATTCCATCATCGATCTCCTCATTCTGTTCCTCCTTTCCAAGATATGACAAGTGACACCTTATGCATTAATGGAGTCTCTCTTGGTTGTTAGTGCTGATGTGCCTCAACGTCCATGGGAGGTTGTAGTCATCAGGAGGAGTGATTCAAATCCTCATGGTGGTAGTTCTCACAGAAGTACATAAAACCTGTTCAAGTAGGGATCTTACCTTTGTCTCTCTCTCTCTTTTTCATCATGCAACATGGGTATCCTCTTTTTTTCATGAGATATGGTTGAAACAGTAAATAAAGATAATAACTATTTAAAGAACGGGTTTGGGGTATTTTTTTTTATATTTTTATTTTATTTCCAACAATGCTTATCCTTTTATTATTTTTTGAGTTGAATAGGCTTATGACTACTAATGATCTTGGTTGTTGGGGGACATTGCTTGTGCTATTAAATGTTTCCTTGTTTTTATAGATTGTTTTGTTGATGGAATTTCATAGAATGTAGAAATTGGTAAATAATGTAAAGTTGGCTGATTAAATGAATACCTCAAACCCTTGTATGTTCACCCAGATTAAAGTAAATGAAAGAATGAATTTTTTTTGATGCTTTTTGGGGCTTAATTATGTGAAGGGGTGTTTCGTGGGTTGTTGTGGAACTGGTGTGCAGCGGGGCTGCGGTTGGCTTGGTTGTGGTTTGGCATGTATGATATGGTTTTTATGGGAAGAAGAGATACAGTGAATTGTATTAAATGGATGATGATGTTTTACGGGTATTGTTTCTGATGTGTTTGTGGTGATAGTGGTTGGATGCAAGGCTTCATTGTTTTGTTGTGCATATGAATAAATTTTGAAGTGTTAACAAATGAATTGTGGGTCATGGTTGTTGATTAAATAAAGATAATCAATTGAATTTATTGGCTGATTAAATAAAATGGTATTGTGTTGCTTGTGCTTTCCTTAACATTATTTGTCGTTGGCAGGGATATGTTTTACTAACGATTGATCTGATTTGGTTGTTTTTAGTTCCTTGTTAGTCAAGGAACCGATTAACTAAAACTATTGAGTCATGAATAGATTAATTGGGTTTGGGGCTGTTTATTTTGTGCATAATTTCTAGGTAGCAGTGTTGAGGCATATGCTCAGATCTTTTGTGTAAAAGCCTTAGGATGTGTTGAGTGGCTCATATAATTATTTAAATATCTATGTTTTATATTTCTTTACACACCCCACCCATGTTGAGAACTATGTGCCAAACACCCGTGGGATGGGGGGGTGAGATTCTCAAACATTTAAAGGATTGATGGTTACTGTTCTTCCCTATGATCCCTCTTCCAGGTTCTATAGCGCATGATCCTTCGGGCATGTTGCGACAGATGTTTCCCAAGAGTCTTCGGGATGAGGATGTGGTATTTTCCCAGGTGTCTTCGGGATGAGATGTGATGTGGTTACCAGTTGTCTTTAGGATGATATGTGGTTATGGATGAGGATTGAGTACCGATGGGATACTATGAGCTTCGTATGGCCAGGTTGCGACACTAGCTCGAGCTTCTAATGGCCTGGTTATGGGACTATTTTAGGAAGATGGGGAAGCATCAGAGCATTAGGCGTGAGGGCTATAGAAGTATTCAGTGGGAAGGTGGTGATGGTACACATAATTTGATAATATTTCTATACAACCTTATTAACTACACATATTTGGTGAGTGTGGATGGTAAGGTTTGGTGGATAGATTCCTTTCCAGGCTTTGGTTCCTTCTGTTTTCTCTCAGGGAATTAGGATGTCTCCCAACCTGTGCATGAGAGCTTTAGGTATTCCTAATGAATATACAATTATGCTCACCCTATATATACTTTCTGGTTTTCAGGAGGACTACGGGGACCATGCGAGATGTTGCTAGTTTGGCGTTGCTGATTTATAGGATGCAGTTTTTGCGTTCTTTTTTTAGGTATCGTACTTTGGTTCTTTTCTTGTACTTGTACTTTTGTTTCAGTATTGTATAAAACATGCATATTGTATTGGTTTTGGGTTTATTTTCATTTACTTGTTCCTTTTTATTTTGGTTTTTTATTCATCCTATTTACCAAATGTAAATAATAAAAAGGTTAATGCAGCCCATATTTTTAAAAACTCATACCCTTGGTGCGAGTCACCACTCTGGGGCCTACTAAAGGATGGAATCGGAGGAAATTATCTCCCATTCACCATTTCCAGCTTAGGAGGGGCATCATTGGTGGGAGGGGGTCATGACAAAATGGGATTAGAGATGATGGTTGAGAGATAGGATGGAGTTTTGAGTTAGGCATAGTGACGACTGAATGGGATGGTAGGGAAATATAATTGGTTGATCTTGGTGCATGACATAGGCCAGGAAATACCGTCTAGGAGATGAGATTTTAGGCCACCCCGTGATCCGATTAAAGTACTCTGAGCTTACCGAACGACCAAGTAAGACTACATTTATTGCAGGGTAGATACCCTAGGAAAATTACATGCATCGTAAAGATTTGTGTTTTACGTGATTTGGGTGTTCTGGGAATGAAATCAAAATAAAATGACAAAATTAATCCATGATAAAATTTCCTTGCTACTTGAGCATAGGCATTATTTGTTTACCATACATCTATGGCACCATGAAATCGTTCCTGGGTGACTCGGGGAGTCGAGGCCATGTAGATTCGGATGGTCAATCTACTGTGTATTGACCGAGAGGAGGAAGACAACTTGTGGCAGCGCACATTTTGTGCTTTCCAGTGACAATTCTTGAAGAAGTATGAAGGAAGCACCTCAGATACGGAATCAGAGAGTTGGTTAGAGGAACTCGGGATAACAATTGGGATAATCAGGGATCCATCAGAGTACTGGGTTCCTCAAGAAGTATGCCATTTATGAGAAGTGAAACATCAGTGGTGGAAGGATTACCTTGTGGATGAGAAGGAGACATAATTTCTATGGGCCATCTTCGAGAAGGATTTCGGTGAGGAATTTCATTCCTAGATGGGGAAGGCCGAGAAGAGGCCAAAGTTGTTGTCTCTCCAACAAGGAAGAATGTTAGTGCTTGAACTAGGTTTCATGTTCATGGATATCCTCTGTTTTCCCCGATTCTCTTTCCGTATGCGGATTCATGAGCCAGACATTTAGAAGTGGCACTTCACCCCTCTATTCAGTGCATAAGGACCCCTTTCACCTTACCAACCTACATGGAATTACAGGAGGAGATAATCAGGAGGATGAACTCGCATGTAGGTCTACCATGACAGAGGAGTCACCAATGTTCGTCCTAGAAGGAGGCGGTCATCAGTAGATCCACACCAATAGGACCTTCCATGTTTCTACCGGTAGGGAGCAGACTTCAGCAGGTCCCATTCCAATCTCATGATTTTTTCCTATTTTCTATGGGCTAGGGAATGAGGTTCTTTTCATGTTGGAATCATGGTAATCATATCCAACATTTCCCTTTTCAGACTCAGTATGGAAGGACTGGCCAGGTTCATCACCAGCCCCAACACCAATTTCCAGCCCAACCCTTCCAGCAGCAACAGGCTCCAGTCCCTCCAATGGGAGCTGGAGAAGGTGATGGACAACAATTGGGAGTTCCTCAAGGACACCAACTGGGACATGGACTATGAGGTGAATGTCAACAGAGAGGAACTGGAGTTGGACAGGGATAGTTACACGCAAGAGAAGTAGAATCCTTAACAAGGCCTGGGATTGAGAGAGATGTTTTCAGTTTTACATAAATGCTCACGTTTATGTTTTTTTATATTTAGAAGCATCACAATGATTTTATAAAATTCATTACCACCCCTTAATTGGGCCTGGAACTATTTTTCATGATTCAATAATGATATGTTTTTTCATCATTCCTTTAAATGTAAGTGAAGTGTCCTAACATGTGGGGAGAGGAGGACCAGATCCCTAATCATGATGCTTTAATGTGGATGCGAGTAAACCCGTGCGGGCGAGTTAGTGCCACCATAAGTAGATAATATCTAGACATGGGAGAAGAAATTACCCAATCCATGTGTTTGGGAAGCGTGTAGCCTATTTTGGGTGGTGTCGGGGGCAGTGTGTGAATGAGAAATCCTATATTATGGGGGTGGGAGGTCCCAATCCTTAATCGAGATGCTTTAATGTGGATGCGATTAAACCTGTGCAGGCGAGTCAGTCACGCCGAAAGCGGATAATATCTCGACATGGGGGAAGGAATTCCAAGACACATATAATTAGGATAGTGGTTGGAGCATGTAATAAATTATAAAGGAATGAAATTCATGGGGTGAAACCCCTAATGGGTGAATAAAACATGTATTTAAGAATATTAAAATAATTATAATAATATTCATTTAAATGATTATAAAAAATAATAAAATGACAATAAATATTGGAAGGGGTTCCCAACCCAAGCGTGAATATCATGTGATTGGATTGAGTGAGTAATTATAAGATAATTATGAATGTCAATAATAATAATAGTATTTAATGATAATGATGGCACCCCATTGATGAAATTGAAAGACGATTTATTACTATTATATTAAATCATAATGGTAATGGAGGCCTTTAGTGTGTGATTAATTAAATTGAATGGTTTATTTTCATATGATAATAACCATGATAAACTAATTTAATGGAATTAAATTAGAACATTAATGATGGGTGTAATTAATATTAATTTTATTAATAATAACATTGAAATGATAATGGAGTAAAGGAATGGGGAGGCGCCAATTTCGGTGGAGTGGGAGAAGAAATTGTGAATAGACGAGTCATATTGGAGGGAGAAATAGTTTAAATGAAATATAGATTTAAAATTTAAAGCAATAAAATAAATATGGAAATCAATCAATGTAGAATGGGGTGATGCGCACAAAATTGGAGAGGATTTTGTTCGTGAATCTTAAAGAGATTGGAGAGAGAAATTTTCAA
The DNA here is from genome assembly GCA_963277665.1 of Viscum album. Lineage (NCBI taxonomy): Eukaryota > Viridiplantae > Streptophyta > Magnoliopsida > Santalales > Viscaceae > Viscum > Viscum album. The sequence goes on along the minus strand of OY728152.1, from coordinate 351,871,372 downwards.
TGAAATATAATAATAATAATAATATATTATTATTATTATGATTTATGGTAGTCAAAACCAAACATTTTTAGTAACTTTTTCGTGCGACCTCGGTATTATGAACCGTCAGCGGTAGCATAACCCTGAAATTATGATGGTCATTTTAAGACCAATCATAAATACCTTATTATGACTCATTTCTATGGTCAATAAAACATCAATTATTAATTGATGTTATTATTATCATTAAATGTATGGAAACCACGTGACGTGTCATGTGTTGACCAGTCAAACAACGTAACAGTTATACGGTCACGTCATGTATTATTAATACACACTACATTCCATTTTACCTTTTCATTTCCTATATAAGATATGGTCACATGTTATTCACGGACCCCTCTTCATCCTCTACACGGAAATTCCCCTGGATGACCCAGAATCCTTCCTCTTATCTTCTTCATCCAGAATCAGATCATCGATCTATCGGTGGCTACAAGATCGTGTTGAAGAGGAAAATATCGTGAAACTCATTCATTTCCATCATATTTGTCTTCCTCTTTGCAGTTTTCTACCGATGAGATTTCTTATATTTGACAGGAACGACACTCTTCGACGAACATCATCTTAATGGTATGTTCTACCTTGTTCTTATTCCTTCATCGATATCCTATTTATGTTCCTCCTTGACATGATATGACAAGTGAATCCTTAATCCTTAATGGTGTCTCTCTTGGTAGTTAGTGTGGATGTTCTGCAACATCCACGGGTGGACGTAGTCGTCGGGAGGAGTGATTGAAATCCTCATGGTTGTTGTTCTCATAGAAGGACATCAAAATCTGTTCAAGTTGGGATCTTAACATAATCTCTCTTTATTTTGTGCATCATGCGGGGTTGGTATACTCTTGTTTTTGTGATATATGGTTGGACCAATAAATAAAGATAATAAATGGTTAAAGAATGAGTATGGGGAATTTTTTTTATATTGTTGTTTTATCTCCTTCAATACTTATCCATTGATTATGTTGTGAATTGAATAGTCTTATTATGCCTACTGAAAATCACTGTCGTTTGGGGACTTTGCATGTGCAATTAAATTTTTCCATGTTTTTCTAGATTTTTTTGTGGATGAAATTTCATAGAATGTGGAAATTGGTTAATCCTGTATATTTGGCCGATTAAATGAATACCTGGTACCCTTGTATGATCACCCCAGTTAAACTAAATGAAATAATGAATTTTTTTTGGATTATGGTTTGGGATTAATTATGTGAAGGGGTGTTTCATGGGTTGTTGTGGAATGGGATAGAATCAGGGCTAAGATTGGCTTGATTTTGGGTTAGAGTGTATGATATGGTAGTGATGGGAAGCGAAGTTGCGATAATTATTATCAAAGAGATGATGATGTGTTACGAGTATTTTTTCTAATGTGTTTGTGGTTATGGTGGGTGGAATCATGGTAGAAAGGATGGGTTGTGCATATGAATAAAATTGGAAGACTTAACTAATGAATTTTGGGTCATTGAAGTTGATTAAATACGGAAAATAATTGGAATTAAGTGGTAGATACACGGAAATGGTATTGTGTTTCTTGGGTTTTCCCTAACGTTATTTTTGGTTGGTAGGGATACGTTTTATGAATGATTGATCTGGTTTGGTTGCTATTAGTTTCACGGTAGTCAACAAAACTAATAAACAAAAAAAATTGAAACATGAAATGGTTAATGGGGTTTGGGGTTATTTGTTGTTTGCATACTTTCTAGGTAGTAATGTCGAGGTATGTGCTCAGATATTTTTTGTATAATCCTTAGGATGGGAAGAGTGGTTGATATAATTATATAAATTTATACTTTTTATGTTTCTTTGTGCACCCCATCCATGTTGAGAACTACATTCCGAACACCCGTGGGATGGGGTGGGGGTGATATTCTCAAACATCTAAAGGTTGGTTGGTTACTCTTCTTCCTTGTGCTCCTTCTTCCAAGTTCTGTAGCCCATGATCCTTCAGGCATGTTACGAAATATGTTTCCCAAGAGTGTTCAGGATAAGGATGTGATATGTTCCCATGGGTCTTCAGGATGAGATGTGTTGTGGTTCCTAGGCTTCTTTAGCATGACATGTGGTTATGGCTGAGGATTGACTGCTTGAGAGATACTATGAGCATTGTATGGCCAGGTTGTGGTACTAGTTTGAGCTTCGTATGACTAGGTTGCGGTACTAGCTCAGGAAGAGGGGGTAGCCTCAGAGCATTAGGCGTGAGGGCTTGAGAAGTATTCAGTAGGAAGGTGGTGCATGGTACTCATACTTTGATAATATTACTATACTACCCTATTCAATTTCTATATTTGGTTACTGTGGATGGTAAGGTTGGGTGGATAGATTCCTTTCTAGGCATTGGTTCAATATATTATCTCACGGGGCATTATGATGTCTCCCCTCATGTTCACGAGACCTTTAGGTTTTCTACTAAGTATGCTTGTATGCTCACCCAACGTTTACTGTCAGGTTTTTTGGAGGACTTTAGGGACCTTGTGGGACCTTTCAAGATTGGAATTGGGGTTTTGCTATTTGCAGTTTTTTCTTTCTTTTTTTGGGTATTGTACTTTGTATATTTTCTTGTAGTTGTACTTTTTTTGGTATTGTATAAAAAATGCATATGGGTTTGTTTTTGGGCTTATTTTCAGTTACTTGTTCCTTTATCTTTTGGTGATTGATTCATCCTATTTCCAGATCAATAATTATAAAATTATAATGTCACCCATATTTTTGAATACTCATACACTTGGTGCTAGTCGCCACTCCGAGGCCAACTGGAGGCAGGTCTCGGGGGGTCATTATCTCTGAATATTGCCAGCATAGGAGGGGCATCTTTGGTGGGAGCCAGCTCAGTAGGGGCATCTTATATGGTAGGGGTCATGACAATTGAAATGGCGTTAGTTCATTGAATTAGATGACTCAATATTTTAAGTTCACACATTGGTGTTGTACGTTTCTATAATATATATATATATATATGTAAATTCATGTTGAAATAAAATATGTATAATTGCACACTGAGATTGGGTATTATATATTAGTGTATCAGATGGCCTCCACACTGCATTGTGTATCGAGGCATAAGGTTGTAATGCTGTTTTTTTTTCTTTTTTTTTCTTTTTTTGGTGAGAAATGTGTGAAAAAGGCGGTAGTTGCATTTGATGCAATGTAATCTGAAGAAAAATAAGTCTTCTTCTGCAAATAACGAGTAAGGGATTATAAATTTTATTTTATTTTCTTATTCAATGTTTACTTATGGGTTTTTTCTAAACTAAATCAACAAGTTTTTCAAGACAAAGATAAATTTTATTATGTTGATTAATAATAAAATTACATTGGTATAAATTTGGTATGTTGTTAATTTATTCTTGATGGAAATTGATAACTTTTTTATAAGGGATTACCTATCTTCAAATACTATTTTTGCAATTAAATATTAATTTTCTTGTATGGGAGAAATATTTAGTTACTTATTTTGAAATATTATTTTTGTATGGAGTTTTAGAAAATTTTATTTAAAATACTTTTACGTGGATATAATTACAATTGTATTAAATTTCTTCTTCAAAGCGAATTTAACTGAAAAATAATATATATGTGTAATTTGATTATATATTATATGTGGGTAAAAGATTTCATTTATTTAAATTGTATTTTACCTTTCTCATGCTATGGTTATAATTTTTTTTTAAAAAAATTATATTTGTTATAAGATTTTTATATGCATATTTATTATACAAGTTATGAATATATATATATATATGCATAAACGGAGTTTTCAAATGGGTGTATATATATTAATGGATGAATTTATTAATATCATGTTTATAATATTATTTTCAAATTATAAAAAAAATTCTAAAAAATGCTCATAACATGTCATCAATTTTTATCAACACTATGGGCATTGCAATTACATGTATACAAGGCCATTCGTTATACATACATTGACCCTCATTACATTTTTAATAAGTTCGTGTTTTAATTTAATTTTTTTAGGCTTTGTACCAAAATTAATAAATACATAGAAATCATAGAAATTGTTTAAAATGTTTTCCTTTAAATCTTTTTATGTATTGAAATTTATTAATAAGTATTGTTATGTAATGAAAATTGAATTTATTATATTAGTATAAAAGGTTATTCCAGAATGAAATAATAATTATATGTATGGTCAAGCCGATAAAAGTTTTGGACGTAACCAAACTTGCAACTGATAAAATGGAAATTATATATATATATATATATATTTATTTATTTCTGTGAATTTTAATGCATTGATGTTTTTAAAGGTAGAAAATCTAGTGAACAATACTATTATATATATATATGTAATGCAAAATTTAAACGTTTTTGAAAAACATCAGCACTTGTTCATTGTAATAATAGAAGGTTCTTAGGGAGTGAACCCATGCTTCGCTAAGTGGGTAGTCCCAAGAAAACCGTCGACGAATTAAGTTTCCTCAAAATGATGTTTTGTTTTCATCATGTTTTCAAAAAAACATACCAAGAAAATCACATGATTAACTTTAAAATGGTTTTCGTGGTATAATTATTATTAATTTTTATACCATTATTGAATAAATGTATTTCTAGTTGAACATTTGAAATGTATTATCAATGTGAAATTTTTAGAAAAGGACTTATCAAAGGTTATCAAAACACCTTACTTGGCACCTTTTGTTGTCACCCTACATTTTCAAAATTATTTTCAGAGGTCACCTAGGAATCCAGGGTTCATCGTCTTTATTTTAGCGTGCATGGAAGTGGAGATGATATTTTATTGGTTTTAATTTACTTTGTAACTATGATGTTTTTAGGAATGTATCATTTCTCCAAAACCTAGACTATCCAACGATCCACGTTTGTATAAATTGTTGTGTAATTGTTAATATATTTTCTTTAAAAAATTACACAGAATTTTCAAGCACCACGTCTGGAAGAGCAGGCTTGGGGCGTTATAGGGGCACAACGGCAGGTCATTTGTAAAAGGGTGGTAACAGTTGTAGGAATTGTTCATGGGGAACCTTTGATGGTTTTCTACGAAATGGAGGTGATGAAAATATCTATTTTTCCTTTTTCTGGCATGGTAGGAATATGGGATGGGGTGTCCTGATAGGTTATATATGTGACTGTCATTATATGGGAACATTATGGGGTGTTGAGTTACATAGAAAGTGTGGTGACAGAGGTAGAAATTTTCGATGGTGTACCGTGGAAGTTAGACTGAATATCAGTGTTGACGGTCATATCTATCTTCCCCTACCTGGACATGTAGGCTTTTTGATGGGGCACCATGGAAGGTTATCAGAGAAATGTCAGTAACTATCAAATCAATTTTATCTCTGTCTGACCTAGTTGGCATTGTCGATGGGGCGGCATGAAAAGAAATCTAAGAGAGTCTAGGGAAACCTGCGAGGGAATATGAAAATAGGCATTTCATGGTCCATCATCTATGGAATGGTAACACAAAATGTTGTGGTATAAAATTTGGTTTGAAAACATCATATAGAGCCAACATCACATATACTATCTTCTTCTTTCTGATTGACCAATGAATCTTTTTTCAACCAAAAACCAAGATCTCTGAATATTTACAAACACATAGAAATGATGAATTATAGTGAACCTCAACATCTGTGTGTGTGTGTACACCATACAAGTCCACATTACATTGTTGAATAATTTTAGTGGTGTCATTATTTTAACTATTATATCTCCTCCATATTGTCTTCAATAATTTTTTAATTTTTTGTTCCAAAGTCCTTTGACCAAATTAAGGATTATGGATCTTTTTTAAATTACATTTTAAATAAATATATTTATTATACATGGAACTATAGACAAAACAACTAGACAAGAATGTCAATGTGAGGTACAAAAAACAACCCTTGACGTCTAGATTTATTTTAACAAATTAATACAATACAAGTTAGTTAAAATTTACCATATCAATTATTATTTTTTAATTATAAACATAAATAATTATAAATCAATTATGTTTCTTAACTAAAAATAATATTTACTTATTTTGGATATATAAATTTTTTTATATGAACTATATTAATTTAATCAACTATTATATTTCTGGATAATATTAATATACAATGAATTATGTTCTTCATAATTATAGAAATGAATTTTATGTTATATAGATAGATATTTTAAATGAATTAAATATAAATATAATATGCACAATCATTTAAATTTATACATTATATTAAATTCATTTTAACTAAATCCAATACACAAAATTAGATTATAATATAATATTTTTTAATATCATAATAATATTTATTCTAAATCATAATTTATAAAATTAAAGAGTAATATAATTATATTTCACAATTTTTTAATATAGTATATCAAATTAATTTAATATTTGATGCATTTTTATTTATATATATAGTCAATTATGTTACTTTATAATATATTTAGGTTAATATATGACAATAATTTTATTTATAAAAAAAATATTATATCATGATATTAAAATATTATATCAATTAATGATTTTTTTTCATATAAATTTTTTGTTAGTGTTTTTGTAAACACCATGTTTCCAGGTTTATTGGGAAAAGTCATGATGGTCATAACCTTAAGAAAACCCAAATTCAAATACAAAAAAAAACAAATTTATAATTGAAATGTCTCTATGTGATTTTAAACTGAACCCAGATATTGTGTTGGTGGGAGGGTGTGATGTTTCCTATGATGTTGATGGGAATTTATGAGATACGTTATAACATTGTTTATTTCCTCAAAAAAATCATGAGAGTGATGGATAATACGACATCAGTTCTCCGATATGGATGATGTATCAAATCATGATGATGATAAAATATTCTACTCATAATATTAAATGAGGATCCTTTGATAGGAAGGACTTAGTCTCAGATAATATCATAGTCCTTGGCTGATATAATATGGCGTTGATGTATTTCAAGAAGGTTTGAGATGTAGTTGTAGTGTCTAGTGTGTGAATAACCATAGCGGTTTTTTCATGTTTGATGCAACATTCAAAAAATTTATAAAGATATAAACATCACAACTAAAAAAATGCCATGAAATAATGATATTCAAGATTACATAACCTAGTGAAGATATTCTTCAGGTTAAATTTATTTTTAATTTGAATCATATATTAAAAAACTTTACCTCTTCTTACGAATTCTCCCCAACATATTAATTAATAATGCATCACTTATGACATACCTAATGTATCAATCTTCTCCGTAAAATCTACAATCGTGGTTTATGAAATAAATTCTAGTTATTGAGTCATGATGGACAAAAAAAAACTATAATTCCTAAGGACCCTTATTAAAACAGACATATAAAAATATCACAGGGCACACCTACATGAATAATTTCTATAGGATGATCTATTCTAATAATCACTCATCTTGAATATTTCATTATACACAACATAATAAGTGATAAGGTTTATAGTTTTTTATGAAAATTAATATATAACTTGTAGAGGTAGAATATTCCCATCATTCCACAAAATAAATATGAAATGATAATTGTGGCGCATGAGTGGTCATTAACACATTATTTTCCCATTGAAGATAGCCTTCATTGATGATCAGAACTACATGGTCTCTATTTTTGTGATCCCATATAAATGATGATTTTTTTTTCATCATTATCAAAGTAGATTGTCTATTTCAGCGATAAATGGAAACAAGTCTATTTGATGACATCTTAATCAATGGGATACATGGACAGAATTACCGAACATGAATCAATTCATTCAGATTATTGATGTTGAGACAAAAAAATACCCCCACATTTAACTTACCAATATTCATAGTGATTTAAAAATAAAAAACACTTCTTACCTAGAGTTAAATTTTCTTTTATTTTTTCATAAATAATTATTTTAAATAGATGATCTCATTCCATGTATGGAAGACATGGAAAAACTAATTCCTTTTTCCATGTAATTTACATTGACTATTGCAAGATTATTATGAAATGTTATTGAGTCCCCCAAAAAGAATATATGTGCTCAATATTTTAAAACATGTTATTAAAATATTCAAATCCTCGTTTTACATACAAAAATTGATGGTTATTTAAATTATATAAATTAATAATTTTATTGTTGTGAATGGAATTTGTAGTGCATTAAAAGAGCAATACATCATTGTGGTTTGTATTAAAATATTTATTTGGAGCTTCTAATATTTCATTATGTTAATTAGATTAATAAAATAATGAATATCAATATTGAAATATACCTTTGATAATATATGAAAATAAGAAGTTGATAATTTTTTTCCAGAATAAATGAATATATGATGGACTAGGAAGATATAAATTCATTTTTAGCTTAATACACATTATTTATTTCATGGATTATTTATTGGAAAAATGAATTCATTTTTGTAACAAAATTTTTTTCCATAACCTCAACATCACAACAAGAAGTCTCATATTAATCTAAAAAGAATGTTTTCACGAACTAGCTCACATAAATGGTTAGAGTTTTTTATTATAATTCCTTATAGTATGAGGATTCTATTATTGGTAACCTACATAGTAATTATTAGATACATTTTCTTATATATACACTCTATTTATTTTATCATATTTACAAGAAGGTATTTCTGGATGAACACATGATTTGGGGTTTGTGTAAGAACATACTATCCTTGATTTTCACAAAAATAAATATATTAAATTTATTTTAGATATTTATCCTAGAATGTTTATAAAATATGAATAATTATTTTAATTTCATCCATGAGAGATGTTGGGATTGATGGAACATTTCACAAAAAACAACTACCTGATAATTTTGGATTATGGAACTATTTGGGGGGGGATATGTTATATTTCAATAAAATTAATTTAATGGATTCATGTATTGCCATTTTATGTCTCTTAAATGATGAAATTATCACACTTATGTCTTCTATTATGAATATAAATGAATAGTTTCCTTTGTGAAGGATTTATAAGAAATGAAATATCATGATTCATGACATGTTTCTATCATGTGTAATGGAAGGAAATTGGTTGAAGGTTACATTAAGAAAAATATCTAAAACAATCTTCTATATCAAAAATTTTTATGATCCTCACAATTGGGGGAATTTATGAATATTGGCTCAATTCCTGTTGAAATTAAATTTTATTGATGTGAGATTATATGATAATGTTATCCATGAAAAATAGTTTCAAATTGAAACTCAATTTATGTATGAATTTATATTAGCATGTTTGTTTGTTTGATAATGTCTTATGAAAATTGAATCATCCAATTACTTAATAAACGGAAATGGATTTTCTAAACTTAAAAAATAATGTCTAGTGATAACATCCCTGGGTAACAAATCCCCTGATGTTTCACGAAACGAATCTGGTCACCGCCAAAAACGGAACCAAACCCAGCCTCTGACATGACCCAAGGAGCGTTCCCGATCCCCACGGGCTGGCACAAGTTCCCGGGTATCATATCATGATGATTGGGAACGATTTACCCGATTTTGTAAACATTAAACAACAAACAAACTCAATAGAACAAATCTGGATTTTTTTTTACAAAAACCATCTTTTACGAAATTTCAGAACTGAAATACATAAGTTAAAACTATGTTTAAAGAACATTACAATGGTACATAACCAAATAAGGACGGCCCAATAACCTCCACAAGGAAATAGGCACCGCCCTCAAGCTATCTCCACGACACTGTATCCCAATGGACAACTAAAAACCTGAATCAATGGCATAAATCTTGTACCCAAACCTGTGACATAAAATAAGCAAATCTACTTACACCCAAAGGTGTAATTAGGGTGTGAGAGAAAACCCAGTAGGATACCACCACTAATAGATTCCATGTGATAAACATTTAATGTCGAAAAGCATGCAAGTTTTCAAAGACATGAGTTGCTGGTTAAAATTTCTAAAAGATGCAACATTAAATAAAAACAGTTTTCAGGTGGGAGAATTTAAAGAATAAAAACATTTAAAATAAATACCATAAGTACTGAATTTTCCAGCCTCTCATACCATATACCGACGGTAAGAAAAATGTATCCAGTGAGCACAATCAATGTGAAATAACCCCTAGGCACTAGCTAGCTGTGGGTCCCATGTACCCCGTATCTCGGTGAGAGTAACCATAAAAAATATCCATTCTCGTGCACGAGCCACTAGTAGGGAACATACCCATAACCTAGTGGTCCCCAGTCATCATCATCATAGTTTAGTTAGAGTTGTAAGCGTCAATCTTTCTAAGTGAAACTGAGGCCAAACCCCACGGATTCACTAGCATACTAGTACACGTCCACCCACCTAGATACCCGGGTTTTCCCTTTGTGCTCAAACAAGTTCAGCAATCCAAGAAGTATAGTTTTCACATGAAAATATCACTTACACCTAACAAATTAACCAAACATCCCCATATACATCATGCAAGTCAAAAATTCCACTTTTCATTCAAATGCATTTTGAAATAAAACTCACTCCAAATTTGCCTACAACACTTTTCACATTTCTTTAACACTTCCACAAATCCATTAAACAATTTTATAAAACCATTACAAGATATTAAACTCACATAACATCCCACACACATGTCACATAATACCCTTATCACCTTCACAATTCATTTTATAAATAAACTCACATGAAATATCCCACACCCGTGTTTCGCACACAAAACACAATTTAGTAAAACATTTCGACAATTTATAAAAAATTCTAAAAATGTTTAACATCTCAAATAACCACTTTACCCTTAAAAAACCCACATTAGGTTAACACACTCACCCCAACAGTACATATACACCATTTACCAACTTTTTTTAACCAAATAAAACATTTTCAATTTTTATAAAACAAACCCAAGAGGTATAACCATTGTTTGCACACTAAACCCATTTCAAAACACTCATTTAAAAGCAAAATCATACCAATACCAATACAAAACATAATTTTTCAGCCCTAAAACAATTATTAATCCACCCCCAAATGTTATAAAAATATATTAAATAATACCACAAATATACACATGAAAAACACACGTTTTCATAAATCATCTTCAAGAAGTACAACAGGTTTTTACACCTTAAACACATTAAAAAAACCCTACATTCAAGGCCAACATGACAATAATGAATTAAAAAACCAGAATTGGCATCCCCTTTCAAGACTAATAAATCCCTTTCATATGTTATAAACTAAACCCAAACATTACCCCAAGAGTCACACATGAAAAGTACCCAATTTCAAGCTATAATGCAACTAAAAAATTAAATGTTTAACCAAATCCATCAAAACTGTTTTCACAGTACATAAAACAGATTATAAACATGCTAAATTAATAATTCATGCAATCTAACTCATCCTAAAATGGCTACACATGGAATCACCTACCTTTTGAGTCGAAACCCTCAAAACTTGGTGCGAAACCTTAAGCGCACCACTGCCGCACCACAAGGAATATAAATCCACACCTAGACCACCAAAAATTGACCCAAAAGATACCAAATCAGACCTTAGGATTGAACCCTAACTTCTGGACATTTTAGAATATAATGAAAGAGGGAGGAAACCCTAAGGAGAATGAATAATTGAAGAGAGAAACACTTACTCAAAACAATCATGAATAAAACGACCCAAAATCCACCGGAATATGAATCTAAAAACATCCAACCATTCAAGGTATGTTCTAAAAAGGATTATGAGACCATTTAGGAATTTGAATGGAGAAAAACGAGTGATAATTGAAGGATTTATGAAGGAAACAAATTACCTTTATTAATCTGCCCGAAATGTGAGTGCTTCAAAAGTTTCGACCTAAACCGCGATGCAAATGAGCTGAAAAGAGGGTGGGAGGATATGGGACGCGGGTCTGGGTTCAAGGGGAGTATTTGGGGCTTTGAATCACTGAATAATCCTAAATATTGGATAAGTTATTAATTAATCAAAATTTATTTTTAAAACTGGAATGGGGCTTTCGGGCAGGCCCAATCCCTTAAATAAAAACCCATATACAACTTGTTTATGGTTTTCTAAAGGCACAAAACTAAAATGGTGGTGTTTCTATATCAGGGTAGACCATTTAGGAACATTAATGGGTGAAAAATATTAAAAATTGAAAAAGTTATAAAAGAAACAAAATGTATTTTTAAATCTGGAATTGGACTCACGGTTTGGCCCAATTCATGAAAACTCACCAATTCCACCATAAAAGCTTGACAAACCCCAAAAACAAATCATAAATGAAAATTAAATGAAATTTAACTTTAAAATAAGTCATTTATGTGACAATTCTCCCCACCATAAAAACATTCTGTCCCCGGAAAGCGACCACAAGGCCAGATACAAAAACCATGCCCAACTGATAAACTAAGATGTAATTCTTTGCCAAGCTTTGCCCCCAAGGGCCAAAACACCTCCAGTGATCAATTAAGGAATGATTAATCCCACAACCCAAACTTACACCAAATTACTGAAATGATCAATCACATTCATACATTATCCCAAAATGAAACTCCTCGAACGCTATCCGAACAAGACTCAAGCAATTCACACAAACGAACAACAACTTCGAACAAGGTTACACTTAACTAGCATTAACTAAAGCATTGGGTGCTATCCAATCCAAACATTTACTCAAGGAAGATATAATTAGTTAGATATCTCCAAATGATATTACCTAATTCCCATACTATACCAATTAAAAACATGAGTTACTTGTATGAGGAGACACAAATGGGCTCCCCACCATAAGAGACAACTTAATTTTTTTTCCCGAGACAGAATCAAGACACTAATTGGGGAAGGCCCAAACATACTCCCTAGTACAAGGGGTATACATCCATTATAAATTTAAAAAATAATATGCACTATACCCATGGTGGGTCTTCCCACCACAAGAACCAACCATCTTAACTGACCGACGTGGGCCGACACAAAAAGACCCCAAAATTAAGGAGTTGGGACAATCACACGGTTAGTCTTCACAGTTTGAGAAATTGTGTGATAACTATGTGGATCCTTATATCTGCACGGTTATTTTTTTTGTTCATTGTTAGAACTAACCATTTGAAAACTGTGTGATCAACTTTTCTATCCAAATTTCCAACCGTTCTCCAAAGACTCAATGGAAACCAAATGGGGAGGGAATAACATTGTGTGATGACATGGGTACAAAACCCTCCACCTATTTCCATAGAACGGGAACAACAGAAGAAATATGATGAAACCATAGGTTTAAACTCTTCCTATCTTTCATACTGAGGATAGGACTTTGTACAAGGGTTTAAACGACACTGGGGTTTCCCCTGACTACGCACCATCTTCTCTCCGGGACCTATGGCTGGAGCTCAAAATATTGAAGTATCTTCGGCCACACAGTTTGGCTGTTGAAACCCCTATGTGGAACTTCTTCTTTCGATGCCACAAAGAACTACACCGCATACCCTGATGGGTTCATCAAGACATAACACACTCCATAACTCACTTTACCAAAACCATACATTTCACTGAAACAAGGGATCAGAATAAGCACACACATCGCACCTTGTTCTTTGAGTGAGAAACAACAGAAGGGAAGGACATGTATAAACACCATCCTCTATGATAGAGGATATGATGTTTTTCCCAAGGGATACATACTCCCAACATAACATAGAACCTAAGAGGATAGTGTGACCTTGACCTTTATAGTCAAAAGAGCACACAACATCACAACGTGTCACCGAATATGACCCTTGTGATCGATAGAAATAATACATGGAACATGACAATATTCCAAGTCCTTAAACAACAGACAAGTCAAAAAAGTGGACAAAATATCCTATCAGGACCAAAATCTCAACATTGGTGGTTTAATAATAACTCTTGCTTCAAGGAAACTATGAAGAACCCATAGGCCCTCTTAGACACCGTCATGACACTCATCCACACTAACAACCAAATAACACTTCCACCTTCGATGAATCATGAAACTTAAGAAACCAAGGCCTCTTTCAACCTTCCACAAGAACTATCCCACTACAAGAGGGTCTAAAAATCAACTAAATGAATGGTTTTAGACTCATTCAACAATGATCTATAAAATATTCCTTATATTGATCAACTGTAGGATTTTCCAATGGAGAAACAATACGGGTTGCACTTCAGTTGTGCACTAACCCTAAATGGGGGCGTACCTTATCCAACGGGAGAACCCAAGGACCCAACCAAGATGGTCCATTGGTCAAAAAAACCATAAACCAGATCCAAACACATGATGGTAACCACCATAAAGGTTTCCCGAAACATATCTCAGAGGATACCACTAACCGGTCCTTCTACCAAGCTTATCGACCAAACATAATCCCAAAACACAATTCAAATAAGAGGGGTTATTGGACAAAAAAAAACATCCCACAAAAACAACATCTTCAAAGACCCATAATACAAACCATCCCAAAACTATTCATCAAGACATCATTTTTTTCTTTAAAACCATTTCTTTTAAAACAAGCGGTTCAGCGGTAAGAGTATTGACCAATGGTACCCCATGGGCCTCACACATGCATGTTTTTGTGCCACACCAGAAACCCTCCTCATATCCGTCCCGGCACTCATCCAGTCGTGCCATCAACCATCCATCATCCCATATAACCCCATGCATGTGGTCACTAATGGAAATACCAAAGTTTAAAACAAAAATTCTTTCCACTTTTGAAAACCAAAACGGTCAACTAACACATCCTTTTCCTCAAAACCGCTAACCACGAGATTTCAAATCCCAATTCAAATATTACTAAAATTTTTAGAAAGACACAACCATTTATAACAGAACTCACATTCATGTTATTCAAATAAATTTCATAACATCTCATCCCATAAAAAAACCCTATGATTATTTAGAAAACTCTATTGGAAACACTTTTTCACAACCAACTTCAATACAGTTTCTGCCTTCAAAAGAGGTGTAATCACACCATTTTCCATTTCAAAATAATTCTGAATATTCAGTTCTAAAATTTCATAAATCATACCATTCCATATTTATTTGAAAATCATTTCACAAAAACATTACACTTCTTAAAACCAAGTTACTTTAAAACCAAATTTCAAAGATTTCAAAACTAAAGAACACAAGACAATGCGAGAGGAAACTAGTTTTAGTGGGTGACTTGGAAATATGGTTGGAGGCCATATTCCAATCACTTAACTGTCACAGAGAGTGTTCTAGGGAATATCCCCAGCTCCACATGGCTTTCCAGACCTTGCGAGCTCATTGAGACCATTAACCCAACTCTCTTTTCATTTCCCCTAATCATCATCAAACCAAGAAAACCAAAAGACATATAGAAATCCCAACTTCCCCTAGCGACTTGAATCCTGAAATGAGGTGTGGTGATCAAGCACACTACCCATAACCAGAATTCCATGTCCCAACAATCATAACTCTATACTATCCCAACAATTTCCCAAATAACATGACTCAAATGGAGCGAACCTGCTCTGATACCATTTTGTCACGAACCGAATCTGGTCACCGCAAAATCCGGAACCAAACCCATCCTGTGACATGACCCGAGGAGCATTCCCGATCCCCATGGGCTGGCACAAGTGCCCGTGTATCATATCATGATGATTGGGAACAATTTACCTGATTTTATAAACATTAAACAACAAACAAACTCAATAGAACAAATCTGGATTTTTTTTACTAAAACCGTCTTTTATGAAATTTCAGAACTGAAATAAATAAGTTAAAACAATGTTTAAAGAACATTAAAATGGTACATAACCAAATAAGGACAGCCCAATAACCTCCACAAGGAAAGTGGCACCGCCCTCAAGCTATCTCCACGACACTGTATCCCAATGGACAACTAAAAACCTGAATCAATGGCATAAATCTTGTACCCAAACCTGTGACATAAAATAAGAAAATCTACTTACACCCAAAGGTGTAATTAGGGTGTGAGCGAAAGCCTAGTAGGATACCACCACTAATATATTCCATGTGATAAACATTTAATGGCGAAAAGCATGCAAGTTTTCAAAGACATGAGTTGCTAGTTAAATTTTTTAAAAGATGCAACATTAAATAAAAACATTTTTCAGGTGGGATAATTTAAAGAATAAAAACATTTAAAATAAATACCATAACTACTGAATTTTCCATCCTATCATACCATATATCGACGGTAAGAACAATGTATCCAGTGAGCACAATCAATGGGAAATAACCCCTAGGGACTACCTAGTTGTGGGTCCCAGGTACCCCGTATCTCGGTGAGAGTAACCATAAAAATATCCATTCTCATGCACGAGCCACTAGTAGGAAACATACCCATAACCTAGTGGTCCCCATTCATCATCATCATAGTTTAGTTAGAGTTGTAAGCGTCAATCTTGCTAAGTGAAACTGAGGCCAAACCCCACGGATTCACTAGCATACTAGTACACGTCCACCCACCTAGATACCCAGGTTTTCCCTTTGTGCTCAAACAATTCATCAATCCAAGAAGAATAGTTTTCACATGAAAATATCACTTCCACCTAACAAATTAACCAAACAGCCCCATGTACATCATGCAAGTCTAAAATTTCACTTTTCATTCAAATGCATTTTGAAATCAAACTCACTCCAAATTTTCCTACAACACTTTTCACATTTCATTAACACTTCCACAAATCCATTAAACAATTTTATAAAACCATTACAAGATATTAAACTCACATAACATCCCACACACATGTCACACAATACCCTTCTCACCTTCACAATTCATTTTATAAATAAACTCACATGAAATATCCCACACCCGTGTTTCGCACACAAAACACAATTTAGTAAAACATTTCGACAATTTATAAAAAATTCTAAAAATGTTTAACATCTCAAATAACCACTTTACCATTAAAAAACCCACATTAGGTGAACACAGTCACCCAAACATTACATATACACCATTTACCAACTTTGTTTAACCAAATAAAACATTTTCAATTTTTATAAAACAAACCCAAGAGGTATAACCATTGTTTTCACACTAAACCCATTTCAAAACCCTCATTTAAAAGCAAAATCATACCAATACCAATCCAAAACATAATTTTTCATCCCTAAAACAATTATTAAACCACCCCCAAATGTTATAAAAATATATCAAATAATACCACAAAAATACACATGAAAAACACACGTTTTCATAAATCATCTTCAAGAAGTACAATAGGTTTTTACACCTTAAACACATTAAAAAAAACCTACTTTCAAGGCCAAAATGACAATAATGAATTAAAAAACCAGAATTGGCATCACCTTTCAAGACTAATAAATCACTTTCATATGTTATAAACTAAACCCAAACATTACCCCAAGAGTCACACATGAAAAGTACCCAATTTCAAGGTATAATGCAACTAAAAAATTAAATGTTTAACCAAATCCATCAAAACTGTTTTCACAGCACATAAAACAGATTATAAACATGCTAAATTAATAATTCATGCAAGATAACACATTATAAAATGGCTACACATGGAATCACCTACCTTTTGAGTCGAAACCCTCAAACCTTGGTGCGAAACCTTAAACGCACCACCGCCGCACCACAAGGAATATAAATCCACACCTAGACCACCAAAAATTGACCCAAAAGATACCAAATCAGACCTTAGGATTTAACCCTAACTTCTAGACATTTTAGAATATAATTAAAGAGGGAGGAAACCCTAAGGAGAATGAAAAATTGAAGAGAGAAACACTTACTCAAAACAATCATGAATAAAACGACCCAAAATCCACCATAATCTGAATATAAAAACATCCAACCATTCAAGGGATGTTCGAAAAAGGATTATGAGACCATGTAGGAATTTGAATGGAGAAAAACGAGTGAGAATTGAAGGATTTATGAAGGAAACAAATTACATTTATTAATCTGCCCGAAATGTGAGTGCTTCAAAAGTTTCGACCTAAACCGCGATGCAAATGAGCTGCAAAGAGGGTGGGAGGATATGGGACGCTCGGCTGGGTTCAAGGGGAGTGTTTGGGGCTTGGAATCACCGAAAAATCCTTAATATTGGATATGTTATTAATTATACAAAATTTATTTTTAAAAATGGAATGGGGCTTTCGGGCAGGCCCAATCCCTTAAATAAAAACCCATATACATCTTGTTTATGGTTTTCTAAAGGCACAAAACTACAATGGTGGTGTTTCAATATCAGGGTAGACCATTTAGGAACTTGAATGGGTGAAAAATATTAATAATTGAAAAAGTTATAAAAGAAACAAAATTTATTTTTAAATCTGGAATTGGACTCACGATTTGGCCCAATTCATGAAAACTCACCAATTCCACCATAAAAGCTTGACAAACCCAAAAAACAAATCATAAATGAAAATTAAATGAAATGTAACTTTAAAATAAGTCATGTATGTTACATGAAGCATTCGAGTTGTTTGATGAGGGATGTGTAATGTCAAAAAAAAAATCAATGACATGACATTTATTAAAGAAAATTACTTTATAATAGTAATTAAATAATATGAATATGATAACATATTTCTTTTTTTGGTTTTGGTTTATATTCAAAACTATCACATAGTATTTGATTATTTGAAATCATCACCCTAAAAGAACCTTTTTTATCTAACACATTTAGTTTTATTTTTTTGTGTATTAAAAATTGTGTGTTGTATTACAATATTTTGATAGTGATTTTGAATAAGAAATTCATTATGATTAAGTATGGATACTATTCCCCAATGATTGTTCTATATTTTATGATGAACAAAAACACATTTTTTATGTATTTGAATGAATTTTCATTGGTTGATGAGATGTTATATATAAACATTGTAGTCTATATAAAAAATAATTGAAGAGAATTGGTGTGATCAGATATTTTGAGTTATCAGATAATTGATGTCATACCTATCACATCATGTATTCAATTAATTTCATAACATTTCCTAAATATTGCATATGAAATTTTGATAATTGTCTTCTTTTATTATTTCATTCAATGAAATTTTGTTTCATTTCTCAATTATTGACCCATAATTTTAACTAAATTATCAATTTTAAACTGAAAACAAACATTTTATGTCATACTGGTCACACCATATATCATATTTAGGTGTAAATGATCCTTATGTGTTACAAATGTCATATGGTTCATTTTACAAAAATACATATTGAATTTCAATGTGTTTCCGCATTTATTAGTATTTCAGATGCATGTTGTTATTGGAATATAATTTAAAAATGAAAATACATTTAGCCCTTTATAAATTAAAAATACTAACTATTGAATCTAAATTCATCCAATAAAAATGATATACAATTATGTAATGAAAAAATAGTATATTAGTGCATCATCCTTATAGAAGACATTATTGAAATTTTTTTTGAATGGTCATTTTTTTCTTATTATTGCACAAAATGGTTATAAAAAATTATAAATGTTTTTATTTCATCATGATATTTATAGTTTGTTGATGAAATACATAATATTTACCAAATTTCCCAATGTATTATCCCAAATAATTCCCATTATTTTTTACATTCTAAAAGAACATTTCCATATATTATATATTCTCAAACGAAATTTTACCTAATAGTGTATTAGTGGTTATTAATTATTCCATTCTATTATCTAATGATGTCATCTAATATTGGTATTTCTGTGTTCAGGATATAAATATTTAATATCTTTTAGACATAGTCATTGATGAATTTTATATCCTAATTGTTTTTCTACATTGTTCACAAATGGGAAATCCTTAATTTCATCTAATACTATATCTAAAAAATTTATCATAAGCATAAAAAGCATTTATAATCTCATAAAACATAGCATTCCAAATTAAATATTCATTTATAATCTCATGATTAGATGTTATAATTTTATAACATAACTATCCATATAGTATCAGTACATCATTGAAAAACAAATTATTGACTCATTCAGTAGTTTGTATGTAATAAAGGTATATTAACTCATTTATAAATTTACGATACTCGTGAAAAATTTTATTTCACTAAAAATAATCTTAAAGGTGAACTTTTATCACCTATTAATATATTTTACATACATTCCATGTCAAAATTATTGTAGTATCCTCACTTCTATATAGATTTCTATTCCTTTGATTTTTTTAAATGTATATTAAATTTTTTAATTGAATTGATTCATCATTCTGGAATCGAGATTCACCATACACTGGGAATTTTTTCAGTGCTTCATAGTAATTTATAAAATAATATACAATCATTTTGATGATCATGTATTATTTCATAGGTTATACATATAAAATGAATATTTTTATTAGTTCAATATGTTTGTTGAGGATGATAATTATATTTGGGGGTCATATCATTCCAATGAGAATGTTGTTCAGTAATTATATTTTCAATCCATACATTGGCAACATTTACATTATATTTCATAGATATGGTTTAAAATGATGTAAATTAAATAAAACATGTATAAATTTGTGTATTTTCAAAACACATTATCGTCTAAAACAGTTATGGATCATTATGATGTTAATATTCAATTTAATATTCTTTTCCACAATATGATATTCTCCATCATCACACCAACAACCATATCTTCAATACAATCACTCTCATTGTTCACACATCTAATCATATCTGATTATCCATAAAACAAAATGTTATACTAGTGAGTAGATATATTTAATATTAACCATTGTTTACAACCACATTTGTAAAAGTGATCTATTCCGTGATATGTCATGTGTTCTTACAGCACCAATAGAATAATATTTATCGAATAATAATATTTTAATATAAAAAAATTTATTTGAGAGGTGATGTATACATGATCTGGTGAAAATTTAATGAACCTCATCTTCATACTTATTTTTTAAATGATTATCATCCATCCATTTTTATTCATGTTAATCAAAAATGATTCTGTAAATTAAATATTTAATAAAATAAACAAATACATACACAGTAAGAACATATATACCAAAAAGGATAATAATAAGGAATTGTTTATGGGGAATAAAACTATGTTTATTTTATAATAAGGGTTAAATTAGGTTTATTATTATTGTTTTGTATTGTTTGAAGGAATTAAAAAATCTATTGTTTGATATCTATAATGTTACAAAAAATCTAATGAATTTTTTTTACATCAAAATGAAATGAGATCAAAGATGGATTATATAGCTTTTCTTGGTTGGAGTAAAGACATATGGAGTAGTGGACATTCATACATTCCTCACTTGTTACATAGAATACATGGTGTTGTTTAAATGATTCGATACATAGGAGCTGATGATGATCTTTTATAATATGTTGAAAACATTGAAAGGGACCTATCATCAAGCCTTGTGAACCTTACATTTAATGAGACACTAGAAATTTATTGGGTATAAAGAATAAATGTTTGGGTATGTCTCAATAGGTTGAAGTGATATTGATAACTAAAAAGGGTTAAATAATGACATAAAAAATAAAATTGTGAGCTGAATTATTTTAATGGGGAAAAGATTAGGAATAAATTAAAAATAATGATCCACTTATTTTTTAGATATTAGGTTGGGATGATAGTGGATGAAATCCTCAATAGGGTTATCAGGGGGAAAAATCATCTACAAGTGAAAACATAAAAATCCCATTCTATTAGGGAATGGAATTTAGGTTATTATAATCCCATAATTGGAATTCTAACTGCAACTCAACATCATTTGGACACATTAATTTTAGAGGAACAAGACATTATTTCATATGTTGAACAACTATGATCAAATTTCATTTCATTTTTATGAACAATTAATTAAAATAATAGTGTAATTTTCATAAGGGATCAAAGATAATAAATTATAAGTTATATATAATAGGGTGGGATGTCCTTATACCAAACAAGAGGCTCTTTAGAGAGACAAGATGAGGTAATAAAATGATAAATCATATTACCATAACTTTCAATAATGAATAATAAACATGAAAATTAGAGGATGAACTATTTTAATAAATACAATACCAATGGTTTGGTATAGTTGGTATATCCTCAAAACCGTTGGTATATGAAATACCAAGGGTTTGAAGACCATTGGATTTTTTATCATTAGTATAGAACAACATAAATGGATATATAAATAATTTTCAATAGTTGGTCTATACCAAAATTTTATAAAACATAGGTATATTAAAAATGATATAACAATATGAACTACTTGAAAAGCCATTGTCATTTGTAATTTGAAAAATCCATTGATGGTTTTTATCCATGAATCAATGATTTATATTTCAAAAAAATTAACCAATGTTAAATAATATTCTTTGGAATAATAAGAGGGAAAATATGTATATTAATATTTATAAGTATTTTTTTTACTCAGTGTTATGTGATTAAAAAATCACTAAAAATATGAAAACATATATAATCCTTTTGGAAAACAAATTTTATAGACCATTAAAAATGGTTTTCCAAACCATTGATATATGAATTTTAAATTTTGGGACCATTATAAAAGTTTTTACTAAAACCATTAGTATAGGTTCATAAAATATAAGCTATGTAGAGGGTTTTATCAAAATCATTTGTATAATGTCATTTTATTATTGATAAGCTAATGGATTGTAAAAATAGTTTTGTATAGTTGTGACCCATAGAAAAGTTTTTTTCAAATCCATTAATATTGTGACATATAATTATTTTCATTGATTTTTTTGTCCAAAACATTGGTATATAGTATTTTTATAGTACATATACAGAAGTCCTCTCCAAAACAGTTGGTATATATCTGTTGGTATTGGTTTAGTTTCTAGTAGTGTATAAAATAGATTGAATATTTGTAACTAATAAGACATTGTATATAGAACCCACTATGATGAATTAAAACAATTATTAATTTCAATACAGTTTGATTGAATCATAAAATTTTTCAATCCACTCTCAATGGAGAAATTCAATCCATTTCATAATGTATGGGCTTCATCCTCTAGTGGATCCCAAAAAATGGAGAGAAATATTTTTAATTGTGATAATTAAAACCAAATAATCATGTAAAACAAGGATCATTCCAATATAACCTCTTCTAAAGTTAGATTCAAACACTTTTATAATAAACACATTGGATGCTGGGGGCTCCAAAAACTGATGTGGGAACACATTCAAGGGTTATCAAGGTGATTCTCATTATGCTTCTAAATATCCTTATGAGATACATCCTTCATGATCCAAAAATATGGACGTTTTGAAATATTAGTAATTAATAGGTCATATATATTCAATCATATAAACCATGATATTATAAATAAGTAGTATAATGTTTTTTTGGCTATGAGAGAAGTCCACTTTGAGAATAGAGACACTAAACCATTCTCTATCTCAATAATCCTATACACAATTGGGTTCTATTCATTTCAGATGTTTCATGGACCGATAATGGTAGATCACTACATGAATAAGAGTTTCTTCTTCACTAATGAGGTAGGGTATAAAATTATAATATTTAGTATTTAGTTCCATTTGGAACTACATTAATAGATGTATTCCCATGAAATATTTTGAAAAGAATTTCCAAAACATTAGAAGGACCACTAGGTGCCATCAATATATCTAGAAATCTTCATTTCTGTTATCTGTATTCTATGGGCCAATGTATACTTATAATTCACCACATAACCTCACAGACATGTATTATTTTAGAAAATATTTTACTGGTCTATCTCTTTTTATCATGGAATACATTTAATAACCATATAATCTCTTTCATTGAACCATACATTCAGTTTATCAAAACACAATTCGTTATTAGCATCACTAGAATGGGGGAAAACAGTGGATTTCTCCAAATTAGAATCATACAATGATGCTTCTATCATAATGAATTTATAAACAAGCCATGGGAACCTCAATATCATGTTATTGGATCTATCTAGAGTCCTCCAAAAGTGTCCCTTTAGCTGAACACCACATGATCCCTAGAGGAATCTCAAAAAAAAATGTGTGAGTGATAAAGGCTACATTGAAAAACCATGTATGTGAGTAATATTAGGATTCAATGATATTAGTACATGAGGATCCAGGGAAATTAATTGGGTTTTATCCTTTAATTTATAATATTGAAATTTTGATCATGCTCATGCATTGATAAGCCATACCACCATGCAATTTAGGGAGGCCAAGATAATCCCAAGCCAACAAAACAACTTTTTTCCATTGTTCATACCCTACTATATCATAGAAATTTGACAGTGAATTTTATGAATCACAGAGTTAGGTATCATAAATAAATACATATTTATATGTGGAACCAATTGAGAAAAATAATTTATATGTGATTCCATCCCTAATTTATGGACCCTCTAAAAATTTCATTCTTTAATTTTTTTTGTTTCATTTTCTATGATGCTCGTGACAACCAATCATTTAGTGTGAAAAAAAATCAAATAAATGAATAGATATTTATTATTTTTAACAACCACCAGATTACCTGAGGTTTAGCCAAGATCTTATTTTTTTAAAAAGTATTCTAACCTGATGTAATGGAAATTTCTAGTATAGAATAATTATCCGATTGAATGTATGATTTATATTATGATTGTATATGAAAAGAATATATATATATATATTCTTAATGAGCTTCCCTAGATAAAAACAAATCTACCAATGTAAAGGAAGATATGGGAAATATGTGGAATTAATCTGTAAACCATTTCCCTGCGAAATGTGTTTTTATTATATTGCAGAAAAATTAAATTAGAAAAAACACAAGCCATCAAGACACAATAATAAGGAAAATATCGTCCCTCATATTTTAATCCCCAAGTATGATTTAATAATTCAGATATATTACTATTGATATTGATATTGAAGGAGAAAAAAATGTTTATGGATGTTGTATCAGTTGAATAATATTATTATAATTCCTGGTTGATTTAAATAAATATGTATGGAATTACAATTTGGAATTATTTATATCCAAAAATTATAAGGAAATAGAATCTATTAATTGTATTGGAATATATTTACTTTTTAATTTTTAATATAGTTTGGCATAGTATTTTTTTATTTATTGGACCTTATTATAATATGCTAGTGATTCTACTAGGCATGCTTATGAGAACAATCAACAATACACATATAATTGTAAATCATTTCCCAAAATGGTTTCATAAGAAATTACCTTTATAAATTACATATTAATAATTTAGTATTGAAATTTAAAATACAAAACATCTAACTATGAAATTTTTTTTCTGCACTGCTTGAAAAATTTACAAGCAGTTGCATCATATTAACTCACATAGCTTATGTTTTGAGAGGTTTCATTCATCCATGAAGTTCGAGGTAGAGTGGTGAAAGAGGTTGATTTATACAAGAGATCTTTAATGGATAAAAACATGTTCTATTAGTGTTTAATTTATATGACCAAGTACTTTTTATCATATCAATAAAAAATGTTCTAGTAAATATGATTTTTGTTGGTGTGAAATTAATAACTATTAAAAAGATAAGTTTTATCAATGATAAATTTTTCTCGGAACAAACCTATATTGATCATCACTAAAATTATAGTATAAAAAACCTATATATATCATCAGTAATATTATATCACATATATATATATAGTTTTTATGAGATGTTTTCATTTTAGAGCTAATAAAACCTATTTATAAAAAAATAAAAAATAATGTTAATGAATATAAATTAAGAATGAAATATTTCTAGAAAAATTAAAAATATTTACCTTTAATAATGAATATACAATCTTTAATGAATGGTTTTAAAAAAGAAGTGAAATTTAATTACTAATAATTAGTAGACCAAAAAAATATTAAAAATTGATTATGTTATATAAATTATATAAATTATTGAAAAAAATTTAAAATGAATTTCTTTTAATATTATGATGAATACATAGTAGAAATATTAAAAATATAAAATATTTCCAAAAAATTAAGAAGAAATTATTGATGTGTTAACATGTTAAAAAAATTGATGAAAATATTAATAAAAGCATTAAAATAAATTAAATATATATATTTTAATAATTTTAAAAATATCTCAACATATTAAATAAAAATGAATGATTATTAATCATATAAATTTAAAACAATATAATAATATTAACACACTATAAAAAATTATGTAAAATATGAATGATTAATTGAATTAATTTTAAAAACATACAAAAATGTAATGAATCCTAAAAAATAAATTAAAATTATTTAATTATACAAATTTCAAACATTTTAATTGAATATCAACATAATAAATGAAATTGAATAAAAATTAATCATATAAATAAAATATTTTTTTTATAATATTTAAACATTGTAAATAATTATGTATAAATTAATATTTGAAACATAATTAATTAAAAAAAATTAACTATTAAAAATTAATAATAAAAATTAAATGAAATAATATTAAAATTTAATAAATAAAATTTAATAAGTAAATAATAATTAAAAATATAATGTTCAAGATTAACTAAATTTATTACATACACATAAACCCCTCGATTCGAATCACGACATGTCTGTTGAAGATTTACCTGGCCTGCAGTGACTCAGGAAAGCGGTGATGTAGTCCTGATGGTGGTAGGCGTTGATGCAAACATGAAAAAAGATCGGTGACACCGAAACGATGATGTAGACACGACGCTACACCTATCCTTTCGGGCCACAATATTGGGCCACTTGTCCAAGGGTTAATGTTCTATGTAATAGATATTCCTCTACCAAGATAAAAAAGAGGATGTTGATTTCCTAAATAAATAATAAATTACATACACTTTAAAAATGAATAAAAAGGAATAAATAAATCATGTATACATATATATTAGGTTATTTAGGATACAAATAAACAAAATCATACACACACCTCACCCACCGACAAAATGGGCAGGTCCTATCCCCCAAAGGGATAACCCACCTATATTGAATAGGATTATAAACATCCTTTTTTATATTAGACCTACGACACATACATCATATTTCCATACCACCATGCCCCATAGGCCCTCACATTATCATTCTCCGCTATAGGATTTTCACTACCGATTGGGCCTCCCTTACAAACAAACGATGGAATGACATGGACCATGCCTTGTGCATCCCTTACCTGACGAAAAATCATGGTATATTGAAATGTATTTCCATCAGAAAACCACCTTATTCGTCAATAAGGTGTTTGATGATCCCAATCACCAGTCAAAAAAGGCTACCACAAAGTAATATATATTAGATTCACAGAGATATCATTGATGCATCCAAAGATCTAGCCTGAGTGCTGCAATGTCGACACTGCCATCGCGTGAAGACGTCATCATTGATATTGCGTAACCATATTTGATTTTAGGTCCACCATCAACCTAAGCCCACATAATTATTGATTAAGAGTTGACTCACATCCTACATCCATAATCCTTCTATCCCACACATTCACTACTACCCTGAAAACTACCACTTTAGATCAGTAGTGATCATAGACCAAACACCACCATCCAACTCTCTCCATATCTCAATGGAAGGCACTATAGATACTGCAAATAATGACATTCAAAGACACCATCCATCATTACTAGTCGTCGTAGTCGCCGTGAAGCACATACCCATCATTTGTGAATGTTTAAATAAACACCTAAATTTTGTTTGGGATAGCGTAATTTGGGGTTCAATTTTAGAGAAAATGGGTTGGGTTTGTTATGGTCTTATAAGAATAAATGACATGGATTTAAAACATATTAAAATACTTAAAAAATAATAAATATTAACCATATAAATTATTAACATATTAAAAATATTTAATCTTTTTAAATAAATATTTATAAATTTAATAAAATGATTTAATTTCAAAAATATTGAAAATTATTAAATATCTAATATAAAATAAATAATGAAATAAATATTTAAAATGATTATATTATAAGAAATATATTACAACAAATTTAAAAAATATATTTCCTAAGATTAATTACATGAATTGAAAAAAATAAAAAATTGAATAAAATTAATTAAATAAATATTATTAATACAGTAAATTATTAACGTCTACAATATATTGATTGTATATAGAAAATATAAAATATTATTAACATTTATAATTATTAATAAATTTTAAAATGTTATTATTTAACTTAAAATGAACATATAAAAACATATATACAAAATTATAAAAATTGAATATATTTCAAAACTAATAAATGATTATATACAAAAACTAATTAATTATTAAAAATACTTAAATTGGACAGATATAAAAATCCAATAATTAATTTTAAATAAATTACTAGACATACATGTATATAAATATATATATGCATATACATACATGTACACATACATCCAAAATATATGCATACAAATATGGGGAAACACATACACATAAACATCCACATAGACAAAGGCATATAAATATACACATACACATACATACAATTACTTACGCAAGCATGAACAGATATACATATATATATATGCATATATACATACACATACGACATAAAAAATACATATACACATACAAAAAATAATACAAATACACTAGTACATACATATATAAATGTATATGAATATGCATACAAATGCATTTTCATATACATAAATAACCATATAATTACATAATGGTTCATGTGAAAACATACACATCTATACAAATGACTATATACACACATACGACAGTATCATACACATATACACATACTCTTGCACATACACTTGAATATAAACCTGATGATATAAATACACATATACATATATGCACATATAGATAAACATAGACTTATATACTGACACATACTCATCCCTAAAAATATTAACATAAAAACACATTCACATGCTCATTAAAAAATACATACACATTTCTATACACTAATATATACATCAGTGCAGATGCGTGTAGATACAATACAAATTTATAAATATATACATGTACACATACACATACTCATACACATGAACATACAAATATGTATAACATAAAAATACAATTACATACCCATATATTCATATATTCAGACTCGCACATTCAAACTGTTGATGTACTAAAACACATACACACACCGAACACAACACAACATAAGCTTACACAAACAACACCTACATAAACAAACAGATACAGACACACAGATACAAATGCATATACATATATTATTTAATTCATTATAAATTATTTAAATATATTTTACATTATTAAATGTAATTTCTTAAATTTAAATATTTTATAAAAATATATAAGAATGTATACATATATATTTGTGTGTGTGTTAACAAATTCAATGTATCAATAAGAAACCCTAAACAAAAACTACACATAAGTTTATGACAATTATCATTGTTTGTAAAAATAATTGGGAAAGGGAACCAATTTATTTGTTATTTTTTAGCAGCAATGTTTATTACAACACCATATGAATTAGTGTAACATGAATATAAAAAAGTAATGAATTTATAATTGGTGAAATGTTGAATTTATTAGATTGACAAAGTGAAATGATAATTATAAATTTGTGTTTAATTAATAATACAATTAATTATATCCTTATAGTTTAATATAATATATGATAATTAAATAATTAGGTTTATCAATATGGGTAAAAAATAGATTAATTTCTGCAACTGGTCATTCATGTTTGATGAATTATCATCCAAAATTAGTTTTTAGGCAATCGTGTTTGGAGGGAAGAAGTGGTAAGAATGTGCCCCATTTTGTAAGATACTTTATCATTCATTTCACTATCAGAAACACATATTTATACTCCCAGAGTCGGTGTCATTAACGATCAGTTGTGGTGAATAATAGTTGGTGGTTGAAAGCATTGTTTCCAAATAGCTCCGTTATAATTGGTTGATTCTGGTGCAAGGAATTACACACATTGGGGAAGATACATTCATATCACTATTCCCCCATATTTCCAAAAAGGTTTTGTATATGGGGAATTGTGGTAGATCATCTGAGAAATTGTGGGGATTTTGGTAAGCATTATCGACGAGGTGTCTAGGATGGAATTTTATGGAAGGGAAGTGGTGGAGGGTAGTGACCGTAGTAGGATCTGTCAATGGGTCATGGTGGAATATAATTTGAGAAAGGGAGGTGAACGTTATAGGCCTTATCGATGGGGTGCCATGGATTAGTTTCTGGGATATTCTGCAGATATACTTATCCATCTTCCACATGTCTGGGCTGTTAGACATTATCGATGGGGCATTGTGACAGTTTGTCCTGCTGACTATCAGTATAGGGGATATTAATGGGGCATCATGATATTTATAATGGACATCAACTATGGTAGGCATTGACTATGGGGTGATGTGGGTGGTTGTTTGAGAAAGTGATGTGACAATTATACCAATCTTACCCATGTTTGGAATGGTAGATTTTGTTGATGGGGAACCATGGATGTTTTTACACAAAAGGGAGTTGATGTTCATATCCATCTTCCCACCATCTAGCATAGTGGGAATTGTCCATGGGGCATCGTGGCAGGTCGTATGATAGAGTCCATGGCATCCCACATGGAAGGGGGAAACATGTTGGACCTTGGTCAGTCTCTTTGGAATGGTGACACAATATAATTTAGTATAGAAAGGGTGTTTGAAAACGTCATACACAACCTTCTTCAGGGACCCTAACTTCTTTTTAATTCTCTTCCAATTCATCTTTCCTTCTTCAACCAGATCTCAAGTCCACCGTAGACACCAAAACTCAATGAATAGATCGATTATGGTAAACCTTGTCTGGTGTGTTTGTGTGTGTATATTCACCTAACGAGTCCACATACCAGCATTGAATAATTTAAATGATCTCGTTATTATCACTATTATTTTTCATCAACATTATTTTCCTTAATATATTTTTAAATTTTTGGTCCAATGTGTTTTGACCACATGAAGGCACAAGGGCATTTTTTTATTTACACTATAAATATGGAAATTTATTTGATCATAGAATAACAAAAACCCCACGTGAAAATCATGTCAATGTGTTATACACAAAAGAACCTTGGAATTAAATATTTTTCATTATAAATATAATACATTACAGTTTTTTTAAAATTTATTGTATCAATTTTGTTTTATTAAATAGAAACTTAATACATTATAAATCTCATGTGTTTCATAAATCAATGATAATATTTATTAATATTGAAAAGATTACATATTTTACCTCAATTATATTTATTAAATAAAATATAATATTTATTAAAAATGTAAATATAAAATGTATTGTGATATTCATTATAATAAAAATGTATCTTGTATTATATAAAAAAATAATTTAAATAATTTAAATGTATACATAAAATGGTCAATCATTTATATGTATATGTTATATTAAATTCATTTTTACTGAATTCAATACATATATTTGGATTATAATTAAATAAATTTTAATATTATTAAAATATTTATTCTAAATCATAATCCATATAATTAAGTCACATATATATTAATATATTGAAGTAATATTTTTTAGGAATATTGTATATAAAATGAATTGTATATTTAATCCATTTTTTTAAATACAAGGGAAAAAGTTACTTTATAATAATTTGATGATAAAATATCATATTTATTTTATTTATTAATTAATATATCATATAGAAATTTATATATTATATATCACGAAATATGTTTTTTATTCATAAATACCTTCCTTATTGTTTTCAAAAACACCATGTTTACATGTTAAATAAGAACCATCACAATGGACCTGACAAAAAAAAACACAAATTTAAAATTCAAAAACAAAACTAAATTTAAAATTGAAATGAATTTTAGTGACCTTAAACTGAATCCGGATATAGGTTTAGTGGGAGGGTGTGATTTTTAACGTAGCGAAGAGTTCCTCTAAAGAGGATCAACACCACATGGTCTCTATTTATGACTTCCATAATAAAAGATTAAAAAAACTTCCATCATCATCAAGGTATATTTTATTCTATAAAAGTATATGGAAACAATTCTATTTGAAAACATCAAGATCAATGGGATACATGGATGGAATTACAAAACAATAAACAATACATTCAAAGCATGGATGGAGAGATAATAAAATCCCAAACATTTAACATCCATATATGTTTAAATTTTTATAAATAATCAACAAGTATTGTCTAGATTAATTATTCTGATAGATAAAAGTAAATAATTCATTAAAATAACTTGATCACATTCCATGAGAGTAAAATATGGGACAAAATGTTTCATATAATCATGCTTATGTATATCTGTTGATGCCTGGTTTTTTGAATACCCTACATGAGGCACCCAAAAAACTGATATAAATGTTTAATATTTTGAAACGAGTTACAAAAATATTAGAATCATAGTTTTACATACATGAATTTAAGGGTGTTTTTCATTATATTGAATATTAATTTTCATGTTGTGATGGAAATTATAAGTGAATTAAAATATAAAGAATTATGTTTGATTTTTCTCAAAAGGTTTATTTGGATATTAGAATAATTTTTATAGTGAATTGGTGTTAAAAAATTTATGAATTTCATTATGTGAATCATAGCATTGTGAATATTTTTGAATATCAATTTGATAATTTAATGTGAAAAACAAATGATGATATGTTGGATGAGGGTGATATCTGTTTCAGCTCAGTTTAATTCCCATCATATATCTCATGGATGATTGAATGGGAAAAAGAATTCGGGTATGTATCAAAACAATTCTGCTTATCCCAGGAACCATATAAAGACATTTCTTATTAATCGTAAAGTAATGTGATCTTGAACTGGATCACATACAAGGTGAGAGTGTCTTATTATAATTTCATCATGAAGGTTGATGAAAATATTGGAATCCTGCATAATAATGATCTGAAATAGTTTCTTATATATACGATCTATTTTGGCATCAATCATACATCAATTTATATTTATCGTAACAAGAGAATAACGGTTCATGTTGAAAATTCCTATCATGGATGATTGCAAAAATGAAAATATTAAATAGATTATGGTTCATATTCCATAAAAGGATTAAAAATGTGTTTTTTTTAATATTATACAAGGGATAATATGAGATACATGGATCATTGAGAATATTTAAAAATACCTAATGATATTGGAGGAAGAACACTTTGTGGAAAATATGTTACATTTCCTTAATAATTATGTTGAGGATTTATATATTCTGAATATCTGACTCCTAGATGCTGAAATTTTCACATTTTTTACATATATTATGATGATTAATGAAATGGTTGTTTTGGGATAAATTATTATAAAAATTAATATCTAAATTTTAGATATGATTCTAACAATAGTTAAGGAGTGGAATTGTTTTAATGATTATTTGAACAAAATCACCATAAACAAGAATCTATATTAAAATTTTGTATGTTCCTCACAATGGGGTGAATTTAATAAAAATGGTTCCCTTCTTGTTATATTTTATTTATAGATTCTGGATTGTATTATAATATAATACATTGAAAATTAATGTTACTTCAAAATAGTGTGATGTGTGAATTTAGATTATCATGCCTGTATGTTTGACAACATCATAAGAAAATGGAACCCTCCTCTTCCAAAACAATGAAAAATGTCTTTTCAAATCATAAAAAAGATTTTGGGTGATAACATAGTAGGGTTTAAATCCATGAATCATTGTAGTAGTTTGATCAGGGATGGATCACCACCCAAAAAATATGTACATGGAATTAATTGATGATAATTACTATATAATATAAATTCATTCATATAAAGACGAATACACATTTCATGGATTTAATGTGGAATTTAATCAAAACCGTCCTCAAGTTTTTGAATATTTAAAATATTCACCTTTCAAAATCTTGTTTGATATAAAAATTTATTTTTTATCATTATGTTCATTATAAATTTTGGGTTATCTAAATACATTTTATTAGTGATTCAGAATACTAAATTATTGAAATTAAAATATGGAAATTATCTATAGGAGAACGAATTTATTTGACTAGGAATAATGCCACATTCGGATGGTGATTGAGGTATTTACATTGGTAGATGAGACGTTATATTTGAATGTTAATGTATCATTAAAAATAATATTGGTGAGAATTGGTCTGATCATAGATTTTGAATTATCAATTACATGTTGTATGGCCTATGTTTTTGTGTTTGCAGATCATTGAGTCAAACTAGACACACTGTGTGTAAGATCGATGTGCAATTCATTCATTCAACATGAGGAATGTATTAAGGATAATTTTCCTAATTAATCATGAAAATATCAGTGTGTTTGATAGGTTTTTATTGACTAAAAATATTATTTAACTAAAATTTCATTTCTAACCTAATATTACACACATTATGTCATACTAATCTCATCATCCCTTTTGATTTATGTCCATCCATTCCCAAAAACATCACAAATTACATATTGATAATTTTCATAAATTATTAAGAAAAGAAAATAGTGTTTTATTGGTTTTTTAGTAATTGAAAGGTTATTTTAACATGTATATCAATTTTAAATTAAAATCACACATTTTATGTCTTATTGATCACATCATGCATCATATTAAGGTGTAGATGATTCTTAAATGTCACTAATGTCATAACATACATTTTTCTAAAGTAATTCAATAATATGAATGAGTTATCTCAACATTGGTTATGTCACGTTAATTATTTAATTAATTTTTTGTTTAGATTAGAGAAAACACGTTAACTACTTTTCAATTTAAAAAACAAACTACTAGAACCAATCATGTCAAATAATAATGATATAGAATTATGATGAGAGTAAATAGTGTATGATTGTGGAATTTTTTGGAGAAATATCGAGGGTATTTGTAGCTATTTTTTTAAATTTATATACCATTGAGTTGGGTTATTACTTGAGGTGTCCTTGGGTGATGTTTTTATGAAACTATGGAAGACTCGGGTTAGGCGTGGTTTGTTCATAGTTTGGAAAAACCAGGCAGATTTGGGAGGTAGGAACGGTTGGTGAATGGTTTTACTAACAATGTGCAGTGAATGTGCCTAGGTAGTGGATGATCAGATGGATGACTCATAGTTTAGCCTAACCGTGTGTCCTCCATGGTAAAACTGTGTACGCGGGCTAGATTGTTCTTAAAAATGGTTTTAGAACCACCCGAACAACTGAAACATCTCTAATCAGACCTTGTATGGGGATTGACAATTAATAGGTGTTCCCGAATCATTATGAAGGTATTCCAAGGTGATCCAAACACCTCTCTTTGAGATCAAATGCTCTTATTGGAGATCCTCTCTCCTCTCAGTAAGTGGGTTCCATCATGATTCTTCTCTTGTTCTTTATCTTATCTTTTAAAGATATTTTCATTGTAGATCATCCATGTTATATTGGATCTAAACATATGAGTTGAGATATAGATCTAGGATTGTGGGACTAGATTTATTTTTTCATGATCTGGATCCCTTTATCTTAATTTTGGATTTAGGGTTTAGATCCGGAGTGTGATAGATGATGTGGACCCACTCAGATTTTGGGGATTTTAATTGGCCTAACATCTGCCAATAAACCAATGTAGGTGATATAAATCTAACACCAATAGTCCTGATTTATGATATGTTAATGTGAGATTATTATTTCTAGATTCCATTGAATAATGATTTCTTAAATTGGGGAATTAGGAAAGGGAAATTGCATTGAGTTTCCTTAGTAGTTAATTGATAATGGAGTCATAGAAACCATGATGTGGGTTTCCCAAATTTATATTTTAGATTTTTTATGGTTTAATATTTGGAAATTTATATATTTAATTGATTATGATAAGATAATTTATTAAGGGAAATTAATTATGGAATTCTTTTGGCTATGTGAGATAATTAATTGTGAGAATTAATTTTATGGTAGGACATTTACAAAAGATAATTAATTGAGAGAATTAATTATATTCCATATTGTTATCTATGATAATTAATTTTATGAACTAATTAGGACATGTTGGATTTGATATGGATAATTAATTCTGAAGAATTAATTATTGAACGATATTGGTATTGATTGGTTAATTTATTGATGAACTAATTAATGGGTTATGTGCTTAGTAAATTTTTTAATTAACTAATATACATTGAAATGTTTAAGGGATCATTTGATTTGTAATTAAATAATGTGGAATGTTCATGTGAATTAAATAAATATAAAATGGAACAGATATTTTTGGTTCTAAATAGGGTGTTCTAATCTGATTAGATGTTGGGACATGGACATGGTGTTCCTCCCCAATAGTTATCCAAGAATGAGATTATGGGGTTCTAAGCATGATGACATACACTAAATGAGATATAACATGAAATAAATAGATACCTAAAGTTAAGGAGATTTAGGGATCTAGGCATGATTACTGACACCGAATGATTGACGATTTAAATGTGATTTTAGGGTTTTCGGCAAGAAGAGCTTCACCGAATGAAAGATCATATTGAATGATGATTCAATTGGGGAAAATTAATTGAATTTGAGCCTACAGTGAAGAATTAAAGTTATATGACAATTGGTAAGTGTATAAATTATGCATTGTATTTTTCTCTTTATAATGTAACATCTACAATCTTTTGACTAGATTTGTTTTTGAAATCGTTGGAGGTGGCCTATTGAGTTGTACTCACAACCAATTTGGACTACCTGATTGGAACCCGAGTAGAATTGTTTGTTGAGGGACATGATAACGGAAAGGCCCTACGATATGTTTCTATAAGGGATTAAAACATGCAAGAGGGAACCTAATATGGTTCAGATCCCATCATGGAGTCTTAAAATCATTAATTTTAGTTTCATTATATACATTTTACTATAGTGACTTACCATATCCTCTCTACTAGTCAAAACCCTATAGAATATGGGGATGCGTGCATGAGGGAATATGACCAACCGAATCAGGGCACCTCTCAGTGGAACCTGGGTTAGGACTTCACATAGTGATATCAAAAGAGTTTTAATTGCTTTCGTCTTCATTATGCTCACAGTTTTGAGAAATTTATTTAGAAGACTAGGAAGATTCTATGCTTGATAATGATATCGTGCAGGGGAGTTACAAACCCATGTATGGAGTAAATTATGAGTAATCAGTGTGGGATTTATTGTGATTATATTTTGTTGTTACATTTGAATATTTTTTCACCTTGGTTGATGCCCTTGTGGTATGAAGTGATATTTGTTTTAACAGTTGATGAATTTTGAGTCGTGGACTAAAGAGGCACATTACATGAGTCTTCATGGATCATTCTAGGCACTCATGGTTATTATAACCTACATCATTCTAGAAACTAAAGAAATTTGTAAATGGGTAAGTTGTTGAACTTGAAATATTTTTCCTCGTGGTGATATTGAAATAATTATACAATGTGAGAATAAATGTGTGTCTAGTGAGAACCATTATTATTTAATTGAGTATAAAATATTAATTAATTACTGAATTAATTAATTGGAGATAGTATGATTAATTAATGGATGAATTAATTAGTGATAAAGAATGTACCCTTATTAACCAAGGCCTTGGTGTAGTGTGGTTAAAGTTAGTGATATAGACTCTATGATTATAGTGTGGCGAGAAAGAGGGGGAATGTACATGTGGAAATTTTTTGTGTTAGTTTATCCTCTTAATTAAATGTTTTAAGAATGAGTTATGGGACCTAATTATTGTGTTTGGCTTTGTAAGGATATGACTCCATTATGCATATTTTGGGAGTGACATTAACGAATCATAGTTTCATTAATGGAAAATCCCTCTTGATCTAGTTAAATGGCCCTTTATGTAAAATGTTTATATAAGATGTCAACTTCATTGTTTTTATGTTAGGAATTGTGACCATTTCTTTTATCACTGTTGAACAGCGATAACGTGAATTCTATAAATATAGGGATTTAACAAATCCAATTTACTCAGACAAAGGAAGTGATGGCCTTATCCAGTATAATTACTCTATATGAATCCCATTTATCAGAGCTCGGAAAAGAGGTGGCATCCTTCAGCTTCACTCTTGACCAATCCCAAGTTGAGCTTCATCATGTCAAGCTCGAACAGGACCATATGCAGGAAAAGTGGATGTTGATAGAGATTACCATACGAGCGATGTTATCCAAGCCCCCCAAAAGTCTGTCACTATCTCACACCTTACCCTTAGGTCTTATGTGGATTTTTTAAGTGGTTATGTAACCAATCTCTAGTACTATTCTTATGTACATTATTTTTTTTGTATACAACAATGAATATAATTTCTTGTCATTATTAATTCATTGTAAATAGTTTTTAATGTACCAATAGTGTTTTTAGTTATTTTTTAATTATGAAATAAATTTTATTAAATTAAGTAATTTTTGAAATAAATAATATTTTCTTAAAATATTATTATTATTATTAAATTAATCTTATTTTATATAAATGATCATATAATTTTTTGAATGCAATTATAATTTTTATTATTGTTTGAATGCCATTTTTGTCAAAACCCATGAATTTTCGATAAATGTTGTTTTTTATATTAAAAGAGAATATAAAAATATTTAGAAAATTATTTATATAATGTAAATGTTATTTCTGTAATCTGGACGTTGAAATTATCCAATGGTGATTTTTTCATAATTTTCTGAGACAATCAATTTTTTGGGTAAAAATTAAATACTGTTTAAATATATAATGTGTTTGATGACATCATAATGACCCAATAATGACGTACTAAAATAATATAAGGTTTATGGTCATCCAATATATGTTTTAACATTAAAATAATGTGATTTTAGGTTTTTTTTACTTACTTTTGAAAGCATCAATAACCCCTTCAAACTTATCAAAAACCTTGTGTTTTTAAATTGTTTTCCATGGGAGTGTGACTCACCTCCACATAAGAACCCCCATTATTTTAAGAAGTGAGGAATTTGGCCTTGTAAAATATTTTTTTCTCTTTTCTTTTCCAAAAACCATGGGCAAAAATAATGGGTTGGTTTGTGGTTTGAATTAGTTTAATGTAAGGGGTCCCAAACCTAAATAATAATGAATTCCTTCACCTTTCCTATATAAACCCACCCAAGATCCACATCCTCCACACTAAAATCCTTTGGAGTTCGTCCAACCACATCCCTACTCTCTATATAATCTTCCCAAGGTGCTCCAAGCTCCTAAGAAGACTCTATAAAGCCTCTCTCTAGCTTTTGGAAGCACACTTCCAAGTAAGGGTTTTTTTTCTTCCTTTCTCATTTTTGTCCAATTTTCATCATATTGTTATTAGCTTTTAATTTCAATTATAAATGCTGGGGTAT
Organism: Viscum album; assembly: GCA_963277665.1. Classification (NCBI taxonomy): domain Eukaryota; kingdom Viridiplantae; phylum Streptophyta; class Magnoliopsida; order Santalales; family Viscaceae; genus Viscum; species Viscum album. Next base: position 351,832,129 of record OY728152.1, on the reverse strand, counting down.
GGATTAGCACCACCCCAATACTTCAATATTATTTTTTGAATGATGTGATACCTCTTTCTCTCTCATTAAATGCCTCCCATGTATACCCATTTCTATGCCGAAATTCCAAAAGGAACTTCTCTCTTCTCATTAACATTCCAGCAATAATTTTGTATCACGAATCTAAATTCCATTAAAATTGTTTTTACATGTATATATATTACCCTATTACTTTCCATTTCAAGTAAATATGATGGTACACCCCATTATCTCTCATCATCCATTATTATGAATTCTTATGTCACTCAGTTACGCTGCCAAATTGCACCGATTTTCTAAGCCAATGCCATTGTGTAGTGTATACCATTCCCATTTCTCCATCAAGGGTATTCACCATTATGAACATTTATTTATTTATTATAATGTTTCATGTATGAATTCCAAATTACCTTATCTTAGAATAAATTATTATGTTTAATGAATCCATGTTTTATGATCCATGTGGCACACTTATACATGAAATGAAATGTTTAAGAAGGGTGTGCCCTTATACCGCTCAAATGCATTGGGTGAAGTATAGTATCATGATATGTCATGTGAAATGAGTGTTAAATCATTCTAATTCAAGATCAATGAGGGTTTACTCGTGCTTCATGTGCAATTTGGATTTACTTAGGCTCCATGTCCAATGGCCATTGGCTCATGCTAATTCCAGGTTAAGTGGTGTTGCCACATTTCCATGTTATGATTATAATGCTTTCTCATGCCTTTGTGTTCATGTTTCTCCTGATCTCTATGGATATTCCTAATGTCTAACATGAATTGTAATCATGATATTCCATTTTTATTCCCTTACTGGTCATTATATCTCACCCTTTTCTTATGCATGTCCTCAGGTTATCCCATGCAATGCAAAGTACGAGGGAATGTAGTGGTCATGTAAAATATGTTTTCAATAAAGATGTTGTATTTCATGTTATACGTTTTTATTAAATGATCCAATGACCCAAAGACACTAAACCTCTCTATATTATTTGTTGTATCAAGTTAGATTTTAGGTAATAAATCTTGTTTTTGTTTGTAACAAAAAGCATGGTTGTCATAGTTGGTATCAGAGGATGGAATTAGTTTTTTTGGGATTAGGATTAGAAAATCCTAGTAAAGCCTTAGGGACAAGACTAAGAATAATAAAAACATACCTATGTTTTAGTAAGTACTGAGTAAGTAGTTTATCAAACAATTACATCCCTATTTGGATACGAGCAGGTAGAGGAGGCTCTGGTACAGACGTATCCTAGTGGTTAAACTCAAAAACATCGCATTGTGCTAGACTAGAACGGGAACTAGAGCACGAAAACGGAACTTGTTGCACCCTTTATTACGTCACTCCCGAGGGATATGTTTTGATAAATCCACAAGCTTAGTATGAACCCTTATTATGGGAATTAAAAAAATTTCCCCTACGAATATATGTTAGAGGGTAGATCATGAAAAGCCTTGATTGAAGCCTACAGACTCATGAGTTATTGAAATAAAAGATTATTTATAAGTCATCAACTATTGTATTTGGATTACCCTTTAATTGTTACCCCCCTAACATTCCATTTATTCTTTCCAATGGCTGGTAATAGGAGGTCTCGGGCTAACAACTGATGTGAAGATTAGTGTGATGATTGTACTAATGAGATGCCCAATCCAATGAGAGTGGGAATCATGGACTTTGTCACGCTTCTCTCTCAGCTAACTCAGGATTTTAATAGAAAAATGGGTCAAGAGGAAGGTCCAAACCTCCCTATGAAGGAACAAGTTTCTATCCAGAGCTTCATGAGACAAATGCCTCCAAATTTTAGTGGATCATCCAATCCCACAATCTCTGAACAATGGATCAACAACATTGAAATGATACTCTCCATCCATCAATATTCTGAACAAGAGAGGGTTCTCCTGGATGTTTATTGTATGGAGTGTGAATCTGATCAATGGTGGATGTTGATAAAAATATGAAGCCTGAGGAGGAGATCGAGGTGTTGGATTGGAAGGATTTTCAGAAGATGGGTTTTGACAAATATTTTCAATGAACCCTCCGTATTAAGGTGGAATGGGACATCCTTTCCCTCAAGAAAAATGAAGAAGAATTTGTTGGAGATTACGAGGAAAATTCAAAAGGCATTCATGATATGCTTCTAGATTTGTCGTTACCCATGAATTCAATGTTGACCGCTTATTTGGTGGGTTGAAGCCTAGTCTGCGGAAAGAATTAGTGATCTGTGACTTCGAAAGCTATGAGGAAATTGTCTGATGTGCCCTCAAGGTCGAAATGGAGATCAGGGAATCACAGGGGTATCATGGGGTTAAGAATCATAATATGTACTTCAATGCTACTTGTCTGATGGATAAATCCAACGGTGCTTAGATGATTCAGCACCCCACTGGGAAAAAGTGCGGAAAAAGGCACCCTGGAAATTGCCTCAAGGCGACGAGGAAATGCTTTAGGTGTGGAAGAGAGGGGAACCTAGATGTTAACTGTCGGTAGTAAAGACCCGCGGCTGTGATTGAGGAGAGGAATGCTATGTTTGATCCTCAATGTGTTGTTCATTGCTACAACTGCAAAGAACCATGGAATTTTGCAAATCAGTGCCCTAATCCAAGGGTTTTCAGATGCAAACAACAACCTCCAAGGTAACAAGGAAGAGCTTTTGCCATCACTTATGCAGAAGTGAACCCCGACAACGATGTGCTGACTGGTATGCTAGTTATTAATTCACTAATAGAGAACATACTTTTTGATTCATGTTTTGCACATTCTTTTATATTTAGAATGTTTAGTAGAACAATCACAACACCACAACAAATCATTGATGTGATGATGACAGTGAGTACGTCAAATGGGGAAATAAATGCATCCCATGAATATAAGTCCTCCCTTGTTATAATCTGTGGATTGAATTTCCCAGTGATCCTCATCAAACTACCTCTGGTGGAATTTGATGCAATTCATGGCATGGAATGGTTGTCCTTATATAGAGCCAACACAAATTGTCGGGAGAGGGAAATCACACTCCATATAGAGAATCGACCCCCGATTAATTACAAGTGTAAGGAGGAAGATGAATCTCTTTTAGCTCTATCATCTTAATCATGGATATTACTGCCCTATGAGCAAGCGTAACTGGATCAAATGATTGAGTCTAAGGATGAAACCATCCTTGATGAAATTCCTATTGTGAGGGAATTTGCTGAAGTGTTTCCCGAGGAACTGCATGGTCTTCCTCTTAGAAGAGATGTTGAATTCTCAGTAGAACTTATACCAGGGACGCTACAAATATCCAAGACTCCATATATAATTTTTATCGTGGAGCTTGAAGAGTAGAAGAAACAACTATAAGAGAATCTTGATAAAGGGTTTATATGCCCATGTGCTTCACCATGGGGTGCACCAGTGCTCTTCATCAAGAAGAAGTATTGGTCAATGAAACTTTACATCGATTATCATAAACATAACATAATCACGATAAAGAAAATGTATCCTCTTCCACGGATCGATGAATTTTCTGATCAGATGCATGGAGGAAATATTTCTCCATGGTAGATTTGCGGTTGGGATATTATCAAGTAAGGGTGAACAAGGAAGTTGTCCCCAATATAGCTTTTAGTACAAGATACAGGCACTATGAATTCATACTAAAACCTTTCAGACTCACTAATGATCCAGCAATCATCACAGACTTGATGAAAACATTCTTTAGAGATTACCTCAACAGATTTGGGGTAGTCTTTATATATGATATTCTAATATACTCCAAAACCAAGGTGGATCCGGAGGAGCATTTAAGAACAATACAAGAGACTTTGTGCAAGGTGAAGCTCTATGAAAAGTATAGAAAGTGTCAGTTCTGGTTGAAGGATGTCTCATTATTTGGCCATATAATCACAAGCAATGGGATATCTGTGGATCCCTACAAAACAGATGAAATTGAGGGATGGGCGAGTCCAACATCGGTAACGGTTATCCGTAGATTCATAGGGTTAGTTGGATATTATCGACGATTTGTGAGAAATTTCTCACGATTTTCCAACCCTCTTACCAAGATAACTCAAAAGGTTGTAATGTTTTCATGGACGGATGAATGCGAATAAAGATTCAAGGAGTTGAAAAGGTGGCTTATCAGTGTTCTCATACTCACTTTACCCACAAGTGGGTAACCTTTTGTGTTATTCAGTGATGCTTCAAAGAATGGAATAGGCTGTGTGTTGATGCAGAATGATACAATGATATCCTATGCATAATAGAAGTTGATAATCTATGAGCGAAACCATCCAACTCATGATCTAGAGTTGGCGGCAGTTATCTTTTCCTTGAAAATCTGGCGACATTATCTCTATGGGGAGAAATTTGAGATATATACAGACCAAAAGAGTCATAAATATATATTCACATAGAAATAGATTAATATATGCAAGAGGAGATAGATAAATATCATCAAGGATTATGACTGTTCAATACATTACAACCTTGGGAAAATGAACAAGGTGTCAGATGCCCTATGTAGAAAGGACCCTACTATTCTATAAAATGATGAGAATTGATAAGGATCCAATCTTCGTAGACTTGATGAAGATGGACATGGCAATCATAATGAAGGGAGCATCATCAATATTTTCACAAATGATTGCTCAACCATCCATTTTGGAATGTTTAACGGATGCTCAAAAGTATGATGTGGGAATTCTGGAAAAAGTAGAAGGTATCGAAAAAGGGAAATCCTCGGATTTTAATGTTAATGAAGAAAGAATTGTGCTATTTGGGAAAAGACTACGTGTTCCATAATTTATGGAGCTGAAGAAGGAACATTTGGATAATGCACATAGTTCAAATTTCTCTATTCACCTAGGGAGCAGAATGATGTATCGAGATCTCCGAGAAAACATTTGGTGGGGTAATATGAAGAAGGAGATCGATGTATATACATCAACGTGTCGGGTGTTCCAGAATGTGAAGGCAGAGAGGTAGAAGTCTAAGGGGATAATGCAACCATTTCCAATACCAGAATTGAAATTGGAGAACATGACCATGGACATTGTCACTGGACCTCCAAGTACATCCAAAGGTAACAATGCAATCTTGGTTTTGGTGGATATTCTTACAAAGAATGCACACTTCACTGCTATTCTGGAGGATTTCTCATTGGATCAACTGGAACGAATATATATCAGAGAGGTGGTAAGGCTGCATGGATTACCACTATCTTTTGTGTCTGACTGAGATCCATGATTCACATCTATATTTTGGAAGTGTCTTCAACATGCTCTGGATACTGGACTAAACTTCTTTACAGACTATCATCCTCAAACTGATGTCCAATTCGAGTGGATTATAAAAACAGTAGAGGATATGATGAGAGCATACTCAATGGAAATTAAAGGAGGATGGGATCAATATAATAATCTGGTTGATTTCTCATATAATTATAATTTCCACTAGAGAATCCAAATGGCACCATATGAATCCCTTTATGGGAAAAGGTGCAGAACACCGGCGTGTTTGGATGAGGTCAGTGAACGTAAGGTTCTTTGATCGGAAATGATCGAGGAAATTGTGGAGAATGTGAAAACCATTCAGAATCATATCAAGGCATCCCAGAGTCGACAGAAGAGTTATGCAAATAATCATCGACGAGGCCTTGTGTTTAAAGATGGAGACATGGTTTATCTATGAATATCTCCATGGAAGAAGGTCATGTGTTTTGGAAATAAAGGGAAGTTAAGTCCATGGTACATCGTCCCCATTTAGATTATTGATCATAAAGGGGATATGGCCTATTCACTAGCACATCCAACTACCATGGCCAACGTACATGATTTCTTTCATGTATCCCTCTTAAGGAAGTACATATCGGACCATTCACTTGTACTCTCTTCTGAGGTGGTACATTTGGAGGATGATCATTCTTATGAGGAGCAACCATTGAATATCATAGAGCATAGAGAAAATGTTCTACGAAATAAGACAATGTCCATCGTTAAGATGTTGTGAAGAAACCACGTGTTTGAAGAAGTGACTTGGGAATCAAAGGAAATGTCGAAGGTGAGTTACCCACATGAGTTTTATTGTGGGAAAAGGAAAACTCGAGGGTGAAATTTCAAAAGGGGGAATATTGTAATGACCCAATGTTTCATGAATGAAAAATCCCTCTTGATCAAGTTAAATGTCTCTTTATATAAAATTTTTATACAAGATGTCAACTTATTTGGTTTTATGTTAAGAATTGTGATCATTGCTTTTATAGACATTTAACATTGATCTCATGATTAGTATAAATATAGGGATTTAACAAATCCATTTTACTCATAAAAGGAAGTGATGGCCTCATCCAGTAGAATTTCTCTAAACGAATTCCATTTATCGGAGCTTGGAAAAGAGGTGGCGTCCTTGGACTTCGCTCTTAACCAAGCCAATGTTGATATTCATCATGTCATGCTCAAATGGTTCCATCTTCAGGAAAAGTGGGTGTTGATAGATATTACAACACAAGTGATGTTATCTGATCCCCCCCAAGAGACGCCCACCATTGCACACCTTACAATTAGGTCTTATGCAACTGTTTTAAGGGGTTATGTAACAAATCACGACTACTATATTCATGTACATTATTTTTTATATATATAATAATGAATATAATTTCTTGTCATTATTGATACATTGTAAATAGTTTTTAAAGTAAAAATAGTGTTTTAGTAATTATTTAATTAAGGAATCTATTTTATTAAATTTAGGGATTTTTTAATTAAATAATATTTTAATAAAAAATTACTATTATTAATAATTTTATTTTATAATTTTTAAATGATCATATAATTTTATGAATGCAATGATAATTTTTATAATGGTTTGAAAGCCATTTTTGTCAAAACCCGTGAATTTTTGATAAATGAATGTTTTTATTTTAAAAGAGAAAATTATCATATTTAGAAAATTATTTTGATAAAATAAATGTTATTTCTGTAATCAGGACTTCAAAATTATCAAATAGTGAATTTTTCATAATTTTCCGAGATAGTCAAATTTTTGGGTAAAAATTAAATACCGTTTAAATATACAATGTGTTTTATGACATCATAATTACCCAATCGTGATGTAATAAAATACTATAAGAAATATTTTCCGAAAAAATATGTTCTAAAATTAAAACAATGTGATTTTAGGTGTGTTTTACTTTCATTTTAAAGAATTAATGGACACTTCAAGACTTAATGAACACCTTGTCTTTTTAAATTGTATTCCATGGGAGTGTGAATCACCTCCACATAACCAACCACATTATTTTAAAAATTTAGTACTTTGGACTTATAAAATAATTTTTTCCTATTCCCTTTTCCATAAACCATGTGAAAAAACTATGGGCTGGTTTTTGTTTGGGATTAGTTTAATGTATGGGGTCCCAAACCTAGATAATAAAGAATTCCTTCACCTTTCCTATATAAACCCACCCAAGTTCCCACTTAATCCTCACTCAAAGCCTTTGGTGTTATTTCAAACCCTTCCCTATTGTCTCTATAATCCTCCCAAGGATCCCATGCTCCCAGGAAGCCTCTCTCAAGCCTCTCTCTAGCCTTTGGAAGCACAATTCCAAGTAAGGGTTTTTTCTTCCTTTCTCATTTTTGTCCAATTTTATTAATATTGTTATGCCCTTTTAATTTAAATTATAATTGTTGGGGAATGGTTTATAACCCCCCCATAATAACCTCTTATTTTTTGAATTATCGGAGAGCCCTTTCTCTCCAATTAAATCCCCCCCATGTACACCCGTTACTATGCCGAAATTCCGAAAGGAACTTCTCTCATGTCTTTTACATTCAAGAAATATTTTTTTTATCATGAATCTGAATTCCATTAAAATAATTTGGACATGTATCTATATTACCCCCTTACATTCCATTTCATGTAAATATGATGAGACACCCCTTTATCTCTCATAAACAATTTTTATGAATTCTTATGTCACGCCGTTACGCTGCCGAAATTGCACCGATTTTCTAATCCAATGCCATTGTGTGGTGAATACCATGCCCATTTCTCGATAAAGGGTATTCGCCATTATTGACATTTACTTATGGATTATAATGATTAATGTATGAATTCCACAATCCATTATCATTGAATAAATGTCTATCTTTAATGAATCCATGTTTTATGATCCCCGTGGCACACTTTTGCGTGAAATGAAATGTTTAATAAGGGTGTGCCCTTATAGAGCTCCAATGCATTGGGTAAAGTATAGAATCATGATATGTCATTTTCGATGAGTTTTGAATCATTCTAATTCATGTGAAACAAGTTTTTACTCATTCTTCATGTGCAATGGGGATTTACTCATGCTCCATATGCAATGGGATTAGCTCATGCTAATTCCATGTTAAGTTTCGTTGCCACATTTCCATGTTATGATAATCATGCTTTATCAGGCCTTTATGTTCATGTTTCTATTGTTCTCTATTAATATGACTATTTTATAACATGTATTGTACTCCTAATGTTATTCTATATGTATTCCCTTTCTGGGCTTTATAGTTCACCCTTTTCTTATGCATGTCCTCAGGTTATCCCATGAAATGATAAGTACAACGGAATGTAGTGGTCATTTAAAAAAAGTTTTCAACAAAAATGTTGTATTTCATGTTTGATGTTTTTTTGTACTGATCCAATTCCCCAAAGAAACTAAACCATTCGATCATCTTTGTTGTATCACGTAAAGTTTTCTGTAATAAATCATGATTAAATTTTTAATAAAAAGATGGGTTGTCATAGAGACCAATGGGTATGTCCTGGAATGAACTTCCTAATAGATAGGATGAGGCAACATTGGTGAATGTTGAGGAGGAAGGGGAACAGTTCTGAGATAACATTTCCCATTTCATTCAATTCATAAAGGGATAACCATGGCTTGTTTTGAAACAGATTTATGAGTTGACAAGGGAGTTCCAGATGCTTCACCATCCAAAATTAACTAGAGAGGGTGGACATGAGGGAGATAATATATAGATTGAATCCATTGGTTCAATACAAGAAAATTTGTATAAAATGGACGAGGGGTAGGTCATGGTGGATATTTATATGCTATGGGGTTCTATAAAGCATTGTTGGTACATTCATGTATGATCTTGATATACTGAGGATATGTTGTTGAATTACTTTTTGGATAGATTCATACCGCACATCTATCTAGACACACTGAGGCTAGGGAAGGATTCCGATTTTATGCATCTAACCCATGAAATCATGGCCATAATGGAATGCTCTTGACGTTTCACTGATTTTCAAAGTTTTTCTCGAGCTTTGGCCACAGATGAGGCATCATCAAGAAATAATTTCATGTCATACGTAAGTGTGGAGTTAAGTCCTAGGTGAATATAATTAAGCATAAGAAATTATCAGAAGTTGTTTATCATGATCTCATTTTATAGGGGATCCTCAAAGAATCATCCAGTACTAGACTGGTAGTTGTTTGATTAATGAGTGGGCCTTTCGAGGAGGGATCACCATCATGAGAATCTTAGTCAAGACAATGGAAATTAAGGTGGACATACATGAGGAATAGTGGCCCTGGATCATTTTCATGTACGTTTCAAAAAGTGTGGTTGGTAGTTACATGATAGTATAAATGTTTCTCAACCACCAGTGGAGTGATTGTTTTGTTGAAAAAATAGATCACCTACTTATGTCCTGTAGGAAATAGTGGGAGGTGGGTTCTTAGGGAGTAACTACTCATAATCAAAATGTGGGAAGAGGGTCTTCTACACCATATAGGTCTCGTAGTTGAAGATCTACTAGAAGATGTTGTAAAGGTAGTGGACATGGTTCTTTATGGTATGATCACCTGTAACAATAGAGTATTTCTACGCAGGGGAGTATGAAGACAACACAAGGAAGAGGGGAAGGACAGTTACGTGCAGTGCAATATAAACATATAGAGAGCGAGGCTAGTCTATCAATAGTGAGAGGTATTATTATAGTTTCATATACTTTATCTACTGTGTTGTTTGATACTAGTGCCTCTCATTCGTTTATATATTCAATCTTGGTAAATGGATTGATCCTGGAGGAGGAGTCTGTAGGAAAGGTGATGTATTTAGAAACACAATTCGAAACATTTTCTATGGATAATTTTTATTCAAGGGATATTTTCTAGGGATCGAAGAGTATTTTTTCCATTGGGATATACATCTCGTTAATATAAAAATCTTTGACATTATTATGGTTATAGACCTTCTAGTCGCATATTGATCCCACATAGACTGTTACCGCAAGAGAGTGACATTTGTATTTCCTGAGGGTGACCCATATGTCCTTCATGGACAATGGGATATCCATGAAAGTAATTCTGGCCAATTACACAAGAATTAGGAGAGGTAGGTTTCATATTTTCGAATATTTTTTTGGAATATGGGAGTTGTATGTCCTTCCACAAGTAGTGTAACTATTTCAGGATGACTTTTCTGATGATTTTTTATTTTTTAGACATAACAGAGATGAGGAATTCCTTATTGAGATCATGGAAAGGGGTAATTCAATATCTATTACACCTTGCAGAATAGATCCAACTGAGATTCAAGAGCTCAAAATGGAATTGGATGAGTTGGAGGATAAAGGGTTTATCCGTCAAAGTACTCCACCTTGGAGATCACCTGTTTTGTTTCCAAAGAAGGCTAATGGGAGTTTATGGTTGTCTGTCGATTACAAAAAGTTGAATAAAATGAATTTGAAGAATATATATCATCATTGAAATATTTATTATTTTCTTTACTAGATGAAGGGGGATTATATGTTCTCAATGATAGATCTGAGATAAGGGTATCATCATGTCAGAGTTCAAGCATCCGATATACCAATATCTTATTTCCGTAGATTGTATGACCTTTATGAGAATATTGTAATTCCATTTTGGTTGATAATTTCTACAGCATTGTCTATATCTGTGATTAATATGATCAATCACTTATTTTTACATCACATTTCTGGGATTGATTTTGGATGACATCTGGGATTACTCTAACTCTCATGATGATCATTCCCATCATCATGACATTATCTTGGGTACATTGAGATAATGTCATCTATATTCCATGAAATTTGTGTTTCAGTACTGGATTGTCATACAATGCTTTTTAGGGAACATAATCTAAGAAGAATGTGTGATAGTGGCGCCAAAATAATGTTACCAAAGTGGTATCATAGGATCAGACTAGAATTTTTATAATATCCGAAGCTTTATTGGGTTTGAAGGATATTACAAGAGGATCATTCGGTACTTTTCCCAATTTGAAACACTAAAAACATGTTTAAAATGGATTGGATATAGCATATGTGGATAGAACCATGTGAAAATTCTCACTATTAGTTTGAAATCGGCACCAATATTTATCTTACCTAAGTCAGGTGAGGAGTACACGGTGTATTACAATTCTTATAGGATCTGATTCAGAGTTGTTTTGATTCATGGAAATAAAGTCATTGCTTATGGGTCAAGGTAGATGAGGCCACATGAACAGAATGAACCTACCCATGACCTCATGTTGGAAACAGTAGTTTATGTCCTTATGTTTTGGAGTCATTATCATGTGGATGAATTTTTTTTTACAAATCGAAAAAAATTGATGTATATCATATTAAAACTTGACATGAATCTTCACCAGCGTAGATGTGTAGAGTATTTATAGAAAAATGATTTTTAATTGAAATATACACCAAGGAATGGTAATAGTTTGGTTTATGAGTTATGTTGGAATACTCAGACTCATTTGGTACATCAGTCGTGTTCAGAGAAGAATTTGATGATATATCTGGTGGAAATGCATGTGGTAGTTCATGATAGTCAATAGAGGATGCCTCTAAATTATAGGGTAATTAAGTCTACACTGTTGATATGGATTAGGGATAGGAAGTACGATGATCCAGTGTATTTATATCTATATTAAAGCATTGATGGTTGGAAGACACCTTTGACTGGATGTTAAATTAGGATGAGATCAACTATGTGAAAAATTGGGTTGTTGTGCTGACAAGTATGTTATAGAAACACATGTGATAATTTCATTCTTCAATGTGGGTGGGAAATCATGTAGTGAAAAACTATATCATTTCCTACAATTAATCTATTTTTGGCTAGGTATAAAAAAGGATATATCATGGTTTGTTACAAGGTGACTCACCTATCAACATGTGAAGGTAGAGAATCAATGACATGAAGGCCTAATACAGGCGTAACCAATTCCAGAATGGAAATGAGATGATGTGATTATATATTTAGTTTATGGACATACAAGGACTCTTAGGAAGAATAATTCTATTTGGGTCATTTTGGATTGGATAACGTAGGTTTCCCAATTCATTCTTATCCAGTAAACCATTACAATAGAGCAGTTGGGAGAGCTATATTTTAGAGAGATAATTCATTTGCACGGGTTGACATAGACTATTGGTTAAGACATAAATTCACTATATACTTCATGATTTTGGAATTTCTTAGAAAGGAACTTGGTATGCTTGTTTAGTTGCGTACAACCTTCCACACATAGACATGTGGCAGTGGGAGTGCACCATAGAGGTGTTAGAGGACATGCTTCGAGCATGTGTACATGACTTTGGTGATTTGTGGGAGAAGAACTTTTCATCTGTTGAGTATACCTATAAATAAAGTTATTAGTATACTATACAGGTGTAGCTATACATGTAAATTTATGGTAGACCTATTTGATCTACTCAATTTTTTTTAGAAGCCTGTGTTTCAGAGTTGTTGGGAACGAGTCTCGTTCCAGAGACATCAGGGCAGGTGAAGTTGATTCAGAAATGTATGGCTCATGCTTTGAGTAGACATAAGACATATTCGGATAGAAATACATGACCATAGAGTTTTCCATGGTTGATTTTGTATTCCATTAGTTTTCACCATGATTGGGTCACCACAGGATACGAAGGTAGGGAATATTGGCACCCTGGTTTGTTCGACAGTTTGAGGTGCTGGAGGGAATCGGGCTGGTGGCGTACCAATTAAAACATACAGATTAATTCAAAAATATTCACAATATTTTCCATGTGTCACAATTATGGTAGTATCACTCTGACCATTCCCATGTGATTTATGTGTATGATTATGAACTCGAGTAAGATGCGTCATTGGAGGAGCAGCAGATATGAGTGATGGGTCAAAGTGGCAAATAGTTAAGGGGAAATATTGTGTCGTTAGATCATGTGGTATGGAATAGTGTATGTTTTCATGAGGAAACAAGGAAATGGGAAGAATTAATGAGGGATCAATGGCCCTGTCTTTTGGTCATGGAATCATAGATAAGTTTGGGAGTGCAGCTCGTTGATGAGTTGTAATAAGGTCAGGAGATTGTAATATTTTGGTTTTTTCTGGAGCAATCTCTGGTGGTTTTTGTACACATTTTTTGTTATTATTTGTGTAAAATTTATTTGTGGTATGATTTAGTGTGTGTTTGGGTGATTTTTTAAAGAAACTAGGGATGATAGGTGTTGTGCACGGTTTGCAATCGATTAGGAAAAATTGTGTGGATAGTGTATGTTGGCATGGTTGGCACATGGTTTGCCTAACCATTCACCATTATGTCATGTGGGTAGTGTAATTCCATACATTTGGAACACATTTTTTCATAACCATGCATCCTTCCATGTGAAACTAGGCACACGACGCAATTTATTCTGAAAAATTGGTTTAAAACCCACACTATTGCTCGAATCCTCTCTAATTTGACCTATGCTCGGGCTTGACAATTTCTAGCAATTACCAAATCCTTTCAATGGGAATTAAAGGTGATACTAACACCATTATAATATATAAAATTTATTCAATTGGGAAGCATGAATTTATACAAGGCATAATGTGATAATTAAATATTAAATGAAAATGTGATACCATTTTAAATTACGCATTGTATATATTGCTTCATAAAACTACCTAAACTATATTTTGACTCGAATAATTTAGACACCATTTGTGGTGGAATACAGAGTTGTAATCACACTTTATTCCTGATGACTGACCGACACATGAGTAAACATTTTTGTCGTGGGACAAGATAAGGGAAAGGACTTGGGATAAGTTTTTGTTCGTGATTGGATCTTGGGAGAGAGAACATGATGTGGTTCGGTACACATTTTGGATATGTTGTGTCATTAATTTTAGTTTTATTATGGTGACATCACACTCGAATTGGCATAGCATGATTTAACTTTTATCATATTTTTTCCTGGTTTTGACTATCATATGTGATGGTATTGTTATGCTTATTTATATGTTTCCACAATTTCTTATTGTTGTTTTATCTCGCTAGTGTTGTGTTCTGATAAAATATGATATATAATCCCCATGACCTACATACTAGACCCTCACTACTAGTCAGCACCCTTTGGAAGACGGGGAGACACAATATGGGGCAAGTAACCAACAAACTCGTGCCACCACTAAGTGGAACACAGGTCAGGATCCCACAATTAATATATGACTACATCATAATTATTATAGACAATGCGGATACTTTTTATCTATAATTATTTTTTTATTAATATATCACAAAATGGTTATATAAAAAATATTTTTGTAGTTATTTTATCATAATCATTATGAAAAATAACTATACATGTATCAGGTAAAAATTATAGGATTTGTCTAAAAAAATATAGTTATGTGATGATAAGATTTATTAATCAAGTTGTATAATTTCACCACTTCATGATGTCTCCATACATTCTGACACAATGTATGTAGGTAATTCATATAAAAAATATATTTCTTATTTTAAATAATTTTTAAATTGATTGTATTTGTATTACCGAAAAAATATAAGTAAATATTTTTTTAATAAGTATTTTATATGAAATTGTAATTATTATAAAAAATACCTCATTGAGGATACTGGTTTTCTTATGGAATAAAATATTATCCATAAATTTTCATATATAATATGATAAATAATTTTTCTTAGTGTTTTTACTTTCTCGAAAGTCATTTAAATATATTTCACATTTCTGAATGAAATTTCACCTCTTAGTGGAGATGGTGTTATTTCATTTTACAAACTCTAATCGAATAATGACATCAAAAATCATTATTTACGTGATTAGGGTACAAATCATTGATTTATTAATAACATATTCATTGATATATGTTTATTCCAAACCGAGTGTATACCATAATCACAAATAGAATAACCTTGAAATCCTCTAATATTATATCTTAAAAAAATTTATAAGCAAAAAATTCATTAATCATCACATAAGACATTTCATTTTCAATTAAATATTTATGTCAATAATATTCAAACAAAACAACAACAAATTCCAACATTAAATTAAAATTTTAAATCAATCTATCCAAATAATTATCAATATCTATAGTTATTTTTTCCCTCTTATAGGAAGATACAACATATTGTATTTTCTCAATACGATTAACCAAGGTAGAAAGTTATAATTTTAAAATATAATTATCCATATACTGTGATTTATTCTTTGAAAACCAAAAGGATCATCTCCATCAGAATATAACTAATGTTTTTGTTTTTCCAACTAATTTTCCAATTTTAGGATACTTTTGATCAATATTTTTTCATAATAGATAGTCTAATATGTGAATTCATTTCCAATATTTCTATATTTTTTCTACATACCACATTGGTTTTGTGTAGTCTCCTCACATTCCAATAGATTCCTAAACCTATAATTAATTTTAATGTTCCATAAAAGATTCAATGGAATTAATTAATCTATCTTTTATCGACATGAACCATATATTTGGAAATTTTTATGTGAATCATAGTATTTTAAAAATATAATACAATAATTTAGACATGAATGTATCTATCATTGATCATAGCAATTTAATGAAAATTTATTTTTGTGAAAAATGTTTTTCATGGAAGCTTATTATATTTTAGGATCATATCAACAAATAGAAAAATTAGTTCAACTACGCTTGAGTCAATTCATACATTTTTATCATTTACTATATATAGCTTCATTATTGTTTACATTGTAGTATATTTAGTAAAACTAGTATAAATTGGAATCATTCAACATGTTTTTAATTTTTAAAAATATTTTGGTTGATCGTGAAGTTAATCTAAAATTGAAATTTTCATTTCCTCAATATGATATTATACTTCATCACACCTATAATCAAATCTTCAATATGTACATTATCATTTTTCACACTTATAATCAATGAATATTATCTATACAACACAATTTTATCCTTATCACTAGAAATATTCAATTTTTACATATGTTAATTATAATATTTATAAAATTAATCAGTTATATAATAGATCATGTGTTCTTCCAACTACCCTAGACTAATCATCTTTGAATAATGACATTTAGAACCCATAAAACGATTTTTAGAAGAGTTATATTCCTGATATCTTCTGAATTTGATGAATCCAATCCTTATACTCTTTTATCATATTATTAGCATCCATAAATTTTTTATTCATATTAATCATATTTGATCCAATAATATTAATATTTAATAAAATTAACAACATCATAAAATGAATGAAATTATATCCCTTAATGGTTATTATTAATGAATTATTTATTCATCATAAAACTATTTTCATAAGATAATTTTATATAAATGATGTTTATTGAGATTATTTAGTAGTGTTGTAAATCATTAATAAATGGAAATGTGTGATCTCTATAATGTAATAAATAATATAATGAAAAATTCACCTATTCAAAATCGATGAGATCATGGATTGTTTCTATAGGTTTTATAGTAAGCAGTAATGAAACATGGATGATTTTATGTTCATAAATTTCGTTATATGGTACATGGTAGGCCTGGTGGGTTTTCAACGATAGGATTCATAGGAGATGAATTTCATCATTTATCAGATGATAAAAACATTTATAGGAACACAAACCTATACATGAAAACCAAACATTTATTGAGAATCTTGAAATATATTATATATAATGAATAAATTTTTTGGTATGTCTCAATGATATTAACAAATAATGTTAACTAAAAAATTTCAAAATGATGACATGAAAATCCAATAGTTTGGGAATAAATTTAGTGGGATCAAGAGAAAGAAACATTAAAAAGAAATACCCACATAATAATTGTAGATGACGATGGGATTAATGTCAGTGGAATCCTCAATGGGGTCATTAGGAGGATGCTACTACTATGAGTGAAAATTTACAAACCCCATCCTTTGAGGGAATGTAATTCAGTTAATGATAATTCCATAATATAAATTCTTACTTAACTCAACTTTCTTTGGACACATTATTTTTAGAGTAACAAGAAATTATTTTTGATGCAGAACTGGAATATTCGAATTTCATTTCATTTTGATGAATTTTTTTTTTAAAAATATACAATATTTTAATAAAGGAAAATAGATATAACATTATAGGTGATGTTAGACCAGGAGTGATGTACTCTTACAAGACAAGAAGATCTTTTGAGAGGGAAGACAAGGGAATCTAATGGGCCACCCTATTATCATCTATTTAAAAAAAGGAGAATGAACATGAAAAAAAGAGGATTATCTATTTGTTAAAAAATCCAATACCAATGGTTTATAACTTTTGGCATAGGCCATTAAACAGTATTTAAATTCTATAACAATGGATTCGAGGAACATAGACATGTCTTTCACTGGTATAGCCCTATACTAATTGTTTTAGAAAACCATTGGGATAAATGTTCTTTGCCAATAGCTTATAAAATGTATTTATATATAATATGAAATACCAATAACAATAGTTCGAAAAAAATCATTTAAATAGTTAATTAAAAATAATACTTAATGGTTTTGATCGCCACACCACATAGTTAAATTTCATACACAAAACCACTAAGATACTATTTTCTCTAGAAACATAATATTATAAATATGAATAATTATTTTTATTTTTATTTTTTTATGTATACATTGTTATTTGATAAATTAAATCATTAAAAATACGAAATCCATTACCATATTTTTGTAAAACCATTGGTAAAGACCTATTCCAATGGCGTTCAATACCGTTGATATATTTATTTTGAATTTTGGGACCTTTACAAATGGTATTGAAAAAACTATTAGAATAGACTAATTAAATGTAAGCTATAACAATGGTTCTATCCAAACTGTTGGTATAGTAATCACATATAAAAATGGATTTGGAGATTCCATTAGTATAATTTCCTTTTATTAAAGACATGCTTATGGTTTGTATGAAACCATTGGAATACCTATGTCAAATACTGACAGTTTCTTTCATAAAATTTTGTATAGGGTCATAATATGGTTTTCATACCATTGTTTTGGACAAACCTTGGGTATATGTTCATTTATGCTACATATGTCTACCTTATCTCCAAAACTAATGGTATGGGTCCATTTTCGTGTTGCTTTGAAAATGCATTGAACCTTCAAAACCAATAAAAAGAAGGATTTGAGGCCCCACTATGATGAACAAATACCATTACTAATGAAACTATAGTCTGATTCCATGTTGAAATTTTTTCATCCCCTCCCACGGGAGAACATAAATCCATCAAATAATTCATGGGAGTCATCCACTGGAGGATCGCAAAAAGAATTGATGAAAACTTTCAAGTAGTGATAATGCAACCTCGATGATCATGAACCACAATATCCAATAAAATAATAATTCTTATGATTATTTATTTTTAAAATATAATTTTAAATGAATTTTATGGTGGGGGTCCCACTTACAGAATTAATAAGTAACTAATGGGTTGTGAAGAATGATCTAATTATGCTTCCATATCTTTTTCCAAGATACAACCTTCTTGAACAAAATAGAGTTAGGTTTTGAAATCTTTTTAAAAACAATATCATATATTCTCATCTTTATAAACCATGATATGGTACAGATAATATATATTGTATTTTGGATGATGTAATAAGTCTAATTTGAGAATAGATACACAAATCTATTCACCGTATCCATAATACCATCGAAATTTGGGTTCTACACATGTCAGATGTTCCTAGCCCCTTGATGGTAGAACATTACATGTATATGAGTTTATGCTTCACTAATGAGGTAAGGTATAAAATTATTTCCATTAATATTTCATATCATATGGATCTACATTAAATTTATTATTCCCATGAAATATTTTTATAAATAAGTTCTGAACTCGTGCGAGACTGCCAGGTCCCATAGGTATATCTCAAAATCATCATTTTTTATTATTTTTAAATTATGGGAAATTTTATCCCTATATTTCACCACATAGAATACAAAATATTCATTATTCAAACACTAATTTTCTTACTATATATAATTTTTTCACGGAATAATAATAATAACAATCCAATCAATTTCATTGAACCATACATATTGTTAATTAGAACACCATCAATTACTATCATCATTATAATGGGAGAAACAATTAAATCCTACCAATCCAAAACTGTCAGGGATGTGGAAATCATACCACATTTACAATGATCAAAGGGTCCCTCCAGATCATTAATTTGGATCAGTCTCCGATCCTCCAAAATGGTCCCTTTTGATGAAGAACACAAAATCCTCATAGGCATCTCTAAAAAAACAAGGGCAGGGGATAAGGGCTACATCCCAAAAGCCCATATGGGGGTTATATTTGGATTTTGTGATCTGAGTGCATAGGGATCTAGGTTTATGAATTATGTGTAATCCTTTATTTTCAAAAAGATCATTGTTGATCACGAGAATCAATTGATAGCCCATACCAGCACAAGGTTTAGGGATACATTGATTATCAAGATCCAACTAATGAACTTTTCTTCCATCATTTAAAATCACCAAAACATGAAAACATCAGAGTGAATTTGATCAATAAAAATATCGGGTAGCTTATAGAAATACATATTATTAATTTTAATTGATTGAGATACAACCTATATATGTTCTACCTTCCCTATATTAAATATTATCTAAAAATATCATACCTATTTTTTTCTATCATCTCTATGATTCTCGAGAGAACCATAATTTTAGTACTGACCAAAAATTATAGGGATAAAAATATATTTAATATTATTATCATCAACCAAAATATTCAATGTTTAGAGAATATCATCCTTTCAACGAGAAATCTCACCTGATTTTATGGAAATTTCCAATTTGGAATAATTAGCCGATTGTGTAGATTCTTTCTCATATTTTATGAGAAGTTGGATATTAGATATGAATAACTATTGAGTGTCCCATTAGATATATAAATCTTCCATAATAGAAGATTATATGGATAATTGGTGGTGTTTTTATGAAATATGTTTTTTATCTTCCATGGAAATTATATTTGAAAAATCACAATCAATCAAGGCACAAAAGAAAGGGAGAAGTTTATCCCCTATATGGTCCCCCTGGTATGGGTATAACCTTGAGATAGTGTTCCACTAATATTGATTGTGATGGAGACTCAACAATGTTTTTGTAAGGATAATTTGATTTAAATAATAAAGTAAGAAATCCCATTTTGGAATTTTTTTATTTCTACAAATTTTAATCAAATAGAAGTTCCTAAATGTAGTTGAATGTATTTTATAATGAATTATTGATACAGTATGAAATATTTGATTTTTATTGATTAGTACATATGATACTACACAATTGATTCACCCTATCTCCCTTATGAGAACATTCAACAATACTCATGGATGAGTAAATCATTTTGCGAAAGGGTTACATACGAATTTACCTTTATAACCCATGTAAGAAAAATGGAGTAAGAAATTTAACAATCCTTAACTACTCAATAATAAAAAAATGTGTTATGTGTAATCAAGAACTAGTAAAATAAGATACTTAAGATTAACTCACATACCGTAGTTTTTGGAGGTTTGATTCTTCCAAGTAGTTTGTGGGGGTGTGGGGAAATTGGTCGAATTCTGTGAGAGAGCTTTAATGGGGAAAAGAAACAACTCCCCTTACTGTTGAATTTATTTTATCAAAAATGGTATATCAATTAATTCCTAAATATTCTGATAAATATGAATTTTATCAGTGTGAAATTAATAACCGCTAAAAAATATAGGTTTTACCAATGAAAAATATTTCACAATTAAAACTTATCATTATCAGCCCAAAAAATTAAGAGATAAATCCTATATTTATCATCAATAATATTATAGAAATTATATATATATATATGTTATATAGGACCATTTTCTTCATATATTATAAATACTATTTTAACTAAATTAAAAAAATATTTAATTAATATATATTTAAAATTATGAATTTCATAAAAATTTAAAAATAATTAACCTCAATAAAAAATTTAAAATAACAAATAAATTATTTTATAAAATGACTGAAATAGAGCAATTAAAAATGAATAGAAAAAAAATTATTAATAATGGATTTTATTTATTAATTTGATAAATAATGATAAAAAATAGAAAAAATGTATATTAATATTATGTTGCATACATTGTGAAAATATTAAATCCTATTTTTTATGTATAAAAAATAATTTGTAAGAATAATTACATTATTTTTTGTATTGAAATAATTATTTAAAATAATAAAAAATATTTTAAATAAATTAAATATAGTTATTTTTAAAAATTTAAATAATATTACATGTTAATAAAAAATTTGACTCATAATTAATATTCTAAATTTTAAACATGTTCATAATATTAAATAATAGTAAAGAATTTTGAAAAATTTGACGGATTAAATGAATTAATTTTAAACACATACAAAAATGTATAAAATCATAACAAAATAATTAAAATAAATTAATTATATAAATTGCAGACTTTATAAAGGTATTACACCTTCATAAATGAAATTGAAGAAATATTTATCATATAAATAAAAAAATTATAATAAAAACAGCATTGAAAATAATTATTTATAAATAAATATTAAAATTTTATATATTGAAATAATAATAAAATTGTTAAATATTAAAAATTAATGATTAATATTGAATAAAATCGTATTAAAAATGAATAAATAAATATTAATATGTTAAGAAATATAAGAAATTGAATCAATTGGATTTATTACATCAATTACATACATATAAAAACCAGGGTTCGAATCCTAGCATGCCCCGTGGGTGATTTATATCGCATGAAGTGACTTAGGTAGATAATGGTGTGGGCATGATGTGGGAAATTGATGATAAAGGAATGACACATTCTTGGTGTTGTCTATAAGATGATGCATGAATGATGATACACTGAGCATGTCCACCATGTTCTTAGTCCACTTGTCCCTGGGATTATGGGCTATGAAATGGACCTTCCCTACCCATATAGAAAGAGGCCTTTTCATTCATGAAAAAAGATGAAAAAACATACACATAAAAATGAATAAAAATGAATTAACATATTATACAAATATTTTATATATGTATATATATTAGTTTATGGATGATAAAAATACAACAAAACACCAACAGACCTCACCCACTAGCCAATTGTAATGTCATATCCCTCGAATTGGAATAACCCACCAAGAGATAATAGACCTATATTAAATAGTCCCAAAGACCAATTTTTTTTTTGATTTTTATCTAAGACCCTTACAACATATTCCCAGACCACCATGGCATATATGACACAACATTATAATGCACTACTATTGGATTTATCACAACGGATTGGTCCTCCCCTATAATCCAGGGATCGACATGCCTTGCCCATTCCTTGTGCTTCTATTATCTCTCCAAACATCATGGAAGGTCTTCAAAGATTATTGTCAGACCACCACCCCCAATGTCTATCAGGTGTTCACCCATCCCAATCAACGCTAAACAATTCCTACCACCATATCATCTCTCCAGGGTTCACAGACACATCCACCATGAATCTAAAGCTATCGGTAGACACTAGCAACTCCCACACTATCACCTCATGATGTCGTCTTTAGAGATGGAGCGTTTCAATCCTTGGCCTTGGTTGTATCATCAAACTATTCTCAAAGCTTCAGTGATGAAAATTTGTTGCCCCATCTATATCTTAAATTCCACCTTCCCAAGCGTTCTCTACCATCATTGAATCCAGCCACTTGATGACCAAAATGATCCATACACAGACATCGCCAGCCCACACTCACCATCTCTAAAAGGCCTGAATTTTTTAGACTCCAAGGCATGAACATCTACGACCCCATCTATCATTACCAGTCATCACGAAGAACATCCCCATATTTTGTGTTTATTTACTTAAACACCTAAATGGTTTTAGGGTTGGGGAAATTTTTGGATCAATTTCAGGAAAATTGTTCTGGTTGGGGGTGGTCTTATAAGAATCAAGTATATAGATATCAAACATATTAAAATATTAGAACATAAAAAATAAAAATGAATAAATATTAATCATATAAATTATAGGCATATTTAAAATATTAAATCTTATTAAATTATTTGTATTGTTTTTTAAAAATAATAAAATTCCAAAAATAATTATAAATATTAAATATTTCAAATAAATTAAATTAATTTTATTAAATTTAAAATTATTAAATTTAATGAAATAAATTAAAAAACCGATAAAATTTTTTAATAACATTAATTACTTGAATTTAAACCATATAAATTTGAATTATATTAAATAAATAAATAATATAATTACTAAAATGATCGAAGTTTTCACAGTATTGATTATATATAGAAAATATAATATGTTAATACCCTTTATAATATTAAATAATTGTTAAAATGTTGTTATTTTATAAAATATATAGATATTTAAACATGTATAAAAAACTGTTAAAATGGAATATATTACAAAAATATTAAATGATTATATAAAAAATGTATAATGTATTGAAAGTACTGATAATCGAGAGATAGTAAAAAAGAAATAAATAATATTAAATCAACAAATAGAAATTAATGTACACACATTCATATGAATAGACATACATGTACACATACTTACACAATATATATACATATTTACAAGTACATACTTTAGGATCGATATGATAGTGATTGTAGTGTCGAAATAATGATGTAGATTCCCAATATACTAGAGGGATGTGAATTGTATACTTGAAAATTTTCATTAGGAAAATTTTTATAAACAATATTCACAACACCTCTTATTTCTAATATGATTCTTGATTCTAGAAATGTTTTTAGGAAAATGAGATTCTGGATATGTTTTTCTGGAAATGAAACTTGTTTTACAAACATTATAGAATCCAGAACTGTCATTCCAGAAATGAATCCTAACAAAAGATTACAACAACAATGATTCGACCTTATTGACTATAGAATCCTATTATATCAGAGTACATGAATACATATGTTTAAGATATTTATACTTTCATCAACAACCAAAAATACAACAGAAAACAATCTTGAAACAATACATGAAACATGTATAGAAATCATTTTACCCAAAGAGTAGGGTATCCAACAAACTTGGATAATGGTCCCTTTATTTATATTTTCAGGAAAAATTTTCATAACTGAAACCAAGTTAGATATCAATCTGAAGATCGGTATCTATTTATCTATCCATGCAAGCCCTAGATTTGGAAGGAAATCAGAACCAATATCTTCCAAACATGGAATCCCAAGATCTGCACGATCGAAGTTCGCACGAATCAATTCTGAACAAGTTTTTCACACCTGAACAAGTTGTTCACAACATCAGCACAAAGAAATTAGAGTTGAAAGATCCTATCTCTATAGAACTCAATAATAAATTATATAATATCTAGAATCATAGAACTATATGGAGCTTGTTTAAATGAGATCCAATATATAGGTAGATCATCAACAGTATGCTCCCTCCTCCAATAGTCATATTTTTCCTTTAATTTGGGATGGACCTGTACATGTGTCACTCAAACAATGATTATTTATTAACTGAATGCACACCATCATTTTATAACTAGCACAACTATAAAAAAAATTATGGATTATCATATAAAATCATTTTTCGAAATGTAAAGAAAAATAAAAGTTCAGAGTCTAACCCAAAAACCATTCGGTGTCTATAAAAAAATCGATATTTGGATTCTAACATATATGGAATTTAGAACCAGAATTCTATAGAATTATAGAGTTTAAATTTCAAGTAATATTGGATTCTTAACGTAGAATTTTTTGTGTCTAAATTCATAGGAATTAGGAGTCTGGTCTTCAGAATGTTTGGAGTCTGAATTCATAGAATTCGGAACATGAACTGAAAAAGTTCAGTGTCTGAATTCAAAGAGCTCGAAACATGATATAAGAAAGTTCGGATTCGGAATATAGAATGCTCTATATCTATGTACTGAGAAAATTTCGTGGTCTTAGATGTGAAAGGAAATTTTATATTTATAATGAAAATGAGGGGTTATAATATGAACAATGAAAAACATGTAAAGATAAAGTTTACATGGAGAAGGAAAATTTTCCTTATCAAGGGAAATCGTAGGGAAAATGAGATTTTCCAAAAGATAGTGTGTTTTTTATTTTCAAAACATGAAGGAAAGGATAACTCATATTGAAAACTTATTGACTCAACAACCTCCCCCAAGTATTAAGTAATGGAAAATTCACAATGAAACCTTATTAACTCAAGAATATCTCTGAATTTTGGAAACCACAAACATCCTTAAGGAAAAAAAAGAAAATGAATATAAGAACTTAGAGAATTTTATGGATTTTTAAATAAAACATATATCCCTTTATTGAAGATAAATAATGAATATGACTAACTACCCCTAGTCTTTAGAAACAATATGGATATTATTCTTTATTTCTAGAATGAGTCTTTTAATTTTATTAAATACGGTAATATTATTGACTAAGAACTCACCCTTAGATGAACTCCCCCTTAGGGAAATTTCTTCTTTTTCATTGTATTCTTTTTTATCATTCCTTTCTCTTCCTTTGTAATTTTCACAAATGAATTCAAGGAATGGAAAAAAAATTGTACTTGAAATATTAGTTTTAGTCAACAAAATATTTGAAGAGAAACCAACAAATTTCATTAGGATTGGAAAAAAAATTACAAGAATATAATGCAACAAAAAATCGGATTTAAACACAATTATCTTTAGTTTTAATTGTGAATCATCTTTTTTAGTTTTTTCTTTTGCTTCATGATCTCCTTATGGCCTTCCTCTACTCATTTTGGATTCTGGCCCTAATCCTCAGTTTTCTCCTCTAAGGATTTTATTTTTTCTTCTTAAGCTGTAAGAATATCTACCTGATCCTTCAATACTTCTTCCTGCATTCCATTATTCTCTTCTATATCAATTCTAATATATCTTTCTCTCTTCTAGATTTGAGAAACTGAATATAATTTCCCTTTTCGATCATTTATTTCTTGAATTAGGGATTTATGTTCCAGTTATAACATCTCTTCAAAACTATTTTTAGATCCTTGACCTTACTATCTTTTGTGTCAATGTTATCATTGACTCATTCTTGAAATTCATCAAGGATCTGCATATCTTTAACAATAATACTTGTAAAACTTGTCCTAATTTTTCATGACCATTTGAGAGCTTTATAGTTAAAAAATGATTTGCAATCACCCTTTAGTTTTACAAACTTATCCATCACCACTGATACTGAATCTGATTTTGGATTCATGGTGTGTTGACGTATTTGACATCTCGAGTCTATGCTTGCAAAAATTGGAATTTTCCCAACAAGATTATTCAAAGAATGAACTACAAAATTGAGTCCAAGGGAGAATGATTACGAATCAGAGACATTACTTGGTGAGGGATCTTTCCCTATTTCAATCTCCTTTATATTTGATGATCCACCAACTTCTTTCTTATTCACAATAGTTTTACTAGGTGTATCAACCACCATGAGTTTTACTTTATCATCATTCTGAACATCTTCCTCTTCTTTAGGTGATTTATGTTCACAATCAGAGAGTTGAACAATTCTGTTTTCATTAACCTTTCCCTTATCATCTCGAGCCTCAACATCAACTGGATGAATAATATCTCTATTGATGCTTTCTTCATCTGAAAACTTATTTTCTTCATCATTATCCATGTCTTCATCCTTTCTATGAGTATTAGTCTTTGATGATTCATCTTGAGAGGTTCATAATGATAATATTTCAGAAGGTCTATCCTTTTCAAGATACTCATCAACATTCCATTTTAGATCTTTAGTATCTCTACTGATGGCTTCTTCTTCTTCTTCTTTTTCCACTACTTTTTCTGCAACAACATTTACTTCTTCAACCACTACATCTTTTGGTTTTTCTAGAATCACAAAATATTTTCCTATAGTATCATGTAAGGCTTCCACAATAAAGGATTGTGGAACTGTAATGATTTCGGAGGCTTTCTCAGCATCCTTAAGAAGAGATTTCACAATATCTTCTTCAGTCATCTTCTTCATTTTTTTCTTTTTTTTGCTAGCTTTTCAAGCACTTTAGCAGTGTTACACTTTAAATATTTTGCTCCAACAGGATCCAAACCATAACAAGGCTCCCCTTCATTAATTTTATACATGGATTCCCTCCATTTTTTTACTACCTCATCCAGATATTTTTTTTCTTCATAGGATTCAGTGTTGCAAATTGGGTTTCCTTAGGCTCTAGTGATTTTTCTTTCTCATTTAATCTCTTTAACTTCTTCATCCTTCCACCTTTCTTAGAGGTCTCATCAGACTCCTAAATATTCAATAATACTTCTACCTCCTCCTCTAGCAAATCATAAAATTCATTGGATTCTTTATAAATTACAACATTAATCCATCTCAAAGTTTCATCACTTGCTAGCATGACATTGAAATTTCTTGGATTAGAACTAGAAGATATTTTGAAGGACTCTATACATCGAACAATCAGATTTTAGAAAATGGATGGATTCATGATAATATGAGCCTTTATATTTCCATTCTTTATATTATAAATTGTAATCATAATAATCATAACCCTGTTAATTTTTGTTAGATTCCAAACGAAATCTAGGATATACATATCACTCTTCATCAATGTATCCTTATCCCATTTTCTCGGAATGATGAATCCATGAACAAACAATTCAATAATCTGGGAAATTTGTAGATAGGTGAACAATTTTAGGGGTCATAACATACGAAATAATGAGCCAATCCATAGCTTTCACCATAACAAAACTTCCTTGAACAACCGACAGCTTATGAGGGAAAAATTAAGCTTCTACTTCATATGGTATTATGATCAAACTAGTAGCCTAGGAATAAGATAAAGAATATATCTTCACATTTCACATAAAATAATATTCTTCTCTACCTTCTTCTATGAAAAAGCATACAGACAGATTGAACTAAACCAATAGGTCCGGATAGACCAGCTCATGAGCTCCTGGTTTCGATATGGAAACACTCTCCCATCTATTCAGCTTGATTAGCTTCGAGATTATAGAATCATACATAGCAAAGAAATATGGATGTACCAACCATTCTCAATTAACTTTCTATTTAGAAATTGACTTGATAGTTGACATTTCTTTCTGGGAAGAAACTTTGACAGACATTCGTTGTTTAGGAAACATTGAAAATTAAGATCAATCGTAAGTAATATTGTAGGGCTTCAGCGTGTGAATGCTTTGGAATCGATATTGGATAACCATAAAGGGACTTTTATATAGGCGATTGATGTGATAGTTCAACTTCCGTACTAAATCCAACAGTTCTGAAAACATGTGGTCAGATCAAACGGTTGAGATCATAGCTGGAAATGTTTTTTGATAAGATCCAATCATTTAGGGTTTTTAATAAAAGATTTGGATTTAATAAAAAGAAATTCTGAAAATTTTAGAAAGGATAAAAATACCCAAATTTAATAAAGGATTATGAAATCTTAAGAAAGAAACCAGACCTTTCTGATTTCAAGGATTATTATTCGTATTGAGGATAATTTTTCTTGAAGAACATTTGAATCCGAAAAATTATGACTACGAAATCTTTTATTATGAAAAAAAATACTATGAATTTCCACTGTGAAAATTGTAAACAAAAAAAATTCATTACGAAGAATTCTAAACTAAAAAAATATTAATTACGAATATTTTTGAACTAAAAACATCTTTATTTTGTAAAATTTTAAACTAAAAAAAATTAATAAATTTTTTTAAAAAAAAACTAAGAAACAAAGGTGTGACCCATTTGAGAAGGTGTTTAAAACTATAAAGAGATTATTTTTAATAGGATGTTAACAAAAAATATTACCTTAATTTTACCATTTCTAACATTTTTTTAATTTTGTAAAATCTATTTGATGGAAAGGATTATGTGAAAATATCAGAAAATTGATCTTGTGTTCCAATAAATTGAAGAATGGTATCCCCTTTTTGTGTGTGATCTCTAATAAAGTGATGCCTAATATCTATGAGTTTTTCATGAGAGTTATGTGCATGGTTTTTGCATAAGGAAATGGAACTAGTATTATCAAACAAAACTTTTGTTTTAGTAAAAATCAATCCATAGTTTGTGAGTGTGTGTTGCATCCAAAACACATGAGCACAACCACATCCAGCTGCTATATGTTCAGATTCATTAGTGGTAAGTGCTACAGAGTATTTCTTTTTGCATGACCAAGAAACTAATGAATCTACTATGAAATGACACTTTCTAGATGTGCTTTTCTAATAAATTCTACATCCTCTATAATAATCATCTAAAAAAATTAAAACAAAATCATTTCCAAAAGTGTAAAATATTCCTAGATCCATGGTTCTATTTAAGTAGAAAAAAATTCCTTTCACTCCCTTTAAATGAGATTCCATAAGATTGGATTGATATCTTTCACATAAGAATATTGAAAACATTAAGTCTTCAGAACTAGAATTATGAAATTTAAACATCCTCTAATACTTTTAAATGATTTTTGATCTACTTATTTCCCAACTTCATCAAGATCAAGTGAATTTGAGGTACAAATGGGAGTACATATACTCTTAGTGTTTTCATATTTATACTATTTAAGAAGATCATTAATATAATTATTTTGGGATATATAGATTCCTTCTGGTTTTTGAGAGATTTGAAAATAAATAAAAAATGTTAACTCACCAATCATACTCATTTTATAATTATATCTCATTAGATCCCCAAAGGATTTAGTTAATGATTGCTGAGTTGAACAAAATATAATGTCATCAACATAAATATGATCAATAAAAACATTTTCATTATCCTTCATTAAAAAATTGTATGATCCGCAGTTCCATTAACATAATTATTTTGAAGAAAAAATATTGTAAGTCTATCATACAAGGCTCAAGGGTCTTGCAAAAGTCCATACAAAACTTTGGTAATTTTAGAAACATGTTTAGGATGTTTTGTATCTTAAAAACATGGAGGTTGGTCAACAAAAAATTCTTATTGGACATAGAAATTAAGGAACACACTTTTAACATCCATTTCCTTAGGTCTTTCAACCATGGTCCAGATTTTATTCCTTTCGAATTCATTTATATCATCTTACATAGCTTTTATTCAATCAATATCACCTAAATATTAATCAGTGCTTTTTGGTTCTAATTGGGAATGGAATGCTAGATTTTCTATTTCATTCCTTAAATAAATTATAGTCCATAATGTTTGATTTACATCAAAATTATTCTATCACTGCGATGGTTATTTAGAAACGACTGATTTGGGTTTCATAATACCCATTCATCATCATCGGGTATGAAGTCTTCTAGGGTGAATGCTTCATAAATATTTTCATGAACATTTCCCTTATCATACTGATATTCTATCAAATATTGATAATTATTTTTAGAAAACACATCTGAATATGTTGGATGAGGTTGTTTAAAAACAAAAATATCAGTTTCATCAAATTTAAAATGCAGTGTTTCTTCAATAGTATAAGTGTTTTTATTGAAAACTCTATAAGCCTTGGAAGTTGTGGAGTAGCCTAAAGAAATTCCTTCATCAGATTTTTTTGCAAATTTGTGTAGATTATATTTAATATTCAGGATTAATACATTGAAACCAATAACCATGAAATAGGAATTCTAGGTTTTCTACCATTCCATAACATAGAAGGGGATTTTTTAAGAAAATGTCAAATAAAAACATGATTTATATTATAACAAGTAATACTCACAAAATCAACCCAAATTTATTTGGCTATGGAATATTCACTCCACATGGTTCTTGTCATCTCCTCATGATTTCTCTTTCTTATTTCAACAAAACCATTTTTTGAGGTGTTCTAGGATATGAGAAGTTATGAATAATTCCTTATCTGCTAAAAAAAGATTCAAAATCAGAATTTTGAAATTCTACTCATTGATCACTATGAATAGTTACCAAAGGAAGAATTATCTCATTTTTAACATGGTCTATTAATGTTTAAATATAAGAAAATGATTATGATTTAATTTTCTAGAAAATAAACACATGTATATCTAGTGTAATCATCAAAAAAAAAAAATACAAAATTATTGCCTCTGATACATCCAGTTTTTTTGGACCAAAAGTATCCAAATGCACTCACTGTAATGCATTAGTGGTTGAGACTTCAATGACTGATTTAAAACATGATTTATGTTCATTTCCATATTGAAAAAGATCACAGACTTTTGATGATCAAATCTATGATCTGGTAGTTCCTTAACTAGTCTCCTCATAGAGAGTTTTCATAGGTTCATATGGATATATGTCCTAACCTTCTATTCTATAACCAATAATTATATTCCATTTCTTTAAGTCAAGGTATATCGTGGATTATATGGTTTTTTATGTTTAGTGTGTAAACATTCTCTTCCCTAATGTCATAAAGAATAAACTCTTCCTTGAAATTGTGTACTAAGCACAGGTCATTCTTAAAATTCACAAGGTAACCTTCATCATATAATTTAAATATTCTTATGAGGTTGTGATTATGACCATTAACACAGAAAACTTTTTAAATTAATGTTTATCCAAGAAAAATAATGTTACATATACAAATAATTTCTTCCTTAACATTATCTATGAAAGTAACTTTTCATCCATTTGTCTTGATAATATTTTCAAAAATGTTTTTGTTACTAATAATATATCGGGAACATCCACAATCCATGTACAATGTTTTGTTTTTGGTACTTTCTTTATAGTCCTTAATATAATATAGTTAGACGTTCAGAATCCAAACTTTCATTGATTTGGAATTGTTAGACGATACAATTTTGGGTATCCACATTTTTTTAGAAAAATAAACATTATAAAACCCAAGGTATTGAACAATATTTAAAGAATTTTTTTTCATCCAATTCCCCCCACATTGACATTTAGTACTAAAAGGTGATCTGGATGGAATAAAATAGATGTTTTTGAAAATTGGTTTTCTATGAGTAAAACCTACTCCAGATGTGTTTCCATTAGGTCTGATTTGAAATTACATATTTCCAAAAACAAATTTTCATTAAGTAATGTTGGCAAGAAGTTTCTTAATGGAAAATATTACAGATTTTAGTCTGATGACTAAATTCCTAACATCTTGAAATATTTCCTTAGAGTTAGATTTTTCATGAAAAATAATTATTTTTGTAATAGCATTCTAAAGATCTTTAGAATGTTTTTCCTTTTCAGAATTTAATTACTTATTATCTTTAGAATTTTTTAGAAGCTCATCCTTATCTTTAAGATCTATAGTGTGGTCTAAAATCAATTTTGTAATAATTTCTTCTATATAATTTTCCTTGTCTAGTCTCATAGAGATTTTATAATTTTTGGATTCTAACAACATGGAAAATATACATACATATTCATACAAATGTCATTCTCATTTTTTGAAGATGAAGTGTCCTCATTAGAAGTAATATCTTTAGAATATTATTTCTTTTCAATAGATAAATTTGTTAAAGCCTCATCAAAGCATACATTGTCTATAAGACATGTATTTGGAAAAGATGTCGTAGTAATGAATCCAACATTTTTCTGTGATGATGATTCATATTCCGATGATTCACTTCCAGAAGAGTCTCGAGAACTATCAATCCTTTTGTTGTTTGCTTTAAGTCTTTTCTTGTTCTTGGATGGGTTGAACTTCTTCTTTTTTGTCTTTGAATTCCATTACTCCTTATCATTCTTTTTCAAAAGAGGGAAATAGGGTCTGATATTACCAGATCATCTACATTCATAGAAATTAACATCCTCTTCTTTATTTTCATTATAGTCACTCTTCATAAACATATTTTGATTGTTCTTCTAAGATACTATCTTGTTCATTCTATGAGAAATATTTTCTAAATCATTCCCAACTTTTTTTATATCACTATATTCTGAATGAATAGAAACAATCTTGGACTTTGATCTAGTAATTATTTCTGGAGTTTAGGCTTTCATATGTTATGATGTATTTTTAAAAGAAACTCCTCCATTACCATTATTCTTCTTAACATTATCATCATCTCCCTTAATTCTAGTCTCATGCTTAAAAGAGTTCCAAAAAACTCATCTATGGAAATATGGGTGACTTTTCTGTTCTAATCAATTGCTATCATCTTGGACTCCCATTCATTAGGAATGATATCTATGATATTATCTACCATTTTCTCATCATCAAGACCTTTTTCTCCCACAGACTATAAGCTATTCAAAATTTTTATGAACCTTTAGTGGAATTTTCATATGGGTTCCCCAAAAGGAAAGTAAAATCGATGATATTCATCTCTTAACATAGCTCTTCTTGTCTCTATAAATTTAGAAGTTAAAAAATGTGTGACATCCAATTTCTTCCAGATAATATTTTCAGCTTCACATGAGGATAATTTAATAGATGTTCCTAGTCATTGAACATAGAAATGAATTTCTACATCTAATATTATCATGATTTTCTATTTTCACCTGATTAGTAAAAGTTCACAATTCATTGTCAATAATATTAGAGTCTCCTATCATCATCAGGTATTTATCAACTACAATCTTAATAAGAATAGTCTTCATCATGTCTCTCTAGTACTCATAATCTTTTCCATTAAAAATAGGAGGTCGGGAAGGATTTAGATTTCCGATAGAATCACCATTTATTACTTCTATATGAAATAAAATCATTCCACACAATCTTTACAGTAATAAAAGTTTTTAAACTAGGATAAAAATATAATAAGTAATGAAAAATAATGAACTATTTAAATCTCGATCAAGAAAACTTATATGTGAATATAAGTATTTCAGAGGCCAACCACTGATACCAATTTTAGGATCGATATGATACTGATTTTAGTATCTAAATAATGATGTATATTATCAATATATAAGAGGGTGGGTGAATTGTATAATTTAAAATTCATTAAGGAAATTGTTTATGAAAAAACATTACAATGCCTCTTAGTACTATTAACTTCCTTGATTCTAGAAAAGTAGTTCCGAAAATGATATTCTAGAAATGTTTTTCAATAAATGAATCTAGTTCTACAAAAAAAATTGATTCTAAAAATGAGATTCCGGAAATTAAACATAAGAAAAGATTACAACAACAATGATTCTACCTTAATGCGTATAGAATCATATTTAATTAGAGTACAAGTATAAATAAGTATATGATAGTTATACTTTCCTCAACAACCAAAGATACAGTAAAAAAACAATCAAAAACAAAAAAAATTATGACAAAATAAAAATTTACTGTATAAGTGGAAACCCTCACGAATGACCCAACCTAAAAAAACATTAATTTCAAACACAAAACAAAATTTTAATTTGAAAATACTTTTTGTGATTTTAATATGATCCCAGATATTGTGTTGGTGGGAGTGTGTGATGTATACTATGATGTAGATGGGATTTTGATATTTGTGATAGCATTGCTTATTTTACCATAAAATTATGGTGAGTGAGGTATGATACCACATTGGTACTCAGATATGGATTATGTATCAAATTGTGAACAAGATACCATATTCTACACCATTTTTTCCTTTTGGGGAGTTTTTGTTAGGAAGGTCCTTGGATTATAGAAAATCAAATTCATTAGATGATATTGTTTGGTGATAATGTTGATTATGAACGTGTTATATTTAACAAAAGCATCGGGTGGGAGAATAACAATAATGGTTTTGTCTGATATAATGCATCATTCAAAAATTGAACAAGACCTAAAGGTCGTAACTAAAAAAATAATGAAATATTTATATTTAAATGTCCAAAACCTATAGAGAATATTCTTCAGGTTAAATTTATTATTAGTTTAAATCATATCATAAGAAATGTTACCTCATCTTAAAAACCATCCTAAACATATTAATTAATATCCCATCACTCATAAGACATCCAATGTATTGATCTTTATAGTAAACATTATCATCATGGTATATACAATTCATTACAATGAATGATCCTTGATGGATATTAATAACAATTTTAATTCATAAGTATCATTACACACATCAAATGATACCAATATCCAATTAACAATAAGAATTAAAAAATAATATTGGTTGGTTTATTCTAATAATCTCACATCTTGAATAATTTATTTTACACCACTCTGTAGTTTAGAGTGTTGATAAATTTTTAGTAGAATGAAAATTTAAAAAGTAGTTCTAGATGTTTCCATTCAATTCTAAAAATAAATAATAAAATATAATTGTGGTGGGGGAGTTGTCAATATCATGTTATTTTCCATTTTATGAGTGCCTCCAATGATGATCATCTCTAAATGGCCTTTATTTATGTCTTACCTCATAAATTAATTCAAATTTTCCCATCATCATAAAAGTATGTTATCTTCTACATAAATCAAGGGAATCTAGTCTATTTTGTAAAATCTGGATCAAAGGGATACTTGTGTGGAATTACAGATCTTTACTCACTGCATTCAAATCATGTTAGTGGAGACAAAATATTCAAAAAAAAATTAACTTCCCAATAAATTTATCTTTTTTAAAAATCAATAAATCTTCTTTTATTTAGTTGAATATTGTAAGATATAAAACTAAATTATTATATTCATCATTAGATTTCATACCATTTCTGTCATATATAGATCAAAATATTTTCCAAAATCCTACTCATGTACATAGGTTGATGCCTGATTATTGGAATATCCATATTTAGTTTCCAAAATAGTTATATATATATATTCAAAAAATATTTAAACATGTTACTAAAACATTATATTTTTTATTTGAGATAAATTAATTTTATTTTGTTGTTAATTATATAGAATAATAATTTTCATGTAGTGAGTGAATTTTAGGTGAATTAAATGATCAACCCATTTGTTTGGTTTGTCAACTAATTATTATTTAGAGCTTCTAATATATCATATAGTACATTGGAGTTCAAAAAGTTATGAATAAAATAATGGGAAACATACACTTGAAAATATATGTAAATACCTATTTGATAATTTAAAATTTCAGCACAAATGAAGATATGTTGGATGAGGATGATATCATTTTATTTTTTTCTTAATAACTAGTATTAATCTCATGGATGATTAAATGGAAAAAAATAATGTATGTATTAAAACAGATTTATTTAACCCCAAAAACACAGGATGAAATTTTTTTTTAATCCTGAAATAAGGTGATCATGGTCTTGATCACATATATGGTGAGAGTTTCTTATTATAATGTATTCAAGTTTTCTAATACTATTATGGGTTATTGACTTAATAATGATTTCAAACATTCACTTACATGAACTCTATTTCTGGTTTCATTAATACAGTAATGAATTTATGACATAACATTAGATTTGATTTTTGTGTAGAAATTTCCTACAGTGTATATTCCCAAAAATGAAAATAGTAAAAGGATTTTGGTTCTTATTCCTTGAAATGTTAGAAAATGTGAAGAATTTATTAATTTTATCCCTGGGAGAAGTGCAGATACATGGAAATAAGCATGATTAACAACTCTCAGTTAATATTGGTTGAAGGAATAGTTGAGGGAGCTATGTTAGATAACATTAGAATTTATGTTTGGGATTTAGATATTCCCACTATTCAACTCCTAGATGCTGCAATTCTGACATTTCTTTCTTAAATTATTAATATAAATTCATTAGTTCATTTGGCATTTATTTATAAGAAATTAAATCTTAATATTCCATACATGTTTCCATGATGTGTAAATGTGGGTAATTACATGAAGTATTCATTGAACAATATACCTACATCAAACCTCTATATCAAACATTTTCATGTTCCTCACAATGGGAGGAATTTTTTATATATATATCTATTCATGTGGGAATTCCATTTATTAATTTGAAATTATAGGATAATATTACCCTTTGATATGTAAGGTGATAAATGAAATATGAATGAGTTAAGAATTTATATAAGCATGAATCTATGTTTGAGGTAATATTATGAAAATGGAATCCTCCTCTTAATTAATTACAAGAAATGACTTTTCAAAAAATAATTAATAATGTCTGATGAGAACTACAAAGGTTCAAAATTCCAATGAGATTTTGGAGTTATTCGATCGAGGATGGATCACCTCCAAAAAATCATTGACATATCATTCAATAATGATAATTACATTATAATATAAATTTATTCATATGTGTTGAAAAAAATTTCATGTCATTGTAGTGAAATTTATTAAAAATTATCATCATGTTTTTGACCATATGAAATCACCACCTTTCAAAAACCTTATTCTATATATCACTTTTATTTTTTTTAAAATGAATCAACCATTATAGGTTATAAAAGAAAAATTTTATAATGATTCAGAATAAGAAATTATTGAAGTTTAAATATGGAAATTTTTGGATAGGTGAGTGTTTTTTATTTGGCCTTGAATTGCTCTAGATTTGGTATTAGTTTGATGGAATTCCATTGGTATAAGAGAGTTTATATTTGAACATCATAGTCACTTTATAAAAATTAAATGAATAAAATTAGAGTGATAATGTTTTTTATGTTATCATTTACATGAATAATGAACTATGTATTTTGTATGCGAAAATTCGAGTAAAACTATTCACACAATGCGTTAGATTGATGTGAAATTGATTCATAAAACATTAAGAATGAATTTAGAATCATTTTCCAAAAGAATCAAAATAATCTGAGTGCTTTGGATAGGTTTTTAGTGAGTGAATTTTTTTAACTGATATGACATTCCTAATATAAAATAACATATAATAATTCATACTAATATCATCATGATTTTTATTTATGTTTGAACACTTCCTACACATAAAAATATCTTATAGATAGTTGTATTAAATAATTAATAAAATATAACCTTACCTATTATTTTTAGTCATTGACACATTAAATTTACTTAAATATCAATTTTAAACTTAATAGAATTTTTTTTCATAATGATTACCACTTGTGCAGGATTAATGTTTGGATTGTTTTTGTATGTCACAAATGACAGGTGGGTAAATTTTCAAAGTAAAGAATCAATTGGAATAAGTTTTCTCAATAATTAGAAAGTCACATGGATGTTTAAAAAAAATTAAATCTTAAAAACATATATAATATTTATAAATTGATAACACACACAACATAACATAAACAAGTCAAAATATAAATATATACTATTACGAAGACTATTAATTGTACATCAGTGAATAATTTTTAGTGTAGACATTGTTGACACTTTTTTGCAACCATTTTCTCTCTCTTAATATAGAAAAAATGATTAAATAAAAGAAATTTCAAAAAAGTTATTTCTTCATGTTCATTATGAAAATTAACTATATAAGTATCTTGTAAAAAATATAAAGATGTTTCCAACAAAATTTAAGTAAAATGATAACAAAATTTACTAAAGAAGTTTTAAAATGTAACATCGTCAGGATATTGTATACATTCTGAGAGAATTATTGTAGACCATTGATTTATAAATATATATATAAACACTTTTAAATAAATCTTATTCTGAAATTATTTGTATTACCTAAAAATATATATATATATAAATTATTTTATTTGTTTTGAAATGAAATTGTAATTATAATTGAAAATACAACATTGGGGAATCTGTTTTCTTGATAGAATACAATATTTGTAAACAATTTCTAAATTTAGTATCCAAAGTAATTTAAATTAGTTTTTTTGGATTCATTAGAAAATTTTTGATATAGTAATTTATTTTGATATATATTTTTATAGTGAAATATTTTTATATATACCCTATTACATTTCTACTTATAGAAGTATATATGCCTATTTTGATTATGGACTTTCCTTGTGCAATGAATTTAATGATATTTATCTTCTACCATATAAATATTATTTATTTAACCATATTATGAAACTTATAAAATTATTTATTGTTGTATAATGTTTCAATAAGAGTTTTAATATTCATCAACATCATCACAAGCGTTCAGTTTTGAAGATCTATTCTGGTTTTTTGTTTTAACAATGTTTAGTTCTTGATGAAAATAAACTTTTTTTTAAATAATTTATTTTAAATTAGGTGAAAGAAGGTTTTTGAGAATTTTATTATTTTTTTGATATTCTTATGAAAATATAGATAAATAATATTATTTAAATGATGGTGATCATACGCAACCGTGACATCATAAAATTCTAATATATAAGCACTATTTTCAATAGTTTATGCAACACAAGACAAGAAATATAAAAGAAAATATAACACATTGAGACATTATTATATTTTTATTTTACAATATATTAAATCCATTCAATAAGATTCATTACATGAAACACTGAGTTTTTTATGAGTTACATGCTACACCCTTTTTAAAATGAATTGC
The DNA here is from genome assembly GCA_963277665.1 of Viscum album. Lineage (NCBI taxonomy): Eukaryota > Viridiplantae > Streptophyta > Magnoliopsida > Santalales > Viscaceae > Viscum > Viscum album. Next base: position 351,792,497 of record OY728152.1, on the reverse strand, counting down.
ACACAACATATAGTTAAAATAAAAAATGAAATATTATTAATTAATTATTATTCAATATAATAGTTATAACATTTCAATTAAAATTTCATGTATGACTATTAGTGAAAAAATTCATATAATTTCAGTTATCTATTGATTATGAAAAAAATAACAATCATTGTAACAATTATTAAATTTTAATAAAAAAAATTCTACATGATTATTTATTAACGATTTTTACACATAATTTAAAATTAAATATAACAAATAATGGGGAATTTATTTACAAAAATAAAAAATATTAAATTATTATACAAAAATTATCTATGGGTGATTTGATTTTGTATTTTTTTAAAAGTTTCGTTTTTTGATGAATAGTGAAAATATTGTATTTTATTAAAAAACTATATTTTTGATTGAATTATTCATAATGATTAATTAAATTTTAAATTTACAGTAAATTATAATTGGTTAAATAATATATTATTTAATCCAATTTAATTATTTTTAATCATTTTCATGTTGAATTTTGATACAAACATTTTATGCATTTAAATATTTTTTTATTAAAACCCTGTTTTTGTGTCACATCTACATAATTATATCCTTATTAAAAGATTCAACTTATTTAAATTGAATTTTTAAAAATGGATATCATATATGGAATTAGAATAAATTATATTTTCAAAATGGTCACCTTATTTGTTTTTACAAAAATGTAAATGAAATACAGTGAAAATTAATTGCCAATGTAAGGCTAAAAATTGATTTATCATGGGTTAAACATTGATTATAAGGGATAAAAATGACCCAAAAAAATTAAGACTCCTATTATAGGGATATATTTTTATATTAACTCTTATAGGATAGATAATGAACCATTTTAAAAACTTTTTCATGAGAAAACCCATATTATTGTTGAATATTTAGAAAACAATTTGAAATTATTCCACTCACCTCAATTATTAATGGTCACCCCCCTCCTCTATTATTCACACCATAAAATAAACACTTTTCATCTAGTACACCCACAAATCACCTCCCAACTTCCCTCTCATCATCCTAGAACCCTTATTTTAATTATAATTTCATTGTATGATAGATTTCATGTAAGCATAAGGATGATAAACCAATATGTTGTAATGATCTTTAATAATAATCTTTATATTATTTTTTCCCAACTCCATAAATTAATATTATAATATGATGATATAAATACCCCATTATCTCAATTATAATGTAATTTTTTCCAAGTAAGTTCATGATCTACTTTTATTTCTAATTCCATCATATTTGTTATGAAATCGGTGTTCATGTGTACGCAGGACTACTACCTCATATAGTTATGTCATTAATATTATCATTACCACCACGATATGTTTTTATGATGATATATATAGTGTATATATATAATATTTATAACATTTTTAGAGATATGGACTCATTATATGATATACATCTCCTTAACTCTTATTTAGTAGGAGATACATGAAAGTCTCCAACTGTATGATGCACTACCACCTCACGAAGCGATGTCGGTCCTCTTTAAAAACACTATACATGGGAGTATATACAGATACATTAAATGATTTTATGATATACACATAAAAAAATTATTATATTCTTGTTATCTTGATCATTATGAAAATATAATATTTCATTTTTTAATTTCACCCTATTAAATATCATAACATCGTTTGTGTATGTGTGGACTATCACCTTCACCAAGCAACGTGACACTATTTTTATAACCATACCACATGGATGATGTATATAAGTATATAATTTTATTTATATTATATTATGATTCTTAATTAAATATTATAACTTAAATAACATAATTACATGATGATCGTTGAAAAATGAAAATGTCACTCATGTGTACTTATTATCTACTATATCCCTGATAATAATGTACATTATATTTCAAACCCATATTTAATGATTGGTTTTAATATTAAAATTCTTTTTTAATATGAATATTATTTCATTATTAATTTTTTTTAATTATTAAATGTTGAAATATATGTAAAAATGGATCTTTAATTAAAAAAATCATAGGAAAACAAGGAAATTAATAGAAAATAATAATAAATACATTGAATGGTTATTAATTAATTTGTTATAATATTTAATTAAAGGATTATATGTGATATTATAAAAAGTAATATGTTTATGAATTGTGATTAAATCCTGTTTAAAACCACAAAACATTTGGTTAATGTTTGTCCAGTCCAAAGGATGTGTGGGGGAAGGGATTTCATAACTCAATTTCCATTCATTGTTTTAAAATAATAATTCATTGAATATGACATTATAAGATTATTTGTATGATAAAAATTATTAAAATATGTTACATTTAAAATTTTTTATGTATATTTATAGTTGAAACATATAATTGATTCATTTGATAACTCTTACTTCAATGTTATGGTAATTGTAAATGCTAATTTCATAATCAAATTCTAATTAAGATTTTTTATTGCTGAATTTCAATTTATGAAATTATATTTTCTTCAAAAACAATGTTATCCTAAAATGGTTTTGTACATGTTATTAACATTATAAATAATATTTATATATGGTATATTTTATCATTTTTACATTTAATTTTTTTCAATGGGTTTTTCAGTTGAATTCAAAAATATATTAATTTGGATTTTATCAATATTGTGAAAGTAATATTCTAGTTATTATTCAAACATGGAACATTAATTACCTTTTTATAGTACAATGGGAATTTTATTTTTGACATATAAAAAATTAATGGAATTATAATCTATCATGATCTTCATTTCATTTAAACATAATTTGAATGTTTATAAGGATTGTTTTAAAGAAATTTTTTCCATTGTATTTTATAAATTGAATGTTTTTAAAAAAATCAAATGAAATGGTTTTCAAAATTATTATTCATTTTCAAAATGAATATTATATTTTCCCCATGAATGTTGTAAACATATTTTTGTGGCATTTATATTCATCAGTGTCATCATCCTTTTAATGTGCTTATGATTCATTTGGGGTAAGTTGTTTTGATATCATCCTAATTATTTCTAAAGATGGTTTATGATCAATTTGATTGTGGATGTGCTATTTTCATAACATTGACCATATTACATTGGATGGATTATGACATTGTGTATTTTATTTTGGTATGTATTAAAATTTCATAAGTTTATATTTAATAAGAATTTTTTAGGTTGACAATGATTCACCCATTTCATATAGGGAATGCCTTAAACATAGTAAGTTTCTTGTTTGGACCTGATATACATATACAATCAATGCATCAATACATATCATGATAAAAAAATATGTTATTGAAAATCTATGTTTTTGTACATAGTATTTTTAAATTGTACTGTGAATTGTCTTAATAGTATAAATCTAGTTAATGGAATTGAAAAAAAATTGTTTTCCTAACATGATGTGTTTGAAACCTAAAGAATTATACAATTTTTTTAAAGGCATGAACATTAAATTTCATTTAAAAGATCTTGATGGTATGATTCTAATGTTTGACATAATAAATTTCCAAATTATGAATTGTGTCATAAAAATTACATTTTATTATTTAATTAGTTAGAAAATAAAATATTATGTGCTTATTTATTTGGAGTTACTTAATCATCATTATTTACTTCAATATTATTCTCATGTTATTTACTATATGGAATTTGATTTAGTTAAATGCATTTCCATATTTATTATTAATTTTTTATTCATAGTATTTTTATACACATACCCTTACAAATATTTTGAAATAACCTATTTATTTTTCTTTTCTCCATAATACCTATGAGAATTTTATGATCGATATGTACAAATAATCTATATGTAATAAATATATTCTTAATACAATATTATGTTTTTATTTTTATATTCAAATGTAATATATGAATCATGAATGTATCTATTTTTCTATAACTATTTAATGTTTAGGTCATTTGAGATGTGATTCCATGTATTCTATACTAACTTACTAAATTAAAAATTGGTTATGTGTTTCAAGAGTACGGGATATTAAAATTTCTATCATACAAAGTTTTGTAGAACCCCTAGGAAGTAGATATAGGAAAATGTAGTTAGATATCATATCCCTATGATAAAATGTGATGATAAGAATATAATATCATCCTTGTGGTTTTGAATATTAGATATTATTTTGTTTTCATTGAAATAATTCACTCTATGGATACTATAAATATAACTATTTCTTGTATAGTTGTTCCCTAGAGAAATAACTATTACAATGGAGCATTAGGCATCACCTGGTTGTCACACGTCCAAAACAAATGCCTTACTTTTCATCTATTTTACCACAACTCAGGGATAGTCATAGGATAATTCAATATTTACTTTGAAACCATTATGAAGGATTTTAAATAATGATATCCCCAAACATCCATAATCATTATTTTCATATTAGCTATGTTTATTCTCAGTGAAGGTAGCTCCCCATGCCCAGGATGTGAAGAACCGTGTGTCATCCCTTCCATCTCGATGGGGGGGGGTTCCCTTTGTCATCTCTCAAGGATTCTAAACCCAATTACATTATCCACTTTTCTATCCTCGACTACATACCTATTTTCATTAGGATCACTCTTTTCATTAATGTCGTAGATTTGATTGATGGTTACCTGAAACTTTTGATCTGATAGTCAGAGATCACAGATTCCTCCACATTTCCGAATTCGGTGTTGATTATAAAATTCAAGAGTCATCACACATAAATGGATTCATTCATATATATATTTTTTGGAATATTTTGATTTACAATATTGAGTAATGGTTTGCCTCCTCGACAATAGAAAAATCATTTTATGGATCGTATCAAAGAGATTTTTTTGTACTGTCCTTGTCCATCTCTCCATGTATCTCCAATGAATTTTAGTTCTACCATTTTTTGTGAACCTACAAAATCCAAATGAAAAATTATTAACTGATAACTACTATTAGTGTGATATTTTTGGAACTCCATTTTTTATTTCAATCCCATCGAGTCTTCAAATGTTCTAAAACCTTTTACGCCATTATCTTCAATCGAATAGTTGGACTACATCAATATTCCATCCAATTTCTCAACAAATATTCATTAAAAACGATTTTTTGTAAATTATGTTGAATTCATTTGGATTTATGTAAGATAGGAATTTTGATACATGTTTTCAGTTTTCTTCTAGTCTTGGTTCCATTTAAATACCTCGTGAAATAAATTAGGGAACTCATTAGCATTGTGTAGACATGGGAGTTCCAATGACAAGGGTCCAGTGAGTAGTGAAAACCCAATTTTTTACAAGATATTTTGAAAATTATGTTGAACATATTACAATAGTGGTGTCCATATATTGATGTACCTATTCTATGTTTATGGTTTCTATATCATAGGAGGGTGGGGAGCCAGACAAGAATTTGATAGCTGGACACCCGACTGAACACTCGGTTTGGTGAGGTCCAAAAAAGGGCATATCAAACTACAATAGAAATCATAAATTATCTACTGATTCTATAGTTTCTACATCAATAGATGAATATTCATAAACCTAATGTGCACAACAGGTCATGTAGAGTTTCAATCTAATGCAACACTAGAGGTTTAAAAAGAGGCAGTTCTGGCTATAAGGAATGGACTAGTTGGTACTTCTTGGGTAAATGCTACTATAATTTTGAATTACATATCACAAAATTTAATTGGGATTTCTATAGTGGTGATGTGTGATCTGGTAATACTAAAAACCATGAAGTATAAATTAAAATGGATGATGAGGGAGGCGAAATGGCTTTATTGGTTGCATCATATGGAGATGTTGTTTTTTGGGGTACAAAACCACACGAAGAATGGTTTCCCAGGAGAATAAGTATATGAAATGTTGTGTGCTAGTGACTATTGTCTAAAGGGGGTAGGGGGTGTTCCATTGGGTGGAAAGGGTTATGATCCGTCCATATGGGTGGATCATAACCAAGGTCAATCCCTAGAAGGGAATTTACTATTATTAAACATGGAAATACATTCAAATGCTATGAGATTGAAGTGAAAAACAATGAGATTGTTAAATCTCACACAGAGAACACAATTTCTATATAGGGAACCTATTTGGTGAGTCTAGTAAAGAGTGTTTTATTACTTTCTCAAGAGTTAGTGGTGATGTTCTTCAAGGTTGAGGGTTTCTCATCATGATGAGAATGAAGTGTCGTAGAGGAAATTGGAAGGGCTGAAAGGAAAATTTCATATTACCCATACCAATGGATAGAAAAACCAACAAAATAATGACATCCATGATGATCGATAGTTATCAAAATTATATTGGAAATTAATTATTGGACTGAGGTTATAGATCATGGGGAAGCACCCTCTGATGATGTTATAATTGAACTACAATGGGATGCATGTGTAATTTCTTGGAAAACTCTGTAATTTCTAATGCATTTAGGGATTGAAATATTGGAGGAGTTTATCTTATTCAATGAAACACCATAATAAAAAGATTATATGGTCAAAAGATAATTACAACTGGACATTAAATGTAAGAAGTGGGAAAGGATTGAAAAGAATGTTCTTATACTAATAAGAGGATTCAATAATTGGATGATCCACAAATATGCGTACATTCAAATGTGGGATGAACTAGCCTATCACCATTAAGAACTTATAAAGGATTATCCTGATTTATAGGTAACCACTCTCTCTTTGAAATTATTTGGGGATATTTTTTCCAATTGTGTTATGTTATCTTTTAATAATTATGTTGTTTATTTTACTATTTTTCTAGAGTGAACCTTCAGGTTTCAAAATTTTAACTTCAAAAGTGTTTTTTATAATAAAAAATTTAATTTTCAAATTTTATTTATGATTTAATAATTTCAATACTTTTATGGTTGGACCAATGATCTATATAAATTTATTGTATTCCATTTTTTATAAGTGTCCCATTTTTTAAGGAATGGGAAACACATCAAGGCATGTAATCCAAATATTACGAAACATCATTTACTAGATGGGTTTAATCCAACATATCAATGGGAACTATTCTACCAAATAGTATCATTATACAAGGATGTACTATCACATGATGACATGGAAGTGAAAAAAATTTCTATGTATTATGACATCAAAGGTAAAAAGAGAAAAAGAGGAAAGTGGGAAAAATGTTGATAAATTGAAGAATAGAAAGAAGGGTACTCCCACCTGTGATAATTAAAAAATTAATCACCCTATTACTTTATTAATATGAATGAGAGGTTTATAAAATAGTGGAGTGAACGGAAATGATTCATGTGATAGCAAGGGTAAGGAAAAAAGATTCCAATGTACAATTATTTAACTCAATATATATATGGAACTACACAAATGAATATCTCAAATATTAAAGGAATATAACCCAAGAGAATCAAATGAATCATATTCAATAATGGATTATACATTAGAAGTGTAAGATTGATTAATACTGTTGTGTTTTTAATTTATAATTAATTTAATTTATTATTTTATCAGTGAGATAAAGTTGATAATAATTACGAAACATACCAGGGTTTTAATGAAGTAAATATTTATTTAGGATTGGATTTTTTATATTGAAAAGTACCTATGACCAAGAAAAATGGTTAATTATAAGGTTGATCTTCTTGTAAAACTCAAGTTTGAGGGAAATATAACCCATAATATATTCATGGTGTTGTGATAAGGATGATGGGATAGAAATATGATTGAAATGGATAAAGTAAAATGGACAGTATTGAATACATTGGCATTGAATAAATTTTTTATTCAAATTGTGGTTCATGATATACTTAATGGTGTAAACAAAATTTTTGGTATTTATGGACTATATCAAAAAGATTATGTTTTTTAAGGAATATAGAAGCATGAATTATTACAATAATTGTTTTTTGTATTTCATGTTTTTTTCAATGTGTCAAGAGATTTCATGATTATTTTATTCATATGATTTGTATATGAATATTTAAAAATACATAATGTTGTTTTAGGGATTAATGATAAATTAAAATTTTAAATTTATTGAACATATTTATAATTATTTGTATATCAATATTTGGGATGTGTTATATGGATTATCTATCACAACCCCTCCCACCATTTTCCAAATCATTACAAACCCTATCCCACCATTAATAGTCCAATTGTTCAAGATCAGCGCTGAGTTATCAAATCCCATAAATATGAGGTGTTGGAAAAATGTACCCATACTCATGAATACCTATCCAATTTCATGAAATGATAAAATATAGTAAAATAAAAACCAATGAATTAATATATATATATATATATGATCCACCAAAACAGTACGATGGTAATGTACTAAAAGATAAAAATGTGTAATATTGAAGACAATCCAAATACTATAATGAGTAAAACCTACTCTTTGGGAGTGAAATAATGCTAAAAACAGACTCCCGATGGCCACCTCATTATTCCATGGTTATGTTATTCTCCACCTACTCCTTATCCACCCATGATGCTATCAAATAGGCTATCGTCTGCAAAAGACATGACATGGGTAGGAAAATCACATGCATGTGGGAGGGTATCAATTCCATGCAGGGAACCCAAAGAAACTAAAAACAACGAACCTAGTATATTATTATCAATAAAATATACAAAAAATGTATAACATAAATAGGCAAATATAGAGTAGATAGAAATGATAACAATAGGCAGCCAAAACCAATTACCATCAAATGATTTTTCTAAAAGAAAAACTAGTATCAAGGGGCCACTCAAAGAGCCTTTCTATCTTCAAATACAATTCATGAAGATTTATATATCATTGAGAAAATAAACATGATGATCACATCTCTTATTATACCCTAATACATTGATAGGGGCAATGTCCAAAACCACTAGAAGACACCATGAACCCAATATGGAACAAATCTCTATGTGGTGGATCATATGATAATGGTATCACAAACCCTACCGATAAAACCTAATAAATATAGGATTAATGCCCACCCCAAGGGTATCACAATAATTAAAAAAACATCACATAGGGTATTAATAAAAAGGGGATCATACTATAGTATTATAAAGGTATACCAACACTCAATTTGAGACTCAACCACTAGAGTGGATTACAGTCATGTGGTTTTGGAAAAAATGCCACACTGTATCCCCATGAGAATAGAATATGGGAACACACTCATCCATGATTTTTACAAACAATTGTAATTAAGAGATAAAAATACTCTTGAATGCTAGTTCCTTGCTTCTACTAGGGGAACACATGGTGTATATATATCTGTAATTCTTCCAATGTGTTAAATCCTCACACAACATGTAAATGTCAAGATACATAATGTATAGAGATCACTTGGAACCAGATTATGTGATGTTGGATATGTCAGTGTAATTTTTATGGATCTTGTACCTACCTGTGCATAGGAGGTCCTAATCATGTTCACCCGGCCTTGTCTGTGTCCAACTACATTATGTGCCTCTATCCATTTTATTTTCTAGTGTCCATGAATATTCCAATGTAAATACAAATACTTCATGGATGGGACACATGAAATGTGATATGATTACAGATCATGTTATCCTTTACCTTATCCTAAAACCCAATCCATCATCAAGAAATTCCCATATGGCTTTCATTACTTAAATATAGACATTCTTTATTGATATTTTCTAGAAATATTTGTTATCTTCATCATCATATACCACATCACCGAAGCCACTGCCCACACCAGAAACAATTGATTATGGGTCTTCCAAGACTCATGTGTCTTGTTATTATAGATCTGGGTATCGAATATACTTCGTATTCATCCTTTCTCATCATCCATAGTTTTTTCAAGCATCTCTTGGAAACAATAACGAAAAATCCATTCAATATCATTTTTTATTGATCTATACATCATCATCATTAATTCATGATATTTAAGATCTATCGCAATTCTTACCTTTAGTTTCGATTAATTACACTAATTTATAGTGACTAAAAAATCAGAAAACTATTATTCGTCAAACCATTATCCAAAATAAAAATCAATGATTTTATAATAATGAAATAGAGGATAATACCATAATACCTAAATCATGATGTATGAACCTGAACAATTTTGCATTTGTCCATGATTCATTTTCAGATAAGTAGACCAAAGATGAGCAATAAATATAAATAAAAAAATAGTTCATTCAATTTAATTATTCTGAGGGTGTATTCATTAACTATGGTTTTGGAAATGATCCATGTTAGAAAAATATTAGGAAAAATGATGGAAATTAAACAATCATAAATCGTAAAAAGATATTGTATTAGTTATTCATGAGGAAATTTTTTTCTCTATTGTTAATGATATCAAGAAACTCTACTGGTGCAATGAACCATGATATGATCCGGATTTGATGTCGTTCACAAATAATTTTCTCCAAGGGTCATCTTAATCTATAGATATTTAGTGTTAATCCCAGGGGAAATATAAATACAATATATGTAGAGTATAAATCAGTCACAATGTCAATATAAACAAAACAATTAAATTAATTATTATGATTATTATTTACACCCACCATGATATTTTCATAAACATACCAGATAAAAATGACAATATCAGGCATAGGTTAATTCCAACATTATGATCACAACATTGAACTCATATTTCTGATATGGTAACCCATTCAAGATTCATTTACCTTTCTTTGGAAAAGCGATTGTGTGTGACATTTAATATATATAATATATTTCATGAACTTATTCAGGACACAGAATTACATGATGTCACAATGATTAGTTTTGAAAATAATCCATATAATATCCAAAAATAATACACATAAAATATTATTCACTACATTCTCACAACCTTAGGGCTTTAAACCCATAAAATAGAAAAACCTCCTTAAAAAATAGGGTACATTGCTCATATCTAGGTCTCCCACTCCCAGGTACTCCCACTAAGATTTTTATGATGATACTGGATACACAGAAGGGGAATAAAATACCAATGATGGATCCTCTCATTCCAATCCTTAATAAAAAAATCATTACTTTGAAAAGGTATATCCATCCACGATGTCCCTCTCACACAAGTCGATATCGAGCGATGGGTCATGTGCATAGCTCATTAACTATGACATGTGGAATATTTCTTGTACCCGGTCCAACAATAGTGGTTTATCTAAGAGGTAATCCCCTAGGAGAATTGTACCATAAGTCAAATGGGAAATACAACCAAATGTACTATAGAAAATGTTCCAAAGTATGTAAAATTGACAATGTCCCTTAGGACGCCACAGACCATGTCCACAGATAAATAGTTAGATCCACCTCTAATTAATCCTTTTCTACTTCTCGATCCGAAAAAAATAATCTACAATAAATAGAAGGCACGATTATGGTGTGAACTAATGACCAGTAGTATTTCACCAAAAGACACCATAACTAGCTAAAAATGTCAAATTATCCAAGAAATGTCTTTCAATTTTCAATTAATCTATTTTTGAATTAAAAAAATATTCAACTTAATAATGAATTACAATTCAAATATAGGAATACATTAGAAATTTGTACTTCACATTTCAAATTATCGAAATACTTCTCAAATGATTGAATTACCTTTAATAATGGTGTATTACACAAATGGACGATTTCACATATGTCTTAAAAATTATTATATAAATATGTTTATATAATTCACAATGAATGTAAAATAGTTTAGAAAAATGGAATATAAACATTATAAATGAAAACATGGAAAAAAACATGTTAATATTTCTAATTAGGTATGGTATTTCAAGGATACAAGGACCCAACACAATGAAATGACAAATATGTACATATTCCACATTAGGACTAAGTCCGAAGAGTACTCACCATCATTTCCCAATGTATGTGATGTGATGTTATGATATTTTAGAAAGTTGTAACTCATCATGTTCCTCCCCAAATAAATCACTAAAAACCTAATACTTGAATTAACTTTTCTACCAAACAATAATGAGATGTTTATTTTATGTATACATAAATTTAGTCAAATTCTATTCTCTGTTTTAAATATTCTAATTTTCTCTTTAACACACATAATGGGTTTTTAATAAAAAACATTCTTTATCCGCAAGATTAGACTCAATTTTTTTTTCAAAAATATTTTTAATCAATTTTTCACAAATATGTATTTGAAACCAATTCTGAAATTTCACAAACCAATTTAAAAATTAATCTCAACAATTAATTTTTCAACCAATTCCATCTATTTAATAACAAACGTCCAATTCAATGGAATTTGGGGTTTTCAAAAAAATTCAACCAAATACATTTCCTCATTAAAATACATAAATTAAATTGAAATAATTTTAATCAAACACCAAGTTTAACATCATTAATTTAAATCTATTAATGTTCCATAACCCCATTTCAATTCAATGAAATTCGGGTTTTTCCAATTTCATACAAAACACCCATTTATCATTATAACCTGAATTAAAAGGAAATGTTTTTCCAAGAAATTAATCAAAATCCATTAATAAAATCCAATCAGTTTAATTTAATTATTAGATTTAAAGTTATTCAATGAAATTTCGGGTTAATTAAAATTGGCCATCCTAATGGATCCACCTACATCATGATCAATAGATCTCAAATCACAATAGAGTTTATAGAAACAAAAAAGGAGAAGAATAAATACAAGGATATATAAATAAATATTATATTTAAATAAAAAATATTTGTTATTAGTTCAACAAAGCAACAAAGAGAATCATGGAACCCTAGTGAGAAGAAGATATAATGTGGGACAATAGGAATAAAAAATTGAAACCTACTAGTTGATGATTGAGGATTTTTGTCATGATTTTAACAACATCATAGAGGCATTAAAGAAACCCAAAATAATTATTCGGAGATCCAATGTTGGGAGAAACTCATAAATAATCCACATGATATGATCCTATTATAAATTAAGAGATTATTTCATCTATATTGAGTACATTTTTCTCTAAATCATGAACAAGTCAGGTGAAGTCCAGAATCCAATTTTTCCAAAATTTTGTAGAAAGGCACGAGGTTCAAAAATGTGTGTGGAACTCATAATGTTGCACCGAAACATCCAAAAATTTTAAAATTTCTCGGAAAGAAAACCCACACAAATCCTATCCAAGTAATGTTCAAAATGAAGGATTTATGAATACTTGAAAATAGTAATAGGATGTTACTCGCTCCCCATCATAGAAAATTTCTATCCATAAAAATCCAATGATGAAGCATCGATGTCAAAAAGAGGAGACCAATATTCTCTCATCAGTATGTACCTCTCTCATTTATCAAGAATATCCAAACCATATTTCCATATCACATGAACCAAATGAATCATCTTACCAAAATGTATCTTGATTTTAAAATCAACTACTCCCAACTAGATATTCAGTCGAGGATAAATAATTTTAATCCTCAAGATCACTCCATCTCAGAACATTAGATATATCAGATAGATACATTCTCAGTTGTAATATATGACACATGTAAGGGATATATGTCATATTTGGTGGTAGTCATAAATGGTAATAATCTTTTTCCACATTCTCAACAACCTCAAAAGGTTCCAGAAAATGAGGATCAATATTCCCTTTCATCCCAAACTATATATCACCCAATCGTGGTGAAAAAATCAAGAACACTTGGTCACCAACAGATAATTACGAGGCATTATGTTGAATATCATCATAATAGTTATATTGGATTTTTTTCATCCACATCTAGTAATGAATTAATTGAATCTATTCTTTCATCTATTTGACCAATACTCTTCTATCCAAGGAACATTCAAAAATATCTAACCAACACAACATAGACATACAGGGCTAGACATACAAGGATAGACATATAACGATTCTAAAAGAGCAATTGTGATCATAGACATATTCCTTTTTTATGTAAACACTCAATCAGCTCCAAATGTTCTTTCCAAGATCAACAAATTTTGAGAACACATGTGCAAAGAATATTCTCAAGAAAATATATTACTCCTTCTATCATTCCATCCAACCAGGGATAATATTCCATACTCAAATGGACATGGGACCATAGTATCTCATGAAGGACTCTCCAAAAATGAGTAGATAACAGTAGATTCCAATAAGAGACTATAACATAAAAAACATCATGAAAATAAAAAATATATTTCATATGTAGGTTTCAAAACACCTCTAATTTTAGTGTATCATGAATTGGTATAATGTGATCTGATTTCATTAGCCTTTCAATCAAATTAAATTTTGCATACTTATTCATTTAGGAAAATGGAAACCCAACTACATTATCCATGAAGATTTAATGCCACATCTATGTAGGGTTTATATTTGATGAAGAAAACAATATGGATTAATTTTTTCAACCTAAACCTACTAGAACATATAAAAACAAGAGACATACTTAGCAGAGTCTCTCTCAAATCATTCCCAAAAAAATACCACCTTATTTGATAGGACTTATTTGTGGTTCCGAGGTCCACAACCCACTATGAAATATGGAAATCAGTCATAAGAGTTTTCCTTACCAGAGACAGTACAACAAATGGATTCAAAATCATAAAATTCCATATATGGATAAGGAGAAATCATTAATAGTCTCCATAAAATATAGAAAGTATATATTGATATAGAACTGAAAAATAAGATGTTTTTCTAGAATAATAAATATGAGAAGATAAAATATCAACTAAATAATAGTTAAAGAATCCTAGTTTCCAGATTCTTGGAATCCCAAATGAATCTTTTCAAAGAGAACGATCATGTTCCACTCTTCTAATGATTAATTCAATTCCTAGGTCAGATATTTCAAGCTCAATGAATTTTAAATGAAATTTCCTTCATTATGGAAGAAGTTATTTCAAAATCGAATGATTGTAGGTATTCATCATAAATCCTTTCGAAAAATTCAAATTCTTTTGAGGGGTGATATAACATAAGATCATGTTTCTATAAAATATGAAAAAGATTTTCCATAAAGGTAATTCGATTTAATATTATGTGCATTCAAAAAAGCTTCATGATCAATGTTTTAGGTAATATAATTCATCTCATGTGGCCTAAGCTAATGACATCCATATACAAAGTCATGATCTCCTACCTATGAATGAAGAGAAATCCCATACACAATGCATCATAAAAGACCAGAAAACCCAAAATGGATTTTAGAAGACTAAACATTGGTGATGTACTGAAATGAAATTTCAGATCTATAAATGAAAATTGACATTTATCATATGAATTAAACATTACACCCTTTTGATTTATTATAGACAATTGATAATCCAACAACAAGAATTCATTAATGTACCATTGATAATAGCCAGCTAAGCTGAAGAAACAAATAATCTTGAAGACCTTTTATGGTTCCTCCTAAGTAATAATATCATTCAACATATAAGGATAAAATATTATTTCTTTTTTTGATACCATGTTTCCCAATAAAATAACATCCCAGATCCAGAAATCACATAGGAAAAAAATGGAAAAAATGTATGAATTCTCTTTAAACTCAGAACTATTTGTATATTTTGTCGATGATCCTCATATGACATATAGTAAATAATAAATTAATCAACCAAGACTATCAAAATGGTGTTGAGTTACTCATTAAAAATCATTTTCATCAAATCAATGAAAACATTATGAGCTTTTTTTAGTTTAATGGGGAAATACTAAAAAATAGGTCATTAAAAGCAGTAAAAATAGTCTTTTTAAGTGCTTGAAATGTTTTAAATACATTAGCATGGGTAAAATCCCTATTATTTTATCAACATTGAAAAATTACTGATAATGGTGTCCTTTATCATCTACTGAAAAAGAATCGATAAAGGAGTCATTTATCAGAACATTAATTTGACGCTGCTAAAATAAAAATTAATCTGTTCTTATAAAATCATTGATAAAGGGTATTTTATCAGTGCTAAAAGAAGAACTGATAATTTATACCGTTATCTGTATTTATGAAATCAATTACAATGAAAATTTTAGCAACACTTCAATACATTCTGGTAATATATACCATTATCAGTGATTTCAAAAGAACTAATAAAGGGCTATTATACAGTGTGTTGTATAACCACACAGTATCACCACTATAGTGTCCTATAATAGCACTCCAAAACATCAGAATCAAACTAGATATCAACAAAAATATGTCAAAATGTACGATATAAATGAAATGAAAATTTTAATATAAATAATATAAAAAAACAAATTATTATAAAAATTACAATCTTTTGTTTGTACAATTTCATAAATAAAAATTATTATGAACATTAAAAAACATCAATGTACCATTATCATTTATTACATACTAGAATCAGTTTATTTCTGAGAAAATCACACTAGATGACCAGATGAACTCAAATAAAAAAGAAAACCATTATTATGATAGTAATAATATAAAGAAATAAATTAACAAAAGCTGTTAATTTTAGTATCATTGTTGTCATTTTATCAATCAAAAGATGCACATAGAGTCATATCAGAAACATCATGAGTAAGATTAAGGTGAATCATATTCAATCATGTCTCAAATGTCTTTTGTATCAATTTTCTTAAATTATCATAACAATATAAATGTGTTTTCTATGGTTGGATTAGGTCATTTTTATTTCTTACTAAATAGTAATTTTACAATAGAAACACGCACTATTGAGTCATTCAGATCTCATTGTGAATCAGTTTGATTTTATATAGATTCCTACACATCAAAAATCGAAATTGAATCATTTTCTCCAATAATACTGAAATTATGTGCATGTTTCATCAGTTTTCAGTGAGGGGAACTTTTTTTAATATAAATGTCAATTTTAAACAAATAACAGACAATTTGAGTCATACTGGTCACATCTTGTATCATAGCAAGTTGAATCTAATTCATAAAATTCAATAATCACATATCTATCTTTATTGTAATGTATCCTAACAATAAGAATGTATTTTTCTCAGTTTTGAGTAGGACAATTGCCCATTTTACAAAAATCAATGATAATTTTATATAAAAATAAGGAATTTAAGTCAAAAAGGTCACACAGTATGTAATATTGAATGAATATAGATTCTAAATTAACCAAATGACATATTTATAATTTTACAAACGTATCAAAACCATCTGCTGTAGTTTTCATTGTTTTTAGTATTTCATGTGTATTTTTTTACTAAAATGGCATTTTAAAATCGAAACCTGCAATTTAACTCATACCAATCACATTAAATTTCAAATTGAGGGAAATTAGATATTTATACATCAGAATTGACTGATGGATTGTTTTCCTAATGTATTTAACCAATTTGAATGTGTTTTACAGGTTTTTTGTATGTCAGTTGGACTTTTAAAAAAAATCTCAGTTTTAAATATAAACACGCACTTGAAGTCATATCGGTCACACCGTGCACCATATTGTAGTGAGGATAATTCATGAATGTCTAAAATTACATAGGTATCATTTTTGTAATTTATAAAACAATATGAATGTTTCTATTATGTTTTATGTAGGTAAGATTTTTTTTAATAAAATTGTTGTAAATTTAAATAAAAATATTCCCTTGGTGTAATACTGGTCACACCATGTATTGAATTGTAGTGTGGATAATTCTAAAACATCTCAAATGACATGTGGATAGTTGTTCTAAAATATACATACAATATGAATTTTTTCTTATTTTAATGTATTAGCTATTTCTTTTTTACTAAAATGACATTTTAATAGTCAAAAATGAAATTTTACTCACACTGATCACATTGTGTATCATAATTAGGTGAAGCTAATTCCTAAACATAAAAAATGAAATGTGGATCATTATCCTAATGTATTTAATCATTTTGAATGAGTTTTTTTGGATTTATGTTTGTCAGTTTTCCATTATACTAAAATTGATGTCAATTTCAAATAAAAACACTCTTTTCAGTCATATCAGTCACACCATGCATCAGATTGAGGTGTTTCTGATTCATTCTTGTATCAAATATAATATGGACCATTTTCATAATGTATCAAAACAATCAGAATGTGTTTTTTTGGTTTTGAGTAGGTGAGGTTTTTTTACTAAAATTGTGTCATTTTTAAATAAAGATTCGCATAGATTCATACCACATATACCATGCATCATATTGATGTGTCGATTATTCTCACGCATTCAAAACCAGATATTGATGATTTTCCCATATTTTTTAATACAGTTTTAAAATGTATTCTATGTTTTTATTATGTTACACATCATTTTTACAAAAACAATGTCATTTTAATCCGGAAACCCACACATTTCTTCAAACGGATCACATCATGTCTTGGTTAGATGTGAGACGAATTCCTACATGTCACAAAGGATTTATGAATCGATTCCAAAAAATATCAAGAAATATGATAACATTTTATCTGTTTTCATTGACTAAAACTTTTCAATTTCAAATGTCTATTTTAAATTGATAACAGACACATTGACTCAGTTGTATTTTTTTCTATAATTAATTACAATATTAAATATAAATAAGTACATGTAGTCAAAATTATCATATAATGTGTTATACTGTCATTAAACTAATTCCTTCAGGTCCCCATGTCTCAAAAAAATACTATCATTCAATGTCACCATGATTTCAATTGAAATTCATTGTCTAACATTCAACACTACAAGTGTAGATTTGAGAAAACTACATCAACAAAAAAATAAAAGAATCCACATGTTTAATAATACAATTATTTTGTGACTAGTACTAAAAACAATAAAATTAAACATTAATATGAAACAATACATTAACACATTGGAAAATGATTTTACTGTGAAAATATAAACAATTCCTTTGTAGTTGATAAGAAGAAGTGGGGTTTCACTTCCTACAAAGTAAGTGGATAGAATATGAAGGAAAGATATAAATGTAAACACAAGTGGTGTGAATGTTTTTGAGGGAGTAGAAGTATATGGATGTTTTCCTATATAAAGGCATGAATGTTGGATAACCAACTCGACCAAAAGAATCCACCCGTAGAAGAAACCAATTATTATGTGAATAAAAGTGAAAAAATAAATTAAACATAAATATGAAACAATACATTCATTTTATGGAAAATGATTTTATTTTTGAAACATCTATATTATCTCTGTAATTAGAAGAGTTGGTGGTGTGGATCTTCCAAAAAATACAGTGGAGGGAACATGAATTAAAGTTATGTGTGTAATAATAGATGGGTGAAAAGATTTTTTGGGAGAAGAAGTATATGGATGTTATGGTGAAGAATGGACTGAAAGATGGATAGAGCACCCCAACTCAACAAATGTATCCACCTATATATGATATCATTTTTTATGTTAGTAATACTAAAAATTAATAAATTAAACATAAATATGAATAAATATATTAATTACATGGAAAATAATTTTACTGTTAAAACACCAATATTATATCATAAATGGAGTAGAGGCATCATTATTTGTCCACATTAAAAAATAGTGGATAGAAAATGAATGAAATAGATAAATGAAATATTGTAGGGGAGAAATTTTTTTAGGGAGAAGATGTTTGTTGATGTTTTACTGTGATCAGGAGCACCTCCATGTTCCGACCTCCTCTCCCTCATCTCTCATCAAGTTCTATGCCTCCATTGCCGAATGAGGAGGGTACTGACTATTTTTAATGAAAAAACATAACAAAATGGCATGTAGTCTCATGTACATGACGTGTAATTTCTATTTTTTAACTGTCCCTCTAGTGTCCACCTTCCACCGCCTCATTGTTCATCAGCTAACATGATTACATGACGTGTATTACTAAGTACAAGGCATGTACCATATTTCTGTTAGAGGTTACTTCGACTACCTTTATGATCACCTTCCGACTGATTACACAAATTGTATTACAAAGTACACAACTTGTATTTAGTTTTTACACCCTTAATCGCCAACAAGCCTACACACCCTGTATTCTCATCCCACATGGCCAATGTACACGGCATGTGAAAAAGTAAATGGAGTATACCATTAAATTTTGGGATATTATCCCATTTTCATTATTTTCTCAAAAACATTACAGGAAATTGAAAATAAGAACTCGTACATCAAGAATAAGAATTTGTTTCTTACAATCATCCCTGATTAATGAAATTCATCTCCAAATTATCCATCCAAGGGTGGTGAAGATAAAGGTGAGAAAAACACTGACCACTGAGCATGTATGTCAGCCTCCTGCTCTTAGGTTTTTTCATACACTCGGCCATGCTGTCATAGAACCCATACGAGAGGAACTGATCGACATCAGAGAACCTTTGTGCTTCTTCAATCAACACGAATCATGTACTTCTCAAAGGATGGATCGACCTGAAGTTTGACCTCCTCAGGCTGAAAAACGTGAGATAGGTCTGAGTGATAACGGCGCAGGTGAGATATGTGGAAGATGTCATGAATGGCCAGGTACCTCTATGGTAACTAAAACCTATAGGCAACCATCCTGACTCTTTCCATAATCTCAAAAATACCTACAAACCTCGTTGATAGTTTACCCTATCTCTTGATCCACCTGTTTCCCATCCTCGATGAAACACACAAGAAAACCAAGTCCACGAACATGAACTCCAAGTGTATTCTGCGGAATTCAACATATGATTTTTGATGAGACCGTGTAGTAGACAACTTCTTCTGAATGAAATGGACCTGCTCTAAAGTCTCCTTCACAAGACGTGGTCGCTGTAAAGCTGCCTCGCCTGCCTCCAACCAGTATAAGGGGGATCTCCATGGCCTTCCATGTAATACATAGTAAGGTTCTATCTCAATTGTTTCCAGAAAACTATTATTGGATGAAAACATGACCTGGGGTATGTGCTTCTCCCAAAACACCCAAAGTCCAGGATGCATGCACACATCATTTACTATAGCACCTATATTATATGCTCTGACTAGCCATCGGTCTGAGGGTGGTAATCTTTGCTCAAGTGCATATGTGTATCCAGTTCCCCTGAAAACTCTTCCTGAAACGAGATGTAAAAGGGGTTTCCCTATCTGAAATGACATCACAAGGGACCCCATTAAGATGTACCACCTCTCGGATATACAACATAATGAGATCGTTTACACCGAAGGTCTCCTTGATCTAAAAAATGACCTTCCATCATAACTCTATCCACAACACCCCATACGACATCACATCCTCGAGGTGACCTTGGAAGCCCGGTCACGAAGTCCATCACGACATCACCCCATTTCCATTCTGGAATGAGTGACTGTTATAACAGTCTGGTTGGCTTTAATGCTCCGCTATCACCTGCTGATTGTTGGAACATCTCGTAACAAAACCAACTTATTCTCTTATCATACATGGCCACCAATACTAACGTCTCAGGTCACGGTACATTTTGGAAACTCCATGATACACTGCCAAAGAAGAATAATGAAATCCCTGCATGAACTCTTCATGTATATCCCCTGGAATTCATACTCATACATGGATACACAGTACCTTGTCATCAGCTATCATCCAACCATGAGAAGGTTACCCACTTTCCACTGACTCCCATAGAACTATGCCTTCAAAATCTGATAGTTGTCTCATCCTCAGTGTATCCAGTAGGTTAGAAGTCACAACTAAGGATGAATGATTGTCTTTACACTGACTATCATGCACAACCAAATGCATCTTAGAAAAAAATCCATAAGATGCCGCTCACCACTGGCCTCATGAACTTCCTGTATCTATGTCCTACTATTCAATGCATCAGCTACTACGTTAGCCTTACATGTTTTATAGGCAAGCACGAAGTCGATGGACTAAAGGTATTCAACCCACCTTTGGTATCTCAAATTATGGTCATGCTGTGTAAAGATATATTTAAAACCATTGTGGTCTGTAAACACCACAAAATGTTCTCCCATGAGATAATTTCTCCAACAACATAACACCTGAACACCTACATCCAACTCGAGATCATGCATCTGGTAATTGCTCTAATGTGCCCTCAACTGCCGAGACTCATATGCAACAACTAGATTGCCCTGCATCAACACTGCTCTCAGCCCAATACTTGATGCATCATAGTAAACTATATAGATGTTCCCTTGCTCTGGATGTATTAGGACTATTGCTAATGTCAACCTTCCCTCCAGCTCCCAAAATTCTATCTCACAAGATTTTGACCAAATGAAATTCAAACCCTTCATAGTAAAACCAATAAACATCGTTTCTAAGCAAGGGAAGTCATTTCTAAAGCGCCTATAGTAATAATCAAGCTTAAAGAAACTCAGTATTTCAAACACATTCTTAGGTTTCTCCCATAAAACTACTTCTCTCAATTTCTATGCATCTATCGCAACTCTAACCTCTGAAATGATATGACCCAATAAGTGAATCTGGTCCATCAAAAAGATGCACATTGAGAGATTAGCATATAATAGATGTTCTCTTAGTGTACTCAAAAAGATTTCAAGTTGGGTAGCACGGTCGTGTCGAGTGTGAGAGTGCACCAAGATATTGTCCACAATGATTACAACAAAAGAATCCAGATAAGGGGTGAACACATGATTCAACAGAGCCATGAAAACTGATGGTGCATTCGTGAGTCTGAAAGGCATCACCATGTACTCGTATAGATCATATATACTCTGAAAGGCTGTAAGCGGTATATCCTATTGGTCTAACGCGCAACTACTGATATCTGGATCTCATGTAAATCTTCGAGAACACTCGTGATACTCGAAGATGACAACAAATATCATCAATCCTCCTCAAGGAATATCAGTTCATGAACATCAATTGGTTCAGCATTCAATAATCCACACAATGTCTGAGGGTTCTATCTGCCTTCTTCACAAACATGAGAGGCGATCCCCAAAAATATGTACTAGGTTCAATGAAATCCTTTTCCTAAAACTCATCATACTATCTCTTGAGCTCCAGCAATTCTGTTGTAGCCATATTTTAAGGGGGAATGGACAACGGTGCCGCTCCTAGAACAAGCTCAATAGAGAAATCCACCTCTTTATCTAGAGATAGACCTAAAAATTCACACGGGAAGACATCCCTAAAACAATTAACCACTGGATGCAAGTACTTCGGACAAGTTTGTTGATCATCCTGTTATAAACATGCAATTAGTTCTATCACTCCACCTCACCCACAATGCTCGGGTCCAGCTCGGCTCACCTGGACATCCAATTCTCCCATTTATAAAACTCTCTACCCTCTGGTGACGTGAAAATCACCCTACGATGATATAAACATATGAAGGCTCGAAAGGCTACCAATGAGTCCATCCCATGAAGGACATAATAGCACATAATTTGAATAAAAATATATTTATTATGTTTATCAAGAACCAGTATACCCAATGTTTGGAAATATCATGATTTCTGAAATCAGTCTCACACAAGAAAATAGAAATTTATGATTTAGAATAGTTATCCAATTATCTAGATGATTTATCATATTTTCCATAATATGAAATGTTTATATACATTCTGAAAGGGTGTGCCTTGAAAAAAAAAAGTAATATTCCATTTGAAAATTAGAGATGGGAAATAGGTGGAAGTCATCTGTAAACATTCCCCACAAAAATATGTTGACTTTAACATCCACCAAAATTAAATTAGAAATTAAGTTCAGAATTCAAGACACAATGGAAAAGGGAATGATTGTTTGTAAATACTTGGAATTTCGATGTAACTTTTTTTAATAAATGGGAATTTTTTGGGTCCGCAAAAATTGACGGTACATGATTCCGAGTCCCGGAGGGCCTATAGGAATTTCTGAACATTTTTTTGGGTATGCTTAGTAAACATATGAGAGAGTTTTTCTAACATTTGAAATGGTGCTCGGAATTAAATTTTGATTCCAATGTTGATCTTGCATCGCTAGTATTTGCTTATAGAGAAATTCAACTCGACCATAGATGGTCGAGGGTGGAAGTTAGTTTTTGGGTTTTTCGTTAATGAAGAAAATAAAAATAAAGTTGTGTGGAATTTATTTTTATTTTATTTGTTAAAACCTCAATATGGAAGTAGATAAGTGGGGACCACAAGACCATAACCTCCCATGAGGGGTTATGGTTTTGGGTACCACCCGAACATAACCTCCCATTTCAGGTTATAGTGGTGGGGACCACCCAATGCCTAAATCTCTCAACCCCGACATTATGTGTGTGAGAGCCTCTTCAACTACCTAATATTCAACCCCTTCCATTAAATTGAGTCATGAAATTGGGCGAATTAATTGAGATAATTAATTGTTCTAACGTAGTCCATTAATTACACCAACTTGGGTGTGCCAAAATAATTTATTCTTATGTTAATTATGTCGGCACCTCATTCATTTTGTTTGGTGGAATTGATAGATGATAACCCTTGTAGGATTACACTCCATCCACAAAGAACGCTCCACCAATAAAAAATGATGTCTTCAACTTCATCCTCAAGGAACCATCCATTGATGAATGTCTTCGTCTTCGACTAACTGACGCACGATCCCGGGATTTGAGGTGTGTGGTGGACGATATATGTGACGATAACATCAACGTACTTCTCACGCCAATGTCAAAGATAAATCCACGTTTGGGGGTTATTTATATTTTTTTATCACTTCCCATGTACACACCTTCTATTTATTTTGGGGGTTGAGAAAAATTATTGTGGGAGGATAGGATTTGATGTTAATGTTCATTACCTTGATGATTCATATTCTCCCACCCTAACACAGAGGGTACGACCCAATCCTACATGGCCTGACCCATCCGCAAACCATGTGGTGTTCTTCATGATGGAGGAGGATGGTAACCATTAATGGTAGGAACATGAGAATGGCGACCGACACCACCACCATCCAAGATGAAGGTGAGGCACAAAGACGTCGCCCGGTGGCCCCCGCCGCCGCACCGTTGCCTCCGCACTGACCGCAGTCCCTGCCAACCTATGTGGCTCTACTATGTCCCACGACCGAGGTGTCGGCACATGGCCAAAATTCCCCCATGTGTCCGTACCACTATCTCGTGGCCACACCGCCGCCCCGCGGCCGGACCACCGCCCTCACGGACGAGGTGCCGCCCCATTGCCAGACCGCCCATGTATGACCAAATTACCACCGCACGGCCGCACCGTCGCCCCGCGACCAGACCACCATTCCTGGCTGAGCCGCCCCACGCCCTCACACCCATGTGGCACTCTCTGTGGCCCCTCACAACATGTTGGGCCGAACTGAATGACGCGGGAAGAACCTAATGGTCCAGGTCGGCTCGGCCAGGTAGGACCGGACATGGGCCCACTATGACCCATTTTCTATCTTTTGTCCATAACATTGGCACCATACGACCGTTAGAAGAACGGTCAGCAGCTTTGGGAACCTTGGAGTGAGTCGGTGACATTTAGTGATACCCCCACTATGTTTTGGATTGAGATGGGGAATAGTCAAGTTTAATCGAGCACGAATCCAACCAGGCCCTCGAGACTAAAAGGATAATAACACAAAGTCCGGGTGTCCGATTGATTCACCTTATGATGTGTTGAGACCTATATGATAAGGTAGAACTTTGTAATATCTTTTCCTGGGACTTTTGGGTAGTTGGAGTATCGACCAGTATCTTGTTGAGCGGATCCTTCCAAAGAAGAGCGGGAATACTACGGTAAAATAATCGATGGATGAGACATGATGACAACAAACCATTTCAACTCGGAGTGAGTTGACAGGCCTAGTGGGGAGTGCCTTGGTGATGTGGTAGACTCACGGTGGGGAGGGCCTTGGTGACAGGGCAGACCCACGATACTCGACAGAAGGAGTACCTCAGTAGTAAATGAGGGGGAGCGCCTTTAAGACATGGCATGCCCATGGTGGGGAGCACTTGGGTGACATGGAAGACCTTTGGTACTCGATAGGAGGAGTACAAAAACAGTCTAAGGATAGTGTGAAGAACATCTATGTGACGTCGCAGGCCCACTATACTCGATAGTAGATGAGTTCTCCAACTACAAAGGTGTTCGATGTTATGACAAGGAATGTTACTTGATACTAGACCTTGAATAAATCATGGTGTGAGGAGAGTCAGTACCTCTATGTTTTCCTCATTATTGAGATGGATTACATGATAACATTGGAATATGTATAGTCATATACCTATGTAAGGTTATCTGTTGATTTCATACCTTGTGATTTATATTTGATGTATTTTGTGAGACCTATACGGTCTCTAGGACCATATTGAGTATTGTTATACTCAAATATACACTTTCTATGCCTACACCCTGTTGTGTTTGATGTAGATGATGGACAACACTAACTGAGGATGAGAGTACCGGGATTGGACGGTACCTGGGGGTGGACATAACGGAATGTCGGTATGTAGAGGAGAAGGGTGGATGGGGACTTCTAAGGAGGTGATATGTACCTAAACATTAGGTAGGATCTTCAGAGGATGAACCAGACGATGAAATTTCTTTTTAATTAGTTGTATTGCTTCACAATTGTAATTTTACATTCCTGTTGAGCTTATATTCTAGCCCCTTTTACTTACTGCACTCACACAGATTACAGTTCAGTTTACTTGTGTTCTTATCTTGTTGTGTGCTTGGTTATGTGTTCTTGGAAGTTATAAATGCAATTCCTTACCTGCATTAGGGAATACACCATCGGTGCTAGTCTCTAGCCCCTCGCCTATGGAAGGCTTTCATGGGGTATTCACAACATGGGCCCTGGGGGATGGGTCGTGAAAAATTTGTATTAGAGGATGCTTTTCAACCGTATAACATAGGACTCCAATCATTATTTTTAGTGGAAATAGTATTATGTGTAGTGAATTTTGTTATCATTTTAGGGAAACCAGTGTTGTTGAAGCAAGCGATGTATCTATAGACCAGAACCATGACTTCTTCTTTCTGACTCATTTCACAAAAACATTGATAGATTTTGGGTTTTCAACAGTTTTATTTGTTATCTACTGATTCATCTCCCTTGATATATCATATTAAATGTGGTGCAGCTGTTTCTATTCAGGTTGCCTTGACGTAGAAAAATGTCATGGGTTTCGAAATGTTAACGCCACCACCACCAGAAGTCCACCCCAACCAGGGGGAGCAGGAGGACATGGGGGAGTTCAGCTCCAGGTAGATGAGGCTTACGATCACGGCGATTCGGAGATGATATGAGGTAGGATTTTTGTCTGATATGGCATAGTTTCAGTACTTATAGACATAGGTTATTTCCATTATGTTATTTCAATTTCCCACGTTCGGAGCTCGGAGTTCTGATAGAATTGTTGGCTTGATACTTACGGCTAGATACACATTAGGGAGCGTATTCGATGCATAATCATTGGTGCTGGAAGAGTGAGCTTACTCTAGGAGGTCGGAGATTCGGTTTGGTTCTCCTAGTTGCATCTTCGTGGCCTTACGAAATCATCATGGGACAAGGTTTACCTTTACTGCAGAAAAGGGAGCCTTTGCAGTGCTGAATGGACTTTCCCGAATGAGAGTGCAGCCGATTACACATCAGTTGTCTATCCAAACACTCAGATCTGTTGATGTGAACAGTTCGAGCTATCCTATAGTGGTGGACCAGTACACAGATGTATTCCCTAATGATGCTCTGAGTTTACCTCCTCACATAGAGGTGGACTTTTACATTGACTAATACCCAGGGATGGAAGTGATATCTACAATAGCATATCAAAATGATCCCATAGAGCTTCGTGAGGTGCGTGTACAACTAGATGAATTACATGGAATATGATTCATCCAACCCAGTGTTTCTCTTTAGGCAACCTCGATTATGTTCACCAAGAAGGTGGATGGGAGCTTGAGGTTTGTGTGGACTATCGGCACCTGAACCGATTTACCATGAAGAACATATACCCACACCCGATGGCCTTCACCTGTTAGTAAGGCCATTTTGTGTTATTGGATACGCCAATCAGCATGAATAATGGTCCAACAGTGTTCTTGGGAATCATGAATATGATCTTTCAGCCATACCTTTACCACTTTGAAGTTGTCTTCATCGATGACATTCTGATATAGTCAACTTCTGAGAGGTGCATGCCTATCATTTGCAGGTAGTACTGGACACACTCTGATAGCACTGGCATTATGGTAAGCTCATGAATTTCTAGTTCTGGATCTGATAGGTTCACTTTTTAGGACATGTCATATTGGAGGCTGGAGTTGTAGTGGATCCAGCGAAGATTGTGGTGGAACTTTCAAAGGATCCACCCAGGAGTGTGATAGAGGTACAAAATTTCATGGGTTTGGCTGGATACTTCTGGTAGCATCTGCCAGATTTTTCCACAGTTTTTGCACCACTATTAGTGTTGAAAAAGAAGGGGACACCCTTCCCATTGTCAAAGAGGTTATAGTTGATTTTTCAAGAGCTGAGGTAGAGGCTAACTAGTCCCCCCCCCCCCCATCTTGAGGCTACCAGAGGATGGAGTAGGGTACGTAGTTTACTACGACACTTCAGGGACTGGGCTTGGATGTGTCCTGATGCAGGAGCAAGCAGTGATAACATATGGTTCACAAAATCTGAGACAGCATGATCATAACTCTGAAACCCATGAATTAGAGTCAGCAATAGTTGTCTTTGCCTTGAATATGTGGCAGCACTCTTTGATTGGAGAACATTTTATAGTGTACCCTGATCGTAAGTGTCTCAGGTATAATATTTTCTATGAAGGACTCGAATGTGAGACAACGAAATTGGCTTGATATCCTCCAAGACTATGACTTAGATATTTTGTATACTCATATGAAGGGGAACAGTGTAGCAGATTCACTCAGTAGGAGATCTCATATTCAACTGCTAGGAGAGGCGACTAAGTAGCTGGATTCATTATAGATATCTTTTGTGGATTGAGATGTGGCAGATTTTCTATAGTCTCTTACAGTCACTCCCCCACTTCTTCAGTATGTTATGGAGGCGCAGCGTGGGGATGTTGATAGAGAGGCTCTACATGCATAGATATCCACAGAGTAGGCACCAAATGTATTTTTTGATGGGGGAGAGCATGTCATCCTCTTTAGAGGATGTACCAAGGTATCTGTGTCACTTTAGGTGTAAGTGTTGACGGAGTTACAGACATCCCCTCTAGTGGCACATACAAAAGTGGAAAATATGTACTAGGAACTCTAACAATAGAACTGGTGGCCAAGAATGAAGAAAGAAGTTGTAGAGTTTGTTTCTCGATACCTCACTTGTTATCAAGTGAAGGAGGAGCATCAGGTACAAGCAGTCTTTGTTCATCCTTTAGAGGTTTTAGAGTGGAAGTGAGATGGGATATCCATGGACTTTGTGAAAAGATGTCCATGTACATCCCGGGGTCATGAATTGATTTGGGTCATCGTCAAACGAATCACCATGTCGGACCACTTCCTACCGATCAGAGATAAGGGTTTTTTATATAGGGCATGGGATGCCTCTATGTGCATCAAATTGTGTGGTTACATGGATTACCCCCTAAAATTTTATCTGAACGTGATGCAAGTTTTACGTCCCGTCTATGGAAGGGGATATAGGTGGCTTTCAAGATGCAATTTCAATTGAGAACCACCTTCCATCCTCAGACATATTTTCAGACGGAACGGACCATTCAGACACTCAATGATATGCATCATGCTTGTGTCCTTGAATTTGGTCATATCTAGGAGGATCACATGCCTTTGGTGGAGTTTTCATACAACAACATCATTCATCCCACCATTAGGATGGCCCCATTTTGAGGCATTTTATGGGAGACTTTCCAGATCACCTTTGTGATGGACTAACCCTGGGTAGTTAGCACTAGTTGGATCAGATATGGTATGAGTGACCATAATGATGTTTCAGATCATCCAGGAGCATATTAAGACTGCACAGAGAAAAAATAATTCACATGCCAACATGAGACGGAGACCTATGTAGTTCAAGAATTACAACCATGTCTTTCTACGAGTCTCACCCCGAAGAGGTCTACAGAGATTAGGCCGAGGAAGAAAGTTATCTATATGATTCAATGGACCTTTTTAGGTCCTCTGGATAGTTGGTGGGGTGGAATACTTCTAATCTATTCCACCTCAGTTGCACCAGGTTCATGACGCCTTCCACTTGTCCTAGCTGAGGTGATATGTGCACGACCCTTCTCACATCGTCCACCATGGCGAGCTGGATGCCGATGAAGGGGAAACATTTTCAGAGGTTCTAGTAGAAATTTTTCATCAACATGAGCGGGTCCTTTATGGAAGGTCGATACCTCTGGTTCACATTTTCTGGAAAAATAGGAACCTCCAGGACAACACATTACATCGGGAGGCTCATTGTGCATGTTTAATACCCCCACTTGTTCCCATTTTTTGAGTTTTGGCTTACGGGGACATAAATCATTGAGGTTGGGAGAATGTAACGTACTATAATTTCTATGTATTTTTAAATAAATGTTAATTTTACATGTCCGCTAAAATTAGCGGTACATGATTTCGTGGCACTGAGTGCTCGGAATTAATTTCAAATCTGGTGTTCGTGTACATTCAGTAAATGTGCGATCATGTTTTTCTAAATTATGAACCTATGATCGTAATGGAAATTTGAGGGCATCGTAGTACTTGTAGTGTCGGTATTCGCTTAAATATACATTCACATCGATCACAGTTGGTAGAGGGTGGAAGTTAGTTTTTGGGTTTTTTGTGAATGAATAAAATAAAAATAATGTTGTGTAGATTTTATTTTAATTTAAATTGTTGAAACCTCCACGTTGAATATGAGAAATGCAGAACACCAGACCATAACCTCCCATGAGAGGTTATGGTGGGGGGACCACCCAAACATAACCTCCAATGAGATGTTATAGTGGTGGGGACCACCATAGTTCTAAACATCTCATCTCCCTCATTAAATGTGGGAGAGCCTCTTCAACTCCCCAATATTCCACCCCTCCCATTAAATTGAGCAATTAAATTGGGACAATTAATTGAGATAATTAATTGTGCCAATGTGGAACATTAATTACACAATCATAGGTGTTCCAACCTATTTTATTCTCATGTTAATTATGTTGGCACCGCTATCATTTTGTTGGGTGGAATTGAGAGAGGAGAACCCTAGGAGGATTACACTTCATGCACAAAGAACAATCCTCCAATAAAGAATGCC
Organism: Viscum album; assembly: GCA_963277665.1. NCBI lineage: Eukaryota > Viridiplantae > Streptophyta > Magnoliopsida > Santalales > Viscaceae > Viscum > Viscum album. The sequence goes on along the minus strand of OY728152.1, from coordinate 351,761,451 downwards.
CCTTCGGATTCTTCCTCAGGACACCCTTAAATGAGGAATGTCTTTGTCTACAACGAACTGATGCACGATCTCCGGATTGGAGGTGTGTGGCATACGAGATGAACGTCGATAACTATAACTTCCTTCTCACTCCAAGGTTAACGAACAATCCGAGGTAATTGTTTATTTCTATTTTTTTATCACTTCACTTGTAAACCCCTTCGATTTATTTTGCGGGTTGGGAACAATCATTGCAAGAGGATATGATTTTTCATTCATGTTCATGTTCTTGATGAGCCATATTATACAACCCTAACGTGGAGGGTGTGGGCCAAAAAAACATGGCCCGACCCTGCCGCAAACCATGTGGTGTTCTTCTCGATCGAGGAGGATGACAACCATCCATGGTTGGAGAATTAGAACAGCAATCATCACCACCACCGGCCGCGTCGATGGAAAAGGCGCAATAGTGCCACCCTGTGGCCTCCATGCCGACCACGGCCACCCTTGCCATCTATGGCTCCACACTGCCACGCAACCGAGGTGATGCCCTATGTCTGAGGCGCCCCACGGACAGACGACCCCCTCACGGCCTGACCTCCACCCCGCTACCATACCACTACCTCACGGCCAGACCGCCCCCACGTGGAAGAACCGCCTCCATGCAGCCAGATCGCCCCAGCGTGGTCGGCCCGCCGCCCCGCCGCCCGACCGCCCTCTAGACACTCTCGGCGTCACCTTGCGGCTGGCTGGTCCAGACCTAGCGAGCCGAGAAGAACCCAATGATCTAGACCAGACTGAATGGGTTGGCCCATGCCAGGTTGGTCTCACTGGGTCGTACCGGACCTGGGCCCAGTACGACCCATTTAATTTCGTATGGAAATAACATTGGCACAGGATGTCTGTTAGATGAACTGTCAGTGGCGTTGGGATCCATGATGTGAGTCAGTCCCATTATGTGATACCACACTGTGTTTTGGATTGATATGGGGAATGGTCAGGCTGGATCAAGCACTAAACCAAATGGGCCCCTGAGACTAAAAGACAAATAACTCACATATCATTCATCCGAATGAAGTGCCATCGGATGCATTAAGACACCTATGATGTGGCGTAACATTGAGTTACTTCATCTTGGGACTTCATGGCAGTTGATTTATTGAACAGTAACATGTCGAGCGGATCCTTCCAGAGAAGAGAAATAATTGTGTGGGATCCTAGTGGCTGGCTGAGAATTGACGACTGCAGACCCTTTCGACTCGGAGTGACTCAAAATGCCCAGCAGGGATTGCCTTGTTGAAATGGCATACCCATGGTTGGGATAGCCTTTGTGACACGACAAGACAACGATAATTTATAGGAGGTGTACCTCAACAGGCCATGAGGTGGAGTGTCGTCATGACGCGGCTGAACCACATTGGGGAGCACCTTGGTGACATAACAGACCCAAGGTACTCGATAGGAGGAGTACCTCAGCAGTCCGAGTATAGTGGGAAGCACCTATGTGTGACTCGGTTGGCCCACAATACTGGATAGAGGAGGAGGTATCAAGTATCCTAGGTGTTCGATGTTATGAATGGGAATGTTACTTGATACTACCACTATAATAAATTCAAGTGTGAGCTGAGTTATTAACTCTATGTTCTACTCATAATTGAGAGGGATTACTTGATAACATAGGTATATATATGGGCTTATACCTACGTAAGGTTATATGTTGATTTCATTCTTTGTGATTTATCCTTGAGGTGTTTTGTGAGACATAGGGGGTCTCAGGTTCCATATTGAGTATCGTTATACTCACCACTGCAAGAGCTATTAATGAACCTTGTTGTGTTGGATATAGACGATGAAAAACACTGACTGAGGTTGAGTGTACCAGGACTGGATGGTACCATGAAGTGGACCATACGACATGTTGGTACATAGAGGATACGGGTAGATGCGGAGTGCTGAGTAGGCGATAGGTAATATACTTTCACATAGGAAACTCAGAGGATGTCCTAGCAGATGACAATAAATTTTCTTCAATTTTATTATATCACAATTGTACTTGTACTTTCTAGTTGGGCATGTATTCTGGACACTTTTACTTACTTCACTCACTCTGTTTATTGTTCAGTTTAATTTTCGTCCTACCTTGTTGTGTGCTTGGTTACGTGTTCCTACTGGTTATAAAGGCAACACCTTCCCAGTTTTAGGGAATACACCATCAGTGTTTGTCACCAGCCCCAGGCCTATGGAAGGTGGTAGTTACGACACGGGCCCCGACAGATGGGTCGTAGAAGTGTTCCCCCCACATCTCAACCCACTGGTAGGGGTAACACGTTGAGAGAATGTATCTTTTATATTTATCTTAAAGGATACTAAAAATTGGTTTTAGAAGTTAAATCATCTAAAGAAGTATATTATAATTCACTGTTGATTAAAATATATATATATATAATTACAATTTATATTTTTCAATTTCAAAAAATTAATATGAAATTGAAGTTATTAATTATAGTTGACTGTTTTTTATTTTGGATTATTGATAATGTTTTTATATTAGGTGGTTATAGATATGTCCTTATTAAACAACACAAGGGATTCAACTAGACTCTCTTATGGGACCATTCCACAATACTCAAAGAAGAGTTTACAATTTTATAAAATGGTTGCGTAAGAAATTAACATTATAAATCTTGTATGTGTCCAAGAGTATAGAATTTAATAACACTGAACTTCTCTCCAAGGACAATTTTGTTTGTGAAGCATAATAATGAAAATTACATGTTTCTTCATGAGATTAAGTAATGTTCCATAGGTTTTGAATTTTTTGATTTGTCGATGTAGTTTAAGGGGGAGTGGAAAAAAAGGTTGACTTATGCGATAGATCGTGAACGAGGAAATTAAATGTGTTCCCTTAGTGTTGAATTAATATGCCCAATAAGTTTTTATCAGTACATTACAAAAGGTTCTAATTATATGAGTATTATCAGTGTGAAATTAATAACCGCAAAAATGATAGGTTTTATCAATGCTAAATTATGTGTTAAAACCCTGTCCTTATCTCCGCTAAAATTATAGTAGATAATAACAATATTTAGTTCCAAAAATATTATATCTATGATATGTATTTGGTTGATGAGAATATTTCATTTTAGAGATGATAAAAAATCTATTTAAAATGGAATAATCAATTATTAAATGAATATATTTTAAAAGTAATTTAATTATTAAAAATATAAAAATAATTAAAGTTATTGTTTAATATACAATATTAAATGATTTATTTAAAAAAAGGTGTGAAATTGAATAATTAATAATGAATTGACTCAAAAATTATGAAAAATGGTCATGCAATATAAATTGTATAAGTCATTTAAAAGAATATTTAAATTTAAAATATATTAAAATTAATATGAATACATAGTGAAAATAATAAAACAAAATAAATAAGAAAAAAATGAATTTAATGATTAATTACCTGAACTACAAACATGTATATAAAATTTATGAAAATCCAATAAAATTATTTAATGAAATTAATTATATTTATTTCAAACATTTTAAAAATATTACAACTTCATAACTAAAATTGATTGATAATTTATAATTTAAATTAAAAACAAGTTTATAATATTTAGAAAATAAAATGATTATTTAAAATTTTAATGATTGATTGAAGTAATTGTATACACATACATAAAATGAGAAGAATCATAATAAATGCATTTAAATAAATTAATTATATAACTTTCTAACATTATAATTTAATTAGACCTTAATAATTGATATTAAATATGTTTCAATGATAAAAATAAAAAAAATATTAAAAATATTTAATGTAAATCTATAAGAATAATTACATTAATTAAATACACAAAATAATTGGGGTTCAAATCTTGACATACCCATTGGGAGATTTATGTCGCATGCAGTGACTCATGAAGAGGGTGACATGGGAATGATTCGGGCATGTGGTGATGTAGGTTTGATGCAGGCCTTGTGACATAGATAGGATGATGCAAGTATGACGATACACTGATCCTTTAGGCCATGTTCTTAGGACCCTTGGCCTTGGACCTACGGGCTATGTAATTTATCCATCACAACACATATAGAAAGAGGACTTTATAATCATTAAAAAGAAAAAAATCATATAAATTGAATAAAAATGATTAAATAGAATATATATATATATATATTAGGTATTATATGGTAAAAATACACCAAAACCCCCATAGACGCCTCACCCTCATGAAAATGATCTTGCCAAAGCCCCCCCAAGGGATAACCCACCAAAATTCAATATCCCCATAAACAACTTTTTTATGGATATTTTCCCTCAGACTCATATAACATTTTCCAAGACAACCACGCCCCTAGGCCCCATCATTATCATTCATTTATATTGGATTTATCACAATAGATTGGGCCTTCCCTATAGAACAATGATGGATAAGCCACAGCTATTCCCTGTGCGTCTATTATCCCACAGAACATCAAGGATAATTTCTATAAACGGTCGTCAGACCACCAACCTCACCACCAATTTCATGTTTACTGTTCTCAATCACTGGTCAACTATTTTAAAAAAAATCACCAATCTGAGTTTTATGTACATGTCTACCTTGCATCGATAGTTGTTACTCGACTCCTGCAATGCAGACAATGTCGTCGCGTGAAGCCATCACTGGCATTAGAGAACCGCCGTAATCACTCATTGTTCCACAAGCATTCCATGTCCAAAACATTAGTTATTATTAGTTTTCGGCACTCATACATCCACCATTCTACTATCCCACGTGATTGATTCAATCCCAATAAAATGTCGCTCCAGACCCATAGTGATCCATGTGTCGATGACACTATCCCACTCTTGGTGTCATTCAATGGAATGCACTGCCTAGAATGAAAATCACGACCTTCAACAACCCCATCTATCATTACATGTCACCGTGAAGCACATTCCAATCATTTACCTTTGTTTAAAAAAAACTAAATGGTGTTTGGGATGGTGTACGTTGGGGTTCAATTTCACAGAAAATAGTGGGGATTGGAGATAGTCTAATAGGAATCAATTCTATTGAATTAAAACATACATAAAATATTGTAATATAATAAATAACGATTGATTAAATATCAATAACAAAAAATAAAAAGATATTTAAAATTTTTAAGCTTAGTAAATAAATATGTATACATTTAAAAGTTTAAAAAATATAAAAATATTGATAATTATAAAATATCAAAAATGAAAAAAAAATCTCAAAAACTATTAAAAATGAATAAATTAATTGAAATATATTTCAAAATAAATTAAAAAATTATTAAATAATAATTATAACATAAATTGAAAACATATAATATTGAATAAAATTATTAAATAAATATTACTTTTACTGCTAAATATTGAATTATTCACTATTTTAATTGTATATATAAAATACAATATGTTATTAACCTTTATAACATTTTATAATGTTTTAAATGTCATTATTTAAGTAAATATTTACATAATTAATCATGTTTAAATAAATAACATAATTGGATATATTACCAAAATATTAATGAAATATATAACAAAAAGGAATAAATTATATAAAATACTTCAAATAGGGAACTATTAAAAAACAATAAATAATATAAAATCAATAATAAAAAATACACATACACATATACATACACAATATATGCATACATATTTAGAAAACACATAAACATAGAGAAACACCTAGGAATAAGCACAAAAAAAACATAGATATAATTACATATGAATTCATGCACATAAATTCATCTTTAAACATACACATATATAAATACACAGACAACATAAACAAATACATATACACATACTCATACTCATACACATACACATATACATCCATACATTTACATCCATGTGCACGAACATGCATACACATCTATTCATATGACTATACACATAAATACAACATTAACATACCCATGTACACATACACATGATCATACACATGTACACAGACATAAACATGTATATTCACACATACACACATTCAGACATACATAAAATACAAATATATACTTAAACATATCCATACATATACACGTACACATACAAACACATTCACATGCACATAAAAAAGACATACACATGAACTGACACACATACGTTCATAAATGCACCTACATATACATAAAATAAAAAATTATAAATACATAAAAATACACTTACACATACACAATCACACACATGTTTATATATATTTATATATTCATGAATTTTTATGTACACATACATGAACATGTGCATAAATGTATAACATATACAAAAAATTACATACAAGCCTATGCACGTATACAGACTCAAATATGCAATCCGTAAATGTACTTAAACACATAAACACTCATAAAACAACATATGAATTCACAAACAACACATAAATAAATAGACACATATAGACACACATATACAAATACAAACACATATATTATTTAAATATTTAATTTTAATATAAATATAAAAATTCAAATGCTAATCACATATTTAAATAAACACATTCATTTATAAGTAATAAAATTATTTAAATAAAATATAAATAGATCATAATTATATTAAATATATAAACATTTTTTAATTAAAATATAAAGATAAGTTATTAATAAATTTCATTCACTAATATAAATCTTATTATTTTTTAAATTTTAAATTTTAAAAATAGGATTCATTATTTATTTATTGTTATACAAACCATTTATGTTTATTATATTTACATATATATACTTTTTGATATATAAATATTATTTACACGTATATAAGATGGTGTGTATATATATATATTTAACTTATTAAATGTGTCATTTTGAAACCCTAAACCAAAAATTGATCATAATGGTAGGAATTTTATTAGTGATAGAAAAAAGCACAAAAAGGGGTAATATTTTATTTGTGTTTTTGTAGCTACTTCATTGAATATTGGAAGATATGAAATAGTGTAACATGAATATATAAATTAGTGACTTGCTAATGGATGAAATTTTAAATTTAGTGGCTTAATAAAATTAAATGAGAATTATAAATTAGTATTAAATTAATGTTTCAATGAGTTGTAATTGGATAAAAAAATAAAATATGACAGTAAATTTTTTTAATCCCTGCGGTAAAAATACATTACATTCAGCAGTTAGTTTTTCATGTTTGATAATTCAACTTCCGAAATTGGTTGTCTAGTGTTTCGTGTTGGGAGAGAGGTAGCCTTTTCCTCATTACCCCTTTTGTCTGATACATTAGTAGTCATTTCACATTCAGATTCGTCTTTTGAAACATTCAGCATCTGTTTTCTTCACCGGAGAGATGGGAGCCTTTGCAGTGCAGGATGGACTTACCCAGGGGAGAGTACATCCAATTACACTTCAGTTTGCTAGCCTTACCCTTAGAGCTGTTGATGTGGGAAGTTCGAGCTATCATGTATTGGTGGAACAGTACACATATGTCTTCCCTAATGATTCTATAGGTCTACCTCCACATAGAGAGTTGGACTTTAACATTGACTTATACCTAGGGATGACAACGATATCTACACCATCATATCAGATGGCTCCTGCAGATCTTCTTGAGATGAGGGTACATCTTGAGGACTTGCATGGAAAGGGATTCATCTATTCTGGTGTTTCTCCTTAGGCAGACCCAACTTGGTTCTCCAGGAAGGCGGATGGGAGCTTGAGGCTTTGTCTTGACTATCAGAACCTTAACCAGTTGACCATGAAGAACAATACCCACTCACGATGGCCTTCAGCTGTCAGTATGGCCATTATGAGTTATTTCTTATGCCATTATGCATGACCAATGATCCAGCAATGTTCTTGGTACTCATGAACATGATCTTTCAGCCATACCTTGATCACATTGTAGTGTCTTCATCAATGGCATTCTGATCTACATGACTACATAGGAGGTGAAAGCCTATCATTTGCAGGTAGTACTGGACACACTCTAAGAGCACCAGCTTTATCGTAAGCTCTCGATGTGCCAGTTCTAGATTAGAGAGGTTGTCTTTATATGAAATTTAATATTTTAGGATGAATTTATAGTGGATCCAGTAAATATTGAGGTGGTACTTGCATGGGAGCCACCCAGGAGTGTGATAGAGGTACGATATTTCATGGGTTTGACTGGATACTTTTGGTGGTTTGTTCTAGATTTCTCTAGAGTTGCAGCACCACTATTAGAGTTGACAAGGAAGGGGAAACCCTTCGTGTGGTCAGAGAGATTACAACAGAGTTTTCAAGAGATGAGGTAGAGTCTAACTAGTGCCCCTCTATTTTGAGGCAACCAGAGGGGTACGTAGATTACTGCGACGCAGTAGGGACCAGGCTCAGATGTGTCCTGATGCAAGAGCAAGCAGTGATCACATATGTTTATCAACAACTGAGACATCATGAGAAGAATTATGCTACCCATGACCAAGAGTTAGCATCAGTGGACTTTTCCTTGAATATGTGGTGGTACGATCTGATTTTTGAACGTTTTATAGTCTACTCTGATCGCAAGAGTCTCAGGTATAATCTTTTCTCAGATGGAATGGAATGTGTGGCAACGAAGTTGGCGTGAGTTCCTCCAGGACTATGACTTCGATATAGAATATACTTATTGGATGTGGAACGTTGTAGCAGATGCACTCATCAAGAGGTCTGGTATACTACTTCTAGGTTAGGTGACTAAGCAGCTGGCTGCATTATAGATATATTTTTTGGATAGATATGGGGCATATTTTCTCTGGTATCTTATAGTCACTCCCCCACTTCATCAGTGAGTTAGGAAGGCGTGGCGTGGGGACGCTGACTGCAAGGCTCGACATGCACAAATATCCATACGGAAGGCACCTGATGGATTTTTTTGAAGGTGGGGATCACGTCATCCAATTCTGAGGACGTACCATGATACCAGTGTAACTTTAGGATGAAGTGTTCATGGAGTTATGAACGTCCCCTCTAGTGGAACATCCTGGAGTGGCCAAGATGTACCATGATCTCCAACAACAACACTGGTGGTCGGGAAATGAAGAAAGAAGTTGCAGAGTTGGTTTCTTGGTGCCTCACTTGATTGAAAGTGAAGGTGGAGCATCAGGTACCATCAGTCTTGGTTCATCCATTAGAGGTCATAGAGTGGCAGTGGAATGGGATATCCATAGACATTGTGACAAGACATCCACGAACATCCAAGGGTCCTGACTTTATTTGGATGATCGTCTACCAACTAGACATGTCGGGCCGCTTCCTACCGATCAGAGAGTTGGGTCAAATATAGATCATGGGACGCCTCTATGTGCTAGAGATTGTGCGGTTACATAGATTACCTTCAATGATTTTCTCTGATTGTGATTCACATTTTACTTCCCCGCTGTGGAAGGGGATTCTTGAGCCTTTCGGGGGGCAGTTTCATTTGAGCACCGCCTTTCATCATTAGACAGATTATCAGACTGAGCGGACCTTTTAGACCCTCGTTGATATGCAGTGTGCTTGGGTCCTTGACTTTGGTTGTAGCTAGGAGGATGACTAGAATATGGTAGAGTTTTTATACAACAACAGCTATCACTCCACCATTGGGATGATGCCTTTTTGAGGCGTTGTATGGGCGACATTCTAGATCACCTTTGTGCTGGACTAACCTTGGGTAGTTAGCACTAGTTTGACCAGAGATGATACAGGCTACCATAGAGATGTTTCAGATCATCAAGGAGCATAGTAAGACTGCACAGAGCAAGCATACATCATATGCCCATATGAGATGGAGACCTAGGTAGTTCGAGGATGGCCACCATATCTTTCTACGGGTCTAACCCCGATGAGGTTTATGGAGATTAGGACGAGGCGAAAAGTTATCTTCGAGATTCAATGGATCTTTTCAGGTCCTATGCAGAGTAGGTGAGGTGTCATACCGCTAAGCTACTCCACCTTAGTTGCAAAGAGTGCATGAATCTTTCCACGTGTCCTAGCTGAGGAGATACTTGCTAGAACATTCTCACATCATCCACCATGGCGAGATGGGTGTTGACGAAGGGGAGACTTTTATAGAGGTTCTAGTCTAGATTTATGATTGACATGAGCGGGTCCTTCATGGACGGTCGATACCACTGGTGCGCATTCAATGGAAGCACATGAACCTCCAGGGAAACACATCATAGTGGGAGTCTCAGATGAATTCTTAATTCCCCGACTTATTCCCTTACTTTGAGTTGTGGCTTACGAGGACATAAATCCTTGAGGTGTGGAGAATGTAATGTCCTAGAATTTACATGTAATTTTTTAAAAATAAATAGAAATTTTACAAGTCTTCTAAAATTGAAGGCATGTGATTCTGAGGCTCGCAGTGCCGGGAATGAATTTCTATTTTATCATTAGTGTATGTTAAGTAAACGTCCGAGCGAGTTTTTCTAAATTATGAATCGATGCACGGAATTGAAATCTGAGGGAACCATTGAACTTGCAGTGCCAATATTTTTTTAATGAGACATTCACTTTGATGACAGTTGGTCAATGGTGGATGTTATTTTTTGGGTTTTTTGTGAATGAATAAAATAAAAATAATGTTCTGTAGCTATTATTTTTAATTTATTTGGTAAATCCTCTAAGTTGATGTTGAGAAGTGGGGATCACCAGACCTTAACCTCTCTTAAGAGGTTATGGTGGAGGGGACCACCCGAACATAACCTCCCATGAGAGGTTATAGTGGTGGGGACCACCAGAGCCCTACACATCTCAAGTCCCTCATTAAATAAGGGAGAGAATCTTCAACTCCTCAATATTCCACACCTCAAATTAAATTGATCCATTAAAATGGTCCAATTAATTGAGCTAATTAATAGTGAAAAAGTGGTACATTGATTACACTATCTTAGGTGTGCCAACATAATTTTTTCTTATGTTAATTATATTGAAACCTCTTTCATTTTGTTGGGTGGAATTGGGATAGGAGATCCATTGGAGGATTACACTTCATCCACAAAGAACGATCCACCAATGAAGAACATTGAATTCGACTTTTTCCTTAGGAAACCCTCCAACGAAGAACGTATTCGTCTACAATGTTCCGAAGAATGATCCTGAGATTGGAGGTGTGTGTCGTATGTGACGAACGATGAAAACATCAACTTCCTTCTCAAGAGAAGGTCAATGAACAATCCATAGTAGGTGTTATTTATATTTTTTTATCACTTCACTTGTACACACCTTCAATTTCATTGGTAGGTCATGAACAATCATTGCAGGAGGATATGATTTGATATTCATGTTCCTGTTCATGATGAGCCATGTTGTACCACCATAATGCGGAGGGTATGGGCCAAACCAACATGGCCCGACCCTGCCGCAAACCTTGTGGTGTTCTTCACGATAGAGGAGGATGAAAACCATCAATGGTTGGACCATTAGAACGACAGTCGACACAACCGCTAGCCTTGTCGAATGTGAAGGCAGAGCAACACCACCCTACTGCCTCCACATCAACCATGACCACTCATGTCGCCCGCATCTCTGCACTGCCCCACGTCTGAGGTGTAGCCCTGTGTTCGAGGTGCCCCACAGCTCGACGACCCCCGTGCGGCCTGAACTCTTCCCCGCTGCCAGATCGCCGACCTGCGGTTAAACTTCCCCTGCGTGGATGGACCACCACCCCGTGGCCCGACCGTCATCCTGCGGCCGCACCTTCATCATGCGGCCTCACCGCTGCCTCGTGGCCACACCACCCCTGCATGACCAGCCGCCGCCCCACCGCCGGACCACCGCCCCGCGACCTCACGCCCTCAAGACATTCTCTGCGGCCCCTTGCGGCCTGACAGGCAAGAACTAATGGGCCATGCATAATAGAACTGGATGGACCAGACCAAATGGGTCGGCCCAGGCCGGGTGAGTCTGACCGGCTGGTACCAGACTTGGGCCCACTACAACCAGTTTACTTTCTTTTGGATATAACATTGGAACCATACATCTGTTATACGAACTGTCAGTGACAATGGAAACCTTGAAGTGAGTGAGTCCCTTTAAGTGATACAACACTGTGTTTTGGATTAATATAGGGAATGGTCTAGTTGGATCAATCATGAATCCAACTGATCCCCCAAGACTGAAAATATAATAACTCCTAGACCGGTCATCTGATTAACATGCAGTCTGATGAGTTGAGACACTTATGACTTGGCGGACCGTTGAGATACTTCTTCGTGGGACTTCTTGGAAGTTGATGTATCGACCAGTAACTTGTCGAGATGATCCTTCTAGAGAAGAGAAAGCATAGTGCGAGAACCCAGTGGCTGACTATGACTTGAGAACTCCTGACTCGTTCGACTCTGAGTGACTTGACAGGCCCATTGTGGAGCACTTTGGTGATGTGACAGACCCATGTCGTGGAGCACCTTGGTGACGTGGGAGAACCACGATACTCGATAGGAGGTGTACCTCAAAAATCCTCTAGGGGGAGGGCCTTGGTGACTTGGATGACCCATGGTGGGGAGCACCTTGGTGACGTGACAGACCCATGGTACTCGACAGGAGGATTACCTCAGGAGTTCAAGTTTAGTGGGAAGATCCTATGTGTAACGTGGTAGGACCACTGTACTCGATATAGGGGGGGTTCTCTAGCAGCCGAGGTGTTCAACGTTATGACATGGAATGTTACTTGATATTACCGCTAGATAAAACCATGGTGTGATATAATTCCGTACCTCTATGTTCTCCTCATAATTAAGTGGGATTATTTGATAACATAGGTAAATATATGGGAATATACCTAACTATGGTTTTCTAATGATTTCAAACCTTTTGATTTATCCTTGATGTCTTTTGTGAGACCTAGAGGTTATAGGGTTCTCTACTATGTATCATTATACTCACCCCTACATGGGATATGCTTGCACCTTGTTGTGTTAGATGCAGATGATGGACACCAATGACTGAGGCTGAGTGTACCAAGACAGGAAGATACCTGGAGGTGGACCATACGACATGTTGGTACGCAGAGGAGACGGGTAGATGTGGAGTGCATAGGAGGCTATCTATACCTACCATTCATGTAGAAACCTCGAAGGATGACCCAACAACTGACTATATGTTTTCATCAATTTTATTGTATCACAATTGTAATTGTACTTTCTAGTTGGGCCTGTATTATGGACCTTTTTACTTACTGCACTCAGTATGTTTACAGTTCAGTTTAATTTTCATCCTATCATGATGTGTGCTTGGTTACGTGTGCCTACAGGTTATAAAGGTGAGGTCCTCCCAGTTTTAGGGAATACACCGTTAGTGCTAGTCGCTAGCCCCAGGCCTATGGATGGCGGGAATGGGGTAGTCACGGCACGGGCCCCGGGGGATGGGTTGTGATAGTGTCCCCCCATATCTCAATCCACAGGTAGGGGAAACACATTGAGAGAAAGTACCCTTTATATTTATCCTGAAGGAGACTGAATAATGGTTTTAGAAGATGAATCATCTAAAGATTAATATTATAATTCACTCTAGATTTAAATAATTACATATGAAATAACAAATTTGGTATTTTCAATTTCTGTAAATTATAATTAAATAGAAATTATTAATTATAGTTGAATGTATTTTATTTTGAATTATATATAATGTTATTATATTAGGTTATTATAGATTGTTCTTTATTAATCAAAACAAGTAATTCCACCAGACTCTCTTATGGGATCATACAACAATACTCATAGAAGAGTATAGAATTTTTTAAAATGGTTGCATAATAAATTAAAATTATAAAGCATGAATGTGTCCAAGAGTATATTATTTCATAACACTAATCTTCTCACCAAGACCAATTTTGTTTGCGAAGCATAATAATGAAAAGATAATGAAGCATCATGATATTAACTAATGTGTCATAGGTTTTGAATGTTTTGATTTGTCGATGATGTTTAAGTGGGATTGGAATAAGTGGTCAACTTATGTGAGACATCATAAATGGGGAAATAAAATGAGTTTCCGTAGTGTTGAATTAATATGACCATGAAGGTTTTATCAGTACCTTCCAAAAAGTGCTAATAATATGGGTATTATCGGTGTGAAATAAATAACCACAAAAAAAGAAAGGTTTTATCAATGATAAGATTTGTGTTGAAAAAACATGTCCTTATCTGCGCTAAATTTATAGCAGATAAAAACTATAATAAGTTCCATAAATATTATATCTACGATATGTATTGGTTTGATGAGATTTTTTCATTTTAGGGATGATAAAAAATCTATTTAAAATGAGATAATCAATTATTAAATGAATGTATTATATAAATAATATAATTATTAAGAAAATAAAAAATAATTAACGTTTTTGTTTAATGTAAAATTCTAAAAGATTTATTTAATAAAAGGTGAAAAATTGAATAATTAATAATGAATTGAATAAAAAATTAAAAAAATGGTTATGCATTATAAATTATATAAGTTATTTAAAATAATATTTCAATTTAATATATATTAAAATTAATATGAATACATAGTGAAAATAATAAACCAAATTAAATAATTTCAAAAATTCATTTTATGATTAATTACATAAACTCTGAACATGTATAAAAAATTCATTATAATATTATAAAATGAATTTAAATAAATTAATTATATAGATTACAAAAATTTTAAAAATATAACAACTTAATAAATAAAATTTATTGAGAATTTATAATATAAATTAAAAAAAAGTAAATAATATTAAAAAAACGTAAATAATTTTTTAAAATATTAATGATTAATTGAATTAATTGTATACACATACATAAAATGAGGATAATCATAAAAATGCATTTTAATAAATTTATTATATAACATTCAATAATTTTAAATGAATTAAACCTTAATAATAAAAACTGAATAAGTCTCATTAATAAAAATAAACAAAATATTTAAAATATTTAATGTGAATATATAAGAATACATACATCAATTACAGACAAAAAATTATTGGGGTTCAAATCCTGAAATACCCCTTGGGAGATTTAAGTCACATGCAGTGACTCGGGTTGGTGGTGACATGGGCTTGATACAGGCATGTGGTGATATAGGCTTGATTCATGCCTGGCGACATATATAAAATGATTATGGCATGACGATGCCCTGAGCCTTCAGGCCATATTCTTGGGACCCTTGGCCTCAGACCTACAGACGATGTAATTTATCTATCTCTGTCCATATAGGAAGAGGACATTACATTCATTAAAAAGAAACAAACAATAAAATAAATGAATTAAAATGATTAAATATATTATATTTATTTATTTATTTATTTTTATATATATATTAGGTACTATATAGTACAAGTACACAAAAACACCCATAGACACCTCACCCTATTGAAAATGCTATGGCCAACCCCCCCCCCCCCCAAGGGATTACCCACCAAAATTCAATAGCCCCATAGACCACTATTTTATAGATATTTTCCCTAATACACATGTAATATATTCCAAGACAACCATGCCTGCTAGGCCCCAACATTATCATGCATCACTATTGAATTTATCACAATAGATTGGGCCTACCCTGTTGAATAATGATGAATTGGCCCCACCTATTCCTTGTGCCTCAGTTATCTTGTCGAACGCGAAGGATAATTTCTCTAAACAGTCGTCAAACCGACACCCTCACAACCAATTTTATGATTGACGATCCCAATAACTGGTCAACTATTTCTACCACAATATCATCAATCTGAGTTTTATTGACTTATCTTCCATGCATCAAAAGATGTTGCTCGACTGCTGCTACACTGACAATGTCGTCGCGTGATGCCATCACTAGCGTTGGAGCACCGCCGCCATCGCTCTTTGTTCCCCAAGAAGCTATGTGCATAACATCCGTTATCATTAGTTTTCTACCCTCATAAATACACAATTCTACTATCCCATGTGATTGATTCCATCCCTAAAAAATGTCGCTTGAGACCCATAGTGATCCAGGCATCGACGACACAATCCAACTCTTGGTTTCTTTCAATGGAATGCACTTCTAATAATATAAAGCATGACCTTCAATGGCCCCATCTATCAATACCAATCATCGTGAAGCACATTCCCTTCATTTACCTTGGAATACAAAAAAACTAAATGGTGTTAGTGATGGTGTACGTTGGGGTTCAATTTCAAGAAAAAATAGTTGGGGTTGGAAATAGTCTAAAAGGAATCAATTGTATGGATTTCAAACATACATAAAATATTATAATATAAAAATAAAAATGATTAAATATTAATAACAAAAAATAATAACATATTTAAAATATTGAAGCTTATTAAATAAAGATGTATAAATTTAATAATTTAATAAATATAAAAATATTGAAAATTATAAAAGACCAAAAATGAAAAAGAAAATCTCAGAAATAATATTAAAAATGAATAAATTAAATGAAATATATTTCAAAAAAATTAAAAAAATTAATTAATAATAATTATTATAAGAATTGACATCATATAACATTGAATAAAATTAATAAATAAAATTTACTTTTATTTCTAATTAGTGAATTAGGAACTATATTAATTGTAAATATAAGATACAATATGTTATTAACATTTATAACATTTAATAATGGTTAAATTGTTTTTATTTAATTAAATATTTAAATATTTAAACCTTTTTAAAAAAATAACATAATTGGATATATTAAAAAATTATGAAACAAATATATAATAAAAATTAAAAAATTACATAAAATACTTCAAATAGATAACTATTAAAAACAAATAACTAATTAAAAATCAATAATAATAAATACACATACACATATACATATACAATATATGCATACACATTAAGAAAACAGATAAACATAGAGAAACACCTAGGAATAAGCATAAATAACAAAGAGATATAATTACATATGAATGCATGCACATACATTCATATTTAATCATACACAAATGTACATACACAGAAAACATATACCAATATATATACACATACTCAAACTCATACAAATACAAATATAAAAACATATAAAAATGTATATTCATACTCATACACAT
This sequence comes from Viscum album, assembly GCA_963277665.1. Taxonomy (NCBI): domain Eukaryota; kingdom Viridiplantae; phylum Streptophyta; class Magnoliopsida; order Santalales; family Viscaceae; genus Viscum; species Viscum album. The sequence goes on along the minus strand of OY728152.1, from coordinate 351,744,478 downwards.
CCATACAATTACATCCATGTGAATGCACATACTTACACATCTATTCATATGACAGTACACATACATACATCATTAACATACCCATATACACAGATGCATGCTCATACACATGTACACAGACATAAACATGTACATTCACACATACAGACATACACACATTCATAATCATACAAATATATACATACACATACTCAAACATATACACATACATATACAAACACAATCACATGCTCATAGAAAACACATACACATTCACATACACACATACGACATAATTTCACATGCATATACATACAATAAAAATTTATAAATTCATACACATGCACTTACACATGCACAATCACACACATGTATATATATATATATATGAATTTTATGTACACATACATGAACATGTACACATATGTGTAACTTATACAAACAATTACATACAAACTAATGCACGTATACAAATTCAAACATGCAATCAGTAAATTTACTTAAACACATGAACACACACAACAAAACTAATGCATTCACAAACTACACATAAATAAACACAGAAATATATACCCTTATATAAAAATTCATATTCATATATTATTGAATTATTTAATGTTAATTTAAATATAAAAATTCAAATATGAATCACATATATAAATAAATATAATCATTTATATATCATAAAATTGTTTCAAATAAATATAACCAAATCATATTTATATTAATTATATACTCATTTTCAATTAAAATATATAGATAAATTATTATAAACATTCATTGAGATATATAAATTTTATTATTTTTTAAATTTTAAATTTAAAAAATAGGATTCATTATTTATTAAATGTTATATAAAAAATTTATATATATTATACTTACATATATATAATTTTTGATATAAAAATAATATTTAAAAATATATAATATTTTGTATATATATATATTTAACTTATAAAATGTGTCATTTAGAAACCCTAAACCAAAAATTGATCATAAAGGTAGGAAGTTTATTAGTGTTAGAAAAAAGCATTAAAAGGGGAAGACTTTTATTAGGCTTTTTTTATCCTCTTCATTGAATATTGCAAGACATGAAATAGTGTAACATGAATAAAAAAATTATTAAATTTCTAATGGTTGAAATTTTAGATTTAGTGTCTTAATAAAATTATATGATGATTGTCAATTATTATTAAATTTATAATTCATTGAGTTGTAATAGGATAAAAAATAAAATATGACAATTTTTTTTATCCTTACGGAAAAAATACATTAATTTCTACATTCGGTTTTTCATTATTGATCACTAATCTTCTGAAATTGGTTATACAACATTGCGTGTAGGGAGAGTGGCAGCCTTTTCCACATACACCATTTTGCCTAATACATTAGCTGTCATTTCAAATTCAGATTCTTTTTTTATGCTTTCAGCATCTGTTTTCATCGTACTAATTATTTGGTGAATGAAAGGTATGGGCTGAGAGCCTCATTTCGGAACACCTCTATCCTAATGGGTTACTTCTTTTGTGGGGAATTACACACATGGGGGTAGCAACCATAATACATAATCCCCCATATGGCTTGGTAGACATTTCCGATGGGACACTAGGTCTTATCATCTAATAAGGGTAACTAATAGTGGTATGTGTTGTTTATGGGGTGTCAGGGAATATCGTCTGAGAATTTCCAGTGATGGAGGGTGGTGACTGTGTTTGGAGTTTTCAAATGGGTTCCATTGAGGATATTCTGATAAAGGGTTGTGACTGGGGTAGTTATTGTCGATGGGGCAACATGGCAGGTTGTCTTCAAAAGGACATTGATTTCCACATCCATATTAACCCAATAATTCTTAGTAGTCATTGCTGATGGGGCACCGTGACAAGTCATGGTGGTGATTTTCCTATTATGTATTTTTGATGGGGCACTGTGGGAGGTAAAATATGTGGTGGAGTGGTAGGAAATGATGATTTGTTGTCTTGGTATGTCATTTAATAGCAGTCGGTGATAATCATACCCATATCCCCCATATGTGGCATGACAAATGTTGTTTATTGAGATCCAAGGCAAGTAGTTCAAGAAAGGGTGGTGACAGACATATCCATCTCTCCACAATTTTTCCCATTAGGCATAATCAATTGGGTGTCGTGGTAGGTGGTATGAGGGAGATTGGGAAACCTTGGGGGAAAGAGGGTGACATGCTACATCTTGGCATTAGTCTATGGAATGGTGGCAGAACATGTGGTAGCATAGTAGGAGTGTCTGAAAACCTCATATATAACATTATTCAGCAACAATAACTTCATATTCATGCTTTTACAATGCATATTTTTTCGACAAATAATAATATGGTTCTTTGTAGAAACACAAACTCCTAGAAAGGATGGAATATTCTAATCATCACCCAGTGTTTATGTATATATAAACCTAATGAGTCCATATACGATTATTTTAAATGATGTCCTTATTTTTACAATAATTACTCCTCCCCATTATTTTTCATACTTTAATTTTTCATTTTATGTTTTAATGTGTTCTGATGTCATTATAGAACCGTGACCTTTTTTAAATTACATTGTAAATTCATCTTTTTTTCACATATAACAATAAAATCCCCACGTGAAAATCATGTCAACGTGTGATGTGAAAAAACACCCTTGACTTCTATATTTTTCTTTATACATATATTAGATTACAAGTTAGTTTAAATATAACATATTATTTATTTTTATTTAAATATATACATTATACAATATATATCACTTCTATATCTTAAATGTGTGATTAAATTTGTTTATAATGCAATGATAAATTATTTTACATCAATTAAATTTATTAAATGATCTATAATATGTATTAAAAACATAATTATATAATGAATCATGTTCTTAATTAAAAAAATTATTCTATTATGTAAATAATAATTTTAAATCATTTAAATAATAACATACATTTTTTAATGAATTATATATAATCGTTATAATAAATAAATATTAACAGAATTCAATATATATATTTAGGTTATATTATAATATATTATTAAATTAAAAAAAATTATTCTAAATGATAATGAATATAATTAAAGAATAATATATTTATATCATAAATTTATTTATATATTTTAATATATTATAAAAAATTAATTAAATATGTGATTCCTTTTTAGTTATAAATACATTCGATATAGTTACTTTATAAAATATTGATGTTAAAATATGTTAATTATATTATTTATAAATAAATATTATATAATGATATTAATATATTATATATCAATTACATATTTTCTTCATAAATAATTTCTTAATTATTTCCAAAATAACTTAATTGGGAACCCTCACTATGGTCTCATCCATAAGTTTACAAAAATTCAAATTCTAACATAAAACCAAAATTCATATTGAAAATTGTCTTTAAGATTTCAAACATGACACTAATATTAGGTTGGTGGGAGGGGGTGTTGTTTCCTAAGATGTTGAATGGAATTATGAGAAATGTGATATAATTTTTTTATTACCCAATAAATGGGTTGGGAGTGATGCATGATATGAAATCAGTGCTCATATATGGATGATTTGTCAAATATTGAAAAAGATACAATATTAAAATCATATTGGTTTTGTTTGGGGAGCTTTCGGTAGGAAGGCCTTTAGATTAGAGTGTCAATTAGTCATTGGATAATATTTATTTGTACTAAGGGGTTTGATGAAGGTTTCAAATGATGAAGAGGGATCTAGTAGGAGAATAACTGTAATTTTTTTTAGTATTCAATTTGACATTCAATAATTGTAAAAGATGTAAATGTCATGACTAACAATATTCCATCAAATATTCACATAGAAATGTTCATAATTTATATATGATATTCTTCATGTTTAATTTAATATTAACATAAATTCTATCTTATGAAATAATACCTCATATTAGGAACCTTCCTCAAAACATTATTTAATAACACATCAATCATGAAAAAACAAATGTGTCAATTTTCTCTGAAAACTATATCGTCGTTGGTTATGAAAAACATTAAAGAGAATGGGTCATGATGGTAATTAACAAAAATCATAAATCCTAAGGACCATTATATACACTGAAAAATAATAATATCCAATGTCACATAAGCCTAAAAAATAACTTTTGGAGGGTATATTCACATAATATCCCATCATGAATCCATCAATGTACAACTCTTAGAAGGTTAAGGGGTTGATAAATTTTGAATCTAATGAAAATATAACTAATAGACTTATATGATTCCCACCAATCATCAATATAAATGATAAAATATAATTTTTATACATCAGTGGTCAATATCACAATATTTTCCATTTGAAGAGTTCCTCCAAATATGATCATCAACACTTGGTCACTATTTACATCTTCCCATATAATGATTAATAATTTTCATATAATTTAATAAGTAAATTTTATTTAGTATCCTACAAGGGATAGAAGTATATTTGATAACCTCTTGAACAAAAGGATTCATGGTTTGTATTAAAAAACATTAATGACCCTGATTTTCCGATGTATTTTTTTTAATTAATGGAATTTTACGAGTCTGTGAAAATTTATGGCGCGTGAATCCTAGGTCTGGTGTTCTCGAAATTAATTTCTGATCGTTTTTTAATTAATGTTTAATAAAAGTGTTACCGGATTTTTCTAACTTCTATACTGGTGCCCATATTATAATTATGAGGGCACCGTTGAATCCGCAGCGTCGAGATTCTCTTATGGGGGACATTACATTGACCGGAGTAGGTCCTGAGATGTAGTTATTTTTTTTGAATTATAAAATAAATGAAAAGAAATAATATTAATATTTTCTTTTCTTTTTCTTCCACGAATGGACAAGCGGAGTGTGGGACCAGTAGTGAGTTAGGACAATGAATGGTTATAGATTCCAAATACTATGTAACGACGTCATTCTAGAATTATGAAGGTTCATAATTTTTGTGCCCCCATTAATTCCCAACATCGTAACATACCCTCCCCCTCTTGTATAAATGTATATCATGGGGAGGGGGATCAGACAAGAATTTCCCTGAAATGAATTGTTGTGGTAGTGATGTAATGTGGACCCCTTAGAGGAGGGATCTCATCCCCATGGAAGGTGACATGCGACACAAAAACCTCGAACCAGAGTATTACATTTGAGCAGTAGTGGGGGCGACATGTTTCGTGGATGGGAAATAATGAGACTCCCTAAACCGCGAGCGCTCTCCAACGTTTCAATGTAGGAGGTTATGGTGATTGATTTTTATTTTCCTAACAATTCTTTATAAAATTATAAAATCAGGTCAACTCATTAACAAGATGATTCGTTAATTGATCATTATTTGCAGGAGGGTGTGTTTTTTGGGATCGAGTTTGGAATGAAGGAATGAAATCCAGTTGAACATTACCCCAAAACTCCCCCAAAATTTTCTCTATCATGGAGGGCACGAGGTGATGGGAACAAGGCCTAAGCCCCTCCTTTTGTTGTTTGATTGTGACCACCCAATATTTATGTTGGTAGAAAGCAGAATTAGGGCCAACCATAGCAAAGGACACAAAACCTAGAGTCTACAGGAACAGACGGCATAGAAAACATTTCATTCTGTGCGACCGGCAGCCCAGAAAAGTGGAGTAGGGAAGCTCTCACATGACAGTAGGGTTGAGGCCGACTCTGGCTATAACAAGATAAGAGGTCGCCGGTTCGACCGACGACCGGGGGAAGGGGCATGCGCCTGTGGAGTGCCCAGACGCAAAGCCCGCCACAGAGGACTTGTGGCACCATATTGCACTGTGTTGGGTCAAACACCATAGGATGACATGCTGATTTGGCTATGCAATACGTTATCCCAACCCAGATGCACCACATCTGGGTGAATAGGGTGGCCCATGGTGCCAGGACGGTCGCAACAACGGGTCGGCCCAGCAGACGGACCTGCAGCCCATCAGGCCGACTTGAGGACCAGTGGGCCAATCCACAACCTAGAGGCATGACCCATGACCTAGCCAGGTTGGGACTATCCCAGCAGACCGGGTTGACACATGTTGGGTTAGACCCGAGTAAAACTGGGTCGCCCAAGTCGATCTAGGTCAGTCCGACTGAGGCAGATCAAACTCAGACCCAGTACCTTCTTGTTTCACGAAACGATCCATATAATCAAAACTAGTTGTATATTTATTAAACCTTCCATGTCGTTAAGATCCTTAGGACATGTCGGCTATTTTTTAGACAATCCACCAATGTTTTGTAGAATGTCGGGGCATGTCCGGGTTCGGTCGAATATGAATCTATACAGTCCCTCAGTAGTAAAAAATGTGTACCATGCAAACCATCCATCTAATTGACGAGCCATTTGGGGCATTGGGAAAATCATGAGAAGATGTATTTTTTGGAAAACTTTATTGAATCCTCCACAAATATCATGATGCAGAGGGTTTCTAGAGGAGTGGTTCTCCCAAGAAGACTACATATGGAACTCTACGGTTGGCTGAGACATGAAGACTGCTTGACAATATTCCTATTGGGATGCAGGTCGGTGTGACCCAGCTAGCCCACCATGGGAAGCAACCCTGTGTGACCTGTAATACCCATGATACTCGATAGGTGGAGTATCTCAGTTAGACTACGATGGGAAGAAGAGCTGTGTGACCCGGCATGCCCACGATACTCATCAGGGATGGGTACCAATGAACTTCAAGGTTAGTGGGAAGTGACTCTGTGGGACCTGAAGTCCAATTGTACTCTATAGAGGAGAATTTTTCCAGTAGCTGACGAATTTGATGATGTGATAACCCTTCCATCCTAGACCTAATGTGATATCAACTATGAGGTGAATTGGGTTGTTTACTTTTACTTCTTTCTTAGTGGTTTTTTTGTAACTCTAGAAGACCTACGAGGATTTCAACATCCCTGCTGGGTATCATTATACTCACCCATTCATGGCCTACACACGCACCTTGTTGTGTCTAGTACAGAATATGAACAACATTGATTGAGGTAGTGGGATCTTGGACTGGGTCGGGATTGGAGCTGGACCATTTGGAGTGATGTAACGCATGGACTATAGATCGTGATTTCTACCTTCCCTTCAGGTAGGATCTGTGGTGGACGATCTAGGAGCTTCTATTCAATTTCATCTATTTTAAATTTTTTTCATTTGAACATGTACTTTTTATAGATGGTCTTGAATTCCGACCCCGTTTACCTTCAATACACTTTTATAAAATAGTTTACTTCACAGTTTCTTTTGTTGTGTTCCTGCATGTGTGGTTGTCTCTTGTTGCGTTCTACTATATGAATTTGTACAAGATTAATGAAAATGAGTTCCCATTTTAGGGATACACTATTCTTTTCCTAGAATCCAGCCCCTAGACTATGGATGGAGGGCTTGGGGTAGTCACGACATGGGCCCCGGGGGACTGGTCATAGCAAAGTTGTATCAGAGGTGGTCAGTTCTACCTCAGAGACCGAGAGTATGTGTTTTCTGTATAAATGAAAAAATTTAGAGTGTAGCGATTCCAAAAATCATGTTCATGGAGTATAGGGATGGTGTGGTGGAAGATGTATCCATACATTGGATCCTTGAGTCCTGTTTTTCTGCTCAATGTACGAAAATGATGGTTGTGTAATCGTTTTGTGATTTTGAAAAAAAGTCATCCCAACGGGTATAATTTTCTAAATGTGGAACATCACGATTTACATCTCAACGCCTCCATGGGGACGACCAACCATGATTTAGATTTGTGAGGATATCCCTCTATGTGATGATGTGTTTATCCAAAGACCAGTGTTTGAGATGGCCCCACCTGGTGGGGCCCTAGTGCTACCACAACCCAATGTCCATACCCTACTAGTGGTGGTTCCAGTAGATGATATTCATATGATTATATCCCTTCATGAGTTTCAAAGAAGGAGACCTCCTAGGTTCATAGGTGAGATTGTCCCTTGAGTCGCTGAGTGCTAGATAGAGGCCATGACAAGGGTCTTTCATTTTGTGACTCCACCACTTGACCAGATGGTGATCTGGGTAGAGATAATTCTATAGGGATCGGCTGAGAGATGGTGGAGCCTGACCATCCATGTTCCTGATGAGGAGACCCTCACAGGAGTTGACTTCGAGGGGGATTTTAGGGAGTAATTTGTCACTGCAACTTTTCGGTCTGTGTGCATTCAAGAGATGAATCACCATCAGCATGTCAGCATGACAGCGGCCGAGTACTATACAAGGTTCACAATATTTATCACTACATTACGGATATAGTGAGAGACCCTTTCTTCCGGGATCATGCCATCAAAAAGGGACACATAAGGGAGATCATGGATCTAGTGGTGACCATCAACATCCCCCCCCAGGAATGAGTTCTAGAGTAGGACCCTCTTGTGGAGAGCTTCCTGACGGAGCAGGCGCCATTAGCTGGGGCTGTAAGGAGACCCTAGGAAGTACAGTTTTGGCAACCAATAGGCATTAGACGCATGTCCCGAAGTGGGCTAGCTCATTCAGGGGGAGACCCCAGGACTCCAGGTTGGTAATAAGTGGATCCGAATCTAGAGGGATTCAGTAGGGATCCATACAATGAATTATGTACGGTGGACATGGCCACATGGATCGTGACAGCCCGACCCACTGTACGAACAACCAACAGACGGTCGAGAGACCCCCAATCCAGAGGATGATGTTCTAATGGGGGTCTGTAGGGTGGAATATGTGGTAGGGGAGCTACTTTTTTGCAATAGGCGGTGAACGGTGATTCAAGGTGCTACTACCACCACCTTCAGGAGGTCCACGCCGACCACAGGGTGCAGGCAGAAAAATGTCAGCTCAGCTCCAGGCAGCTGAGGCCTACGACCTCGTCTCCCCGTAGATGATTGGAGGTACGATCTTTGTCTATTCCATCAAAAATTCTATTCTTATAGACCCAGGTCCCAGTCACTCTTTTATTTCCATGACCCTAGTTCGGAGCTCGGTGATTCCGACAGAGCCATTGGATCAATACTTATGGCTAGACAGTCTTACAGGATGAGATTTGATGATGAAACATGGGTTCCAACAGTGTATGCTTACTCTAGGAGATGAGATCTACCGATGATATATTTTAGTAGCGGTGTAGAGGCCTTACGACTTCATCATGTGTATGGACTGGTTATCCATAGTCCATGTTCAGAATGATTATATTAGGCACAAATTGTGGTAAGTCCACATGGATGGGCATGTTTTTCCTTCACTATCTATAAGGGAAACATTGTAGCACAGGAAAAACATTCCAAGACAGGGGTGCAGCCGATCACCCATTTTTTGGATAGCCTTACCCTCGGGGCAATTCATATTAAGAGTCTGAACTATCTTGTAGTGGTGGGCCAGTATGTCGATGTCTTCTCTGATGATGTCCTAGGACTACCTCAATGCAGAGAGGTGTGAATTTGCATCAACATCTACCCGTGGACAACATCGATATCTACACCAATGTATCAGATGGCTCTATTTGAGCATTTTGAGTTACGAGTGTTGTTGGAGGACTTACTGGTAAACAGTTTCATAAGACCCAGAGTTTCTCAATGGGCACCCCCGATTTTGTATTCCATGAAGGCAAAAATGATTTTGATACTCTTTGTCGACTATAGACACCTAAACCAGGTTACCATGAAGAGAAAATATCCACTTCTGAGAATTGACGGTCTTTGCAATCAACTAAATGGACATTGTTGGTTTTTGATGATTGACTTCAGATCAGGTTGTCATAAGGTCTATGTACGAGATGAGTATGTGAAAAAAGGCCTTCCGATGTCGGTATGGCCATTATGAGTTTTTGGTTATTCCATTCGGTGTGACCAATTCCCCTGCAGTGTTCAAGGGACTTATGATCATGATTTATTAGATGTTCTGTGATTTCATTATAGTAATCTTCATCGAAGGCATCCTTATATAATCATAGACATGGGAGGAGCATGAACTTCATATGCATATAGTCGTTGATACACTCTAAGTAAACCATCGTTATTGTAAACTCTCAAAGTGTTAGATCTAGATACAACAGGTCCACTTTTAGGGACACATTATCTCTAAGGATGGGGTTGATGTGGATCTAATGATGATAGAGGATATGATTTCTTGGGAGCCACATAGGAGTGTGACCAAAGTGCGATGATTCCTGGTTTGGTTGGATACTACCATAGATTTGTTCCAAATATTTATAGAGTTGCATCACCCTTGTTAATTTGATGATAATGGGGAATCCCTTCATATGGATGGATAGATACCAATATAGTATCAAGAAGTTGTTTTAGTGACTAATGAGTGCTCCAATTTTGAGTCTACTAGAATCGGTCGTGGTGTATTTAGTATACTTTGACACATCAGGGATTGGAATTGGGTGTTTCCTAATGCACGAGTCAGCTATGATCACCTATGGATCAATACAATAGAGACATCATGAGAATAACTATGAAACCCATGTCCTATATTTAATAGAAGTGGTATTCTCCTAGATAATATGGTGGCATTACTTGATTGGTGAACATTTTATAGTCTTCACTGATCACAAGTGTCTTTGTTACATCTTCTCTTAGAAAACCCCAATCCTGAGATAGCGGCATTGGTTAAAGTTCATCAAGTAATTTGACTTTGAGATAGACGGTATTACTAGGATGGGGAAAGTGGTAGTAGAAGCACTAAGTATGAGGTTTTTCATGCACTTTCTTTGCGAGTCAACATAAATGTTTGCTCCATTGAACATATCCTCTGTGGATAGAGATGGTTCTACATACCTCCAGTCTATGGTAGTCACTTCCCCACTTCTTCCACGAGTCTAGGAGGTGTAGTATTTGGATGTTGACCGTGAGGATCAACATCTTAAGATATCCCCAGGAATTGAACCCAATGGACTTTTTGAATGAGGGGATCACATCATCATTTTCAGGGGATGTACCATGGTACTGGTGGCGCTACGGGAGGAGGTGTTAATGATATTACATACATCCCCTCTTAGGGAATATCCTGGTGTGGTGAAGATGTACCAGGACCTCTAGTATCAGCACTGATGATCATAGATTAAAAATGATATAGCTGAGTTTGTTTCACGATGCCTCGCTTATCAGCAATTGAAGGTCGAGCATCAGTTTCCATCATTCTTAACATAACCACTAGAGGTGTCGGAGTGGAAGTGGGAATATATCTCCCTAGACATTGTGATAGGGATTCCACGTATGTCTAGGGGACATGATTCCATCTCGGTGATCGTTAATCAAGTCCCCTAGTCGGCCCACTTCCTACATATTATAGTGAAGTTATCAGTAGAGATCTTTGTATGCCTCTACGTACACAATATTGTGCGACTCCATGGGGTTCATCGACGATCATATCTAACCATGACATACATTTCACATCTCGGTTGTGGAAGTTATTTCATGTGGTGTTCGAGACTCAGCTATGTTTGATCACTGCCATTCATCCTCATACAGATTGTAAGACAAGATGGGCCCTACAAACAAAGGAGGGCATGCTTCGTTCATGCGTCCTATATTTTTTCCATAGTTTGACGGATTAATTTCCCTTGTTGGTGTTTCCTTACAACAACAGTTTCCACTCCACCATCTGTATGGGCCATTAAAATCCATGTACGATCAACCCTATAGATCACCTCTATGCTGGAATGACCCATGGGACTCAACACTTTTGGGCCCAATGTTAGTTCGACCTACTATTGAGAAGGTTTAGATCATCCATGATTGGATGAAGACTGCGCAATGTAGACAGAAGTCTTTTTCTGACAGGAGGTATAGAACATTGGAGTTCTAGGATGATGACCTTGTATTCTTGATAGTCTCCCAATGACGGGGAATATGGAGATATTTCTGAGTCGGTAAGTTATCATCAAGATGTATCAGACTGTATCTGATGATTTGGATGATAGGTGAGGTGACATACAACTTGGCACTTCAATCACAGTTGGAGAGGGTGCTCGACATCTTCAATGTATCCTAGCTGAAGGGAAATGTGTATGACCAATCTCACGTCATCGACCATGGTGTGATTGACCTGGATGATGGGGTGACATTTACGGAGGTTCCTATAGATATTGAGGATAAATAATAGCAAACCCTTCTTGGATGGTCAATAACTATGGTATGCATTCGCTGGAAGCACGAGAACCTTAATGAAATCCCATTGGAGATTCATGCTTAGATTCATCCTCAGTACCCCCATTTGTTTCTTTAGTCTATGTTGTGCCTTTCAGGGATGAAAATTTCTAAGCTAGGGAGAATGTAAAGATCTATATTTTTACATGTAATTTTTTTAATTAATGGAATTTTTGAGTCCATGAATATTTACTGCATGTGAATACAAGGTCTGGTGTGCCTGGAATTAATTTATTTTCCTTTTTTATGGTACATTCTGTAAACGCATACTAATTTTTATATAATGCTTGAACCAGTGCACATATTATAAATTTTAGGGCACTGATGAATCTGTAGAACCATGATTCAGTTTAGGGTAACATTACATTGACCATAGTAAGTTCTGAGAAGAAGTTTTGTTTTTGTGACTTTGAAAATAAATTAAATTGAATAATTTTATTATTTTATTTTCTTTCGTTTCAAAAAACTGACAAGCGGATTTTGGGACCCACGATGAGTTAGTCCAATGAATGGTTTGACATGAAAATTTTTAATTAACAATGTCATTTGGTAATTAATAATGCTCATAATTTATGAGCCCCAATTAATTATCTATGTCATTTCTTACTCTCCCCCTCTTTTATAAATATATATCTTCGTAATGTGTATTGGACATGTTACGCCAAGAACGAAGATCTATAGGTGTGTTGTAACAGCGAGCCCATAGAAGATAGATCTGATCCCAACATGAGGTGACATGTGACACTAAAATCCCGAACCAGTGATTGATGTTTAAGCCATAGCGGGACCAACATATTTTATGGAAAAAAAGAACGAGACTACCTCAACCACAAGTGCACTAAAAAGTTTCGAGGGAGAGGGTTGTGTTGATTGATTTTGGTTTTTCCAAACTTTATTCTAAAATAATGTGAATGGGTCATGTCATGAACATGTTTATCGATCAATAAATATATATGTGTGGGAGGGTGTGTTTTTTATCAGGTTTTGAATGTAACAATGAAATCGAGTTGATCGTTCCCTCGAAACTCCACCATAATTATCTCTATTGTGAAGGTTGTGGGCCGACAAGAACAAGGTCGGACAACCTCAGTTTGTGCATTTATTGTGATAGACCATTATTGAAGGCATCATTATGTCGAATCCGAGCATACCAAAGAGAAGGATGAAATCCCAGGATCCCACAGGCACAGACAACAAATTATGCATGCCTTGGTGCATGACCGGTGGCCCGATAAACACAATGTCATCGGTACTAGAAATGGTCAAATGTTTGGGGAGTAGAGGAGGGGTTTTCCCCCAATAGAATTCCCACACCGCAGTAGGGCCACGGTCTACATAGGTTGTGGTGGGAGCATAGGCAGACAGTTCATGCGGCGGTCGGTGAACGAGGCGCGCGCCTACGGTGCGCCCTACTATAATGTCGCGCCCCTCAGCCATGGTGCGGTTGACCAACCGCACCACATGGCGATGCATTTGGTCATCCCCCACCGGTTGACATGCTGTAGTGTCTCTGTGCCACGTCATCCCTACCTAGACGCGGGTCAAGCCGGTCCGACTAATGCGGACCAGACAAAGACCAATTACCATCTCATTTCACAAAACAAGCCCTAACTTCTAATCCAGATGTCTGATTGATGAAATGACTTTGGTGGTAGAATTATTAGGATAGAGATGTCCATTTGTGACATTCCACCTTAGTTTTGGAGAATTTTGGGGCACATCTGGTTTGTGTCGAATAAGAATCCAACTGGGTCCTCAGAACTAAAATTCTTGTATCTTGCAAACCGTGAATCTGATAAATGTGTCGTATGTGGATTTGGTACTCTCTTTAGGAGAATGGTATCTTTGTATACATTTTGGTGACTTCAATGCATATAAAGATGTGGAGAGTGGCTTATGGAGTGGTACATCAATGAAGACTACATATAGAACCCTGTGGTTGGTTGAGACGTGGAGACTTCTTGATGATTGGACCAGTGGGAATTAGCACAGTGTGACCCAGTAGGCCCATGGTTGGGAGTGGCTCTGTGTGACCTGGTAGACCCACCATACTCGAAAGGAGGAGTACCACATTTCAGCTGTGGTGTGACGTGGCTCTGTGTTACTCGACATGCCCAGGGTGGGAAGCGGCTATGTGTGACCTAGCATGCCCATGGTACCCATTAGAGATGGGTACCACAATAGTTCAACATTAGTGGAAAGTTGCTCTGTGTGACCCAGCAGGCCCATTATACTAGATATAGTTGATGTTCTACAGTATGTGAGGAGTTCGATGAAGTGATAACACATCCATCATTGACATAAAGAGATACTTGTTTGAGCGTACTTTTGTTGTGTTCTTTTTCATAATTCATTGTGGGTTTTCCTTTGTGGTACTATAGGAGACCTACGGGGGTCTCGGGGTTCAAATTGAGTATCATTATACTCACCCCTTCATCTTTTTCTCCAGAACCTTGTTGTGTCTGTTGCAGATGACACAAAACATTGATTGAGTATGAGAGAGCTAGAACTCATTGGTTCTTGGAGGTAGACCTTTTGGTGTGATGTGACGTAGGGACAATAGATCGTGAGTTGTACCTAACCTTCAGGTGGGATCCGTGGTGGATGATCTAGGAGTTTCCTTTCACTTGTCATATTTTTTTAAATTTTTAGTTGTAATTGTACTATTTCCAATTGGGATTGCATTCGGCCCCCCTTTACTTTCACCAATATTTATTACAACAGTTTACTTCACAGTTTCTTTATTTGTGTTCAAGTATGTGCGGTTTCCTATTGTTGAATTCTACACATTGAGTTTGTACATGTTTAAAGGTAAATACCTCCTTCTTTGTGGATATCCCTTTCCTGTGCTACCCGCAAGACCCTACCCAATTAAAGGTGAGCTTGGGGTAGTAATGGAACGGGCCCCATGGGATGGGTCCTGAGAAAAAAAATATGAATTCAAATCATTGATGTTGAGACAAAATATTCTCACATGTTTAACTTAATAACATGTTTAGATTTTTCAAGTCATGATTTATTGTAATCTAATGTTGATTATATTCACGGAAAATACTAAATCATTATTTTAAATATAATATCCCATTCAATGGATTTCATAAATGAATCATAATATTTTCCATAATCTAGCTTAATTACACAAGTTGATTTATCATATATAGAATATATGGCTTAAATTTCCCAATAAAGGGATATATATGCGTAATATTGTGAAACATGTTACCGAAATATTAGAATACATGTTTGAAGAAAATTAACTTCATGAGTTTTTTAATTATATAGATGATTAATTTTTATGTAGCCATTGGAATTGAAAGTGCATTTAAAGAGCCGACCATCAGTTTGTTTTGTCAAAAAATGTTTATTTGGAGATATTAATCATTTATATATAGAAATGGAGTTCAAATATCCAGGAATGTTGTTATAATAAACATACCCTTGCAAGTATATGGGAATATAAATTTGATAATTTTATTTTTCATCGTGAATGAAGATATTTAAGATGAAGGTGATATTTGTTAATATTTTTCTTAATACCGATCATTTATCTCACTAATGATTTAATGGAATAAATAATTCATATATGTATCAATATAGTTTTTTATCCCCGAAAACAGAGGAAGAAATTTCATTTTGATTGTCAATTACGGTTATATTGAAGTAGCTCACATTCATGCTGAGAGTTTCTTATTATAAAGTCTTCATGTATACTAATTCTGTTATTCATAAACTACTTAATAATGATCTAGAACATTATTTAATTTAAACTCTATTCTATATTATTCACAAAAAAAATGTATTACTAACTGAACATGTGATTTGCGGGTTGGGTATAAAATTCATATAGTGGATGTTCTCAAAAATGTTAATATTAAAAGGATTGTTATTCTAATTCCTTTAAAGGTTATAAAATGTGAATAATTTTTTTATCCATGGGAGAAATGGGGATACATGGTAAATAGAGAAGATTATTATATCACTTATAATTCTGAGGAAGGAACACTTTTGAGGAACATATGTTATATTTAATTAAAATAAATGTTGGGGATTTATAAATTCAAGTTATTTGTCTTTTAGATGCTGACATTATAATATTTTGTCATAAATTATGAAAATAAATGCATCCGTTATTCTATGATTGATTTATAAAAAAATAAATATCATGAGTCACAAAATGATTTTATCATGCCTAACAGTGGGGAATTGGTTGATGGATTATATAAGCAAAATCCATATGACACGACCATATATAAAAAAATTTATGTTATTCACAATGCGGGGAATTTTTTATAGATGGATATGTTCATGTTGAAATTCCATTTATTAATGCAGTATTCTATTATATTAAAACATATTCATAAAAAATTGTGATACTTGATATTCGAGTGGGGTATGAATTTAGATATGAATGTCATAATGATTGAGAAATTATTTTAAAAATGGAAGCAACCAGTTCCGTAATAATGAGAAATGTCTTTTCGAAACATAAAAAATAATGTTGGATGATAACTTCCTAGGGGTACATATTCCCTGATGCATTGGAGTTGTTTGAATAGGAATAAAGCAATGGAAACAAAATCGGTGACATTATTTTCAATGATAATAATTACTATAAAATATAAATGTATTCATATGAAGATGAAAACATGTTTTTTGGAATATTGGTGGGATTTACTCAAAACAATAATCTAGTTACTGATTATTTGAAATAATAAAATTATAAAAAACTTTTTCCATTTAACACATATGTTTATATATATACATTAATTATATATTATTCTTTATCAAACTATATTTTCATAGTGATTCAAAAAAATTAAATTATTGAAGATGAAATATGGCTACTTATAGTGATGGGAATGTTTTTTATTTATCTTGAATAGTGAATCCTTCTGTAGTTTCTTGATGGGATTCCATTGGTAGAGGAGTGATTATATTTGAACATCATAGTATCATTAAATAATAAATTTATGAATGTCGGTGTGATCAATGATTTTGAGGTATCAATAACTCTAGGGATGTCCTATGTTTTGTAAATGTTGGCCTTCAAGTAGAACTAGTCATACAATGCTTCATATTGTTGATAAACTGATTCAAAAACACCAATAATGACTGATGGATAATTGTCCTAAATAATCATCATAATATGAGAATGAGTGACAGGATTTTAGTGTGTGAAAAATGTTATCAAATTATATTTCATTTATAATATGGAATAACACACATTTTATTTCAAACACATCACCACTAAGCTACATTGTTTTTAGGAATGTAATTATGATTACAATTTATATATAAATTTATTTTTATTCTGTTATGTACTATATTTTATTTTATAAAATAATTTATAAAATATATGATGACCATTACAAAAATTTTTGGAAAATGATTGGTATAGAAATATACAAATGGTTTTACAAACCATTGATATGTGTGTTTCGATTTCTGTTACTTTTACAAATAGGTTTGGAAAAACCATTAGTATTGGTTCGTTAAAAGTAATCTATACCGATGGATTAATCCTAACTGTTGGCATATCAATCCCATATACCAACAGTTTTGGAAATTCTATTGGTATAATTTCATTTTAAGGGTTACAAGCCAACTTTTTGAATAAAACATTTTTTATAGATCTGACCAATACCAATAGTTTTTTTCAAATGATTTGAATAGGGTCATATGATGGTTTTAATACCAATGGTTTTGGTCAAACCCTTTTTATAGGGTAATATTATTGTATTTATACAAACATTTTCTCAAAAACTTTGGTATTGTTCTAATTTTTACAAGTGTTGATAATGGATTTATCCTTCATAAACAATAACTCAATGAACTGGAGAACCCACTATGACATATTAATATCATTAATAATAAAAATATAGTTTTGTTCCATGATTTTTTTTCATCCTCTCTAAATGGAGAACATCAATATAGTGAATAATTAATAATATTAATTGAATTGTGGATTAGAGGAAATAATTGATAGAAATCATTCAACATATGATAATGGAACCCATATGATCACATACCATAGTACCCAATCCAAAATAACCTCTTCCAAAGTTAGTTTCATCCACATTAATCTCAAACACATTGGACAGTTGGAGGATCCAATTACATAGGTAAGGTGATGGGAAGTGTTTATTATGATTAATCGAATTATGCTTGCCAATTTCCTTCTATGCATGTTAGATGATCATGGAAACTTACTGGTATAACATTACTTGTATATGAGATTCCACTTCACTAATGATGAAGGGTATCAAATTATCCTCTTTAGTATGTCATACCATTAAGAGAAAGACTAAATTGATTATTCCCATGAAATATTTCAATAATATGGTCAAAACCATGTGTGGGACTACAAGGGGACATATGAGTTTATAGAAATATTAAATGACTATTATTTGTATTCTGTGGGACAACGTACACCTAAAATTCTCCAAATAAAATCACAAAAATTCACTATTCGAACATTGTTTTCCTTGTCTATATCATCAATGCAAATAATACTCAAAAAACACCTAATAATTTTAGCTGATTGATACATCTAGTTTATGATAACACTATATGTTATTATCATCATTAAAACCAGTGAATATAGAGGAATCCTCCTAATCAAAAACTACAAGGAATGTGGGCATCATCCCGGATTTATAAACAAGCCATGAGACCCTCAAGATCATGAATTTGGATTCATCTCTGGTCTTCAAAATTATTCTATTTTCAATAACATACGATCCAAAGAAGAATCATCAATAAAAACCTATGTTTGGGGGTAATGGTTACCTCACAAAAACCCGTATGGGGGTAATAATTGGGTTCAATGATATGAGGTAATAGGGAACCATGATTATGAATAAATATACTTCCCATATTTTCTAAAATAGGTATATTGATCAAGGACATATATTGATTGCCTGTAACACCAAAAGGCTTAGGGATACATTAATTATCCCAAGCCAACAAATGACCATTTTACCATCATTCAAAACCCACAAGAACATGTAAATTTGAGAGTGAATTAATTCCATCAAAAATCCAGGTAGCATTAATAAATACATATTATCTGTTTTAATCGATTGATCTACAACATTTATATGTCCATCCTTCCCTACTATAGATACACTATTAAAATATCGTCCTGAATATTTTTTGGTGTCATGTCTATGATGATTGAGAGAGCCACTAATTGATTGACCAAAAATCACAGGGATCCAAATACATATATAATATTTTTCAACCACTGTATTAACAGAGGATCAGAAAATATCTTTCATTCTATAAGAGGTCACACCCGAGCTGATGGAAATATCTGAGTTTGAATAATTATCCAAATGTGTGGATGATTTCTCATATATTTAGATAAATTGAAAAATATATTTGAAATATTAAAGAGCTACCCTTGAGAAAAAAAATACCATCAGCAAATAAGATATGGGAAATAGGTGGAATTTTCAATAAATCAACCCCCATGAAATATGTTGTCATTAGCTTCCAATGAAATTAAATTTGAAAAAACGTTGGCCATCAAGACACGACTAAAAGGAGAAAATGTGTCTCTCTATCTGAACCCCTTATTATGGGTGAGGCCTTGAGAGAGAATACCATTTTTATTGATATTTTAGGATAGTCAATAATTTTTCATGAAGTACCATCATTAGAATAATAATATTATAATTCTCTATTTATTTTAATAATATTGTATGGAATCAAAATTATGAATTTTTCATTAATAAAAATTATAACTCATTTGGAATTATATTTTTTAGTTGAAAGTGTTTTATTATGAATTATTGATATATTTTCATAGAGTATGTTGTTATTGATTATACATTATTATACTTTGCAAGTGCTTCATCCAATAATGCTTAAGTTACCATTCAACAACACTCGTGGAACATTAAATCATTTTACAAAATGGATGCATAAGAAATTATCTTTATAAACCACATATGATTCATCGAGAAATGAATTTCATAATCTTAAACAGATAACTAATAGTATTTATTTGTTTATTCATAATAAAAAACAAGTACAAGCAGTTTCAATAGATCTACTCACATACCTTAGGTTTTGAGAGGTTTTATTCGTCCGAAAAGTTTTAGTGGATTGGAAAAAGAGGATAAAATCCGTGAGAGATCATGAATTAGGAAGAGAAACTTGTTTCAAAAGTGTTGAATTATATAACCATGAAGGGTTTATCAATTCCTTCCAAAAAGTGTTGAAAAATATGAGTTTTATAAGTCTGACATTAATAAATGCTAAAAAAGTCCGTTTTATTAGTGAAAAATTATGTTATAATAAAACGAGCCATTATTATTAATAATATTATAGTAGATAAAATCAATATTTTTCAACACTAATAGAATAGTGATGATATATATATATATATATATGTATGTATTCTTAGATAATTTTCATTTTTCTGCTGATAAAAAATATATAAAATATAATAATGAAATACAGATTGAATATATATTAAAAATGAATGAATTCATAAAAATAAAACCTTATTAATGAATAAATAATCATTAATTCCAGATTATAGAAAATGTATGAAATTTAATAATTATTAATAAATAGACTCCAAATTTATTAAATAATTTTTTATTTTTTTTTAATTATAAATATTTATTAAAAAAATAAAAAATGAATATATATTAATATGAAGATGAAAACATATAATTTTTTTATAAAACCACTAAATATGTACAAAAAATTTCGACGAATAATTATAGGAACTATGAACGTGTACAAAAAAAATAATGAAAGTATTAAAAATCACATCAATAAATTAATATTAATGATTTCAAACAATTCAAAAATATTACAACCAAATAAGTAAAATTGAAAGAGTATTAATCATATTAATTAAAAACCTGATATGAATATAAAATCATACAAAATAATAATCGATAAATTTATTCATTATTTGAATAAATTATAAACTCATAACAATATTTTGAGAATAAAAAATGCATTTAAATAAATTAATTATAATAATTTCAATCATTTTAAATGAATTACACCATAATAAATTTAATTTCATAAATATTAATAATATAAATAAAAAATAGTTTCATAAAATTTAAACATAGTAATTAATTGTGTATATAAAATATTCAAAAATAACAACATCATAAAAATTTATTGGAATGTTTTCAATATTAAAAATAAATAAATAATATTATATTAAATCATTTTAAAAATGTTTAAATAAAATTAAATAAGTTAAAAACGTTAATTAGTTAATCTGTAAGATTAATTATATAAATTACATTCACATAATAACAAGTGATCGAATCCTACCATACCCCTTGGTGGATTTATGTCACCTGAAGTGACTCAGGAAGGAAGTTATGTGGGGATGATGCGGGTAGACGGTGATGCAAGCATGACAGAGGCATGGTGATATAGACTACATGATTCCGGCATGACGCTACACCGAGCCTTCAGGAGATTTCTTGGGCCACCTGGACATTTTCCTACAGGCTATGTCATGGATCTTCCTCTACCCAGATAGAGAGGAGCCATTGCTTTCACAGAAAAGATTAAAAAATGTACATAATTAATGAATATTAATAAATAAATAGATAATATATATTTATATAAGATACTCAAAAATACAAATACAACAAACCACACAGAAACACCTCAACCATAGGCCAATGGGCAGGCCATAGCCACCCCACCCAAGTGATATCCCACCATTATTAAATATGCTCATCAACCTCATTTTTTATTGATATGGGTCTGAAGACCCTTACATATTATGTGTATACCACCATGGACCACAGGCCGATACATTATTGTGCTCCTCTATTGGAATTATCAAAACCAATTGGGCCTCCCCTAAAAATCAATGATGGAAAATACCTGACCATGCCATACACATCCGTTATCTCACTGAACATCATCATGTATTGTCGTAGATGACCGAAGAACCATAACCACAACCGTTAATTTTTTGTTCGCTAACCCGAATCGCTAATCAACAATGCCATTCTGCACATCACCTCTCTCCGCATCATAGACATGTCAACCTTTCTTCCAATGGTATCACTTCACCTCAACAACATTGACACCACCAATGTGTGAGGCCGTATCAGCAAAGGGGAACCACCACAATCACTCTTGGGTCCATAGTCAAGTTATTCACAAAACATTATCAATGATGAGTTGTTTCCCCTCTTACATCCACGATCATTCCATCCCTCACATTCACCTCCTCCCCTGAAACCTTCCGCTCAGGATCCGTTGGGATCCCTATGATGACACCACCATCCAACTATCACCGACTCTCGACGGTACGCACATTCAAGACTGCAAAGCACGATGTTCAAATACCCCATCAGTCATTACAAGTCATCGTGAAGAACATCCCCATCATTTTTATTTTTTAAAATAAAGACCTAAATCATGTTTTGCATGGCTTACATTGGAATTCATTTTTAGGGAAATGTTTTTTGGTTTGGTGATTATCATATAAGAATGAATTACATGTTTTACAGACATATTAAAAAATTAAAAAGTAACAAATAAAAATGAATAAATTTTATTCATATAAATTACAAACATATTCAAAATATTAAAGCTATTAAATAAATAAGTTTTACATTTAAAAATTTATTAAATTGGAAATATATTTAAAATTAGTAAATTGAGAATATGAAAAAAAAATATTAAAAAAATTAAAAATGAATAAATAAAATAAAGTAATTTACAATGAATTTACAAAAGTGTATTCCTAAAATTAATTACATGAATTGGTAACGTATATAATGGAATAATAATATATATGGAAAAAATTATAATTACAACTAATTGTTGAAGTATGCACTGTATTAATTGTATATCGAAAATATAAAACAATATTAAAAAATTTAATTTTTATTAATTTTAAAATTGTTACTATTTAATTAACTATATACGTATTTAAACATGTATAAATAAATATTAAAATTAAATATATTACGAAAATTTTAAATGATTATATAATAAAAATGACTAAATTATTGATAAGACAGAAAATAGAGAGATATTAAAATAAAATAAATAACATTAAATTAATAAACATAGAGACATGTACACACATACATATACTTAGAAAAACATGTACACATACATACACATTATTCACATACACATATTGGAAAACACATCCACAAACACAGGCACATAGGCATAGGCATATAAACATACATACAGTTACATACCCATTCATGCACATTCTTATATTTCTATACATACGAATGTAGACATACACATACAAAATTTACAAATACATATACACATACAAATAAAAATACGCATACACATGTACATAAACATACAAATGTATATTCATCCACATACACATGAATTTTCATATATATATATATACACATCCCTAAAATAGCATACATGAGCATGTACATTCATACACATCTATAAATATGACTATATAAACACATATACGCACACGCATGCACAAACACATGTATGTAAACATAAAGACACATATACACATATACATACATTCACCAATACATAAACATACTCGTATATACATTCTCATACTCATACATATAAAAAAACACATTTTCATGCACATAAAAAATACATACACATTCACATACACACATACATACATATGTGCACATACATATACATACAATACAAATTTTTAAATACATACTAATTCACTTACTAATACACATACACATATATATATAGTTATATTTATGTATATATAAGTTCTTATTCATTTCCACGTCCACAAATGTATAACATACAAATATAATTACATACATGCCAATGCAGATAAACATACAGATATACAAACCATAAATGTACGAAAACACACACCCAGACACACAACCCAATAGAACAGATGCATTCAAAAACAACACATACATAAAAAAACTCATATAGACATACATATATGAATGGATATACAAATATTATTACATTTTATATAAATTATTTATATATGCAATTTTTTAAAATCAATATACATGGTGAAATATAAATATTATTCAAAAATATACAACAATGTATATATATAGCTATATATATTAACTTATTCAATGTTTCATTTAGAATCTGTAATCAAAAAGTGCACTTAATTGTAGGAAATTTAACAACCTAAGAAAAAATAATAGGAAAAGGGGACCCTTTTATATTTTCATTTTAATACAAGTATTTCATATTTTACGATACAGAGTAGTGTTACATGAATATAAAAATATAACTTTTCTAATGTGTGAAATTTTAAATATAATAGATTAATATAATTATATGTAAGGTATTATTTATTATTAAATTCATAATACAATGAATAATAAATTAGTAGTTTGATATAACAAATGAAAATAAATTAATTTTTTTAAATTCTTATAGGAAAAAACATTAGTTATTGCAGTCTTTAATTCAAGTAAGATAACTCTACATCAAAAGTCGGTTTTCATGTGGTGATGGATTTGATGTATAGATAAATCATAGTGTGCCTCATTTTTTATGATACTTCAATTGACATTTCACATATGGACTCAACATTTTTAACATAAATCATCAGTTTTCTTCATCCTCAACAGTGGTGAATGTCATGTAGGGTCAAAAAGTGTGATTTTCGAACACCTCAAACCAACTGGGTTTCCTCTGGTGCACAGAATTACAAATATGGATGTGGCGAAGGTCATATACATCTTCCCCCCACTAGTCATGGTAGGCGTTGTCATTTGGGCATCGTGGATGAATGTCTAATTAAGGGATGGGGCGTTGGTTGGAGTTGAACATTGGGTGTTGTGGAAGATCATCTGAGAATGGGCGGAGAGGGAGGGTGGTAACCATGGTAGGCGTTATTGATGGGGTGTGGTGGATGATCGTCTGAGAAAGTGATGTGATGTTGGTAGGAGTTGTTGATTGGGTGTTTTTGAAGGTCACCAGTTATTGGAAGGTGACATGCATATCCATTTTCCCCCTGTCTGGCTAGTAGGCAGTCTGGGCATGGCGTAGTGAAAGGTAAAATGGGTGGTGATAGTGGTAGGCTTTATTGATTGGGTGTCATGGAAAGTCATTTGAGAATGGGCGGTGAAAGTCATATCTACCATAACCCTATCGGGTCTGGCAGGCGATGTTGATGGGGCCCCGTCGAAGGTTGTCCGAGAAATTGTTGTGATGGTCATGTCCATCTTCCCTCTGTCTGGAAAGGTACGTGTTGTCGATGGGGCACCATGGGAGATCATCTGAGAGAGTTCAGGGAAACCCACTGGGACAGAGGGCTATTACTCGCACCTAGTCCTGCGTGTGTGGAATGGTGACACGACATGTTGTAAGTGGTTTGAAGACCTAAAATATAACCTTCTTCACTAACCCTATATTCTTCTTCACACTCGACCAATCCATCCTTGTATGTTAAACCAAAACTCCTATTCTCCGTAGACACAGAAATTCAATGAAAGGATGGTCTTCCATAAAACACAGACTGATTGTGTGTTTGTATATATACACCTAATGAGTCCAAATACATGACTTGACTAATTTCAATTTTTTTATTACTTTTTCTATAATTTCTCCTCCCCATTATTTTCAATAATTTCTTTTTCATTTTATGGTATAATGTTTTTTTACCACATTAATGAAAATGGGCGGTCTTTTTAAATGAACCTAAATTATAAACATAGTTTTATTAGAAAATTATTTTAATAAACAGATTTATGTAATATTAAAATAAACTAATAATATTTTAAATATTATTGATTTTAATATGATAAATGAAATTATGTGGTTAATTTATTTTATTATAACATAATTATAATACTTAAAATTAATTTTACCATTTATTTATAGTTTTCAAATAGATTTTCAAAATAAAAATATGATTCTTCATTGTTTAAAATATTATCTTAAAATAAATTTTTTTTGAAATATAAATTTTTTTATTATAACATTGAATAAGTGTATTTTTTTTAATGATTATATTTCTTATTAGGAGAATATATTTTATTAATATAATATATATATGTATATGAAATTTATAAATTATAAATATATATAATTATTATAATAATAAAATACGCACATTATATTTTTAAGAAAAAGGATATATGAATTATTTATATCAAAAATGGAATTATATATATAATTAAATCCCCTAAAATTTAATATATATATAAAAATTATATAAAAGGTAAAAAATGGTCAACCATTTATATGTATAATAATATGTATTTTTAAAGTAATTTAAGTTGGCATGTTATGATAAAACAAAATGATAAAGAAAAAAAATTAAATTTTAATAATATAATAAAAATAAAATAATGTATTTGGTAAAAAAAATATTATGATAAAAATAAAAGAGAGGTGATTGGCAAATAAAAATGGAGTAATGAACTGGATAAAAATAAAAAGTATTTTAATGAATAAAACAATAATTAATAATAACAGTAAACAAAGTGTTATTAAAAACTGTGAGGATTTATTCCACCTACGACCGTGAAAATATACCAGAAAAATTCCCAAGGTCAATCCTGAACCCATGAATCCATTTCAACTTGTTTTCAACATACTTGATTATTTTTAATAATTTTTCAACAAATATTTTTTTAACATTGATCAAATTTATTTTCAATCTTTGTCATGTATTTTATAAACATGAATTATAAGAATATATAAACACTATTTATTTAATCCATCACTTTTTACATCATAATATATGAGCCCCATATCCAAATGTTCCCTCAATTTGTTCTACCAAATTTCCAATAGCCCCAAATCCCTCAATTGGCCCAAAAATATTTAAGGGTTCATATCATTGCATAAAATTATTTGTTTTACAAAGAGTTATATAGATACAAACATATATATATACACACACATATATATATATATGTGTGTGTGTGTGTGTCTATACACATAGACACATTTATAACATTCAATTTTCTGTGTATATATGAAAAGTATTTATATTATTTTAAATTTTATTTCTAGAACCAATATCAGTTAATGTTAATTGTATGTAATAAATGATGTGTGTATTTTTAGTTATCTTTTATTAAAATTAATTTACACATCATTAATAATGATGAACCTGATTTGTGGATTTGAGTCGATATACATGGTATTAGATAAGCAGTATAGTCAATTTTGTCTAATTTGATCAGAACTAATACTTTCAATTCGACCTACTATGTGGAAATTTTTTCCATTTGTGCCCGAACTATTTATGAGGAAACTATTTTTTTGGAGGACTAATTTAACAGCCAAGAAATTTTAAATATAGTTTTATTGAAAAAATATTATATTAAATGGATTTAGATATAACTAACAAATTCTGATTATATTTTTAATACGGGATTCTTAGAAAATAATAAATAAAATTGTGTGTTTTAATTAATTTTATTAATATTTAATTACAAATGTTATTATTAATTATACCTATAATTTAGTTTTCATGAAAATAATATTCTAAAGGAAAATGCGGTTCTACTTTGTTTTAGAAGAATAATTTCAAATTACTCTATTTATTTAATTGTTTTTGTAAAATAGAATTTTTATTATAATATTAATTAATTGTAAAACATGTTTATAGGAAATAATTATTATTATTATGATTATATATTTGTTAAAAATATATTAGAAATTATATGTTTTTTATAAAATTTATAAATTATAAATATAATTATTTATTATATTATTAAAACACTGTCATCATATTTATGTTTTAAATAAAAATGTAATTTGAATTCATCTTCGATCATAAAAATTATTCTATTTTGAAGAAGAACACTCAATCCACGGAGGTATATTCAATAAAAGCCTATGGTTGGGGGTATTGGTAACCTCGCAAAACCCTATATGTGATTAATATTTGGGTTCAATGATCTGAGTGAATTGGGAACCATGATTTTGAATCGGGATCCTTCCATTATTTTCTAAAATAGATATCTTGATCTTGAACATGTATTGATATCCCATATCAACAAAATTTATAGGGATACACAGATTACCCCAAGACAACAAATGGGCTTTAACAATCTTTCAAAACCCACTTGAACATGTCAACGTGAGAGTGAATTGGGTCCATCATAAATCAAGGTAGCCTTAATAAATAAATATTATCAGTTTTAATTGATTGAGCTTCATCATTTATATGTGATTCCTTCCATAATACAGGTACCCTCTTAAAATATCATCCCTGAATAGTTTTATCTATCATGTTGATGATTCTTGAAAGAACCACTATTTTTGACCAAAAATCACAGGGATCCAAATATTTTTATTTTTATTCAACCAATTGAATAACTGAGGATCAACAAATAGCATGCTTTCTATAAGAGGTCACACACGAGCTGATATAAATATCTAAGTTTGATTAATTAACCAATTATATGGATGATTTCTCAGATATTTTGGTAAACTTAAAAATAGATTTGAATTATTAATGAGCTATCAATGAGAAAAGAAAATATAACATCAACAAAGAAGATAGGGGAAATAGGTGGACTTCTTCTATAAACCACCCCCCTTGAAATATGATGTCTTTAGCATCCAATTCAATTACATTAGAAAACACATGTTATCAAGACACGATGCAAAGGGGTAAATTGTTCGCCCTATCTGAACACCCTAGTATGGGTGAAGCATTTAGATATGGTACCATTTATATTAACCTTTTGGGAAACTTTATAATGTTTCTGGAATTAAGATTAGTCGAATAATAAAATTATAAATGTGTATTTATTTAAATAATAATTTATGGAATAAAAATTAGTAATTTTCCATTTCCATAAATTATAACTAATTGGGAATTATAAATTTTAGTTGAATGTGTATTATTTTGAATTTTTGATATCTTTTTAGATTAGCTTGTTATTGATTATACCTTATTATACTATGCAAGTGATTCATCAGGTCTTGCTTAAGTGAACTTTCGACAATACTCCTAGAAGAGCAAATCATTTTAAAACTTGGATGAATAAGAAAATTCCTTTATAAACCATGTATGAATCATCGATAAAAAAATTTCATAATCCTAAACACATCACTAAGACTAATTTTTTTGTGATTTGTAATAAAAAACAAGTACAATCAGTTTCAAGAGATTCACTCACACACCTTAGGTTTTGAGAGGTTTTATTCACCCAAGAAGTTCCAGTGGATTGGAAACAGAGGTTTACATCCATGCAAGAACATGAATTGCGAAGAGAAACTTGTTTCAAAAGTGTAGAATTTATATAACCATGAAGGGTTTATCAACGATTTTAAAAAAAATTGTGAAAAATATGAGTTTTATATGTTTGAAATTAATAAGCGCAATAATAGATTGGTATTATTAGTGCTAAAATTTTCTCTAAAAACAAATCATTCTGATTATTAAAATTCTAGTTGATAAAATCAATATTTATCAACACTGATATTATAGTGCTGCTATATATATATATGTATGTATTATGAGATCATTTTCATTTTACAGCTGATAGAAAATATTTAATATAAAATAAATAAATACAAAATGAATATATATTAAAAATGAATGAATTATTTAAAAAATAACATTATTAGTGAATAAATAATCAAAAATTCATGATTATAGAAAATTATTAAAATTGAATAATTATAAATAAAAATACTCCAAATATTGTAATAAATTGGGAATTTTTTTTAAATTTTATATATTAATTTTAAATATAAAAAATGAATATATATTAATATGAGGGTTAAAGAATATACATTTTTTGAAAACCTACTAAATATGTAAAACAAATTCTATGAATTGTTACAAGAAATTAGAACGTTTACAAAAAATATAATGAAAATATTAAAAAAATCATATAAATAAATTAATTTTAAATGTTTCAATCATTTTGAAAATATTACAACTCAATAAATAAAATTGAAATAGTATTAACCATATAAATTAAAAACATGTTATGAATATCAAATTATATATAATAATTGAGGAAAATTTTAATCATTTATTGAATTATTTATAAACTCATAAAAAATGTTTAGAATCCTAATAAATGCATTTAAATAAATAAATTATAATAATTTCAAACATTTTAACGGAATTAAACCATAATAAATGAAAATAAATAAATATTAATTATATAAATAAAAATTATTTTTCAAAAATTAAAACATCCAAAATAATTATGTATAAATTAATTTTGGAAGTGAATAAAATCAAAATAAATAATTAATAATAAATCAAAACATTTTAAAAATTATTAAATAATGTTGAATACGGTAAAAATGTTATTAAGTTAATCTGTAAGATTAATTACATTAATTACATACACATAATAACAAATGATCGAATCCTACCATGCCCTTGGGGGATTTATATCAGATGAACTGATTCGGGAAGGCAGTTTTGTGGGCATGATGCGGGAAAACAGTGATGAAAGCATGACGGAGGCCAGGTGATATAGATTAGATGATGCAAGAATGATGCTACACCGGGCCTTCAGGAAATTTCTTGGGCCACATGTGCATTGGCCGATAGGCTATGTAATGGATCTTCCTCTACCCAAATAGGAAGATGCCATTTCATTCCCAAAAGATGAAGAAAAAATACTCATAATAAATGAATAAAAATAAATAAATAGATAATATTTATTTATATAAGGTACTCGCAATAAAAAATACAACAAACCACACAGAAATAACTCACCCATCGATCAATGGGAAGCACATAACCCCCCCCCCCCCCACCAAGAGATATCCCACCTATATTCAAAATGCTCATCAACCTTCTTTTTTATTGATATTGGCCCTATGAACCTTACATCTTATATGCATACAACTATGGATTAGAGGGGGATACATTATTGTGCACCTCTAATGGAATTATCACAACCAATTGGGCCTCCCCTAAAAATCAATGATGGACAAGCCCCGACCATGCCTTGCACATCCATTATCTCACTGAATGTCGCCAAGGATTGTCGTAGATGACCAAAAAACCATAACCCCCACTGATAATTGGTTGTTCGCCGACCTGAATCACTAGTCAACAAATCCATCCAGCACAACATCTCTCTAAGCTTCAAATACACATCCACCTTACTTCCAAAGCTATTACGTGACCTCTACAACATCTACATCGTCGCTTCTTGAGGACGTCATCAGTGATGGGGCACCGCCATAGTCGATGTTAGGTCCACTGCCACGATATTCCCTAAACATTAGAAATGATGAGTTTTTTCCCTGCCTACATCCACAATCATTCCATTCCACAAATTCACCACATCCCCTGAAATGGACAACTCAATATTTGTTGGGATCCCTATACTGACACCCCCATCCAACTCTCACCCTCTCTCGAAGGTACACACTGTCCAGACTGCAAAGCATGACGTTCAATGACCCTATCTGTCATTACAAGACATCGTGAAGCACATCTCCGTCATTTTAATTTTTTAAAATAATCACCTAAATCATGTTTAAAATGGCGTACATTAGGGATCAATTTCAGGGAAATATGATGTGGGTTGACGAAAGTCATGTAGAAATCAATTATATGTTTTTCAAACATATTAAAAATATTAAAAAGCAACAAAAAAATTATTAAATATTAATCATATAAATTTAAAACATATAAAAAAATTGAAGCTAATAAATAAATTTCTATTACATTTAAAAAAATTATTAAATTGGAAATATATTTAACATTAGTAAATATCGAAATGAAAAAAATAATTAAATTATATTAAAAATGAATAAATAAAATGAAATAAATTACAAAAAAATAAAAAATGTGTATTCATAACATTAATTACATGAATTTCAAACGTAAATAATGGATGAAAATGATATAAGAAAATAATATTATTATTGAAAATTGTTGAAGTATGCATTGTATTAATTGTATATCGAAAATATAATATAATATAATATTTTTTATTTTTTATTATTGTAAAATTTTTACTATTTAAATAAATATATACATATTTGAACATATATTAATAAATAAATAAACTGAATATATTATGAAAATGTTAAATGATTATAAAAAAAATGAATAAATTATTCAAAAGACAAAAAAGAGAGAGATATTAAAAAACAACAAATAACATTAAATTAATAAACATAAAAACATGTACACACGTACATATACATAGAAAAACATGTACACATACATACAAAATATTCACATACACATATTGGAAAACACATCCACATACACATGCACATAGGTATATGAATATAAACATACATACAGTTACATACCCATGCATGCACATTCATAAATTTCTATACATACGCATATATACATACACCTAAAACATATATAAATACATATAGACGTACAAATACAAATATGAATACACATGTACATAAACATAAAAATGTATATGTATACACTTACAAATGAATTTTCATATATATATACACATCCATAAAATAGAATGCATGTATACATATGACTATATACACACATATACACATACACATGCACATACACATGTACGTAAACATAATGACACATATACACATATACATACGGTGACTAATACATAAAAATAATCATATATACTTTCACCTACTCATCCATATACACAAACACATTAGCATGCACATAAAAAAAATACATACGCATTCACATACACATTTACATTCATATGTGCACGTACATATACATACAATACAAGATTTTAAATACATACCAATACACTTTCACATACACATACACACACACAGATATATATATATATGTATACTTATTCATATATAAGTTATTATTCATTTCCATATAAAAAAAATTATAACATACACATAAAATTACACATATCCCTATACACATATACACACGGATATACAAACCGTAAACATAGATAAACACACACCCAGGCACACAACACAATAGAACAAATGCATTCACAAACAACACATACATAAAAAACTCAAACAGACAAACATATACAAATGGATATACATATATTATTAAATGTTATATAAAATATTTGTATATATAATATATATAAATATGTATACTTGGAGAAATGTACATATAACTAAAAAATAATAAGAATGTATATATGTATATATATTAACTTATTCAATGTTTCATTTAGAATCTATAAATAAAAAGTGCACATAATTGTAGGACATTTAACAGCGTATGAAAAAATAATAGGAAAAGGGAACCCTTTTATATGTTCTTTTAAACACATGTATTGAATATTTCCCCATATATAGTAGTGTTGCATGAATATAAAAAATATGGAATCGCTAATGGTTGAAAATTTAAATTTAATGGATTCATATAATTAAATGAGAATTATCAATTATTATTAAATTCACAATATAATTAATAATAATATTTTAGTTATATATGAAAAATGATAATACATTAAAATTTTTAAATTCATATGTGAAAAAATAAATTAGTTTTTGCAGGTAGTAGTTCGTGTCAAATAACTCAACATCTAAAATCTGATGTTTGGCGGTGCGTGTTTGGATAGTGAGAGCCATAGGAGTGTGCCTCGTTTTTTCTGATACTTAAATTGACATTTCAAATCTAGAGTCATCATTTTTAACATCATGCGTCCTTTTTCATCATCCTCAGTAGTGGTGAATGATAGGTAGGTTCTAAAAGTTTCATTTCCAGACACCTCTAACCTACTGGGTTTCCTCTAGTGTGGATAATTACACATATGGATGTGGCAACCGTTATATACATCTTCTCCCACTAGGAATGGTAGGAGTTGTCGATGGGGCATAGTTGATGAACTTCTAATAATGGGTGGGGTGCTAGTAGGAATTGAAGATGGGGCATCCTGACAGATCGTCTAAGAAAGGGCAGAGAGGGAGGAAGGTAACCATGGTAGGCATTATTGATGGGGTGTGGTGGCAGATCGTCTAAGAAAGGGTGGTGGCGTTATTAGGCATCGTTGATTGGGTGTTGTGGAAGGTCACACGTGATTGGGAGGTGACATGAATATCCATCTTCCCCTTGTCCGGCCTAGTTGGCAGTCAGGGTGTGGGGCCATGAAAGGTAAGGTGGGTGGTGACATAGGTGAGCTTTATCGATGGGGTGTCGTGGCATGTTGTTTAAGAATGGTCAGTGATGATCATATCCACCATCCCCCTCTCTGTCCTAGTTGGAATTGTTGATGGGGCCTCATTGAAGGATTTTCTAGAAATTGTGGTGATGGTCATGTCCATATTCCCTCTATCTGGCCTGGTACGTGTTGTCGATGGGGCGTCCTAGCATATCAATTGACAGAGTTTGGGGAAACCCATATGGACAGAGGGGTATAGCCTACACCTGGTCCTGCGTGTGAGGAATGGTGACACAACATGTTGTAAGGGGTTTGAAAACCTCAAATAAAACCATATTCACAAACCTTATATTCTTCTTCACACTCGACCAAGGCATTATTCTTTCTTCATACAAAACACTTGTTCTTCATAGACAATGAAATTCACTGAAAGGATTGTTTTTCCTAAACCACATATCGTTTGTGTGTGTGTGTTTATAGACACCTAACGAGTTCAAATACATGATTTTACTAATCTTAATTATGTTATTACTTTCAAAATAATTTCTCCTCCCCATTATTTTCATTAATTTATATTTAATTTTATGGTAAAATTTGTTTTAACCACATTAATGAAAATGGGTCATCTTTGTAAATTCCCATAAATTATAATCATAGTTTTATTATAGAATTATTTTAAAAAATTTATTTTTGTATAATTAAAATAAGGTAATAATATTTTTTAGATGATTGTCTTTTAATAAGATAAATGAAATTATGTTGTACATTTTCTTGATTATAAGTTATTTATAATACATATTATTAATTGTATCGTTTATTTATAATTTTCAAATTAATTTTCAATAGACAAATATGATTTTTCATTATTTATAATATTATCTTAAAATAACATTTTTTGTAATATATAATTTTTTATTATAACATTAAATAACTGTATTCTTTTGGATGATTATTATTTTTATTAAGATAATATATTTTAGAAATATAACATATGTATTTTTTTCAAAATATATAAATTATAATTATTATAATTATTATAATAATAAAAGAGGAACATTATATTTTTTTTAAATTAAATTTTAATTATTTATATAAAAAATGAAATTATATGTAAATTTAAATCCCTTACAATTTAATATATATATATATAAAAGAATTTATATAAAGAGTAAAAAATTGTTGAAACATTTATATGTATAAAAACCATCATGTTTTAAAAATATTAAGTTGGCATGGTTTGATAAATTAAAATTATAATGAAAAAAATATGAATTTTATTAATATAATGAAAACACAATTATGTATTTTCCAAAAAGTATGATGATAAAAAATCCATGAAATGTAATTGGATAATAAAAAGGGAGTAATGAATTGTATAAAAAGAAGAAATATTTTTATGATTACAACATAACTTAATAATAATGTTAAAACAAATGCTATATAAAATTGTGAGGTTTTATTCGACCTACCACCGTGAAAATCTACCAGAAAAATGCCAAATGTCAATCCTGAACCCATTAATCCCTTTCAATGGGGTTTCAGCATACTTGAGTATTTTTAATAAATTTTCAACCATTATTTTTTTAACATTGATCAAATTTATTTTCCATCATTGTCATGGATTTTTGAAAATTGACTTATAAAAATATATAAACACTATTTATTTTTAACACCTCTTTTTACATCATAAAATCTATCATGCATCTCCAAATGCTCGCTAACCTTGTTCTGCCCAATTTTTAATAGCCCCAAATCCCTCAACTTGCTCAAAAATATTTATGGGTTCATATCATTGCATAAAATTATTTGTTTTACAATGAGTTTTATACATATGTTTGTGTGTGTGTGTGTCTATACACAGAGACACATGTATAACATTCAATTATCTATGTATATATGAAAAAATTTCGTATTGTTTTAAATTTTATTTCCAGAACTTATATGGGTAAATGTTCAAGGTATTTACAAATGTTGTCTTTATTTTTAGTTTTATTTTTATAAAAATAATTTAGATATCATTTATATGTGATGGACCTGAGTTTTGAGTTTGAGTCGTAATACATGTTATTAGAAAAACAGTCTACTCCATTTTGGTAAATTTGATCGAAATTAATAATTTCAATTCGTCCCCCTGTGTAGGAATTATTTCCATGTGTAACCAAAATAATTACGAGGAAACAAATATTTTGAGGGAGGAATAATGTAACAGACTAGAAATTATAAATAACGTTTTATTGAAAAAATATTTTATTATATTGATTTACATATCACTAAAAAATTATGATAATATTTTTATGATGGGCTTATTAGAAAATTATAAATAAAATTAAGTGTTTTATTTAATTTTATTCTTATTTAATTACAATAGTTATTATAAATTATACATATTATATAGATTTCTAGAAAATAATATTCTAAAGGAGAATATGGTTCTGGATTATTTTAGAAAAATAATTTAAAATAATTATATTTATTTAATTGTTTTTGGTAAATATAATTTTCATTATAATATTATTTAACATAAAACCCAGTTTATATAATATATTTATTATTTTTAAGATTATATTTTTTAAAATATATTAGATATATCATGTTTTTCATCAAATTTCTAAATTATAAATATAATTAAATATTATGTTATTAAAAAACACGCATTATATTTATGTATTAAATAAATTTTTAATTTGAATTCATCTCTGATCTTTAAAATTAATCTATTTTGAGAGTACGGTTTCAGGGGAGTTGGTGAATGTGTGGGATGGCATGATTGTGGATGTAGGAGGGGAAACAAGTCATCATTGCTAATGTTTTGGGCATTGCTTGACAGTGGACCCATGAGCGACTATGAAGGTGACACTTCATTCATGACGGCCACACGTAGTAGTGCTGTTGATGTTGTAGGGGTCATGTAATAGATTTGGACTAATGATCAATGTGTCTTTGAAGCTCAGAGAGCTGATGTGATGGATGGATTTTTTGAAAAGTGATTCCGGTCTGCGAACAAACAATTAACGGTGGGGGTTATGGTTTGTCGGTCATCTACGAAAATCCTTGATGATGTTCAGTGAAATAATGGATGTGTAATCCATGGTCGGATCTTGTTCATCATTGATTTTTAATGGATTCCCAATTGGTTGAGAGAAATCCATTATAGGTGCACAATAATGTATCAGCCTATGGGCCATGGTGGTATGCACGAATGATGTAAGGGTCTTATGGCCAATATCTATATAAAAGGAGGATAGTGAGCTTATTGAATATTGGTGGGATTTACGTTGGGTGGGAGGCTATGGCCTGCCCATTGGCCGATGGGTGAGTTTTTTCTTTCTGTTTTGTTGTATTTTTATCTATGAGTACCTTATATAAATATATATTACCTATTTATTTATTTTTATTCATTTATTATTTTTATTTTTTCAATTTTTTGGTTAAAAAAATTGCATGTTTCTATCTGGGTATAGAAAGATCCATTACATACCCTATAGGCCAATGTCTAGGTGGCCTAAGAAATTTCCTAAAGGCTCGGTGTAGCGCCATGCTTGCATCATCTATTCTATATCACCAGGCCTCCGTCATTCTTGCATCACCGTCTACCTGCATAATGCACACATAACTGCCTTCGTGAGTCACATCCTGCGATATAAATCCCCCAAGGGGCTTGGTAGGTTTAGATCACTTGTTATTATGTTTATGTAATTAATTTAATTAATCTTACAGATTAACTTAATAACGTTTTGAAATTATTTATTTTATTTAATCATTTTTAAAATGATTTCATTTAATATTAAATATTTATTTTTAATATATAAATTGTTTTATTATTTTTTTTTGATTTTATTCATTTATAATATTTATTTTTCAATAATTATATTATATTTTTTTAATTTTATAAACATATTATATATTTAAATGATTAATATTTATTTAATTTCATTTATTATGGTGTAACACCTTTAAATTTTTGAAATTATTATAATTAATTTATTTACATGAATTTTTTTTGGATTATCTACATTTTTTATGAGTTTACAAATAATTCATTTAATGATTAAAATTTTCCATATTTATTTTATATGATTTAATAATATTAACATGTTTTTATTTTATATGATTAATAACCTTTCATTTTTGTTTATTCAGTTGTGACATTTTTTAAATATTTGAAATCTTTAAAATTAATTAATTTAAATGATTTTTTTAATATTTTCATTTAATTTTTTGTACATGTTCATATTCCTTATTATTATTCATAGAAATTTTTTTGAACATATTTAGTAGGTTTTAAAAAAAATTCTATGTTATCATCTTCATATTAATATATATTCATTTTTTAAATTTTTGAATTAATAGATATAATTAAAAAAACATATGCAATTAATATGTATATTTGGATTCTATTTATTTATAATTATATAATTTCACTCATTTTTTATAATAATCCATTAAGACAAGATGGAAAAAGGAAAATCGGTCACCCTATCTGAACCCTAGAGTACGGGTGAAGCCATGAGAGAGGGTACCATTGATATTGATCTTTTTGAATACTACTTAATGTTTCATGATGTACCATCAGCCTAATAATAATATTATAATGCTCTATTTTTTTAAATAATAATTCACAGAATCAAAATTAGGAATTTTACATTTTTAAAAATTATAACTAATTGTGAATTATAAATTTATGTTGAAAGTGTTTTATTTTGAATTATTGATATTGTTTCGTATAGTAGGTTGTTATTTATTATACCTTATTATAATAAGCAAGTGATTCAACCAGTCT
Source organism: Viscum album (assembly GCA_963277665.1). Classification (NCBI taxonomy): domain Eukaryota; kingdom Viridiplantae; phylum Streptophyta; class Magnoliopsida; order Santalales; family Viscaceae; genus Viscum; species Viscum album. Next base: position 351,705,600 of record OY728152.1, on the reverse strand, counting down.
TGCTTATGTGAACATTCAACAATTCAGCTGGAAGAGTAAATCATTTTTCAAAATTGATGCATAAGAAATTATTTTATTAACCATGTATGAATCATCAAGAAAAGAATTTCATAATCCTAAACAGCTCACTATGTCTTTTTTTATTCATAATTAATATCCAAATACAAGAATTTTCAAGAGATTCACTCACATACCTTAGGTTTTGAGTGGTTATATTCGTCCAAGTAGTTCTAGTGGATTGGAAAAAGTGGATTTCATCCATGCGAGATCGTGAATTGGGAAGAGAAACATATTTAAAAAGTCTTGAATTTATATAATTATGAAGGGTTTATCAATGATTTTAAAAATGTGTTTGCAAATATGAGTATTACATGATTAAAATTAGTAACCACTAAAAAAATCAGTTTTATTATTGCTAAAATTTTCTATACAAATAAAATCATTATGATTACTAAAATAATAGTAGATAAAATGAATATTTATCAACATTAATATTATAGTGCAGATAGATATATATGTATTATGAGATCATTTTCATTTTACAGCTAATAATATATTTTAAAATAAAATATTGAAATACAAAATCAATATATATTAAAAATGATTGAATTATTATAAAATATAAAATAAATAACCTTATTATTGAGTAAATAATCATAAATGCATAATTATAAAAATTGAGTGAAATAAAATAATTATAAATAAATAGAATCCAAATATACTAATTAATTGGTTATGTTTATTTAATTATATATATTAATTAAAAAAATAAAAATTGAATATATACTAATATGAAGATGACAACATAGAAAAAATTTTAAAACCTACTAAATATGTTCAACAAAATTTCTACGAATATTAACAGGAAATATGAACATGTACAAAAAATTAAATGACAATATTAAAAAAATAATTTAAATTAATTAATTTTAAATATTTCAGAAATTTAAAAAATATCACAATTGAAAAAATAAAATTGATAAATTATTAATCATATAAATTAAAAACAAGTTTAGATTATTAAATCATATAAAATAAATATAGAGAATTTTAATCCTTAATATAATTATTTGTAAACTCATAAAAAATGTTGAGAATCCAAACAAATGCATGTAAATAAATTAATTATAATAATTTCAAACATTTTAAAGGAGATACACCATAATAAATGAAATTAACTAAATATTAATCAAATAAATATGAAATATTTTTATAAAATTAAAAATTATAAACTAATTATGGATAAAGAAATATTAGAAATGAATAAAATCAAAAAGAAATATTAAAAATATTTATATAATAAAATAAACAATTAATATGAAATGAAATAATTTTAAAAATGATTAATTAAATTTAATTAAATTAAAAACTTTATTAAGTTAATTTGTAAGATTAATTACTTTAATTACATACACATAATAACAAGTGATCGAATCCTTCCAAGCCCCTTGGGGGATTTATATGACATGAAGTGACTCAGGAAGGCAGTTATGTGGGCATTATGCAAGTAGACGGTGATGCACGCATGACGGAGGCTAGTGATATAGACTAGATGATGCAAGCCTGACGCTACACCGAGCCTTCAAGAAATTTCTTAGGCCACCTGGCCATTGGCCTATAGGCTATGTAATGGATCTTCATATACCCAGTACGAAAGATGCCATTTCATTAACCAAAACGTTGAATAAATAAACATAATATATTAATAAAAATAAATAGATAGATAATATATATTTATATAAGGTACTCACATATACAAATATGACAAAACAAAAAGAAACACCTCACCCATCAACCAAAGGGCAGGCCATACCCCCCACCCCCCCGAACCAATGTATATCCCACCTATATTCAATATTCTCATCTTCATACTTTTTTATGGATATTGGCCCTAAGACCCTTACATCATACGTGCATACCACCATAGCCCATAGGCTGATACATTGTTGTGCACCTCTATTGGAATTCTCACAACCAATTGGGCATCTCCTAAAAATCAATTATGAACAAGACCCGACCACGCATTACACATCCATTATCTCACTGAACGTCATCAAGGATTGTCATAGATGACCGACAAACCATAACCCCCAACATTAATTGTTTGTTCACCGACCAGAATCACTTGTCAAAAAATCCATCCAGCACATTAGTTCTCTGAGCATCACAGACATGTCGACCATTAGTCCAAAGCTATTATATGACACCTACAACATCGACACCACCACTGCATGAGGCCATCATCAAGGAAGTGGCACCTCCATAGTCGCTCATGGGTCCACTGTCACGATATGCCTAAAACATTAGCAATGATGAGTTGTTTCCCCTCCTACTTCCATAATCATGCCATCCCACACATTCACCACCTCCCCTGAAACCTTACTCTCATGATTTGTTGTGATCCCTATGCTAACACCACTATCCATATCTCACCGTCTCATAATGGTATGTACTATCTAGACTGAAAGCACGACGTACAAAGACCCCATCTGTCATTACAAGAAATTGTGAAGCACATCCCCATCATTTTCATTTTTTAAAATAAACTTATAATTCTTGTTAGGCATGGATTACAATGGGGTTCAATTTCATGGAAATATGTTGTGGGTTGAAGACAGTCGTATAAGAATCAATTACATGTTTTTCAGACATATTAAAAATATTAATAAATAATAAATAAAAATGAATAAATATTAATCATATAAATTAAAAACTTATAAAAATGAAGCTAATAAATAAATGTGTATTACTTTTAAATTTTTTTATGAAATTCTAAATATATATAAAATTTTTAAATATCAAAAATGAAAAAAATAAATAAATATTATTAAAATGAATAAATAAAATGATACAAATTACATAAAAAATTTAAAAAACTGTATTCATAACATTAATTACATGAATTTCTAACGTAAATAATGGAATAAAATTATAGAGTTAAATAATATTATTATACCTAATTGTGGTAGTATGAACTGTATTAATTGTATATCGAACATATAATATGATATTAAAAATTATAATTTTTATTAATTGGAAAATTGGACTATTTTATTAAATATATACTTATTTCAACATTTATATATAAATATCAAAGCTGAATATAATAGAAAAATTATTAATGATTATATAAAAAAATTAATAAATTATTGAAAAGAAAAAAAAATTGAGAGATATTTAAAAAATAACATTAAATTAATAAACATAATAACATGTACACGCATACACATACATAGAAAAACATGTACACATAAATACACAATATTTACACACACATATTGGAAAACACTTCGACATACACGTGCACATAGGCATTGGCATATAAACATACATACAATTACATACAGATGCATTCACATTCATATATTTCAATACATACACATAAAACATATACAAATACATATACACATAAAAATACAAATAAGCATGCACATGTACATATACATAGAAATGTATATGCATACACATGCACATGAATTTTCATATATATATACACATCCATAAAATAGCATACATGTGCATGTGCATTCATACGCATCTATACATATTACTTTATACACACATATACACATACACATGCACATACACATGTACATAAACATAATGACACATATACACTTATACATACATTAACTAATACATAAACATACTCATATATACATTCACATACTCATACAGATACAAAAACACATTAGCATTTACATAACAAAATACATACACATTCACATACACACATACATATATATGTGAACATATATATACATAAAATAAAATTTTTAAATACATACCAATACACTTACACAGACACACACACACACACAGATATATATATATATATATATATATATATATATATATATCTATGTGTGTGTGTGTGTGTGCGTTTATGCATATATAAGTTCATATTAATGTCCACATACACATATGTATAACATACACACAAAATTAAATACATACCTATGAACATATACATACAGATACACAAACCATAAATGTAGATAAACACACACCCAGAAACACAGCATAATAGAATAGATGCATTCAGAAATGACACATACATAAAAAAACTCATACAGACATATATATACGAATGGATATACATATATTATTAAATGTAATATAAAATATTAATATATAAAATATATATACATATATATACTTTGTGAAATATAAATATTATTCAAATATCTGTAAGAATGTATTTATGTATATATGTTATCTTGATCAATGATTCTTTTAGAATCTCTTATGAAAAACTGCACATAATTGTTGGACATCTAACAGCGTAAGAAAAAATAATATGAAAAGGAAACCCTTTTATAAGTTATTTTTATCACACGTATTGAATCTTTCACAATATATAGTAGTGTTACATGAATATAAAAAATATGGATTTCCTAATTAGTGATATTTCAAATTGAATGGATTCATATAATTAAACGAGAATTATCAATTATTATTAAATTCATATTACAATGAATAATTACTTTATAGCTAAACATAACAAATGAAAATAGAATATATTTTTTAAAATTCCTATGGGAAAAAATAAATTAATTTCTGCAGTCAATAGATCGTGTCAAATAACTCTATATTTGAAATCTGATTTCCGATGGTGCGCGTTTGGATGGAGAGAGCCATCGTAGTGTGACTAGTTTTCTCCTACACTTCTATTGACGTTTCACATCTGGACTCAACATTTTTAACATCAGGCGTCGATTATATTCAACCTCAATATTGGTGAATGACAGGTTGGCTCAAAATGTGTCATTTCTAAACACCTCCCACATATTGGGATTCCTCTGGTGCGGAGAATTACTCATATTGATGCGGAGAACGTCATATACATCTTCCCCCACTTTGAATGATATGCGTTGTCAATGTGGAATCGTGGCAGAATGACTAACAAAGTGTTAGGGCACCGGTAGGCATTGATGATGGGGCATTATGGCAGATCATCTGAGAACGGGCTGAGAGGGTGGGTGGTAACCATGGTAGGCATTATTGATTGGGTGTTGTGGAAGATCATCTGAGAAAGGGCATTGAAATTGGTAGGAGTTGTTGATTGGGTGTTGTGGAAGGTCCCCTATGATTGGGAGGTGACATGAATATCCATCTTCCCCCTATACGGCCTAGAAGGTAGTCTGGTTGTGGAACCATGATATGTAAAATGGGCGGTGACAGTGGAAGGTTTTATTGATGGGGTGTCATGGCAAGTCCTTTGAGAATGTGTGGTGACAGTTATATCCATCGTCCCCCTCTCTGGCATGGTAGGCATTGTTTATGGTGCCTCGTCGAAGGTTGTTCGTGAAATTGTGGTGATGGTCATATCCATCTCCCCTCCATCTGGCCTGGTATGTGTTGTCAATGGGGCGTCATGGTAGATCATCAGAGGGTGTTTGGGGATACCCACTGGGACTGAGGGGTATACCCCTCACCTGGTCCTACGTATGTGTAATGGTGACACAACATGCTTTAAGGGGTTTGTAAGCCTCAAATAAAACCTTCTTCACTAAACCTATCTTCTTCTTCACCCTCGAACAAGGCATAATTCTTTATTCAACCAAAACTCCAGTTCTCCAAAGACACAGATTTTCACTAAAAGGATGGAATTTTCTAAACCACAAACCATTTGTGTGTGGGTTTATATAAAACTAACGAGTCCAAATACCTGATTTGACTAATTTCAATTCTGTTATTACTTTCTCTACAATTTCTCCTCCCAATTATTTGCCTTAATTTCATTTTAAATTTAGGGTTTAATGTGTTTTGACCACATTAGTGAAAATGTGTCATCTTTGTAAATACACCTAAATTATAAACATAGTTTTATTATAAAATTATTTTAATAAATCGATTTATGTATTATTAAAATAAACAAATTATATTTTTAATAATATTTTCTTTTAATATGATATATGAAATTTTGTTGTTATTTTATTTGATTATAAGTAAATTATAATACTTATAATTAATTTTACTTTTTATTTATTTTTTTCAAATTAAATTTAAAAAGACAAATATGATTTTCAATTGATTAAAATATTATCTTAAAATAACTTTTTTGTAATATAGAATTTTTTATTATAACATAAAATAAATGTAATTTTTTATAAGATTATTATTATTATTAACATATTATATTTTATAAATATAACAGATATATTTTGTTTTTTTAATAAAATTTATAAATTATAAATATATATATTTATTATAATATTAAAATACGCACATTATATTTCAAAATATTAAATTTGAATTACTTTATCAAAAATGGATTTATATATATATTTAAATCCCCTAAAATCTTATATATATATAAAAGAATTAAATTAAAGGGTAAAAAAATTTCAACCATTTATATGTATAAAAAAAGCATGTTTAAAAAAATGCACTTGGCGTGCTTTGATAAAAAATGATAAAGAAACAAAAATAATTTTTAATAATATAATAAAAACACAATCATGTATTTTCCAAAAAAAATAGTATGATAAGAATTCAATGAAAAGTGATTGGATAACAAAAAGGGAGTATTGACTTGGATAAAAAGTAGAAATATTTTAATGATACCAACATAAATTCATAATAATGTTAAACATAAAAAAATTAAAAATTGTGAGGTTTTATTCCACCCAATGTGGTGAAAATCTACCGGCAAAATGACCCATGTCAATCTTGAACCATTCAATCCCTTTCAACGGTGTTTCAGCAGACTTGAATATTTTTAATTATTTGTCAACAATTATTTTTTTAACATCGATCAAATTAATTTTCCATCATTGTCATGGATTTTTGAAAACAGATATTTAAAAATATATAAACACTATTTATTTAATCCATCACTTTTTACATCATAAAATCCGACCCTCATCTCCAAATATTCCCTCACTTTGTTCTTCCCAATTTCCAATAGCCCCAAATACCTCAACTGGCCCAAAAATATGTAAGGGTTCATATCATTGCATCATATTATTTGTTTCCCAAAGAGATATATATATATATATATATATATATATATATATGTCTGTGTGTGTGTGTGTATTTGTGTGTGTGTCTAGACACAGACAGATTTATAATATTCAATTTTCTGTTTATATAATAAAAGTGTTTATATTTTTAAAAATTTTATTTCTAGAACCTATACCGGCAAATGATCATGGTATGTAATAAATTTGGTGTGTATTTTAGCTATATTTTTATAAAATGAATATACACATCATTTATAAGTGAAGAACTTGAGTTTTGGGTTTGTGTCATTATAAATGTTATTAGACAAATAGTCTAGTCAATTTTGACAAATTTAATCGAAATTAATAATTTCAATTCATCCTCATTTGTAGAAATTATTTTCAGGTGTTCCCGTAATAATTATAAGGAAATAATTAGTTTGAGGGAGCAATAATTTAATAGCCTAGAAATTATAAATATCGTTTTATTGAAAAAATATTTTATTAAATGAATTTACATATATGTAATAAATTATGATAATATTTTTAAGACTAGTTTATTAGAAATAAAAAAATAAAATTAAGTTCTTTAATTATTTTATTATTATTTAATTACAGTCGTTATTATTAATTATACCTATTATTTAGTTTTTTTGAAAATAATATTTGAAAAGCAAATATGTTTCTGCCTTGATTTAGAAGAATAATTTAAACTATGTATATTTATTTAATTTTATTTGTAAAATATAATTTATATTATAATATTAATTAACAGTAAAACAATTTTATAGAAAATATAAATTATTATTAAGAATATATATATTTTTAAATATATTACATATATTATGTTTTAAATAAAATTTCTAAATTATAAATATAATTAATTATTATATTATTAAAAAACACACATCAGATTTATGATTTAAATGAAAATTAAATTTTAATTCATCTCTGATATTCAAAATTAATCTATTTTGAAGAATAACACTCGATCCATAGTGGCATATTCAATAAAATCCTAGGGTTAGGGGGTAATGGTAACATCGCAGAACCGTGTATGGGGGTAATATTTTGTTTCAATGATATGAGTGCATTGGGAACCATGATTATGAATCAGGCTCCATCCATTATTTTCTAAAATAGATATATCGATATTGAACATGTATTGACATCCCACATCACCAATAGTTTTAGGGATACGTAGATTATCCCAAGATAATAGATGACCTTTTTACCATCTTTCACAAACCACAAGAACATGTCAATGTGAGAGTGAATTAGGTCCATCAAAAATCAAGGTTGATTTAATAAATACATATTATTAATTGTAATAGATCGAGCTACATCCTTTATGTGTGCTTCCTTCCCTACTATAGATACCCTCTTAAAATATCATCCCTGAATATTTTTGTCTATCATGTCCATGATTCTTGAATGAAAAACTATTTTTTTAGCAAAAATACCAGGGATCCAAAAATATTTATTATTTTTATCAACCACTAGAATAACTGAGGATCAGAAAATATCACACTTTCTATAAGAGGTAACACACGAGCTGATGGAAATATTTGAGTTTGATTAATTAACCAATTTAATGGATGATTTATCATATATTTGTATAAACTAAAAACTAGATTTTAATTATGAATGAGCTATCCTTGAGAAAAACAAATATAACATCAGCAAAGATGATATGGGAAATATGTGGACTTCTTCAATAAACCACCCCCTTGAAATATGTTGCCTTTAACATCCAATGTAATTAAATTTGAAAAAACACTAGCCATCAAGACATGATAAGAAGGGGAAAATGGGACGCCCTATCTGCGCACCCAAGTACGGGTGAGGCATTGAGATAGGGTACAATTGATATTGATCTTTTAGGAAACTCAATAATTGTTTTGGAGGTGCCATTAGTCGAATAATAATATTATAATTCTCTATTTATTCAAATACTAATGTATGTAATCAAAATTATAAATTTTCACCTTTTAAAAATAATTACTAATTTGGAATTATAAATTTTAGTTGAAGGTGATTTATTTTGAATTATTGATATATTTTTTTAGAGTGGGTCGTAATTGATTATACATTATTATACTATGTAAGTGATTCATCATGTCTTGCTGAAGTGAACATTCAACAATACTCGTGGAAGAGTAAATCATTTTACAAATTGGATGAAAAAAAAATTACCTTTATAATTGTAACGCCCCGACCCCAGTTACCCAGAGTCGGTGCATTATTACATAACATTGGCATGATCACAAGAAATATCAAATCTCGAAAGACCGATTGGTTTAGTAGCCTTGGAAACACTAGATATATTCATAAGTTTTACATTACATCATAAAATGAAAAACTACTACAATAACATAATGTCTCCATAATCCACACTCATATCCCCACATAATATCCCTGCAGGTCATTCATAATTTACTTCTTCACTTCCTGGGAAAAATAAAACATAGAAAAGGGGTGAGCTCAAATGCCCAGTAAGGATAACAATATAGCAGAAACTTTCAAAAATAAGAATAAACATTTAAGGCAATGTATAACTAAAACAAAAGCCTTTTAAATATGAACTTTCAACATGGTATGGCATAAATAAAATGAAATAATGCCATTTACTTATTCACATGGATATTCTACTAATCGAATAATCACATGCAAAAATCAATAACCACTTTCATAATGTTGGAATGCATAATGCCGGACTATCATAACCACATAGCCAAGGCCTCGTGCCAAGACTACAAAAAAGATTTTTTCAAGGCCTTGTGCCAAGACACTAGTTTGTCTCATGAGACCTACCGATGCATCGAGGAGCTATAGCGGTCTCCACCCGTCACATATTAAGTGCAATGCATTCCCATATGAAAAGGTTTAAACATAACATAAACATTCGTATTAAAACTAGCATACGAAATGTCAATACTTTCACCATAAACTATGAATGGTATAAAAATAGCACATCCATAGTCAAACATATCACAAAACCTTCAATACAATATAGAAGTTTTGTATCATAATAAATCAACTTCAAATAATCTTAAAATCCATCAAAGGATGTTGACATAGATGAAATCAAAATTCTTTTTAAAGAAATATCTCCTTTTATTTTGAAATAATTTAAGATCCATATAAAATAAAACATTTTCTTTGAAAATATTCTTATAAGCTTGTAAGGGAAGCTTTGAAGATTTTATAACGGCAGAAAATAGCCGCACCCGCCGTATAAGTTAAAAAAACATTCTTACCTTAATTCTGTCGAAATGGTTAAAAATGACCTTGTTTTGAAAACGACCGAAAGATTCCTTTATAAACCACTTATAAAAGTCAAAAAGGGTATAAATGAATTTAACTCATATTCTAGTAAATAGTAAAAATGTTTTGAAATACATTTTTAAGAAACATGGATGTGGATGATAAAGAGATCCCAGTAGATTATTACGTATAAACAACCTTGGATAATGAAGAGGTTGTAAAGTAAACCCTTACCTTGTACTTTTCCTTGGTTGGGGTAGGTTAACCTCCTGTATAATGGTGAAATAGTTGTTATTAAATTATACAAGAATCATATATATTAATATGATATCATATATGATCTTTTAACATTGGTTTGTTAATAATATCTTAGAATTATCGTCGTTTCGGGAGTTAACTTACTCATTTTCTTTTATATGTTTTGTTACATAATCCATGGTTGTTGTATCTTATTCATATCCAGAATGATATCTAGTCCTTAAAAATCATTTTTAAATCATCACATGATAATTATACTTGAATGGATACGATGGAGAATGAATCTCATCGCGTTCGTGGAGACGGTAGTCCGTACGTACGCACGAGCGACAATATCATTCTTTTGATATTAAAAAAATATAAAAATGGATGGTATATCATATATACAGAATCATTAACATGTTATATTTATTATTTACATGAGTTACACATCATTATTATACCCATCCAAATAATATTATATTGAATAACAATTACACCACGACGTGGAGACGGTAAGCCGTACGTACGCACGTATGGTGACATGTTATTCAAAGGGTGGATAGAATACTGAATATGGTTGTACCGTATTTATAATAACATCACAGTATATGTGAGATACTGGAGTTATTATTTTAGAATGGTAAGAACAAAGGAAGAAGAAGTGGAAGAAGAAATGAACTTAGAAAAGGGTGGTGAAATCATTACCTCTTCTTCGGATTCTTCCTTTTTGTTTGATCAAAAGGGCTCCTTAGGTTGGCTTTATGATCAAACTAAGGCCTCTAGGTTGTATTGAGGGATGTTGGGAGAGTATTTGGGCAGAGTTTGGCCGAATCAAAAGGCTTTATAGGTGTGAATAAATGAGAAGGAGGAGTGCCCTTTTATAAGAGGGGTGAGGGGAACCTTTGGAAAAGCTAGAAATATTAATTTATAATAAATTCATATTCGGTTTATAATGGCTCCAAAGTTGACTATTCAAAGGTTAAGGTGGGGATAGGTCTAAAAACACTCAACCAATAGAATTTAGACAGGTTTGGGTACTTATATTAACCTTATCTTTAAATATTAACTCTAAGTTAATTAGTTTCACTTTTACAATGACTCTTTGTATTTTTATATAATATGGTTAATAAACTTACTATATACATCCAAGAGACCTCCAAGTGGTCTATTAATGATGAACATATCATGATATAAGTCTCCTGGCCGATCCTTAGATTTTTATGAATTTAATATCAATTAATAATATAATATTTGTTTTAAGAACTCTTTTATGTCAATTTTGACACTATTCAATAGTTGATTTTTGTGAAACTCATAACAGATTGATTACTTAGAACAAAGTCAATTAAATCAATCCTAATATTTCATATTGACCGAGAAAATTAGTTTAATTCATTAAAAGTTTCATGTTATATTTATTTGGGTATTTATAATATCAATTATTTTAATTTTTCACTATTATAGTCATTACTGCATCATCATTGTGTCATAAATAGAATACAATATTTAATGTCTAAAAATTACAAATAAAATATCATTATGTAGGAAATATTTTTAGCTTTCTAATGAATATTTATAATCGAAAATACAACATGTATAACCCTATGTAACAATTGTTTTTCTAAAAGATATATGCTTGTGTCATTTTTGTATTCATTTTAACTTAATTAAAATAAAGTGTCATTATCACTTACAAGTGGATCCATGGGGTCCCAAAATAGACCCAAAGATTCCCATGGTCGACCATGTATCAACCAATAGGGTTAAGACACGTTTTAGGGTAATTTAGTATTATTATAATATTATTTTTTAACCTTATTTACCGGATTTACCCTTAACCATGGTAAATAAAATATTTACCGCAGTAATTATTCAAAATGTTTAAAAATAAAAGATATCTATTTACACAATTTGAACATACTGATTCCAAATATGGAATCCATTTTCCTAAATTCAAAACACAGAAGTGGCAGAAATTAATTTAAAATTAATTCCCGCTGTCAAAACAAAAAGCATGTTTTTAAGAGATAATAACTATCAAAAGATTGACACTTGTTTATGTTCGGTTTAATTGTAAAATTATGTCCAATGACCAAAATTATATTAAATGGTAAAAATATATTCTAAATATAATTTAAAACCACTCAAATTCATAATTTATCACTATTAATTATTTTGATTAAAAAAGTTGTTTTTAATTAAAATTTAGTAATTATCACTATTCATCAAAATATGAAAGTTATCCGAAATGTACCAAAATTTCACCTTAGGCTAAATTCGATATTCCGAATCCAAAAATGAAGTCCATTTTCAAATATAAAATATATATAATTTCAAAAAGTAGGTATTACTATTCATAACTGCTAGTTTGATTAGTTATGGTGTGTTAGAACTCGGTGTTGCGTACAACACACGCTATCACATTATTCAAAGACAAGCGTACCGAAGAAGCTTGGGGTGTTACATTCTACCCTCCTTCAAATAATTGCGTCCTCGCAATTTCTAGGGTATTACTGCATAAAAAGACTCGGGTGGTTCTTCATCATAAGTTCCTCGGGTTCCCATGTTGACTCTTCCATCTTATGGTTTCTCCACAAAAATTTTACCAGACGCGTCGTCCGGTTTCTCAGCACTTGTTCTCTCGTATCAAGAATTTTGACGGGCTCTTCGCAATAAGACAGATCGGGTTCCAGTTCTAATTCCTAATAGGTGAGTACATGCGTCGGATCAGGCATGTATTTCCTCAATAGAGATACGTGGAACACATCGTGAACTTTGGAGAGACTTGGCAGCATTGCCAATCGGTAAGCTACAACCCCAATTCGTTCTAGAATTTCGAAAGGTCCGATGTACCTGGGACTCAATTTACCTTTCTTACCAAAACGTATGACTCCCTTCCACGGAGATACCTTTAGGAAAACATGATCACCGACTTGAAATTCCAAATCCTTCCTTCGATTATCGGCATAGCTCTTCTGCCTACTTTGAGCTGCTTTGATGTGATTTTGGATTACTTTCACCTTTTCCACCGTTTCCTCCACGAGTTCTGTGCCTACAAGTTTTCTTTCACCAACGTCATCCCAACAGGTTGGTGTAGGACATCTCTTTCCATATAACGCTTCATATGGTGCCATCTGAATACTCGAATGGAAGCTATTGTTATAGGAAAATTCTACAAGAGGTAAATATTGATCCCACATACCCTGAAAGTCAAGTGAGCAAGATCTCAACATGTCTTCAAAGGTTTGAATAGTCCGTTCTGATTGTCCGTCTGTCTGAGGGTGGTAAGCAGTTCTCAAATGAATATCAGTATCCAGGGATTTCTGAAGACTTTTCCAGAATCTTGAAGTAAAACGGGGATCACGATCAGAAACAATTGATAAGGGTACTCCATGAAGTCTCACAACTTCATTAATATATAGTCTTGCTAGACGTTCCAGGGGTAGATCTTCTCTTATAGCAAGAAATTGTGCTGACTTGGTAAGACGATCAACAATAACCCATATTGCATCATTCCTTCTAGGAGTCTTTGGTAGCCCCATGACAAAGTCCATCGTAATATTTTCCCATTTCCACTCCGGTATGGGAAGAGGTTGCATGACTCCTCCAGGCTGTTGCCTTCCAGCTTTCACTTGTTGACAAACCATACATCTTGACACAAAATCAGCAATCTCCCTCTTCATGTTGTCCCACCAAAAATGTTCCTTCAAATATCTATACATTTTGGTGCTCCCAGGGTGTATAGAGAAATTGGAACTATGAGCATCATCTAGCAATTCCCTTTTTAGATCAGGTATATTGGGAACACAAAGTCTCTTCCCGAATTTCAAAATTCCATCTTCATACACAAAGTCTCTCAATCTCCCATCATTCACAGCTTTAATCTTCTTTTGGAATTCTTCATCATAGGTCTAAGAACTCTTAATCCTTTCTAGTAAATATGGTTTGGCAACCATTTGAAAAAGCATTGATGTTTCACCTTTCCTGGTTATTCCCATGTCCATCTTCACTAGATCCATGAAAATTGGATCCCTTTCAATTCTCATATTTTTCAAAACTCCATGGTCTTTTCTACTCAAAGCATCTGCCACCTTGTTTTCCTTCCCTGGGTGGTAGTGTATCGTACAATCATAATCCTTGAGTAATTCAAGCCATCTCCTTTGCCTCATGTTGAGTTCTTTTTGTGAGAAAATATACTTCAAACTCTTGTGATCAGTATAAATCTCACATTTTTTCACCATAGAGGTAGAGCCTCCATATCTTCAAAGCAAAGATCACTGCTGCTAACTCGAGATCATGAGTATGATAGTTTTGTTCATGATTTTTCAACTGTCGTGATGCATAGGCAATAACTCTATCATTCTGCATAAGGACACAACCAAGTCCTTTCTTCGATGCATCACTATAAATAACGAACCCATCATTCCCCGATGGTAGAGTAAATATAGGAGAATTGACTAATCTTTTCTTCAGTTCTTCAAAACATTCTTCACACTCTTTTGTCCAAACAAATTTAACCCCTTTACGTGTGAGCTTCGTTAATAGGTTAGCCAATCGGGCAAAATTCTGGACGAAACATCGATAATAACCTGCCAAACCAATAAAACTACGTACCTCAGTTATACTCGTAGGTGCTGGCCATTCTTGGATTGCCTTGGTCTTAGAAGGATCAACAGAGATTCCATCTTTAGAGACAATATGGCCAAGAAAAGATATCTCCTGAAGCCAGAATTCACACTTGCTAAACTTCCCATATAATTCATGCCCCCTTAGAGTCTTCAAGATAATGCGCAAGTGATTTTCATGATCTTCGTAGGTTTTGGAGTATACCAAGATATCATCAATAAATACCACCACAAATTCATCGAGATACTCCTTGAAAACTCTATTCATTAGATCCATGAATACAGAGGGTGCATTAGTCAATCCAAATGGCATTACAGTAAACTCGTAATTCCCGTACCTGGTTCGAAATGCTGTTTTCGGAATGTCTTCCTTCATCACACACAACTGATGGTATCCAGATCGAAGGTCAATCTTTGAAAAGTATTGAGCTCCATGCAGTTGGTCAAATAAATCATCAATACGAGGTAGGGGATACTTGTTCTTTATCGTTATAGCATTGATCTCCCTGTAGTCGATACATAACCTCATAGATCCATCTTTCATTTTAACAAAAAGAACAGTGGCTCCCCATGGAGAAACACTAGGGCGAATAAATCCCTTATTACTCAATTCCTCTAGTTGTTTCTTTAGTTCGACTAAATCTACAGTGGCCATTCTATAAGGGGTCTTCGATATAGGCCTTGATCCAGGAATCAAATCAATGGAAAACTCAACTTCTCGTTCTGGAGGATGTCCAGGTAAATCTTCCGGAAATACATCTACAAATTCTTTCACAACAGGTACATACTCTATTTGAACATTCCTTTCCTCACCGACAGTTATTTCATTCTCTTCCTCCCCAATAATTGAATTAAGTTGAGCTACTAGGGGTGGATCTAAATAAGAATTAGGTGGTGACGATTCTGCTCTAAAAATAAGGTGTTCCTTATCATTATCATCAAGAACCGTAACCTCTTTCTTCTTACAATAAATCTTTGCATCATAGTCTGAAAGCCAGTCCATACCGAGGATTATATCAAACTCAATCATAGGTATGACGATGAGATCAGCAGATAAAAAAAATTTATGTGCTCTAATGGGGACTGATTCACAAAACTTTGTTGCAATGATACTTCCCTTAGGAGTTTTAACCGACAACTCCCTTATTAAATCAAATTGGAAATATCTAATTTTCTTAGCAAACTGGGAAGATATGAAACAATGCGACGATCCAGAGTCAAATAATGCATTTGCTAAACTTGAGGAAACCATTAAATTACCTGCCACCACGTCTTTCGGAGCTTCTACCTCTGCAGTAGTGATAGCATAAGCCTGTCCTTGATCCCTTGGCCTTTTCTGAGGTAAGTTCTCCTGACGCTTAGGGAATGCATTTTCATAATGCCCCATCTCCCTGCAATTGTAGCACTGAACGTTGGTAGCTTCCTTCTTCCCCTTGCAATCATGAGCTTGGTGGCCTTTTTCACCACACTTGTAACAGACTCCCATTCCCTTCAAGCAAGTACCAGGATGTTTCTTCCCACATTTACCACAAGATGGATATTCAACCTTTCCCTTCTTCCCCTTATTTCCATTCCCAGATTGATCAGCAGGTCTCTTCTTCTCTTGCTTTGCTTTAAAGTCATAAGACTTAGACAAATCCTTTTCGGTCTTGATAGCACATGAGACAATGTCTTCGTACGATGAAAAGGATTGTGAGACTAATGCTCGACGGAGAAATGGTTTTAACCCATCAAATAAACGATCAATCTTACTTCTTGGGTTGCGAATATAATCTCCAGCATACCTCGCTAACCTTGTAAAGTTAGCCTCATACTTTGTGACATTCTCATCCTCCTTTTGTCTCAGACTCAGAAATTGCCTTTCCATATCCGCTCGATGGTCGCGAGGGAAGTATTTTTCTAAAAACAGATATTTGAATTCCCTCCATTCCATATTTGATACTTCATCATCTTCATTCATGTTTTGAATCAATGACCACCATTGATCAGCATCTCCAGTGAGGCGGTAAACTGCCATGATAACTTTTTCCCTTTCACTGCTCCCCAAAGCCTGAAATATTTTCTCTAGGGAAAATATCCATTGCTCAGCTACTAAGGGATTTGTATTCCCATTGAACGTTGGTGGTTGTTGCCTCATGAATCGATCTAACATTGATCCTCCACGCTGCGGATCAGGGTGATCCATACGGGTAAGGTTATTATTCATAACCTGAGTAAGTTGTCCTAGTATGGTGATTAGCTGATCAGCACCAGTTGCATCACCAGCCCCACTATAATTATCTTGAGCAGGAGGGCAATCCCTACATGGAGTGCGTGCATTGATACGGTTTCCATTTCTTCCACTAGGCGCCATTTCTAAACAATGGCATAAACTAGATCAGTTTATGAATCAAAATACATAATCCCATACTTATAAAACACTTAACATAAATTGAACTATTTATGGATCTAATCCATAATCATAAGAATGTTTTCTTTGAGGAAGTATATACTCATAATCCCTTCAAAATGATTTGTAATGAAAATGAGAGTTATCCTAAGCATATCCCCCGGGAGTGTCGTAACCAAGAGTGCAGCAAGGCCCGCTGTCGTCCACCAGTTCCCGTTCGAGTCTAGCTCAAAGCGGTTTTTTCGGGTTTTACCCCTAGGTACATCTGTGCCAGAGCCGCCTCTACCTGCTCGTATCCAGACAGGGATGTATTGCTTGGAAAACTCACAAAATCTCTACAATACTAAAATTCTAGGAAGTTCTTCTATACTAATCCTCAAAGTTCATCGTAGGTCTACGTGCTCTAATCAGAGTTTATCTAAATCTAGCTTTCAAGGTTTGTACTAAACTTCCTCTGATACCAACTGTAACGCCCCGACCCCAGTTACCCAGAGTCGGTGCATTATTACATAACATTGGCATGATCACAAGAAAGATCAAATCTCGAAAGACTGATTGGTTTAGTAGCCTTGGAAACACTAGATATATTCATAAGTTTTACATTACATCATAAAATGAAAAACTACTACAATAACATAATGTCTTTATAATCCACACTCATATCCCCACATAATATCCCTGCAGGTCATTCATAATTTACTTCTTCACTTCCTGGGAAAAATAAAACATAGAAAAGGGGTGAGCTCAAATGCCCAGTAAAGATAACAATATAGCGGAAACTTTCATAAATAAGAATAAACATTTAAGGCAATGTATAACTAAAACAATGGCCTTTTAAATATGAACTTTCAACATGGTATGGCATAAATAAAATGAAATAATGTCATTTACTTATACACATGGATATTCTACTAATCGAATAATCACATGCAAAAATCAATAACCACTTTCATAATGTTGGAATGCATAATGCCAGACTATCATAACCACATAGCCAAGGCCTCGTGCAAAGACTACAAATAAGATTTTGTCAATGCCTTGTGCCAAGACACTAGTTTGTCTCATGAGACCTACAGATGCATCGAGGAGCTATAGCGGGCTCCACCCGTCAGATATTAAGTCCAATGCATTCCCATATGAAAAGGTTTAAACATAACATAAACATTCGTATTAAAACTAGCATACGAAATGTCAATACTTTCACCATAAACAATGAATGGTATAAAAATATCACATCCATAGTCAAACATATCACAAAACCTTCAATAAAATATAGAAGTTTTGTATCATAATAAATCAACTTCAAATAATCTTAAAATCCATCAAAGGATGTTGACATAGATGAAATCAAAATTCTTTTTAAAGAAATATCTCCTTTTATTTTGAAATAATTTAAGATCCATATAAAATAAAACATTTTCTTTGAAAATATTCTTATAAGCTTGTAAGGGACGCTTTGAAGATTTTATAACGGCGGAAAATAGCCACACCCGCCGTATAAGTTAAAAAAACATTCTTACCTTAATTCTGTCGAAAAGGTTAAAAAGGACCTTGTTTTGAAAACGACCGAAAGATTCCTTTATAAACCACATATAAAAGTCAAAATGGGTATAAATTACTTTAACTCATATTCTAGTAAATAGTAAAAATGTTTTGAAATACATTTTTAAGAAACATGGATGTGGATGATAAAGAGATCCCTGTAGATTATTACGTATAAACAACCTTGGATAACGAAGAGGTTGTAAAGTAAACCCTTACCTTGTACTTTTCCTTGGTTGGGGTAGGTTAACCTCCTGTATAATGGTGAAATAGTTGTTATTAAATTATACAAGAATCATATATATTAATATGATATCATATATGATCTTTTAACATTGGTTTGTTAATAATATCTTAGAATTATCGTCGTTTCGGGAGTTAACTTACTCATTTTCTTTTATATGTTTTGTTACATAAGCCATGTTTGTTGTATCTTATTCATATCAAGAATTATATCTAGTCCTTAAACATCATTTTTGAATCATCAAATGATAATTATACTTGAATGGATATGATGGAGAATGAATCTCATCGCGTTCGTGGAGATGGTAGTCCGTAGGTACGCACGAGCGACAATATCATTCTTTTGATATTAAAATTATATATAAATGGATGGTATATCATATATACAGAATCATTAACATGTTATATTTATTATTTACATGAGTTACACATCATTATTATACCCATCCAAATAATATTATATTAAATAACAATTACACCACGACGTGGAGACGGTAAGCCGTACGTACGCACGTATGGTGACATGTTATTCAAAGGGTGGATAGAATAATGAATATGGTTGTACCATATTTATAATAACATCACAGTATATGTGAGATACTGGAGTTATTATTTTAGAATGGTATGAACAAAGGAAGAAGAAGTGGAAGAAGAAATGAACTTAGAAAAGGGTGGTGAAATCATTACCTCTTCTACGGGTTCTTCCTTTTTGTTTGATCAAAAGGGATCCTTAGGTTGGCTTTCCGATCAAACTAATGCCTCTAGGTTGTATTGAGGGATGTTGGAAGAGTATTTGGGAAGAGTTTGGCCGAACCAAAAGGCTTTAGAGGTGTGAAGAAATGAGAAGGAGGAGTGCCCTTTTATAAGAGGGGTGAGGGGCACCTTTGGAAAAGCTAGAAATATTAATTTATAATAAATTCATATTCGGTTTCTAATGGCTCCAAAGTTGACTATTCAAAGGTTAAGGTGGGGATAGGTCGAAAAACACTCAACCAATAGAATTTAGACAGGTTTGGGTACTTATATTAACCTTATCTTTAAGTATTAACTCTAAGTTAATTAGTTTCACTTTTACAATGACTCTTTGTATTTTTATATAATATGGTTAATAAACATACTATATACATCCAAGAGACATCCAAGTGGTCCATTAATGATGAACCTATCATGATATAAGTCTCTTGGCCGATCCTTATATTTTTATGAATTTAATATCAATTAATAATATAATATTTGTTTTAAGAACTCTTTTATGTCAATTCTGACACTATTCAATAGTTGATTTTTGTGAAACTCATAACAGATTTATTTCTTCGAAAAAAAGTCAATTAAATCAATACTAATATTTCATATTATCCTAGAAAATTAGTTTAATTCATTAAAAGTTTCATGTTATATTTATTTGGGTATTTATAATATCAATTACTTTAATTTTTCACTATTATAGTAATTACTACATCATCATTGTGTCATAAATAAAATACAATATTTAATGTCTACAAATTACAAATAAAATATCATTATGTAGGAAATCGTTTTATCTTTCTAATGAATATTTATAATCTAAAATACAACATGTATAACCCTATGTAAAAATTGTTTTTCTAAAAGATATATGCTTGTGTCATTTTTGTATTCATTTTAACTTAATTAAAATAAAGTGTCATTATCACTTACAAGTGGATCCATGGGGTCCCAAAATAGACCCAAAGATTCCCATGGTCGAACATGTATCAACCAATAGGGTTAAGACACGTTTTAGGGTAATTTAGTATTATTATAATATTATTTTTTAACCCTTATTTACCGGATTTACCCTTAACCATGGTAAATAAAATATTTACCGCAGTAATTATTCAAAATGTTTAAAAATAAAAGTTACCTATTTACACAATTTGAACATCCTGATTCCAAATATGGAATCCATTTTCCTAAATTCAAAACACAGAAGTGGCAGAAATTAATTTAAAATTAATTCCCGCTGACAAAACAAAAAACGTGTTTTTAAGTGATAATAACTATCAAAAGATTGACACTTGTTTATGTTCGGTTTAATTGTAAAATTATGTCCAATGACCAACATTATATTAAATGGTAAAAATATATTATAAATATACTTTAAAACCACTCAAATTCATAATTTATCACTATTAATTATTTTGATTAAAAAAGTTGTTTTTAATTAAAATTTAGTAATTTTCACTATTCATCAAAATATGAAAGTTATCCGAAATGTACCAAAATTTCACCTTAGGCTAAATTCGATATTCCGAATCCAAAAATGAAGTCCATTTTCAAATATAAAATATATATAATTTCAAAAAGTAGGTATTACTATTCATAACGGCTAGTTTGATTAGTTATGGTGTGTTAGAACTCGGTGTTGCGTACAACACACGCTATCACATTATTCAAAGAGAAGCGTACCGTAGAAGCTTGGGGTGTTACAATAATCCATGTTTGAATCATCGAGAAAAGAATTTCATAGTCCTAAACAGCTCACTAAGACTTATTTTTGTGATTCATTTTAAACAAAAAGTACAGGAAGTTTCAATAGATTCACTCACACACCATAAGTTTTGAGAGGTTTTATTCGTCCAAGAAGTTCTAGTTGATTGGAAAATTTGGTTAACATCTATGCGAGAAGATGAATTGGGATGAGAAACTTGTTTTACAAGTGATGAATTTATATAACCATGATGGGTTTATCAATGCATTACATATAGTTTTGACAAATATGAGTTTTTAAAGTTGGAAATAAATAACCACAAAAAAGATTGGTTTTATTAGTGATAAATTTTTCTCTAATAAATAATATATTTATGATTACTAAAATTTTACTAGATAAAATAAATATTTATGAACAAAAATATTATAGTGCTGATATATATATATGCATTATAAGATGATTTTCATTTTATAGCTCATATAAAATATTTATCATAAAAAAAAGAAATACAAGAAGAATATATATAAAAAATGATTGAATTCATAACAAAATAACCTTATTAGTGAATAAATAATCATAAGTGCACGATTATAAAAAATGCGTGAAATTGAATAATTATAAATAAATAGACTCCAAATATTCTAATAAATTGGTTATGTTTTTATAATTATATATATTAATTAAAAAATAATAAATAAATATATTTTTATATGAATATGAAAACATAGAAATTATTTTAAAACCACTAAATATGTACAAAAAAATATCTACAAACAATTAGAGGAAATTTCAATGTGTACAATAAATTTAAGGAAAATATTTACAAATAATTTAAAAAAATTAATTTTAATGATTTCAAAAGTTTCAAAAATACTACAACTCAATAAATAATATTGAAAGAGTATCGATCATATAATTTAAAAAAAATTAGGAATTTTTAATCATATAAATTAATTATGGAAAATTTTAATCATTAATTGATTTATTTGTAAACTCATAAAAAATAGTTTAAAATCCTAAAAAAATAATTTAAATAAATAAATTATAGTAATTTAAAACATTTTAAAGGAATTACACCATAATAAATGAAATTAAATAAATATAAATCATATAAATAAAAAATATTTTGAGAAAATTAAAACATTGTAAATAATTATGTATAAATAAATATTAGAAATGAATAAAATCAAAAAAATAGAAGTTTTATATATTAAAAATAAATAATTAATATTAAATGAAATCATTTTAATAATGAATAAATAAAATTAAATTTTTTAAATTTTTTATTAAGTTAATCTATAAGATTAAATACATTAATTACATACACATAATAGCAAGTGATCGAAACCTACCACGACCCTTGGGGGATTTATATCGCATAAAGTGAATCAAGAATGCAATTATGTTTGCGTGATGCAAGCATGACAGCGGCCAGTTTATATAGAATAGATGATGCAAGTATGACTCTACACCGAGCCTTTAGGAAATTTCTTTGGCCACCCAGCCATTGGCCTATAGGGTGTGTAATGGATCTTCCTCTACCCAGATTTAAAGAGGCCAGTGATTTCAAAAAAAGAAAAAGAAAATATACACATAATAAACGAATAAGAATAATTAAATAGGTAATATATATTTATATAAGGTACTCACAGATACAAATACAACAAAACACAAAGAAAAACCTCACCCATATGCCAATGGGTAGGACAAAGCCCCCCCACCCCCACCCATGTGATATCCCACCTATATTCAATATTCTCATCATCCTCCTTTTTTATTGATATTGGCCTTGTGACCCTTACATATTATGTGCATAGCACCATGTCCCACATGTAGATACATTATTGGGAACCTATATTGAAATTCTCAAAACCAATTGGGCCTCCCCTAAAAACAAATAATGGAAAATCCATGACCACGCCTTACTAATCCATTATCTCAGTGACTGTTATCAAGGATTGTCGTAGATGACCAGCGAACCATAAACCACACCGTTAATTTCTTGTTCACCAACCCGAATCACGGGTCAACGAAGCCATCCAACAAATCATCTATATGAGCTTCAAAAACAAGTCGGCCTTGCTTCCAAATATATTACTTGACCTCTAAAACATCGACACTACCATAGTGTGAGGCCGTCATCAGTGATGGGGAACCACCATAGTCACTTTTGTGTCCACTTTCAAGCTATTCCCAAAACATTATCAATGATGAGTTGTTGCCCCTACTACATCCACAATCATGCCATCCAACACATTCACCACCTCCCGTAAAACATTACGCTCAGGATCCGTTGGGATCCCAATGCTGACACCACCATCCATCTCTCATCATCTCTCTACGGTACACACTATCGAGATTGCAAATCACGACGTTCAAATACCCCCTCTATCATTACAAGACATCATGAAGCACATCCCCATCATTTTCTTTTTTTAAAATAAACACATATATCATGTTTGGCATGGATTGCAATGGGGTTGAATTTTAGGGAAATATGGTGTGGGTTGAAGACAGTCATATAGGAATCAATTGCATGTTTTTTAGACATATTAAAAATATAAAAAAATAACAAATAAAAATGAATTATTATTAATCATATAAATTAAATACATATATAAATATGAAGCTAATAAATAAATGTGTATTACTTTTAAATTTTTTTATTAAATTCCATATATATTTAAAATTTGAAAATATCAAAAATGAATATGATAATTAAATAATATTAAAAATGAAATAAATTGAAAAAAAATTAAAATTTTGGTTTCATAACATTATTTACATGAATTTCTATGATATATAATGGAATAAAATTATATAGGCAAATAATATTAATATAACTAATTATTGAAGTCTCCACTATATTAATTGTATATCAAAAATATAATATGATATTACATATTTTAATTTTCATTAATTTTAAAATTGTTAGTATTTAATAAAATATATATATATTAAAACATATATAAATAAATATAAAAACTGAATATATTACAAAATTGTAAAATGATTATATAATAAAATTGAAGAAATTATTTAAAATAAAAATATATAGAGATATTAAACACAATTAATAACTCTAAATTAATGAACATAGAGACCTGTACACATATACAAATACATATAAAAACATGTACACATACATACCCAATAATCACATACACATATTGTAAAAGACATCCACATACACATGCACATAGGCATAGGCATATAACATAAATATAGTTACATACCCATGCATGCACATTCATAAATTTCTATACATACTCATATATACATAAACCAACAACATATACAAATACATACAGACATACAAATACAAATATGAATACACATGTACATAAACATACAAATGTATATGTATACACATACACATGAAATTATATATATATATATATATACACATCCCTAAAATAGCATACATGTGCATGTACATTCATACACATATATACATATGACTACATACACATATATACACATATGCTTGCACATAGACATGTACGTAAAATTAATGAAATGTATACACAAATACATACATTAACTAATACATAAACATTGTCATATATACATTCACATACGCATACACAAACAGAAACTCATTAGAATGCACATAACAAAATCCATACACATTCACATACACACATACATACATATGTGAACATACATATACATACAATAAAAATTTTAAATACATACCAATACACTTACACATACACATACACACACATATATATACATATATGTATATATATGCATATATAAGTTCTTATTAATGTCCGCATACACATGTATAACATGCACATAAAATTGCATACATTCCTATGCACAAATAAAAAAAGATATACAAACCATAAAAGAAGATAAAGACACACCCAGACACACGACACAATAGAAAAGATGCATTAACGAACAACACATACATAAAAAAACTCATACAGACATACATATATGAATGGATATAAAATATATTATTGAATGATATATAAAATAATTATTTATAAAATATATATAAATATATATACTTGGTGAAATATAAATATTATTCAAAAATATATAATAATGTATATATGTATATATATTAACATATTCAATGTTTATTTTAGATTCTGTAAACAAAAAGTGCACATAATTGTAGGACATATAACAACGTATGTAAAAATAATAGGAAAAGGGAACCCTTTTATAAGTTCTTTTTAACACAAGTATTGAATATTTCCCCATATAGAGAAGTGTTACATGAATATAAAAAATTTGGATTAGCTAATGAGTGAAATTTGAAATTTAATGGATTCATATAATTAAATGATAATTGTCAATTATTATTAAATTCATAGTACAATGAATAATAACATTATAAATAAATATTAAAAATGAAAATACATTAATTATTTTAAATTCTTATGGGAGAAAATATATTAGTTTCTGCAGTTAGTAGTTCGGGTTAAATAAATCTACATCTGAAATCTGATGTTTGGTGGTGCATTTTTGGATAAAGAGAGCCACCGTAGTGAGCCTCGTTTTTTTCGATACATCAATTGACATTTCACATCTGGACTCAACATTTTTAACATCAGGCATCGATTTTCTTCATCCTCAGTAGTGGTGAATGACAGGTTGGGTCTAAAAGTGTCATTTCCGGACACCTCCAACCTACTAGGTTTCATCTGGTTTGTAGAATTACACATATGGATGCGGCGAACGTCATATACATCTTCCTGCACTAGGAATGGTAGGAAGTTTCGATGGGGAATCATTTAAGAACGTCTAATAAAGGGTTGGGGCACCGTTAGGGGTTGATGATGGGCCGTCGTGGTAGATCTTCTGAGAACGGTTGGAGAGGGAGGGCAGCAACCA
Organism: Viscum album; assembly: GCA_963277665.1. Lineage (NCBI taxonomy): Eukaryota > Viridiplantae > Streptophyta > Magnoliopsida > Santalales > Viscaceae > Viscum > Viscum album. Next base: position 351,679,041 of record OY728152.1, on the reverse strand, counting down.
TGGTAGGCATTATTGATTGGGTGTGGTGGAAAATCATCTGAGAAATGGTTGTGACATTGGTAGGAGTTGTCGATTGGGTGTTGTGGAAGGGCACTTGTGATTGGGAGGTGACATGAATATCCATCTCCCCATGTCCGTCTTGGTAGGTTGTATGGGTGTGGCGCTGTGAACGGTAAAATGGGAGGTGATAGTGGTAGGCTTTATCGATGGTGTGTCGTTGCAATTCGTTTGAGAATGGGCTGTGATGGTCATATCCACCATCCCAATCTCTGTCTTGGTAGGAGTTATTGATAGGTCCCCGTCGTTGGTTGTTCAACAAATTGTGGTGATTGTCATGTTTTTCTTCCCTCCGTCTGGCCTGGTTCGTGTTGTTGATGGGGCGTCGTGGTAGATCATCTGAGAGAGTTCGGGGAAACCCATAGGGTTAGAGGGGTATAACACACACCTAGTCCTGCAGATGTGGAATGGTTACTCAACATGCAGTAAGGGGTTTGAAAAAATCAAATAAAACCATCTGCACCGACCCAATCTTCTTCTTCACACTCGACCAAGGAATCATTCTTTCTTCAACCAAAACTCCAATTCTCTGTAAACACATAAATTCACCGAAAGGACGGTTTTTCCTAAACCACATACCATTTGTGATTGTTCTTATATACACGTAATGAGTCCAAATAAATGATTTGACTAATTTCAAATCTGTTATTGATTTCTCTATAATTTACCCCCCATTATTTTCATTAATTTCTTTTTTCATTTAATGGTTTATTGTTTTTTGACCACATTAATGAAAATGTGTTGTCTTTGTAAATAACCCTAAATTATAATCATAGTTTTATTATAAAATTATTTTAATAAATAGATTTATTTATTATTAAAATAAAATAATAATAATTTTAACATGATTGTCTTAAAATATGATAAATAAAGTTTTGTTCTTATTTTATTTTAATATAAGTTAAGTATAATACTTATAATTAATTGTACATTTAATTTATTATTTTCAAATTAATTTTCGAAATAAAAATATGAATTTTTATTATTTCAAATATTATCTTAAAATAATTTTTTTTCTAATATAATATTTTTTATTATAACATTTAATAAGTGTAATTTTTTTAGATGATTATTATTATTATTAAGATAATATATTTTATAAATATAATAGATATGTTTAGTTTTTGTTTTATGAAATTTATAAATAATAAATTTATATAATTATTATAATAATAAAAGTCGCACATTATATTTTTAAAAAATGAAATTGAATTATTTATATCAAAAATAGAAATATATATATATATATATATTTAAATACACTAAAATATTATATATATAAAATGAATTTATATAAAGGGTAAAAAATGTTCAACCATTTATATGTATAAAAACCGGCATGTTTAAAAAAAATTAAGATGGAGTGTTCTGATAAAAAAATGATAATGAAAAAAATATGAATACTAATAATATAGTAAAAACACAATCATGTATTTTCCAAAAAAATAGTATGATAAAAAATAAATGAAACATGATTGGAAAAAAAATAGGGAGTAATGACTTGGATAAAAAGACAGAATATTTTAATGATTACAGCATAAATTAATAATTAAGATAAACATTATGCTATTAAAACATGTGAGTATTTATTCCACATTCCATCATGAAAATATACTAGCAAAATGCCCAATTTCAATCCTGAACCAATCAATCCCTTTCAATGGGGTTTCAGCATACTTGAATGTTTTTAATAATATTTCGACAATTATTTTTTTTAACATTGATCAAATTTCTTTACCAACATTGTCATGGATTTGTGAAAATCATCTTATAAAAATATATAAACACTATTTATTGAGACCATCTCTTTTTACATCATAAAATACGACCCTCATCTCCAAATGTACCCTCACTTTGTTCTGCCCAATTTCCAAAAAACCCAAAACCCCTCAATTGGCACATACATATGTAAGGGTTCATATCATTGCATCAAATTATTTGTTTTAAAAAGAGTTATATACATACACATATATATATATATATATTTGTATGTATATATATATATGTGTGTGTGTGTCTATACACATAGACACATTTATAATATTCAATTTCTTGTGTATATATGTAAAGTGATTGTATTGATTTAAATTTTATTTCTAGAACCTATACCGATAAATGTTCATGGTATGAAACCGATGTTTTGTGTATTTTTAGTTGTCTTTTTATAAAAAGAGTATACATATCATTTAAATGTGATGAACCTGAGTTGTGTGTTTGAGTCATTATAAATGGTATTAGAGAAAATTCTAGTCAATTTTGTCAAATTTGTATGAAATTAATAACTTCAATACATCCTCATGTGTAAAAATTTTATCCATTTGTGCCCAAACTAATTACAAGGAAACAATTATTTTGATGGAGGAATAATGAAACAACCTAAAAATTATAAATATATTTTTATTGGAAAAATATTTTATTAAATGGATTTAAATATAACTACAAAATTCTGATAATATTTTTAAGACGGGTTTGTTAAAAAATAATAAATAAATTTAAGTGTTTTAAATAATTATATTATTATTTAATTACAATAGTTATTATTAATTATACCTATTATATAGTTCTCTTGAAAATAATATTCTCAAGGAAAATATGGTTCTTCATTGTTTTAGAAGAATAATTAAATAACTATATTTATTTAATTATTTTTGTAAAATATAATTTTTATTATAATATTAATTAACTGTAATATGTGTTTATAGAAAATAAAAATTAATAGTAAGATAATATTTTTTTTAATAAAATAGATATATTATGATTTACATAAAATTCTAAATTAAAAATATAAATAATAATATTATTATTGAAAAGCATTCATCATATTTATGATTTAAATAAGAATGTATTTTCAATTCATCTCTGATAATCAAAATTAATCCATTTTGAAGAATAACACTCGATCCACAAAGGTGTCTTCAATAAAAACCGAGGTTTGGGGGTAATGGTTACCTCAAAAAACCCTGTATGGGGGTAATATTTGGTTTCAATGATCTGGGTGCATTGGTAAACATGATTATGAATAAGTCTCCTTCCATTATTTTCTAAAATAGATATATTGATCTTGAACATGTATTGATAGCCCATATAACGAAAAGTATTAGGGACACATATTTTATTCCAAGGGGACAAATGACCTTTTTACCATCTTTCAAAACCCACAAGAACTTGTCAATGTGAGAGTGAATTATGTCCATCAAAAATCAATGTAGTTTTAATAAATACATATTATCAATTTTAATCGATTGAGATATATCATTTATATGTTCTTCCCTCCATTCTATAATTACCCTCTTAATATTTCATCCCTAAATAATTTGGTCTATCATAACAATGATGATTGAAAGAACAACTATTTTTTTGACCAAAAATCAAAGGGATCCAAATATATTTATTATGTTTTTCCACCACTAGAATAACTGAGAATCAGAAAATATCAGGCTTTCAATAAGCGGTCACGCACACGATGATGGAAATATTTGAGTTTGATTAATTAAGCAGTTGTATGGATGATTTCTCATATATTTGGACAAACTGAAAAATATATTTGCATTATTAAAGAGTTATCCTTGAAAAGAAAAAATATAACATCAGCAATGAAGATATGAGAAATAGGTGGACTTATTCAATAAACCATCCCCCTTGAAATATGTTATCTTTAGAATCTAATGCAATTAAATTAGAAAAAACACCAGCCATCAACACACAATGCACAAGGGAAAATGGGATTCCTTATCTGAACACTCTAGTATGGGTGAAGCATTGAGATAGAGTGCCATTGATATTGATATTTTAGGAATCTCAATAATGTTTCTCAATGTACCATAAGTCGAATAATAATATTATATTTCTCCATTTATTTAAATAATAATGTAAGGAATCAAAATAAAGAATCTTCCATTTCTAAAAATTATAACTAATTAGGAATTATAAATTTTAGTTGAAAGTGTTTTATTTTCAATTATTGGTATAGTTTTTTAGAGTAGGATGATATTGATTATACCTTATTATACCATGAAAGTGATTCATCAGGTATTCCTTAAGAAAAAATTTAAAAATACTCATGGATGAGTAAATCATTTTAAAAATTGGATGCATAAAAAAATATGTTTATAAACCATGTATGAATCATCAAGAAAATAATTTCATAATCCTAAAAAGCTCACTATGACTTTTTTGTGATTCATATTAATAAACAAGTAGAAGAAGTTTCAAGAGTTTCACTCAAACACCATAGGTTTTGAGAGGTTTTATTCATCCAAGAATTTGTAGTGGATTGGAAAAAGAGGGTTACATCCATGAAAGAAGTTGAATTGGGAAGGGAAACATGTTTCAAACGTGTTGAATTTATATAACCATGAAGGGTTTATCAATGTATTCCAAAAAGTTCTAGAAAATATGAGTATTATACGTTTGAAATTAATTACCACTAAAAAATGTTGGTTTTATTAGTACTAAATTTTTCGCTAAGAAATCAAATATTTATGATTACAAAAATTATAGTAGATAAAATCAATATTTATCAACAATAAGATTATAGTGTTGTTATATATATATGTATTATGAGATCATTTTTATTTAGCAGCTGATAAAAAATATTTATAATAAAAAAAAGAAATAAAAAATGAATATATATTAAAAATGAATGAATTCGTAAAAAAAATAACCTTATTAGTGATTAAATAATCATAAATGCATGATTAAAAAAATGAGTGAAATTGAATAATTATAAATAAATAGACTCCAAATATTCTATTAAATTGATTATCTTTTATTAATTATATATATTAATTTAAAAAATAAAAAATGAAAATGTATTAATATGATGATGAAAACATAGACGTTTTTTTAAAACCTGCTAAACATATACATAATAATTTCTACGAATAATTACGGGAAATTTAAACGTGAACAAAAAATATAATGAAAATATTACAAAAATTATTTAAATAAATTAATTTTAATGATTTCACGTATTTCGAAAATATTAAAACTCAATAAATAAAATTGAATGACTATTAATCATAGAAATTATAAATATGTTAATAGTATTAAATCATATAAAATAATAATGTAAAATATTAATCATTATTTGAATTATTTTTAAACTCATAAAAAATGGTGACAATCCAAAAACATTGCATTTAAATAAATTAATTATAATAATTTCAATCATTTTAAAGGCATTAAAACATAATAAATTAAATTATAAAAATATTAATAATATAAATAAAAAATATTTTAATAAAATTAAAACATAGTAAATAATTATGTATAAATAAATATTATAAATCAATACAATCAAAAAAAATTAAAAAGTTTAAAATATTAAAAATAATTAATTAATATTAAATGAAATCATTTTAAAAATGATTAAATAAAATTAAATAACATAAATATATTATTATGTTAATCTGTAAGATTAATTACATTAATTACATTAACATAATAACAAGTGATCGAATCATACCATGCCCCTTAAGAGATTTATATTGCAAGATGTGACTCGGGAAGGTAGTTATATGGGCATCATGCCGGCAGACGGTGATGCAAGCATGGCGAAGGCCTGGTTATATAGACTAGATAATTCAAGCATTACTCTACACCGAGCCTTCAGGGAATTTCATGGGCCACCTAGCCATTGGACTATAAGATATGTAATGGATCTTCCTCTACCTAGATTGAAAGAGGCCATTTCATTCACAAAAAAGAATAAAAAATACACATAACAAAGGAATTAAAATAAATAAATGGATAATATATATTTATATAAGGTACCCATAGATACTAATATAAAAAAACACAAAAACACCTCACCCATCGGCCAATGGGAATGCCATACCCCCCCCCCCCCCCCCCGCCCACCCTAAGGTTATCCCACTTATATTTTATATAATCTTCAACCTCCTTTTTGATATTAGACCTATGACCCTTACATATTTTGTGCATACCACCGTGGACAACATGCCGATACATTATTGTGCACCACTATTGAAATTCTCAAAACCAATTTCTCCTCCCCTAAAAACCAATGATGGAAAACCTCCAACCATGACCCACAAATCCATTATCTCACTAAATGTCATCAAGGATTTTCGTAGATGACCGAAGAACCATAACTCCCACCATTACTATCTTGTCCGCCGATGCGAATCACGGGTCAACAAGGAAATCCAGCAAATCAGCTCTCTAGGCTTCACAGACATGTCAATCATGATTCCAAATCTATTACATGACCACTACAACATTGAAACTGCCTCTACGTGAGGTCGTAATCAGCAAGGTGGCACCACCATAGTCTCTCTTGGATCCACTGTCAATCTATGCCCAAAAAATTAGAAATAATGATTTGTAACCCCCCCTACATCCACAATCATGCCATCCCTCACATTCATCACCTCCCCTGAAACCTATCGCTCATGATCCGTTGGGATCCCTATGCCGACACCATGATCCTTCTCTTAGTCTCTCGATGGTACGCACTTTCAAGACTGCAAAGCACGACGTTCAAAGACCCCATCAGTCATTAGAAGACATCATGAAGCACATCCCCGTCATTTTTCGTTTTAAAAATAAACACATAAATCTTGTTAGGCATGGCATACAATGGGGTTCAGTTTCTGGAAAATAAAGTGTGGGTTGAAGACAGTCATATAAGAATCAATTACATGTTTTTCGGACATATTAAAAATATAAAAAAGTTACAAATAAAAATGAATATATATAATTCATGTAAATTAAAAACTTATAAAAAATGAAGGTAATAAATAAATGTGTATTACTTTAAAAAAAAATTATTAAATTCAAATAATATTTAAAATTTGTAAATATCAAAAATAAAAAAATTATTAATTAATATTTAAAATGAATAAGTAAAATGAAATATTTTACATAAAAAATACAAAAATTAAATTCATAGCATTAATTACATGAATTGCTAATGTAAATAATGGAATAAAATTATTTATGCAAATTACATTATTACAGCTAATTGTCAAAGTATGCACTTTATTAATATTATATAGAAAATATAATTTGATATTACAAATTATAATTTTTATTAGTTGTAAAATTGTTAATATTTTATTTAATATATTCATATTTTATCATATATAAATAAATATCAAAAATGAATATATTACGAAAGTGTTTAATGATTATATAATAAAATTAAATAAATTATTGAAAGGGTAAAAAATATAGAGATATTAAAAAACAATAAATAATATTAAATTAAAAAACATACAGACATGTACACATACATACACAATATTCACATACAAATAAATGAAAAGATACCCACATACATGTTCACATAGGCATTGGCATAAAATCAAACATACAATTACACACCCATGCATGTAAATTCATATATTTCTATACATACACATATATAAATACACATAAAACATATACAAATAAATATACACATACAAATACAAATACACATACAGATGTATATAAACATACAAAATTGTATTCATACACATACACATGAATTTTCATTTATATATACACATGTACATAAACATAATGACACATATACACATATACATACATTAACTAATACATAAACATACTCATATATACTTTCACATTCTCATATATATACACAAACACATTAGCATGCACATAACAAAAATACATACACATTCACATACACACATACATACATATGTGCACATAAATATACACACAATATAAATTTTAAATACATATCAATATACTTACAGCTACTCATACAAATATATTTATATATATATATATGTATATTTATGCATATATAAGTTCTTATTCATGTCCACAAAGACATATGTATAACATATACATAAAATTACAGACATGCCTATGCCCATATACATACATATATAAAAACCAAAAACGTAGATAATCACACAACCAAACACACAACACAATAGAACAGATGCATTCAAAAACAACACATAAATAAAATGAACTCATGAAGACATACATATACGAATGAATATAAATATATTATTAAATGTTATATAAAATATTTATATATACAATATATATAAATATATATGCTTGGTAAAATATAAATATTATTAAAAAACATATAAGAATATATATATGTATATATATTAACTTATTAAATGTTTTATTTAGAATCCGTAAAAAAGTGCACATAATTCTAGGACGTATACCAGCGTAAGAAAAAATACATGGAAAAGGGAACACTTTTATAATTTTTTTTTAACACGTGTACTGAATATTACCCCATGTTGAGTAGTGTTTCATGAATATAAAGAATATAGATTTTCTAATCGGTGAAATTTTAAATTTAATGGATTCATATAATTAAATTATAATTATAAATTATTATAAAATTCATAGTAGAATGAATTATAAAATTATTGGTAAATATAAAAAATGAAAATACATTAAATTTTTTTAAATTCTTATGTGGAAAAATAAATTAGTTTCTGCAGTCATTAGTTCATGTCAAATAACTCTACATCTGAAATCTTATGTCCGGTGGCACGTGTTTTGATGGAGAGAGCCACCGCAGTGTGCCTCATTTTGTCTGAAATATCAATTGACGTTTCACATCTGGACTCAACATTTTTAACATCAGGCGTCAGTTATCTTCATCCTCAATAGTGGTGAATGACAGGTTGGGTCGAAAAAGTGTCATTTATAGACACCTCCAACCGACTGGGTTTCCACTGGTGTGGAGAATTACACATATGGATGCAGATAACGTCATATACATCTTCCCCCACTACTAATGATCGGTGTTGTCGATGGGGAATCGTTCCGTAATGTCTAATAAAGGGTTGCGGCACCAGTACGCGTCGCAGACAGGGAATTGTGGCAGATAATCTGATAAAGGGCAGAGAGGGAGGTAGGTAACCATAGTATACATTATTAATTAGGTTTGGTAGTTGATCTTTTGAGAAAAGGCTGTGATGTTGGTAGGAGTTGTCGATTTGGCTTTGTGGATGGTCACATGTGATATGCAGGTGACATGAATATCCATCATCCCCCTGTCCGTCTTGGTAGGCCGTCTGTGTGTGGCGTCGTGAAATGTTGAATGGGCGGTGATAGTGGTTGGATTTATCAATGAGGTGTCATGGCATGTCGTTTGAGAATGGGAGGTGATAGTTATATCAACCATCCCCATCGCCTGCCTAGTAGGCGTTGTTGATGGGGCCATGTCAATAGTTGTTCGATAAATTGTGGAGATGGTCATGTCCATCTTCCCTCCATCTAGCCTGGTACGTGTTGTCTATGGGGCATCCTGGCAGATCATCTGAGAGAGTTTGGGGAAACCCACATGGAAAGAAGGGTATATCCTACACCTAGTCCTACGTATGTGGAATGGTGACAAAACATGTTGTAAGGGGTTTGAAACCTCAAATAAAACCTTATTCACTAATCCTTTCTTTATCTTCACACTTGACCAAGGCATCATTATTTCCTGAACCAAAACGTCAGTTCTCCATAGACATAGAAATTCACCGAAATGATGGTTTTTCCTAAACCACTGACGGTTTGTGTCTGTGTTTATATACACCTAATGAGTCAAAATTCATGATTTGACTAATTTCAATTCTGTTATTACATTCATTATAATTTCTCTTCCACGTTATTTTCATTAATTTCTTTTTCATTATATGGTTTAATGTGTTTTTGACCACATTAATAAAAATGTGTCGACATTGTAAATGCCCAAAAATTATAAACATAGTTTTAATATAATTTTTTTTATAAATATATTAGGTAATATTAAAATAATCAAATAAAAAATTTAAGATGATTTTCTTTTATTATGATAACAGAAATGTTATTGTTAATTTATTTGATTATACGTTAATAATAATACTTATAAAAATTTGTACCTTTTATTTATTATTTTATAATTAATATTCAAAAGGCAAATATGATTTTTCATTGTTTAAAATAATATATTAAAATAACTTTTTTTTTAGTATAGAATTTTTTATTATAACATTTAATAAGTTTATTTTATAGAGGATTATTATTATTATTAAGATAATATATTTTATAAATATAATAGATATATTTTGTTTTTGTTTTATGAAATTTATAAATTATAAATATATATAATTATTATAATAATAAAAGATGGACATTATATTTTAATAAAATGAAATTTGAATTATTTATATCAAAAATGGAATTATATATATATATTTAAATCCCCGAAAACTTTATATATATATATATTAATGAATTTATTTAAACGGTAAAAAATGATCAACAATTTATATGTATAAAAACATGCATGTTTAAAAAAAAATTAAGTTGGCATGTCTTGATAGAAAAAATGATAAAGAGTAACATATGAATTTTAATAATATAATATAAACACAATCATGTGTTTTCCAAAATAATAGTATGATAAAAAAGTAATGAAACGTGATTGGATAATAAAAAGGGAGTAATGAATTGGATAAAAAGAAAAAATATTTTAATGATTACAAAATATATTAATAATAATGTTAAACCTAAAGCTATTAAAAATTTTGATGTTTTATTCCACCTAAAATCGTGAAAATCTACCAGCAAAATGCCCAATGTCAATCCTGAAACCACAAATCCCTTTCAATAGGGTCTCTGTATACTTGAATATTTTTATTTATTTTAATAAAATTATATTTTTAACATTAAACAAATTTATTTTCCTTCATTGTCATGGGTTATTTAAACATGACATATGAAAATATATAAACACTATTTATTTAAACCATCTCTTTTTTACATCAAAAAATCAAACCCTCATCTCCAAATGTTCCCTCACTTTTTCTGCCCAATTTCCAATAGACCCAAATCCCTCAACTAGCCCAAAAATATTTACAGTTTTATATAATTGCATTATATTATTTGTTTTACAACAAGTTATATAAATATAAATATATATATGTGTGTGTGTATATATATATATGTCTATGTGTATGTGTGTCTATACACATAGTAACATTTAAAACATTCAATTTTCTATATATATATGAAAAGTGTTTATATTGTTTTAAATTTAATTTCAAGAACCTATACAATTAAATGTTGATGGTATGTAATAAATTTTGTGTGTATTTTTAATTATATTTTTGTAATAAAAATATAAACATTATTTAAAAGTGATGAATCTATGTTGTGGGTTTGAGTCATTACACATGGTATTAGAGAAATAGTCTGGACTATTTAGTTATATTGGATTGAAATCAATAATTTCAATTCTTCCTCATGTGTAGAAATTTTTCCCATGTGTGTCGAAACAAATTACAAGGAAACAATTATTTTGAGTGATGAATAATGTAACATCCATGAAATTTTAAATATATTTTTATTGAAAACATATTTTATTAAATGGATTTACATATAGCTAAAAAATTCTGATAATATTTTTAAGACTAGTTCCATAGAAAATAATCAATAAAATTAAGTGTTTTAATTAATTTTCTTATTATTTAATTACAATAGTTATTATTAATTATAGGTATTATTTAGTTTTCTTGAAAATAATATTCTAAAGGGAGATATGGTTCTACATTGCTTTAGAAGAATAATTTAAAATAACTATATTTATTAAATTGTTTTTGTAAAATATAATTTTTATTATAATATTAATTAAATGTAAAACATTTTTATAGAAAATAAAAATTATTATTAAGATTATATTTTTTTAATATATTAGATATATTATGTTTTACATAAAATTTCTAAATTACAAATATAAATATTTATTATATTATTAAAAAACCCCAATCATATTTATTTTTTAAACAAAAATATAATTAAATTTAATATATGATATTCAAAATTAATCTATTTTGAAGAAGGACACTCGATCCACAGAGGCATCTTCAATAAAAAACTAGGGTTGGTGGTAATACTTACCTCGAAAAATCCTATATGGGGGTAATATTTTGTTTCAATGATCTTAGTGCCTTATGAACCATGATTATGAATCATGAACCTTCCATTATTTTATAAAATATATATTTTGATCTTGAACATGTATTGATAGCCCATATCACCAAAAGTTTTAGGGATACATACATTATCCCTAGCCGACAAAGGACCTTTTCACCATCTTTTGAAAACCACAAGAACATGTCAATGTGAGAGTGAATTAGGTCCATCAAAAATCAAGGTAGCTTTAATAAATATATATTATCAATTTTAATCGGTTGAGTTACATCGTTTATATGTGCCTCATTCCTTACTATAGATACTCTCCTAAAATATTATCCCGGAATATTTTTGTCTCTCATGTCGATGTTGCTTGAAAGAACCACTATTTTTTTGACCGAAAATCACATGGATCTAAATATATTTATTATGTTTGTCAACCACTAGAATAACTGAGGATCAGAAAATATAATTCTTTCTATATGAGGTCACACACGAGATGATGGAAATATCTGAGTTAGATTAATTAACCCATTATATTGATGATTTCTCATATATTTGGATAAACTGAAAAATAGATTTTAATTACAGATGAGTTATCCTTAAGAAAAAAAATGACATAAGAAAAGAAGACATAAGAAATAAGTGGTCTTATTCAATAAGCCATCCCTCTTGAAATATGTTTTCTTTAGCTTAAGATGCAATTAAATTAGAAAAAACACCAGCCATTAAGACACGATGCAAAGGGGAAAATGGGACTCCCTATCCGAACACCCCAGTATGAGTGAATCATTGAGATAGGTTACCATTGATATTGATCGTCTAGAAAACTCAATAATGTTTCTAGAAGTACCATCAATCTAATAATAATGTTATAATTATATATTTATTTAAATAAAATTGTATGGAATGAAAATTAGAAATTTTCTATTTCAATAAAATATAACTAATTGGGAATTATAAATTTTTGTTGAAAGTGTTTTATATTGAATTAGTGATATCGTTTTGTGGAGTAGGTTGTGATTGATTATACTTTATTATATTATGAATGTGATTCATCAGGTCTTGTTTTTTGGAACATTCAATAATACTCGTTGAAGAGAAAATTATTTTACAAATTGGATGCATAAGAAATTTCCTTTATAATCCATGTATGAATCATCTAAAAAAGAATTTCATAATCCAAAATAGCTGACTAAGACTTTTTTTGTGATTCGTAATTAGAAACAAGTACAAGAAGTTTCAAGATATTCACACACACACCTTAGGTTTTGAGAGGTTTTAATCGTCCAAGAAGTTCTAGTGGATTGGAAAAAAAGTTTTACATCCATGAGGGAAGATGAATTGAGAAGGTAAACATGTTTCAATAGTGTTGAATTTATATAACCATCATGGTTTTATCAAGTTTTTCCATATTGTTTGGACAAATATGAGTTTTATAAGTATGAAATTAATAGCCACTAATTTTTTTTTCTTTTATTAGTGCAAAATTTTTCTCTATTAAAACAAATTTTTATGATTACAAATATTTTAGTAGATAAAATAAATATTTATCAACATTAATATTATAGTGCTGATATATATATATGTATTATGTGATCATTTTCATTTTACAGGTGATAAAAATATTTAATATAAAAAAGTAATATAAAATGAATATATATTAAAAATGAATGAATTCGTAGAAAAACCTTATTAATGAATAAATAATCACAAATTCATAATTATAAAAAATGAGTGAAATTTATTAATTATAAATCAACGGACTCCAAATATTCTAATAAATTAGTTATGTTTATTTATTTATTTATATAAATAAAAAAATAAAAAATGAATATATATTAATATGAAGATGAAAACATAAAAGATTTTTTAAATACTACTAAATATGTAAAAAAAAATTCTACAAATAATTACATAAAATTTGAACGTGTACACAGAAATTAATAAAAATATTAAAAAAATAATTTAAATTAAATAATTTTAAAGATTTCAAACATTTTGAAAATATTACAACTCAATAAATAAAATTGAAAAAGTAATAATCATATATATTAAAAACATGTTCATAATTTTAAATCATATATATTAATTTTTGAAAATTTTAATCATTAATTTAATTATTTGTAAACTCATAAAAAATGTTGAGAATCCTAAAAAATGAATTTAAATAAAATAATTATAATAATTTCAAACATTTTAAATGCATTACATCATAATAATTGAAATTAAAGAAATATTAATCATATAAATTAAAAATATTTTGATAAAATTAATACATAGTAAATAATTATGTATAAATAAGAATTAGATATGAATAAAATCAAAAAAAATTAAAAGATTAAATTATTAAAAAAAATCATTAATATAAAAAAATCATTTTAAATATGATTAAATAAAAATAAATATGTAAAAAATTTGTTAGGTTAATCTGTATGATTAATTACATTAATCAAATACACATACTAAGAAGTGATCGAATCCTACCATGCCCCTTGAGGGATTTATATTTCATGATGGGACTCAGGAATGCAGTTATGTGGGCATGATGTGGGTAGGCACTGATGGAAGAATGACGGAGGCCTAGTTATATAGACTAGATGATGCAAGCATGACGCTACACCGAGCCTTTCGGAAATTTCTTGGGCCACCAGGCCATTGGCCTATAGGCTAGGTAATGGATCTTCTTCTATCCAGATTGAAAGAGGCCATTTTTTTCACAAATAAGAAGAAAAAATACACATAATAAACGAATAAAAATAATTAAATAGATAATATATATTTATATAAGGTACTCGCATATACAAATACAACAAAACACATAGAAACACCTCACCCATCGGCCAATGGGTAGGCCATAGCCCCCCCCCCCAACCAAGGGATATCCAACTTATATTGAATATTCTCATAAACCTCATTTTTTATTGATATTGTCCCTATGACCTTTACATATTATGTGCATAGGACCATGTCCCATAGGCCGATACATTATTGTGCATCTCCATTGTAATTCTCACAACCAATTGTGACTCCCCTAAAAACCAATAATGGAAAATCCATGACCACGCCTTACACATCCCTTATCTCACTAAACGTCATCAATGATTATCATAGATGACCGAAGAACCATAACCCCCATCGTTAATTGCTTGTTCGTTGACCCGAATCACTGGTCAACAAACCCATCTAGCACATCAGCTCTCTGAGCTTCACAGACACGTCAACCTTGCTTCAAATGATATCACATGAACTCTACAACATCGACACCCCCGATGCGTGAGGCCATCATCAGTAATGGGGCACCTCCATAGTCTCTCTTGGGTCCACTGTCAAGTTATTCCCAAAACATTTTCAATGATGATTTGTTTCCCCTCCTACATCCACAATCATTCCATCCCACACATTCACCACCTCCCCTGAAACCTGCTGCTAAAGATTCATTGGGATCCCTATGATTACACCACCATCCAATTCTCAGCATCTCTCGATGACACACACTGTCGAGACTACAAAGTATGAAGTTCAAAGACACCATCTATCATTACAAGACATCGTGAAGCACATCCCCATGAATTCCATATTTTAAAATAAACACCTAAATCATGTTAGGCATGGATTACATAGGGGTTCAACTTCAGGGAAATATGGTGTGGGTTATTGATAGTCGTATAGGAATCAATTACATGTTTTAGACATATTAAAAATATTAAAAAATAACAAATAAAAATGAATAAATATTAATTAATAAATTAAAAACATATAAAAAATTGATTCCATTAAATAAATATCTATTACTTTTAATAAATTTATTAAATTGGAAATATATTAGAAATTAGTTAATATAAAAAATGAAAAAAAATAATTCAATAATATTACAAATGAATAAATTATAAGATATAAATTACAAAAAATTAAAAGAAGTGTATTCATAACATTATTTACATGAATTGATAAGGTAAATAATTCAATAAAATTATATAGGCAACTAATATTATTATAGAAAATTGTTAAAGTATGAACTATATTAATTTTATATAGAAAATATTATATGATATTAAAAAATTTATTTTTTTATTAATTGTATAATTGTTACTATTAAAATATATATATACATATTTAAACATATATAAATAAATATAAAAACTAAATATACTAAGAAAATGTTAAATGATTATATAATAGAAATGAAAATATTATTGAAAAGACAACAAATAGAGAGATATTAAAGAACAATAAATAACATTAAATTAATAAACATACATACATTTACCCATGTAGATATACATAGAAAAACATGTACACATACATACACAATATTCACATAAACATATTGGAAAACACATCCACATACACATGCACATAGGCATAGGCATATAAACATACAAACAGTTACATACCCATGCATAAACAATTGTATATTTCTATACATATGCATATATACATACAAATACCACATATACAAATACATATACATATACAAATACACATACAAATTCACATGTACATAATCATACAAATGTAAATGCATACACATATACATGAATTTTCAAATATATATACACATCCAAAATATAGCATACATGTGCATGTACATTCATACTCATCTATACATATAACTATATATGAACATATACACATACAGATGCACATACATATTTACATAAAATTAGTGACACATATATAGATATACATACATTCACTAATACATAAACATACTCATATATACTTTCACATACTCATACACACACACAAACACATTTGCATGCACATAAAAAATACATACACATTGACATACACACATACCGACATATGTGCACTACATATACATAAAATAAAATTTTTTAAATACATAAAAATACACTTAATCATACACATACACAGATATATATATGAATATTTATGAATATGTAAGTTCTTATTCATATCCACATAAACAAATGTATTCCATACACACAAAATTACATACATGCCTACGCAAATATACATACAGACATAAAACCATAAACATAGACAAACATACCACTAGACACACAACACAATAGAATAAATGCATACATAAACAACACATACATAAAAAAACTCATATAGACAAACATATACGAATGGATATACATATATTATTAAATGTTATATAAAATATTTATATATAAAATATATATTAATATATATTTTTGGAGAAATATTAATAGTAATCAAAAATATATAAGAATGTATATATATATATATATATATTATCTTATTCAATGTTTCATTTAGAATCTGTAAACAAAAAGCGCTCATAATTGAATGAAATTTAAAAATGTTATAAAAATAATAGAAAAAGGGAACCCTTTTATATGTTCTTTGTAGCACAAGTATTGAATATTGCACCATATATAGTAGTGTTACAAGAATATAAAAAATATTCATTTTATAATGGGTGAAATTTTAAATTTAATGGATTTATATAATAAAATTATAATTATCAATTATTATTAAATACATTATACAATGAATAATAACTTTATAGTTAAATTTTCAACATAAAAATACCTTTTTTTTAATTCTTATTGGAAAAATACATTAGTCTTTGCAGTCTTTTGTTCATGTCAAATAACTCTACATCTAAAATCTGATGTCTAGTAGTGTGTGTTTGGATGGAGAGAGCCATCATAGTGTGCCTCATTTTTTCTGATACTTCAATTGACGTTTCACATCTGGACTCAACATTTTAAACATCAGGCATCATTTTTCTTCATCCAAAATATTGTTAAATGGCAAGAAGGGTCTCAAAGTGTCATTTTTAGACACCTCCAACCTACTGGGTTTCTTCAGTTGTAGGGAATTACACATATGGACGTGGCAACTATCATATACCAATTACCCACTAGGCATGTTAGGTGTTGTCGATGGGGAATCATGGAAGAACGTCTAATAAAGGGATGGGGCACTGGTAGGCATTGATGACTAGGAGTCATGGAAGATCGTTAGGGAAACGGAGGAGAGGAGGCCGATAACCATGGTGGGTCTTATTTATTGGGTGTGGTGGAAGATCGTTTGAGAAATGGAGGAGACGTAGGTAGGAGTTATCGATTTGGTGCTATGGTAGGTCACCCGTGAATAGGTGGTGACATGCATATCCATCTTCCCACTATCAAGCCTGGTAGGAAGTGTGGGTGTTGTGTCATGAAAGGTAAAATGGGTGGTGAATGTGGTAGGATTTATCAATGTGGTGTCATGGAAAGTCGTTTGAGAATGGGCGGTGACGTTCATATCCATAATCCGCCTCTCTGGCCTGGTTGGCATTATTGATGGGACCCCGTCAAAGGTTTTTTGAGAAATTGTGGTGATGGTAATGTCCATCTTCCCTTGCCTAGATCGGTATTTTATGATGATGGGGAATCATGTTAGATCATCTATGAGGGATCAGGGAATCCCACGAGGATAGAGGGGTATAGCCCACACCTTGTCCTGTGTATGAGGAATGGTGACAAAACATGCTATAAGGTGTTGGAAAACCTCATATTAAACCTTCCTCACTAACCCAAACGTCTTCTTCACACTCAACCATGTAATCATTCATTCTTCTAACAAATATTTGGTTCTCCATAGACACAGAAATTCACAGAAAGTATGGTTTTTCCTAAACCACATACCATTTTTTTTTGTGTATATACACATAACAAGTCAAAATACAGGATTTGACTAATTTCAATTATGTTATTACTTCCCCTATAATTTCTCCTCCCCATTATTTTCATTTTATGGTTCAATTTTTTTACATCATTAATGAAAATGGTTCATCTTTGTGACATATCCTAAATTGAAAAAATAATTTTATCATAAAAATATTTTAATAAATAGATTTCTGTATAATTATAATAAACTAATAATATTTTTAAGATGATTTCCTTTTAAAATTATAAATGATTTTTTTGGTTAATTTATTTGATTATATGTTAATTATAATACATATAATTAATTGTACATTTTATTTATAGTTTTCAAATTAATTTTAAACAGACAAATATTATTTTTCATTGTTGAAAATATTTTATTAAAATAAATTTATTTTTTTGTAATATAGAATTGTATATTATATAATTAAATTTTTCATACATTTTTAGAAGATTATAATTATTATTAATAAAGAATCTCTTATAAATATAAGAGATATATTTTGTTTTTGTTTTATAAAATATATAAATTATAAATATATATAATTATTATAATAATAAAAGTCACACATTGAATTTTTCTTATAAAAGGAAATTTGAATAATTTATAGCAAAAATGTAATTATATATATATATATTTAAATGACCTAAAATTATATATATATATATATTAAAGAATTTATATAAAGGGTAAAAAATGTTCAACCATTTATATGTATAAAAACCTGCATGTTTAAAAAAATTATGTTGTCATGTATTGATAAAAAAATGATAAAGAAAAAATATATGTATTTTATTAATATAATAAAAACAAAATCATGTATTTTCATAAAAAATAGTATGATAATAAATCAAAGAAACGTGATTGAATAATAAAAAGGGAGTAATGGCATGGATAAAAAGAAGAAATATTTTAATGATTAGAACATAAATTTATAATTAAGATAAAAATAATTATATTAAAAATTTTGAGGTTATATTACACCTACCATCGTGAAAATATACTAGAAAATTTCCCAATGTCAATCTCGAACCCATCAATCCCTTTCAACGGGTTGTCAACATACTTGAAATTTATTAATAAATTTTCAATAATAATTTTTTTAACATTGATCAAATTTCTTTTCCATCATTGTCATTGATTTTTGAATCATGACATATAAAAATATATAAAAACTTTTTATATTAACCATTACTTTGTAAATCATTTAATCCAACCCTCATTTCCCAATGTCCCCTCACTTTGTTCATAAAAATTTCCATTAGCCCCAAATCCCTCAACTGACCCAAAAATAGTTAAGGGTTTATATCATTGCATCAAATTAATTGTTTTACAAAGAGTTATATATATATATATATATATATATATTTGTGTGTGTGTGTGTCTGTGTGTGTCTATACACGTATACACATTTATCACTTTCAATTTTCTGTGTATTTAGGAAAATGGTTTATATTGTGTTTAAATTTATTTCTAGGACCTATACCGGTAAATTTTCATGGTATGTAATAAATGTTGTGGGTATTTTTAGTTATATTTTTAAAAAAAAATTGACACATCATTTATAAGTGATGAACCTAAGTTGTGTGTTGGAGTTTTTATACATGGTATTAGAGAAACAATATTGTTAATTTTGGAAGATTTGACCGAAATTAATAATTTCAATTCAGACTCCTGTCTATAATTTTTTTCCATGTGTGCCAGAACTAATTACGAGGAAACAATTATTTCGAGGGAGGAGTAATATAACAGCTAGAAATTATAAATATAGTCTTATTGTAAAAATATTTTTTTAAATGGATTTATATATAACTGATAAATTCAAAAATTATTTTTAGTACGTTTTTCTTAGAAAATAATAAATAAAATTAATTGTTATAATTAATTTTATAATTATTTAATTACAATAGTAATTACTAATTATACATATTATTTAGTTTTCATGAAATTAATATTCTAAATGCAAATATGGTTCCTCATTGTTTTAGAATAATAATTGAAAATAACTATATTTATTTAATATTTATTGTAAAATAGAATTTTTATTATTATATTAATTAATAGTAAAACTTGTTTATAGAAAAGAATAATTATTGGGTGTAATGGTTACCTCGCAAAACACCGTATGTGAGTAATATTTGGTTTCAATTGTCTGAGTGCATAGGGTACCATTATTGTGAATCAGGCTCCTTCAATTATTTTATAAAATAGATATCTAGATCATGCACATGTATTGATAGCCCATTTCACTTAAAGGTTTAGGGATACATAGATTATCCAAACCTAACAAATGACGTTTTTACCACCTTTCAAAACCCACAAGAACATGTCTATGTTAGATTGAATTATGTCCTTCAGAAATTCAGGTAGCTTTAATAAATTCATATTATCAATTATAATCTATTGAGCTACATTGTTTATATGTGCTTCCTCCCATATTGTAGATAACCTCTTAAAATATCATCACTGAATAATTTTTTATGTCATGTCGATGATGTTTGAGAGAAACACGATTGGTATGACAAAAAATCACAAGGATCCAAATATATTTATAATTTTTATACCCCACTATAATGAATAAGGATAAACGAATATCTTTCTTTCTATAAGAGGTGACACTTGATCTGATGGAAATATCCGAGTTTTAATAATTAACCAATTGTATGGATGATTTCTCATATATTTGTATAAACTGAAAAATATATTTGAATTATTAATGAGATCTCCTTGAAAAAAAATATTCAATCAGAAAAGAAGATATAGGAATTAGGTGGACTTCTTATATAAACCATCCACCTTGAAATAGGTTGTCTTTATCTTCCAATGAAATTAAATTATAAAAAAACACCAGCCATAAAGACACGATGGAAAGGTGAAAGTGGGTCTCCTTATTTGATCCCCCTAGTATGGGTGAAGCATTGATATAGGGTACCATTGATACTGATCTTTTATGATAATAAAAAATTTATCAGTGTGTACCATCAGTCGAATAATAAAATTATAGTGCTCTAATGTTTTAAATAAAAATGCACGGAATCAAATTAAGAATTTTCCATTTTTAAAAATTATAACTAATTGGGAATTATAAATTTTAGTTGAATGTGTTTTACTTTGAATTATTGATATAGCTTTGTAGGGTAGGTTGTTATTGATTATACCTTATTATACTGTGCAAGTGATTCATATAGTCCTGCTTATGTGAACATTCAACAATACTCATGGAAGAGTAATTCATTTCACTAAAATGATGAATAATAAATTACCTTCATAAAACATGTATGATTAATCGAGAAAGGAATTTCATGATCCTAAAAATCTCACTAAGACTATTTTTTGTTATTCATCATAAAAAACAAGTACAAGCAGTTTCATGAGATTCACTCACATACCTTAGGTTTTGAAAGGTTTTATTCATCCATGAAGTTCTAGTGGATTGGAAAAAGAGGCTTACATCCACAAAATACAATGATTTGGAAAGAGAAACATGTTTCAAGAGTTATGAATTTTTATAACCATGAAGGGTTTATCAATGCTTTCCAAAAATTGTAGACAAATATGAGTTTTATAAGTTTGAAATTAATCACCGCTAAAAAAGAAGGTTTTTTGTAACTCCTAAGACTTTTATAAGAAATACTTTTTTTATTTTATATAAATGATCAACGTAATCATTCACTACACACAACACTAGCTTGGCTTTATTTACACGCAATCACGACCTTCCTTGATAGCTTGTGTCGTACATAATATCGAGTTTCACTAAACAACGATATGCTATTAAAATATTATTAAAACTAGCTGTTATGAATAGTAATAACCACTTTTTGAAATTTTGTAAATTTTATTTTTCAAAATGGACTTTGTTTTTGGATTCAGAATATAAAAATTAGCTTAGGTTGAAATTTTGGTATTTTTCTGAAAACATTCAATTTTTGATGAATAGTGAAAAAACTGGGTTACTATTTAAAAACCGACATTTTATTTAAATAATTATTTATTTTATTTAAATTTATTTTAGGTCAAAATTGATACATAATACATATATAAGTTCAATGAAATTAATTGATGTCATTTTATAATAAATTTAGATATATAAAATATTATTGAACTTTTCACCGTCTTTTACCCACCTCCTAGGAGAATTTGGAAAATTATATAAAACATAATTTTACCACTACTGTGAGTGGAATTTCAAATATCTGAGTTACACGGTTGATGTAAGTAAGTAAAATGTTGTGCAATGAGATGAAAATTGTATCACCGGAGACTTTTATGAGAAATATATTGTTTTTATGTTATATAAATCATCAAAGGAATCTTTCACTACACACAACTCTAGCTTGGCTTGCTTTACACGCAACCACGGCCTTCCTCTATAGCTTGCATCATACGCAATACCGAGTTTCACTAAACAATGATATGCTATTAAAATATTATTAAAACTAGCTGTTATGAAAATTACTTACTGAATATTAATTTTTATAACATTTTAATTCAACTTATACATTTTCTAGAATGAGGTATACAAGAAAAATAAGTTTTTTTATAAAAGAAATACTTTTCAAAAAATACAGTTTTGCCAACTTTTGATGGCGCACCCACATTAAGTCTAGTTTTTAACATGTTTATAAGTTCAATTTGACAAAATAAAATTCTTCTATTGAATCAGGGTATAAAAATTTACTTTGGATAAATTTTTGATATTTTTCTGAAAACTTTCATATTTTGATGAATAGTAAAAATACGCTAATTCTTAATTAAAAACAAATTTTTTCATTGAGATAATTTATATGGATACATTATAATATTGAATGGTTTTAAAGTATAAATAGAATATTTTTTTACCATTTAATATAATGTATGTCATTAGCATTAATTTCACATTGAATTCATAGGTAAAAACATTTCAATCTTTGGCAATGTTTTAACTTCTAAAACTCGTTTTCTTAACAATGGGATTTATTTTAAATTAATTACTGAAACATATATGTTTTGAATATTGAAAAATGGATTCCATATTCAGAATCAGCAGGTCCAAATTATGTTAATAGGATACTTTTTATTATTGGGCATTATGAATAGTATGTGCGGTAAATTTTATTTACCATAGTTAAAGGTAAATCGGGTAATTAAGGGTAAATATAAGATTATAAAATTACTCTAACACCTACCAAAATCCTATTGGATGACTGAAAGTCGACCCATATCACCTAAGGGTCGGATTAGATTCATTTAATGGACTTTTTTCAATGAAAATAATTTAATTATTACTAAAACCAAAGAATGTGACAACTTGTCACTTTCTTAAATTTTATAAGTATAATAATTTTAATTTTCTGATAAACATAATGAATAATCGAACATGAATAGTCTCTAGAAATATAATATAATTATCTATATTATAGGAATTTATTTAGAATTTTTAGGGATTAAATATTTATCATTAATTATGACACAATAGTGATGTTGAAATTAGTTTATTAATTAAAATATTAAATAAATTGTTTTAAAAATATTAAAATGAATATTATATTAACTATTTAATGTGCTACAATAATTTTCTAGATACATATGAAATTTTATAAATTTATTAAAGATTTAATTTTGAACATATATATATTTTATTTAAATTCAAATAATTGAATAGTGTCAAAATTGACACTATTATTATTTTTATAAAAATAACATATTATAAAATTGTATAAAAATCACAAAAATATTTATAAATTGTAAATTAAATTTTATATGGTCGAAAATGTAATAAAGGTTCAAATTATGAAAAATTAATTACACAGATGTAATTATTTATAATAATTTAAAATTTATAATATTATTACCACAAATAAAATTAAATTGATAAATAAGGATAAATCAAGTTGATAATGTTTAAAATAAATTCATAACATGCTTTAATTTTATTGGTTGATGCGATTACAACCCTATCTCATCTAATCATAGGATATGAGTCATTTTGGAAGTTTTTAAGTGGGGTTGGGATTTAATATAAACTAATATTTCTTATATTTCCAAAGGTGCCCCTCTCCTCCATTATAAAAGGGCACCTCCTCCCTCTATTTCTCACACAAATTTGAGCCTTCAAGCTCAGCCAATCCCTGCCCATTTAACTTCCCTGCTTCTTTAGAAACCTACTAGAGGTACTGTTCTTATCAAAACACCAACTCTAGTGCCTTATGAGAATGTTTAATGGAGGCACTTTGAGAAAGAGGTAATACCTTCTACCGTTTTCTTCATGTTCCATTCATCCTCTACTCCCTATTCTTTAGTAGTTTCATTATGAGGTAATAACATCAGTGTAACTAATATACAGATATGTTATTATAAATATGAAACAACCCTATTTCACCTCTTATCCATCCAAAGGAAAATGACATCACCTTGCGTGCGTACGTACGGAATACCGTCTCCACGTCGTGGTGTAATCTATTTTCCACCACCACCTTACTTGGATGGTTATAAGGGTGAAAGTAATGAATATATAATATTATTTTAATGTGGTATTGATTATGAAATAGTATACATACACTCCAATACAATTCCAAGATCATGGGAATGATATCATCGCTCATGCGTACGTACGTAATACCGTCTCCACGATGTGATGAGATTCGTTCTACAGGATCTTCATTTCATAATGATTATATAAATGAATTTAATGAATGAATATGATATATATTACACTAATAATATTCTGGAAATTATGTATCTATATCCTAAAGAGAGGAATAAAAATTTATTCGACAAACACGCATAAGAACAAAAAGTAATACACCCGAATAACAAGTTGTAATGAAATATTACTAATAAGAAGCTAATAATATGACAATATATGGCATAATAACAATAATTATGATTCTGGAATAAGTCAATAACATTATTTAAATCATTATACAGGAGGTTTGGACACTTACGAAGAAAATCAGACCTAAGGTAAGGGAAAATCTCGCAATCTCAATTTTTATCTGAGATTGTTTATACTTCAAAATTTACTGGGGTTTATTTTATCGTCCACATCAATTTTTACTCAATATTTAATATTTATATCCTTCTACAATAGTTTATATCCAATTTTACCCTTCGGTGAGTTTTTAGTAAAAGATATGAAACGAATCTTTTGTGGTTTTTCATACGAGGTACTATTTGACTTTTCCAACAAAAGTACAGGAAACTTGTTTTTTTAACTTATATGGCATGAATGGATTTTTAAAAAATTATTTCCAAGTATATTCCTTTACAATTTTTAAAGTTTATTTTTAATCAACTTCTTTAGTTTAAAATTGTATGACATGTTAAAGAAAGGAAAATGTATTTGAAGTACAACTGATATATTCCTCAAGAATGGAGTTTAAGTGTTTTATCAAAATTATTTTACATCTAAGATAATATAGGGTTCTATTTATATCCCTATTGTTACATTGAATTGATTATGTTGTGATGGAATCATTTTTATGAATTCCATTATCTTATATGATTTGTTTTATGATGTCATGTTGTTTAAGAATCCCATTTTTATTACATGGGTTATGCGATGCTATATGATTTATGATTTTGTGGAACACATAAGAATTGTATCATTATGAGATGGGTGGTACATATATCTCTCTCCAATTCATTGGGTAAAGATTTTATATCTCATGAGATATACATGGCTGGAAAAGCAGGTTTCACTGGTTTAGTGAAACAGGACTGAAACTAGGACTGAACTCGTTTCAGAAATGGACTTTGTCCACAAAGATAGTCTTGGAAATGAGTCTTGACTAATAAGAAATGATTGTCAATGATTATGTGTGTATGCCACAAAGTTTCATGTTTTAAGTTATGATTATTGGGATTTCATTTCACTAATATGATTTATCCCATGTTATGAAATTATGCTATCTTTTCCAGGTTAAGATTTCCAAAATGTTATGTTCTTATGAATATGATGTGATTGATATTTCTTTTTTTACCCTTACTGAGCATTTGAGATCTCCCTTTTGTATGTTTTCTTTCCCCAGGTCAGGAAGAAGCTTATTAAGTAAGATTTTCCAAAAGGGACTATAGATATGATGAAATAAATGGGAGACAGTGTAAACGCTTTATGAACCAGTTGTTTATGTTTCCTAGTTTCTAAAGACACTATACCTATACAGTCCTTTCATGATTTTGTTATATTTTGTAATAAGTATGCTTCAATTTTGAATTAATAACAATGTATGTAAAGTATGGGTCATTATAGTTGGTATCAGAGTAAAGGTATAGTCATCCTTTGGAAACTAGGATGTGAAAGCCTTAGAAAGAACCCTAAGAATAATTCTAATCATACAACACAATATTAGTGTTTTAGAAATGGCCATGAATAACCTAGGATAAGACCTTAAGTGTGAAATTTTATTCTTGATTATGTGGTTTTCCTATTTTAATTACTGTTGCTCACACTATTCTTCTTGGATTTAGTCAATGGATGGAACCCGAAGGAACTGTGTTAATGCGGAATGTGACAGGCAATGCAATGATTGTCCCCCTGGGCAACCAAATGTTATGGGAGCTGGAATGAAAAATCTTGTAGCCATGCTCACACAACATTCTGAAGCTATGAATCATGCAGAACATCCAAACGAGCAAAGGAAGGAGAAAAATTCTGTGGAATCCTTCATGAGGCTGCGTCCACCTTCTTTCAGCGGGTCTACTGATCCATTAGTTGCTGAACAATGGATTAGTACCACTGAAACGATATTTTCAGTTCTTCAATGTTATGAACATGATAATTTCATTCTAGCAGTGTATCGTTTTGAAAGACATACT
This sequence comes from Viscum album, assembly GCA_963277665.1. Lineage (NCBI taxonomy): Eukaryota > Viridiplantae > Streptophyta > Magnoliopsida > Santalales > Viscaceae > Viscum > Viscum album. The sequence goes on along the minus strand of OY728152.1, from coordinate 351,651,630 downwards.
GATCAATGGTGGAATCTTATTAAGAATTTGAGGCAAAGGGATGAAATTGATTCCATGGAATGGGACGGGTTCATGAACTTATTTTTCAATAAGTACTTCCCTAGTATTCTCCAAAAAAAAGAAGGAGAAAGAGTTTCTCGAACTGAAGCAAACGGATGATGAATCTGTTGGTACCTATGAAGAAAATTTTACAAGACTTTCAAGGTACGCTTCTGGTATTATTATCCAACCTGAGAGTAAGATCGATCGATTCATTAGTGGCTTAAAACCAGGTATTCTAAGGGTGTTAGCCATAAGGGACTTCAATAGCTACGAGGAAATCATTCGATGTGCTCTCAAATTCGATATGGATATTGGAGTAACCCAACTGTTATATGGGTTTGATAAGAAGAGGAAAATGGAATTCAAAGGAAAATCTAAAGAGATCACTGAAAAGAAGATGATTTTTCCCTTATGCTCAAAGTGTGGAAAGAAACATGGAGGGATTTGTCTTAAAGGGAAAAGTAAATGTTTCAAATGTGGAAATGAAGGTCATCGGGCATTTGAATGCCGCAATGATGGGAAGACGATGTCTAATGATGCAAACAAAGGAAGGGACACACAGAATGAACCTACTACACTTCAATGTTTCATGTGCAAGGATATGGGTCATTATGCGAATAAATGCCCTAATCCAAGGGTTGTTGATGATGATTGACATCAACAAAATCTTAAGGCTAATGACTAAGGAATGTCACATGCAATTTCTATCAGCAATGTGGAGTACGATACCGATGTGGTGAAAGGTACACTTACCATCCACTCTAAAGTAGGAAATGTTTTATTTGATTCTGGATCCACCCACTCTTTTATTTTTTAATATTTTTATAAGGGTGTCACCATTTTAACTCAACAATTAGATGTTGAGTTAGCTGTGACAACACCAAATGGCACAACAGTCGCATCAAATGTTTATAATTCTTCCCTGATTGAAGTTTGCGGGAAAGTGCTTCCTGCAAATCTTGTGATCCTTCCTATAGTGGAATTTGATGTGATTATTGGCATGGATTGTCTTTCTTTATATGGATCTCATATCAATTTCCAAATAAGGGAAGTCACATTTCATATTCCAGATCAATCTATGATAGTGTATCGATGCAAGGATGAACATAACCTTCTAGTGTAAATTTCTTCCATCTTATCGGTCTTGATTCCACTTAATGAAGGTTATTTATCTCAAACGGTTTGTGAGAAACTAACAATTAATAATATTCCCATTGTATGGGAGTTTGATGATGCCTTTCCGGAGGAATTACCAGGTCTTCCACCAAATCGTGAAGTTGAGTTTTAAAAAGAACACGTACTGGGTGCTTTTCCTATTTCAAATACACCTTATAGAATGGCCCCAATTGAGTATCCGGAATTGAATAAGCAACTCCAAGAGAATCTTGATAATGGATTCATATGCCCTAGTGCGTCACCTTGGGGAGCACCTATTCTATTTGTTAAGAAGAAAGATGGATCAATGAGACTCTGCATAGATTATCGATAACTTAACAAGATCACTATCAAGAACAAATATCCTCTCCCACACATTGATGAATTATTTGACCAACTACGCGGATATCAATACTTTTCAAAGATTTAACTTCATTCAGGGTATCATCAATTAAGGTTCAAAAGGGAGGATATACCAATGACGACATTCCGTACAAGGTATGGACACTATGAATTTATAGTGATGCCATTTGGTCTTACTAATGCCCCTGCTATCTTCATGGATCTGATGAATAAAGTCTTTAGAGACTACCTTGATCAATTTGTGGTAGTCTTTATAGACGATATTCTTGTCTATTCAATGAGAAAGGAAGAACATGAAGATCACTTGAGAATTATATTGACGACCATGAGAAAGGAGATGTTTTATGCCAAATTTACCAAGTGTGAATTTTGGCTTCAAAAAGTTGCATTTTTGGGTCACATAATCTCAAAAGAGGGGATATCCTTGGATCCAGCAAAAACAGAGGTTATCAAAAGATGGTCGAGACCAACAACAGTAACTGAGATCCGAAGTCTTCTTGGTTTGGCTAGATGTTATCGATGTTTTGTGAAATATTTTTCACGATTATCTATTCCACTCACTAGGTTGACTCGCAAAAGAGTTAAGTTCGTGTGGACGGACGAATGTGAAGAGAATTTCAAGGATTTAAAAAGAAGGTTATCCAGTGCACCTGTACTCACACATCCTTGTAGTGGATATGGGTTTGTGATCTACAGTGATGCATCCATGAAGGGACTGGGATGTGATCTCATTCAAAATTATATGGTGATAGCTTATGCCTCACGACAGTTGAAAATCCATGAGACAAATTACCCAACTCATGATTTGGAGTTAGCTGCGGTAATCTTTTCCTTAAGGATTTGGAGGAATTACCTTTATGGTGAAAGGTGTGATATTTATACTTATCATAATAGATTAAAGTATATTTTCACACAAAAGGAGAAGAATATGCGTCAATGAAAATGGTTGGAGCTGATTAAGGATTACGACTGCTCAATTCATTACCACCCTGGGAAATAAAACAAGGTGGTAGATGCATTAAGTCAACAAGACCATGCCAGTTTATCCATGATGTGGATCACAAAAGATCCAATATTTATGGATTTACAAAGGATGGATCATGGAATTATAATGTAAGGGGGAAAATCGTATCTTTCTCAAATGAATGTTCAACCATATATACATGTGATGATTATAGAGGCACAGAAAGATGATGTAGAGTTACAAAAAAAGGTGAGAAATATTCCTGAATTCAACGTTGATTTTGATGGGATAATAAAGTTCAGGAATCATGTTTGTGTTCCTCCCATCCCCAAATTAAAGAAGGAGCTGCTGGATGAGGCTCATAGTTCTTTATTCTCTATTCAACTGGGAAGAACGAAGATGTATAGGGACCTGAAAGAGAACTTCTGGTGGGATGGATTGAAAAGAGATGTTGCTGAATATGTCTATCGATGCTTGGTTTGTCAGCAAGTTAACGCTGAGAGACAGAAGTCTAAGGGGATGTTACAACCATTACCCATACACGAATGGAAATGGGAAAACATCACTATGGACTTTATCACAGGATTTCCTAAAACATCCAAAGTCAATAATGTTATATGGGTCATAGTTTATCGTCTTACAAAGTCTGCACACTTCATTGATATTAGAGAGGATTTCTCTCTGGATCAGCTTGCCGGGATATATGTAAAGGAAGTGGCAAGATTGCATTGATTACCACTTTCTATTATATCTGATCGGGATCCGAGATTAACCTCGATGTTCTGGAGAAGTATTCAACATACTTTGGATACATAGTTGAGTTTCGGCATTTCTTATCATCCTCAGACAGACGGTCATTCTGAGAGAACAATTCAAACTCTAGAAGATATGTTGAGAGATTTTCTCAATGGATTTCAAAGGTTGTTGGGATCAACACCTACCTTTGGTGGAATTTTCTTATAATAATAGCTTTCACTCCAGTATTCAGGTGAATCCTTATGAACCTCTCTATGGAAAGAAATGCAGGACTCCAACTTGTTGGGATGAAGTTACGGAAAGAAAGGTGTTAGGACCTGATCTTGTTGATGAGATGGCAGAAAAGGTCTGATCTATTCAACAACACATAAGAGCAGCTCAGAGTCGACAGAAATGTTATGCCGACAACCGAAGAAAATACATAGAGTTTGAAGTGGGTGATAAACTGTTCTTACAAATATCTCCCTGGAAGAGGGTCATGAGATTTGGAAAGAAGGGGAAGTTGAGACCTAGATATATCGGTCCTTTCAAAATACTAGATCGTATTGGGAAGGTAGCATACCGATTGATGGTTACACCAAATCTCTCTCAAGTAAACGATGTGTTCCATGTATCTCTACTGAGAAAGTACATACCTGATCCTTCACATGTACTCAGCTCAGAAGTTGTGCCGCCGGAAAAAAAGATCATTCTTATGAAGAACAGCCGATAGAGATTCTAGATCGTAGCTAAAAAGTTCTATGAAACAAGACCACTCTCTTGGTGAATGTTTAATGGAGGAACCACCAATTAGAAGAAGCTACATGGGAGCTTGAGGATATGATGAGGGAGAGGTATCCTCATCTGTTTGTTACAAAGTGACGAATTTCGAGGGCGAAATTCATTTTAAGGGGGTAGAATGTATCACCTGAGAAATTTATAAGAAATATTTTGTTTTTATGTTATATAAATCATCAAAGGAATCCTTCACTCCACACAACAATAGCTTGGCTTGCTTTACACGCAACCACAGCCTTCCTCGATAGCTTGCGTCGTACGCAATACCGAGTTTCACTAAACAACGATATGCTATTAAAATATTATTAAAACTAACCATTATGAATAGTAATAACTGAATTTTTAATTTTATAACATTTTAATTCAACTTATACAATATCTAGAATGAGGTGTAAAAGCAAAATCAGTTTTTTTATAAAAGAATTATTTTTCAAAAAATACTGTTTTTCCACCTTTTGATGGCACACCCACATTAAATCTAGTTTTTGACATGTTTATAAGTTCAATTTGACAAAATAAAATTCTTCTTTGGAATCAGGGTATAAAAATTTACTTTGGATAAATTTTTGATATTTTCCTGATATCTTTCATATTTTGATTAATAGTAAAAATACTCTAATTTTTAATTAAAAACATATTTTTTCATTGAGATAATTTATATGGATAAATTATAATATTTAATGGTAATAACGTATAAATAGAATATATTTTTATCATTAAATATAATGTATGTCATTAGCATTAATTTCACATTGAATTCATAGGTAAAAACATTTCAATCTTTGGCAATGTTTTAACTTCTAAAACCCATTTTCTTAACAATAGGATTTATTTTAAATTAATTATTTCAACTTATATGTTTTGAAAAAATAAAAATAGATTCCATATTCAGAATTAGTGGGTCAAAATTATGTTAATAAGCAACTTTTTATTTTAGGGCATTATGAATAGTAATTACGGTAAATTTTATTTACCATAGTTAATGGTAAATTGGGTAATTAAGGGTAAATATAAGATAATAAAATTACCCTATCACCTGCCCAAATCCTATTAGATGACTAAAAGTTGACCCATATCATGTACGTTTTGGATTAGATTCATTTAATGGACTTTTGTCCATGAAAATAATTTAATTTTTATTAAAACCAAAGAATGTGACAACATGTCACTTTCTTAAATCTTATCAGTATAATAATTTTAATTTGGTGATAACCATTATCAAACATCGAACATGAATAGTCTCAAGAAATATAATACAATTATATACATCATAGGAATTTATTTAAAATTTTTAGGGATTAAATAATTATCATTAATTATGACACAATAGTGATGTTGAAATTATTTTATTAATTAAAATATCAAACAAATTGTTTTAAAAATATTTAAATAAAAATTATATGAACTATTTAATGTGCTACACTAATTTTCTAGATACATATTACATTTTATGAATCTATTGAAGCTTTTATTTTGAAAGTATCTTCTGTATATATTTTATTTAAATTCAAATAAATGAATAGTGTTAAAATTGACACTATTGTTATTTTATAAAAATAACATATTATAAAATTGTTTAAAAATCACAAAAATATTTCAAAAATATAAATAAAAATTTATATGGTCCAAAATGTCATAAAGTTTCAAATTATGGAAAATTCAGAACACATATGTAATTATTTATAATAATTTAAAATTTAGTATATTATTACCACAAATAAAATTAATTTGATAAATATGGATAAATCAAGTTGATAATGTTTAAAAAAATTACTAACATGTAATAATTTTATTACTTGATGTTATTACAACCCTATCTCATCTAAGATTCATATATGAGTCATTTTGGATGTTTATAAGTGGGGATGGTATTTAATATAATCTAATATTTCTTATATTTCCAAAGGTTCCCCTCTCCTCCCTTATAAAAGGGAACCTCCTCCCTCTCTTCCTCGCACCAATTTGAGCCTCCTTGATCGGCCAACATCTGACCATTTCACTTCCCCACTTCCTTAGAAACCTACTAGAGGTACTGGTCTTATCAAAAGACCAACTCTAGTCTCTTAAGAGAATGTTTAAAGGAGGCACTTCGAGAAAGAGGTAATACCTTCTACCATTTTCTTCATGTTCCATTCTCCCTCTACTCCCTCTTCTTTAGTTGTTTCATTATGAGATAATAACATCAGTATAACTCATATAATGATATGTTATTATAAATATGAAACAACCCTATTTCACCTCTTATCCATCTTAAAGAAAACGACATCACCGCACGTGCGTACGTACGGAATACCGTCTCCACACCGTGCTGTAATCTATTTTGCACCACCACCTTACTTGGATGGGTATAAGGGTGAAAATAATGAATATATATGATTATTTTAAAGTGTTATTGATTTTTAAATATTATACATACACTCCAATACAATTCCACGATCATGGGAATGATATCATCGCTCGTGCGTACGTACGGAATACCATCTCCACGATGTGATGTGATTCGTTATACATGATCTTCATTGCATAATGATTATATAAATGAATTGAATGAATGAATATGATATATATTACACTAATACCATTCTTTAAATGAGTTATTTATAACCTAAAGTGATGAATAAGAATTTATTCGACAAACATGCATAAGAAAAAAAGTAATAAACATCCTAATTACAAGTTGTAATGAAATATTACTAATAAGAAGCTAATAATATGACCATATATGATATAATAACAATAAGTATGATTTTATAATAAGTCAATAACATTATTTAAATCCTTATACAAGAGTTTTGGACACTTATGAAGCAAATCGGACGTAAGGTTAAGGAAAATCTCGCAATCTCAATTTTTATCTGAGATTGTCTATATCGAATTTTACCCTTCGGTGAGTTTTTAGTAAAAGATATGAAAGGATTCTTTTTTCTTTTTTCTTACGAGGTACTTTTTGACTTTTCAGAAAAAAGTACGAGAAGAGTGTTTTTTTAACTTATATAGCATGAATTTATTTCTAAAAAATTATTTCCAAGAAGATTACTTTACAAGTTTTCAAGTTTATTTTTAATCAACTTCTTTAGTTTAAAATTGTATAATATGTTAAATAAAGGAAAATGTTTTTGAAGTAGAAAGGATATATTCCTCAAGAATGGAGTTCAAGTGTTTTATCAAAATTATTTTCCATATAAGATAATATAGAGTTCTGTTTCTATCCCTATTGTTACATTGATTTGATTATGTTGTGATGGAATCATTTTTATGAATTCCTTTATCTTATATGAATTGTTTTATGATGTCATGTTGTTTAAGAATCCCATTTTTATTACATGGGTTATGAGATGATTTATGATTTATGATTTTGTGGCACACATAAGAATGGTATCATTATGAGATGGGTGGTACCTATATCTATCTCCCATGCATTGGGTAAAGATTTTATATCTCATGAGATAGACATGGCTGGAATGGCAGGTTAAACCGGTTCAGTGAAACATGACTGAAACGAGGAGTGAACTCGTTTTAGAAATGGAATTTGTCCACAAAGATAGTCTTGGAAATGAGTCTTAACTAATAAGAAATTATTGTCTATGATTATGTGTGTATGCCACAAAGTTTCATGTTTTAATTTATGATTATTGGGATTTCATTTCACTACTATGATTTATCCCATGTTATGAAATTATGGTCTCTTTTGCAAGTTAAGATTTCCAAAATGTTATGTTCTTACGAATATGATGTGATTGATATTTCTTTTGATTGCCCTTACTGAGTATTTGAGCTCACCCTTTAGTATGATTTCGTTCCCCAGGGTAGGAAGAATATTATTATTTAAGATATGCCAAAAGGGACTATAGATATGATGAAATAAATGGGAGACAGTGTAATCGCTTTATGAACCAGTTGTTTCTGTTTCCCAGTTTCTAAAGGAACTATACCTATATGGTCCATTTATGGTTTTATTATATTTTGTAATAAGTATGCTTCAATTTTTATGTAATAACAATTTATGTGAATTATGGGTCGTTATAAAAATAATTTTTGGTGAATAGTAATCTTTTACTTTTATTTACCACGGTTAAAATTAAATAGGGTAATTAAGGGTAAAAATGATATTATTATTATCCTAAAACATGTAATAATTATATTTTGTAAGTGTAATTAGACCAAATAACAGCCTTAGGAATAAAATATGACCAATTAGGCCCACATGGATTACATTAGGACATTTATTATTATTTTATTTAAAGAAGGGTTAAAATAGTTAAAATCAATGTTTCATAACTCAAGCATTTTTTAATATAGGGTTATACATAAGATAAATTCGACTACAAATATTCATTAGAAAGATAAATATCTTGACTACATAATGGTAGTTTATTTATAATTTTTAGACATTAAATAATTTAATTTATTTATGACACAATGATGATGCAGTAATTATCTTATTAATGAAATATTGACATAATTGATGTTATAAATACCCAAATAAATTTCATTTGAGATTTTTTATGAATTCCAATTACTTTATATGTTACTATGACATGTTAGTATTTATTTAATTCATGTTTTTCGAACTAATATTTCTGTTATGATTTTCACAAAAAATAATTACCAAATAGTGTCAAAATTGACATAAAATAGTTTTTAAAACAAATATTATATTATTAATTGTCATTTTATTCCTAAAAATATATGGTTCGGCCAAATGACTTATATAAGGTTATATATATTAATAATAAACAACTTGGGGTTCGTTTGGCTTGTTATAGTATGTTTATTAACCTTATAGTGTAGAAAACAAAAAGACATGGTAAAAGTAAAATTATCTAACTTAAAGATAAATATAAATGATAAGGTTAAAATAGAAACCTAAACTTGTCTAAATTCTATTGGATGAGAGGCTTTCGATCCATCCCCACCATAGCTTCGAAATAAATCAATTTGGAGCTACTTAAAACCGAATATGGATTTATAATAATATAATATTTTTAGTTTTTCAAAAGGTGCCCCTCTCATCCCTTTTAAAAGGGAACCTCCTCCCTCTCTTCCTCACACCACTTTGAGCCTTCAAGATCGGCCAACCCATTCCAAGTTCTACTCTCCACTTCTCTAGAAAAATCCTAATGTTCCTGGTCTTCTTCAAAGACCAATTTTATTTCCCAAAAAGGAGGACTCAAAGAGGCGTTTCAAAGAAGAGGTAATCACCGTTACCGATTCTTTCAACTTTATTTCTTATTCCATTTATTCTTATTTAGATGTTTCATTATGGAGTAATAACATCAGTATCACTCATATACTGATATGTTATTATAAGTATGGAACAACCCTAAATCACCATCTATCAATCCTACAGAAAACAAAATCAACGCGTGTGCGTACGTACATAATACCGTCTCCAAGCTGTGGTGTAATCTATTTTCCACCACCACCATACTTGGATGGGTATAATGGTGTAAAGAATGAATATATATGATTATTGTAAATTGATATTGATTTTGAAATAGTATACATACACTCCAGTATAATTCCACGATCATGGGAATGATATCATCGCTCGTGCGTACGTACGGAATAACGTCTCCACGATGTGATGTGACTCGTTCTACATGATTTTCATTGAATAATTATTACATAAATTAATTGAGTGAATAAATATGATATATAATATAGTAATAACATTCAGTAAATTAGGTATCTATAACATAAAAAGAAGAATAAGAATTTATTCGACAAAACACACATAAGAACAAAAAGTAATAAACACTCGAATAACAAGTAGAAATGAAATATTACTAATAAAAAGCTAATAATATGACCATATATGATATCATAAAAATAATTATGATTATGTAATAATTCAATGACATTATTTAAATCATTATATAGTAGGTTCGGACACTTACGAAAAAAATCATACCTAAGCTAAGGGAAATATCACAATCTCATTTTTATCCGAGATTGTTTATACTTTGGAATATACTGGGGTGTATTTTATCAACCCCATCCATGTTTCCTCAATATGTAATATTATTTACATCCACATACAATTGTTTAAATCCAATTTTTCCCTTCGGTGTGTTTTTATTAAAAGATATGAAAGGAATCGTATGTCGTTTTTCGTACGAGGTAATTTTGGACTTTTCCGACAAAAGTAGGAGAAAATTGTTTATTTTAACTTATACAACATGAATGGATTTTTAAAACATTATTTCCAAGAAGCTTCCTTTACAAGTTTTCAAGTTTATTTTTAATCAACTTCTTTTATTTTAGAATTGTTTGAAATGTTAAGAAACAAAAAGTGTTTTTTGAAGTACAAAGGATATTTTCCTCAAGAATGTATTTCAAGTGTTTTATCAAAATTATTTTCCATCTAAGATAATAAACGGTTCTTTTTTATGTCCCTATTATTACATTTATTTGATTATGTTGTGATGGAATTATTTTTAGGAATTCCATTATCTTATGTGAATTTTTTTATGATTTCATGATGTTTAAGAATTCCATTTTTATTACATGGTTTATGATATTATGTATGGTTTATGATTTTGTGGCACACTTAAGAATGGTATCTTATGAGATGGGTGGGACCTATATCTCCTTCCAATGCATTGGGTAATTATTTTATATCTCATGAGATAGACATGTCTGGAACAACAGGTTAATCTGGTTCTGTGAAACAGGACTGAATTGAGGAATGAACTCGGTTCAAAAATGGACTTTGTCCACTAAGATAGTATTGGAAATGTGTCTTGACTAATAAAAAATGATTCTCTATGATTATGTGTGTTTTCCACAAAGCATCATGTTTTAAGTGATGATTATTGTGATTACATTTCACTACCATGATTTATCCCATGTTACAAAATTATGATCTCTTTTGCAGGGTAAGATTTCCAAAATGTTATGGTCTTATGAATATGATGTGATTGATATTTCTTTTGTTTACCCTTAATGGGAATTTGAGCTCACCCTTTTGTATGTTTTCTTTCCCCAGGTCAGGAAGAAGTTTATTATGTTAGATATGCCAAAATGGACTATAGATATGATGAAATAAATTGGAGATAGTGTATACGCTTTATGAACCAGTTGTTTATGTTTCCCAGTTTCTAAAGACACTATACCTATATGGTCCTTTCATGTTTTTGTTATATGTTGTAATAAGTGTACTTCAATTTTGAAGTACTAACAATGTATGTAAATTATGGGTTGTTATAGTTGGTATCAAAGGAAAGGTACAGTCAAACATTGGAATTTAGGATGTGAAAGTCTAAGTAAGAATCATAAGGATAAGTCTAAGAATAGAACACAATCTTAGTGTTTTAGAAATGGCCATGAATAACCTAGGATGAGACTTTATGTGTGAAATTTTATTATTGATCATGTGTTTTTCCTATTATAATTAGTGTTTCTCACACTATTCTTCTTGGTTTTAGTCAATGTCGGGAACCCGAAGGAACCGTGTTAATGCGGAATGGGACGGGCAATGCAATGATTATCCTCCTGAGCAACCATATGTTATGGGAGCAGGAATGAAAAATCTTGTAGCCATGCTCACACAACTTTATCAGGATATGAATCATGCGGGACTTCCAAACGAGCAAATGAAGGAGCAACATTCTGTTGAATCATTCATGAGGCAGAGTCCACCTTCATTCAGCGGGTCTACTGATCCATTCGTTTCTGAACAGTGGATCAGTACTACTGAAAAGATATTTTATGTTATTCAAAGTTCTGAACATGATAAAATCATCTTAGTAGTGTATTTTTTGGACAGTGATGCTGATCAATGGTGAAATATTATCAAGAATATGAGGCCAAAAGATGAAATTGATTCCATGAAATGGGATGAGTTCAAGAACTTATTTTTCAATAAGTACTTACCTCGTATTCTCTAAACAATGATGTAGAAGGAGTTTCTATAACTGAAGCAAAATGATGATGAATCTGTTGGTACCTATGAAGAAAATTTTACAAGACTTTCAAGGCATGCTTCTGGTATTATTATCCAACCTGAGAGTAAGATCAATCGATTCTTTAGTGTCTTAAAACCAAGTCTTCAAAGGGTGTTAGCCTTAAGGGACTTCAATAGCTACGAGGAAATCATTCTATGTGCTCTCAAAGTTGTGATGGAGATTGGAGTAACCCATCAGTCATATGGGATTGATAAGAAGAGGAAAACATAATTCAATGGAAAATCTAAAGAGCACACTGAAAAAAAGATTAGTTTTCCCTTATGCTCAATGTGTGGAAAGAAACAAGGAGGGAGTTCTCGTAAAGGGACAAGTAAATGTTTATAATGTGGAATGGAAGGTCATCGGGCATTTGAATTCCGGAATGTTGGTAAGAAGATGTCTAGTGATACGAACAATGAAAAGGCTACACAAAGTGCACCTCTTACACTTCAATGTTTCATGTGCAAGAAGATGGGGAATTATGCCAATAAATACCCTAATCCAAGGGTTTTTTATGATGATCGATGTCAACAAACTCTTAAGGATAAAGACAAAAGAAATTCACAGGAAATTTCTATCAGTGGTGTGGAGAACGATAACGAAGTGGTGAAAGGTACACTTACCATCCACACTAATGTAGAAAATGTATTATTTGATTCTGGATCCACCCACTCCTTTATTTCCGATGACCTTTATATGGGTATCACCATATTACCTCTACAATTAGATGTTGAGTTAGCTGTGACAACCCCTAATGGCACAACAGTCGCATCAAAAGTTTATAATTCTTCACTGATTGAATTTTGTAGGAAAGTGCTTCCTGCAATTCATGTGATCCTTCCAATAGTTGAATTTGATGTGATTCTTGCCATGGATTGGATTTCCCTATATGGATCTCATATCAATTTCCAAAGAAGGGAAGTCACATTTCATATTCCAGTTCAATCTTTGATCGTCTATCGATTCCAGGATGATCATAACCTTACAGTGGAAATTTCTTCCATCATATGGGTCTTGATTCCACTAAATAAGGTTATTTATCTCAAATGGTTGGGGAGAAACTCACGATTAAGAATATTCCCATTGTACGGGATTTTGATGATGTCTTTCCAGAGGAATTACCTGGTCTTCCACGAAATCGTGAAGTTGAGTTTTCAATAGAACTCGTAAAGGGTGCTTTACCTATTTCAAAGACACCTTATAGAATGGCCCCAATTGAGTTGCAGGAATTGAAGAAACAACTCCAAGAGAATCTTGATAAGGGGTTCATACGCCCTAGTGCATCACCTTGGGGAGAACTTGTTCTGTTTGTTAAAAAGAAATATGGATCAATGAGACTCTGCATTGATTATCGTGAACTTAACAAGATCACTATCAAGAAAAAATATCCTCTCCCGTGCATTGATGACTTATTTGACCAACTACGCGGAGCTCAATACATTTCCAAGATTGATCTTCATTTAGGGTTTCATAAATTAAGGGTCAAAAGGGATGATATACCAAAGACAGCTTTCCGTACAAGGTATGGACACTAAGAATTTATAGTGATGTCATTTGGTCTTACTAATGCCCATGCTATATTCATGGATCTGATGAATAGAGTCTTTAGAGATGATCATCATCGGTTTGTGGTAGTATTTATAGATTATATTCTTGCATATTTAAAGACCAAGGAAGAACATGAAGATCAATTGAGAATTATATTGAAGACCCTGAGAAAGGAGAAGATTTATGCCAATTTTACCAAGTGTGAATTTTGGCTTCAAAATGTTTCATTTTTGGGTCACATATTCTCAAAATATGGGATATATATAGATCCAGCAAAAATAGAGGTTATCGAAAGATGGTCGATACCAACAACAGTAACTGAGATCCAAATTTTTCTTGGGGTTTCATGATATTATCGACATTTTGGGAAAGATTTTACACAATTATCTAATCCACTCACCAAGTTGATTTTGAAAGGAGATATTTTTTTTGGACGGAGGAATGTGAAGAGAATTTCAAGGAGTTGAAAAGAAGGTTATCTAGTGCACCTGTGCTCACACTGCCTTGTAGTGGAGAAAGGTTTGTGATCTACAGTTATGCATCCAAGAAGGGATTGTGGTGTGTTCTTATGCAAAATGATATGGTGATAGCTTATGCCTCACGACAGTTGAAAATCCATGAGCAAAATTACCCAACTGATGATTTAGATTTAGCTGCGGTAATCTTTGCATTAATGATTTGGAGGCATTATCATTATGTAGAAAGGTGTGACATTTATACTGATCATAATTGATTAAAGTATATTTTCACACAAAAGGATCTGAATATGCGCAAAAGAAGATGGTTGGAGATGATTATGTATTATGAATTCTCAATTCATTACCACCCAGGTAAAGCAAACAAGGTGGCTGTTGCATTAAGTCGACAAGACCATGCTAGCTTATCCATGGTGAGGATCACAAAAAATCCGACATTTATGGATTTACAAAGGATGGATCTTGGAATTATAATGGAAGGGGAAAAATCTAATCTTTCTAAAATGTATGTTCAACCATCTATACATGTTAAGATTATAGAGGCATAGAATGAAGATGTAGTGTTACAAAAGAAGGTGAGAAATGTTCCTGAATTCAACCTTGATTGTGATGGGAAAATAAAGTTCAAGAACCGGGTTCGTGTTCCTCCCATCCCCGAATTAAAGGATCTGCTGGATGAGGCTCATATTTGTTCATTCTCTATTCATTCTGGAAGCACGAAGATGTGTATGGACCTGAAAGAGTACTTGTTGTGTAATGGCATGAAAAGAGATGTTGCTGAATATGTCTCTCGATGCTTGGATTGTCAACAAGTTAAAGCTAAGAGATAGAAGTCTATGGGGATTTTAAAACCATTACCCATACCTGAATGGAAATGAGAAAACATCACTATGGACTTTGTCATGGGACTTCTTAAAACATCCAAAGGCAATAATTCTATCTAGGTCATAGTTGATCGTCTTATAAAGTCTGCACACTTCATTATTATTAGAGAGGATTTCTATCTGGATCAGCTTTCCAGGATATATGTAAAGGAAGTTGTAAGATTGCATGGAGTACCACATTCTATTATATCTGATCGGGATCTGAGACTTACCTCAATGTTCTGGTGATGTCTTCAGCATACTCTGGATACAGAGTTGAGTTTTAGCACTTCTTGTCATCCTCAGATAGACGGTCAGTCTGAGAGGACAATTAAAACACTAGAAGATATGTTGAGAGCATGCTCTATGGATTTCAAAGGTGGTTGGGATCAACACCTACCTTTATTGGAATTTTCTTATAGTAATAAAATTCACTCTAGTATTCAGATGGCTCCTTATGAAGCTCTCTATGGAAAGAAATGCAGGACACCTACTTGCTGGGATGAAGTTGGGGAAAGAAAGCTAATAGGACCTGATCTTGTTGATGATATGGTAGAAAATGTCCAATCTATTCAACAACACAAAAGAGCAGCTCAGAGTCGACAAAAAAGTTATGCCGACAACCGAAGAAAAGACTTAGAGATTGATGTGGGTGATAAAGTGTTCGTACGAATATCTCCTTGGAAGAGAGTAATGAGATTTTGAAAGAATGGAAAGTTGAGCCCTAGGTATATCGGTCCTTTCAAAATACTAGATCGTGTTGGGAAGGTAGCTTACCGATTGGCGCTTCCACCGAATCTCTCTCATGTTCACGATCTGTTCCATGAATCTCTCATTAGAAAGTACATACTTGATCCTTCACATGTACTAAGCTCAGAAGTTGTACCGCTAGAACAATATCTTTCTTATAAAGAACAGCCGTTAGAGATTCTTGATCATAGTGAAAAAGTCCTACGGAACAAGACCACTCTCTTAGTGAAAGTTTGACAGAGGAACAACCAATTATAAGAAGCTACAATGGAGCATGATGATATGATGAGGGAGAGGTATCCTCATCTATTTGTTACAAGTGATGAATTTCGAGGGTGAAATTCATTTTAAGGGGGGTAGAATGTAACACTCGAGACTTTTATAAGAAATAATTTTTTTTATTTTATATAAATCATCAAATTAATCTTTCACTACACACAACAGTAGCTTGGCTTGCTTTACACGCAATCGCGACCTTCCTTGATAGCTTGCGTCGTACGCAATACTAAGTTTCACTAAACAATGATATGCTATTAAAATATTATTAAAACTAGCCATTATTAATAGTAATAACCACTTTTTGAAATTTTTTAAATTTTATTTTTCAAAATGGACTTCGTTTTGGGATTCGGAATATCGAAATTATCCTAGGGTGAAATTTTGATATTTTTCTGAAAACATTCAATTTTTGATGAATAATGAAAACACTGGGTTACTATTTAAAAACCAAATTTTTATTTAAATAATTATTTATTTTATTTTAATTTAATTTAGGTCAAAATTGATACATAATACCTGTATATGTTCAATGAAATTCATTAGAGTCATTTTATAATAATTTTAGATATATAAAATTTTATTGAACTTTTCAACGTCTTTTACCAGCCTCCTAGGAGAATTTGCAAATTTACATAAAACATAATTTAACCGCTTCTGTGAGTGTAATTTCAAAACTCCAAGAGACACGGTTGATTTCAGTAATTAAAATGTGGTTCAATGAGATGAATATAATTTTTGTTCAATAGTTAATTTTTAATTTTATTTACAACGGTTAAAAGTAAATAGGGTAATTAAGGGTACAAATGATATTATTATTACCCTAACACATGTCCTAATTCTATTGTATGAGTGTAATTAGACCAAAAACAACCTTAGGAATAAAATATGACCATTTAGGCCCACTTGGATTAGATTAGGACATTTATTATTAATTTATTTAAAGAAGGGTTAAAATCAAAGTTTTATAACTAAACCATTTTTAATATAGGGTTATAATTAAGGTAAATTCTACTAAAAATATTCATTATAAATATAAAAATATTTACTATATAATGGAATTTTATTTCTAATTTTTAGACATTATATAATTTAATTTATTTATAACACAATGATGATGCAGTAATTATCTTATTAATGAAATATTGACATAATTGATGTTATAAATACCCAAATAAATGTAATGTTAGACTTTTTATGAATTCCAATAATTTTAAATATTAATATGACATGTTAGTATTGATTTAATTCACTTTTTTCGAACTAATCTTTCTATTATGATTTTCACACAAATTAATTACCAAATACTGTCAAAATTGACAGAAAATAGTTTTTAAAACAAATATTATATTACTAATTGTTATTTTATTACTAAAAAAATATGGGTCGGCCAAATGACTTAGATAAAGTTATATATATTAATAATAAACAACTTGGGGTTTTTTTGGCTTGTTTGAGTAATTTTATTAACCTTATAGTGTAAGAAAACAAAAAGACATGGTAAAACTAAAATTATCTAACTTAAAGTTAAATCTAAATGATAAGGTTAAAATAGAAACCTAAACTTGTCTAAATTCTATTGGATGAGACGATTTAAACCCATACCCACCTTATCTTAGAAATAAATAAATTTGGAGCTATTGAAAACCGAATATGTCTTCATAATAAAATAATATTTTTTGTTTTTCCTAAGGTGCCCCTCTCCTCCCTTATAAAAGGTCACCTCATCCCTCTCAACCTCACACCACATTGAGCCTTCAATATCTGCCAACCCATGCCAATTTATTCTCTCCATTTCCCTAGAAACATCCTAGAGGTCCAGGTATTCTTCAAAGACCAATTTTAGTGACCTAAAAGGTGGTCTCAAAGAGGCGCTTCAGAGAAGAGTTAACGTACGTTACCGATTCTTTCAACTTTATTTCTTCTTCCACTTCTTCTTCATTAGTTGTTTTATTATGAATTAAAAACAAAATTATCACTAATATAAGGATATGTTTTTATAATTATGAAACAACCCTGTTTCATCATCTATCCATCCTACGGAAAACAAAATCACCGAGCGTGCGTACGTACGAAATACTGTCTCCACGCCATGGTGTAATCTATTTTCCACCACCACATTACTTGGATGGGTATAATGGTATAAAGAATGAATAAATATGATTATTGTAAAATGATATTGATTCTGAAATAGTATACATACACTCCAATACAATTCCACGATCATGGGAATTATATCATCGCTAGTGCGTACGTACGGAATACCGTCTCCACGATGTGATGTTACCCGTTCTACATGATTTTCATTGAATAATGATTACATAAATGAATTGAGTGAATAAATATGATATATATTACACTAATAACATTCTGGAAATGAGGTATGTATAACCTAAAAAAGAAGAATAAGAATTTATTCGACAAAACGCGCATAAGAACAAAAAGTAATAAACACCCGAATAACAAGTAGCAATGAAATATTACTAATAATAAGATAAGAATATGACTGTATATGATATCATAAAAATAAGTATGATTCTGGAATAAGTCAATAAAATTATTTAAATCATTATATAGGAAGTTCGGGCACTTATGAAGCAAATTGGACCTATGGTATGGAAATATCACAATCTCATTTTTATCCGATATTGTTTATATTTTGGAATATACTGGGGTGTATTTTATCATCAACATAAATGTTTCCTCAATATGGAATATTATATCCATCCACCTACAATTTTGTAAATCCAATTTACCCTTCAGTGAGTTTTTAGTAAAACATATGAAAATAATATTTTTTCGTTTTTCGTAGGAGGTACTTTTTGACTTTTCCAACAAAAGTACGAGAAAAATGTTTTTTAACTTATACGGCATGAATGTATTTTTAAAGAATTATTTCCAAGAAGCTTCCATTACAAGTTTTCATTTTTATTTTTAATCAACTTCTTTTAGTTTAGAATTTTATGACATGTTAAGAAATGAAAAGTGTTTTTAAGTAGAATGGATATTTTCCTCAAGATTGGAGTTTAAGTGTTTTATCAAAATTATCTTCCATCTATGATAATAAAGGGTTTTGCTTCTATCCCTATTATTACATTGATTTTATTATGTTGTGATGGAATTATTTTTATGAATTCATTTATCTTATATGAATTGTTTTATGATTTCATGATGTTTAAGAATCCCATTTTTATTACATGGGTTATGCTATGATGTATGGTTTATGATTTTGTGGCACACATAAGAATGGTATCGTTATGAGATGGCTGGGACCTATATCTCCCTCCAATGCATTGGGTAATGATTTTATATCTCATGAGATAAACATGGCTGGAACGGCACGTTAAAACGGTTCAGTGAAACAGGACTGAAACGAGGAATGAACTCAGTTCAGAAATGGACTTTGTCCACTAAGATAGTCTTGGAAATGAGTCTTGACTAATAAGAAATGATTCTCTATTATTATGTGTGTCTACCAAAAAGCTTCATGTTTTATGTGATGATTATTATGATTACATTTCACTACCATTATTTATCCCATGTTATGAAATTATGATCTCTTTTGTAGGGTAATATTTCCAAAATGTTATGTTATAATGAATATGATGTGATTGATATTTCTTTTTTTTTACCCTTACTGAGCATTTGAGCTCACCCTTTTTTATTTTTTCTTTCCCCAGGTCAGGAATAAGGTTATTAAGTAAGATATGCCAAAAGGGACTCTAGATATGATGAAATAAATGGGAGGCAATGTAGACATATTATGAACCAGTTGTTTATGTTTCCCAGTTTCTAAAGACACTATACCTATACGTTCCTTTCATGGTTTTGTTATATGTTTTAATAAGTGTACTTCAATTTTGAAGTACTAACAATGTATATAAAGTATGGGTCGTTATATTTTATCAGGTCTAAATTGTTCTCTAATAAAACATATATTTATCATTACTAAAATTATATTAGATAAAATAAATATTTATCAAAACTAATATTATAGTGATGATATATATATTTATGTATTTTGAGATCATTTTCATTTTAGATCTGATCAAAAATACTTAATGTAAAATAATGTAATACAAAATGAATATATATTAAAAATGAATGAATTATTAAAAAATAAAAAATAAACATCCGTATTAACGAATAAATATTCATAATTGCATGATTATAAAAAATGAGTGAAATGAAATAATTATAAATAAATTGACTCATAATATACTAATAATTTTGTTATGTTTTTTTAATTATATATATTATTTAAAAAAATGAATATATATTCATATGAAGATGAAATCATTGAAATTTTTTTAAAACCTCCTAATTATGTATAAAATAATTTCAATGAATAATTACAGGAAATATGAATCTGTACAAAACATTTAGTCAAAATATTAAAAAAATAATTTAAATAATTTAATTTTAAAGATTTCCAACATTTTGATAATATTAAAACTGAATATATAAAATTGAACGAGTATAAATCAAATAAATTAAAAACATGTTACTAATAATTAATCATATAAAATAATTATAGAAAAATTTAATCATTAATTGAATTAGCTGTAAACTCCTAAAAAATATTAAGAATCCTAAAATATTTATTTAAATAAATTAATTATAAGAAATTGAAAAATTTTAAAGGCATTACATCGTAATAAGTGTAATTGAATAAATATTAATCATATTAATAAAAAATATTTATATAAAATTAAATCATAGTAAATAATTATGTAAAAATAAATATTAGAAATGAATAAAATAAAAAGTTTTAAATATTAAAAATAAATAATTAATATTAAATGAATTTTTTTTAAAAATGATTAAATAAAATTAAATAAGTTAAAAAAATTAATAAGCTAATCTGTAAGATTAATTACAAAAATTAAATAATCATAATAACATTTGATCGACTCCTAACATGCCCCTTGGAAGATTTATATCGCAGGAAGTTACTCAGGAAGGGAGTTATGTGGGCATGATTTGTGGAGATGGTGATGCAAGCATGACAAAGGCCTAGTGATATAGACTAGATGATGTAGGCATGACGCTACACCAAGCCAACAAGAAATTTCATTAGCCACCTAGCCATTGGCCTACAGGATATTTAATGGATCATCCTCTACCCAGATAGAAAGAGGCCATTGCTTTCACAAATAAGATGAAAAAATACACATAATAAATGAATAAAAATATAAATAATTAATATATATTTATATAGGTTATTCACAGATTCAAATACAAAAAAAACACTTCACCCATCAACCAATGGGTAGGCCATAGCCCCCCCCCCCCCCACCCAAGGGATATCCCAGCTATATTAAATATGATCATAAACCTCCTTTTTTATTGATATTGGCCCCAAGACCCTTATATTTTATCCGCATACAAACATGGCCCATCGGCCGTTTCATTATTGTGCACCTCTATTGGAATTATCTCAACCAATTGTGTCTCCCAAAATAACCAATGATGGAAAAGCCCCTACCATGCCATACACATCCATTATATCATTGAACCTCATCAACGATTGTCATAGATGACCGATGAACTATAACACCAACAGTTAATTGCTTGTTCGCCGACCTGAATTGCTAGTCTACAATGCCATCCAACACATCAGCTCTATGAGCTTCGCAGACACATCAACCTTGCCTCCAAAACTATCACATGACCACTACAACATCGACACTGCTGCTGCATGAGGTTGTCATCAGCGATGGGGCACCACCATAGTCTCTCTTGGGTCAACTATCAAGCTATGCCCAAAACATTAGCAACGATGAGTTGTTGCCCCTACTACATTCACAATCATACCTTCATACACATTCACCACTTCCCTTGAAACCTTCCACTCATGATCCATTTGGATCACAATGTTGACACCAACATCCAACTCTCACCGTCTCTCGTTGGTATGCAATGTCGAGACTGCAAAGCATGACGTTCAATGACCCCATCTGTCAAAAAAAGTCATCATTAATCACAGCCCCATCATTTATATTTTTTAAAATAAACTCATAAATCATGTTAGGCATGGCTTAAATTGGGGTTCAATTTTAAAGAAATATGTTGTGGGTTGGAGACGATCATATTGGAATCAATTACACATTTTTCGGATATATTAAAAATATTAAATAATAACAAATAAAAATGAATAAATATTAATCATATAAATTAAAAACATATTGAAATTGGTGAAGCTATATAATAAATATGTATAACTATTAAAAATGATTAAAATCGAAAAATATTTAAAATTAATAAATTTTCATAATGAAAAAAATAAATATTATTATAAATGAATTAATAAAATGAAATAAATTAGAAAAATTAAAACAATTGTATTCATAACATTTATTACATGAATTTCTAACGCAAATAATTGAATAAAATTATATAGTCAAATAATATAATTACAGGTAATTTATGAAGTTTTCACTTTATTAATTGTAAATCGAAAATATAAAATGATATTAAATTTTTTAATTTTTATTAATTGTAAAATTGTTACTATTTATTTAATTACATACATATTTTAACATATATAAATAAATATCAAAATGAATATATTAAAAAAATTAAATAAATATATAATAAAAATGAATAAATTAATGAAAAGAGAAAAAATAGAGAGATATTAAAAAACAATAAATGACATTAAATTAATAAACATACAGACATGTACACACATACATATACATAGAAAAACATGTACACATTCATACACAATATTCACATACACATATTGGAAAACACATCCACATACACATGCACAAAGGCATAGGCATATAAACAAACATACAGTTACATACCCATGCATGCACATTCATATATTTCTATACATACGCTTATATACAGACACATACACCATATACAAATACATTTAAACATTCAAATACAAATACGCATACACATGTACATAAACATACAAATGTATATGCATACACATAAAAATGAATTTTCATATATATATACACACACACATCCATAAAATAGCATAAATGTTCATGTACATTCATACACAACTATACATATGACTATATACACACATACTACATTAACATACACAAATACACATAAGCGTGCACATACACATGTACGTCAACATAAAGTCACATATACATATACACATACATTCACCAATACATAAACATACCCATTTATACTTTTACATACTCATCCATATACACAAACACATTAGCATGCACATAGAAAAATACATACACATTCACATAAACACATACATACATATGTGCATTAACATATACATACAATACAAAATTTTAAATACATACCAATACACTTACATGTAAACATACACACAAATATATATATTCATATTTATGGATATATATGATCTTATTCATGTTTTTATACACATATGTATAACCTACACATAAAATTACCTACTTGTCTATGCAAATATACATACAGATATACAAAAAACCTTAGATATTCACACTCCAAGATGCACAACACAATAGGGAAGATGCATATACAAACAAAACATACATAAAAATACTCATACATACATTCATATATGAATGGATATACTTATACTTTTAAATGTTATATAAAATATTTATATATAAAATATATATAAATTGTCATACCCGTCTTTTATATATATATATATATTATATATTTTAATTTTTTCTGTTGGGTATTAGATAGTTTGGGTTAAGGTCTGAATTAAATTTTACTTTAGGATATATTTTAAAACGGATGTTTATTTTTCTTTTCCTTGGTTGCATCCAACACGCTGCGGTTGAAGCCGCGCGACCTCGCATGGGTCGCCGCGTGACCTCTCCCTGCTCACCGCAAGCTCTTCCCATTGTTTAAGGAAGTTAAAGACAATTTAGTGAATAATAAAATCTAGATAAAATAAAAACAATTGTGGTAAAATTTGACAAATTATTTTAATAAAAAAAACAATATTATTTGAGATTATTATTATTATTATTATTATTATTGTTGTTATTTATATTTTAGTTTATTGCAAATATTATTGTTTTATTAATTTTACTATTATTATTATTATACTAATTATTATCATTAGTATTATTATTTTTTCCACTTGTTTTGGTTTTGAGTTTGTTTTAAGTTTTTATTTAGTTTTATTTCTAACTGCATTTTGTTTCAAGTTTCTATTTAGTTTTTTTTTCTCATCCTTTTTTTCTTTCCCACTTGTGTGACCTAGCTCTCCCCTTTCCCGGTTGCTTTTTTTTTCTTTCTTCTTCTTCATCCTGTTGAGCTCCCTGGTTCTGCGCCGCCTCCCTCTACACCAGTCCGGCGGCCTCCCCCTATCAGCCCGGTCGAGGCGCGACCACCCCCCTGCCCTGTCCGCCTTAGCAGGCCGCCGCCCATCTCCCTCGCACCTAGTTTTTTTCCCCGCTCGGAATCGCTAAACCCTCGCAGGAAGCCTCCTCCTGCCAGCCGCCCTTGCCATCGCACGAACCCCCTTGGCCTCTCCCCGGATTTCGCTGTTTGGCCGAACTCCCATTTCCCCCCTTGCTGTCCGCTCGAGCAGCACCCTCCCGGCTCGGAACCACTGCTTCCTTTTGGAAGATCGCCGGACCCCCTGTTTGTAGCCCGAAACCCCACCGGACCTCCCCTTTGGTGCCCCCTCCCGTGACCGCCGCTGTCCAGCCGACCCGCTGCTCCGCGACCCCCTTCGCGCAACCACACAGCCGCCCCGCACCCCCTTTGCGGTATTGGACAGCCTCCCCACACCTCCGCGCATGACTCCGTCAGCCTCCATCGACCTCTGGCCGACCTCCCGCACCCCCTTTGTTCTATTTGGACTTTGTTTGAGTTGCAGTTGGTGTGCGACGGTTCGTGTGCACCATATTTGCGATGTCTTCTATGACAAGGTAGGTGGTTCCATGCCATACCATCTTTAGATATTTTAAATTGCTCAATAATTAAATTATAATGTGTTCTAGTGATAAATTGTGTGATGCGAATTTTATTTTTGGACATGCTTCAATATTAATATTGATGAATTTGAGTAGTTTTAAGTAAACGCCAATGGTTTTCATGCGCGTTGTGTTGTTGAAATTTACAGACATGTTTTAGTTAACCGTTTAAGGTGTGCAAATTGTGTTTTCAAGAACTCTTGAGGTAAGAATGTTATTAAACTGAGTTTTTCAAAAGAAGAAAAACTATTTTTGACGTGTTAATTTTTATTATGAACATTGAGTATGTTTTAGGGGTGCAAATGAGGTTTTAGAAGGGTTGAGATGTGCAATTGATTTTCAAAGGGTTCTAGCATTTAAAATATGTGTGTTTTAATGTGAGGCCTTGTGGTATGCATATGTGATGTTTTATTAATTGAGAAACTGTTTAATTAAGTGTCGTTTGAAATGCAGAGTATGGTTGGGAAGGTTTTAGGGGTTGCTTGGTACGTGCAAAATGTGTTTTCAAGTTCTTTGAGGTGTCTGTGTAATTAAGTGTAGATTCCAATGAAAATGAGTCACTTTGGGTGTGTTTGTCATGTTTCGTACTATTGGAATTTAATTGAAAATTGTTTTCACAATGGGAAAACATGTTTTAGTTTGTATAAGATGCACCTTTTGTTTTAAAGTGACATTCATATATGAAATCGAGTTCATCGTTCTGGTGAAAACCTTTGCTTTCTAATTTTATGTGTTTTTATAATTTGATAATTGCACTTATTAAATTATATGTGGAGCGCGGGAGTTGTGTTTGACAGAATTATGTGTGTGTTATGTTTTTAAAGGTATTATTACATGTGAAATTGGACATGTCTCATGTGAAAACTCTTATTGTGTGTTTTTTATGTTCTTCAAATCGTTTAAATAGTTTTTCAAGTCATGCAAGTGATTTGAACTATGTTATAAAATGGTTTTGGTGTGCGTGTGTTTTTTTATGGTGTTTGGGTATGCAAATAGTGATGTGTGTGTGTAATGTTTTGTTGGGTTTGGGATATGTGAAAGAGACATATATTATGTGAATGTTAATCTTGTTTGAGCACAAGGGAAAACCCTGGGTATCTAGGTGGGCGGACTAGAACTAGTGCGCTAGTGAACCGGATGGGTTTCATCCCTGTTTCACTTAGCTGGATTGACGATTGCAACACTAACTAAACATATGATATCTGAGGGTCATGGCCTTCTAAGCCACGTGTTCTGAGGGTCGTGGCCTTCTAAGCCACGTTTTCTGAGGTTCGTGGCCTTCTAAGCCATGTTTCACCGAGACACGAGGTTTCTAGGGTCACACTCGAGCTAGATGAACCTTAGGGGATTTACCCACAGTGCTCTACCATCAATGGTGGTGCCTTCCATCGGCATATGGGGGACCACTTGGGTGTTAGCGTCTGTGTGTGTGTGTGTGTGAGTGTGTGTGTGTGCGTGTGCGTGTGTGAGTGTGTGTGTGTGTGTGTTCCCATAATGAACTTCTCTCATCTTTTTTTTAAATCGTATATATGAAATGAGTTTATTTTAGTGTTTTCCTTTAGCATTTGGTTTGTAACTGTTTTCTTTAAAACTATTTTGAAAGTATAATTTTGAATAAGCACTTTAAATTGTATTTTGATGTTGTGGCATGGAACTTTTTCTCGGTGGCATCCTACTGGGCTTTTAGCTCACACCCTACATACACCTTTGGGTGTATGTAGATTCTTGTTTCTTGTGTATTCAATGTTGTGCGTCGAGCATAGTGATGGTGGTTGGTCGTTGGCGGTCTTCTCATGCAGGTTAACGTTTGTGACATGTGGATGTCGCACTTCTCCTGTTGCTTGGAGGTTTGAGTTTGAGTTGAATTTCGTTTGTTGTCGTTTTCTTTTGGATGTTGGTTCATGTTGTAATACTTTAATGTCGATTTTAGTTAAGGTTATGTTTGGTGGTCAGTTCATAGATTTATTTTATTCAACTTATCAGGGGTTTTTTGTTTATTATTTCGGGTAAATCGTTCCCACGTGCTAGTTTTGATACCCGGGCACTTGTGCCAGCCCATGGGGATCAGGAACGCCCTTCGGGCCTTGCCGCGGACCGGGTCGGGCGCCGGGTCGGATGGTGACCCGGCCTGGTTCATGAGAAAATGGTATCAGAGCGCAAGGTTTTCTCTCTTGGGTCGTTTTCTATTGGGATAGAGTCACAATGGACTTGAGTTACGGTTGTCGGGACTCGACGTCCTAGCTACGGGTAAGGTGCCTGGCCAGCACACCTCCTGGCAGGACTCAAGTTACCAACGTATGTTGAGGTTTGTCTGAGTTTTTGGTCCTTGCAGAAAATCCTGTCTAAGGGAAAAGAAAAGGGGTTAGGTCAGTGGTCCTAGTGAGCTCACAGGGTCTGGCAAGCCATGCGGAGCTAGGGACGCTATTCTTGAATACCCTCCGTGGTAGTGGTGTGAATGGCGTATGGCCGCCAGCCATATGCTCCAGTTACCCGCTGACACAAGTTTCTCTTGATTCATTTCTTGTCTCTTTGTTTTGGATTCGTGGGAATTTGGTTTTCAAGTAAACATGTTTTGGTCTTGGAAATGTTTTCAAATAAAATGCTTTAAAAAGAAAATGAGGTATGAGGTTTGAAAGCTGTGGGTTGAATGTTTTGGTTTTGAAAAAAAAATGTAATGGACTGGTTTTAATCCTTGGTGTTCTCGTGGGCAACCACATGCATGAGTGTATAACGGAAGAGAAAGGGTTAATGGCACGAGCGTATGGGTTCCTGGATGGATGTGATGTGGATGCTGGTGTGGCACGAGAACATGCATGTGTGAGGCCCATGGGACACCATTGGTGTTTGTGCAACCCTCAAGCTTTGCTTATTTTTGAAATGTTTTGTTAAATGAAAATTTGGCGTTTTAATGATCGGTGGTCGTGTGATGTGTCCTTTTATTTTGGGAAGTGTTGGATGTGAGGCGTTTCGAGCCGAGAATCTTTTTTTTACTGAATTGTGTTCAAGTTTGAATTTTTATTTGTAAGTTGTTATGTAAGCGTGTGGTTAGTAAATTCCTTTGAAGAGTACATCGGGAAGCCCTTGCAGTTGTTTCCCCTGCACACCTAGTGTTCGCTTGTGGTATGTCTTGACTATTGGATTAGTTTGGTTGGGTCCATGGATGTCTTTCTCAACTAGTGTACGCCCCCATAAAGTGTTTACATGTGATTAAAGTGTGGCCACGGGCAACTCGCCGTTGGTCGACCCTCCAGTTGATCAGAGGAATCTCTTCTTGAATTCTAGAATTGAACCCACCTCTCATTTTTTACAATTAAGTGCATCCTCTCGCAACGGGATGATAGATGCGAGAGGAGTTGAAGGGAGTTTTGGTCTTTTGATTGTCTGACTCATCGGGTATGATGTTTGACACTGTCATGTTTGAAGGATTCCCCCTGGAATGGTGAAAGGAAATCCAGTGGGGAAGGGTGAAGGTGGTTCCAAATTTTCAGTGTTGACCAGAGTCTTGAAGGGTTTGGTAGTATTTTTCATTGGTAGTAAGGGTCGTTTTTGGTGTTGTTTTGCAGTGTGAGTTCTCTTTGATTGTGAAGCGTGATGTTTGAACACATTGATTTGAAAGTTCTGTTTGGAAATAGTGAAGGAGAATCCAGTGGGAAAAAGGTGGAAGCAACCTAGAGTGGCCGGTGCAGGCCATATTCGAAATGACCTTTGGTCCTTCGTTGGTTTCGTTTAAGAAAAGGTCTACGTTAGGCCACTAGTGGGGCAGACCCAGTCACATGGGGATACTATGGTCGTTTGCAGGAATCATGTGTTGTTCAGACACGGTTTAAAGTCTTTCTCAACGTATTGTTTCTCTCAAACACAATGATCGTGCTCGGTGACATTTGGTGGTGTTGTGTTCTCATTCAGTGCGACAAAGGGTGATGCACATGCACCATTTCAGCTCTTGTGATGGTGAATATTCTGCGTATGATCAGTTGGATGTCGTAATGTGTTGTGGTTGCTGGTGTTTCCTTGGTTGTAGTGTGATTGCGTGTGACACCAAAAGGAGAAGCTCCGTTCGGGATTCTTCCATGCCTGACTACGAGGCAGAAGATGCTTCAAACATCAGGGCTCCAGCCATAGGCCTCGGAGTGAAGCTGGCGCGTGGTCAGGAACCGCAAGAGTATATGAGACCCCGACCTTATTTCTGTCATCGGTGTAGAAATTAGAGGCAATTTATATTGTTTCTATGGTCGTTTCGTTCCAAACGAACCATCTGGCTGTGTAAAGTTTCCATGACTAGGTGGAGGCGTGTTCATCATGTTACCTTAAAGTCTTGGGGGTTGCGTCCCACTGGATGTAATCGCTTTAGGGGTCTTTATGGGGTATGTTGGTTAAGTCAGTATCAATGTTGAATGGGGATCATCCAGGGATGTGGAGATGCCGGTTTGTCTTGGGTTGTGGGTTTGACGCCCGGTAGTTGGGCCCGACCCTCACCGCCCCTTGTGGTGGGGTGCTTGGTCCCCATCAGAGAGTTTCTAAAGTTTAGTATCTGCCATTAGTTCCAATGGTGGGGAGACCCACATTGGATCTCGCACAAAGGTCTCTAGAATAAAATCGGTGTTGGACTTTCCGTAATGGTGGGGAGTCCGCTCTGACCTCCCCATGTTGGTTCTAGTCTTGTCTTGGGTGTTGGTAGGTTCTTAATGGTGGGGAGCCCTTAGGCTTCCCCTTGTTAACCTTTTGGTTCTGTTTCTAAAGATGAGTTGGCACTAGCTGATTAGGGTGCTTCTTGGTCATGGTTGGTCTCGTTGTTCGTTTCATACAGACGACGTGGTTTGACCTTGTTTGTTCATTCTATCCCAGTGTTGTGGTTTTTGTTTAATAGTGCTTGAGATTTCTCGACTTGGGAAGTTGGGTTCTGTGGGTTTAAGAGTTCGTTTTCTAAAATTATCAGCAGGAGGCATTCTATCTCTTTTTGGTGGGCGACACATATCAAAAAGTCCTTCTACGTGTTTCTTGATATTGTCTTTGAGTCACTCTCTCTGAGCATGATGTTTTTGCCTCTCTTTACTTGATGTTTGTGGGGATCCCCTTTGAACTGTAAGGGAGTGTAGTCTTCTGCTTTGGGGTTTGTTTCTAGTTGTGGCTTTCCGGGGACGGAAAGCTTTATGGTGGGGAGAATTGTCACACCCGTCTTTTATATATATATATATTATATATTTTAATTTTTTCTGTTGGGAATTAGATAGTTTGGGTTAAGGTCTGAATTAAATTTTACTTGAGGATATATTTTAAAACGGATGTTTATTTTTCTTTTCCTTGGTTGCATCCAACACGCTGCGGTTGAAGCCGCGCGACCTCGCATGGGTCGCCGCGTGACCTCGCCCCGCTCACTGCAAGCACTGCCCAGTGTTTAAGGCAGTTAAAGACAATTTAGTGAATAATAAAATGTAGATAAAATAAAAACAAGTGTGGTAAAATTTGACAAATTTTTTTAATAAAAAAAACAATATTATTTGAGATTATTATTATTATTATTATTATTGTTATTTATATTTTATTTTATTTCAAATATTATTGTTTTGTTAATTTTTCTATTATTCTTATTATGCTAATTATTATCATTAGTATTATTATTTTTACCACTTGTTTTGGTTTTGAGTTTGTTTTAAGTTTTTATTTAGTTTTATTTCTAACTGAATTTTGTTTCAAGTTTCTATTTGGTTTTTTTTCTCATCCTTTTTTTTTCTTTCCCACTTGCGTGACCTAGCTCTCCCCTTTCCTGGTTGCTTTTTTTTTCTTTCTTCTTATTCATCCCGTCGAGCTCCTTGGTTCTGCGCCGCCTCCCTCTGCACCAGTCCGGCGGCCTCCCCCTATCACCCCGGTCGAGGCACGACCACCCCCCTGCCCTGTCCGCCTTAGCAGGCCGCCGCCCATCTCCCTCGCACCTGGTTTTTTTCCACGCTCAGAATCGCTAAACCCTCGCAGGAAGCCTCCTCCTGTCAGCCTCCCTTGCCGTCGCACGAACCCCCTTGGCCTCTCCCCGAATTTTGCTGTTTGGCCGAACCCCCCTTCCCCCCCTTGCTGTCCGCTCGAGCAGCGCCCTCCCGGCTCGGAACCGCTGCTTCCTTTTGGAAGCTCGCCAGACCCCCTGTTTCTAGCCCGAAACCCCATCGGACCTCCCCTTTGGTGCCCCCTCCCGTGACCGCCGCTGTCCTGCCGACCCGCTGCTCCGCGACCCCCTTCGCGCAACCACACAGCTGCCCCGCACCCCCTTTGCGTTATTGGACAGCCTCCCCTCACCTCCTCGCATGACTCCGGCAGCCTCCATCGACCTCCCGCTGACCTCCCGCACCCCCCTTTGTTCTATTTGGACTGTGTTTGAGTTGCAGTTGGTGTGCGACGGTTCGTGTGCACCATATTTGCGAAGTCTTCTATGACAAGTTAGGTGGTTCCATGCCATACCATATTTAGATAATTTAAATTACTTATTAATTAAATTAAAATGTGTTCTAGTGATAAATTGCATGATGCGAATTTTATTTTTGGACATGCTTCAATATTCAGAATGATGAATTTGAGTTGTTTTAAGTAAACGCCAATGGTTTTCATGCGCGTTGTGTTGTTGAAATTTTCAGACATGTTTTAGTTAACCGTTTAAGGTGTGAAAATTGTGTTTTCAAGAACGCTTGAGGTACGAATGTTATTAAACTGAGTTTTTCAAAAGAAGACAAACTATATTTGACGTGTTAATTTATATTATGAACATTGAGTATGTTTTATGGGTGCAAATGAGGTTTTAGAAGGGTTGAGATGTGCAATTGATTTTCAAAGGGTTCTGGCATTTAAAATATGTGTGTTTTAATGTGAGGCCTTGTGGTATGCATATGTGATATTTTATTAATTGAGCAACTGTTTAATTAAGTGTCGTTTGAAATGCGGAGTATGGTTGGGAAGGTTTTAGGGGTTGCTTGGTACGTGCGAAATGTGTTTTCAAGTTCATTGAGGTGTCTGTGTAATTAAGTGTAGATTCCAATGAAAATGAGTCACTTTGGGTGTGTTTGTCGTGTTTCGTACTATTGGAATTTAATTGAAAATTGTTTGCACAATGGGAAAACATGTTTTAGTTTGTATAAGATGCACCTTTTGTTTTAAAGTTACGTTCATATATGAAATCTAGTTCATCGTTCTGGTGCAAACCTTTGCTTTCTAATTTTATGTGTTTTTATAATTTGTAAATTGCACTTATTAAATTATATGTGGAGCGCGGGAGTTGTGTTTGACAGAATTATGTGTGCATTAAGTTTTTAAAGGTATTATTACATGTGAAATTGGACATGTCTCATGTGAAAACTCTTATTGTGTGTTTTTTTATGTTCTTCAAATCGTTTAAATAGTTTATCAGGTCATGCAAGTGATTTTAACAATGTTATAAAATGGTTTTGGTGTGCGTGTGTTTTTTTTATGGTGTTTGGGTATGCAAACAGTGACGTGTGTGTGTAATGTTTTGTTGGGTTTGGGATATGTGAAAGCGACATACATTATGTGAATGTTAATCTTGTTTGAGCACAAGGGAAAACCCTGGGTATCTAGGTGGGAGGACTAGAACTAGTGTGCTAGTGAACCGGATGGGTTTCGTCACTGTTTCACTTAGCTGGATTGACGATTGAAACACTAACTAAACATATGATATATGAGGGTCGTGGCCTTCTAAGCCACTTGTTCTGAGGGTCGTTGCCTTCTAAGCCATGTTTTCTGAGGTTCGTGTCCTTCTAAGCCACGTTTCACCGAGACACAAGGTTTCTAGGGTCCCACTCAAGCTAGATGAACCTTAGGGGATTTACCAACAGTGCTCTACCATCAATGGTGGTGCCTTCCGTCGGCATATGGGGGACCACTTGGGTGTTAGCATGTGTGTGTGTGTGAGTGTGTGCGTGTGCGTGTGTGAGAGTGTGTGTGTGTGTGTGCCCATAATGAACTTCTCTCATCTTTTTTTTAAATCGTGTCTATGAAATGAGTTCTTTTTAGTGTTTTCCTTTAGCATTTGGTTTGTAACTATTTTCTATAAAAGTATTTTGAAAGTATAATATTGAATAAGCACTTTAAATTGTCTTTTGATGTTGTGGCATGGAACATTTTTCTCGGTGGCATCCTACTGGGCTTTTAGCTCACACCCTACATACACCTTTGGGTGTATGTAGATTCTTGTTTCTTGTGTATTCCAGGTTGTGCGTCGTGCTTAGTGATGGTGGTTTTTCGTTGGCGGTCTTCTCGTGCAGGTTAACATTTGTGACGTGTGGATGTCGCACTTCTCCTGTTGCTTGGAGGTTTGAGTTTGAGTTGAATTTCTTTTGTTGTCGTTTTCTTTTGGATGTTGGTTCATATTGTAATCCTTTAATGTCGATTTTAGTTATGGTTATGTTTGGTGGTCAGTTCATAGTTTTATTTTATTCAACTTATCAGGGGTTTTTTGTTTATTATTTTGCGTAAATCGTTCCCACATGCTAGTTTTGATACCCGGGCACTTGTGCCAGCCCGTGGGGATCTGGAACGCCCTTCGGGCCTTGCCGCGGACCGGGTCGAGCGCCGGGTCGGATGGCGACCCGGTCTGGTTCATGAAATAAATATATATAATTGGTGAAATATAAATATTATTCAAGAATATATAAGAATTTATATATGTATATATATTAACTTATTAAATGTTTCATTAAGAAACTGTAAACAAAAACTATTCATAATGGTAAGACATTTAACAGTGTTAGAAAAAAATAGTAAAAGGGAACCCTTTTATAAGTTCTTTTTAGCACAAGTATTGAATATTACCCTATACATAGTAATGTTACATGAATATAAAAAATATGGATTTTCTAATGGGTGAAAATTTTAATTTAATGGATTCTTATAATTAAATGATAAGGATCAATTATCATTGAATTAATAATACAATGAATAATAACATTATATATAAATATACCAAATGAAAATACAATTAATTTATTAAATTATTATGGGAGAAAATACTTTAGTTTTTCCACTCAGTAGTTCGTGTCAAATAACTCCACATCTAAAATTTGATGTCCAATGGTGTGTGTTTGGATGGAGAGAACCTGGCAGTGTACCTCATTTTGTCTGATAATTCAATTGACATTTCACATCTGGACTCAACATTTTTAACATCTGGAGTCATTTTTTTCATCCTCAATAGTGGGAAAAGAGAGGTATGGTCTAAAAGTGTCATTTCTGGACACCTCCAACAGTCTGGGTTTCCTATGGTGCGGAGAATTACACATATGGATGTGGAAACCATCATATACATCTTCCGCCACTAGGCATGGTCAGAGTTGTCGTTGGGGAATCGGGAGAGAACGTCTAATAAAGATATGGGGGTCCAGTAGGCATTGAAGACGGGGAGTTGTAGAAGATCGTCGTGGAAAGGGAAGAGAGAGAGGTCGTTAACCATGGTAGGTGTTATTGATGTGGTGTGGTGGCAGATCGTCTTGGAAATGGTGGTGATGTTGGTACGAGTTGTTGATTGGGTGATGTGGAAGGTCACACGAGAAAGGGAGGTGACATGAACATCCATCTTCCTCCTGTCTAGCCTGGTAGGAAGTCTGGTTGTGGTGCCATGAAAGGTATAATGGGAAGTGATAGTGGTAGGATTTATCAATGGGGTATCATGGCATGTCATTTGAGAATGGTTGGTGATATTCATATCAACCATCACCCTCTCTGGGCAGGTAGGCATAGTGGATGGGCCCCATCGAAGGTTGCCCGAGAAATTCCGGTGATGGTCATATCCATCTTCCCCCCATCTGGCCAGGTACGTGTTGTTGATGGGGCGTTGTGGTAGATCATCTGAGAGAGTTCGAGGAAACCCACAGTGACAGAGGGGTATAGCCCGCACATGGTCCTGCGTATGTGGAATGGTGACACAACATGTTGTGTGGGTTTTGAAAACCTCATACAGATCCTTCTTCACAGACCCTAACTTCTTCTTCACACCCGAACAAGGCATAGTTATTTCTTTAAACAAAACTCTAATTCTCTGTAGACACAGAAATTCACCGAAAGGATGGTTTTTCCTTATCCACAGACCATTTTGGTGTTTGTATATATACACCTAACGAGTCCAAATACAAGATTTGACTAATTTAAATTTTCTTATTACATTGGCAATAATTTCCCCTCCCCTATATTATCATTTATTTCTTTTTATTTTTATGGTTCATTGTGTTTTGACCTCAATAATGAAAATGGGTCGTCTTTGTAATAACCCCTAAATTGTAAACATAGTTTTATTACAAAATTATTTTAATAAATAGATTTTTGTATAATTAAATAATAATAATAATATTTATAAGATGATTGTCTTTTAATATGATAAATGAAATTTTATTATTAATTTATTTGATTATAAGTTTATTATAATACTTAGAATTAATTGTACCTTTTTTATAGTTTTCGAGTTATTTTTCAAATGAAAAATATGAATTTTCATTATTTAAAATATTATCTTAAAATAACATTATTTTTTTTGTAATATAGAATTTATTATTATGACATTAAATAAGTGTAATTTATTAATATGATTAATATTATTATTAAGATAATATAATTTACAAATATAAGAGATATATTTTGTTAATGTTTTACATAATATATAATTTATAAATATATATAATTAATATAATATTAAAAGACCAACATTATATTTTTCTATAAAAATGAAATTTGAATTATTTATATCAAAAATGGAATTATATATATATTTAAATCACCTAAAATTATATATATATATATATATATATAAGAATTTATATAAAGGGTAATAAAATGTTCAAGAATTTCTGTGTATGTTTAAAAAAAGTATGTTTGCATGTTTTGATAATAAAAAATGATCAAGAAAAGAATATGAAATTTAATAATATAATAAAAACACAATCATTTATTTTCCAAAAAAAATGTATGATAAAAAATCAATGAAACGTGATTGACTAATAAAAAGGGAGTGATGACTTGGATAAAAAGAAGAAATATTTTAATGATTACAACATAAATTAATAATAATGTTAAACCTAATGCTATTAAAATTTTTAAGGTTTTATTCCACATACCATTGCGAAAATATACCATAAAAATGCCCAATGTCAATCCCTAACCCATAAATCCCTTTTAATGGGTTGTCAACAAACATTAATATTTTTATTAATAATTCATCAATTGTTTTTCTAACAATGATCAAATTTATTTTCCATCACATTCATTGATTTTTGAAACTTTACATATTAAAATATATAATCACTTTTTACATAAAATGGCGATTTTTACATCATAAAATCATACCCTCAAATCCCAATGTTCCCTCACTTTGTTCGGCATAATTTCCAATACCCCCAAAATCCTCAACTGTCCCAAAAATACTTAAGGGTTCAAGTCATTGCATCAAATTAATTGTTTCACAAACAGTTATATACATATATATATATGTATATACGTATATATATAAGTGTGTGTGTCTATACACATATACACATTTATAACATTCAATTTTCAATTTATATATGAAAAGAAATTATATTGTACTAAATTATATTTCCAGAACCTATACCTGTAAATGTTCATGGTATGTAATAAATGCTGTGTTTATTTTTTGTTATCTTTTTATAAAAATAAATTACACATCATTTATAGGTGATGAACCTTAGTTGTGGGTAAGATTTTTTATGAATGGTATTAGAGAAACAATCAAGTTAAATTTGGAAAATTAGATCGAAATTAAAATTTTCAATTCGGCCTCCTATGTAGAAATTTTTTCCATGTGTGCTAGAACTAATTATGGGAGAACAATTATTTTAAGGGAGAAATAATGTAACAGCCTAGAAATTATGAATATAGTTTTATTTAATTTTTTTATTAGACGGCTTTACATATAACTAAAAAATTCTGCTAATATTTTTGAGACGTGTTTCAATGAAAATAATAAATAAAATTATGTTTTTTAATTAATTTTATTATTATTTAATTACAATAGTTATTATTAACTATACATATTATTTAGTTTTCTTGAAAATAATATTCTAATGGAAAATATGGTTTTTCATTGTTTTAGAAGAATAATTTAAAATAACTATATTTCTTTTATTGTTTTTGTAAAATAGAATTTTTATTATAATATTAATTAATGTTAAAACGTTTTTATAGAAAATAAAAATTATTATTAAGATTTATATTTATTAAATATATTAGATATATTATGTTATTTATAAAATTTCAAAATTATAAATATAATTACATAATATATTATGTTTAAACACCCATCATATTTATGTTATAAATAAAAATGTAATTTGAATTATTTTTATTAAAACTAATAAATTTATTAATTTATTTATATATATTTAAAAACACTATAATTTTATATATAAAAATATGAATTTTTATTATGTTTAAAAAATATGTTCAAACTGATATATGTATAAAAATCTAGATGATTAAAAAATTAGTCTTTTATGTTTTGATGAAACAAAATGATAAAACAAAAGAAATATTAATTTATAATAATATAATAAAAAATAAATCACAGATTGGGACAAATAAAGTGGTATGTTAAAAAATAAATGTTATACAATCGGAATAATGATTTATATTAATAGAAGATATATTATAATTCTTACTAAATAAATTAGTAATAATATAAAACATTAGTGTATTAAAAAAGTTGAAGTTTTATTCAATGGGAAATCATGACAATCTACTAGTGAAATGCCCACAGTCAATCCTAAATGCATACTTCCCTTCCAACAAGTTTTCAAACAACTTGACTTTTTTTTATAAATTTTTAATAATTTTTTTTAATTTGATCAATTTTTTCCATAAGCATCTATAATTATTGAAAAATGACAAATAAAAATAATTGAAATTTTTTTATTTAAACACTCAAATTTCAATAAAAACATCTGACACTCATCTCCCAAAAATCCAACATTTTGTATTACTCAATTTCAAAAAGCCTCAAATCCATCAATTGACCTTAAAACATGTATGTTATTTTTTAATTTCAACAAATTAATTGTTTCACAAATGGTTATAAATATATGTGTTTATATATGTACATATACACACAGATATAACTATCTATTTTCAGTGAATTTGAAAAGTGCTTATTTTGATTTAAATATTTTTATAACCTATATGGTAATGATTCATGGTTGTGTATAAATATTTTGTGTATTTTCAGTAATATTTATATATATATAATGCACTAGATATATAAGCGTTGAACCTAGGTTGCAGCTTTGGTTCTTTTTGGTTTTTCAATTACATTATTAATATATAAATTTTTTGTTCATAAAACAATAAAAAAACCACATGAAAAGCATGTCAATGTGTGGTACATAGAACATATCTTGACCTCTAGATTTATCCTTATTTATATAATACATTAAAAATTAGTTAAATTTTACAATATCAATCAAGTTTTTAAAAATATAATATAAATACGTTTTAAATCACTTATGTTTCCAAATTTAGTGACAATATTTATTTATATTGAAATGATAGCATATTTTACATCAGTTATATTTATTAAATCAACAATAATATTTATTAAAAATATAAATATTTAATATATTGTATTCTTCATTATAATACAAATGTTTCTTTTATTATATAAATAATCATTTTAAATTATTTTAATAGAAGCATAAAATGTGCAATATTTTTTATTTATACATTATATTAAATAATTTTATTCGAATTCAATACATATAATTAGATTAGAATATAATATTTTCAATATTATAAATATGTTTATTCTATATCATAATTAATATAATTCATTAATAATATATTAATATTATTGAATTTTATTAATTTATTAATATAGTCGACCAAATGAATTAAATATGTGATTAATTTTTATTCATTTATACCGTTGATAAATAAAATTTACAACTTGTTGATTCTATAAAATGATGTTTATTTTATTTATAAATAAATATAATATTGTGAAGTTAATATATTATATATTAATTACAT
This sequence comes from Viscum album, assembly GCA_963277665.1. Taxonomy (NCBI): domain Eukaryota; kingdom Viridiplantae; phylum Streptophyta; class Magnoliopsida; order Santalales; family Viscaceae; genus Viscum; species Viscum album. Next base: position 351,612,768 of record OY728152.1, on the reverse strand, counting down.
AATTTTTTTGATTAGTATATTTTTTACTATATTCTAAAATACCATTTTATAGGTAAAGTGGGGACCCTCTCAAATGTCCCAACAATAAAAAAATTAAAACTCAAAAACAAAACCAAATTTCTAATTTAAATGTATTTTTGTGATTTTAAACTGATCTTAATAATGGGTTGGTGGGAGGGTGTGATGATTTCTATTATGTTGAGGGGTGTAAAGACCCGTAAAAATCAAGGGAAATTTTTTTCTTACTTATATTTGGAATTTTACAAGAGCGCGGTTTCTGACGGCACCTGATTCCGAGGCCCGGAGTGCCCGGAATCAATTTCCGAAGTTTGGCCCGGGTACGTTCAGTGAACGAACGAGCAGGAATTTCTAACTTTTGATCCGGTTCTCGGGATTGAAATCCGAGGGCACCGATGAACTCGCAGCGCCGATATTCGCTTAAGGAGACCTTTTCCGAAGTTGCGTTTATTGTGGGACGAAAGTTAGTTTTTGGGAGAATTATAAAAAGTTGAATAAAAATGTGGAACACTTTTTATTTTACATTGTTGGTTAACTTATCTCAAAGGAAGTTAGGGGTGGGACCCACACCCACTTAACCTCCCTTGAGAGGATTAAGTGTGGTGGGACCCACATGAACCAAAACCTTTCATCTTCTCTCAAACTCCCTTTAACCCCTCTTTAAATGACATGACTTATTGTTATTTAATTTTGGAGTTATCTTATTTGAATTTCAAACCATTGAAATTCAATTAGTTATGTTTGTGAATAAAATAAGACTATATCTTATTTTATTTGGTTATAATTGTTTTAGCCATCTTGAGAGCTTTTGGGTTCTTCTCCTTCTTCTTCAAACTTTGACGAAGAACGCCCAAGCTTTGACGAAGAACGCTCAAGCTCCGACGAAGAACACCGCTCCTCTCTTCTTCCTCTTCCGTGTCGACGAAAGGAAACGCCGCTTCCTCCTCGGACTTCCTTCGTCAGCATACGAAGATTCTGCAACGACGTACCTCTTCGGACGTACCTCTTCGTCATCGGATTTGACGAACGACTACCGCGACGCCTGACCTCCGCGACGTTGTCTTCCGCAGGTCGTTGACGATCTTCGAACTTGAACCCAAGGTAGGGGTTGTTGTTATTTGTTTATTTATTTATTCTCGTTGGTGGTTCTTGCATGAATAACGTGAGGATATTTAAATATGAGTTATCGTTTAACGTGAGGGGGCCAGACCGCATGAACACGGCCGAACCCCCTCCTTTGTTCTTGTTGATTTATCTTGCGAAAGAAACAAGATGGCGTGGTGCCGTCACACCACGCGGATATTCGCCCGGCTTATTTGCGCAGCGCCGTCGCGCTGCGCCGTGGAAGGATCATCAAGAACGCGACGCCGTCGCACCACGTCGATGGGAATCAAATGCGCGGCGGAGGGGCGCGGTGCCGTCGCACCTTGCCGGATGACGAACACCGCGGCCGGTTCCGGGCCCCCGGTTTTCTTCAAGCAGCCCCCCCCCCCACGAGGGAGGGGGCGGTTTCTTTGAGGGGGGCAGCCGGCCCCCCCGGTTTCCTCATGCAGGCCCCCCCTCGAAGGGGGGGCGGTTCATTAAATGGTGCAGCTAAAAGTCGCGCCGCCAGCCGAAAGCGGGGGCCATGCCCCCCGCGCGCTGCCTCCGTGCGGCGCTAGGCCGCCGCGCCGCTGCGCCACCGGCCAGCCGGGCCGGGTCGGACCCGGTTCAGGTCGACCCGGTTCGGGCCGACCCAGGGGGGGTCAGGCCGGGTCGGCCCGGACCCGGACCCCCCGTTTTCGAGACAACTTCGGTCTTTTGGCCATAACTTGAGCCACGGACCTCCGAATGACGAACCGTCTGCGCAAACGCGATCCTTGGATCGAGGCGGTCGTTTCGGTAAATTACACTCAGGGTTTCGGAAAACTTTGAGTTCGTCCGGGTTGATTCGTACACAAAACCAACAGGGCCTTCGGAGCGGAAATTTTCATATCTTGAGCTACGAACGTCCGATTGACGTGCCGTCAACTTTGTTGTGTTCCTCTTAGTGAGAAAAATCTTTTGGCATACTCCGCCCGAGTTTTGGTCGTAGGTGGAGTACGGTCGGGTTGGTGTTTCCTTAAAAACCAACCGGGCCCCGTGGACAAAAATGCCAATAACTCTCAGACCGGGCGTCCGATCGACGCGCCGTCTGTTGCGTTGAGTTCCTGTTGACGATACGGAACTTTTGGATACATCAACTCTGGGATTTGTGACAGTTGATGTATCAGTCTCTCGGCTCGGGGATCGGACCCTCCGAACGAGCTTGCTGTGTTCGGGAACCCTAGTGCTGGCTGCGACTGTGACTGCTACTGCTACTCCTACTGTGACTGCGACGACGACAGTACAGAGATCCTGTGTGGATTCGACGACGACGACTACGGCACTCAGCGATCCTATGTGGATCAGTGCTACAGGTCCTGTGTGGGCCCGATCCTGTGTGTATTCGACGACGACGACTACAACACTCAGCGATCCTACGTGGATCAGTGCTACAGGTCATGTGTGGGCCCGACCCTGTGTGGATTTGACGACGACGACTACAGCACTGAGCGATCCTACGTGGATCAGTGCTACAGGTCCTGTGTGGGCCCGATCCTGTGTGGGTCCGATCCTGTGTGGGTCTTTGCGCTCAGCGGTCCTGTGTGAACTAGCGCCTACAGGTCCTGTGTGGGCCCGATCCTGTGTGGGTATTTTGCGGGGGTTAGTTACCTATCGATCCTTCGTGGGTCTGACGACTTAGATGGACCAGAGATCATCTTTATCGTCTTTCGAAGAAGTATAACTGTGTGAGCTGAATCCTGTTGCTTTCCTGTGTGAATTGTGTTGTGCTATCCTGTGTGGATTACGTATTGCTTTCCTGTGTGGAATACGTTTACTTTCCTGTGAGAATTTCGTTTTTCTTTCCTGTGTGTAATACGTTTACATTCCTATGTGGATTTCGTTTTTCTTTCCTGTGTGGAATACGTTTACTTTCCTGTGTAGACTGAGTTGTACTTGGGCTCGGAGGTTGGAGAGTATTTGAAATTGATGACTTAGGTATATGTATGAGCATATACCTAAGCAGTGTCGGTTGTTACTTTGTGATTGTACCTTTCTTTGTGGTTTATCCTTTTTGGATTTTGAGAGACCTTCAGGGGTCTCGGGGTCCCTACTGAGTAGCTTATACTCACCCTGCACGGGATTTGCCCGCACTACGTTGTGTTGGTTGCAGACGACGGACAGCGTTGATCTTAGCTAAGGCTTGCAGAGCAGGACGGTACCTGGAGGTGGACCACCGGGCAGAAAATGCTCGGAGCGGACGGCGGGACCCGTGGAGCAGTGGAGCTATCTGTACCCACCCTTTAGGTGGGATTTCCAGTGGACATCTCGGTGTAGCGGCTTTTACTTTACAGTAGTTTTTTTCCCTTTCGAGTTGTACTTTACTTTTAGTTTGGGTTTGTATACTGGCCCATTTACTTTTCCAAACTTTCAGTTGTACTCTGCTTTTGCTTAGTGTTTACTTTCTTCTTGCTTACTCTGTGGTGTTTGTTACTTTACAAAGGAAATTCCTTCCCTTTTTACCGGGATTTATGCCTTGGTGCTAGTCGCCAGCCCCTGGCCTATGGAAGGCGGGCTTGGGGTAGTCACGGCACGGACCCCGAGGGCGGGTCGTGACAAATTGGTATCAGAGGAGTTCGGTTCTACCACGAACTCTGATCTTTTCTATGTGAAGAAATAATGTTTAGCGTATTAAGTGTTGTTATCAGTCCAGGGAGTCGAGTGTTGGTGCGACGGCCGACGTATCCGTACACCAGGACCCTGACTTCTGATTTTTGACTTAATGCACGAAAACATTGTTTGCGTGTGTGTTTCAAAGTTTTCTTTGTGATTTCTTTGTGTCAGCTCACCAGGTATATTGTTTGACTGTGGCACACCTGTTTCCTGTTCAGGATGGCCCCACGACGGCAGCCAGCTAGGGTTCCGAGAGTCGAGTGTGACGACAGCCCACCGAGCGACAAGGCCTCGGTGCAGGGCCCTTTGTCAGCAGTGGCACAGGCGGTAGCTCTACCCGCCGAGCCCCCGATGCTTCCAGCACTAGCCGCTGACGATGAACATCGCCTCAGCGCACTGCATGAGTTTCAACACCAGCTACCACCCAGGTTTCGTGGGGAGACGGATCCCCAGGAAGCCGAGGACTGGCTGGAGGCAGTGGTACGTGTGTTTAGGCTAGTGAGGACACCAGCAGACCTCATGGTGATCCTCGCTGCGAGCCTACTACACGCAGCAGCAGGACGATGGTGGAGCTTGATGCTCCAGGTGCACGATGATGCATCTCTACTATGGACAGACTTTGAGAGCCTCTTCCGCTCGGAGTTCGTCCCAGCCACACTTCGTGCGGTGCGTATCCAAGTGCTTCTTCAGCTGCGGCAGGGCAGCATGACGGTCGCTCAGTACTCGGCGAGATTTACTGATCTCTCGCGCTACTCGACCGACATGGTACGGGACCCATTCTTCTGGGCATGGACCTTCGAGCAAGGATTGAGACACGAGATCAGGGCATCACTGATCTCCCTCAGCATACCGACTCAGACAGGAGTACTGGAGCGGGCCCTTCTGATCGAGAGCTTCCTTGCTGAGTCTACACCAGCGCCGAGACCCACCGCAGGACGACACGTGGCAGAGTCATCTTCAGCAGGCAGTCGACGGATGACTCAGGGGTCTAGGAAGACCAGACCTTCAGGTAGACGACCTTTAGGACACTGGCTCAGTAGTGTGAGGCAGACAGCGCGGATCCAGTCTTTCGAGTGGAAGACAGTGCTATGCATGCGGCGGGCAAGGCCACATGGCTCGTGACTGCCCGACCCGCCATGCAGAGGAGCAGCAGACGGTTGAGGAACCACCTTGGCAGAGGCAGAGGTTCGATCGTGGTGGTCCGCAGGGAGGAGGCGGATGAGGCAGAGGAGCTGGCCGAGCAGCAGGTGGTGGGCGACGCTTCGAGGCTCTACCACCACCACCACCAGGAGGTCCACCCCGACCTCAGGGGAGAGCACAGCTTCAGGCAGCTGAAGCTTACGATCATGGAGCTCCGGAAGCGGGTGGACTAGTGCGGGACTAGCTCTAGGCATAGAGGCCTTTGCCCATAATGCCTCTAGCTTCGTAGTTTGTGTTTCTTTGTGACCTTGTTCTTTAAGTTGAAGTAATAAAAGACACTTTCCTTGTTGACTCTTGTTTTCTTGTCTTTTGTTTGTTTTTTACTAAGAGGTGCCGGTTAAAAACTGTTGACTTGACCCTCACTTGCGAGATTCGTACTGGAGGAAACCCAGTGACCACACACTGATGCAGATAGTGTGACTCAACCCTTGGAGGCGAGAGTAATGGTTGGATCACTTGGTAGCAGCGTCGAGGCCTTACGACGTCATCCATGCCATGAATTAACTAATCATGAGGGGATTGACTGTTTTAGGCAAGGAACGTGGTTCATCCAGGGGATGAGACCGGATTTCACTTTTCGGCAAAGGAGAAATCTTTGCAGCTAGCCTCTTTGCAGATATCCTTGGTGGATAGTGATGGAGCAGCCTTCCTCTAGTCTCTCACAGTCACCCCTCCTCTACTACAGCGGGTCAGAGAGGCACAACGTGAGGATGCTGACTGTGAGACACGGCATGCACAGATATCCTCAGGATGGGCACCTGATGGTTTCTACCTTGGAGTAGAGCACGACATCCTTTTCAGAGGACGTCCCATGGTACCAGTCGCTTTGCGAGAAGAAGTGCTGAGAGATTTTCACACTTCTCCTTTGGCGGTACATCCTGGAGTGGCGAAGATGTACCAGGACCTCAGACGACAGCACTGGTGGTCGGGCATGAAGAAGGCAGTAGCAGAGTTCGTTTCTCGATGCCTCACCTGCCATCAGGTGAAGGCAGAGCATCAGGTACCAGCAGGATTGGTACAGCCCTTGGAGGATCCGGAGTGGAAGTGGGACGACATATCTATGGACTTCGTGACTGGACTGCCACGTACTTCCAGAGGCCATGACTTCATCTGGGTGATTGTTGACCGACTCACCAAGTCGGCACACTTCTTACCCATTAGAGAGCAGGGCTCAGTGGAGAGCTTGGGACGTCTCTACGTTCAGGAGATTGTGCGGCTCCACGGCGTGCCATCATCTATCGTCTCCGATCGAGATGCTCTCTTTACTTCCCGGCTTTGGAAGGGGTTACATGAGGCGTTCGGGACGCAGCTACATCTGAGCACAGCCTTTCACCCTCAGACGGATGGTCAGACGGAGAGGACCATTCAGACTCTCGAGGACATGCTCTGCGCATGTGTCCTCGACTTTGGTCGTAGCTTGGAGGACCACCTACCCTTGGTGGAGTTTGCGTACAACAACAGCTACCACTCCACCATCAGGATGGCACCATATGAGGCGTTGTATGGCCGGCCTTGTAGATCTCATTTGTGCTGGACAGACCCAGGGGAGTCAGCACTTGTGGGACCAGAGATGGTTCAGGCCACGACAGAGAAGGTCCAGGTCATCCAGGAGCGGATGAGGACAACTCAGAGCTGGCAGAAGTCATATGCTGACAGGAGGCGGAGGCCACTAGAGTTCGAGGATGGCGACCACGTCTTCTTGCGCGTCTCACCTCGACGTGGTATTCGGAGATTTGGCCGAGGCGGAAAGTTAACTCCGCGCTTCATCGGACCCTTACAGGTCCTCAGCAGGGTTGGCGAGGTGGCTTATCGCCTGGCTCTACCACCTCAGTTGCCCCGGGTGCACGACGTCTTCCACGTATCTCAGCTGAGGAGATACGTGCACGACCCGACGCACATCATTGACCATGGGGAGCTTGACGTTGACGATGGGGCGACTTTTACGGAAGTCCCGGTGGAGATAGAGGATCGACAGGAGCGGGTTCTGCATGGGAGATCGATTCCTCTTGTGCGCATCAGATGGCAGCACAGGAATCTCTAGGAGAGCACATGGGAGCAGGAGGCTCAGATGTGTGATCAGTACCCTCTTTTGTTTCCCTAGTTTTTGATGTATCTTTACGGGGACGTATAGCCCTGAGGTGGGAGTAATGTAAAGACCCGTAAAATTCAAGGGAAATTTTTTTTCTTAATTTTCTTTGGAATTTTACAAGAGCTTGGTTTCTGACGGCACCTGATTCCGAGGCCTGGAGTGCCCGGAATCAATTTCCGATGTTTGGCTCGGGTACATTCAGTGAACGAACGAGCGGGAATTTCTAACTTTTGATCCGTTGCTCGGAATTGAAATCTGAGGGCACCGATGAACTCGCAGCGCCGATATTTGCTTAAGGAGACCTTTTCCGAAGTTGTGTTTATTGCGGGAAGAAAGTTAGTTTTTGGGAGAATTATAAAAAGTTGAATAAAAATGTGGAACACTTTTTATTTTACTTTGTTGGTTAACTTCTCTCAAAGGAAGTTAGGGGTGGGATCCACACCCACTTATCCTCCCTTGAGAGGATTAAGTGTGGTGGGACCCACAGGAACCTAAACCTTTCATCTTCTCTCAAACTCCCTTTAACCCCTCTTTAAATGACATGACTTATTGTTATTTAATTTTTGAGTTATCTTATTTGAATTTCCAAACTTTGAAATTCAATTTGTTAAGTTTGTGAATAAAATAAGACTCTATCTTATTTTATTTGGTTAGAATTTTTTTAGCCATCTTGAGAGCTTTTGGGTTTTCTCCTTCTTCTTCAAACTTTGACGAAGAACGCCCATGCTTTGACGAAGAACGCTCAAGCTCCAACGAAGAACGACGCTCCTCTCTTCTTCGTCATCCGTGTCAACGAAAGGAAACGCCGCTTCCTCCTCGGACTTCCTTCGTCGGCATACGAAGATTCGCCAACAACGTACCTCTTCGGACGTACCTCTTCGTCATCGGATTTGACGAACGACTACCGCGACGCCCGACCTCCGCGACGTTGTCTTCCGCAGGTCGTTGACGATCTTCGAACATGAAGCCAGGGTAGGGGTTGTTGTTATTTGTTTATTTATTTATTCTCATTGGTGGTTCTAGCATGACTAACGTGAGGATATTTAAATATGAGTTATCGTTTAACGTGAGGGGGTCGGACCGCATGAACACGGCCGAACCCCCTCCTTTGTTCTTGTTGATTTATCTTGCAAAAGAAACAAGATGGCGTGGTGCCGTCGCACCACGCGGATATTCGCCCGGCTTATTTGCATAACGTCGTCGCGCCGCGCCGTGGAAGGATCATCAAGAAAGCGACGCTGTCGCGCCGCGTCGAAGGGAATCAAAGGCACGGCAGAGGGGCGCGGTGCCGTCGCACCGCACCGGACGACGAACACCGCGGCCGGTTCCGGGCCGCGGCGGGATGAGAAGACCGGCAGCCGGGCCGCCGGCGTCGGAAGCCGGGTAGGGGACCGGTTTTCCGGTCCCATTGAAGAGAAATCGGCCGATAGATGGCCGGCCGGAAGGTCAAAGGCCGGGGGAATTAAATTCCCCCGGCCAGCTCTAAACCCCCCCCCATTTATGAGGGGGGGCGGTTTCCATGAGGGGGGCAGCCGGCCCCCCGGTTTTCTTCAAGCAGGCACCCAACGAGGGAGGGGGCGGTTTCTTTGAGGGGGGCAGCCGGCCCCCTTGTTTCCTGAAGCAGGCCCCCCCTCGAAGGGGGGGCGGTTCACTAAATGGCGCGGCTAAAAGCCGTGCCGCCAGCCGAATGCGGGGGCCATGCCCCCCGGGCGCTGCCTCCGTGCGGCACTAGGCCGCCGCGCCGCCGGCCGTCCGGGCCGGGTCGGACCCGGTTAGGGTCGACCCGGTTCGGGCCGACCCAGGGGGGGTCGGGCCGGGTCGGCCCGGACCCGGACCCCCCGTTTTCGAGACAACTTCGGTCTTTTGGACATAACATGAGCCACAGACCTCCGAATGACGAACCGTCTGCGCCAACACAATTCTTGGATCGAGACGGTCCTTTCGGTATATTACACTCAGGGTTTCGGAACACTTTGAGTTCGGCCGTGTTGATTCGTACACGAAACCAACCGGGCCTTCGGAGCGGAAACGCTCATATCTTGAGCTACGGACGTCCGATTGACGTGCCGTCAACTTTGTTGTGTTCCTCTTAGTGAGACGGATCTTATGGCATACTCCACCCGAGGTTTGGACGCAGGTGGAGTATGGTCGGGTTGGTTTTGCCTTAAAACCCAACCGGGCCCCGTGGACAAAAATTCCAATAACTCTCAGACCGGGCGTCCGATCGACGCGCCGTCTGTTGCGTTGAGTTCCTGTTGACAATACAGAACTTTTGGATACATCAACTCTGGACTTTGTGACAGTTGATGTATCAGTCTCTCAGCTTGTGGAGCGGACCCTCCGAACGAGCTTGCTGTGTGCGGGAACCCTAGTGCTGGCTGCGACCGTGACTGCTACTGCTACTCCTACTATGACTGTGATGACGACGGTACAGAGATCCTGTGTGGATTCGATGACGACGAATACATCACTCAACGATCCTATGTGGATCAGTGCTACAGGTCCTGTGTGGGCCCGATCCTGTGTGGATTCGACGACGACGACTACAGCACTCAGCGATCCTACGTGGATCAGTGCTACAGGTCCTGTGTGGGCCCGATCCTGTGTGGATTCGACAAACACGACTACAGCACTCAGCGATCCTACGTGGATCAGTGCTACAGGTCCTGTGTGGGACCGATCCTGTGTGGGTCTGATCCTGTGTGGGTCTTTGCGCTCAGCGGTCCTGTGTGAACCAGCGCCTACAGGTCCTATGTGGGCCCGATCCTGTGTGGGTCTTTTGCAGGGGTTAGTTACCTATCGATACTTCGTGGGTCCGACGACTTATATGGATCAGAGATCATCTTTATCGTCTTTTGAAGAAGTATACCTGTGTGGGATGAATCCTGTTTCTTTCCTGTGTGGATTGTGTTGTGCTATCCTGTGTGGATTACATTTTTCTTTCCTGTGTGGAATACGTTTACTTTCCTCTGAGAATTTCGTTTTGCTTTCCTGTGTGGAATACATTTACTTTCCTGTGTGGATTTCGTTTTACTTTCCTGTGTGGAATACGTTTACTTTCCTATGTAGACTGAGTTGTACTTGGGCTCGGAGGTTGGAGCGTATTTGAAATTGATGACTTAGGTATATGTATGGTCATATACCTAAGCAGTGTCGGTTGTTACTTCGTGATTGTACCTTTCTTTGTGGTTTATCCTTTGTGGATTTTGAGAGACCTTCAGGGGTATCGGGGTCCCTACTGAGTAGCTTATACTCACCCCTGCACGGGCTTTGCCCGCACTACGTTGTGTTGGTTGCAGACGACGGACACCGTTGATCTTAGCTGAGGCTTGCAGAGAAGGACGATACCTGGAGGTGGACCACTGGGCAGAACGTGCTCGGAGCGGACGGCGGGACCCGTGGAGCAGTGGAGCTATCTGTACCCACCCTTCAGGTGGGATTTCAAGTGGACAGCTCGGTGTAGCGGCTTTTACTTTACATTTGCTGTTTTCCCTTTTGAGTTGTACTTTACTTTCAGTTTGGGGTTGTATACTGGCCCATTTACTTTTCCGCACTTTCAGTTGTACTCTGCTTTTGCTTAGTGTTTACTTTCCTCTTGCTTACTCTGTGGTGTTTGTTACTTTACAAAGGCAATGCCTTCCCTTTTTACCGGGATTTATGCCTTGGTGCTAGTCGCCAGCCCCTGGCCTATGGAAGGCGGGTTTGGGGTAGTCACGGCACGGACCCCGAGGGCGGGTCGTGACAAGGGGATTTATGAGAGACGTTATTGAATTTTTTATATCGCTAGTATAGTCTTGGGAGTGGTGGATGGCATGAAATCAGTGCTCAGAAATGGAAGAAGTATCAAATATTTACCAAGACACAATATTCTAAGCAGTTTAGTTTTGTTTGGTGACTTTTAAGTTGGAATGTCTGGGGCTATTAGCATTTCCTAGTCAATGAATGATGTTGTTTGGTGATAATGGACATTATGAATTCATTATATGCATTTTATTCTTCTGGTGGGTGAATATTCATAATGCTTTTATCGGGATAGATACATCATTTGTAAAATTATACAAGACTAAAAAGTCCGGACAGAAAAAATTCCCTCAAATATTGAAATTGAGAGGTACATAACCTATATAGGATATTCTAAATGTTAAAAATTTTATTTGTTTAAATCATATCTTATGAAATGATACCTCATCATATGAACCATCCTCAAAATAATGTATTATAACCCATCCCCACAAACAATGTTCTACCCTATGATAAATCACACCAAGACTGTTGGCATTATAATGCCAATCTGCCCGACAATACTAAATACCCACACTAGAATTGCATCTTTAGTCTCTTTAGTTGAACTCAAGAATCATTAAATGGTGTAAAAAATTTCATATTACATTTTATATACTCAGAGGGACCATCCCACTCTATTATCCGACCAAGATTCCAAACCATCCTCATAAGTATTTCCTCATAAAACTCTAGATATAAAATTGACACACCTATCACTATAAGTCCCAATATTCTTATGAATATTTTATGTGATATAAATACTCTTCGTTAGTGATATCAATCACATTAATTCACATAAATGACAACTGAAACCTACATTCCAAGAATTATTGAGGTGGACAAGCCCCATGGAAACAAGCTAAGAACTAAAGCCATAAATAATAATGCCAAAAATATATGAATCATTTCTAAATAAATATCTCAAGAGTAATCCTAAAAACCAAGAATAATAATACCTCATCCTTATATTGATCAAAACCAAACTAAGTTGAATTTTGGGCCAAATTGATTATATTCTATTAATATGAAGAGTAATTGTTAATTAATATGAATGTACTATTTGATAGTATCATTTTGAATCATTGATATGATTCCCCTTAAGTTGCAGGAACATGATATGAACCCTACGGTGCGGTGGTACTTATATGTTGGGCGGTGGCTGGTATAATCACAAGGGATAGGTATGTTTTAGTATAGTTTTTATTTTATTTTCTTTATAGCATTGGTCACATAGATCTGTGAATTCTTTCTATGGACAATGAATGGTTATATTCTGCGAAGGGGTCAGAAGGTGTTCAGATTGATTTCGTCCACCGGCTTTGATTTTTGGTAATATTCTATGGTTACTACTTGTCTAAAAGCTCATGTATTTGGGGATTTAGTGTTTTTGACTACATATTATGTTTTCGGTAGGGAGTTGGATCGTTTCGTGTTGGTTCAGGTGGATTTGGTTGTCCACTGCCAATCTGGGTAAGGCTTTAATGCCATTGGTTGGTTTCTCACTGGATGTGTAGTGTCCTTCATGTGTTTTATGGTTTTTTATATACTCTGTGTAGGGAATTGATCCCTTCTTGTTTGTTTCGAGTCGCCAAGTTAATGGCGACTCACCTGTGTGTGCATATGTAAGTAAGTATATGTATGTGGGTTCCACCGTTACGTGTATAGTCACCCATGGATGTGATTATACATGTCTGGGGCCAGGTTTTCCAATGTTTATATATATAAATTCATACTCAGGTGAGTGGAGACTGATATATGAATATAAGCATATGTGCAAGGATCCCCTTGCACATGATCATGGCCATGTCTGTGTGTGCAATGGGGATAGGTGTCCTTGCATGTGTGTGAAGGTCTTTATACCCAGTGGGGGAGCATTATCTTTTAGGGAGAAATATCCAAGAGCAAAAGTGGATGGCTTGGTTCCACTTTGGGGTAGAGTCCCTCATGTAGCCTCTTTATTTTAAGAATGATTTAAAATGAATATATCATATTTAATAATTTAAATTAATTATATTGAATTCCATATCGTGAATATGTGTTATTAAATATAATTGTTTCATTTGATAAATAATGTCATGTTATTCTAATAATACCCCTCCAACGGAGGTGCGCTATCTGGGAAAACTCAAAGTGACAGTTTAGGCTGTATGATTCATTTCCATCATTTCATTTCCCTTTAAATGTTGCATCATTATGCCACATACTACAACCTTTTGATGATCCCTTGATATAACATATTAAATAGTTGACATTCTATATCATGTATGTTATGACCTTATCTTACCACGAAACCCGTTTCTGGTGTTTTCCTGGCCTCTTGGCCACCCCTTTGGGTGTTTACGTGAGCCTAAATATCTAAAAACACAGATGATGTCATATTTTAACACCTTCCAGGCCTATGTGTCTCCCCACCATATGCATAATCTTAACAATGTTTGGGTTTTTTTCCTATCCTCGATGAACAAATAATTTTTTACATATATGAATTCTCCCATAAGAGTTTTGTTTCATCCTGAGATGTTAAAACATACTCAAATTCTATTATTCTCAAGGTGACTGAAGTGTTATTATTAGAGTTCCAAGAAATGCATATACCATTTAAAATTAATGCACCAGAAAAATTTGACTCTCAATCAGTTGTTTCAACTACATATTACAACTTTTAAAAACAATTGATATAAGATATATATATTTATCACTCCACAATCCTGAATCAATAGTCTGTTTTTTATAACATTAGATCAGTTTCAATAATGTGGTGGAAAACTACATAGGTTTTATTAGGAATCCTGGAGAGATGATGATGCCCTACAGATGGCGCTGGACTGGGCCAACACACCGTAGTCACAGCGCGATCACGCCGTTGTCGCACAATGGTAATGTCGAGGTCCCGCCACGGTCATGCTGTGTTCACGGTGCGATAATGACATGATTTGGCCCTCCTCTAGGATGACACACCGCGATGGTTCACAGACCTGTCAGAATTAGATGTATGATACCTAGATAGAGTTTTAGATACATTATGACACCATATGATGGTTCACAATCCTGTTGGAATTCAATATATGAGACCTAGGTAATGTTTCATATTCATTACCCATCCATTATTAAAGGGGAGGGAGGCGACGACCAGAATGTTTCCATGCCTCCTCCTACTCCCTTCGCACCTAGCCGAAAGATGCTGCCCTTCATATGACGCTGGATAAGGCCAACACACCGCGGTCACGCCACGGTCACGCTGCGGTCCCACTTCAGTCATGTCGCGGTCACGACAAAATCACACCGCAGTCACGCTGTGGTAATGTCGTGATTTGGCCCTACTCTAGGATGACACCCCGAAACAGTTCCTAGTCCTTTCAGAATTCGATGTTCAATACCTAGATATAGTATTGGATACATTACACACCCATAGTTAATGGTGAGGGAGGTGAAAACTGGATTTTTCCCCGCCTCCACCAGCTCCATTCGCTCCTAGATGAAGGATGATGCCCTGCAGATGTCGTTGTACTGGGCTGACATGTCGCGGTCACACAATGGTCATGTCGTGGTCAGTCTGCGGTCACACCATCATCACGCCGCGGGCACACCATGATAATGCTGTGATTTGGCCCTACTCCATGATGAGACAACAACAACCACCATCATCCCGCCACCATCAACAACGAAGTAGGATCTACATGAAGAGTCGTAGAAGAAACACTCAAACATCAAATGAACATCGAAAGAGAGACCCGAGAATTACACGAAACTGCCCCACAAGCAGAAAAGTACCAATTTCCACTTGACTCAAGCGACATCCAAGAGGAAAACACACACACCCACCCACATGAACCCACACCCCCCACAGAGAGGACATACTCCCATACTCAAAAACACACGCACACACCCAACCACACGAACGCACGCTCCCAACCACCAACACAATGAGGCAGCCAATGTCCACCTACGAACCATCAGCCACCACAAACACCACAATCAAGCCTGCACCAGCCACATATAGCACACACCAGTCCCCTTCCATGTTCATTTCATCCAACTGCCACCGGCTTTCCAGCCTGCAGCACCCCGCTTCCACCTTCGAATCAGCCCGCACCATCCCCCCACCACATGAAACCAACCCCCTTCCACTAGCATTCCATCCCCCTTCCAACTAAATTCAAGCTTGCACCATCCACCTGCAATCCATCATGCATGAGACACTACCACAACAACCACTAATTCCCCCCTAGCCTCATACAAAACACTCATTCCATCCCTCTACCAACTGCCAAACAGCCCCAGCCCCTAGTTGCAGCCCTCACCAGCCCTAGCCTCCAACATCCCAACCCGCACCAGCCCCTTCCACATGACCAACGACCCCACTCCATCAAAAATCCATCCCACACCATCCCCTTTCCTCCTATTCCAGCTCGCATAAGCCCCCAACCATCCCTTTTCCGCCTGGCTTCTCGTATACATCAGCCACTCCAGCCCTCACCATCCACTGCACCAGCCCCTAACCTCCTGCATTCCAGCCCCCACCTACCCCCTACCATCTACATAACAACCCCATACCACATGTTCCAACCTGAACCATCCCCCTTGCATCCCCTTGCACTTGCATTCAAAACTGCAAATCTCTAATGAAAATTCTAATCATATGAAGATGAAAAATGGGAGTCTAGGATGCATGAGAAAAACTTCTAGAAAATCACAAAATGGAAAAGTGATTGTGGATCCCCTTGACTGATCCCTCTTTTCCCGAAAAAGAATCCATGTAAACTACCATTAATGTTCACCGAGAACATTGGTGTAGAGATGCATTTTTAACCCAAGACAAGAACCTAGCCAGAAAGCTGAGTAGATCGAAATAATCGTATTAGAATTTCTACTTTTCCAAATCAAAATCCTTGAATAAATCAATCCTACAGGAAAACCTAGGAAATCCAGAATCAAGATGGTATCCCCACAATGATTCTTGGGTAACAAGATTCTTAGGTGGGGTTTCTTAAGGGGTGTCCAAGGGCTGTCCGTGGGGGGGGATGTAGGAAACATTGCAGTTGGTGTGTCTAGGAGGGGTTGTCTAGGTGGGATGTCCTAGGGCTATCCTGGGGGGTTTCGGGGGTATGTAGGGCAGAGGGGAGGGTGCATGTGGGGTGTCTTGGTGGGGATGTCTAGGGGGAGTGTCCAAGGGTTGTTCGGGGGGGTCTACAGGGCAGGGTGCAGGTGGGGTGATTAGTAGGACTCTTTCCCTTTTCAGAATCAGGAGGCACTTTGGAAGAGGATGATGGTATAGATGTAGAGGTAGGATGTTTTAGGATCACAATTGTTTGGATATTCCAGACATCTTCAACTAATGACATACCAAAAGGATATAATTTAAGAGGTAAAGGATCAGAAGAAGAATCATAGGTGAAGAATGTAAAGGGAAACACATCTGTAGAAGCCACTAAAGTATTGGAAAAATGTAGGAAAAGATTAATAAGATTTAAAATGAAATTAATATTGTTTCCTCATCTCTTAGTACTACTAGAGAAATTTTTTTCTCCTCCATGAATAGCTTTAGTAGAGTTTTCATCACTTTCAACTGGTCAACCTATTCCTGGAAACCACAATCTACAGAATCTAACTCAATTAATCTTGACGAGATGAATGTAAATCACTAATAACAATATGGAGATACTCTTTGACTATAGACTATATCGAATCATCATCAAAAAAAGATGAGGGAGGCAGAGCACTAGATATCGATATAATAATAGGAACATTCTCCAATCACTTCCATATGGAATCCTGATTGGAGACAAAGGAGACCTTCATTTCCTTCATAACAGATCAAATAATTTCTATCGCACTTTCATCCTTCAACTTTAAATCATATCTTCTTGAATATGAAAACACATTTTGGGTTAAATATGATGTACAACCATCTCAAAAAGTAGTCTAGCATCACCTTCACTATGCTGAGTGATAAGAGGTTTTAGATAACTCAAAATTTCACTAAATTATAAAAGAACATTTTATATAATATATTATAAATACATTAGGGATAAAACATATGAATCCAATTGGGTAACAACTCTTTCAACACTAAATTATGAATCCTCTACAGGTTTTTATATGGTAGGTATATCTACGGGAAACCTGAAGCATGCCTGCTTGGTCAATCTGTTTATCAAAGATCACTTAGGATATGTCCCAACTCCAAATTAGATAGTAGGTCCACCATTTTCTGTTGGAATACTATTGTCATCACCATCACTATCTCTATATGAGTCTAGATATGATATCCCAGGAAATTTGGAACTAGAGGAGGGATCCCCCTTACATGATACCATATCCTCTACCAAGGTAAAAACTCCCAGAGCACCTCTATGATCTCAAGAATATTCATTAACATTTTTAGACTCAGAATAGTCTAAAACAAGATGGAAATAACCTAGTGACATTTCCCACTCATCATGTGAAGCTACTTCAATATGATGTGCATGATGGTGTTGGTTTATAAGTGCTTTAGAAGACTGTTAGAGGTGTAGGTTTACAGTTACAGGTGCTTGTTTATAGGTCTAAAGTTTAAATTGGATGTCTATTAAAGGGTAAGGATTACAGGTGCCGGTTTACTGGTTTAGAGGTGTACGTTTACAACTCAATGTGGGTTTACAGGTCTGCCCAGCTAAGGTTTTACTGGATTAGAGGTGCAAGATTACTGCTTGAAGTGAGTTTACAGGTCTGCCCAGCATTGAAGTTTGAATGGGGTAGAGATATAGGTATTCCCTTCTTTGATGTGTGCTTCTTTGATGTGTGTTGTGCTACATTGATGTGTGCTGTGGAGTATAGGATATACCAATGGTTTACAAAAATATTGGTATTTAATATCCTGGGAAACATATGACAGAGGTTCACAGAACCATTGGTATTCAAATGTCGGATAACATATTTCCCAATGATTTCAATGAAAACATTGTGATATAATAGATACCAGCGTTATTTGAACCGTTTGTGTGTATATTGGATGGTATGTATACCAATGGTTTTTGAACCATTGGTACTAAAATATAACAATAGTTTTACTGAAACCATTGGGAATGATTGATTTTAGGCAAGATATACCCACAGTACTCTAGAAACCGTTGGTGTAGGGATACTAGAACAACCTGCATACAAATGGTTCATGAAACCATTTGGATCTCCTATCCCAATGGTTTTAGAGGCTATTCCAATGGTTTAGAACCATTGGAATCATTATAATTTCTAGCACTCTATTGAAAATGTATTTATCATTAATAACCAATAATCTGAAGGGTTTGAAACCACATGATGATAAAATAATACCACTAATAATGAAAATACAGCATGATTCCATGATGACATTTTTCCATCCTCTCTCATGGGAGAACATCAATCCAATGAATAATGAATAGTATTTAGCCACTGGTGGTAACAAAAAACTATTGATATAAATCATTAATCTGGTGATAATGCAACTTATATGATCATATAACACATGACCCAAACTAATAAAATCTCTTCCGATGATTGTTGAAACACCATTAATATTAAATCCATTGGATGGAGGGGGATCCACTTAAATAATTGATATGACGGGAAGATGTTATTAAGATGAATCTCATTACACATCCAACTCTCCATCCATGATATAGCCTACATGATCAAAAAAGATTCAGGTTATTATATCTTGGTATAAAATCAGTCATATCGTTTCTCCCAAATAATATAAGATATGGTATTGTGGGAGAAAACTATATCATTGTGGATAAAAGAAGTAGACATTAAGAAAAGTGACCCAAAACCATTCAACATGTCTACACTCTTATTTTAATTTGGGTTCTATGGATGTCAGATGATCTTTGACCCTTGAATGTAGATCATTGCATGTATTGGTGTTTCTACTCTACTACTGAGAAAGGGTAACAGTTTATCCAATATAATATGTCATAATTTTAGGAGATACATTAAATGTATTATTCCCATACAATCTTTAAATATAAATGTTATGACATTGGGTGGGAAATCATGGGTCCATAGGAATTTATAAAAATCTTCATTTTTTATTATCTGAATTATGTGGTCCAACATACACCTGTAATTCCACAAATAGAATCCCAAATATCCATTATTCAAATATAGTTTTTTTTGGACAGTATCGTCATAGAAATGTATTCTCAGAATAACCCTCTATTCCAATTTGATGAACCATACAGCCAATTTTTCAAAACACCATATGTTATTGGCATCATTAAAATTGTAAAAATAGAGGTATCCTCCCTAATAAAAAAACTATGAGGTAGGTGGACATCATCCTATATTTCTAAAAAAGTCATGGAACCTTACTGATATTGAATTTGGATCTATCTCCAATCAGTTAAATTAGTCCCTTTTGAAGTCGAACACCGGATCCCCTGTGGTATCATGAAAAAAATCTAAGGTGGGGGTTAAAAGAAATGTCGCAAAAACTCGTACGGGGGAAACATTAGGATTCAATGATCTGAGTGCATAGGGACCCCATTTTATGAATCATCATCCTTCCTATCTATTCTAAAAGATCAATCTAGATCATTCACATGTATTGATATACCATACCAAAAAAGGGTTTAGGGATTCTTAGATTATACAAATCCAATAAATGACCTTTTTTCTACAATTCATACCCCACTAGAATATGTCAATCTGATAGTGAATTTTATCAATGAATAATTGGGGTAGCATAAATAAATACAAATTATCAATTGGAATCGATTGAGATATATCCTTTATAAGTGCCTCCTTCCCTACATTAGCGACCCCTGTAAAATTAAATCACTAGATTTTTTTCTAACATGCCCATGATGCTCGAGAAAACCACTCCATTGGTTTGACCAAAAAACACAAGGATCCAAATATATTTGTTATTTTTATCATCAACATGAAAAATTGTGGATCAGAAAAGATATTCATTTCTACAAGCAGTCTTACCTGAGCTGATATAAATATCATATTTGGAATAATTAATCACCTTCTTATATATTGGGATATGATGGAAAATAAGTTTGAATTCTTAATGAGTGCCCCGGGATAAAAATAAATATACCATCGAAATAGTATATTTGGTAAACCTTCTTCCATGAAATATGTTGTATTTAGCTTAAAATGAAAATTAAAGTCGAAAAAATACGAGCCATCAAGACACACATGAATGGGGAATGTGGGTCCCCTATCTGAACCCCTCGGTATGGGTGATGCATTGAGAGAGATTACCAATGATATTGATCTTGTAGGTTACTGAAGAATTTATCATGATGTTTCAACAACTAAATAACAATATTATAATTATTTGTTTTTTTAAATGATTAATTATGGAATCATAATTTGGAATTTTCCAATTCTAAAAATGGTAATTAAATAGAAATTTTTAATTGTAGTTGAATGTATTTTATATTTAATTACTGATATTGTTTCGTAGAGTAGGTTGTTATTGATTGGTCCTTATTATACTACACAAGTGATTTTTCCAATGTTTCTTATGATAACACTGAACAATACTATTGGATGTGTAAATCATGTTGCAAAATGGTGGTATAAGAAACTAGCTATAAAAACCATGCATGAATAATGGGGAATGATATTTCATAATCCATATCTTCTCAGTACGACCAATTTATTTGTGATGCATAATAAAATAAACGTACATGTTATTGCAAGATATAAAATTATATACCATAGTTTTTTAGACATCTGATTGGTCCAAGAAGTTCTAGGGGTGTAGTGAAAGAGGTTGACATCGATGAGAGAGCATGAATGTGGAAAAGAAACTAGTCCCATTATTGTTGAATTTATGTGACCAATAAGCTTTTATAAGTGCATTCGAAAAAGTGTTGATAAATATGATTTTTATCAGTGCGAAATTAATAACCGCTAAAAAATATAGGTTTTATAGGTGCTATATTTTGTACTAATAAAACAAACATTTATTAGTACTAAAATTTTAGTAGATAAAATGTATATTTATCAGCACTAATATTTTATCTTTTATATACATATTTTTTATGAGAACGTTATCATTATAGAGCAGATAAAAAGATTTAAAATAAAAATAAGTAATAATAAATGAATATATATAAAAAATAATGAAATTCCAAAAAAAATTAAAAATTGTCATCCTTATGAATGAATATATAATAATTAATGCATGATTATAAAAAAAGAGTCAAATTGAATAATTAAAAATAAATAGAGTGGAAAAATATTTAAAAAATTCCTTGTTTTATTAATTATATATATTAATTTTAAAAAGTTAAAATCAATATATATTAAAATGATGAATAAATCATAGTGAAAATTTTAAAACATAGTAAATACGTTAAAAAAATTAAACGAATAATTAAATGAATTGTGAAAAAGTTAAAAAAAATTAATGAAATTATTATAAAATTCATTTAAATAAATGAATTACATGTGTAATGTACTTGATAATTTTTTATTATTTTTTGAAATTATTATTTGTGATTAATTTGAGTATGTGAAAATTGAGGGCCCTTGACTTTAAGGCCCGGTGACCCTAGAACATAATTTTGAACTTTTTTGTACAATCTCTAACTTCACATGCCAAATTTTCTAATTTTTGAACTGGTGCTTAAAATTGATGTATGACGACAGTGTTGATTTCGCAGTGCCGGGGTTCCCTTAATGAATAATTCATTTCGATCAAAGTTGTTCGTGAGAAATAGATTTATTTTTGGACACTAAAAAGAATAATAAAATAACATGACAATTTTATTTAATGGCTTGACTCTTGGTTTTTGTAATGAAGATGTTGAAACATTAAATGTGGTTCATAAATGAACTGCATTAACGTTGTGAAAATCAGTTAATTATTCAATCTATTTAAATGAATATCGGGTGTGGGATACTTGTACGGAAGAGTGGATCCTCTGACGAAGTACTAACACGTCTTCCACCGAAGACGAACTTGAGCATGGAACGATATGTCGAAGGGTTTGACCTAAGAAAAAAAAATGTCAGCAGCTTCATCAAACATGTCATATTCATCCACCACTGCGACGTCTCCAAAAAATATCAATGTTGGGGGATTTTTTATGGTTTAATTCTTTGATTTGATGATGAATAAATTGTTACCAGCTAGTTATGAACCAAAGGCGGAGGGCATGTTCCAAACGAATAAGGCTATGACCCTCTACTGCTTCGTTCGTGTCATGCTCTTCGGGGAAAAAATTTTCACAAAGAAGATCCTTGAAATTATGAGCTTCACAGCAAGATCAGCATCTTGGGAGGCTCGTAGGCACGAGTGGAGGAGAAAACAGTCCACCATATCTCACCCGGTGACGGCGGAAGATCCACTGCAATGACACCAGCGACTAGCGCAGGCTGCGAGAACCAACCGTAGAAGATGGCGGCGTTGCATGGCACCGTGGTGGACCTGAAGGTGTGGCTAACTATTGGCCAGCGCGCATTAGCGAGGTCAATGAGCTGCGCCAACGCACCGGGCCATGTCGCCCGATGGTCCATGTCCTGCCGACTGGCCTGGTTGGTCCATGTCCTAGCGGGCCGAGCCCACTGTAGCAATGTCGTTCCCACCTAGCCCAGGCCTGTTCGGGCCGAGATGGGTTGGACTGGGAGCAGGCTGTGTTTCCCCAAACTGGGTTGGGTCATCCCAGGTTGGGTTAGTCCGACTGGGTCAGACCGGACCTAATCCCATTCGGGCCTCGTCTCTCATAATGAGCCATATCGTGCGAACTTGACATCTATTTTACTAACCATCTATGGTGCTAAGATCCTTGGATAAAAGCGGTCCATTTGAGATACTCCACATGAGTTTTGGAGAACGATCAAGTACATCTATGTTGGATGGTACCCCAATTTAACTAGGTCCTTGACATTAAAATGCCAATTACTCAATGACTAGGCATCTGGTTGTTGCCCTGTCTGTTGCATTGGAACCCCTATATCATTTCTATCCATCGGGTTACTCCTTCATGGATATTCATAGCATTTGATGCATGAATGATAACCAGAAGAGAAGATACTATGGATCTAAAGCATACTGAGTGCTTGGAATCATGTGGCTGGTTGTCATCTGAGTAGCAACCCTATGTGGATCATCATCTAGCGACACTATGTGGATCAGAATCCTAGAGAACCTGTGTCGATCAGTATCATAGTGACCTTGTATTTTATTAGCATCTAGAGACCTAGTGTGGATCCGCATCATAGTGACGATGTGTGGATTAGCATCATAACGATGATGTGTAGATCAACATCATTGTGAAACTCTATGGATCAGCATTCTAGTGACCCTATGTGGATCAATAGTGTTGGACCCGATGAGGACTGGCCATAGAGAAGCTCGTCGTGGATCAGTGATATACGACCTTATGTAGATCTACATTGGAACAACTCCTTAATGGTTTAGTTTTTGAGACTTCATAATGAAATAAAATGATATTGAATAAGGCTAATAGTCATTATTCATGATCATTGTGTTATAATAGTGGTTTGAGATGATTCTTTGGCATTGTGCTTCATGATTGAGATTATGCTTTTTGGTTTTCCTTTGCAGAATTCTAAAAGAACATCGGGGGTCTTCGGGTCCCTATTTGGTATTGTTATACTCACCTCTGCATGTGATTCGCCCGCACATTGTTGTGTCTACTATAGATGACGTGTAGCCTTTACTGTGACTCAATGAGATTGTACCTTATGGTGGACAACGGTGACAGCTGACATGGTGATCTGTGGATATGATTTTTACCTACCCTTTAGGTCGGATCCCTGCTGGACGATCACATGAGTTTCTTAATCTTTTCCCTTATAGTTTTATCTTTCATTTGAGCTTCTATTACGAAACTTTTAATCTAAGTACACACTTTTACTAATGTAGTTTTACTTCGTGGTTTCATCTTGATGTTTTCTTGGACAGTGTGTTTGTACAAGCTTAAATTAATTTCCTTCCAAATTTAGGGATACACCTTTCTGGTGCTAGTCACCAAACCATGGCATATGGAAGGATAGCTTGGGGTAGTCACCGTACAGGGCCCAGGGGATGAGTCTTGATAATGTGTTATTAGAGGATTCATTTCTACTGAAGAAATAAATCTCTGATGTTTCCTATTGAGCAATTGAATAATGTGATTTGATTGTGGTTTTCTGTTCGGGGAGTCTAGTGTTGGTGTGGCAGCCAACATATCCATACACAATGACCTTGAATTTTTAATTTTCCCACTAGGTTCATGAAAAAATTGATTACGTTTGTTTTTTAAATGATTTACTTTTGATCTCTAATGATTCCACTCACTAGGTATTACCTAGTGACTGTGGCACACCTGTTTCATTTCAAGATACCTCCATGTAGTCAACCAGCCAGGAATCCAGTATTAGTTCATGATAAAGGCCCACTGAGTGATGAGGTTTTGTCGCAAGGACCTTTTATAGGGATAACACCTTTGGGTGGTACACCAGTAGCACCACTACCCATTGGGAAGTGGTTTCCACTCGCCCCATTGGCAGATAGTGCATGACGATTGAGAATAATGCACAAGTTCCATATATAGTCCCCTCCAATATTTCTAGGCAAGACAGTTCCCAAGGTAGCTGAGGACGGGCTGAAGGCTATAGCCAAATATTTCCGCCTTCAAGGGACACCAGTAGAGAAGATATTGTTCATAGTTTCTAGTCATTTACCTGGAACAACATGAAGATGGTGGAGCCAGATTCTCTTGAAGAATGACGGGGAATCACTTTCCTAATTATAATTTGAGTCCCACATAAGGGCAGAGTTCGTACCAGCGACTTTATGCTCAGTGTGAATCTAGGAGCTATTGCACTAACAATAGGGCAGCCAATTAGGGGCATAATACTCCTTGTGGTTCACATACCTATCATTGTTATTTACCAACATAGTATTGGACCCATTCAACAGGTCCCATATCTTTGACAAGGTTATCTAGTATGTGATCAAAGCATTGATGATATCGCTGAATATCCCAACGCTATATGGAGAGAGTATTATTGGTGGTTTTCTTCTTATCTGAGCAGGCACTGATGGAGAGAGTCACCACTGGGTAATTGGTTGTTGAGTTATCTATAGCTAGTTGTGGGAAGATTAAACAGTGATCCAAGCGAGCCAGACCCTCTGGTGGGAAACCCTAGTATGCAGGTTCAGAGGTGCATAGCTCACGAGGTAAAGGGGGTCAGCTGGGAAGCACCTTGTGCATCACGTGCGGCGGGGATGTCCACAGGGCTTGTGGATGCCGGACCCACAATACTAACTATCTACAGACAATTGAGGGACATGAAAGGTAGGGGAAGTGATTCTAGCAATGTTTTCAATAGGGTGATGGATTTGGATGAGGATAAGGTCATGCATCAGGTGGTGGAAAATATTTTGAGGATCGACCATCGCCACACACAGGTGGTCCACCCGAGCACAAGGATCAGTTGGTCCAGGGAATGCATAGCTAGAGGCAATAGAGGCCTACGATCACGGATCTACAGAGATGATTAGAGGTTTGATCTATGATTATTATACTCTAGCTGAAGAACATATAGACACATGTGGAAGTCACACTTTCATATCCATAGAACTCGTTCGGATCTTGGAGATTATGATGGAGTTGTTGTCTCGAACCTTACAATTAAAGAATCCAGAAGGATAATATTTGATGACTACACACTGGTGTAGGGAGTGTTATCTCACTATATGAAGTGAGAATTTTGGCTGGGATCTCCTAGTAGCTGCATCAAGCCCTTACGATGTCATCTTGGGTATGGACTAGCTATCCATATTCTATGCAATGATCGGATTTTTTAGGTTTAATGTGTGATGTATCTATAAGTATGGGATCATGATTACCTTCACAAGAGAAAATGGATCATTTTTAGCATTGGATCGACTTACTCATAGGCGGGTGTAGCTGATCACACATCAGTTTCCTAGTCTTACCCTCGGAGGAGTTTATGTGAGGAGTCCATGTAATCCTGTAGTGGCAGACCAGTATGCCGATGTCTTTCCAAATGATGTTCTATGACAAACTCCTCACAGATAAGTATAATTATACATCATATTATACCCATGGAAGGAAACACAGACTTGATTCATGCTTGTGTCCTTGATGTTGTCTTTATTAGGGAGGTCCACCTGTCACTGACAGAGTTCGTTTACAACAAAATTTTTCACTACACCATCTTCATGGAACCGTTTGTAGCCCTGTATGTGGGACCTTGCAGGTCTCCATGGTGTAGGACAGATCCAGGGGAGTTAGCACTTTTGGGTCCAAAGTTGATACAGGCTACCACATAGATGGTGAAAATCATCAAGAAGCAAATGAAGACTTCATAGAGCTGATAGAATTTATATGCTGGTAGGAGATAGAGACCCTTGGAGTTTGAGTATGGAGGCCATATATTCCTATGGGTCTCACCCTGACGAAGATGAAAGTGGTTTGGCCAGGGCTACAAGCTATCTCTGATGTATATCAAACTCTTCTAGATCCTCAACATCGGATGAGAGGGGGTGTAACGTCTACCTCTTATCTCACAGATGAACCTAGTGACTAATGTCTTCCACATGTCACTGTTGAGGGGATACGTGCATGATGCATCACACGTTATCAACTGCAGCATGTTTGACATCGACGATGGGGTGACGTTCGATGATTTTCTAGTGTAAGTAGAGGATCGACATGAGTTGTTACTTTTTAGGTGGTTGATTCCACAAGTGCGAGTTCTTTGAAAACACAGAAATCTCTAGGAATTCACTTGGGGGTGGGAGGCTCAGATATGTTCTCAGTACCCCTAGTTGTTTCCCAAGTTTTTTTGTAGCTTCCTAGGAAGAAAATCACTAATGTGGGGAAAATTTAAAGACCCAAAAAAATCTAGATAATGTTTTTAAATTATTTGGGATTATTATGTGTCTGTAAATATTGAAGACACGTGATTATTTAATGCAATGTTCCTAGAACAAAATTTTAAACTTTTTTAGGTATGATCAGTAAATGTGCGGGCGACGTTTTCTAACATATGAACTGATGCTTGAATTTTAAGTCCAAGGACACCGTTGAATATGTATCACCATGATTCGCTTTAGGTAGGCATCAATTTGACTGTAGTGGGTTTGTATTAAAAGATATTTTTCTGGATGATAAAATAAATAATAAAATAACATGAAAATGTTATTTAATTTTCTATCCAACGGTTGAGCTGCGTGGTGGGACCACTGAGTTGTCAAGCTATTTAATGTATTAACACATGGTATTGGTAACTATAACCATGAAACATTAAATGTGGTTGATAAATAAATCATATAAATGTTGTGAAACACTCGTGATCATTCCATCATTTTAATTGAAGCTTTACCAGGGCTTTTTGAATGGAAGATAGAAGCCTATGAAGAAGTGTTGTGACATCTTCCATAAAAGAACAACTAGATATTGGACTGTAATGTCAGAGGGTTTTAACCGAGAACAAAAAATGCCAACAGCATCATCAAAAACAAAAACAATTCCACCAATGTGATGTCTCCAATGAATATCGAGGTAGAGGGAATTTTCATGGTTTAATTATTTCAGATGAAGATGAGTAAATTTTTACCCGCTTATTACGATTCTAACATAGAGGGAACATGACAAAGGAACAAGGCTCAGACCCTCTGCCGCTGCGCTCTTGTCGCGCTCTTCAGGGGAGGAATATCCAACTCGACAGAACCTTGAATATGGGAGCTTTCCTATGAAAGAGGCATCCTTGGAGGCTTGTAATCATAATAAGAGGGGAAAAAGGACCACTAGATCTCACCCAATGGCCCACGGAAGATCTTCCAGTGTGGCACTAACGGCGAAGGTAGTGGACGATGCTCACTGACCACAGAAATGGGTGGACCCTCTCGGCACTATGGAAGACCCAAAAGGGAGGTCGACTCTCAACCGGTTGCATTGGCATGGTGGGTCCCCGTCGCGCGCTGCAATGGGGGGTCGCCGTATCAAAGCCACGGAGAAGTGGGAATCGTACCCTATGGATACCATAGACAATGTGACAGTGCTACGTGACCTCACAGATTGATGATTCGATGGACTCTTTGATCAGTTCGGGGAGCTGAACGGCCACCCGGATGGAGAGTCGTGCCAGTGCAACGAGCTGCATCACCCAACACGCTGGGCCAATATGTGACCCAAATGACCAAGAAAGCGGCCCAGATGACCAAGCCTTCAATGAACACACGAATAAAACTTTCATTCCATATCAGGACAATGGTAAAATTCATGTAATTTCATAAACCATATGCAGCCGAAAATATAACAGTCACTCAAGGTGAAATCATATCAACTCAGATAGGAAACAACATGAACAATAGTTCCCATCACTGGACAATTGGAAATTTCCCATACGTGGAGTGATCAATCCTAAGAACAGCTATAAGCCATGCTCTGGTACTTTCCTAATATCATGTATACCAAACAAAAACAGTAAGTTAAAATGAAAAGAAACACCTCTGATACAACTTGTAACAACCCGAACCAGCTTACCATCGAACTGGTGGCCAGACTGGTAGGTAACATTGCCTCAAGCATATCCCCTCGTAACCTAGACATTGCCAACTCATAGCAAGGGTCTCGGGCGGTGATAGTGGGGAGACTATACCCTCATATCAGAGTATCACATCGGTATTATCAGAGTAAATAATATTCCATATCGGAATCAGTAAACAATTTAAAGGAATAAGAAAATGACAAGTGATAACCATTTTATCAAAAGGTGGAAAACCCTAGTCTACCATGCATGCATGTACATATGAAGATACAGTTATGAAAGCAGGAATGAGTATAGCATGATTTACAAACAATAGAAAAAATAAACAATAGCAAATCCAGATGGAGATCCCCTGAGAATCCAAACCTCTGGCATGTTCCTTTGCTCCTAACTCCTCATGTACAAAAAACCCAACACACAACCTAGGTCCTTCCAGCAAGAAGGTCTACTTGTGTAACCTATTTCAATGGAGGCCCGAGTAGGGTGTGGGATATAATCTTCATAGGCCAGAACCACCAGTGTCAAACCCAATCTAGTTAGAGTATAATAATTAAACAGTGAGCTGGTATAGAGAAATAAGTATGCAGAATTACATAAGTAAAAACATCCATCCGGGTTCCCACAGGAAAGCTGACAGTTATACCACATTCGGCTCATTGATGGTGAGGTAGCTTGATCATGTCACCATATGTATATATGTATATATAAATGCATTTATTTCAAAGATTGTGTGGGGAAAGAATGCCTACCACCCATTAATAAGGAAAATAGCAGGAACGATGTAAGAATGCCTCTCGTCCGTATAGTTCAAATGGAAAGGGGTAAGAATGCCTCCCTTCCATAAATTGAGATTATTGGGAATGAGGTTATAATGACTCTATTCCCTATAAGTCAACTAGAAAGGGGTAATAGTTCCTCCCTTCCATCACATTAATTCCACCGTTATGGGGTATAACTGCTTCCCATCTATCACATTCATAATACTGGCATGGGGTATAACTGCCTCCCATCTAGACATGTAATCATCAACAGAAGTCAACTATAAAGTGGTATGAATGCCTCCCTTCAATACATGTATTGTAACACTGGCAGGGGGTATAACTAATTCCCATCTAACCACGTATCTGTCACTTGGTGGCCTCATCATGCACACAACTTTACTATCATTCATTATTTGGCATCCACATGTGCACACTCAAAATAAAAACATGTCTATAATATACTACTTATGGAATTACCTCATAATAATTCAATGAATCACACCACATACAAATAAGCTAACACATACACATTCATACTTAAGGCCACCCATCTTATGTATCTAAATCACGATATTCACATATTCATTTTACTAAAATAAGTCGTGCTCATTACTTTATCCCATGGAATTGTCGTACCACACTAGTCTATTCCTTCCTAGTTTAACCATTTCATCTTAAAGGATATGTTTATCATCCATTAACCCTTTGATACCTTGTAGAGGTAACAATTCATATAGTCTTATGTTATACCACTAATGTTACCATATTACTCAATTTTCCTAACATGGAAAATTGACCCAAACACAAGTATCACAACCATTTCATTTCCTTTTGCACAACAAAGCATGTTCACATACAAAGCATCAAAGAGACACCACAACAATCCAGCAGGAAAACTTAAAAATCCTATCACAACTTTTTTATCTTGAAGATAGTGCAACTATGATTGAGGGGTTTTATTATTAAATCGTTAGTTTAGTGAACATGAAATCCTTTTATCTTATCCAGCATTTCATGCTCTTTTTCAATAAGCGTCTAATCAAAACCCAATTTCAAGAATTAAAATACTAATGAAAATGCAGTATTAACCTATTTAAGACATTACATTAATTTAAAGGGGAAAAGAGAGGGATCCTACCTCATGGTGGATCCATCCATCCACTCCGGCTCACGGTGCTTTCTAACATTGAGCTGATGCAGCTTCCCCACAGGGCATATGTTATTTCACATACGACCTATGCCTACACAGGCGAGTCACCTTAACTTTGGTGACTTGAAACCACACCAAAACCTTCAACGCACTATTAGATAAATACATGTAAACTTAAAACACTTAATGGAACCATTCTTGGTGATGCAGAACCATTTGGGTGAAAAACCTTTACCTCGAACTAACGCCGACAACCAAAACAACCCGTATCCACCACGCCATAGGCAGAGGATGCCCAAACTCGATCCCAAGGGTCCCAAGACAACATTGGCACAACCCTAGCACGAAGGAAATACAAGATTCAAGAAACCCCCAATATCCAGGGTTCAACCGAATCTCACGGGTCGACGGATTGGAAAAAATATAGCGGGAAGAGATGGGGAGAAATGAGAGAGAAGCTTAACAAGATGATTCAAACCAAAACCGGTAGAAATCAGTTGGAGGAAACGATGAAAAAGGATGTCGTAGGGAGGAGGACCTAGTTGTGCAAAGGGGGGATCCTTCTCAGGTGCTGGGTCACGTGACTCGTACTAGTTAGGGAGGTTATAATTTCCTTTTTATGTTTATATTTTATTCTATATTAAATTTAAACAATTTCTTTAAACATACAATCCCACACGGTTTGATCCACAAGGTTTTCCAAACCGTGCGCAAATAGTGCGGTACCCTCTTCCAAAGAGAGGTCCCTCGCATGGGCTAGGCACACGGTTTGGGAAACCGTGCATAGCCTATGTGCAATCCACTGCATCTTCAAATAAGGCCACAAGGATTTCCTGCAATGGGCCACACAGTTTTGTCAAGCCGTGCCCAACTCATGTGCCTTCCTCTGCCTTTTAAAAAACAGCCTTTCCTTCAGGGGGAAGCTCCCGAGACCGGTCTAAACATAAAGAAAACATCGTGGTCCTTAGACCAAGACCAAAAACAAAACAACAAATCATTCCAACTCTCATAATTCCATTTCGAAGCTCAGTTTTAATTTCCACCCATTCAGTAATAAAAAATGTTCAAATTTCTTCAGGTTTTATTCTAGTTCAAAATGTCGGTGATTACAACCCTCCCACCTTAGAACTTCTCGTCCCTGAGAAGTTTTTAGGAACAACGTACACATCACCCAACCTACATGGGTTGTGAAGCATCTTTCAAACGACCACGTTGTGTTCACAAACATCCAAAACACCATTAAGCATCCAGTAAAACCTATGGCGCTTAAGCCACTAAAACTCAAACAAATGCTCATTTTCCAAATGAAACACCAAGACAGCTCTTCCTGAGCCCATCTACATAGAGATACGAACCATTCGTCATCTCTCGAAGCATCCAGCCAAAGGTACATCACACCTTAGATTTTTAACATTATGAAACCAACTCCAATCCATGGTTCGGACTACCGATGGAATTAACATTCAATGCACACCTCAAGCATTCCCATGAAGCAACTAGACTGATTTGAAACAGATCAAACGGTCGATCCCCCATCGACCTCATGGCACAATTCAAGCCGGTTTTTCCTATCAGGAACCAGCCGACACAAACCACACTCGCCTCTACATGACGATGTTCCAGAGAACGGTATGTCACCAAATGAATATATTAAACAAGAACCATGCGTCAATCCATCTCCGGCTAACTATTAACAAGAATGCTCAGCCTAAACGGCCGACAAATTTCAAACAGAACCCCAATTCCTTTCTCCAAGGCACCTTACGTTTAGCAAAAACATGTTCACTGAAGCCTACTCCTGAATTCCAATGATGTTTCCAAGATCAAAACATAAGGGAAACCATGCATCCTGCGTGAAACGTCAAAAGTGGACCATTAAAATAATCCCAAAAGCATCTAAGAATTAGTGCAGATAAGACCAATGCTATCTTAGTGAATATTTGACAAGGACAAGATAGTGGACATGTTCGTTTCTAAACAGAATACACTATGTGGTTTGAGCGGATTCCAGTTAATCATTCCAAACTATTGGAAGGAAGAATAATCGAACCACAATAGGTCGACTTCAAGGTAGGAACTCGGATTCAACTGCTGACACATCAAATTTTTTTAACTCACATGTCTCACATGCATTAATACATGACCAACCCATTTCAAAGGCATTCCAAGAAGCATCCATTCCTAGTGAAGGGACACATTTAGCATATTCGATGTGACACACTCCCAACCTTAGGTGTGTCTTAGTTGCCAAAGGGATAGGTGATAACCTAGATGAGCACATGCGGGCTAGTACAAATACCCCACAACGATTATTTCATGCTCCTCCACCACAATCACACATCCAAACAAACAAAGAAGATCCAAAACAAGGAAACCAGCACATCAAAAGACATGATTCATTCGAAATACATCTCAAACATTAGGACAAAACAATCTATTATCATCGGGCCACTCTACTGAGGAGATGACCAATAGCCACAATGAAATTCAAAACCCAGCAACCACCCATCGAAACAACGGTGTCATTAAAAAAACAAGACACCGACAAGGGAAAACAGTGCCTAAACAACACCTCACATCAGAAGACCCATGGAACAAGCAAGGCATTAAAAAAAAGGGTACTACCAACCATGGGCTAGCCCCTTATGATGATCAAACGTCTTCCCTAATGATGGGGCATGCCAAAAAAGTCACTAGGCCCAAAATACAATCATCAAAACACTGCTAACGAAACATCACCCATGGGAAACACATACAGTCCCATTCCAAGGAAACTTAAAGAGAAACTCAAAACTACCCCTTACGCTAGGGTTTCAACGCACCACTATGGTTTCCATTACCAAGACCATAAAATTTTACCCCATTTAAACTCTAAACATTTAAAAACATCAACCACCCATAATTAAATAATTCAACATTCACAAAAACATCCTATTAATAACATCAATCATTCATAGTCATCCCATCTTTTCCAATTAACTAAGAAAAAAACCATTTAAACAAATGGTAGACCTACTAGGGTCCCATTTTATCCAGCCTGGGTTCTTCAAAAAGAAACCACAAAGCAGTTACTCATTCCCTTTTAAATTTCAAACACCCCAACCGGGAAATCTCATACAACACTTTCCAACTGACCTACTCGGTTCATGTTGTACATTTAACAGCTAGCCAAAACCGTTCAATTTCGAACTTAGGAAACATTTTCCATTTAATCATTTCACAATACAACAAGCCTTTACATTTTATACGGGCTGTCATTTCCTAATTCATGAAGCACCCATACACTTCATGGATTGAAAATTGATTCCCCTTTTTATCAAAACCAGATTCCAACCCAGAATTTAAAATGATCACACACAACGGCCCATGTATATGGGTGGCCATTTGCCAACTTATAAAGAACCCATAAACTTTATAAATTTGAATTTGGCTCCCGTTTTTAATCAAAAACAAGTTACATTAGCATTTTTATTTCCACAGCTTTACATTTTGATCAATAGACCTAATAACGTACTTATCATGGTCAGAATGGTTTTAATATATGGGTTACCCCTACCCAGCTGTATGGCGCCCATACACCTTACAATCGAAAATTGGTTCTCATTCATTCACAACCCAGGTACAATCAAAATAATACATGCCATCATAAGTTGTAAACACAAAACATCTTATATCATAGAATCAAATTAATACACATAAGCATGGAATATAATCACTTAATAATATTATACAGGAATTATAAGATGCAACTACATAGCATGGAACATGCAAGACATGTCACTAACTATGGTCCTAATATGATGCATAGAATGCGGATTTCTATCCATATCAGGCCAAGGGTAATATTGATGGAATTTCATAAACCATAAGCCTCAGAAAATAAAATAGTCACTCAAGGTGAAATAATATCAACTAAAATAGAAAACAACATGAAAAAAAATTCCCAGTGTAAGAACCCGGATCTTCATTCAGGTATGTTATGTCACGACCCGCCCTCGGGGTCCGTGCGGTGACTAACCCAAGCCCGCCTTCCATAGGCCAGGGGCTGGCGACTAGCACCAAGGCGTAAGTCCCGATAAAAAGGGAAGGCATTGCCTTTGTAAGGTAAACAAACACCACAGAGTAAGCAAGCGGAATGTAAACACTAAACAAAAGCAGAGTACAACTGAAAGTGCGGAAAAGTAAATGGGCCAGAATACAAACCCAAAACTGAAAGTAAAGTACAACTCGAAAGGGAAAACAGCAACTGAAAAGTAAAAGCCGCTACTCCGAGCTGTCCACTGGAAATCCCACCTGAAGGGTGGGTACAGATAGCTCTTCTGCTCCACGGGTCCCGCCGTCCGCTCCGTGCACGTCCGCCTAGTGGTCCACCTCCGGGTACCGTCCCGCTCTGCAAGCCTCAGCTAACGTCAACACTGTCCGTCGTCTGCAACCAACACAACGTAGTGCGGGCAAAGCCCGTGCAGGGGTGAGTATAAGCTACTCAGTAAGGACCCCGAGACCCCTGAAGGTCTCTCAAATCCACAAAGGATAAACCACGAAGAAAGGTACAATCACGAAGTAACAACCGACACTACTTAGGTATATGCCCATACATATACCTAAGTCATCAATTTCAAATACGCTCCAACCTCCGAGCCCAAGTACAACACAGTCCACACAGGAAAGTAAACGTATTACACACAGGAAAGTAAAACGTAATCCACACAGGATTGCACAACACAATCCACACAGGAAAACAACAGGATTCAGCTCACATAGGTAAACTTCTTCAAAGGACGATAAAGATGATCTCTGATCCATCTAAGTCGTCGGACCCACGAAGGATCGATAGGTAACTAACCAATGGACGATAAAGATTATCTCTGATCCATCTAAGTCGTCGGACCCACGAAGGATCGATAGGTAACTATCCCCCGCAAAGACCCACACAGGATCGGGCCCACACAGGACCTGTAGGCGCTGGCTCACACAGAACCGCTGAGCGCGAACCCACACAGGATCGGACCCACACAGGATCGGGCCCACACAGGACCTGTAGCACTGATCCACGTAGGATCGCTGAGTGCTGTAGTCGTCGTCGTCGAATCCACACAGGATCTCTGTACTGTCGTCGTCGCAGTCACAGTAGCAGTAGTAGCAGTAGCAGTCACAGTAACAGTCGCAGCCAGCACTAGGGTTCCTGCACACAGCAAGCTCGTTCGGAGAGTCCGCTCCACGAGCCGAGAGGCTGATACATCCACTGTCACGAAGACCAGAGTTGATGTATCCAAAAGTTCCCTATCGTCAACAGGAACTCAACGCAATAGACGGTGCGTCGATCGGACGCCCGGTCTGAGAGTTATTGGCATTTTCGTCCCCGGGGCCCGGTTGGTTTTTAAGGCAAAACCAACCCGACCGTACTCCACCTGTGTCCAAACCTCGGGCGGAGTATGCCAAAAGATCCGTCTCACTAAGAGGAACACAACACGGCTGACGGCACGTCAATCGGACGTCCGTAGCTCTAGATATGAGCGTTTCCGCTCCGAAGGCCCGGTTGGTTTCGTGAACGAACCAACCCGGCCGAACTCAAAGTAATCCGAAACCTTGAGTGTGATATACCAAAACGACCGTCTCGATCCAAGGATAGCGTTTCCGCAGACGGTTCGTTAATCGGAGGTCCGGGGCTCATGTTATGGCCAACAGACCGAAACTGGTTCGAAACGGGGGGTCCGGGTCCGGGCCGACACGGCCCGACCCCCCTGGTCTGACCCGAACCGGGTCGACCCGACCCGGATCCGACCCGAAAAATACATTCCGTATTACACTCATAATTTTCATCTCGATGTCAGGGTTGCACTGCCGGTGACGGTTAATCGAATGGACATCTCAGTTAAAAGATATATCTGATATACGATTATTTAACGAAAACAATAATAATAATATTTTATATTATTATTAAAAGAAATTATAAATTTCATTTAAAATAAAGAGGGGTCACATTTCCCCTGGTCTTCTCTCTTCACGCCGAAGTAGCACCCCACCCATTGATTGCCTCTCATTTTGTTTTTGTTTTTCTTTTATTATTTTCTCCATTTTGTTCCCCCCTTTTTTTATTCTCTCTCCAATCACTTCCTTCTTCCACGATACCCATTATTCCCAATCTTCACGCCGCTTCTTCCCTTGCAACCCTAACATCCGCCGGCCAAAACCGGCGCACGCCGCCTCCTATAATTCGCGCCGCCCTCATGCTATGCCGGACGACCACATCGCCGGCCTCGTCTCGCTCGCCAGGTCTCGCTCCGCCCAACTCGCCAGCCGCGCCGCGCCGTTGTTCACTAGGGGCCACCGGATGCTGCCGGAAAAGGGAGTCGCACCACCTTTAGTCGTCGATCGCCGGTCAACGATTGCCATCTCCATCGCATTCCGTTCAGAGAAAATCATATCTCAATCTTACCATGCCAGATCCGACCCCGATTCCTGTTCGAACTTAAATCGCACACCATGGTTCGATTGTACCCGATCTAGATCTTGATTTCACAAAATAACTTCCATTGTGCCAAAGTTTATTTGTGTGTTGAATTATTTTATTAGATCTAAAAGATAATAATAATCATATGGTTACAGGAAGGAATGTTTACCAGACTTAAACATGGATCAAGAACAAAAGAAATTGACAAATAAACATTTATCATATGTCAATAATTTCAATTTCAAGATAAATTATAATAAATTGATTCAATCAATTGTTTTTCGATCTGTGAATTAATTCATTTAATTTGCATTCATCGTGAATATTCAACCGGGGTAAGGAATTCACAAAGATAAATCCTCACGTTAGTCATGCGAACCACAAGAAAGAATAAGATAATTAAACAATAATCAACAACCCCTACCTCGGGTATAGGTTCGAAGATTTGTCAACGTCCCGCGGAAGACAATGTCGCGGAGATCGGGCGTCGCGGTCGTCGTTCGTCAATTCCGTTGACGAAGAGATGCGTCCGATGTGATACGTCGTTGGCGAAACCTCTTATGTCGACGAAGGGAATCCGAGGAGGAAGCGGCGTTCCCTCTCATTGACACGGAAGACGAAGAAGAGCGGAGCGGCGTTCTTCGTCGGAGCTTGAGCGTTCTTCGTCAAGATGAGCGTTCTTCGTCAAGATGAAGAAGATGGAGGAGGAGCTCTCAAAATGAAAACCACACAAGTTGGCTAACAAAATAAAATAAGGTCCCTCCTAATTTTATTTACCAAGCCTAGGAATTCAAAACATCAAATTCAAAAACATAACACTTAATTAATTAACATGTCATGTGTAATTAATTAGATGTTAAGTTAACAAACATTAAGAGGGAGAGAGGGAAGTTTAAGGGGGAAGTTGAGAGGTTTAGGTTCGTGTGGGTCCCACCACACTTAATCCTCTCAAGGGAGGTTAAGTGGGTGTGGGTCCCACCCCTAACTCCTTTTGAGAGGAGTTAACCTACAAAAGTGAAATAAAAAGAATCCACATTTTTTTATTCAACTTTTTATAAATCTCCCAAAAACTAACTTACAACCCGCAACCAACGCAACTTCCGAAAAGGTCTCTTTAAGCGAAAATCGGCGCTGCGAGTTCATCGGTGCCCTCAGATTTCAATTCCGAGCACCAGATCAAAAGTTAGGAATTACCGCTCGTTCGTTCACTGAATGTACCCGAGCCAAACTTCGGAAATTGATTCCGGGCACTACGGGCCTCGGAATCAGGTGCTGTCAGAAACCGCGCTCTTGTAAAATTCTTAAGAAAATTAAGAAAAAATTTCCCTTGAATTTTACGGGTCTTTACATTACTCCCACCTCAGGACGTTATGTCCCCGTAAAGTTACATCAAAACTAGGGAAACAAATGAGGGTACTGAGCACGCATCTGAGCCTCTGCTCCTATGTGCTCTCCTGGAGATTCCCGTGCTTCCATCTGATGCGCACAAGAGGAATCGATCGCCCACGCAGGACCCGCTCCTGACGATCCTCTATCTCCACCGGGACCCCCGTAAAAGTCGCCCCATCGTCAACGTCAAGCTCCCCATGGTCAATGATGTGTGTCGGGTCGTGCACGTATCTCCTCAGCTGAGACACGTGGAAGACGTCGTGCACCCGGTGCAACTGAGGTGGTAGAGCCTGGCGATAAGTCACCTCACCAACCCTACTGAGGACTTAGAAGGGTCCGATGAAGCGCGGAGATAACTTGCCGCCTCAGCCAAAACTCCGAATACCACGTCGAGGTGAGACCCGCAAGAAGACGTGGTCGCCATCCTCGAACTCTAGTGGCCTCCGCCTCCTGTCAGCATATGACTTCTGCCGGCTCTGAGCTGTACTCAACCGCTCCTGGATGACCTGGAACTTCTTTGTCGTGGCCTGGACCATCACAGGTCCCACAAGAGCTGCAAGATTTCTTCTTTGCCGAAAAGAGAAATCTGGTCTCATCCCCTGGATGAACCACATTCTTTGCCTAAAACAGTCAATCCTAACATGGATGATACTAATCCATACCAAGGATGATGTCATAAGGCCTCGACGCTACTACTAAGAGATTCAACCGTTACTCTCGCCTCCAAGGGTTGAGTCACACTGTCGGCATCCGTGTGTGGTAACTGGGTCTCCTCCAGTAGATGTCTCACAAGTGAGGGTCAAGTCAACAGCCAAAACTGGAACCTCCTAGTAACATCACGAAAGAGGACAGGAACGAAAATATCACAAAGGTATGCGTCTTTTATTATTGCAGCTCATAATACAAGACGCTACACAAAAGCAACAAGGAACCAGAAGTACAAAGGATGTATCCACTAGTTCTGCTCCTGTCCATCGGCTCCCAGAGCTCCATGATCGAAGGCCTCAGCTGCCTGAAGCTGAGCTCTCGCATGTTCACCTACTCCCTGTGGTCGGGGTGGACCTCCTGGTGGTGGTGGTGGCAGAGCCTCAAAGCGTCGGCCACCACCGGCTGCTCGTCCAGCTCCTCTGCCTCGTCCGCCTCCTCCCTGCGGACCGCTACGGTCGACCCTCTGCCTCTGCCTAGGTGGTCCATCAATTGTCTGCTGCTCCTCGGCACGACGGGTCGGCAGTCACGAGCCATGTGGCCCTGCCCTCCACACGAGTAGCACTGTCTGCCTCTCGTAAGACTGGCTCCGCGCTGTGTTCCCCGCACTGCTGAGCCAGTGCCCTGAGATCGTCTGACGAAGGTCTGGTCTGTCTGGACCCCTGAGTCATCCGTCGACTTCCTGCTGCAGATGACTCTGCCACGTGCCGCCTTGCGGTGGGTCTCTGTGCTGGTGTGGACTCAGCAAGGAAGCTCTCGATCAGAAGAGCCCGCTCCAGTACTCCTGTCTGAGCCAGTATGCTGAGGGAGAACAGCGATGCCCTGATCTCGTGTCTCAAACCCTGCTCGAAGGTCCGGGCCCGAAAGAATGGGTCTCGTACCATGTCGGTCGAGTAGCGCGAGAGATCGGTAAATCTCGCCGAGTACTGAGCGACCGTCATGCTGCCCTGCCGCAGCTGTAGAAGCTCCTGGATACGCACCGCACGAAGGGTGGCTGGGACGAACTCCGAGCGGAAGAGGCTCTCAAAGTCCGTCCAAAGTAGAGATGCCTCATCGTGCACCTGGTGCATCAAGCTGCACCATCGTCCTGCTGTTGCGTGTAGTAGGCTCGCAGCGAGGATCACCATGAGGTCTGCTGGTGTCCTCACTAGCCTAAACACTCGTACCACTGCCTCCAGCCAGTCCTCTGCTGCCTGGGGATCCGTCTCCCCGCGAAACCTGGGTGGTCGCTGGCGCTGAAACTCATGCAGTGCGCTAAGGCGACGTGCATCATCAGCGGCTGGCGCTGGAAGCATCGGGGGCTCGGCGGGTAGTGCTACCGCCGGTGCCACTACTGACAAAGGGCCCTGCACCGAGGCCTCATCGCTCGGTGGGCTGTCGTCACGCTCGACTCTCGGAACCCTAGCTGGCTGCCGTCGTGGGGCCATCCTGAAAGGAAACAGGTGTGCCACGGTCAAACAGTATACCTGGTGAGATGATATAAGTAATCACAAAGAAAACTTTGAAACACACACACAATCAATGTTTTCGTGCATTAAGTCGGAAATCAGAAGTCAGGGTCCTGGTGTACGGATACGTCCGCCGCCGCACCAACACTGGACTCCCTGGACT
Organism: Viscum album; assembly: GCA_963277665.1. Classification (NCBI taxonomy): domain Eukaryota; kingdom Viridiplantae; phylum Streptophyta; class Magnoliopsida; order Santalales; family Viscaceae; genus Viscum; species Viscum album. The sequence continues at coordinate 351,572,362 of OY728152.1, read as the reverse complement.
GATAACCACACTCAATACGCTAAACATTATTGCTTCACATAGAAAAGATCAGAGTTTGCGGTAGAACCGAACTCCTCTGATACCAATTTGTCACGACCCGCCCTCGGGGTCCGTGCCGTGACTACCCCAAGCCCGCCTTCCATAGGCCAGGGGCTGGCGACTAGCACCAAGGCGTAAATCCCGATAAAAAGGGAAGGCATTTCCGTTGTAAGGTAAACAAACACCACCGAGTAAGCAAGCGGAAAGTAAACACTAAACAAAAGCAGAGTACAACTGAAAGTGCGGAAAAGTAAATGGGCCAGAATACAAACTCAGAACTGAAAGTAAAGTACAACTCGAAAGGGAAAACAACAACTGAAAAGTAAAAGCCGCTACTCCGAGCTGTCCACTGGAAATCCCACCTGAAGGGTGGGTACAGATAGCTCCTCTGCTCCACGGGTCCCGCCGTCCGCTCCGTGCACGTCCGCCCAGTGGTCCACCTCCGGGTACCTTCCCGCTCTGCAAGCCTCAGCTAAGGTCAACGCTGTCCGTCGTCTGCAACCAACACAACGTAGTGCGGGAAAAGCCCGTGCAGGGGTGAGTATAAGCTACTCAGTAAGGACCCCGAGACCCCTGAAGGTCTCTCAAATCCACAAAGGATAAACCATGATGAACTGTACAATCACGAAGAAACAACCGACACTGCTTAGGTATATGCCCATACATATACCTAAGTCATCAATTTCAAATACGCTCCAACCTCCGAGCACAAGTACAACTCAGTCCACATAGGAATGTAAATGTGTTCCACACAGGAAAGTAAAACGTAATCCACACAGGATTGCAGAACACAATCCACACAGGAAAACAACAGGATTCAGCTCACACAAGTAAACTTCTTCAAAGGACGATAAAGATGATCTCTGATCCATCTAAGTCGTCAGACCCACGAAGGATCGATAGGTAACTAACCAAAGGACGATAAAGATGATCTCTGATCCATCTAAGTCGTCGGACCCACGAAGGATCGATAGGTAACTAACCCCCGCAAAGACCCACACAGGATCCGGCCCACACATGACCTGTAGGCGCTGGCTCACACAGAACCGCTGAGCGCGGACCCACACAGGATCGGACCCACACAGGATCGGGCCCACACATGACCTGTAGCACTGATCCATGTAGGATCACTGAGTGCTGTAGTCGTCGCCGTCGAATCCACACAGGATCTCTGTACTGTCGTCGTCGCAGTCACAGTAGCAGTAGTAGCAGTAGCAGTCACAGTAACAGTCGCAGCCAGCACTAGGGTTCCTGCAAACAGCAAGCTCGTTCGGAGAGTCTGCTCCACGAGCCGAGAGGCTGATACATCAACTGTCACGAAGACCAGAGTTGATGTATCCAAAAGTTCCGTATCGTCAACAGGAACTCAATGCAACAGACGGTGCGTCGATCGGACGCCCGGTCTGAGAGTTATTGGCATTTTCGTCCCCGGGGCCCGGTTGGTTTTTAAGGCAAAACCAACCCGACCGTACTCCACCTACGTCCAAACCTCGGGCGGAGTATTCCAAAAGATCTGTCTCACTAAGAGGAACACAACACGGCTGACGGCACGTCAATTGGACGTCCGTAGCTCTAGATATGAGTGTTTCCGCTCCGAAGGACCGGTTGGTTTCGTGAACCAACCAACCCGGCCGAACTCAAAGTAATCCGAAACCTTGAGTGAGATATACCGAAACGACCGTCTCGATCCAAGGATCGCGTTGCCGCAGACGGTTCGTCAATCGGAGGTCTGGGGCTCAAGTTATGGCCAAAAGACCGAAACTGGTTCAAAACGGGGGGTCCGGGTCCGGGCCGACCCGGCCCGACCCCCCTGGTCTGACCCGAACCGGGTCGACCCGACCCGGATCCGACCCGAAAAAGACATTCAGTATTACACTCATAATTTTCATCTCGATGTCAGGGTTGCACTGCCGGTGACGGTTAATCGAACAGACATCTCAGTTAAAAGATATATCTGATATACAATCATTTAACCAAAACAATAATAATAACATTTTATATTATTATTAAAAGAAATTATAAATTTCATTTAAAATAAAGAGGGGTCACATTTCCCCTGGTCTTCTCTCTTCACGCCGAAGTAGCGCCCCACCCATTGATTGCCTCTCATTTTGTTTTTGTTTTTCTTTTATTATTTTCTCCATTTTGTTCCCCCCTTTTTTATTCTCTCTCCAATCACTTCCTTCTTCCACGATACCCATTATTCCCAATCTTCACGCCGCTTCTTCCCATGCAACCCTAACATCCGCTGGCCAAAAACCGGCGCACGCCGCCTCCTCTAATTCGCGCCGCCCTCCTGCTATGCCGGACGACCACATCGCCGGCCTCGCCTCGCGCCCCAGGTCTCGCTCCACCCAACTCGCCAGCCGCGCTGCGCCGCTGTTCACCAGGGGCCACCGGATGCTGCCGGAAAAGGGAGTCGCACCACCTTTAGTCGTCGATCGCCGGACAACGATCGCCATATCCATCTCATTCCATTCCAAGAAAATCATATCTCAATCTTACCATGCCAGATCCGACCCCGATCCCTGTTCGAACATAAATCGCACACCATGGTTCGATTGTACCCGATCTAGATCTTGATTTCACAAAATAACTTCCATTGCGCCAAAGTTTATTTGTGTGTTGAATTATTTTATTAGATCTAAAAGATAATAATAATCGTATGGTTACAGGAAGGAATGTTTACCAGACTTAAACATGGATCAAGAACAAAAGAAATTGACAAATAAACATTTATCATATGTCAAGAATTTCAATTTCAAGATAAATAATAATAAATTGATTCAATCAATTGTTTTTCGATCCGTGAATTAATTCATTTAATTTGCATTCATCGTGAATATTCAACCGGGGTAAGGAATTCACAAAGATAAATCCTCATGTTAGTCATGTGAACCACGAGCAAGAATAAGATAATTAAACAATAATCAACAACCCCTACCTCGGGTATAGGTTCGAAGATTTGTCAACGTCCCGCGGAAGACAACGTCGCGGAGATCGGGCGTCGCGGTCATCGTTCGTCAATTCCGTTGACGAAGAGATGCGTCCGATGTGATACGTCGTTGGAGAAACCTCTTATGTCGACGAAGGGAATCCGAGGAGGAAGTGGCGTTCCCTCTCGTTGACACGGAAGACGAAGAAGAGCGGAGCGGCGTTCTTCGTCGGAGCTTGAGCGTTCTTCGTCAAGATTAGCGTTCTTCGTCAAGATGAAGAAGATGGAGGAGGAGCTCTCAAAATGAAAACCACACAAGTTGGCTAAAAAAATAAAATAAGGTCCCTCCTTATTTTATTTACCAAGCCTATGAATTCAAAACATCAAATTCAAAAACATAACACTTAATTAATTAACATGTCATGTGTAATTAATTAGATGTTAAGTTTACAAACATTAAGAGGGAGAGAGGGGAGTTTAAGGGGGAAGTTGAGAGGTTTAGGTTCGTGTGGGTCCCACCACACTTAATCCTCTCAAGGGAGGTTAAGTGGGTGTGGGTCCCACCCCTAACTCCTTTTGAGAGGAGTTAACCTACAAAAGTGAAATAAAAAGAATCCACATTTTTTTTATTCAACTTTTTATAAATATCCCAAAAACTAACTTACAACCCGCAACCAACGCAACTTCCGAAAAGGTCTCTTTAAGCGAAAATCGGCGCTGCGAGTTCATCGGTGCCCTCAGATTTCAATTCCGAGCACCGGATCAAAAGTTAGGAATTCCCGCTCGTTCGTTCACTGAACGTACCCGAGCCAAACTTCAGAAATTGATTTTTGGCACTACGGGCCTCGCAATCAGGTGCCGTCAGAAACCGCGCTCTTGTAAAATTCTTATAAAAATTAAGAAAAAATTTCCCTTGAATTTTATGGGTCTTTACATGTTATTCCATTTTTTCTGGAGTTTTTATGAAAAATGAATTTTCTGGAAATTTCAGATGTACACGCCGTGTACTTTCTAACTACACACCGTGTACTTTCTATGTACATGCTGTGTACATTCTGAGTACATGCCATGTACTTTCTAAGTACACTCCATGTACTCTTCCTTGGCTCAAAGCCATGTGCTGGCCATGTCCGGGCCACACACGGTGTGTAAGGCTGAGGTGGAGGCCGGTTATTTCGGAGTATGGAAAATTCGAAGTACACGCCGTGTACTCAAAAAGTACACACCGTGTACTTTCTTTTTTTCATTAAACGGACCAGGGTCGCGTCTAACCCCCATATTCATATTGTTCTTCAGTTTTCGACCATCTAAGAGCGACCGTATGGATGGATCTTCGAAGAACTCCAGCCCCACCGTCCATTCTCCGATTCGAGCACGGTCAGTTGCGTTGGAATCGCAGCAATGATTTCTTCCTTCTGCGTTAGCCTTGTTTCTTGATTCATCATAGTTTCCTTGTTATCGTGGGATGAAATTTTTGTGCATTTTCTCAGATCTACATCATTCTAAGGGGAATCTGTCTTTGTGGTTCACGTATATCGATCTCCTCGGATCGAGGTAAGTGGTTTGTGCCTTTCTGTATAAAGTTGATGAATATTTTGTGCAAATTCCAGCAATACCCATGAATGGGGTACTGCGTGTTTCTTGTTTTTCCATTGTTACTTTCCTGCTTTGCTTGATTGCCTTAGTAGAGGTTATTTCTTGTGATTAGAGTAATTTGTTTGTGCTCAGATTGCTTTTCCATGCTTTTTCTTCCTGTTGGGCGTTTTTCCAGTTTACATGCCTATTTGTAGGATAGTGGAACTACTGTTTTATTATTTCTGTTGAAGCTTAGTTTTTAGCCAAGTAGTTCTTGGGGTTTACTTGGATGAAACATGCGCGCTGAGCATGTTTAGTTATACTCAGGACTGTGGGAACCCAGAGTAGTATACCAAAGGGATAATTGACGGAAGGGTTTCTCCAGAGTGTCTTTTAATCATGATGCCAGACCAAATAGAGAATTGACGGAAGGGCTTCTTCAGAGTGTCTTTTAATTACAATGTAGGCCATATAGGGAATTGACATTGAGTGCTTCCTTATAGAGCCTTTATCACGATACGAGACTATATGGGGAATTGACTGTGAGTGCTTCCCAGAGAGTCAGCATAATTTATGTAGCTGAACCAAAGGGTTGAGACTTTGTGTGCCTCCCAGAGGTTTTCTAGTATTATAGGTTGAACCATAGGGGTTAGGCTGTGAGAGCTACCTAGAGGGTTACCTGTTTCCTTCTTGTTGCTGGCTTCTTACTTGTGTACTTTACTTGTGAGAACTATGGATTGTAGCTGCTTGTGTTTTTCTGTTTATTGTTTAATGTTTTAATATTGCCATGTATTCATTGACTGTTAGGCAGAAATATTTGGGTGATTGCTTACTAGGATTGTATCTCACACCCTGTATGGGACATGCTTTTGGGCCCAAGCAGACAATGATTCTTCTTGTTTAGATAAGGGAAAGCACCCTTATACTTTAGGATCTTGACGGAATCAGGTGCTGGGGAGCATGGGACTGAGCCGTGGCTCGTGATGCGGAGGAGATTATTTTGTTTTTCTTTTGTATTTGGTTTCAGCTGTATTTCAGCACATTGTTGTGTTTACAGTTTTCCTTAGATACATGTACCTGCCGCATCATTGTCACCATATTTATATATGCATTACATCCGCTTTTTGGTTTCTGTTGTTATGCATGTTGTTTACTACTTCCTCTATTTATTGTTGTTTTCTTACCTTGTATACCTTATCGAATGAGGGCATAGTTTCCCCACCGACTCACCAAGGCCCTCGCTGCTAGTCGGTAGCATCTGAAATTCGGGGAAATGCACATGAGGTCATGTGGAAAACCGAGTACGGGGCACCAGTGGAGGGGCTCCAGACTTGGGTCGTTACAAAGTGGTATCAAAGGAGTTCTTTTCTCTTTCTTTACTGTTTGGAGACATTAGCCAGTGATAAGATGGATTCTGTACTTGGTATTAATTTGTGCCTGGGAGTAGCTAAGACATGTACATGGAAAAGCCAAACTCCCTTGTTAAGTGTAGTTTTCTAGTTTTGAGATTTTATGGTTGGTATGATTTCACCTAGAGTGATTCACATGGCTTGTGCTATTATTGTTTTGATATTTCAGTTCTATTTCTATCACAACCCGATGAGATGAGTGTATGCCATCTCATGCATAATATAGGAACTTGTAGAAATCACATATCATGCATTCTTTCCAAGCCATCTAGGGTACATTAGCGATTGCATGATTTTGTGATTGACTCTGTGTAGATTATGCATGCTGTTGTGATAAATGCTCGATAGATTCTCTGCTGCTGTGTTAGAAATTTTTTTTTGTTCCTTTCTTAAAATGAATGCCAAATTCTGGTTCTTGAAGTGTTATGGGCGCTCCCGGATCGGAATTTGGCATCTTTTCCCTTGTTTTTAGTGTTTCTGGAATTCTGCATAGTTTCTGAGCTACTAGCCAGAAAAACCTATAATACACGGCGTGGACTTTTCAAGAACACGCCGTGTAGTTTTCAGGCTGTGTCACTGATTGTGTGAGCAGAACATGGTGTCGTAGGAGTAACTTCGGGAACACGCCATGTACCATTGGAACACTCCGTGTGAGTTCGGAGCCGTGTACTCGGTCGTGTCACTAAAAACACGGGCTAGGGAATCTTGGGTAGAACATGCCATGTCCAAAGGGAACACGCCGTGTAGTCCTATCCAGGTTCCCGACTATGTCCCGAACAACACGGGCCGGTGTGACCTTCTTTTCCGCTCGCCATGTCCGTAGGGAACACGCCGTGTAGTCCTCTATAGGTACCCGACCGTGTCACGACCAACACGGGCCGACGTGACCTTCTTTTCCACACGCTGTGTTTGTTCGGAACATGCCGTGTAGTATTTCCCATGTACCCAACCGTGTCACGAACAACACGAGACAGTGTCACATTCATCTATGCACACCGTGCTTGTACGAAGCATAGTGTGTAAGGTTTATCTGTGTAGATGGCCGTGTACTCAACAACACGGACCGCCGAAGCCTTGTCTAGTGCACATCGTGGTTGTTTCGAACATGTCGTGTAGTCTCGGGTTATGTCGGACCGTGTGGGGTAGCCATGTAAGGAGACTCGGGCATGGGAACAGTTTTCAAGTACACACCATGTGTGGGTTCAACACACAGTGTAGTTTGAAGTGTACACGACATATAGGGCGGGAGTTCATGCCCATGTCAGTTGTTTAAGAAGACACGTCGTGTAGTTTTATACACGTCGTGTAGTCGTGTTTTGAAACCTTGGTGTTTTTCTTCCCCTGTTCCCATTTTGTACTCTTGTATTTTCTGTCCTTGTTTTCATGATCTAAGGTGTGATTTTGATCTTTCAGAGCTATGCCTCCGAGACATCCTCAGGTCGTTCGTCTGTCGTCAGGTAGTGATCAAACGCGAGACATGGATGATCAAGGACTTCCTGTCAATCCCCCAACCGAGCCAGCCTTGGCACCAGATGTTGTTCCAGTAGCGGGTGTTGATTCACAGTTCAGGGAGGGTTTCATGAGGATGATGAAGGCCTTCCAGGGAGCACCTCCTCCTACCTCGTCTATGGCAGACTTGATGCGGGTCTTTCAGCAACATCATCCTCTCACGTTCTCGGGGGAGGGAGGACCTCAGGCTACAGAGTCGTGCCTGGAAGCCATGATGACTATCTTCGAGCATCTAGAGACGCCTCCAGTATAGCATCCCACCTTTTTATCACATAAAATTTCATTACATTTTACATAACTGAGGATCTTTAAGGTTTAGCGTCTTGGAAACCAAGAACTTAAAACATGAAAACATAAAACATTCTTGTTAAACACTTGAAAGGATTCTCCTCATGTTCATCCTAGGTTCATTACTGCATCTCAAAACTGTGGACATACATCAAATGAAAGGGTGAGAAGAAGGCCCAGTAAGGAAAACAAGGGGAAACATTTAACATGTGAACATGGGATTTATCAACAATGTCATGAAAAGAACATTAAGGCATGAGAAATAAATCATGAGATATATCATAATAAAAATAACATTTTTCATAACATGAATATGTGGCTAAAACATTTAATATTGAGAATCATTTTGTTTCACCAAGGTCCATCCCCAAGGTGTCATTAAAAATTACCATGGTTATTTACCAAGGTATTAGTCTAAAAGGTCATCTCTAGAGATTAAGTCTTTACCCAATGAATTGGAGTGCTATCTGGGTGCACCCTTGACATGTCTTTATTACCATGTAAGCCATATATATCATCATCAATCATTTCATAAACAACCCATATATTATAAAATAAATGGGTTTCATTTCATAATCATAATGTTTTAAAAACTTCTTTAATAACATGATCATTATGTCACTTTAAACCCACGGGAAGGGAAAGCGGGTTTCATGTATGTAAATCCCAGAATTTACAATAGAAAATTTTGATATATATGTGAATACCCCTGTAGAAATACGATCTTTGAGTATTCACTGAATAACATAAAATAATTTTGAGAAAAAGAGAGAGGCATTTTGAGACGAAAATTCTGCAGCATAACGACTATGTTACAAGGTTTTAGAAAACATTGAAAAGAGAGAGGACATGGGCCACCAACTCATAAATGATCCATAAAACAATAGGGGGACAGAATATAAGGGATTTAAGAACATAATAATGAAATTTGAATGATATAACCTATGAAATGAAGAACAAGAAAGGAGGACAAAAATAAGATTTCTCTTATGAAAATCCGGTAGCCTAACGGCGTCACATTAACTTCAACCAAAAATGAACTGATGAGATCAAATAGAGTCTCTCATAATATGAAAATGAATTATCAGTATGATAGATATATAGATCATACACCAATATAATAAAAATGAACTTGCAAGACATGACGTGGAATTAGAACTTTAAAAAAGATAAAGGTGAAAGAAACACTTAAAAATTCAGCAGCCTAACGGCACCAATTAAAACATCAAAATACTGAATTGAAGAGATAAAAAAGGGACTATAATCATATGATAATAAAAGATCAGTATGATAGATATAAATATCATACCCCAACATAATGAAAAGAAACTTTAAAGGCTTGACCAGAAAATATAACATGAAAAAGAGAAGGGTGAATGAATCCCGTAAAAATTCGGCAGCTTAACAGCGCCACTTAAAACATCAAAATACGTAATTGAAGAGATAAAATGGGCTCTATCATCATATGATCATAAAATAACAGTACGATAAATTTAGAGATCATACCCCAACATAATAAAAAGTATCTTGAAATACTTTACATGAAAATAGATCTTGAAAAATGAGAAGGGAGAAAGAATCTGTTACAAAAATTTCGGCAGCCTAACAGCGCCACTTAAAACTTTATAAAACGAAATAATGAGAGTAAGAGGGGATCTCTCATTATATGAAAATGAAAAGGTCAGTAATAGGAGAATAAATGAACATCCTTTAACATAAGAACATGGAGCATAAATGAAATGACATAAAAGATATTTATTGAAATGAAAGAGAGAGGTCGGATCCTTTACATTAAAAGGTAACTCTTAAAACTCAATGGTTGGGACCTTGAGGGATTGGGGTCACCTTGGGAGGACTCCTTGGGAGGTAATGAGACCATAAATTCGTTTGGGGAGAGTGGGGAGTCGAAATGGATGAGAGTATGGCTTGGTATTTATAGGGAAAGTGAGGGGACAAGGCATTAATGGCCAAGGGACACCTCAAAAGTGGTTTTCCCAAAACTGTGTGCTCCCCCATGGTATTTCCCATGGAGTTAGGTCAAATGGGTCCCCCATACAATAATTCATCACATTTGGTCTGCCAACCCATAAAATGTCTCATGAAATCATCATGACACAGTTATGATGTCATTAAACATACCGAAACCCTAAAACTGTATTTTTACAATTCACTGAGAATTCAGCTTTCTCAGAAAAATCCCAAAATTTCACATTAACCAAATATCAATTCATTGATTTCAAAAATGAAATCCATTTTATAAAAATAATTTTCTAGATATTTTTAATTTTATTTTTAAATAAATACACTATTCACCAAAAATTCATTTTTTCCAGAAAAAACCCCACAAATTACCTTAACATAATATCGATGCTCTGAGTTCAAAAATGAAATCCATTTTAAAAAAAATAATTTTCTAAATAATTTTAATTTAATTTTTAATGTAAAAACACTATTCACCCGAAAAAACTAATACTTGAATAATAGTTTATGTAACCGTTATTTAACCATTTTATAGAATCACATTACTTAATCAAGGTGCCTGGATTTTATTAATAATTTCATTAAGTGAGATTACTAATCCATTTGTTCACATTACTAATCCTAAGCATAAAATCACTATTCCTAATTTACTATTCATCAAAAATCAAGTTGATCTTATTAGACTCTAAATTTCATACTGAACATAATTGTAAAAGACCATTTTTTGAAAATCAATACACATTTTTAATTATCAAAGGTTTACCAAAAGATTTTTACAATATCATTTTTCTAAAAATCATCAAAAATATGCATATTATATTTATCCGGACATTTGAAAATTCATAGACTTTATCATAAGAAGAAATAAAATTTTTTATTTAAAACAAATGGTTACACAAGGCAGTTCCGGTCTCCTTACATAGCCCCTTATCACACCAGCATATGACCTAAGTGTAAGTTGTGCTAAGGTGAGAGAATCTGAGGGAGGCTTGGCCAACATCAAACGAGTAGTAATTTCTATTAGGTTGAACTTCTCGCAAAGGCGATTCCGTTATAGATTCACACTATGATGTTCGGCTTGGGGTTGGTCCAGAGAAAAGCCCAGTGGTGCTACCTCCTTCACATGTTCTGTTAGATGGGCTTCGATTGGACCAAGACTACTGGGTGAGGCCATCAAATATTCTTTCTATAATAATTAACCATGATTACTTGTATTTAGAGACAATAATCAAAACGTTTAGTTTCCAGCAGTCATATTGACCAATGGTCATATACCAGTCAAAACCCAACGGTCTCATTTTAATTATACTCATGTTATCAAATGAAACATTTTTTTTGAGTATAAGTTAAAATAAAATAACACATAAAATTAGGAAACACGATTTATTCAAAATTTCGGGTCATTAAAATCTTCCCCCCTTAAGAAATTGCATCCTCGCAATTTTTAAAATTGGGTTTTGAAATTTCATTGAATGTCCCACATCAGAAAAGGAGTCAGTAAAACTATTTATTTAAAAGAAAGAAAGCAAAGTACAAAGGTCACCCGAGTAAACCCACACTAGGATTCCATGTAGGAAAACATGGACATGGATGAGAAAACAAAGGGTCATGTTCCGAGGGAGAGTGATAGATAACATGATTAGGATAAAGTTAACCATAAGAAAATCCCAAACATATGATGTGTGTAAACGGTCTTTGATTACCTAGTAGGCAACGTAAACCAACAAAGTTTTTGTTTTATGTTACTTTTCATAATTTTGAGGAATTCATTTACTACATATAAAAAAACATAAGAAAATATACCTACCTTCAAGTAGAGTTTCATCCTTTAATAACTCTCTACCAAAACTAATATTTTCTCCAAATGATGAGAATTCAAAAACACTTGGTCTCATCAAAAGCACAAGAAACATATTTTCGAAAATCACATAACCCACAAAAGATTAACTATCTATTTCTTCTATCTTTAAACATTATCCCAAAAACAGAAAGGGTAATGTAAAACAACTCTTCAAAAAGAAAGAATCCCATAGGAATGGAAACTACTTTTAAATCTTCAATTTTCCATGGTACTACCCAATGTTCATCATTGACCATTACATAAATAACATTTCATAAAATTCCTCAAAATAAACCAAACTAAGATTGAAACCCAAATTCAAGAAGAATTTGATAACATAGTCTTCCAAAATAAACATCATTGTTCATCTCCAAACAACATCAACCACTCCTAACATCTTATAACAAAAGTAGCTACCCTAAACATATTTTAGCCAAGATAGGTTAATCATTCCCATAAGTAACCTAAATTTCTATAAGTCCACCTTAAATTCATAGATTTTTCAAAATATAAGTCAACCTGACTTCTCAATTAATATACCGTAGTAATATATTTACCTCGAACATATAGGGTCCCCAAAATAGTGAATGTCTTCCAAATTATTAATCATATTTTAACCCCCTAATCATCTTTGTCATATTAATACGGCAATCATCGCATTTCCTATGACATTGGTTGTTGGGTCATGTTCTTCAATTTCCCTCCATTAACTAAGAAGAGAAAGTATAATTAGGGGCTTAAATACTTAGAAAATAATCATGAAAAGGAACTTAATGAATATAAGGATAACTTGTAGAAGAAAAGTATAGCCTAACTTGTGATCCCCTAGGTTTCAAACTAGGTTATCCATGATCATATATTCTTATGTGAATCTTTATTTTATTTTATCTTTTTTCCTTTAATAATGGTTCATACTAAGCTTATGAATTTACCAAAGAATATCCCCCGAGAGTGTCGTAACCAAGAGTGCAACAAGGCCCATTGTCGTGTACCAGTTCCCATTCGAGTCTAGCTCAAAGCAGTGTTTTCGGGTTTTACCCTTATGTACATCTGTGCCAGAGCCACCTCTACCTGCTCGTATCCAGACAGTGATGTATTTGATTTTCAACCCCTTACTAAATACTCACTAAAATACTAGGATGATTTCCTATATTTAACAATCCTATAGGTTTCTTCCTAAAGTTTTCATATCCTAATTTCCACAAATAACTGAACCTCCATTTTATAGCAACAATATCATCCTGCCTTATTATCACATTAACATTCATTACATTTTACAAAACTGAGGATTTTTAAGGTTTAGTGTCTTGGAAACCAGGAATTTAAAACAAGAAAAAATAAAACATTCTTTTTAAACACTTGAAAGGCTTATCCTCATGTTCATCGTTGGTTCATTACTACATCTCAAACCTGAGGACATACATCAAAAGAAAGGGTGAGCAAAAGTCCCAGTAGGGGAAACAAGGGGAAAAATTTAACATGTGAACTTGGGATACATCAACAATGTCATGAAAAGATCTTTAAGGCATGAGAAATAAATCATGAGATATATCATAATAAAAATAAAATTTTTCATAACTTGAATATGTGGCTAAAAAATTTTATATTGAGAATCATTTCGTTTCACCATGGTCCATCCCCAAGGTGTCATTAAAAATTTCCAAGGTTATTCACAAAGGTATCAGTCTAAAAGGTGATCTCTAGAGATTAAGGCTTTACCCAATGCATTGGAGTGCTATCTGGGTGCACCCTTGACATGTCTTTATTATCATGTGATCCACATATATCATCATCAATCATTTCATAAACAACCCATATAGAATAAAATAAATGGTTTTCATTTCATAATCAAAACTTTTTAAAAACTGCTTTAATAACATGATATTTATGTCACTTTAAACCAACGGGAAGGGAAACTGGGTTTCATGTTTGTAAATCCAGGAATATAAATTAGAAAATTTTGATATATATGTGAATACCCCTATAGAAATAATATCATTGAGTATTCACTTAATAACATAAAATAATTTTGAGAAAAAGAGAGAGGCATTTTGAGATGAAAATTCTGCAGCATAACGGCTATGTTACAAGGTTTTAGAAAACATTGAAAAGAGAGGGGACATGGGTCACCCACTCATAAATGATCCATAAAATAGTAGGGGGAAAAAATATAAGGGATTTAAGAACATGGTAATGAAATTTTAATGATATACCATATGAAATGAAGAACATGAAAGGAAGACAAAAATAAGATTTCTCTTATGAAAATTCGGTAGCCTAATGGTGTCACATAAACATCAACCACAAATTAATTGATGAGATCAAATAGGGTCACTCATCATATGAACATGAAAGATCAGTATGATAGTTATAGATATCATACCCCAATTTAATAAAAAGGAACTTGCAAGACATTACATGGAATTAGAACATTAAAAAAGAGAAAGGTGAAAGAACCACTTAAAAATTCGGCTGCCTAACGGCGCCACTTAAAACATCAAAATACTGAATTGAAGAGATCAAATGGGGTATCTAATAATATGATAATAAAAGATTAGTATGATAGATATAAATATCATACCCCAATATAATGAAAAGGAACATGAAAGGCTTGACCAGAAAATATAACTTGAAATAGGGAAGGGTGAACAAATCCCTTAAAAATTCGGCAGCCTAATGGCGCCACTTAATACTTCAAAATACTGAATTGAAGATATCAAATTGGGTATCTCATCATATGATCATAAAAGATCAGTATGATAAATTTAGAGATAATACCCAAAATAATAAAAAGGAACTTGAAATACTTTACATGAAAATAGATCTTGAAAAATGATAAGGGAGAAAGAATCTATTACAAAACTTTCGGCAACCTAACGGTGCCACTTAAAATTTCATAAAACGAAATAATGAGAGTAAGAGGGGATCTCTCATTATATTAACATGAAAAGGGATGTAAGAGGAGTATAAAATAACATCTTTTAACATAATAACATGGAGCATAAAAGAAATGACATAAAAGAGTTTTTTTGAAAAGAAAGAGAGAGGTCGGATCACTTACCTTAAAACGTAACTCTTAAAACTCAAAGGTTGGGACCTTGATGGCTTGGGGGCACCTCAGGAGGACTCCTTGGGAGGTAATGAGACCTGAATTTCGTTGGGGGATAGTGGGGAGTCTAAATGGATGAGAGGATGGCTTGGTATTTATAGGTAAAGTGAGGGGAAAAGGCATTAATGGCCAAGGGACACCTCAAAAGTGGTTTTCTCAATAACATGTGCTCTCCCATGGTATTTCCCATGGAGTTAGGCCACATGGGGCCCGCATACAATAATTCATCACATTTGGTCAGCCAACCCTTAAAATATCTCATGACTTCATCATGACATAGTTATGATGTCATTAAACATACTGAAACCTAAAAACTGTATTTTTACTATTCACTGAAAATTCAACTTTCTCAGAAAAATCCAAAAATTTCACATTAACCAAATATAAATTCTATGATTTCAAAAAAGAAGTCCATTTTATAAAAATAATTTTCTATATATTTTTAATTTTATTTTTAAATAAATACACTATTCACAGAAAATTCATTTTATCCAGAAAAAACCCCAAAAATTACGTTAACATAATAACGATGCTCTGAGTTAAAAAATGAAATCCATTTTATAAAAATAATTTTCTAAATATTTTTAATATAATTTTTAATTAAAAAACACTATTCAACTGAAAAAACTAATACTTGAATAATAATTTATGAAACCATTATTTAACCATTTTATTGAATCACATTACTTAATCAAGATTTCTAGATTATATTAATACTTTCATTAAGTGAGATTACTAATCCATTTGTTCACATTACTAATCCTAAGCATAAAATCACTATTCATCATTTACTATACATCAAAAATCAAGTTGTTCTTATTAGACTCTAAATTTCATACTGAACATAATTGTAGAAGGCCATTTTTTGAAAATCATTGCCCATTTTAAATTATATATGGTTTACCAAAACATTTTTAAAATATCCCTTTTCTAAAATTCATCAAAAATATGCATACTATATTTATCCAGACATTTGAAAATACATAAACTTCATCATAAGAAGAAATCATGATTTTTATTTAAAACAAAGGGTTACACAAGGCAGTTACGGTCTCCTTACATAGCCCCTTATCACACCAGCATAGGACCAAAATGTAAGGTGTGCTAAGGTGAGAGAATCCGAGGGAGGCTCGGCCAACATCTCACAAGTAGTAATTTTATCAGGTTGATCTTCTCGCGAAGGTGATTCCGTTCTAGCTTCACATGATGAAGTTCGGCTTGGGTTTGGTCTAGAGTAAATCCCAGTGGTGCTACCTCCTTCCCAAGTTCTCTTAGATGGGCTTCAATCGGTCCAAGACTACTGGGTGAGTCCATCGAATCTTATTTATATAATAATAAACTGATATTACTGGTATATAGAGACAATAATCAAAACTTTTATTTTCCAGTGGTCATATTGACCAATGGTCATATACAAGTCAAAACCCAACGGTCTCATTTTAATTATACTCATGTTATCAAATGAAACATTTTTGTTGAGTATAAAAATAAAATAAATTAACACATAAAATTAGGAAACAAGATTTATTCAAAATTTCGGGTAATTACATCCAGAGAGGCGGGTCAAGATCGCCACATACATGCTACGAGACTCCGCCAAGAGGTGGTAGGACGTGATCTCACAGGCCTGTCAGTAGCAGGTTATGCCTTTGGAGGAGTTCCAGCACGTGTTCTATGACTACTTCTACCTAGAGACCCTGAGGGTCGATCGAGCCCGGGAGTTCATGAGCATAGAGCAGGGTACTCTATCTGTCATTGAGTATTTCTCTGGTTTTACTGAGCTGTACTGTTATGCACCCCATCAGGATGGGATTGGGTTGTTCTTGGCGAGGAAGTTTGAGGATGGGCTCAGGCAGGAGATTTGCTCGCAGGTGAACATCTTCAAGTTGACTTCCATTACTTCCATCGTCAATCTGGAACTGATTGTGGAGCACAATATAAGAGACTCTGGAGCTGCGGCCCAGAGAGGTTCTTCTTCCAGAGCTAGATTTCCTTCCGATTACAGCAAGAAGCACCATAGGGAGCCTACACGAGGTGATTCGAGGAAGCGACACGCATCATCAGGCACCCAGGTGACGTGCTATCTGTGTGTCCGAACAAAGAAGACGAGGCCGCAGTTCCAGAGGGACCCCGGGGAGTGCCGATCTTATGGCAATATGGGTCACCTTCAGCGTTTTTGCCATGTTTTCTCACCATCATCTGGTGACCGAGGTTCTTCTATGACTCCTCGTTTAGGAGAAGCACTGCCAGCTTCTCACCAGTCGAGGAACTGGAGTTCTTCCGAGCATTCGGGCAGAGGTGGAGGTCGAGGCCGTGGTGGTCAGCCACCAGTTCCTCAGCACCAGCAGGGCGTTTCAGCTTAAAGTGTTCAGTCAGGGGCACAGGGCCATGGCATAGGCCAGTGTTTCATCATGGAGCAGACTTATCATGAGCAATATCCTGACCCTTCTAGTGTTCGAGGTACGATTTTAGTCGCCTCATTTTTATCTTCATCCCTTTTCGATACTGGTTCTTGCATAGATTTATCTATTATTCAGTTGTGGAGAGCCTTGGACTCTACGTCTTTTCTTCTACCGACTCGTTGACACTAGACACACCTTTGGGCATGAGGTCATCTAGTGTACGCCAGTGTAGAGAGTTCCCTCTAAAGGTTTCATGGTATCACTTCTTATGGGATCTCTATTTCCTAGAGATGATAGGTTATGATGTCATCCTCAGCATGGACTGGTTGATTCCCTTCCAAGCTGTCGTTGGCTGTTATCACCGCAGAGTCTGTTTCATTTCACCAGAAGGTGAATCATTCCTTTATATAGGCGAATGGGACGTTTGGGCGAGTCGGGCGGGACTCGAGCATCTTTTGCTAGGAGGGGTGATAGCTTAGGTTTCTAGTCTTTATCTGGATGATCAGGGGACTCCACAGATGGACTTTACTCCTGTGGTGGATCACTACAGGGACGTCTTTCTAGAAGAGTTTTCACGTTTTCTTCCAGAGCGTGAGGTAGACTTCTCTATTGAGCTCGTGCCAAGAGCGGCAACGGTGTCTATTCCTCACTATAGGATGGCCAAACCTGAGTTGCAGGAGCACAAGAAGCAGTTGGAGGAGCTATAGGCTAAGGGTTTTATCAGACCCAGTACATCTCCTTGGGGTTCGCCTGTTGTAGAGACCCAATGTTTGATGTACATGGACATTACATTTCTTTTTCGGAATACTTAATACATAACAAAAAACATACACCAAAGGACCGTAATCGTTTAGTGCCTTTGGAAACATGGAACATAATCTTCTAATCTTGGTGAAAGATCCTCAACATCTCCACTAAGGATCGTCCCTTTTTTTAACTAAAACATTTCCTTATATCATAGGGAAAAACATAAAAAGGGTGAGATCAAATGCTCAGTAAGGGAAAACATAGTGATCATAAAACAATCCATAAACATTTGAACGGAAAAACAAGAACATGAAAATTAAACATCAAAATCTTGAGCAAAGACATAAATCGTGGGAGTAAATAAGGCATATATCATAATGGAACATCAATCATGATAAAATATAATGGGAATAAAACATGTAATTGGGGAAACCATTTAGCACATGTCATGATTTCCATAGTAGCCAAGGCATTTCATCCAAGACCGTCTTAGTTGACAAGGTCCCTTTATGAATCAAGTTCACTCCTCGTTTCAGTCCTGTGACACTAAACCCGATTAACATACTGTTCCAACTATGTCTATCTCATGAGATATAAATCTTTACCGAATGCATTGGATGGAGATATAGGTCCCACCCATCTCATAACTAAATCATTCTTACTTGTGCCACAAAATAAACACACATCATTCAAAAAACCAAATAAATAAAATGGGTTTCCTAAACATCATCCCATCATCACATAATCCATATAAAAGAAATGGGTATCATTTCAGAATAAGAAAAGTGAAACCATGTAAATCATAGATACATTATACTTGAAACATACACATGTGAAATAATGTCATCTTAGATGAAAATGGTTTTGATAAAACACTTCAAATGAATTCTTGAAGAAAATATCCTTTTTTCTTCAAAATCATTTTCTTTTCACAAAATTTCATGCCAAATTAAAAGAAAAGGATTTTTTTGAAAATAGTCATGAAATATTTTGGAGGAATCTTCATTAAAATAAGGCTTTATAAAACTGTAAAAAATCCTTTCATGTCGTATACGTTAAAAAGACATTCTTCTCATACTTTTGTCAGAAAAGTCAAAAAGTACCTTGTAGGGTAAATAAAAGAACGATTACTTCCATACCATGGGTTAAAAGTCAAATGGGTAAAATGGACATTAAAAATACATGAATAAAAATTTATAAAACATGTACATGGATGATAGAAATAACCCCAGTAAATACTTATGAATAAGCAATCTTGGATAAAAATGATATTTGCAAAATTATCCCTCACCTTAGGTCCGATATGCTCCAAACGTATCCAAACCTCCTGTATAATGATTTAAATAATGTCATTGACTTATTATAGAATAATATTCATTGATATTATATCATATATGGTTCACTTATGACTCTATATTACTCGTTCTTTTGTAAATTCATGTTAAAGTAGCGGTTTGGGTAAAATCATTTCATTTGTCATTCAGGTTTTAACTTGTAATTATTCATATGATTACATAGATCATGATTAATTACATCCATAATGTAAAACATTATTTATATATAATATATTTTCAGAATATACATATATATAATAGATCGATAAATGGAATGAAATGAACCATTCATGGAGACAGTAGGCCGTACGTACGCTTGAATGCTGTTTTTGTTTCCTTATTGAATTGAATGGAATTAAGTAGATGAAATAAATATATATATACATAATTATAGTAGAATTATTATGTCATATATTTCATGATTACTTATTATATATACTTTATAATCATTCTTGAATGGTTAACATGGAGAGTGAATCTCATCGCATCGTGGAGACGGTAATCCGTACATACGAACGAGTGATGATATCATTCCCATGATTGTGTAATTTTATTAAAGTGTGTGTATAATATTATAGAATCATTATCACTTTACAATAATCATATATATTCATTACATTCACCATTATACCCATCCAAGTAAGGTGGTGGTGGGAAATAGATTACACCACGACGTGGAGACAGTATTCTGTACGTTCGCACAAGCGGTGATTTCATTTTCCGTAGGATGGATAAATTGTGAAATATGGTTGTTTAATACTTATAATGACATATCAGTATATGATTAATACCTATGTTATTAATTCATAATAAAAAAACTAAATAAGAAGAAATGGAAGAAGAAAAAAAGTTGAAAGAATCAGTAACGGACATTAACTATTCTTTGAAGAGCCTCTTTGAGACCTCCTCTTAGTGCACTAAAATTGGTCCTTGAAGAAGACCTGGACCTCTAGGATGATTCTAGGGAACAGGAGAAGAGAATTTTTCAGGGGTTTGATGAGCTTAAAGGCTCCTAATTGTGTGAGGAGAAGAGGGATAAGATGCCCTTTTATAAGGGAGGAGTTGGGCACCTTTGGAAATATAAGAAAATATTAATTTATATTAAATCACATCCCCACATAAAGACTTCCAAAATGACTCAAATCCGAATATTTGATGATATAGGGTTGTAATATCATCAACCAATAAAATTTAGACATGTTAGGAATTTATTTTAAACATTATCAACTTGATTTATCCTTATTTAATCAATTTAATTTTATTTGTGGTAATAACATTTTAAATTTTCAATTATTATAAATAATTCCTTATTTATTGTGAATTTTTCATTAATTGGATAATTTATATCATTCTTGACTATATAAATTTAAATTTATAATTTTGAAATATTTTTGTGATTTTTAAACAATTTTATAATATGTTATTTTTATAAAATAACAATAGTGTCAATTGTGACACTATTCATTTATTTGAATTTAAATTAAAAATATACAGAATATATGTTTGAACTAAAAGATTTAATAGAATCATAACATGTCATATTTATCTAGAAAATTAGTGGAGCAGATTAAATAGTTCATATAAAATTTATTTTAATATTTTTGAAACCATTTATTCGATATTTCTCTTAATAAAATAATTTCAACATCACTATTATGTCACCTTTAATGATAATTATTTAATCCATAAAATATATGATGTAGATAATTTTATTATCTTTCTAAAGACTATTAATTTTCGATGTTTCTTTATGTTTATCACTAAATTAAAATTAATATACTAATAATATTTAAGAGAGTGACATGTTGTCACTTTCATTGGTTTTAATAATAATTATATTATTTCATGCTCAAAATTCCATTAAATGAATCTATTCTGACCCATAGGTGATATGAGTCGACATTTATTCATCCAATAGGATTTTGTAAAGTGTTAGGGTATAATCATATTTTTACCCTTAATTATCCGATTTACCTTTAACTATAGTAAATAAAAATTACCGTATTTACTATTCATAATATCAAAAAAATAAAAGTAAACTATTAACATAATTTGGACCCACTGTATACAAATATGGAATCAATTTTTTCAAATTCAATACACAGATGTTTCAGAAATTAAATTAAAATTAATCCCATTGTCAAATGAAAACGGGTTTTGTTGAATACATTTCAAAAGATTGAATTGATTTAACCTATGAATTCAATGTAAAATCAATGATAATGACTTAAATTATAATAAAGGGGGAAAATATATTATATTTATACATTAAAACCATTCAATTTTATTATTTAACCATATAAATTATTACGATGAAAAAAAGTTGCTTTTAATTAAAATATAGCGTGTTTTTACTATTCATTAAAATATGAAAGTTATCAGAATAATATGAAAAATTTATCCAAAGTAAATTTTTATATCCTGATTCCAATGGAGAACTTTATTTTGTCAAATTTAACTTATAAACATTTCATGAACTTGATTTAAAGTGGGTGCTCCATCAAAAGGCGACAAAACTGCATTTTTTGAAAAATAATTATTTTACCCGAAAAATGTATTTTGTCCTCATACCATGTTCTAGAAAATGTGTAAGATGAATAATAATGTTATAAAATTCAAAAAAAAGTTAATAATATTCATAACGGCTAGTTCGTGATAATATTATAACCTTATATCGTTGTTTAATGAAACCCGGTATTGCGTACAACACACACTATCGAGGAAGGTCGTGATTGTGTGTAATGCAAGCCAAATCAGGGTTTCATGTAATGAATCTCTCTTTTTTTGTTGCGTATAACAAGATAAATCCATACTTCATTTATACATTGAATATATATATATATATATACATACACACTCAATGTTTCATAGAATAACAACTATCAAACAAACTTGAAATTGTGTGTAACACTATCCAAGAATAATGTTGTGTATACTGCAAGCTAATACAGTGTTGTGTAAAGCGCAAGATTATATTGGTGTATATTACAACAGAAGATATGAAAGAAATTAAAAAGAATATATCATATAAAATCTCGGGTTATTACATTGTTCCCCCTTAAAATGAATTTCGCCCTCGAAATCCACCAGGGTTATAAATGGTTTTCTACATGAATGATTCTTTAATTGAAACCCACATCATAAAAAAGGAATACCAAAACCAATATTTAAAAACTAATGTATGAAACGTAATGGTTATCTAAAGTAACTCATCACTGGGATTCCATATAGGAGAACATAGGTGAAAATATGTATATGGAAGAAAAATCTAACCATAAAGTTCTGATGGAGAGTGGTAGAGGACATGGCTATGAAAAATCCAACAATCACAAAGCCATAGATTTGTGATTATCTAAGGTACCATATGATTCATCGGATATAAGAGAAATAGAACAACATTTTTGGTTTTCAATATCATTTCCCAAACGTTGAAAATTTTGAATTAGATGAAACACTTGCTCGATTTTGGTACAATCTCACTGTTGTTTCTGCTTTAAACAATTTCCACTTCATATCTTAAAGAAATAAAATGAAATTTGTTATTCATGAAGAGTTAGCAGATCATGTGATAGAATGATGGGTCATTCCATCTGTTTCAAACAAATGGATAGAAAAAGTTATCAAATATACATAAGTCCATCTTTGGTGTGGTTAATCATATACAATTCCAAAAATGAACTTATACATCATATATCATAACACTTAATAAAATAAAAATAGTTTCTACTAACTAGGGACTTCCTGTAGGCCAGTGGTAGGCAATAAAGGCTAGTCGCACTTCGGTTGTAGGTTCGATTTTCACATCCTTGTCCGATGCGATGGGTTGTCGCCCGTCCTGCGAGTTGTCCTTTTTTTTCCAAAAAATACATTTTTATAACATTCCATTAATAATTTCAAAGAGGTTCTATGTTTAAACAACACTAACTTATTTCCAACATAATCCATTCCAATATTTAGGCTTATCCAAAATACTACTATCCAATCTCATATTATAGTTAAAAATATTACCAAATAGTTCATATAACAAGCATGTTAATACCATCGTTGATCCCCATATATCAAAAGATATGTCTTGTTGGTATTATTCTAAACATTCGAAGGCCTTAATCATGTATTCTCTTGAAAAAAATGAATACCCATTGAACCTTAGTGAAAACATGAATGCAGTTAAAAGTTAACACTTTCCACATACCAAAATCCTCAAAATTCTATATACTCAAAACATGATATCACTTAGTCCTTATATTAATCATGAGCTCATGAATATTTTCAAACATTTCTTTTTCTCCTTATCCCTTCATTATACAAATGTCATCTTCTTTCCAAAATATTTGAATCACTTATCATGGTTACCGATATAATAAAATTATTGAAAACCACAATAGACTAATAAAAAAATATTCTAATACACCATAAAAGTACCTCAATAACATTTTTCATGAATACCAATACATTAAAACTTCAATCCATCATCATCAATGATTGTTCTGGAATAATTCCTTCCTTGATTTAGAAATAAATTTTTAGGTTAGGTCATTGAGTTGGGTAATGCCCATGTTCTCCACAAATAAGACATTGAACTCCATAATAGTCAGCCTCTCTATGACCCTTTTCTCCACATGGATATAATTTTTACCTCCATTTGAGGTATTCCTCAAGGTTCTTCTTCCCTTCTTTAGAAATCTCATTCTTCCTTTCTTTATGATCCTCAACACGCGAACATGCATAAAAGTCTATCTTCCTCTTATTTGATGAATTAGTCATACCACTAAATTTCACCTTGTTAATCATATATCACGATGACTGATTCGGCCTAATCCCATTATCTTTATCTCTAGGCATTACACAATTTTGTTGCTCATAGTCACCAATTTGTCCATTGGATTCAATGTAAACCGAATTTCTTCTAGTTCCCTCCATTGACTAAAACACAAAATGAATTCTGTGAGAGGGAACAATCATACAAGGAAAATAACATAATTAATGGGGAGTACCTTCGAAATCTAACATCTTAGGTTTAATTCTAATATCTTTATCGTAATTTCAGGACTATAACATATAGTTATACTTATCCTTATAGACATCCCTATACATACCTTAGAAATATCTATAGGGATCTCAATAATGTTTTCGCATCCTAGTTTCCAAAGGTTGTGTAAACCTTTCCTCTGATACCAAATGTAGAGAACCAAAGCTTGACGTACATGGACATTACATTAATTTTGTGAAATAATTAATACATAACAAAAAAGACACCAAAGGACCCTATTAGTTTAGTGCCTTTGGAAACTTGGAACATAATCTTCTAATCTTGGTGAAAGATCCTCAACATCTCCTATAAAGATCTTCCCTTTTTTCATACCTAAAACCTTTCATTATATCCTAGGGAAAAGAAAACAGAAAAAGGGTGCACTCAAAAGCTCAGTAAGGGAAAACATTGTGAACATAAAACATTCCATGAACATTTTAAAGAAAAAAACATGAACATGAAATTTAAACATCAAAATCGTGAGCAAAGACATGAATCGTGGGAGTAAGTAAGGAATATATCATAATGGAACATGAATCATGATAAAATATAATGGGAATAAAACATGTAATTGTGTCAAAAATTTATCACATGTCATGATTTCCATTGTACCCAAGGAATTGTTGTCAAGACCATCTTAGTGGACAATGTCCCTTTCTGAATCGAGTTCACACCTCGTTTCTGTCCTATAACACTGAACCAGATTAACTTACCATTCCAGCCATGTCTATCTCTAGAGATTTAAATCTTTACCCAATGCATTGGATGGAGATATAGGTCCCACACATCTCATAATGAAATCATTCTTTCTTGTGCCACAAAATAAATATACATCATTCATAAAAACCCAATAAAACAAATGGGTTTCATAAACATCATCCCATCATCATATAATCCATATAAAAGAAATGGATATCATTATAGAATATGAAAAGTGAAACCATGTAAATCATAGAGAGATTATACTAGAAACATATACATGTGAAATAATGTCATCTTAGAAGAAAATGGTTTTGATAAAACACATCAAATGAATTCAAGATGAAAATATCCTTTTTTCTTCAAAATCGTTTTCATTTCACAAAATGTCATGAAAATTTAAAAGAAAATGAGTTTTTTGAAAATAGTCATGAAATATTTTGGAGGAAGTTTCATGAAAATAAGGATTTATAAAACCGTAAAAAATCCTTTCATTTCGTATACGTTAAAAAAACATTCTTCTCGTACTTTTGTCGGAAAAGTAAATATGTACCTTGTAGGGTAAATAAAAGAATGATTCATTCCATACCATGGGGTAAAATTAAAATGGGTAAAAATTTCTTTAAAAATAAATGAATGATCTTTTATAAAACATGGTCATGGATGATAGCAATAACCCTAGTAAATACTTACGAATAAGCAATCTCGGAGAAAAATGAGTTTTGCAAAATTATCCCTTACGTTAGGTCTGATACGCTTCATATGTATCCAAAAATAATGTATAATTATTTATATAATGTCATTTAATTATTAAAGAATCATATTCATTGATATTATATCATATATGGTTCACTTATGACTTTATATTACCCGTTCTTTTGTAAATTAATGTTAATGTAGCGGGTTGGGTAAAATCGTTTCATTTGTCATTCATGTTTAAACTTGAAATTATTCATATGATTACATAGATCATGATTAATTACATCCAGAATGTAAAAAATTATTTATATGTAATATATATTAATAATATACATATATATAATAGATCAATAAATGGAAATAAATTCAACATTCATGGAGACGGTAGGCCGTACGTACACATGAACACTATTTTAGTTTCCTTATTTAATTGAATAGAATTAAGTAGATGACATAAATATATATATATACATAATTAAATTAGAAATATTATGTCATACATTTCATGATTACTTATTATATATACTTTATAATAATTCTTGATTGGTTAACATGGATAGTGATTCTCATCGCATCGTGGAGACCGTAGTCCGTACGTACGGACAAGCGATGATATCATTACAATGATCGTGGAATTGTATTAAAGTGTATGTATAACATTACATAATCAATATAACTTTACAATAATCATATATATTTATTACATTCACCATTATACCCATCCAACTAAGGTGGTGGTGGAAAATAGGTTACACCATGGCGTGGAGACGGTATTCCGTACGTACGCACATACGATGATTTTGTTTTCCATAGGATGGATAGATGGTGAAATATGGTTGTTTCATACTTATAATTACATATCAGTATATTAGTGATACTTATGTTATTACTTCACAGTGAAACAACTAAATAAGAAGAAGTGGAAGAAGAAAAAAAGTTGAATGAATCGGTAATAGACATTACCTCATCTTTGAATCACCTCTTTGAGACCTCTTCTTAGGGCACTAAAATTGGACTTTGAAGAAGAACAAGACCTCTAAGATGTTTATAGGGAAGTCGAGAAGATAATTTGGTAGGGGTTGGCCGAGCATCAAGGCTCCAAATTGTGTGAGGAGAATAGGGAGGAAATGCCCTTTTATAAGGGGGGAGAGGGGCACCATTGGAAATATAAGAAAATATTAATTTATATTAAATCCCATCCCCTATTAAAAACTTCCAAAATGACTGAAATACAAATATTAGATGAGATATGGTTTTAATATCATCAACCAATAAAATTTAGACATGTTAGGAATTTATTTTTAACATTATCAACTTGATTTATCCTTATTTAATCAATTTAATTTTATTTGTGGTAATAACATTATAAAATTTAAATTATTATAAATAATTACTTCTTTGTTGTGAATTTTACATAATTTTATAATTAATAACATTTTAGACCATATAAATTTAAATTTATAATTTTTTAATATTTTTGTGATTTTTAAACAATTTTATAATATGTTATTTTTATAAGATAACAATAGTTTCAATTTTGACACTTTTCATTGATTTGAATTTAAATAAAAAATATACAGAAGATATGTTCAAACTAAAAGATTTAATAGATTCATAACATGTCATATTTATCTAGAAAATTAGTGGAGCACATTAAATAGTTTATATAATATTTATTTTAATATTTTTAAAACCATTTATTTGATATTTCTCTTAATAAAACAATTTCAACATCACTATTATGTCACCTTTAATGATAAATATTTAATCCCTAAAAATTATTTATAAATTCATATGATGTGGATAATTTTATTATATTTCGTGAGACTATTCATGTTATAAGTTTTATGATTTTTATCACTAAATTAAAATTAATATACTTATAAAATTTAAGAGGGTGACAGGTTGTCACTTTCATTGGTTTTAATAATAATTAAGTTATTTCATGGTCAAAATTCCTTTAAATGAATCTAGTACGACCCATAGGTGATATGGGTCGACATTTATTAATCCAAAAGGAATTTGGAAAGTGTTAGGGTAATTTTATAATCATATTTTTACCCTTAATTACCTGATTTACCATTAACAGTTGTAAATAAAAATTACTATAGTTACTATTCTTAATATCAAAAAAATAAAAGAAACCTAATAACCTAATTTGGACCCACGAAATCCAAATATGGAATCCAATTTTTCAAATTCAATACACAGAAGTTTCAGAAATGAAATAAAAATTAATCCCGTTGCCGAATGAAAACGGGTTTTTTTAAAACATTGCATAAGTTTGAATTGATTTAATCTATGAATTCAATTTAAAATCAATGATAATGACATAAATTATATTAAATGGTAAAAATATATACTATTTATACTTTAAAACCATTTAATATTATAATATAACCATATAAAATATTAAGATGAAAAAAGTTGTTTTTAATTAAAATATAGCGTGTTTTTAATATTCATTAAAATATGAAAGTTATCAGAATAATATGAAAATTTTATACAAAGTAATTTTTTATATCTTGATTACAAAGAAGAATTTTTTTGTCATATTAAACTTATAAACATGTAAAAACTAGATTTAATGTGGGTGCGCTATCAAAATGCGGAAAAACTGCGTTTTTTTGAAAAATACTTATTTTACCCGAGAAATTTATATTGTTCTCATACCGTGGTCTAGAAAATGTGTAAGATGAAAAATAATGTTATAAAATTAAAAACATAGTTAATACTATTAATATCTGCTAGTTCATGATAATATTATAACCTTATATAGTTGTTTAGTGAAACCCGTTATTGCATACAACACACGCTATCGAGGAAGGTCGCAATTGCATGTAATGCAAGCCAAATCAGGGTTTCATGTAGTGAAACTCTATTTTTTTTGTTTTGTATAACAAAATACAACCATATTTAATTTATAAATTGAGTATATATATATATATATACATACGCACTCAATGTTTCATAGAATAACAACTATCAAACAAACATGAAGTTGTGTATTACACGATCCAAGAATAATGTTGTGTATACTGCAAGCTAATACAGTGCTGCGTACAGAACAAGATAATCTTGTTGTATCGTACAATAGAAGATATGAAAGAAATTAAAAACAATATATGTTATAAAATCTCGATTTATTATACCTGTTTTGTTTGCGAAGAAGGCAAACGGTAACCTTGGGCTTTGTGTTGATTATCGGATGCTGAACCAGTTGACTGTCAAGAACCAATATCCTTTGCTGAGGATTGAGGACCTTTTACATATACATTGAGGAGACCTAGTGTTCTCAAAGATCGACTTTAGGTCCGGTTATCATTATTTTCCCATTAGATAATCAGATATACCTCTGATAGACTTCAGGAGTAGGTATGGTCTATACGAGTATACAGTCATGTTGTTCGGTCTCACGAACGCACCTGCAGTTTTCATTGCACTGATGAACCGAGTATTCTATCCTTACTTTGATTCCTTAGTCATGGTCTTCATGGACAATATATTGGTGTACTATCACACTTGACATGACCACGCCACACATCTTGAGATAGTTCTGAGTACACTGAGAGAGCATCGTTTTTATGCCAAACTATGGAAGTGCCACTTCTAGATTGATTAGATTCACTTCAATGGTCAGGTCATCTTGGAGGCAGGAGTATCTGTTGACCCAGAGAAAGTGAGATATGTAGTTTCCTGGGATCAGCCGAAGAATGTCTTTGAGGTATGGAGTTTCCTAAGGCTGGATGAATACTAAAAACGCTTCATTCATGACTTTTCTCATCTAGCAGCACCTTTGATAGGTCTGACCATGAAGTGGGTGATGTTGTTATGGTTAGATTATTGTGAGTCTGCCTTTCATGTGAAGAAAGAGAGGTTGGCCTTAGCACCAATACTAGTCTTGCCATAGCCAGGAAAGAGTTACACTGTTTACTGTGATGCTTTATGTGTCTAGCTAGGAGTTGTGCTTATGCAGGGAGATGGAATCGTTGCGTACAGGTCTCTACAGTTGATGCCACATGAGAATAACTACCCTACACACGACCTAGATTTGGCAGTTCAGGAGGCCAGTAGTGAGTGACAGTTGATGGCTCTGTTCTCTGAGATTCATCTGGAGGTGCACGACAGACAGGGACAGACATTTCTATCTTCTGTAGTTGTTACCTCCACGATACCTGATCTGGAACAGATGAGGCAGCTATCAGACTCATAAGGCATAGTCCTGCGGGAGAGTGTGTCGGGAGAGGACCCTCTTCCTGGATGGACAATGAGTGAGGATGAGATCTTGAATTTCCAAGGACACGTATGGGTGCCAGCAGACATACATGAGGAGCTGATGCGGGATTTCCATTCCTCTGTTTGGGCAGTTCATCCTGGCGTCACCAAGATGTATCAGGACCTTCATCACCAATACTAGTGGCCAGGTATGAAGAAGGATGTTTCTGGTTTTATAATAAGATGTTATACTTGTCATCAGGTGAAAGAAGAGCATCAGCAACCTGCGTGGCTCTTACAACAGTTACCCATTCTGGAGTGGAAGTGGAATGATGTTGCGATGGACTTCGTGACCAGGTTGCCGAGATCACCTCCGGGGAATGATGCTGTTTTGGTTATCGTCGATAGAATTACAAAGATTGCTCACTTCTTGGCGACCAGGGAGACCTTTAGTGTCAATGATCTGGGATGACTTTACATTATAGTGATCATTTGTCTGCATGGAGTTCCATGCTCTATTGTTTCAGACAGAGATGAACACTTTACCTCTTTGTTCTGGAAGGGACATTAGAAGGCCTTGGGTACACAAGTACTTTTGATTACATCATACCATCCCTAGTCAGGGTAAGCTTTCACCTAGGTACGTCGGACCGTTCGAGGTCATGGAAAGAGTAGGGACGGTCACCTATCGGTTGCAGCTACCTCAGAGTTAGCAGGCCATGCATGACGTCTTCCACGTCTCTCAACCCTGATGTTACTTTTCAGACCCATATCATGTCTTTCAGCCCGAGGAAGTTGATCTTTAACCAGATTCATTAGTTCGAGGAGCATCCTATCCGGATTGTCGATCATATTACGAAGGTTCTCCGCGGGCGGTCTGTTCCTCTCGTACGGGTGCTATGGCAGCACGGATGAGTAGAGGACGGGGCCTGGGAGAGGGAGGCCGACGTATGATCGCAGTGTCCAAAACTGTTTGGGGATTCTTCTTATACACTTCGTTAGGGAAATTCAGGGATGAATTTCTTAATGAGGGGATGTTTGTAAGAACCTGGATCTACGTTCAGATATGGTTTTCCTTTTTTCTAGAGTTTTTATGAAAAATGAATTTTCTGTAAATTTCAGAAGTACACGCCATGTTCTTTCTGAGTACACACCATGTAATCTTCCCTAGCTTGATGTCGTGTGGTGGCCATGTTCGGGCCACGCACACGGTGTGTATGGATGATGTGGAGGCCGTTTATTTCGGAGTATGTAAAATTTGAAGTACACGCAGTGTACTTTATTTGATTTCATTAAATGGACCGGGGTCACGTCTAACCCCCATATTCATCTTCTTCTTCATTTTTTGACCATCTGAGAGCGATCGTATGGAGAGATATTCGACGAACTCCCACCCCGCCGTCCGTTCTCCGATCCGAGAACGGTCAGTTGCATTGGAATCGCAGCAGTGAGTTATTCCTTCTAATTTTGCCTTGTTTCTTGATTCCTCCTCATTTCCAGGATATTGTGGGTTTAACTTTTTGTGTGTTTTCTCATATCTATGTCATTATAAGGGAAATCTGTCGTCATGGTTCACGTATATCAATCTCCTCGGATCGAGGTAGGTGGTTTGTGCCTTTATGTAGAAAGTTGATGAATATTTTGTGAAAATTCCACCACTAGCCTTGAATGGTGTATTGCGTGTTTCCTGTTATTCCCTTGTTACTTGCATGCTTTGGTTGATTACCATAGTAAAGGTTATTTCTTGTGATTAGAGTAATTTGTTTGTGCTCAGATTGCTTTTCCATGCTTGTTCTGCCTGTTTAGAGTTTTTCCAGTTTCCATGCCTAGTTGTAGGATATTGGAACTTTTGTTTTATTATTTCTGTTGAACATTAGTTGTTAGCCAAGTAGTACATGAGGTTTACTTGGACGACACTCGCGCACTGAGCATGTTTAGTTATACTCAGTACTGTGAGATCCTAGAGTAGTAGACCAAATGGATAATTGATGGAAGGGTTTCTCCAGAGTGCCTTTTAATCATGATGTGAGACCAAAGGGACAATTGACAGAAGGGCTTCTCCAGAGTGTCTTTTAATTACGATGTGGGTCAAAGGGGGAATTAACGTTGAGTGCTTCCCCAGATATCCTTTATCACGATAAGATACTATAGAGGGAATTGACGGTGAGTGCTTCCCCTAAGAGTCTGCTTAATTTATGTAGCTGAACCAGAGGGGTTAGACTGTGTGTGCCTCCCAGAGGGTTTCTAGTACTATAGGTTGAACCATAGCGGTTAGGTTGTGAGAGCTACCCAGAGGGTTACCTGTTTCGTTCTTGTTGATGGCTGCTTGTGTACATTACCTGTTAGAACTGTGGATTGTAGTTGTTTGTGTTTTGTGGATTACTATTTCTGGTTTTATTATTTCCATGTATTCATTGACTGTTACGCACTAATATTTGGGTTATTTCCTACAGGGATTGTATCTCACATCCTGTTTGGGCCATGATTTTGGTCCTAAGAAGACTATGTTGCTGCAGGTATAGATAAGGAAAAGTTCCCTTCTACTTCAGGATCTTGACTGCATCATGAGCTGGGGATCATGGGACCGAGCCGTGGCTCGCGATGCTAAGGAGATTGTTTTGTTTTTCTTTTGCATTTGGTTTCAGTTGTATTTCAGCACGTTGTTGTGTTTGCAGTTTTCCTTAGATACTTGTACCTGCTGCATCATTGTCATCATAGTTATATATGCATTACTTCTGTTGTTTGGTTTCTGTTGTTATGAATGTTGTTTACTGCTTCCACTTTTTATTGTTGTTTTCATACCTTGTATACCTTATCGAATGAGGTCATAGTTTCCCCACCGACTCACCAAGGCCCTCGTTGGTAGTTGGCAGCCTCTGGCATTCGAGGAAACATGCTTGAGGTCATGTGGCGATCCGAGTACGGGGCACCAGTGGAGGGGCTCCGGACTCCGGTTATTACACCCAGCCCTGGCCACTTGGTCATTTCCCATACATGGGGTGATCAGTCCCAATCATGTCTATTAGACAAGTGCCGACACTTTCCAAATCTCCTATCTACCAACCCCCAGCAGTAAGTCAAAATTAAAAGAAACTCCTTTGATACCATGTTGTAATGTCTCGTACCGGCGTACCATCGAACTAATGGCTGGACCGGTAGGTCACATGGCCTCAAGCGCGTCTCCCCATTCGCCAGAGGCTGCCGAATGGAGGCGAAGGTCTCAGGAGTAGATAGTTGATAAAATATACCCTCATATCTGAGTAACAAATCTGTATTATCAGAGTAAATAATTCTAAATAGTGGAATTAGTAAACAATTGAAAAGAATAATAAAAAGACAGGTAATAACCATTTTATCAAAAGACGGCAAACGACTGTCTACAATGCATGTGTGTACAGATGACGATACAATTATGAATGAAGGAATCAATAAAACATGATTTTCGATCAATTCAATAAATATATGACAGAAAATTCCAACGGTGATCCCCTAAGCATCTGATGCTCCAACATGGTCCTTTTCTCCTAACTCCATAGGTACAAACGACACAACACACAACCTAGGTCCTGCAATCAAGAAGGTCTACTTCATTACACTAGTGAAATGGTTTCCCGAGTATGGAGTGAGATATAATCTCAGTAGGTCGGCAACACCGGTGTCAAACCCAATCTAGGCAATGCATAATAATGAAATAGTGAGCAGGTAAGGAGAAATAAGTAAGAAAATTTACATAAGTAAATACACCAATCTAGATTCCCATGGGACAACTGACTGTTATACCAGCTTTGGCACTCTTTCGGTGAAGTATCCTGATCATGTCACCATATGTATATATATAAAAATGCATTTAGATCAAAGATGTAATGGGGTAAGAATGCCTCCCACCCATTAATAATGAAAATAGTGGGAATGAGGTAATAATGCCTCTTGTAAATATAGTTCCACTGGCACGGGGTAAGAATGCCTCCCTTCCATAAATTGTGATTTTCCAGAATGAGGTAAGAAGGCCCCTAGTCCCAATAAGTCAACTGGGAAGGGGTAATAATGCCTCCCTTTCATCACATTCATTCATCCAGTATGGGGTATAACTTCTATCCATCTATCACATTCATAATACTAGCATGGGGTATAACTTCGTCCCATCCAGACATGTCATCATCAACAGAAGTCAACTGGAAAGTGTTAAGAATGCCTCCCTTCCAGACAAGTACTGTCACACTAGAATGGGGTATAACTGCTTCCCATCCAACCACGTATTTGTCACTAGGTGGACTCAACATGCACTAACCTTTACTATCATTCATTATGTGACATACACATGTGCTCAATCACAATACAAACATGTCTATAAAATAGCATATATGGCATTACCTCATAAGCATTCAAAGAATCATACCACATACACATAAGAGATCAAATTCAAATTCATAATTAAATAAACCTATCTTTTGTATCTAAATGAATATATTAACATATTCATTTTACTAAAATAAGTCATGCTCATTATGTTATCCCATGGCGTGGTCGTACCACCCATGTCTGTTCCATCCTAGTTTCACAATTTCATCTTAAAGGATACGTTTATCATTCTTTAACCCTTTGATACCTTCTAGAGGTAACAAGTCATATAGTCTTAATTCATCCCACTAAGGTTAACATATTAATGCATTTTCCTGACATGGAAAATTGACCCAAACACAAGTATCACAACCATTTCATTCCCTTTGTCTCAACAAATAAAGTTCATATACAAAGAATCAAAGAGACACCAAAAAAATCCTGTAGGCAAGAAAAAAAATTCTATCACTACTTTTTTATCATGAAGAATGTGCACCTCTGATTGATTGTTTTTATTATTAAATCATTAGTTTAGTGACCAAGAAACCCTTTTATCTTATCAGGAAATTCACGCTCTTTTTCAAGCAGCGTCTAATCAAAACCCAATTTGTAGAATTAAAAAACTAATGCATATGTAATATTAAACTCTTTAATCATTTACAATAAATTAAAGGGGCAAGGAGTGGGATCCAACCTCATGGTGGATCCATCCATCCAATTCACCACTTGATGCTTTCTAACTAAGTACAGATGTTGCTTCCCCATGACGTATATGTGTTTTCACATACGACCTATGCCTACACAGGAGAGTCAACTTGACTTTGGCTACTCGAAACCACGCCAAAACCTTAAACGCACAAACAGATAAATACCATGAACCTTAAAACACCTAATGGAACCATTCTACGTGCTGCAAAACCAATTGGGGGGAAAACCCTTACCTCAAACCAACGACGGCAACCAAAACAGCCCGTATCCACCACGCCTTCGGCGGCAAATGCCCAAACTCGAACCCCAGGGTCCCAAGACAACCTTCGAACAACCCAAACACGAAGGAAAAACAAGAATCAAGAAACCCCCAATCCAAAATATGTTTGGTTTGTCTGAATCCCACAGGTTGATGGATAGGCTGAAATATGGGTGGAAGAGAGGAGGATAAATGAGAGAGAATCTTACCATGAGGATTCAAAAAAAAACTAGTAAAAATCGGTGGGAGAAAACGATGAAAGAGGAGGATGCAGGGAGGAGGAGCTCATCACGCGATGGGGGGAGCCCTCTCAGGTGATGGGTCACACGACTTGGATGAGTGAGGGTTATAGAGGATCCTATTTCCTTTAATGTTTTTATTTTATTATATTTTAAATTTAATCAATTTCTTTAAACATACTGGCCCGTACGGTTTGATCCGCACGGTTTTCCAAATAGTGCACAAACCGTATGACAACCTCTGCCTAAGAGAGGTCCCTCGTACAGGCTAGGCACATGGTTTGGGAAACCGTGTGCAGCCCATGCACAAGCCACTACCTCTTCAAATAAGGCTGCACAATTTTCCAGCAAGGGGCCGCACAGTTTGGTCAAACTGTGCGCAGCCCGTGCACCTTCCTAAGCCTTTTAAAACCCATCCTCTCTCTCAGGACCGATTTTACAGAGACCTATCGAGACACTAGGAATACATCGTGTGCCTTCTCTCAATCCCAAATCCAAATCAAAAAAGCATTCCAACTCTCGAAATTCCATTCTGATGCTCGGTTTAAAAAAAACTCATTCCGTAATCGAAACAGTTAAAATTCCATCGGGTTGAATTCTGGTTCAAAAAGCGGGTCATTACAGTGGCACATGATGTAGAGTTGATAGGATAGAATCATGATATTTTATAAATTTCTACATGGTACAACCAACACATCAATGTGGTCCACACCAAGCATAGAGAGATGGTGGTTATAGGATAGGAGAAGCTGCATGTGGTCCAGGAGTATGACCCAAGGACTCCATGAATTCTTCAATGTATGAACTGCTTCTACTTATAGAATCCATAAAAATATACATATGTGCTATTCACTCTATCATATCATGAATCTTGTTCAATACCTAGAGTTTCTTGTTAAACTGTTTACTAGATATGTATGTCTTGAGATACCTATAGGAGGAGAATCAATAATCACACATATGACAATGATTTTATATGACTCTAGATGTGAGAGTTTTAGTTGGATCCTCTTGGAGGTTGTGTCGAGGACTGACGTTGTTAGTCTGGGTATTGACTGGTCATCCACAATTCCTTCTCAGATTGACTATATTAGGGAAAAATATGTGGTATATCTTCAACATGGGAACGTTGTTTTCCTTTGATGGTGAAAAAGGATACCCATGAAGAACGAGATAAACACATATATAAGAGGGTGTATATGATCGCTCTTGAGTCCTTCAGCCTTACCCTCATGACAATGGATGTTTTTAGTTTTCAGTTGTCCATAGTAGATGCAGTGTGATGGAACATCCATTAAAAACATGTTACTAGGATTACCTCCTCCGAGGGGATGTACTTCAATATAGTTATACACCCCAAGGTGGCATCAATATCTACAACAGTATATCATAGGTCCTTCATAGTGCTTCACAAATAGGGGCGTAGGTGGGAAACATGATGCGGAATGGAATAATATAACCCAGCATTTGAGGTTATGTGTGGATTGCTGAAAATTTTACCATGTGGCTATGGAGAATGAGATTACACTACCAAAGGGCCTTTGGGAACATCAATAGGTTAAAAGGGGAATCTTTTCATATGGATGAAATTGTTCCAATAGGCTTGTCAGCAGTTGAGACATCCAAGAAGGCTGTAATTTTTTCAAGACTTTGATATTGATAATGTCTATACTCCTACAAAGGGAAACATGGTGGCAGACGCACTCAACCAGAGATATGACCTACAACTTCTGAGTGAAGTGATAGAGTAGTTATCCACAATGCAATTATCCATAGTTGATGACGGTGGAGAAAATTACCTTTAGTTGATGAATATCAATAATACACTCTTAAAGTGATTCTGACAGGCACATCTTGTGGATGTTGGCTGTTTGTCCCAACGTGCATAGTTAACCTAAGGACATTCTTCTGATGCAATTTTGATAGGGGAGGAGAAAATCATCTTTTTATGAGGATGCATTGTAGCACTAGTGATGTAATTGGAGGAGGGTTTGATGGAAATAAATACACCACATTTGGCTGTGAATCCTGGTGTGGAAAAGATGTAACACGACCTCCAACATCAAAACTGGTGACCAGGGATGATTAACAAAGTGGTAGAGTTCGATTCACGATGCCTCACTTGCCAGTATGTGAAGGCCATGCAGAAGGACCCAACATGAGTCACAAAACCATATGAGGTACGGTAGTGGAAATGGTATGATATATCGTTTGTATTCATGATGGGGTTACCACACAATACTAGGAGACACAGTTCTATCTGAGTGATCATAGACCCACTCACCATGTTGTCTCACTTTCTACCCATTTTGGAGATGGGATAGGTAGAGGGATTGGGACACCTTTACATCCAGATGATAGTTCAGTTATATAGGGTGCCTTCGACGATCATCTCATAACGTTATGC
The DNA here is from genome assembly GCA_963277665.1 of Viscum album. Taxonomy (NCBI): domain Eukaryota; kingdom Viridiplantae; phylum Streptophyta; class Magnoliopsida; order Santalales; family Viscaceae; genus Viscum; species Viscum album. Next base: position 351,534,602 of record OY728152.1, on the reverse strand, counting down.
ACTATTTTCATGCCGCTATTTTATGGGATTTCATGAGGATTTTTGGACTCTGTTGCGCTTAGGCATAGAATTTCACCCCCGGACAGATGGTCTGACATAGAGGACCATTCAAACATTGGAGGGTGTTCTTCTTGATTGTGTACTATATTTTGGTCAATGTTTATAGGACCATCATACACTAGTGTTGATTATATACAACCAAAAATACCATTACAAAATTTGTATTTCACCAATTGAGGCCCTGTATGAGCGGCCTTGTAGATCATCTCTATGATGGACCGACCTAGGGGAGTTAGCACTCATTGGACCAGATATGGTATGTGCTACCCCAGAGAAGGTACATATCATCCAAGAGTGGATGAGGACTGCATAGAGAAGGCAAAAATTTTATACTTACAGAATATGGAGATGATTGGAGTTCATGGAGGGAGATCATATTTTAATTTAGATATCACCTTGATAGGGATTGCTGAGATTTGGATGGGGATTCAAGTTATCTATGAGGTTTATCAGTCCATTTCATATTTTGAGAAGTGTCAGTGAGGTGGCGTACTACCAAGCTCTTCCACCACAGATGCACCCGGTGTATGATGATTTCCATGTGTCATAGTTGAGGAGGTACATGAATGATCTATAACACCTCAATTGAATTGGGAGAGATGGAAATTTATGATGGAGAGAAATTTTCAAACATCTCATTAGATATGGAGGATAGACAAGAGGGGTTCTTTCATGGATGGTCGATTCCTCCAGTACGTGTTCGGTGACAGTACAAGAATATCTAAGAGAGAACATGGGAGCGGGAGGCTCAAATTCATGCTTAGTAACCCCATTTTATTTTTTATCCTTGTTTTGGCTTACGAGTTCATGAAGCCCAAAAATGGGGTAGAAATGTAATGTCTCGGAAATTCCAAGGTTTTTTATTATATAGAATTTTTTCGAGAGAATCTGTTGAGACAATGAGCAATTCTTCTGTTCAGATATCCCGAAATAATATGTAGGAAAAATTTAAACATAAAATAGTGTGTGTGAGCAGATTTCCTAAAAAAGTGGAATAAATTCTAAATGGATGCATAAATCATAAATCTGAGGACACCATTTCACTCAAAATGGTGGGTTTATCCTAGGCACGACTAATGTTTAGTCAGTGTTTGCATCCAATGAGAAAACATGAAAATTTAATAACTAGGAATAAAATAATAATATAAAATTATTTTTTCTTTCGAATTCATATATATCATGAACGGTGATTCAGATTAAAAATTCAAGACCCCCATTGACGTCGAGAGGGTATTCTTGGTTTAGGAAGATCCTAACTTTGGCCAATGCGGGCTAACAGTGGAAGTATGTTTTTTTCCTATAATAAACATTATTTTATTGTCAAATACTTATAAATCATAAAAGGTAACATGGATTGAAAATATGAACGTACCATTGAGCTCGTGGGGTGTATTAACCTTAGGAAGAGCCTAACCTCAACCGGTGTGGGACGAGAGTGAAAGATATTTTTTTAATAATTTTTATGTTTCATTTAAAAAAATGTGCGAGTGGGTATTTAATTTATTTAAACATTGGATCAGATCAATAATTTGAGGGAACTGTTTAATTCTAAATGCTGAGATTTTCCAACGACTTGCCAAATCATTAATGGTGTGGTTCAAACGAAAAAGATAAATTTTATTCTTTTAGTAACACAATAATAAAATAAAAATAAAATAAATTCAATGTTTATTTTATTCAAACTATTTCAGAGGTGATACAATGACTAGTAATGAATGTCTGATGCGACGATGCGATGTTGAATCATTAATCAATATCATTAATGGGACAGTGTGGTGATGAAAAACAAGACTCCTTCCCATTATTAAACAAAAATCCATAGTTCAAAAACAATGCTGGGAAATTTTCTAACGAACAAAAATTCTCTCTCTCTCCCCCTCTCTCTAAATCTCGTTGTGACAAAGAATTCCATCATTGAATTCCATAAAATAATGGATAGATAAATTTTTGTGGGATGGATTCATGAGACGAAGAATAGAGACGAAGGATAACATAATGGGGATCGACGAAAACTCATTGATTCGTCCCTCGTCATCTGTGGATCCTCAAACCTAGTAGGTGTTTATTTGTTTTATGTTTTCCTTGTTCTTATTCTAAAACTACAAACACAAATAAATCCAAGAATAATTTGATCATTATATCACATTCTTCATTAAGATGGTGTTTAACTTTGGGTTATTGCAACGAGATTGATAATTAACTAATTGATCTACGATCCCATGCCTCCCATGTTTTTTAAAATCTAATGCAGAGGGTTGGGGACAACAAAAACAAGGCCTGAGTCCCTCATATTATGCGTTATTTGAGGCCGCATCCTTAAATAGAGGAATGGTAGATTCAAGGCTATGTAATTGATGGTAGTGAACCAAGAGTCATGAGGGCACATACATATCTAATATTGGACACCAGAGAAGACTGAGCGACCCACGAAGGGGACCGCCGACATGACACCACCGGCGTAGCAGGGCTGGTGACCACAGGAAAGATGTGGCACATCCCTGGTCATTAGAAGCAGGATGTAGTGGCCCAAATAAACTTTTTATTCGGTCCAAATTAGCCAATAGGGACAATTGGATAATTTCGTGCTCTACGGAAGATCAGGATAGAAAAATATATGGCCCTCTTGTGCAGGCCATGCCGGATAAATTTGGATCACTAGGTGACCAAGTTGATTCCCCCACAACCAACCTCGACAGGGTCCAGTGAGGTCCAATGGTCTTGATGGATAGTATCGTGTCATGTGGGACCTTGGGTTAGGTTGGTCGGGTCATTCTGAACCAGTCGAATCTGGCCCAAATGCAAACAACCTATTTTTACAATAAGGGACATATCTCTTATACAATGTGTATGATTGACACAACATTTGTGACGTTGGAACCCATGAGACATGGAGATGACTATATAATTATTTAGGTATGATTTCCTTGATGTTGACCTAGTGAGGCTCTCTGAATCAAAAATCAGGGAGATTCCTTGACTCAGCTACACAACGTGAATTCTTGACATAGCTACCTAGTGAGACTGTGACTTATCTATCCGTGAGACAGCTTGACTCAGCTACCCAGTGAGACAATCTGACTCAGCTATCAAAGTGACTCCATTACATAGCTACCAAACATGACTTCCTGACTTAGCTACCCAAAATGAATTCATGGCTCAACTATCATTGAGACTTTGTGACTCAGCTACCCAATGAGACTTCATGACTTAGTTATCACCGAGGCTCCATGACTTAGCTACCCAACAAGGCTTTTTTAATTTTCGAATTAATAGATCTAGGTGACCTAGCTATCCAAATACAATTATCAGGGTCTTGTTCCATTGTAGTTATTTATGTTCAGTGTTTCCATCCGTTGTTTTTTCTTCAAAATCATTATGTTATACCTATGTCAAGCTGAGTCTTTTGACTCTAATCTTTGTTCACTATTTTGCAATTTATTTTATGGTTTAATTTCTGACCGGAGTTGATTTCGGGGTCCCTACTGATTATTTCATTACTCACTAATGCACGGGCTTCACCCACACGTGTTGTGTCTGGTGTAGACGAACGATGTCTTAGCGAAGGACTTGGTGGCCCAGGACCAGGTAGTGCCCTGTGAGGTCATGGATACCAGACGTGTTTCTACGGATATCGTAAGCTACTCTATACATACCCAATATGTGGGGTTTCCAATTGACAACTATTAAATTTTCCTAATATTTTCCTATTACCATTTCTTCCTCTATTGGATTTGTATTCTAACCCATTCTACAGATAGTTTTTACATATAATCATTTGTTGTTTAGTGGTATGAATGTTTACCTTTCCAGATTTGTTTTGTGGTTGTCTTTGTGTGCATATAGGTACTCATGAACATGCCTCCCATTTGCAGGTTGATGCCTTTAACACTAGTTTCCAACCCACAAAATTTAAGATGGTTGACTGGGGTATGTCATGGAATGATTCCCGAAGGACCGGTCAGGATTCTATTGGATTTTTTACTAAAATTGTTGTCAAGGATAGATAGAAACACTCAATATGAGTCATATCGCTCACACCCTCCATCAAATAAAGTTACAGCTAATTTATGAACTTCTCGTAATCACTAATAAGATTATTTTAAAAAAATATAAAGAAAATATAAATGCATTTTTTGAATTTTTAAAAGGTCATTTTTTTCGTTAATAAAATTGATATCAATTTTAAATAAAAATGAACATAGAGTCATACATGTCAAACCATGCATCTGATTTAGGTGTGGAAAATTCCTATATGATTCATATTAATTTTTTAATATTTTACAAATGTTTCCCTACAAAATTAAATAGTTTTCTTAGTTTTGATTATGTCACATATCATTTTTACTAAAAATTCATTTTAATTTCGAAATAAAAATAATGAATCATTTAGATCTCTTCATGTATCAGATTTATGTGACAGTAATTGTTACATTTTACAAACGATTTATGAATCATTTCTTCAAATTATCAATGAAACATAGAGGTTTTTTTTCTTGGTTATCAATCAGTGACACATTTCAACGTATATGGTGAATTTATCTAATAACTGACACATTGACTTAGTTGTATTTTCTATTATAATTAATGGAAATTTTAAATAGAATCAAGTTAATGGAGTCTTATTAGTCACATAGTTTGTTGGATTTAGGTACAACTGATTCATGCAAGTCCCAAAGTCTCATATCAATCTTACCATTCAATGGCACCAGGATTTTTATTGAATTTATATATTGAACATCCAAAAATGTATGAGAAGCATATAACAAAGCAAATTAACCTTGAAAAACAATCCAAAAAAAAATTAATGTGATTAATATTAAAAAAATAAACATAAATATAAAAAAAATTAAATTATTATGTGGATATATAATTTTCAATTAATATATCATGATTAACTCTAAAATTGAGTAGAGGGGGAATGGTTTTTCTTCCTAAAAAGGGATTGGATTGAACATTAAGGAAAAATATAAATTTCAACACAATAGGGGTGAAGGGTTTTATGGGAGAAGAAATATGAGAATGTTTTCGTGTAAAAACACATAATAGTTGGATAGAGCACCCTAACTCTACGAAAAGAATCTAAATGTACAAGAAGTCGATTATTATATGGGTAATTCTAAAATTTATTAAATTAAATATAAATATGAAACATTTCAATAATTTTATGGTCAATGATTTTACTATTCATATATCTAGATTACCTTTGTAATTGAGAAGATGTGGAAACGTGGGTCTTCCTAAAATGGAAGTGGTTTGAATTGGAATGAAGTGATAAAAGACAATTTGTAGGGGTAAAATGGATTTGAGGAAGAATACGTTTTTTGATATTTTGGTGTTGAAAGGAATGAATGTTGGACAGAGCACCCCTACTAAAAAAATTATCCTCTTTTATAAAAAAACAATTAATAAGTGAGTAATAGTAAAAATAAATAAACTAAACATTAATAAGAAAAAAATACATTTCTTCCATTCACAATGATTTCACGTTGAAAATATCAATATTACCTCTATAATTGAGTATAGATAGTTTCATTTTTTACTACCATGGTTGTGGAGTGAACATTAAAAATTTGATATATGCAACAATACATAAGTGAAATATTATTGAGGGAGAATAAGAGTGTAGATATTTTGGTATAGAATGGAATGAACGATTGAAAGATAACCCCATATATAAAAAAGGAATCCAAAGGTTTATAAAATGAGTTATTATGAGATGAATAAAAAAAGAAATAAATTATACATAAATACAAAACTATACATTAATTCTCTGGATAATGATTTTACTTTTTAAACATTAAGATTGCCTTTGTGATTGAGAAGAGGTAGCGTAATTTCATTTTTTTAAAAGGAATGACCCATAATGGCAAGAACATATCTAATTATTCTAATATTAATGAAATATATTTATTCATTATGGGAAATTAAACCATGTCTGCAACATTACTGTATATGGAGTTAAAAATAATATGAGTCTACTTAATGGTTGTCGTACATTTTGAGGAAGAATGCCTCGAAATGCAACTAGCATTAAATCATCCATCAAAACCTGATAGTCATATGATTTTAGTCCTTATAACATAAAACTAGTCTTTGGAATATATTTTTTGATATTTTATGAATACCCTTGTGGAACTCATTTATTATTAAGGACAACAAAAATTTTCATTTTTGAGTACGACACTTGTTTTTTTACAAAAATGCCGTTTTAAACTCGAAACACAGACATTGACCTATATCGATCACATCATATATCATATTGAAAAGAGAGTGACTCATGCATGTCATAATGGAATTATGAAATTATAACTTAAAATATCCAAAAATGTAAATGTGTATTATCATTGATTTCAGTGAGTGAAATTTTTTGAACATTATTATCAATTTTATCTTGATAATAAACATATTGAGTCATTACGGTAACAACATGTGTATAATATATTTAGGGCTAATTACTACAAATCTCAAATGACCTATGTATCACTTACCAATGTGTAAATGAAGTAAATGCCTCTACAGATTATTTTTCAAATAAAATAAAACTCACTAATTTATTATATATAATAATACCTTTTACAAAAACATTTTCATTGGAAAAAATATATAATAAATCATGAACCTATTACTTTTTAAAATTTTATTCGGATCTGTATAGATAACATTGAGGATAAAAATAAATTTAATTCTTCATTATATATTCCTCCAAATCAAATAAAAAAAATAATTTTAGTAAAATATACTCTTCAGATGAAAATGGACAATAACATCCCAATTCTCCGAAGATGTGTAGAAGTATATATGCATATTTTGATTCTTCCTTCTCCTCCCTCTCTATATTTTCCCTCCCTTCACTCTATCATTTATCAAGTTGTGTGGATATTTTCTCTTGATGGAGTTGGGGGAAATGGAGTCAGTGAGTTAATAACTAGTATTAATGGTGTAATTATCACAAATGGATGGAATTTACCCTTTTAGAGAACAAAATAAAGTACAATTGTCATCCTCATCATCCCACCTCCAAATCATTTATCACATCATTTTTTTTCTGAAACACATCCATTAACTCTGGGAACAACATCGTATGTTGTTTGAAATAATCTATGTAGTATTCATACATGGGGTGACTAATGATCAGTGTCATACAAGAAACATAAAAGAGATGTGGAATGAGTCTCAAGGAAACAAAATGTTATAATAAATTTTCTTGGGATTAAGCTAATGAGGACGTCAATTGTACTTCATTTTGTTCTATGAAGGGAAAAATGTATACCATTTGTGATAATAACATCATAAGAACAATAAATTAATTCGAAACCTCCATTTCGACCAAATTCATCACGAGAAAAGATCCCCACAACAAAATAAATGATTGTCAGAATGGTGGGAAAGAAATGGAGAGTGTGGAGATGGAAGAATCAGAATACACCATTGTAGTGCTACACAGCTCCGGGGGTATTGGGTTGCTACAGTGTAATTTCAACTTACGAGTGTATGACGCAGAAATTATTATTTTTTCATTCGACATAGTGGGAGAGTTAATGATAATTTAATTTCATTTTTATACTTGATTTTACCCACAATGATTCGAATAAAAAATTAATAAAATAATTGGTCGGTGATTTGTTATAAATTTTTGTTTGAGGGTTTTTTAAATAGGTTTTATTTTATTAATAAAATGACATGGTGTTATTTGATTGGATAAATTGGTCGATGGACGCTTGTTCATATTTCAAAATTACCTCAATTGGAAATAATCCTGAATGGTGTTCACACATTAGATAACAAAAAACAATAAAATGGGGTGACACTTCATCAAAACCAATGTTCTCATAGGCACACAATGCAATAAGGTGTTAATGCATCTAGTGGATGTGGTGTGGGGTGGAACTAAGGCACATGCGTACAAACATAGATATATATATATATATTATTATATAGATATATATATTTAACAATTTTTTTTTTCATATTAGATATATTTGTATAATTTTTATTACAATTAATATATATATATATATATATATATTGTTTTTGTTATTTTTTTTCTTTTTTTCTGTTACGACATGGGGATTCCATTTCCATGAAGGATGTTTTGTGGTCTTCTTCTCTAGTGGTAGATCAAAATAGTTGCATTAGGAATGCATGCAACATGGGTGCTCTTCGGTGGGGATGGTTGGAAAGGTGTTTCATAATTCCACAATTTACTCGATCGCTCGCACCCACGATTTCCATCGTTTCTACCTATTCTGATATCCATTACCCTGCCCATGATTTTTGTGGTCTCTTGTACACATGATTTCTACCACCGTGGTTCACCTTTACCATTCTTGGCTCTATAATGCCTCTTTGGTTGGCACATGATGTGTGCGCCTTTAGAACACCTCAGTGAGGTCGCACAAATTATGAATCACCTCACCTCATGCCATGGTGAACTATAGAACACGCCTTTGACAACACTGTTATATACATAGATAAATAATCTGAATCTACCGAATGATTATACATATATGAAATAAATATATATGTATTAAATTAGTAAATTTCCTTTAAAATAATTATATATATATACACTATTTAACACATATAAATTTATTTAAATATTGATTATGTTTTACGATGTGGGTATATATATATTAGTATTTCATCTAATGAAACTAAAAAATCCCATTATTAATAATTTATATATTAAATTAATTACTAATAATAACTATTATTGGAAATTTATTATAAAATATAATTATTTAAATTTTAGAAATTTTAATTATTAGAAAAATTATATATTGTTAAATAATTGTAATATTTTGAACATAACATGTGTTAACAAAATATTATTGGTTATTTGTGTATAAATGTATTAATGATGATTAAATTTATAAATAGAACTATAATGTATATGTATACCTAAAATGATGAATGCCTGAAAATAATTTCTATTATATAGAATTTGATAACTCCCGGTATATTTTTTTTGGAAAATATGATGTAGAAATCTACATATTAAATGAAGGCCAACTAATATGCATTGATCAATCCTTGAGATTATAGGGTGGTCTATATAAATGTTTCCATAAAGAAATAATAAACATCAAAAAGATATATCAGTAAAAAGGATAAAAACATAGAAACCCTTGCAACATATATCCCATAAACATTTTACCATATAAATATATTAAATAGAATTTAAATATACAAATTCCCTTACATGAATTTCATAAAATAATCTTCTGTTGTAAATTTTCACCATCAACAGACTGATAATTGGTTTTCAAAATCAATTTTCGTATTAATTATTATTTTTATATCCAAAACCTCATTTATTTCTACAATAGAAGTAATATTTATTTAATTCATTTACCTAAATATCTGATGTGATTCACTATTGTCTCAAAATAATGATAAAATTATTCTTTTGGAGAAAATGGGGTATATAGGTAGACAATGATTCAAATTGATTGAAGACAACAATTTAAAAACAAAAACAGATATCGAAAATATTAATCAAGAAAAAATGGATCATAAAGAATATCAAAATAGTATACAACAACCTGAGCATAAACACAAATTCCACAATGGAAAATAAAAAACCACTGGATCCTGATCGTGAAACTCAAAATACAGAATGTAAATATGAACCTACAATGGATAACATAAAACCACCTTGCTAGGTTGATGAAAATATGACAACCACAAATCTGGATCATTATGTTTTCTTTAGAAACCCAAATGTCAACCAAACACCATATATCAGATGATATTTGAGTAACTGGAGGTAGTTTGTTTATTTGATTCGATCTACAATTCACCGAGGTGTTGTGTCATCAATTGGTTGATTATATATAAATCTTTTTATATCACTACGTGTTCAAAATATCATAGGTTTTTTAAAATATATTGGGATACTTTTATAAGTTCATATTATTTATGCTCTCATTTAAGGAACATTTAGTTGGGCTTTTTTAGCATTGATAAAATAAGTACATTATCAGTGCTAAAAATGTACAGATATATCCTCATTTTTATCATTTCAAAAAAATGAATAGATTAATATTTATTTTTAGTGATTATTACGTAAGAATGGATAAAGTATTTATAATTATTTTTATAATTATATATATATATATAAATTAATAATATACATAAATATAATTAGAAGAAATATATTATTTATTGAAATAAATTTATTACAATTTTTAAATTATTTTAAAAAATAATTATTAAATTATATTTAATTATTTTTTAAATAATATTTATTTTAGTATATATGTTTATATAATTATATATAAATATATTATAAATATTTATAAATATAAATAGAGTAAAAATATTCATTACATAAGTAAGTTAAATTAACATTTTTTATTTATTTTAATATTTAAAATTATTTATTTATAATTATATAAATACCCATACAAAATATATATTTATTTATAATTATGAATATTAATTTTTATAAATATATTATGTTCATTTTTATATAATTTGTTTTTAAATAATTTTTTAAATTTATTTCATTAAAATATTTTTTTAACATTATTGATGAATATCTAATTTTCAGTGCATCCATGTTAAAAGTGAGTGAAATTGAATAATTTCAAAATAAGCACACTTTAATTATATTGAAAAAATGGATATGTTTTTTCAATTTAAATTGAGTATAAAATGATTTAAATTATATTTGTGAAATCAATTAAACATAATATTTATCTATGTTAAATTGAAAAATTAAAGGAAATTATATTACTTTTCAATTAAACTATGGAAAAAGTCCGTATTTTTAATTCATATTAATTTTTAATTATAAATCACTATTCAATTAATCTAACACATAAATATTTTCAAAAAAAGTGAATCATATTTATATGCATTGATATATATATAAATAAAAAATTTCATTTTTATTAACGTAATAAATAATCATCTAATTGATAATATATTTAATATATTTCTGAAATTACATATTTTAATTTTTAATTTGATTAATTTTCATTTTTCAAATCTATATATTTAACAAATACTATTTGTTAATATTTATAATTTATATACAATATAATCAATTTATACATTTTTATCAATATTTATTTAATTAACAAAACATGTAATATATTTTGTAATAACATCATTTTTTATTTATTACTTCTTTTTTAATTTTATTTTAATTATTCATTGCTTTATCAATGCCAAAATAGTGCTGATAATTTACTCCTCTATGAGCACGAAAAATATCACTGGTAATGGATACACATTATTAGTGATAAAAATAATGTGGAGATAAAGGGTACGCATTATTTGGGACAAAAATAAAGTGACGATTAATGGTACTCTTTATCAGGACAAAAAAAGAGCACGTAATTGGTTAAATTTATCAGCTTTTATATCTGATGGAGATTCCATTTATATGCGATTTTTCTAGAAATTATAAATACATGCGCTCTGAATGCCAGTTTTGTAGTGGTGGGAATAAAAAGGTGCTGATAATGAATGTACTTGTTGTGAAAGGCTATTTTTTGAATGTCATAATATTTTATCCTAAACTAATGGAAACTAGATCGATGAACATTCATTGAGAACCCCATATCCGCTATCATATAATCAAATAGATAATCAATATATTGCAATGTATTTTTGTTTGTTATCATCACTCAATTGAGTTTTGGATAATCCACACACATGCAATGTTACTCATCAACATTATTAGAAAATAGAACCAGCACTGCCCAAGAAGGCGTGGTCATATGTATAAATCCTACCTCAAGATGATCATCCATATCGGTGTTCAGGTCTTTCATTTCAGCCAGTGCAATGTAGTAAGAGGGAAAATAATATGGTTTATTACTATGAACTAAATCAATAAAAAACTCAACATCCATTACTGGGAAAAAAAGAGATAATAGAGGGAAACACGTCGGAGAACTCGATGATGAATGGAGGGATATCACCAAACAATGATTTCCACTCTAGATAAAATGATATCATAGATTTCAATTTTGAAAACTCCAGATAAGAAGGTATGACTCTAATCAAACATGGGTCCCATTTATTTTCAAATACACCATACACACCAATAGGTGTAGTGATGGTGGCCTGTCAAATATAACAAAAAATATAATTCTTATAGTGGATGAGCCCATCCATCCAAAAAAATGACGTAATGTGATCTCAGGTCGTGAATGGAAAAATACCCAAAAGGCTCTACATCTGTTTGTGAGAAAAAATACGAAGGGATATAGATACCATTCTCTCCCTTTATAACAAGAGTTTTATTAATATTCACTACAGATGACAAATTATCCATAAGAATATTTTTATGATTATCATTACAAGTATAAATAAAGAATGAGATTCACTAGAATCAAATAGGTTACTCACTAATGAAGAATCTGTAGTGATGGTACGTCTCACAGTCACTGGACCAGCATCCGCTTTCACTGGGATGCTTCTCATAGGTGAAAAAGCTTCACTTCGGATCCTTTTGGATGTAACCCTAGTGTTCGTGAACCAAATTATTGTCCAATAGTTTTAGAATTTTCATATGATCTATTTATAGTATTATGAGTGTTATAAAGATAGAGTGACCACTACAAGTTATTTGACAAGCCACAGGATTCACAATTCAAGGGTGCCTTAATAAAAACACAATTCGAATTTTCTTTAATACCAAATTGGAAATAGATTAAATGACTTTTTCCACGTACAAAATGTGGTTTAGAAAATCCATTCCATCGAGAAACTCTATGAGATTCATCATGATTCCACATTACCGTATATTATTTCACACTAGAACTGGGAATGAAAGAAGCTAATTAATACCATGACATACAAACCATGTCCATCTCGACCTTCGGTTCACTATCATGTAAACCAGCATAAGAAGAAATCATCACTATGAAAAACTGAGAATGAATATTTGGATGAAGGAGTAACTCGAATCATTTCAACATTATCTTCACATTCGATAATATATTAGATGAGAAATGAACAAGCTCAACAAAATGGTTTTCATACTCCTTCAGGGTCCTCTCATCCTTCTCGAATGTGAATAACCTAGTGTAATTTTATAACTTCATCAACTATTTAATTAATTGTTCATTGACATGAAAATTAAAGTATATCCACTATCATCCCCGACGAATCATTGTCCTTACCATCACTTTCCACCTTATACTTATTGGTATATATAGCCCGAAGGTGGAATGGTTCACATTAATTTCATTATGGGTATCAAAAACAAAAACAAATTCTCCATTCATCTCATCCACTCCTCAAAATCATTAAGATCATTTGAGTAATAGAATGGTTTCTGATACTAGTGAAGGAACTCAATAGAACTAATCATGAGAACATCCATCTAAGGTTCCATATCTAGATCTTGAATGTGAATTACAATTGTTGCATGTCCTAATGCTTATAATTCTTGTACAATAACGTCAACCAGGATCTGGTCCACATGTGGATCAACACACTATGGTTTTTCAACAACTTCCTCCTGCATCTGATTCGCATATCATCAAGGAGACATGATTATAATGGATTAGCCATAAACATTAAATAATCATTAGTTATGTTAAAAATTCACATTATAAATATTTTTAGGATTATAATTTTAGGGAATTAGGACATTACTATTAAATAATAGGCCCAGACATTTTATGTGGATTGTTACACTCAGTATCCACAATTTACACCAAAGGAATACCTTTAAACAATACCTGATTTATTTTTATTAATAAAAGTATTCATGAATTCTTCCATTCTGTTACCCATTATTATACCATGTGGAAAACATTTCAAATACATGGGATGAGCATAAATATCTATGTATGTAATATTAAATAATGAATAAAACCAGTATTCAAGGAATGTTTATGACCCATGATAACATTTTAAAAAAATCATACTCTTCACCCATAAAACATAAACTAATTATATTAAATCATGTTCTTATATGATTAGTACAAAACATAATAGAAATTATAAATCATAAAGATAACAAGTAGTATCCATATCATACTACCTTTATAGCTTTCATGGATTCATAGGGAGTAATATTCATGGTTACATTGGGAATACCCATCACAATATATCAAATTAATCTCTTAAGAGAAACCTTAACGTTTACCTTTGTCACATTACACAATTCATTCGATTGATATCATGGGATTACCCATCATTGGTTTATCATATAACCACCCTTATTCATAATCAATTCTCAATAACCATAAAATAATCATAACACATGAACAATCATAAAGGAAAAATGACAATTCCATATTGAATTCATAAGAAACCATTTCAAAATATTGATATAATAAATCCATTCTAAAAACCATTTTTAATACTAAAATACCTAAAAATGAATTTGATTATTAATTTTCTATTAAAAAACATTACATCTTGAAGAGGATTCCAAATACAAAATAATGGCTATACTGGGGGAAATGGTCATTGTCTCGCATGCATTAAAAAACATTCCATTTATATTTTTTAATATTATTATACATAGAAGAAGATTCTTTTTTAAGACCATTGAAATAAGTTTAAATTAAATGGGCATAATTATGCGCTGTATAAAAGAAGGATGTGTATATTATCAAAATATGCTACAACAAAAGGAGATTGATTTAATGTCCCTTACAAAGATCGTATCACTAGATTAATGATAAATCAATGACATTATAATGTGTGAAAATTAAATCACACCAAATATAATTAGATATATAGTATAAAACAATTATATATCATTCACACATATTCATTAAAAAACAAAACCAATGACATGGATAATTAACTCAATGAATGAAGATTGAGATTATATTTCCTTTTCTAGTAGTCTGACTCGTCATGTACAATGGTTATGATATTGAATAATAACCATAAAATAATTTCTACATGATTCATATACTATTTAATTTTCATTTTTAATTTTATATCATTTATTATCATTTTATAACTATTAGTTAATTTTTAGTGTCAATATTGTACATTTTTTCAATGTTTGTTAAATGAGTAAAAAATGATTTTTTTGATTAAAATTAACAATGTGGTCATAATAAAATTATATTTATAAATATATTAATGATTTAAATATCTTATATATTTATTATATATGTATTTATAATATTATATAACAATTACAGATAAGAAATGAAATTCACTGTTTAGTGTGATGATAGGTATTTCGTACGAAAGAACACTACATTTATTTCATTACCATGTTAATAGAATGAAAATTAAATTATAAATAGTTATATTATATTTTATTATAATATATATATTATATAGGTTTCATAAGTTCATTAATTATATCCTTTATATGCTCTGTGTATGGAATGAATGATTCATATAACTTTAAGGGGGCGGTGGTCTGCACTTCCTCAAATTAAATACATGTTTTTACACTTTTTAGAAATAATAATGTAATTTTAATAAAAAAAATAGAGAACATATAAATATTATATATACCATATATAAATAATGTTACAACATATTGGCCACAATGAAAGGTGGTAGGAGGAAATTGATCAATCATTGTTTCGTTAGGCTGTTGTTAACCCTACATAGAGACAATATGTTCGTATCCATTTGATGAAGGTGTGTGTAAATTTAGGTATAAACATTATAATAAAAACATTGTAATATATTTAGGATACTGTTTTTGTTATAAAATTGTAAAATAAAGATATTTTACAGGGTTTGATAATGAAAATAAATACTAGGAGCTTGAGAGAATATTTTACCTATAAATCAGGTAACTCTTTTTGATTTAAGATATAGGTCTTCCTTGACTAGAATTATACCCAATTCGAGGATTCTAGGATTATGTTATGTATATAATTTTTCATAATTTTAATATTTTAAATGTAACACGAGTTAACAAAATATAATTGGTTATTTATGTATAAATATATTACTGTTGATAAAATGTATAAATAGACAAAAAATGTATATGTATACCTAAAATGATGAATGACTGAAAATAATTTATAATATATTGAATTTGATAACTCCCATTATATTTTTTGGAACAAATTATGTAGAATCCTACAGATTATATAATGGCAAACTAAGAATCATTGACCCATCCATGATATTATAGGGAGGACCATATAAAAGTTTCCATAATGAAATAAAACACATGAACATGATATATTAGAATAATTGATAAAAACATAGAAACCATTGAAAAATATATTCCATAAACATTTGAACATATAATTATATAAAATAGATAATTAATATACAAATTCCTTTACATGAATTGCATAAAATAATATTCTGTTGATACTTTTCACCATCAACGGACAGATAATTGGTTTTATAAAAAAAATTCTTCTTAATTAAGGTTTATATATCCAAAACCTCATCTATTTATATAGTAGACATAACATTTATTTAATTCATTTACCTACAGATCTGATGATATTCAAAAATATTTCAAAATAATGATAAAATTATTCTTGCGGAGGAAAAAGGGGTATATAGGTAGACAATGATGCAAATTGATTGAAGAAAACAATTTAAAAACAAAAATAATATATCCAAAATAGTATTCAAGTAATAATTGATCACAATGAATATCAAAATAGTATACAACAACCAGAGAATAAATACAAATTCCCCAAAAGAAAATAAAAAACCATTGGATCATGATTTTGATTCTCAAAATTCATAATGTAAATCTGATCCTACAATGGAAAACACAAGCCAACCTTTCTAGGATGATGAACATTTGAGAACCAAAAATCTAGATCCAGACATTTTCATTAGAAACCCGAACTCCAACAAAGCACCGTATGCCAGATGATGTTTGAGTAACTGGAAGTAGTGGGTATCTTTGATTCGATCATCAATTCACCGAGGAGGAGAGTCATCAATTGGTTTATTATAATGAAATATTATTATATAACAATAGGTTCACAATATCATAGATTTGGTAAATAGATTGGCATACTTTTATAAGTTCGTATTATTTATGCTCACATAAATGGAACATTTATTAGGGATTATTTTAGCATTGATAAAAAATGTACTTTATTAGTGGTAAATATGCACTGATATAGCATCATTTTTATCATTTCTAAAAACGAACTGATAGAGATATATTTTATTAGTTATTATTACATAAGAATTGATACATTATTTATAATTATTATTATAATTATTATTTTTAAATATATATATATATATATATATGTAATTAATCAATATATATAACTATAAATATAATAAATATATTATTTATTTAAATAAATTTATTACAATTTTTAAATTATTTCAATAAATAATTATTAATTTATATTTATCTATTATTTTAAAATAATATTTATTTTAGTCTATATATATATAATTATATATAAATATATTAGAAATATTTAAAAATATAAATAGAATAAATATAATCATTATTTAAGAAATTTTTTTCTAAATTTAATAATTATTTAAAAATATAAATTAAATTTTTTATAATTATATAAATACCCTAAAAAATATCTATTTATTAATAATTACAAATATACAATTATATAAATATAGTACGTAAATTTTTCTATATTTTGTTTGTAGATATTTTTTTAAATTTATAGTATTTGAATTTTTTTTTTACATTATTGATGAATATCTAATTTTAATTGCAACTTTGTTAAAACTGAGTGAAATTGAAAAATTTCCAAATAAGTACAATATAATTATTTTCAAGAAATAGGTATGTTTTTTCAATGTAAATTTCATATAAAAACAAATTAAATTTATATTTGGGAAATTTATAAAACAGACTTTTGATCACTGTTAAATTGAAAAATCAATGGAAATTAAATTATATGTTGATTACTCTATATAAAAAGTCAGTATTTTTAATTCATATTAATTTTTCATTATAAATAATTATTCACTTAATATAACAAATAAATATTTTCTAAAAAAATAATCATATTTATATACATTGATATATATATATATATATAATATAATATTTATTGCCATTATAAATAATCACCTAATTAATAATATATTTAATATTTTTCTCTATTTACTTATTTTCAATTTTAATTTGATTAATTTTCATTTTTCAAATCTATATATTTAATAAATAATATTTTTAGTATTTATAATTTATATACTGTATAATAAATTTATTCATTTTTATCAATATTTATTTAATTAACAAAAAATGTAATATAATTTTTAATAACATCATTTTTTATTTTTTATTTATTTTATTATTTTATTTTAATCATTATGACATTTATCGAAGGTAAAAATGTTCTGATAATTGACTCATCTATGAGCACAAAAAAATATCACCGGTAATGGACACCCTTTATCAGTACTAAAAATAATTTCCTGATAAAGGGTACACATTATTAGTGATAAAAATAATGAAACGATAAATAGTACTCTTTATCAGCACAAAAATGTGCTCATAATGGGTTAAATTTATCAGTTTTTAGGGCTGATGAAGATTCCCTTTATGTGTGATTTTTCTAGAAATAATAAATACATGAACTATGAATTCTATTTTTGTAGTAGTGGGCATAACTAGGTACTGATAATGACTGTACTTACAGCAAAAGATGGTTTTTTGAAAGTCAGAATATTTTATCCTCAACTAAAGGAAGCCAGACCGATTAACGTTCATTGAGAACCCCATATCCACTATCATTTAATCAAATAGATCATCAATATGTTGAAATGGATATTTTTTTTATTATCATCACTCAATTGAGTTTTGCATAATCAACACACATGCAATGTTAACCATCAACATTCATATATAATAGAACTAGCGCAGCCCAAGGAGGCATGCTCATATGTATAAAGCCTTCTTCATGATGATCATCTAGCTCGAAGTTCTGGTCTTTCATTTTATGCAGTGCAACACAATAAGAGGTAAAATAATATGGTTGAGTAATATGAACTAAATCAATATAAAGCTCAACCTCCATTACTGGGGGAAAACAAGTGATAATAATGGGAAACACGTCGAAAAACTCGATGATGACTGGAGGTATATCACTACACAATGTTTTCCACTCCAGATCCAAAGAAATCATAGACTTCACTTTCGAAAACTCCAGATAATAAGGGATGACTCTACACAACCATGGGTCCCATTATTTTACAAATACACCATACACACCAATAGGTGCAGTGAAACCGTCCCGTCAAATATAAAAAACAATGTAATGCTTATTGTGGATGAGCCAATTTGTCCCAAAAATTGATGCAAATTGATCTCATGTCATGAATGGAAAAATACCCAAAAGACTCTACATCTGTATGTGAGAAAAAATAAAATGGTCTATATATACCTTTCTCTCCCTTTATAACAAGCGGTGTATTAATATTCACTACACCAAATAAAATATCCACACGATGATTTGGATGATTAACATTAAAAGTTGAATTAATGAATGAGATGCACTAGATTCAAAAAGGGCAGTCACTAATGATGAATCTATAGTGATGGTACGTATCACAGTCACTGGACCAGTATCCGCTTCTTCTGGGACTCTTCTCCTAGGTGAAAAAGTTTCACTCTTTATCCTTGTGGATGTAACCCTTTGGTACGTGAAACAAATTATTGCACAATAGGTTTGAGTATTTTATATGATACCTTTAGAGTATTATGAGTTGAATAAATGTAAAGGAACCTCTACATGTTCTTTTTGAATCCACAAGAGCAATAATTCATGTGTTCCTTAGTGAAAACAATCTTGTAATTTCATTTATTAAAAATTTGGAAATCGATTAAATTACTCTTTCCAGCTACAAAAGGTGGTTTATCAAATTCATTCCATCGAGAAACTCTATGAGATTTATCATCCTTAAACTTTACATTAGATTAATTCACACTATAACTGGGAGTGAAAGAATCTCATGAATACCCTAACATACCAGCCAGGTCAATCTCTACCATCAGTTCTATATCAAGTAAATCAGCATAAGAATGAATCCTTAGTATGAAATACTGAGAATAAATAATTGGATGAAGGACTAACTCGAAACATTTCACCTTCATCTTCTCATTCGATAATATATCAGATGAGAAAAGAACAAGGTCAGAAAAATGATTTTCATAATCCTTCAGGGTCCTCTCATCTTTCTCAAGTGTGAAGAACATAGTGTAATTGTCTAATGACATCGACTATAGAATGAATTGGTCGTTGACATGAACATTAAAGTATATCCACTATAATATCTGATGCATCTTGGTCATTACCATAATGTTCCACCATATCCTTCTTGGTATATATAGAACAAAGGTGGGATGGTTCACATTAATTTCATTATGGGTCTCCAAAACCAAAACAAATTCTCCATTCATCTCAACCACTCCTCAGAATCATTAGGATCATTTGAGTATTAGAATGGTTTCCAATACTGGTGAAGGAACTCTAGAGAACTAATCCTGAGAACATCCATATAAGGATCCATATAAATATCATGAATGTGAATTACAACTGGTGCATGTCCTAATGCTTGTAATTCTTTAATAATCACCTCAACTAGAATCAGGTCGAAATGTGGAATTACACACTATGGTTTTGCATAAACATCCTCCTTCATATGATTCACATATCTTAAAGGGGTCTTGATTATAAAGGCTCTCCCATAAACATTACATATTCTTTAGTTATGTTAATAATTCACATTAATTATATTTTTAGGATTATAATTTTATAGAATTATTCCATTACTATTAAATAAACGACCCAGACATTACATGTGGATAGTTGCACTCAATATCCACTATTTACACCAAAGGAATACCTTTAAACAATACCTGATTTATTTTTATTGAAAAATGTATTTCTGTATTATGCCATTATCTTAACCATCGTTATACCAAGTTGAAAACATTTCAAAAACATGGGATGAGCATAAATATCTTAGTAAGTAATATGAAATAATGAATAAAAACAGTATTCAATGAATGTTAATGACCCATGATTACATTTTCGAGAAATCATACCCTTTACCCAAAAAACAAAACATACATATATTAAATCATGTAATCATATGATTCCTACAAAACAACACATAAATCCAAAATCATAAGTCTAACTTATGGTATCCATATCATACTAAATTTATAGCTTTCATGGATTTATAGGGAGTAATCATCATGGTTAAATTGGGATTACACATCACAGTACATCCACTAAATCTCTTAAGAGAATCCATAACGTTTACCTTCGTCACATTACCCAATTTATTCGATAGCTATCATGGGATCACTCACCCTTGGATTATCATAGAACCCCATGTATTCATAATCAATTCTCAATAACCATAAAATAATCATAACTCATGAACAATAATAATGGAAAAATAACAATTCAATATTGAAATCATAAGAAATCATTTCAAAATATTGATATAATAAATACATTCCAAAAAACATTTTTAATACCAAAATACCTGAAAAGGAATTCGATATTTAATTTTCTTTTACATAACATTACAGATTTAAGTGGATTCCAAATACAAAAGAATGGCTATAGTGGGTAAAATGGTAGTTGTCTCCATATGCATTAAAAAACATTCCATTTTTTTATTAGTTATATTATACGTAGAAGAATATTCTTTTTTAATACCACTAAAATAAATTAAAATAAAATGGGAATAATTATGCACCATATAAAATAATGAGGTGTATATTATCAAAATATACCACAATAAGGTGAGATTGAGTTGACGTCCCTTACAAAGATCGTATCACTAGATTAAAGATAAATCAATGACATTATTATGTGTGAAAATTAATATACACCCAATATATGAGGATATATAGTGTAAAAAAATAATATTTCATTCACACATATTCATTAAAAATCTAAACCGATGACATGGATAATTAACTCAATGAATGCAGATCGAGTTTATATTTCCATTACCATGAGTTTGACTCATCACGTACAATGGTTATGATCCTGAATAATAACCATAGGATAATTGATACTTTATTTAGATACTATTTAAATATTACTTTTAATTTTATATCAGTTATTATCATTTTATATCTATTAGTTAATTATTAGTGTCAATATCGGATATTTTGTCGATGCTTGGTAAATGACTCAATAATAAGTTTGTTTTGATTAAAATTACCAATGTGGTAATAATAAAATTTTATTTATAAATATATTAATGATTTAAATATCAATAATATTTATTATATATGTATTTATAATATTCCTTAATAATTAGAGATAAGAAATTAAATGCATCGTTCGGGGAGACGGTATGTCTTTCGTACGTAATAACATTACATTTATTTCATTATCCTATTGATCGAATGAAAACAAAATGATAAATAGTTATATTAAATTAAATTATAATATATATTATATAGTTTTCCTATGTTCATTAATTATATCTTTTATACTCTCTGTGTATGGCATGAGTGATTCATATAACATTGAGGTGGAGGTAGTCTACACTTCCTCAAATTAAATTCAAGTTTTTACACATTTTATAAATCATAAAGGTATTTAAAAAAAATAAAAGAAATAAAGAACATATATATATTATATATATCATATATAAATAATTTTCCAACATATTGGCCACCATGAGAGGTGGTAGGAGAAAAATTGATCAATCGTTTTTTCGTTAGGCAGACCCTACCGAGAAACAATATGTTCGTATCCATTTGATTGAGGTTTTTATAAAATTTGGCAAAAAAAATATCATAACAACACTTGAGTATATTTTGGATACTATTTTTGTTATAAATAATTAAATAAAAAGAGCTTATGGGGTTAGATAAGGTAAAAAATAATAGGATCTTGAGAACAAATGTTACCTCTAAATTGAGTAATTCTTATTGATTAAAGATATAGGGCTTCATTGAGTGAGATTATACCCAATTTAAGGATTCTAGGATTATGAAATGTATAATTGGAGATTATTTGAGACTAATTTGGGGTTTCCAAGGGTCTTGAGAGGTGAGAGTAAGTGGTTAGTGGAGGTGGCCTTTTATAAGAGGGGGAGGGGCACTGTAGTAATATCGTGAAACATTATTTTATTATAAAATTATTTTCAATTTCTAGTCAATAAAAAGTGATATAATTAAAGGATACATGTGAATGACAAATTTCTTCTAAACTAATAGGTTTTAGAGATGTTTAGGTCACAAATTTAACTTTAATATTTGGTTTTAACCCTTAGATAAAAAAATTAACTCTTACCATGTCTTCTTGTATTTTTACATTATTTTCTTAATATAGTTAAAATAAAACTGAAGAGAACTACAAGGGGATAATTTTTTAATTACCCTACATTTCAATATAAATATTTTTAATTAAATGTGAATTTTACAGGTCCGTTAAAATTTACACCGTGCGATTTTGAGGCCCGAAGTGCCTTAATAAATTTCTAAACTTTTTTTCAGGTACATTCAGTAAACATGCGAGAAAGTTTTCCTATCATTTGAACTGGTGATCAGAATTGTAATATGTGGGATAGGTTGAGCTCACACACTGATATTCGCTAAAGGATTCCTTCACCTCAACCGCAGTAGGTCATGGGTGGAAGTATGTTTTTTAAATTATTTTTTAATGAATAAAAATAAAATAAAATGTTGTAATATTAGATTTTTATTTAATTTTTAAAATCCCATGTGGATGTATCATAGGTGGGGACCACTAGACTAAAACCTCCCATGATAGGTTATGTATGTGGGGACCACTGAGCCTAAACCTCCGATCAGAGGTTTTGGTGGTGGGGACCACCCGAGGCTAAACTCCATTTCACTCCCTCTTAAGTGCAGGGATTCCTTTTAACCTTCCCCCACATTAATGGTGCCACCCCCATTAATTAATTTTCTGACAACCTCAAAAATTAATTATGTTGAGCCAAAATAAATTTTTTCAAAAATTAAATTGGGGAACCATAGTGGAAGTTGGCTACTTTCAAATTTTGTGGAATTGGGAGAGGATAAATATTGTGAGAAAAGCTCTCCAAAGAAGACTTATTCATCTTCAATGAATTCATCTCCAAACTCCATCAAAGGATCACCAATGAGGAACATCTACACTGACGATCGAAGAGATGCAGACGTCACCGACATCAATCAATCCCCAATGACGTTTTCTCCTTCTTTGTGACCTCTGTCGAGAAATCAATCGAACGAGGTAGTGAAGGCGTTTGAATTATTTTCCATTACCCATTATTTTTATTTTTGTCATTCATGTAATATAGTTTTTTTGCTTCCCCTATAATTTGGAGTGTGTGGGACAAACACACATGGACCATATTCTTCTAAATTTTGGGATAATTCTATTGTTCTTCTCGATGGAGGTGGATGGCTATGAACTGCGATAAAGGCGATGAAGGAATTTGTGCCTCCCCATGGCCACCCCCGCCCATGGCCATGTGTCCTGCAGCGCTCCACCGCCTGTTGCCTCCATGCCCATGGAGTGACCCCCCCCATGGAATCCACGCCCCACAGCGCTACGCCACCCGCAGCCTCTGCGCCCCATGGTGCTCTGCCACTGTCAGGATTTGCACCCCCTAGCGCTCCGCCGCATGCAGCTTCTGCGCCCCACAACGCTCACCTGCCGAGGCCTTCCGCGCCTTCCGGCGGCCTCGCCGTGCCATCTCACAAACTAGCCGCACTACCCCTCGCCCTCAGATCTGCACCAATCCCCGCATAATCCTTCCTCCAGGCCGAGATGCCCTGGGGCCTCACCCTCGCGGCACCCCTGCAGCTGAGCCCCTCTGGTGGAGCCTCCCAGTGGCCTCTCGCCCTTATGTCACCCCTTCGGGCGAGCCACCCCACTCCCTCATGACATACCAGCAAACTCACATAAATCGCGGCCTGCTAGTCCAGACCCTATTGGCAGGGTGGTCCAGTGTGCCGGGTTGGAACAAGTGGGCTAGGCCACCCAGAGGGTCGGGCTGGGTCAGACCGGACCCAGACCCACTTCGAACCATTTATGCATATTTGACCATATCATTAGCACTAGGAGTCTGATTGACAACCCGAAAGTGGTGATGGAAACCATGGAGCGTGACTATCCCTATGGTATACCCCACTGACTATTTGGATTATTTTGGGAAACTATAGGTTTAGATCGAGCACGAATCAAACTAGGCCCTCCAAAATAAAAAAGATAACATATAGAGAAGGTGTCTGATTGACGCACCATCTATTGCATTGAGACCACTATGACATTTGGTCCTTTGGGATATTTCTTTGTGAGACTTCATGGATGTTTTTGTATCGATCAGTAGCTTGTGGTGCAGATCCTCTCAGAGACAACCGAGCATAGTGCGGGAACCCAGTAGCTGGATATGAAGTGAAAAATGTAAAGTTATCCTATGTGGGTCAGCACTTAGAGAAATCTTGTTTGGGACTACACCTTGTGATTCAGTGGGGGTAATCACCTTGCGATCCTGTGTGGGTCATCACCTAGAGATCCTATGTGGGTTAGCTCCGAGTGATCCTCTGTCAGTTAGTAACATGTGATCCTCTGTGGGTCACCACCTAGTGATCCTGTTTTGGTCAGCACATTGTGATCCTGTGTGGGTGAGCACCTTGTGATTCAGTGTGGGATAGTTCATTGCGATCCTATGTGGGTCTACCTTTTAACAAATTAAGATGATTCATTAGTTACATATAATCTTCTTTACTACTATACTTATGATATACCTGGTGTGAGTTGATTTCATACCTCTGTGGTACTTTCCTTCATGGTAATACATTGGGGGTATTCTTCTGTGTGGTGTACTTGTGTGGTACATTCCATTGTGTTTTTCCTTCCATTGTGGAAAAGTAAATCTTTGGGATTTGGGTTTGGACACAGTGTTTCCTCTTGATTGAAATGGGTATAATTGGTAAATTATGTCTATTAATGGGAATATACCAATGTAGGGTTGACATTTTACTTCATTCATTGAGATTTATCTTTTGTGGATTTTGTGAGACCTTGTGGGTCTCGGGGTCCCTACTCAGTATTTTTATACTCACCCAAACATTGGATATTCTCTCACCTTGTTGTGTTTGGTGTAGACAACAGATAGAGTTCATCAAGGCTAAGGATGACAGGACTAAACGGTGTCCGGTGGGGGATCATACGATGTGATAGTACGTAGTAGAGACAGATGGATGTGGAGTGCTGAGGATGAGATTTGTACCTACCCATTAGTTTGGAACTTCAGAAGATGACCTAGTAGCTGTTTTCCTTTTCCTTTTAGTTATATTTTAGTTGTACTTCTATCTTTACAGTTGATCTTGTATTTCCTACCAATTTTTCTTTCATCACTCTTTTTGTTATATAGTTTACTTGTGCTCGTATCATGTCATATTCTTGGATGACTGTGTTTAGAGGATATAAAGGAAATCCCTACCCAGTTCTAGGGAATGCGCCTTTAGTTGCTAGTAGCTTTCCCCTATCCTATTGAAGGTGGGCTTGGGAGTCACGACACGGGCCCCGAGGGATGAGTCATAACAAATTGGAATCAGAGGAGTCAGTTCTATAGTAGAACATAGGATTCTGATCTTTCATTGAAAAGGAAATAGTGTTAAGTTTAGGGATTGTGGTTATCTGTTTAGGGAATCTAGTGTTAGTGTCTCAGTCGACATGTATATACACTAGGATAGTGACTTCTAATTTCTAACTCAGTGTAGGAAAACACTTATTGCGTGTGTGTTTTGAAGAGTTTTCATTATGATCTCTTTATATAAGCTCACCAGGTATAACATTTTTACCATGGAGCACCTGTTTCTTTTCAAGATTCCTCCATGAAGGCAGCTAGCTAGGGTTCCGAGATTTGTACACAATGATAGCACAATGAGCGATGAGGCCTCGGTGCAGGGCCATCATCCAGTAGAGGCACCAGCGGAGGCACCAGTGTTACCATTACCCGTTGGTCAACTGATGCCACCGGCCCCATTAGCAGAGAATTCATGCTATTTGAGCACATTGCATGAGTTCCAGTGCTATAGGACACCTATGTTTAGGGATAGATGGACTCACATGTGGATAAGGATTGGTTGGAGGCTGTAGTGAGAGTTTTTTTACATGTAGGGATATCAACTGATCTCATGGTGATCCTTGTTTCCATCCTTCTATAGGAAGAAGTAGACAGATGGTGGACCATGATGCTCCAACTTCACGACGAGGTGAAACTTCTCTGGAAGACTTCAAGAGCCTATTCCGTGAAGAGTTTTTTCTAGAGATTCTTCGTGTATTGTGCATATACAAGCTTCTTCATCTGCAGTAGGGAAGAATGACTATGGCTCAGCACTCAGTGAGGTTAACTGACCTATCATGCTACTCCGCTGGTAGGTAGCGTGATCCATTTTTCAAGGCCCGGACCATTGAGAAGAGACACAGGTGGGAGATCATGGCTTTAATTATCTGACTCAGAAAACCAACGTATGCAGGGGTGTTAGAGAAGGACATTTTAGTGGAGAGTTTTCTTGATGAGCAGGCACCAACAGCGAGACCCACTAGTAGTCATCACATTGTGCTGTATTATGAAATTGAAAGAAGGGAGATGACACAGAGGTCCAAGAGGACCAGACCTATAGGTGGATGACCGCAAGATTCATAGTCGGTTGTGTGGGGAAAATGAGGAAGAGCTGATCATACCAGGAGTGGGTAGGGTTATGAATGTGGCGGGTAGGGTCACATGGATCGTGACTATCCGACCCGTCATACGGATGATCAGTAGACAGTTGATGGACTACCTAAAGAAATAAAACAATTCGACTAAGGATGTCTGTAGGGAGTAGGAGGACATGGTAGAGGAGCTTTCTGTGTAGCTGGGGATGAGCGATGAATCGATATGTTACTGCCACAACCACATGGTGGGCCACCCTTACTATAGGAAGTAGGAGGATAGGGGAAAGCTCAGCTCCATGCAGTCGAGGTCTTTTATTACTGCACTCTGGAGAGGATTCGAGGTATAATATGTGTCTAATACACCATAGCTACCGTACTTATAAAAAAAGGTTCCAGTCATTATTTTTTTCCACTTCCCTCATTTGGACCTCGGAGATTCTGATAGAGTTGTTGGATTGATCATTACAGCTAGAGACTCTTACATGAGAAGATTAGATGATTACACACTGCAGCCGATAGTGTGAGCTTAATCAAGGAGGCAAGAGATTCAGCATGGATCTACTAGTATCAACGTTGAGGCATTACGAAATCATCTTTCGTATGTACTGGTTATCTAAATTACATGCTCATATTGACTGTGTTAGGCGCAAAGTGTGGTGTGTCCCCACGGATGAGACTAGGTTTACCTTCACCGACAAGAAGGGATCCTTTGCATCACAAGATGGACTTTACCACTGGAGGGTGCAGCTGATCACTAATCAGTTGGCTAGCCTTACCCTCAGAGCAATTTATTTGGAGAGTCCGAGATATCATGTAGTGGTGGACCCTTATACATATGTTTTGCATGATGGTGTTCCTGGTCTACCTTCTCGTAGAGACGGGGAGTTTTACATTGACTTGTACCACAGGATGACAACGATATCTACACCAGCATATCGGATGGCTCCTGTGGAGCTTTGTGAGATGCGGGTATAGATGGAGGACTTTCTAGAGAAGGGATTAATTCAGCCCGATGATTCACCTTGGGTAGCCCCAATTTTTTTGACTAAGAAGGCGTATTGGAGCCCGAGACTTTATGTCAACTATCGGTGCCTAAACAAGGTGATCGTGAAGAACGTGTACCCATATCCAAGGATTGATGTCATCTTTGACCATCTTAAGGTAGCATGGTTATTCTCTACGATAGACCTCGGATCAAGCTATCACCAGCTCAGAGTATGAGAAAAGGATGTGTTGAAGACATATTTCAGATGTTTGTTTGACCATTGCGACTTATTGGTTATGCCATTCAGTGTATCCAATGTTCCAGTAGAGTTCATGGGACTCATGAATAATAACATTATTCAATATCTTGATCACTTTGTAGTACTATTCTTTGAGGACATTCTGATCTAATCAGCTACTGAGGAAGAACATGCTCATCATTTGCAGGTAGTACAGGAAACACTCTGAGATCACCACCTTTATTATAAGCTCTTGAAGTGCCTGTTTTTTATCTGAGAGGTTTAATTTATGGGTCATGTCATTTAATATGCTGGAGTTGCAGTAGATCCCATGATGATTGTGGCAGTACTTTCTTGGAAGCTACACAAGTGTGTGATAGAGATATAATTCTTCCTGGGTTTGGAAGGATACTACTAGATATTTGTGATAGATTTCCCTAGAGTTTCAGCACCTCTATCAGCTTTGATGAAAAAGGGGAAACAATTGGTGTGGTTAGAGAGAATCCAGGAGAGTTTTCAAGAGATGAGGTAGAGGCTAACTAGTGCCCCCAACTTGAATCTTCCAGAGGAGGGTGTTGGGTACGTAGTCGACTACGACGCATCAGGGACATGGATCGGATGTGTCCTAA
This sequence comes from Viscum album, assembly GCA_963277665.1. Taxonomy (NCBI): domain Eukaryota; kingdom Viridiplantae; phylum Streptophyta; class Magnoliopsida; order Santalales; family Viscaceae; genus Viscum; species Viscum album. The sequence continues at coordinate 351,505,118 of OY728152.1, read as the reverse complement.
TTCAGGATAGAGCAGTGAACGCTTATGTTTCCCGAATGTTGAGACAACATGAGATGAACTACGCTACCCATGTCCTTGAGTTAGCAGTAGTGGTCTTCACCATGAAGATGCGGTGACACTATCTGATGGGTGAATGATTTATAGTCTACTCGGATCACAAGAGTCTCCAATAACTTTTCTCTCAGATAGACCTGAAACTGAGACAACGACGTGGGATTTAGTTCCTCTAGGACTATGACTCTGAGATAATCTATACTCCTAGGAAGGGGAACGTTATATAAGATGCACTCAGCAGAAGGTCTGGTATACAACTTCTATGAAAGGAGACGGAGCATCTGGATGCTTTACAGTCATCCTTTGTGGATAAAGATGGGACAACATTTCTTCAATATCATACAGTCACTCCGCAATTTTTTCAGTGATTCCGAGAGGCCCAACATGTGGAAACTGACTGTGATAAGCGACGTGCTCATATATCCAATGTACATACACCTGAAGGATTTTTTGAAAGTGGGATGCACATCATCCACTTTAAAGGACATACCATGGTACTAGTGTCACTTCAGGAGGAACTACTGAGAGAGTTCCACACATCCCCTCTAGTAGTACATCCAGGAGTGGAGAAGATATAACGGGATCTCGGATGACATCACTGGTTTCCTGGAATGTTGAAATTAGTAGCATAGTGTGTCTCTCTAGGCCTCACATGTCAACATGTGAAGGTGGAGCATCAGGTACCAGCAGGATTAGTTCATCGTTTAGAGGTCCAAGAGTGGATGTAGGATTGGATATCCATAGACTTTGTGATTGGAATTCCAAAAACATAAAAAGGTTATGACTCTATCTTGTTGATCATCGACTGAACCACCATGTCATCCCACATCCTAATGATCAGAGATAAGGGTTCAATAGAGAGAATTTGACAACTCTTTGTGCATAAGAATGTGCATCTACATGGATTACCCTCGACAATTGTCTCTGATTGTGATGCTCATTTTACTTCCTGTGTATGGAAGGTGCTTTAAGAGGCTTTTGGGATGAAAAATCATTTGAGCACTTCCATTCATCCTCAAACATATGGTAAGATAGAGAGTACCATTTAGAGAATCAGGGACATACTACGTGCATGCGTCCTCGACTTCATTCACAGTTGGGAGGATCACTTTCCTTTGGTGGAGTTTTCATACAACCACATATATCACTCCACCTTGGGGATGGAACCATTGATGAATTGTCTTGATGACCTTGCAGATCACCTTTGTGTTGTACTGTTCTAGAGGAGTCAGCAATAGTGTGACTAGAGATGGTATGGGCTACCATAGAGATGGTGAAAATCATCTTGGAATAGATAAAGACTACATAAAGCAGGAAGAAGTCATATTTTGATAGTAGGTGGAGACCTCTGGAGTTCAAGGATGGTGGCCAAATCTTTCTATGGGTCTCACTTCGATGAGGTTTTCCAGGATTTGGACTAGGCAGCAATTTATCTTCGAGGTTCATCGGTAGTATTTATGTTATCAGTAGAGTTCGATAGTTGGCTTACCACGTAGCTCATCCACCTCAGTTGCACTGGGTGAATGAAAACTTCCACGTATCCCAGCTGCTGAGATGCGTGGACGACCCTTCTCACATTATCGACCATGGAGGGAAGGACGTTGATGACGGGACGACATATACAGATGATCCAATTGAGATTGAGGATCAACAGAAGCGGGTCCTTCATGGATGGTCGATACCTCTAGTGTGTGATTGCTATAAGCACGATACACTCCAAGAGAGCACATGGGAGGGGGAGGATCAGATGCATGCCCACTATCCCCACTTTTTCCCTATGTTTGAGAAGCGGATAAGGGGATGTAATGCCTTGAGGTGGGGAGAATGTATAGAGCTGGAATTTCCATGTAATGTTTTTATTAATTTTGAATTTTACGAGCCATGAATATTGGCGGCACGTGATTCCGAGGCCCGGAGTGTCCGAACTGAATTTCTGAACTTTTATTTGGGTACGTTCTGTAAAAATTCAAGCAGGTTTTCCTTAATTTTGAAATGGTGCTCAGAATTGAAATATGAGGTCACCATTGAACTCATAGTTCTGGTATTCACTTGAGGAGACCTTCATCTCATATTCATTAGGTCAATGGTGGAATTTATTTTCTCACTTATTTTTGAATGAATAAAAATAAAATAAAATGGTGTGACATTTTATTTTTATTTTATTTTCAATCCACCATGCTGAAGTTTCACAGGTGGGGACCACTAAACTAAAAACTCCGATGAATGTTTATGGAGGTTGGGACCATTGATCATGAACCTCCCCTCAGAGGTTATGGTGGTGGGGATCACCAGAGCCAAAACACAATTGAACTCGAACTTATGTGTGGGGAAGCATTTTGAACTGCCACCTCTTTAATGGTGCCACCCCACATTAAATAATTTTGTGCGACCCTCATCAATTAATTATGTGGATCCAACTAAAATTATGTCAATAATTAAATTTGTGAAACATATAAGATGTTGGATACTTTGAAATTTTTTTGAATTGGTAGAGGATAAATTTTGTGTGAAAATCTCTCCAATGAAACGCTTCACCTTCAACTAATTCTTCTCCAAACATTGTCAAAGGATCGCCAATGAGGAACATCTACACTGATGATCGAGGAAACTCTGATGTCACCAACATCTATCTATCCACAACGATGTCATCTCCATTCTCGAGAACATCATCAATAATTCAAATGAACGTGGTAGGGAGGGTGTTTGAAATATATTCCTTTACCCATTCTAGTTATTTTTTTCATTCATGTAATATAGTGTCTTGATACCAATATAATGTGGAGACTGCATGAAAAAACATCATAGCCCATCCACTCCAGATTTCATGGGATAATTCTTGTGTTCTTTGTGATGGAGGAGGATGGATATGAACTGCAAAGAAGGTGACTGAGGATTTGCTGCTGACCCGAAGCCTTCGCCGCCCATAGCCTATTCACCACACAGCCTCCACGCCCCGCGGCGCTCCTCCGCCCACAGCATGTACACCCCAATGTGCTCTGCCTCCACGGGCTGCCATACTGCCCCGTGGCCTAGCCCCCCCCCAGGCCAACCGATCCTCCGAAGGGATAGGCTACACCGCCTTCGGCCTCCGATCAACCTAGCGAGCCACTGCATCTGAGCCGCCTCGTAGCCTCACACTCACAAAACCCATGCGGTTGGGTCACTTCAACCAAGCTTCCCTGCTTCCACACTCCATCACAACAACCATGCCACTGAGCGACCCCAATCCCTCATGACCCCCCCCCCCCCCCCGCGGCCTCTTGGCCCTCGCGGCCTGTCAGTCCGGGATGACCGAAACCAAGTCGTGTCACGACGGGTCAGGTTGGGTCGGTCCGACAGGGTCGGTTGGACGGGGTCGGTCCCGAACTAGACCCACTTTGACCCATTTACATATTATTGGTCATATAATTTCCACAAAGCATCCGATTGATGAACCTCCAAAGACGATAGAAACCTTGGAGTGAGATGTTCCCATTGTTATACCCCACTGTAGTTTTGGATAATGTTGGGAAATGGTGGGGTTGAATCGAGAACATATCCAATCAAGGCCTCAAGACTAAAAGGTTAATAACTTATAGACTGGGTGTCTGATTGACATACTATCTATTGCGTTGAGACACATATGACGTGGAGGTCCTTTGATATACTTCTTTATGATGCTTTTTGGATGTTTTTGTATAAAACAGTAGCATGGGGAGAGGATCCTCCCTGATATGAGCGAGAAAAGTGTAGGAACCCCGTATCTGGCTGTGACGTGAAGAATGTAGAGTTATCCTATATGGGTCAACACATAGAGAGATCCTGTTTGGGTTAGCACCTTGTGATTTTATTTGGGTCAGCACTTTGCGATCCTGTGTGGGTCAGCACCTATTGATCCTATGTGGGTCGGCACCTTGGGATCCTGTGTGGGTCAGCACCATGCCATCTTGTGTGGGTCAGCATCAAGCTGTCTTGTGTGGGTCAGTACTGAGCGATCCTGTGTGGAGCTACCTCTTAACAGAGTAAGATGATTCAGTAGTTACATATAATCATCTCTACGAGATTACTTATCTTATAAATTGATTGAGCTGAGTTTGTACCTATGTGGTAATTTCCATCATGGGAATACCTTGGTGGTATTATTCTGTGTGGAGTACCTGTGTGGTACCAGCCTTTGTGGTTTTCCTTCTTTTGTGGATCCATTGAGCTTTGGGATTTTGGGATCGACCATGTGTTTCCAATTAATTAAAATGGTCATTCATGATAACACAGGTATATGTATGGGCATATTATCATGTTGGGTTAACAGTCGACTTCATGCGTTGAGATTTATCCTTTGTGGATTTTTTGAGACCATGAGGGTCTTGGGGTCCCTACTGTGTATCGTTGTACTCAACCCTACATGGGCTCTACCCACAACTTGTTATTCTTTGTTCAGATGACATAAATCATTGATCGCGGATGAGGATTCATGTACTGGACGATGCCTGGTGGTAGACCATACGACGCGATGGTACGTAGAAGAGACGGACGTATGTGGAGTGCTGAGAAGGCGATCTGTACCTACCCTTCCAGTAGGAACCTCAGAGGATGATTTGTAGTTGTTTTACTTTTCTTTTAAACTTATTTCAGATGTAGTTGTATCATTACTGTTGGGCTTGTATTTCCGACCCCTTTTACTTTCAGCTCAATATTTTTATATAGTTTACTTTTTTTTGTAGCATTTTGTGTTCCACATTCAATGTGATTAATGGATATAAAGGCCATGCCTTCCCAAATTTAGGGAATAGTCCTTTTGGTGCTAGTCACCAGCCCCTGTCCCATGGAAGGCGGGCTTGGGGTAGTCACGGCACGGGCCTTGGTAGATGGGCCAGGACACATTAATTTTAATTGAATCATTATCCATGCATGTTGGAAAAATTATATATTTTTATGACTATATTATCATTTAATAAAATATTATTTTATTTTTAAAATCATTTATGAAAATTTTGAAACTATATAGTAATTGAATTTTGTTAATTTCCTGAAAACATGACTAAAATTAATAAACAACAGCAACTAACATATAATATATCATAATCATATATTAAAATCATGGATGGAATTAAATTTTTGAAATTAAACTTATTTTAATATTTTCAATATCATTTATTTTAATCATTCATTAAAGAGGTAATAATTATATCATCATTGTGTCATTAATAAACTTATTTGATTAGTATCTGAAAATTCCAAATGAAATAATATGGTGTAGGAAATATGTTAGTTTTCTAATTACTATTTATTTTTAAATTGATATATTATATAACCCCACATTAAAACAAATTCGGAAAAAGATAAACGTTAATGTTCTACTTCACATTAATTTAAATTTGTTATTGGAAAATGTCATTATCCCAAATATTTTTAATTTTTTAATTTTTTTTCAATTTATCCATGTTATATCTTATAAATAATCTATTTTTTACTATTAACAAAAATTTGAAAGCAATATTCTTTTCTTTTTTGGAATAATGACTATTCTTTACCATTTTGTCAATAAAAAGTAATGCTCCTTTTAAATCATTTGGAATGTATGGAATTACTCATAGTAATGATAGTAATATAAATGTTAAATATTTTACACGATTATATGGAACATCGTAATGAAAAAAATTCCATGGTATTATCAAAAATGATTTTTTAAAGTGATTTTTCAAGAAAAATATTTTCAATATTTTTTTTATTTTTTTCACTATAAATAGATTAATTTCATCAAAAATTATTTTAAATATATTTTATGGTATTTCTATTAATAAATTACATCAACCCATTAGTTTAATTATGTTTTAATGGGGATATGATTAATTTATATCTTTTGTATCCATTCAATTGATAGTTTATGGATAGTTTGATTTTGGATATTCGCCTTTGATATCATTCATCATTTTAATCTTATGGTTTAGGATATAATATTTAATAGGGTTATGTTTTTCCATTTTATATAATAGTTTTTAATATGAATGTTTATGTTAATGATATTTAACCCCTTAAATATGATGAGTTCATTGTACTTTTTATTGGGTTGTTGCAGCCCTATATAGGCATTCCCATTATACATTGATAGGTCGTATGAGGAACGATCTGTTAGGAAAACTATATGAGATTACTCCGAATAGTTTTAAGGTATCATATTAAAGTAATTGAATTTCTGTATCTTTTGAATGATCATTAAGCTAATGAGTTGTTCAAAACTAATGGGTACGAAACGACTAAATTTGAAAATTTGTGTAAATGTTCATTAATGAAAAGTTCTATTGAAAGGACTTGACAATACAATTATTATGTACAAAATTATTCATTACATCATTATGAATATAGTTATTTATTTTTTTGTGATTATTCAATTATTTAGAATATCCATTTTTTGATTATTTATATCAAATTATTTGACTATAATTTATTCCTTCCTTATTATGAGTTTTTATTAATTAAGTGGAATGATAATTTGTTATTAATATTACAATATTAATTATTCCTTACATATTCACTACATCAATTATATTTATCCCCTAATTGAGCATTTGAGCTTACCCCATTCATTTTTTATATTTTTCCTATTATACATGGGTGTATTTTCTGATAGATATGTAAGAAAAATCTAGAGCGAATAATTATATTCTTGAAAAAAATTATGTTGTATATTATTATTCAAAATTAATATTGGAATAATTTTATTATCATGTTTTCCATAACATCGAAACTATATAGTCTATCTGGATGTGATTCCTTGTGTTCTATGGTTATGTAATTAATCAGATACTGGTACCTAGATGATGGATTTCAGGTCAAAACAATACATTATTTGACTGAGGTCATCATAACTGTGATATAATGAATATTTAAGGAGAGGAAATAAATTTGAAAAAAATTCTTTTGAGTGATAATACTGTAAAATAATAAAACTCATAAGTTCATGAAATTAAATTATTTTCATTTTTGTTGGGAATTGAGAAGGATGAATGTCATTGAACATTCCAATGCATGTCATTTGATACTTTTCTATACCATATGGTTCATATGATATCAAGATGTAGTCATGATACAATCTGTTGTTTATAGAAGGAATAATATGTTCATGTTATAATAATTTCCAACGTTGCTGATTTCTAGATGAAGATCATCAGATCCATTAGAACTAGTCACATACGATTCCTTATGATTATAAATATTATGTTAATGGATTTTTACAGTAGTAAAATATTATTATAGAATGAGATGATGATATTGATGCAATAAACCATTGGTTTTGCAATCGATACTTCAAAATATTTTATAATTCAAATAAAAAAATCAACACAGAAATTTTATCATATGAAAAATTACGTTACACATAGATTTGTGGATTTATGTGAGTTTTTGTGGGCCTTTGATGAATGAGTTTTAAGTTTTCAATATATTATAATTAATAAAACTCTAGAAAGGTTCTTGTTTTACAGAATAGTAATTATAGATATATGTTTTATTTATATGTGGTGAAATGTATTCAACCATTTTCAATTAAAAATGTTCATCAATGTGATAAATACTAGTATTTTGTTTCAATGGTTGATGGACAAAATATGTTTTTATTTAAATTGGATAATGTTACGAAAAATGAAAACCTTTTTGATGTTGTGATATTCTACAATTACAATATATTGAAATTTCATTTACATAGATTGATAATATTATTGGGAAGATTTTATTTCTAGGTGGTGAAGAGGAATAAATATAATAAGTTTTTTTCAAATCATCTTTTTGGAATTAATATTTTGGTCTCACAAAATTTATTTTAATCATGATTAAGGATTGAAAATTTTAGAAGATTTTGGATGATTCATGGTGTTTCGGTAGGTTATAAGAACTGTTGAGAAGAGTTCAATTCGTCCAAGATAAAGCTAAAATAAATTTGAATATCAGAGATTTTGAAATTTATTATTTATTAAATTTTTTTTTCTCCCCATACTTTTCTATATTATTAAATTTATAAATATATGTTCACTTCATATCATAATGATTTAATATTACGAGTGTGATAATAAAAGAAGAAGATTCTAATCTATTTATTAGTAGATGTTTATGAATTCAAATTTATGGGAGAAGTGATTTTTTTAAATGATGTTGTTTCTTGATTAAGAAGTGATTTTGGACTAAGGGTTTGGATAATATTATTTAACTAGATATAGTTAAGATTGGATTATTGATAGAATTTCATTAAGTGAAATAGTCAGAGCATTGAGAAGTTTTTTATAAAAAATTACTTTTTATACGTGTAGATCAGAATGGTTTTGAATTATGTAAAAAGATGATTAGGCCATCAGACTGTGTTTATGAGACTGATGTCATCAATCACTAGAAAATCAGACAACAGTAGATCAGAAAATTATTGTCAATAGACCATTGGTGGATTAATTTAAATAGTTTACATTTTTTTGTGCCTATTTGTTTTTAATAATAATTTTTCAAACAAATGAGAGTAATTATATTAATATAAATCTGGTGAGATATGATGTCTAATTTGAGTATATAGATCTTGAATTCAACACATCATTTTTATGAATATACATAGTCACTAGAGAGTGGACAGGTAAAGGATGCAACATCTCACAATATGGAAAAACCATGAAAATCATGTATTCCATGTTTACATTTAATTTTCTCCCTAAATTAGAGTTTACTAATTGTTGATAAGGATGAAACTCTATCCATATTTCATGGTTATGTTTCCTAAATATTAACAATGTAAAAATGAAGGAACTAATATAACCTTTCATCTAATTTGTTCACAGATCATATGGAACATCAATTGGTATTGGGTCATGTTTCCCATGTTGATTCCTTATAATTGATAATATAAATTATTCAATATTATATGAATACATAATTTTTATCGCCAAATGATATATGATTTGAGAGCCCAGATTATTACATTTATACTATCAATTTTCCAAGAAGATTTGAATTCTTCTACAATTAGATTTCAACTTATCGAAAATGATAATCATATGAATTTCTCTATTAATATTAATATTGATGATGATGGAAAATATAGAAATTTTATTCTTATGGAATATTTCGAAAATAATTATATGAGGTTTATGGGTCATAAAATTTCAAGGACTATGCGGGATGAGATAAATATTATTTTTAAGAGAAATCAATAGGGAAGGAATAAAATATTTAGATTTAGAATGAAAATTTTAAATATATAATAATGAGATATGAAGAAACTGTTGGTGATTATGTCACTAGTGTAAATGATTTTTTTTCAACATCATGGTATTTAGAGATGTCCTCAACGATTCAAAAATATTGAAGAAACTCATCAGAAGCTTTTTATACTTGTTTGATTCTATTATTTTGTCTTTTATGAATAAGACAATTTATCTCTTGATGAAATAAAAAAAATTTATTTTTTCTAATGAAATTAAAATTGTGTCTATGTTCAAAAAAACATTGAAATATGAAATTTATTTTTAAAAATATAAGAATTATTAAAAGAAAATGTGTTTAATATGATGATACAGGTCATTAAGAAGATAAATTTTATGATGAGATGAATTAATAAAGTAGGTCACTCATCTTTACGAATGTATGTATAAGAATATTTTTATATGTAGAAAAACATCCTCTCAATTGTTTTGAGTTTGGTTGAATTGGTAACTTTTCTATAAACATCCCAACAATGTATGTTAAGGAATATTCTGACCATTCTATTGAAATCTCTGATTTTATGGGCTCTGTTTGTGTTAGGGCATTTATAGTCAAAAAAATTTCAACTATAAGAACATTGTTTCTCTTCAATGAAATAGTTTTGAACTAAGTGGCTGAAATGTTTGAATTTGAATGAGTATATTTTAAATGTTATTGGAAGTAATAAAAGTAAAATCTCAAGATGTCATAAATTTTACAAAAAAAATATAGTTTCATTTCATAGAGGGAAAATGTGCATGATGTGACCGAACATGTCACATTTTATAAAAATTTATTACAATTCATCCATAACAATTTTTTATATTATAAATTAATATTATGGAAAGAAGAATTTATAGAAAGGTGATGTTTTTGTTGAGATGTCCATGAAAACAAGATAATTGAATAAATCATTGTAAAATTCTAGTAGTTATTCATCACAAATGAACGGTGATATAAAAATCCACAATATATTTGTAAAATTATAACAAAAGAGTCATGAATTTTCTAATGGATAATTCCTTAGAAAATATAGGAATATGGGTTGATGAGATAAAATAACCAAAATTAATGATTATGAATGTTCTACTTGTTTATGTTCTCAAACACAACATAAATAGGTAGAATGATATTTTTTATGTTGGAAAAGAATTTTTTTTCATAAAATTTTCATGTATTGTGATATATAGAAATGCTAAATAATTGGTTACCATGAGAGAAGGTATAAGTTAAAATATTATTCATGTTGAGAACCCTAAAACTCATATTACTTGAGTACTAAAAATGATAACATGTTATTGAATAAATTTATTCAGAATCCGGAATATAAAATCATGAAATACATTCCAATTTGGATTATATTTGAGATTTTAGAGAATTTAAATTAATATAATTTTTATTGTATATATTTTCATAATGCTAAAATTTCTAGTAAAATTCATAAAAATATTGAAATTCAGTCCACCAAACCAATTAAACTTATCCATTTAATTAATGAAATCTGTTAAAAATTAAATCAACAAAAGTATATTTTTATCTTATCCCACACATTAATGATTTCAATAGGATGACAAACATCATGTTTAGGATACATAAATCAAAGGCTATATATATGTTTATATTTTTAAAATTAAATTTTTCATGTGAAATGGGTATTTCTATAATGAATTTGAGAATAGATATTGGTGAAGAATTCCATGCCATAGTTTTTAATTATATTTATGATAGAATTGAATCAAAAATCAAGAATTTTATCCCTAAACACAGCAAAAAATGTGTACATGAACGGAATATTAGATATTTGGTGGAAATATGATGATGCATGTCATAAGTATTCAATCATTCAATGTTATTCTAGAGAAAATATCTTATTACTATAGTAAATGTACAAAAAAGATTTTTTTGATACTATAATCCAAAATGAAATCCTACATATATAGTATAACAAAAATCATCATTGACGTAGTTTATTGTATTTATAAGTCCATGTTTACTCAATTTAAAAAATACGAATCGTGGAAAATTTGATTAAAATTAAGAAGGAATTTCCACTGGATATTAACCCAATATAATAATTTGGAGATGTTTGAATAAATGATCAGAAAAATTGTTGGGTTTTTATTTTGAGAATGTTAAAGATAATCCCAATTCTTTAACAAATGTTTTTGAGAATCATTATGATGATAAATTTATGATTTAAAATCAATATAAAATTTTATCCAAAAGGGTATACTAATGCAGATTGGGATAATGATTCTAATAACTGAAAATCACATCCAGGTGGATCATTTTACAGTGGAGAATTTTTTTGAGTTTGAAAATTATTAAATTGATATTGGTGACCTTGACCAATGTGAAATCATAATATTACGAAACATCGTAGGAATTAACTAATGTTTTTTGGACGAATGTTAAGTTGGAAGTTGTACATGTTAAATATATTATACCCCTAATTATTCATTGTGATAAACATTGTAAAATTTATCTTTCTAAAAATCATATCCATCACTCAAAACTAAAATATATTGATATAATATTTCACAATTTAAAACAAAACATTATTGGTGGAGATTTTGGGTTGGAATACATTTCAATAAAATAATTTGTTTTTGATATTTTAACAAAATAAATGAATGAAAAATGATTTTTTTCATCACGGAATAAAATTAATGTTTTGAATCCAAAAAATTAATTATAAAAATCAAAGAGAACACCCTCACAATTATTTGGATTATGTTGAATATCGGTGGGATATTTTTTGAAGGAATAATATTTTTTTAAATGGGATGTGAGGAATAGTTAGAAAAAAATATATTCACAAGGTTTTCCCATAAATTATTAATAATATAACAACCTAATAATTTGAATATAAATATATAATAGGTTATATATTAGATAATCTAATTGGAAATAAGTTTTACTATAACACAACTCATGTATAAATTTAAAACTCAGACTTTATGTCACACATGATTATGGATTTCATCTAAATTAATAAGAATATGAATTTCTGTAATGGACTATCAATTAATCATTTGTTGAATAACAATGATTTCAGTGTCACCAATAATAAATGACGTTTTTACATGAACATTTTGTGTTTGTAAAAGAATAATTTTAACTCACATGGTAATAGAACATTGTAATGGTTTTATGATGAATTATAAAATACTTTATATTTTTTAGATTCAAAAAACTATTTCACTGTTATCCCTTTCCCCAATAGTATATACATTAATTATTTCAGAAATTTGTTTAATGAGTTTTAATTTTTTTCTAATAATAATAAAAAAATAGAATGGAATATCTCTTTGATTCCATGCATTTTTTGAACATCAAATAACCATGGTACCGAACAATAAATATCATGATAAACCATATGATCATCCATATCATCAATGAAAATATGTAGACATCTTCATATCTCATGAGAGAAAGGATTCATGACTCTCATATGACCTTAAGAAATTTCTCTATTGTAAATAATATCCCTATAGATATTATACATTTTACCCCTTACACCCAGGAAATGGATGGGTTCTAATTGATATAAATAAGAGTAATTTTCACCCCATAGAATATCAGTAATGGAAATGTATCATTTTCTTCCCGATTCATATTTCCTAAAAATTGTTATGAAAAAAGTGATTACCTACAATGGTAGACCTATTAGGGGAATAACTATCCTCAAAGAATGTTTTATGGCTGGGTCTATGTTGTAGTGGGTTCCATATAACAAAATTCACATTACTTTATGATATTCGGTTTTCATACTTATGAATATTATTAAAAATAGTATCATGTCATGATTTTTATTTTTTCATAACATTTTATGTGACTATTTCCAAATAGTTGATGTATCCCAAATATTCATAGATGTTCCCAACTATGATGATAAATCGTAAGTGTTATTAAACTATTCTTAAATAGATTTTCTTCAGCCAGATGATAACATTTGAGGGATCCAAATGAATCATGCTCTCTGCGGTGGGGACAAATTGAACCTTGTTGAACCATCCCATGGTGTACTCCCCTTGTAATAAAAATATAATGACATTAGTGGGGACCATACCTACTAGAAGGAAATCCTTAATTTTCTGTGTCATTGGATTTTTGAATATGGGGACATGTGTATTGATCCTTAGTCATAATTATTATTGTTAATGATTATTAAGAGTCCTTTAATTTTATGTATTTAGGAAATAAGAGGTCACATATGATCATAGTGTTATAAGATACCTTGGGTGCCTCCGCAGTAGTATTGCATTAATAATTAATGCAAGAAAAGATTTTCCACTTCTATTATTCAATTGAAGTTAACATCTGAATCCCTTTGTTGAAAATGATATATCCTAAAAAATATCTAGGGAATTCTATAGAAAAGTTCAATTTATAAGAACCAATGAATAAGATGTTGAGCACAAAAGATGATGGAAACGACATGCAACATGTTTGATTAGAGGCATCGTGCCAAAGGGACTATATTACACTATATGTGTCCTTATGAGGTATAATTTTATTGTCACATTAACATCATTCTCTATAGTATCCTTGACTTGTTTCTAGATTCTAACACTAGATATAAGGATGCTTCAACTAATTCCACTATGAAAGAGGCCTTGAGGGTGACACACTATGTGTATTTGAATTCAGTAAAAATAAAATTTTATTATTTATTATTTAACAATTTAATAAAATATTATTCATGATCTTGGTTTAATAATTACTCATGAATTCTTGATTGAATATATTCCATCACTTGTTTTTGGATAGAATATAATGTGGGTGGATTATTTAATATATATTTATTAACATTATATTTAGTGAATATAATATTCATTTACTTATTGGTAAATAATGATTTGATATTTTTTATTATATAAATATTCATTGTTATAGACCATATAAATATTATAGAGAAATGGAAGAATGAGTTGAATAGTTTGGTGAGAAATAATAATAAAAATATTTTGTTAAATAGTATTATATTAAATAATATTTAATTTAATTCTCATGTTAATTTCTTGTCTAAAAAAACCAAATTATTTTTTTTATATTACATAGGCTTCCACAAAAGATTATATAGATAAAAGGGTCACTTGTGAAATTATTTATTTCAAACACTTGTAAAATATACAAAATATTATAATATTTCAAATTAAACTAATTAATTAATTTAGTTGTGCAGAACAGATTTAGGATCTCCACTCATCCCTAGAAAACTCTATTATGTAAGAATGATCCCATGAATAGTGTAAAACGTTCATCCATAAATTCTATGATAATTATTTTTATGTGATTGTCATATCAATCATGGGAGGGTGACATAAGTGCAATTATATTCCATGCTAGCACCCAAATATTCTTTTAGCGATATCCGAAGATTCCTCAAACACATGAGGATCACAACCAGAGGGAATATATACTTGATTCCTAAAACACAATGATAGTGTACTACATGAATTTTATCATACCCCTCAACCAATACTGAATTCCATCAACGTAATTTATATTTAATTAAATTAATTGTATGTAATATTTAATGATCCACTATATCTCCTTCGGTTGTGATCACAATTTTTGTATTTCATTGTCACAACTCCACAAATATTGATGTTTCTCATCATGTAAATATCATATTAATCATTTATCATGAAGAAATAAAATATGGGAACTTCCCATCACAGTCCTTCACATTTCCTAGAACATTTAGTCTACATATAGTGGTTATTTTTTGGTTGTTTCTTCACATCGATGTCTTCCTATAAGATTTTATAAAATCTCTAACTACCAATTATTTGTTTCTTATATATTATCTATTCGATTATAAATATCATCCCTTTTATTATCAATATACCACATTTTATTTATTTTCAAAAAATATGTTATTAGTGGCATCCCATACAATGAACCTCTAATTTGACCATATTGATCTACATTCATTATGGCCACTTATAGTAGTTTTTCCTCGACTAAATCCAATGAAGATTCCTATATATAACTTAGATAATAAATAATAAAAAATATGATACAAAATTCGTGGAATACTAATTTAAATAATTAAGAAAATTTATTATTTAATAATTACACATTCTTCCCATAATTTTTATCAGACCACATACTTTCTTTACAGAAAGGTTATGATTTTTTTCTATACACTACATATTATTATCACTCAATTATTGTTCAAAAAATTAATATTTCATCAATAAAATTATGTAATACATTTATTTACATAAAATGCATTAGAAATAATAATTTGAATTATAATTTGAATCCTCAAGAAGTCTTAAAAATGCATTTCACGTTTCATGGATTACCATGTGAAAATAAATTTGTATTTGTTGTGGGATTACATTAACATTATATTAAGTGAGATGGTACTTCTTATGAACTTTTTGATGTCCTCTATGATCCATTCCATAAATCATTATTAAAATATTTCATTCAAATATCTAAATGTAAAAGTTTACTCTATAATGTATAAGGAAAAGTAAATATAGATTACAATTTTTTAATTAAAATAATTATTTTTTATTATACATTAACCTAATTTCAACGAAAAATATTTCCATAATTACAATAAAAGTTGGGTTACATGTATCTATATCAACCAATATATGAATTAGAGTATTGATCCCAATGTATCTTATCCAAATGGACTTTTTATACTTAATAAAATGGTAACAAAAATTCTATCTAACCTCAAATTTTGAGCCTCATCTTGTCACCTTAACAATATTTGTTAACAATTTCAAGATATGAATGTCCTATTTTTTAGAAGTTTTTTGTTCACATATTACTATTTCCTAATCCTTAAAATAATTATTATATAGCCAGTCATGATTGGGAATAATGGTATGTGTATAGACGTGTTGTTACTCTATAATGGAAGAATCAACATGTTGTGAAACAAAGGCTTTATTAGAATTATGATCATCAACATGTACGAAAACATGTAGTTCATCCGCATTTGAAGCCTGAGCTTGTTGAGAAACCTTTTTTTCTATGATTGGGAGAATCTGAATTTGAACTATCCATTACAAATATATATGGATGAACACATTTTTTATGTAAATGCAGTAGTGAATAAATAACAATTTTATGTAATGTAATGTATGTAATATATATATAACCAGAATATTGAACTCAATTTTCCCGTTAATGGTTAATAGTATTTGATCCCTTTATTTATGATCTATATCCAATCACTATGATCTATTATAACATACCAGACCCCATCTAAATACAAATTGACATAATACTTTTGAAATATCTCCATGAAAGGGTTTTCATTAGTTGAAATGACTTGTGACCCTTTATTGGTTTTAGTTTATAATAGAATAATTGATAACATTCTGTTTTTAGAATTTAGAAAATAGATTATATTTACTAAAATTGATTCTAATATAAATTGTTCTTTTATGTACCCTTCCTTATTGATATAAATATTCACAAATTGGAAATCAGAAATTATAATTATACTCTTGTTATCAGGACACATACAATAAAATATTAGCACATAGAATGTTGTACAATCCAAAATCCATATTTTTTTGTTGACACCCAAATATTTCATTTTCTCATTTATTGGATTAATTTCCATGGTACCATATATTTGTATCGCATCAGCAACATCTGTAACTTAACAATATTTCATAATAATGTATTCATCATGTTATTTTTTATTGAACTAATTTTCATGAAATTAAGTACTAATATAGAATATCACATCCACACTTTATCCTAGGGACATATATCCTATTCATCCTATTATTGAATTCTTATTTTCATATGATCCCAAATAAATAGGGTGTAAAACCAAGCCTATAAAATGTTGATTATTTGTATTAGATATCCCCCATTCTTCACACTGTGGAATCTAATTCCAAATAATTAAACACTAGTATTCAAGATATTGGGAAACCTCTAAAATATTATAAAATCATAAAGGTGATCATTATAATGTTTTGTAATAGTAAATATCAAATCATCTACATTGAAAATTACCTAACCAAAAAGATTCATGATGTCATATGATTTTGGGAAACCTGTTTGTACCACTTTGGATAGGTAGTCGGAATAGAATTGAACTTATTCCTCAATAATATATTGTTATGTAATTAAACAAACTAGATTACATTTATTCAAACATAACCTTTTAAAATAATAATATTCTCTTCAATTTGATACATCCATATAAAATTCATAGGACTACATATATAAAACTATATATCCTTTAAAACCATCAAAAAAGACATTAGATCTTAGATTTAAAGTTGGAATAAAATCATGTATTCTCTATATATAACTACAATTTAAATTTATATTGTTTTTATTTTCATTGAAACTATTTTGTTAATACATATTGAATGGAATGAAAAATATATTGGTTAATATATAAGGGTAATACTTAATAAAAATGAAACAACTTTATAAAAGAAAGAGATAAGGTATTAATATATAATAATCTCATTACTGACCATTTAACATTAAATTAGACATTGAAATGATATTATTTTAATTTAATAAACAGTATTATATAATCATTACATCATTCTACCTATTACATAACTAAAGCTCTCTTGTATGAATAGAGTGTATGAAAATAGAGAAAAGATTTTTTCCCTTTCAAAATTCATTGGCAGCAACTCTTCCCCTATCTCATGGTGAATCATGTCCAACATAGAAGTGACATCAACCTTTGTCTAGGTGAGATCAATTAGAAATTTTTCAATGAAACTACGAAGAAAACTATTTTTAACAAGAATTAAATCATGAACATGTATATCCGGAAAATAAATTGATTATATTAATTTATAAAAGATGAACTTTTGCAGTGAGATTGGGTTAAATTTAATAAGATTTTTTTTCCAAAATTACTATCTGCATATTTTTATTTCTCAAAGAATGTTTAATATATTAGTGGAGATGGTGTTTTAACTTCTTCCCAACACTCATCAAATGTTGTTTTCAATTAAATTTATTTATTTATATAGGTTAAAAATCTACGTTGACCTGGAAAAACAATCATCAATGATGGTTTTGTCGTAACTGAGTGTGCACCTTGATCAAAAATCAGAAACCATTGAGTTATTTAAATTCTATATTGTAATCAATTTCCATATAGTGGATAATAAATTAACATCACATAAAACAAATATATAAATGTAAAATATAAATTTTTTCAAGAATCATAAAAAATAACTCTTAAATCCCACATTAATTTCAATTAATCGATTAATATATAAATATAAATATATATATATAAATAAAAAATTTATAATTCCACGGCATATCAAGAAGCCTATAATGTGTTTTCTTTTCATGCATAACAAATATGAAATGTTAAAATTTAGAAAAATAACCATTAATGCACTGTGAGTACTTATTTTAAAACCAAAATAATTTAAACCGCCTATAAAAAAATGATTATGGATTCTTGACTCATTTCGTAATTTGGGATATAAATGATCAATTTTATTCCACCGAGGTGACTCTAGTTATTGATAATGTTTCCAAAATTTATTACATTAATTTCAATGCTAGGTAAATTTTATTTTAGTCACATAATGTCCTTATTGTTTCCTAAATCATTTATTGATTGGAATGTACCATACAAGATTCAATGGAACCCTTTAAACAATATTCTATCGAGATGAACCACACATTGGTAATTTTATGTGAAAAATTATAACAGCCCATCCCTTAATTACATAGTTAAACATGATTTATTACATAAAATATTACCTTGATACAACATATAATATTGGGAGGTCTATTGTCGTTGTGGATTAAAGACATTGCATAATAACTCATAATATGTAATATAATATCTTTATTTAAAACTTCATTTACATTACTAATACATTCCCTTTTACTTAGCATTGTATGGGATAACCATAAGACATGCATAAGAAATTGGTGAGCTATGAATCCCAGTATGTGAGTAAACATGACAAAACATGAATAATACAATACATGCTAGGAAATATGAACAAAAATGGGGCATAAAAGAAACATGAACATAATGGAATGATATAGCATGATTAACATAAAATGGAAATGTGGAAACATAACATTACATCTTATTATCAGGAACCAAATATCATAGAACATTGAGAATTAGAAACCCCTTATTGCATTTGAATTATCATGAGTAAACCCTCATAAAACTTGATTTGTCAAGATACTAATCATTAACCAATGCATTGGGGTGCTATCTGGTCGCGCCCTTCAAAATAATTACATTTCTTACATAAGTGTGCCACATGGAACATATAACCTGGATTCATTAAGATTCATCATCATCATTTTTTCCATGATAACGGAATGAGGAATTAATAAATGAAAATAAATAATCAATATGTAAATGAAAATAATGGCGAATACCCTTGATAATGAAATGGTCAAGGAATTCACTACATAATGACTTTGGATTGGAAAATTGCAGAGAAATTTCCAGAGCATAACATCGTGTGATAAGAATTAATAAAATTAACTGATGAGAGAGAAAGGGTTTACACATCATTTTATATGGAAAATACATTGTGGGTTTCATATATATATATTTCCCAACATATGTAATGAAATTTTGATCCATAATTAAAAATAATTTCTTGAATGTAAATGAGGAGATAAAAATACCTTACTGTATTTTAGCATGGTAATGAGGGTAAATTAGAGGCATTAGTGAGAGTGAAATGGGTATCTCATTTTTCAAAAATAAGTAGGAAGGTATGGGAGAGGTTCTAAATCATACCCACACATATATAATTGAATGTAAAAGGGAATAACAATATTATGAATCATGGAAATAAAAACGAATCGAGGAATCCCTTACTGGGAAGTTTGATCACAAAGGCTTATGAGATTCTTGAGAGGGGCATATTGGGAGATTGGGGTGCAGTGGGAGGATCTAGAGATAAGAGGGAAGTGGTTGGACGAGTTTCAAAGGCATTGAGTAAAGAGGAAGTGGGAGATTTTGTGAGATTATATATGAAATGGGAAGGAATTATTTATTATTTAGGATGTGAACAATAAACATTAATCTAATCAAAAATAGAAACCAACACAATGGTTTACCCATGGTTTTTTCCAAAGGGTAGTGGGATACATTATTTTATAATTCATACTGCCGAAATTCTAAAAATATTAGGCTTTCTAATGTGGTGGTGAGTCACACTCTCAAGGAAACCAATTAAAATAGTTAAAATGTTTTATAAATCATGGAGGATCCACTAAAAGATTTTAAAATAAACTAAACAAACCAAATATCACAATATTTTAAGGGTAAAACATATGTTGGACTAACATAATGTTTATTATATTTTATTACCTCACTATTGGGTCATTATAATGTCATTAAACACATTAATTATTTAAATGATATATAAATTTGACAAAAAAATCTACTATATTAGAAAAATATGAAAAATTTACCACTGGATAATTTCAACATCCTAATTCCAAAAAAAATAATCATTTAATATAAATAATTTTCTAAATATGAGAAATTTTACTTTTATGATAATAAACTGACGTTTATCAAATATTCAAATGATTGGAAAAAAACCGCTTTCAAGACTTAATAAAAATAATAATTGTATTCATAATAATTATACATTAATTTATATTTAATAATATTTAATATATTAATAATATTTTATTAAAATGTTATTTAAATTAAAAATCCATTAATTCATAAAAATATATTTCTTATTTAACTAATAGTTTTAATTTATCATTAAAAACTGTTAACAATGTAACAATAATTAAATGAATGTATATTATCTATAACAAATAATGTATATAATCATTCTATTTGGGTTTTTATACATAACCATTTATAACACATGCATAAGTCTGAAGTGTAAGGTATGCGATGGTTACAGACTATTGGGGTGGCTTAGATAACATTGCTATGGTGATGATCTCTATAAACTACATATTCTACCATCGGCAGTTCCGCTTGATCTTAACATGTTGAAGATCATCTTGGGATTGGTCAAGAGTGATGCCCAATGAAAACAACTCATTTCTGAGAACGAACAAATGGCATTCGATTGGAATAAATCTACTAAATGAGGCCATCATTTCCTTTGTCTGAGAAAATTAGATTTCTTAAAGACCAATTTTTGTACTAATCATGTGATCTCTATTTAATGGATATATAATCAACGGTCAGGATTCATAACAGTATGTTGAAATCCAAATCCAAAGAAGTACATATGTTATATCACCATTATAATACATTTAATTTCTTCAAGAGGAATTCTTAGTAATGATATTTGTGGTCATTGCAATCTTCCCCCCAGAATAATTTTTACACTCAAAATTTTATTTTCACATACTAAAACAGATGAGGGTAACTCAGCTTCATCACATCCTTTGATTCCCTCAACCCTACTTGAATCATGTGGTTTCACCAGAACACCAAAATGATGGAAATTGTTTTATTTCGTAGAACTTTTTCCTTATGATCTATGATCTTCATTGGCTTCTCTTAATAGGAGAGGTCATTATACAGTTGTACCATCTCTGGATTGCGTACATGTGATGGTTCAAGTATGTACTTCTTCAAGAGTTATACATGGAATAAAAAATGTTCTTGAGATAGGATTGGTTGGAGTTATAGTTGATATGCAATTAATCCAATGAGATCAATGGTCTATAAGGGACGATATACCTTGTAATAAGATTTCCCTTCTTCCCTAATATAATAACACTCTTCCATGGTGATATGAATAGGAATACCATGTCTCTGCCATCAAATTATAGGTCTCATCGATTATTATCAGCATATCTCCTTATTTTGACTTTGAGCAGCTTTAATGTGATTCTAGATTGTTTAAACATTCTCCACAATTTCAATAAACATATCCGGTCCTAGGAGTTTTCACTCCCCAAATTAATCCCTACAGACCACTTTTCCACACTTCTTCCCATATATGGCATCATAAGCATCCATTTAGATGCTTGAGTGGAAACTGTAATTGCAAGTGAACTCATAACGAATAATTTGTTGATCCCACCCTCCGTTGAGGTCCATTGAGCATGCTCTCAACATATCCTGGAGTGATTGGATTGTTTTTTCAGATTGGACATCAATATGAAGAAGATAAGACATACTAAAGTTTAACATATTATAAAGATCATATTGTAGACTCTTCGAAAACCTAGAATAGAATAAAGGATATATATCTGATATAATTGATAATGGTACTCCATGCATCCTTCCCAAATCTCTGATGTATATCTGTTCCCGTTGACTGAGTGAGATATCCTCTTGAATTGAAATAAAGTGTCCAGTCATTGTAAGATGATCCAAAACCACAGAGATTGCATTGTTTCCTTTAGATATCTTCATATGTTTGGTGACAAATTCAATTGTGTTGTTCTCCCATTCCCATTCTGATATTGGTAATGGTTTCATCATCCCCATAAACATATGGCTCTATACTTCACTTTCTAACATACCATGCACTATTATGTATACTCGACGATCTCCTTCTTCATGTTATCAAACTAATAATTCTATAGTATATCTCGATACAATTTTATGTCTCCTAGTTTAATGGGTAAATTAGACCTAAGAGCATCCTATAAAAGATTATTCTTTAACTATAGATTGGATAGAACAGATAGTCTTGTTAAAAATATCACAATTGATACTTCATTAATATTGAACTCCAAGGATTTCCCTTTTCTGATAGTTTCCACCTTCTTTTGAATTCCGACATTATACTTTTGAGCATACATAACCATTCCAAAAGAAATAGTTGAGTAATAATTTGTGAAAGTATTGATGATTTACCATTCTTTATTATTACCATATCCATCATCATCAAATATGTGAAGATTGGATCCCTTTCAATTCTCATCAATGATATAATTTTTGGGTAATTTCTACATAGATCAACCTCCAGCTTGTTCTATTTCCTAGGGTGGTGATGGATTAAGAATTCATATTATTTTATGAGATCTAACCATCATCACTATATAATGTTTAACTCTTTCTGTGTGAATATATACTTGAGTTTTTTGATTCCTGTAAATTTCACACTTCTCCCCAAATTGGTAATGCCACCAAATTTTCAAAGAAATGATCAATACAGCCAACTCCAGATACTGTGTTGGATAGTATTTCTAATGAAATTTCAATTTCCATGAATCATATGCAATGATTTTGTCATTATTAATCTACACATAGTCCATGCCCTTCTTTTAAGCAAAATTGAAAACCAAAATATGATCTTCGCTTGTGGGTAGTGTGAGAACAGGCACAAGGATTAGCCTTTTTCAACTCCATGAATCAATCTTCTCATTAAACACTGTAATAAATAATTACTCCCTTATATGTTAACATGGTATGATGGTTTGACAATCATGATAAATTTCTCTAAAATAGGAAATAATATTCATTTAACACCATGGAGATACAGATGTCTGTTATCTATGTTGGCCTAATCCATCCCTCAATTATTTCTATCATGGTGGGATCCTCAGATATTTGATTGCTTTTGAGGATATTTCCCAAGAATGATACATACTTCAACCAACACTCACACTTTTGGTACTTCACATAGATAATATCCTATCTCAATGGCTATAGTACAGTACTTAGTTTCTCCTCATGAACCTCCTTTGTGTTGGAGTATATCATAATATCATCAATAAATACTCCCAAAAAATTATCATGGTAATCACTAAAAAATATATTAATAAATTCCATGATGATTTACGGAGCATTGGTGAGTCTGAGAGGCATTATTATGATTCATTGCGCCCGCACCATATACAAAATTCACTCTTGTGGATATCCTCCTTCCTCACCCTTACTTTGTAATATCCTTACCGCAATTCCACCGTGGATAAGTATTGTTCCGCACCTATATTATCAAAAGAGACATCTATTAATGGGATAAGATAATTGTTCATTATCATGATTTTTGTGAGCTTATGATAATCAGTTCAAATGTGCATTGACCCATCCTTTTTCTTTAGGAAGAGGACGGGTTCACCCCATGGTGATTCAAATGGGCTTATAAAACCTTTATCTAGGTTATCCTGTAGTTGTTTCTTCTGATCCTCAATATCCAAATCATCTATTAAATATGGAGTCTTGGAGATTGGAAACTCCCTATGATTATGATCAATTGAGAATTCAACATCTCTTATAAGAGGAAGACCAAACAATTCCTTGGGAAACACTTCATCGAATTCCCTCACAATAGATAAACCTTCAAGGATTGTTTCTTCCTTTGACTCAATCATCTGATCCAGATATGTGTGATCATAGTGTATTAGTATACACACTTGAGATGATGGTGTTAAGAAATATTAATCCTCCTCCTTTCACTTGTATAGAATTGTGGGTCAATTCACTATTTGAAGAGTAATTTTCCTCTCACGGAAAGTTATGTTTGCTGTATATAAGTAAAGCTAATCCTCACTGATAATTGCATAAAATTCCACCATATAGAGTATGAAGAGAATCACCGAAAAGTTCAATCCACAATAATGATTGTGGATGAGTTATATTCATGGGATGTAATTATTGCCCCATTTTCCATACTCACATAAATCGTTACTTCCATGAATTGTGGTGGTGTTGGGACTGTTCTACTAAACGTTTAGGATAAAAAATTGTTTGGAACCCAAATTATAGAGAACGTTCTATATTCATTAATAAATAACTAGAGTACCTATCACCACATCATTGTAGGGGTTCACTTCCGCATAATTGATGGAAAAATCTCCCCCTTGGTGCCTTGGAGGTTGTCAGTTGCCTCTGAAAACCCTTATCATATGGAACTGATTATTATGGTACCCTATTTAATTTAATTTAAATCAATGAAAAAAAAATTTAGGGTCAAAAAAAGAATTCATATCCTATGTTGTAGCCATAAGATTTTCATGTAAGTAGTTAATGGCTAGGTGCCCTTTTCTTCTACACCTAAATCACTTCCACATCCCCATTTGGGAATTTTTAGGGTACTTCTTTCACAACTATTGTCACGTGGGTGATGGATTTTCATAGAACCATTGGAATTATCCATCAAGTAGCTATAATTAATGTCCACGTGGTGCTACTTATCGAAATGATACTGCAGAGATTCTTCGATATATATTTTGACCTTGTGGGTACATCAAACAATTTCCACATAGTTGTCGAAGTCTTGGATCTCGAGGGCATTCCATAGGCTAGGATTCACCCCCCCCAAAGAATAGGTCAACCATTAATTTTGGGATAACGACAATGCGAAAGGTGTATCATGGAATTATTGTGATGTTTACCATGTACACTCTAATGGATTCATCATCTTTTTTCTAGATGGCGTGGAAATACCATTCCATCTGAAGTTGGCGGGTGTGAGGAAAATATTTGACAAAAAACATTTTTTTGGAAATCCTTCCATTTCAATGCCTCGATCTCCACATCAGGGTTTATATTTTGATCAATTTACACCATTTATTGCCTTAACCATCCATTCAATAATAATCTGGAAGAAACTTGTCATGTTCATAACATTCAAGGATGTTTTATTTCTTTTCAGGGGAGTTGATCCATTTTTTGACATTTGATAGATCATATAATCCATTAAAAGTTGGAGGCCATTGTCTCCTGATGATCTTGGCTGTGACTTTTTCTTTCATAGGGGGGAGTTACTCTTGACCTGTGTTTATATTCAAATAATTAGTTAACTGAGATAGAATCATGATAATGTATGTGATTCCTACTCCCATTGGATTGGGATTCTCATTTGAAGTATCATCACATTGATTTTCACATTTTTTGTTAGCCTAAGTCCACATATTACCATCCATAGGATCGATGAAAAAGGATATTATGGGAAACACAAAAAGGTTATTACAAGGAAAATATTTTCTTGACTAATAAATAACATTTTTTCCTTAACATAAAAATCTATATTCTTAAATATTAGTTATCCATGGTAAACATAACAATAATTATTCTTAGAATTTTTTTTTATTTCGCAAATATGGTTCACACTAATATAGTGAATTTACGAAATCATATCCCCTGGATGTGTTGTAACCAAGAGTGCAGCAAGGATCATTATTGTATACCAGGTTACCTCTGGTCAAGCCCGAAAATCCTTGTCACAGTTTTCACTACTAGGTACATATGTGAAGAGCTGCCTCTACCAACTTATATCCAGACATAGGTGTTTTTTCTCTATAAAACAATAAATCAATAGTCAAAAAAATATAAGGATATTTATATTATACTTATTCTTATCTCTAAGGCATCATTAGGGTTTTCTAATTCTAATCCCAAAAATAACTAAACCTATCTTCTGTTACCAACTATAACAACCATGTTCATTATTACACACTTAAACATGATTTATTACGTAAAATCATAACATGATTCAATATAGAAGATCAAGAGGTCTAGTGTCTTTGGGGGTTATTAACATTACATAATTACTCAAAACATGAAATACAACATCTTTAGTGAGAACTTCTATTATATGACCTCTACATTCCCTCAGACATTACATTGCATGAGATAACCCGAGGGCCAGCATTAGAAATGGGTGAGCTATGAAGACCAATAATGGAGTAAAATATAAATTACATGAAGAATAAAATACATGACATGCAATTTTAATATCAATGGATCATAAAATAAACATGTACATAAATGGAAGGTATAACATGATTATTATAACCTAGAAATGTTGCAACAACACATAACCTCGTATTAGCATGGGCCAATGATCATTTTACATGGGGATGAGAAAACCCAAATTGAAATTGAATTATCATGATTAAACCCTCATTTCACATGATGTATCATGATACTAATTATTACACAATGCATTGGATTACAATCAGGGCCACCTTTCTCAATCATTTAATTTCAATCATATGTGTTCCAAATGGACAATATATCATGGATTCATTAAACATCATCAACATCATATTTTACACGATAAATGAATGTTCAAATCATACATGAAACTCAATAATCAATATGTAAATATAATTATAGGTGGCTACTCTGGATAGAGAAATATGCATGATATTCAATAGATAATGACTTTGGCATGGAAAATCAAGGTGTAATTTCGACAGAATAACGGCGTGTCATATGAATTCATAAAAATAGTGGATGTGATTTATAGTGGAGTATCATCATATTTATATGAAATTGACAGTAATGGGATCATGTATATACATGTCCCAAAATATATAATTTAATTTAGATCAATAAATCAAAATAATTGGTTGAATGTAAATGAGGAGAGAGAAATTCCTTACGGAATTACAGCATGGTAACAAGTCTAAATGTGGGGAATTAATGAGAGAGAATAGTTTCAATAATCATTCAATACTAGGATATAAGTATGGGGTAGGTGATAAATCATACCCCAACATTTATAATGGAATATATAAGGGAATGGCAATATTAAGTAACCTTGATAGAAAAAGGAAGGAACGATTCTCTTACTTGGATGTGAGATCCCAATGGATTGGGAGAGGCTTATTGGGATCAAGGAGCACTTGGGGTGGATTTGAGATAGAGGATGATAGTGATTGGTAGAGAAGCAATGTATTTGTGTGAAGAGTAAGTGGTATCTTGGATGGTTTTATATTGGAAAATGGAGGGAATTCATTATAATTTAGGATTTGGAAACTACACATTAATCTATTCAAAACCACAAACCAAACCATGGTTTTTTGCCATGGATTTTTCCAAAGGTGATTGGAAAAAATTATTTTATATTTCCAAAGTCATAACTTATTAAAATATTATGCTTTCTTTTTTGGAGGTGAGTCACACTCTAAAGGAAATCAATTTAAAAAGTTAAAATGATTTATAAGTATTGGAGGGTCTAATAATGCTTTGTAAAATAAATCCATAAAACCTAAAATAACATTATATTAAGGTTAAAAAATATATTAGCCTACAATAATGTTTATAGTATTTTATTACATCACTATTTGGTGATTATGATGTAATAAAACACAATATATATTTGAACGATATTTATTTTTTACCCAAAATTTCGATTGTCTCTGAAAATTATGAAAATTTCACAAATGAATAACTATGATTTCATGATTCCATAAATAATATTCATTATATATAATATAATTTTCTATATATGTGAAATTTTACATTTATCATAAAAAGACAACATTTTCTGTATATTCATATGTTTTGAAAAAAATATCTCCCAACCTTATTAAAAATAAAAATTGTATTCATAATAATTATACAGTCCTTTATATTATTAAATAGTAATTTAGAGATAATATTTTATTAAAATATAATTTAATTCAAATATCTATTATTTCATCAAAATAGATTTCTTAATTAACTATAAATTATATATCCTCATTAAAAACTATTTAAAAAGTAACAATAATAAAGTAAATGTATATTTTCTAAGCCAAAAAATATACATAATCATAATACTAGGGTCTCATTACAAAACCCCTTATAACACCTACATATGACCGAAGGGTAATGTGTGAAATGGTGAAAGACACTCGGGGTGGATCAGATAACATCACTTGGGTGGTAATCTCCATCAACATCCACTTCACTCATTGGCAGTTCTCATCGATTTTAATCTATTGATTCTCATCATTGGCTTGGTCATGATCGAAGCACAATGAAAACACATCCTTTCTGAGATCCGAAAATGGGCTTCATATAGAGAAATTCTACATAATGTGTACATGAAATCCATAGTCTGAATAAACATCTTTAGTTGAAGCCCTATATTTATACTAATCATGTGATCACTGTTTAATTGATATATTGGAAATAGTCACAATTCATAAAATATTTTAAAATCCAAAACCAAAGGAGTTAATATGTTATATAACCATAATGTGAAATTTAATTAGATCAAGAAAAATTCTCATTAATGAATCGTTGGGAAATTAAATAAATGTTAGAGTAAACATATATTTAATAATATAAAATGGATTTTAACATTTCATAGATCATACACATTGAATGTATAATTCATATAGTAATAAATGTTTGGTGTGTATGTTTATTAATTTCACTGAGAATATCATTTTAGAGGGAAATCCGTTTAGTAAATCAAGTATCAGTCCGTCATTTTTCATATATTACATTATAATTTTATAATGTGGTTGAAAAATATGGACATTTAATATAACCAATATACATTTCTTTCTTTTAATAACTCTTTAAAATCATAATCCGTTTGTGAAATCATGAATTTATTCATAAATTTTCAACACAATTTCTTGAATACAATATTAATCATCACTCAATCCTATAGTAAAATACATTATAAGTTAATCATTATTGTTCACACATGAAATCTTATCAAACGTTCCTTAATACACAATTTTATTGATTCCACTATTAATATATATTTATTCACTTTGTTTAGTTTATAAATTACAACTATGAAACATTTTGAGTAGATCATGAATTATACCAACTCCTCTCAACTAATTATTCTTGAATAATATGAAAATAAAAATTGACAAAGCATTTCAGAAGCGTCATATTTGTGATCTTTAATAAATTTAATTCATCCCATCTTTATACTATTTTTTCATATGATTGTAATCAACCCATTTTTGATTTATATCAAACCTATTTGACACAATAATATTAATATTTATGAAGATAAATAAATGCATTGAATGTATGAACATAGATCCATAAAATGTAATGCTTAATGAATTATTTAAGCTATATAAATCCATTTATCTATTATTATAAGAGTTAAATTATGTGTATTGAGTTTTTTTGTAATGGTGGTTATCATTAACGTAAGGGGATGTGTGATATCTATAATGTTATAATAAATATAATTATATTTTAATCTATTTAAAAACAGGGAGATCAAAAATTGTTTATGTATCATTGATTGGTGTTAGTATAATAAGATAGAGGAATTTATGATTATTAATATATTCATTTGGTACATGGTTCTCGATGTACTATTTCTGTTATAAGATTTACAATAGAAAATTTTTATCTGTTTTCATTAAATGAAATGTTGATAAGGACCAATCACCTATTATTATGGACCAGACCATTTTGGATACACATGATGATAATTGTAGTTTGGAGAATAAAATTCAAGGTCTACCTCATTGGGATTAATCAATAATGTGAAATATAAATAAAGATCAATATGATTTCATAATTAAATCTAATGGGGATTAGAATGAATGCATATATGGCCATGACTAAGAATGAAACAGAAATAAGACACACATACTACTTTGAGCTGAGGATGGAATGAATGTGAAAGGAATCATTAATGGAATAAGTATGGCAATGAAACAATATTGAGTAAAAAATTTAAAGGACCGTCCTATATTTATATGGAATCTAGGTGATTATAGTCCGATAATTAGCATGTATAATAATACTACACCATATTTGGACACATTCATATTAGAGGAACTATAAATTATTTATTATGTAGAACTGAAATGTTCAAATTTCATTCCTAATTAAATAATAGTTTATGGAAAAAGCAACGGTATTTTAATAAATGATCAAGTATATATAAATAAATGTGATATCAACCAAAGTGGGATCTCCTATAAAAATTTCTAAAATCTCCATTGAGAATGTTAGAGGAATCCATGTGATTTAGCATAGTGACTTTCAATTTAATCCATTATATGGAATATTTTTTTAATTGGAGTTAAATGGATTGATTCATCATAAATAGTAAAGGAACGAATTGGAAACCACACTCCGGTGAAATAATGACACTAATAATGGTATGAAGACATGGTTCTATGAAGAGATTCTCCCATCCCATCTCAAAGAAAAAATAAATACATTGCTTATTTCATGTGATTTAACCACTAGTGGATCCTAAAAATATTGTACTGAACTCTATACAACTTTGATAATGTGACCTAGAAGACCACGTACCACAAGACCCATCAAAACATATCCCATAAAAGAGATAACTACATCCACATTAATATTAACCACATTAGGAGTAGGGGGCTCCACATACTTATGCAAGAGGATGGGAATGATACATTAAGTTTAGTTTCATTATTATTCAAAATTTAAATCCATGTTATATCCCACTCAACCCAATAGGATTCATGAATTGAAATTTGTTTATAAACATTGTCATTTTTTCTCATCTGTTTTAACCAGAAGATGGTATAGTGGGAGTTAACTATATATGTTGAGAGGGTGGGGGTGAATAATTACCCATATATAATTGTGACATGAACCTATTTTCTATCTCCAAATTCCATTAGATGTTTGGGTTATATTCATGTTGTATATGAATTTCCACATCGTGAATGTTGGAGATAAATGATTTAATGATTCTAATATTACATAAAATTAGGGAATATTTGTTAGGGAGGATCCCTATCCCAGATTACTACTATAAATATCCAAACATGTGTCAGACCACCATGTATCATAGGTCATTCAAAAAAACAAAATTCTTTATGATATTATTTCTGTACTCCAAAATAACTTCATATTTAAACATGAATAAACTCCAAAGTTCAATATTTAAATACTCATTTATACTTACCGATAACATTAATTTAAGGGAATTTTATTACAACACACCGATATCATTCATTGAACCATTCATCAAATTTAGTAGAAATCCATCCTTTACCAGTTTTATTAAATTTGAAAAAACTGTGGAATCCAAAAAATCAAGAACCTTGGGGACTTGGAAGTAATCCCTATTTTATAATCAATCCATCGATCCCCCCAAATCATTCATATTACTATCTCTTTCATCCACAAAAATGACATTTTGAAGAAGATCACTTGATCCCCATATGCTTTTCAAGATAATGATACGGTAGGGGCCAATGTTTTCATCACAGAAACCTATATGAATGTAAACATTTGATATATGATCTAGGGAACTATAGTGACTAGGTTTATGAATCTTCTGAAACTCACCCTTTAAAAAATTTATTTCTTATCATGGAAATATCACTAACGAAAATAACACCACATGATTAGGGATGCATAATTTATCCCAATCCAGCCAATGAACATTTTTTCAGTCATTCATTCCACACAAGAACATGAATATGTGGGAGTGAATTTAGAAAATAAAAACGTTTGTTTGACTAAAGAAATATATAATAATGTTTTTAATGGATTCATATACTTCCTATATAATCATTTCCCATTTAGTGCTAAAGACCCTCCAAAAATTCATTCCTTGGATTTTTTGGTCTATCATGTATACGATGCGTGAGAAAATATCTCGTTTAGATAGAAAAACAAGTTTTGTGAGACCAAGAAATTTAATAAAATTAACAACTAGAAAAATATATGAGGTTCTTCAAATATCATATTTTCAAAAAGATACCTATTAGGAAATAATGGAAATTTTGGATTTGGTATAATTAATCAACTATCTAGACATTTTTCCATATTTTAGATAAGGATGAAAATCGATATTCATTCATTATGAGTTTTCCAAGAAAAAAGTATGTTATCATGGGAAATGATGAGATCATAATTAGGTGAAATTTGTTTGAAAACCATCTACGCCTCAATGTTATTATCATTAGCTACCATTGTAATTAAACTAAAAAAACTCTTATCCACAATTATAATAATGAAATGTTAAAGTGGGACCCTCTATCAAACCTCTATAGTTTGGGTGATTCCTTGAGAATGATTTTCAGTGATATTGATTTTGAATGAAACTCTAGAATAATAGTGCGATTCATTAGTGGAATAATAACAAAAATATACTTTGTTTATTTTGGTAAATAACTAGGTAATCATTATATGGAATTTTCCAATTCATGAAATTAAAAACTAACACAATTTATTAATTATTGCTGAATATATTTTAATTTCATTTATAGATACATATAAGAAGATTATTTTTCGAATAATTTGACCTTATTATTTTATATAAGTGATTCCTCTCGGCTCACATATGGGAACATTCAGAAATACTCATGTAAGAGTAAATTATTTAAAAAAATCGACTAATATGAAATTGCCTTTAAAAACAATATATGAACAATGAGGAAAGGAGTATCAATATCCTAAACCGTTTAATTAAGAAAAATTTTGTTTATGATGCATGAAAAAATTTCATGTACTAGTTGATTCATTAGAATAACACATAAGCCTTAGGTTTGGATAGGTTTGATTCATCCATGAAGTTTTATGGGAAGTGGAGACAGAGGTCAAATTCCATGAGAGAGTTTGAATAGTGTTATGAAGTGAGTTCCCTAGGTACATAATTATTAATATCTGATATCTTTTTATGAGAATATTTGAAATTCTTCATATAAATATGAGTTTTGTCAACAAAAAATTAATAACATCAAATAATGTATGGTTTATCAATGATAAATTTAGTTATGATAAAACCAATAATTATTAACACAAATAAAAATTCAGATAAACCTATCGTTATCAGTAAAAAAATATAACTGATATTTATAAGTTTTATCAAGAATTTGTATATTAGCGTAGAAATGTTTTTTAAAAAAAATATTAAAATAATGTATATTAAAAAAATTTAATTTTTATAAAACTATTAATAATTATCCGTTCTAATTAATATACAATCATAAATTTTTTATTATTAAAACTAAATGAAAATGAATAATTAACAATTAATAGAATCCAAAAAATAATAAAAATGGTATATATTATATTAATTATATTATTTATTAATAATTTAAAAAATATGTTTTTTCAAATAAAGAATAATACAGTGTGAAAATATTAATGCATTGTACCAATGTAAAAAAAATTTATTTGTGAGAATAATTTCAAGAATTTTGAACACATAAAATAAAATATGAAATATTAAAAAATGAATTAAATAAATTAATTACAATGATTTCAAACATTTTAAAAATATTACGACATAATAAATAAAATTGTTTGAATGTTAATAATATAACTTTTTTTTAAAAAAATATAATGAATATTAAATCAAAGTAAATAATTATGTATAATATGAATTATTATTTGAAATAATTTTAAACAACTAAAAATTTTAGAGAATGATAAAAAATGATTTTAAATAGCATTATTTTGTAAATTTCATCCATTTTAAAACCATTACAGACTAAAAAATGATATAGTGTTAATTTTTATCATCTAAATATTTATAATATTTATAAAATAAAAATGTTTTAAATAATTAATTATAAATAAATATTAAAAAATAATCAGTTTCAGAAATAAAAATATTATGAAATATTAAAAATGAACACATAATGTTAATAATTAATAAAAAATTTTGAATAAATTTTAAAAAAATAATAAAGTTCATTTGTATCGTTATTTACCTAAATTACAGACACCTAAAAAAAATTAATAAAAATGAATACATAGATAATATTAATTTTGTAATGACAAAAATAATTAAATTATATTAAATTGACAATATATTTTTTTCAAAACATATTTAAATCATATAAAATTATGTAGAAATTCAAATTATTAGAGGGAAAATTTTGAAATATATATGATTACAATAATTGTGTAATAAATTATTAATTTCAAAAAAATAGTATAATAAATTTTACATTTCATATATTAAAAATTGTATTTAACATAATAGCACAATTGGATACATGAATACCTAAATGGAGTTAGGGGGTATGTTTGGGTTCAATTTCATGCAAAATTTGTGTATTATGGACAATGTTAGGGTGTATGTTGGGTTCAATTTCAGTTATATATATTTCAAAAATATTTAATATATAATATCTTCATAAATTAAAATGAATAAATACTAATCTTATAAATTTTAAACAAATTAAAATTTTTAAGAATACTAAATGAATATTTATAAATTTCGAAAAATTATTCAATTAAATAAATATTGAAATTTTATAAAATTAAAAATGAAAATAATATATTTAATGAGAAAACATAAAAAATAAATAATTTACAAAAAAAATTATTATTTGTTAAAAATTACAATTCTGTTCACTAATTAAATGAATTGAAAACATATAAAAACGATTAAAATTAAATAAAAAAATATTATTACTACTGATAATTATATAAAAATTCACTAAATTGATTGTATATAGAAAAAAAATTAAATACCTTTAAAATTTTCAATAGATTTTAAAAAATAATTTAATTAAATAATTACTTATTTAAACCAATATATATAACCTTTAAATTTTAATATTTTCTGAAAATATTAAATGAATAGACATTAAAAATAAAATATTTATTGAAAACACTAAAAATGGAGAGATATTAAATAAAAATGAATAATATTTAATCAATAAACAAACATACAAACACACATACATATGCATCGACATAAATGTACACATACACATACACATACAGATACACCTACACATACACATACACATAAACACATATACATATTCATAGACATTCATCAAAAAAAATACTTGCTCATACATGTACATTTATTAAAATATACATACAGTTGACCATTTCCAAATAAATAGATGAATACACATACCCATGAATATTCATATACATACAAATACATGATTGTACACATACACACAAATACATTTACTTACTCGTACATTCACATACATACATATCTATACATTTTCTTACATACATACAAATAGTATATAAACAAATACATACACACATACACATGTAAGTATAGATGTACATACACATATATATGTCTATGCATACACATAAACTTGAAAATGAATATACATTTAAATACATGTATGTAAAGACACTTACAAGTAGTTACATATTGGTGCATGAACATACAGACACATGAATACATATTCATATAAACATACACATAATATATATATATATACATATTCATGCACATACACACATATATACTCAAAATACCAAACATACAAGATGAAATATATTCAAATGTGAAAATAAAAACACATATATAATTTGACATACACAAAAATATACAGATACACAATCACATAAATGTACATTCACATACATATACACATACACATACACAAACACAAACTCATACAAATTCATATACCCAGACACACATATATACGTATATACACATACATATGACAAAAATTGAAAAATAAACAGAAATAGATACATATACATACTCATACTCATATATATACATAAACATACAAACACAAACACATACATATTTATGAATATATACATACACATGCACATAAACATACACATACGTATAAACATGTACATAAAATTACATACATGTCTATGAAACTATATAAACGTACGCATACATACATGAAACATAGACGCATACACTCACAAAATCAACCCCATATATGAATATAAATAGATCCCACACATAGAAATGAACATATATATACACACACCTATATCCAAACTTATACAGATAAATTTGTTGAATAGAAAGAATATAAAAATAATTTTTATTTTTTTAATTAACCATCCCAACCCAAACCCCTGGGTCTGTGCCAAAATGCCACATAACCTCATGTGTGCCTCGCCATACACAAGAGTCTATTAGCTAGCTGCGAGGGTCCATGTCTGATATTGCGGTGGATATACCCTCTATTTCATGTCAACAGGAAAGATAAAAAATAACAATAACAGGATAATGAATTAAATAGAATAAATACAGAAACTAGAGATGACATATAAGGTTTGTAAATACAAGCTCCAAATTTTGAAAGATGTCTATATTAATAAGAATTTAAATGTTAAATAATAAAACTAAAGTGTTTCATGTGTCTTACATGGTCTTCTTTCTACCCTAGTTCCAAGATCTGCCTACACATCTATTGACCATAGGGCCTTTTCCCTTCTCTAATTCTCTCATGAAATCTACTAGCACATCGAAATGCATTAGTTGGGATTGTGTACAAGACAAAGTTGGACACCAGCAAAGACTCCTTCACTTGATGTGCTATATAATAAAAGTATATACCATAAGTTTCATAAATGTTAAAAAAAACATAAACATAGAATCAAAATTATAGGTAGTGTGATATACAAGCAACCAAAACACCCAACTATAGTTGAATTTTGTTTATGCCAAAAGATAAATGAATGAGTTGGAGGAAATAAAATATTTCATTTATGGAAAACTCATATTGTCGTGGTGATGATACTCGGCATCATATATCCATCATGCGGACCATGTCACCCGAATCCTCTAGACGATATCAACTTGCGTACTCACATCGAAAAATTTATCTCATTATGAATGACACATGGAATTAAGGCCTCCACTATCACACCCATGACAT
The DNA here is from genome assembly GCA_963277665.1 of Viscum album. Taxonomy (NCBI): domain Eukaryota; kingdom Viridiplantae; phylum Streptophyta; class Magnoliopsida; order Santalales; family Viscaceae; genus Viscum; species Viscum album. The sequence continues at coordinate 351,467,639 of OY728152.1, read as the reverse complement.
GATTCCATGGCATATTCATACCCCAACCACTTGCTCAGGACTCTCTTAATTATTGTTTCAATCAAGCATTAATCCCATATAGATGATTAATAAGTCCTGATGGTCCACATATCCTAGATACCACTAACAAACAACAAGGAAAGGTAATATATATATAGGGAATCCCCACATGTAGGAATAATTTATCAGCATGAGTAAGTAACATCTTATAATAGAACATGTGGTCATAAGAAAACATTTTTAAATGATACCCATATATCACTCATTGTGTCAACATAGATTCTATGGGATACACACACACACACATGAGATCACAATCAATAATGTTCAATTTTGAAGCCAAAATTATATCGATTAATGCAATAATGGTATAAATGATCCCAAGAAGGTAAGGAACATCCTAAATCAAAAGTTGTGAAAAATTTGTCAGAATTTTTTATCATCAAAGCCGACATGTCTTAAGTCCTGTGTTTTCGAAACTATGATGATCAATGTATATTAAAAATATCCTTAAACAAAAAATAGAATTTTATATCAAAAAGAAACAAAATATTATAAGTGGAAACATGTTCTAAAAAATATATAATTTTCAAATTATTATATAAATTATCATAAAATTATTGTGCATGAAATTTAAATTCAATAATTTTCCTTGATTATATTGTAATTATTATTTTATAATTATAATAATTATTCTCATTTAATACCAGTAATTGTCCTATTATAATTTCATAATAATATTCATCGGTAATTTGTTGTCCTTATCCTTTAATAAAACATTATAATTATATTTCAATAATATATATATAAATTAAATTTATAATTTCAATGAATTATCATTTTAGGATAATGTACTATCACTTTCTAAATCATAGATTTACCATTTTAATAATTTATTTTAATGTTTTCCTTAGACAATCTGATTTGATTTTATTTTGATAAAACCACCCAAAATTTTCATCGAGAACATCATGAAATGAAACCTTTTTGATAAAAATCATGTAATGATACAATAGAGAGTTTAATAAATTAAAAAAACAAATGCATCTCACTCATGGCAGGGGTTGTTATTGGTTCCCATAAGGGAGGAGAAGATATAATAGTGGAGAAAAACTTCACAGATATTCAACGACATCTAGAAAATCCTTAACTCACCAATGAATATTAGTTTAGGATGTTTATCAGTGTGATTATAAGGAATATAAAATACCCATTTATTTTAGGGTTTCAAAAACATGTTCCTCATTTCATGAATTTATTACCTGATTTTAAATCCTACATTTGACATGTAAATTCAAATATTTTCATTATTTTCAGGATTGTAAACCATTCACATCAATTTCAAGTCAAACCGTGTGCAAATTGAAGGTTCAAAAACCATAAATGTGTTTTAATTATGCCCTTTAGTAGGAAGGAGGCTGATGAACAATGAATTAAATCTTTTTTAATAAATTACATTATTTATTTAAATTATATAAATTTTAAAAACATTATTGTAAATTCAAACATATGACCATTAAGTATGAATATCATACCATTTTTAAGGTAAAAACCTGGTTTCAGACAAAATAGAGGCGTCAGAATATCAATATGAAGTGCTATTTGAGAGAAATAAAATTATTTACAATAATTTAACATATTAAAACTTTGTTTAATAAAAAGTAATTAGTGAGATGAGCATCCAATAACATGATGCCGTCAAAATTTACAATTCCACTAGGGTAAAATGCATATTCCAGATCCAACTATGGTCTTGGTTTTATCACCTGACACAATGTCAAGTTGTTTTTAGTTTATTTATATTAAAAAATAAATAAATAAATAAATAAATATAGAAAGTGTTTTTCTTGTGATACTGGCTTCCAAACATCTAATGATAACAAATTTTATACCTCTTACAGGGTAAAAAATCACATTACGTACCAAACTGAGGACTTGGTTTTATCATATGACTTAACATCTTGGTGTTTTTGATTTATTTTTAATAATTTTCTCACAAATAAAATAAAATATTTAATATTTGTATTCTCTCTTCACCATGGATTTATATAATACCCATGAATTACCCAAACTATAAAAATATGCAATTGAATATTCGAGATTGTGAATTGGGATTTTAAAACATTATTGATGCGTTTAACAAAATAAAATATTTTTCACTCATAAATAATATCTTCAACTAAATAATTTATCATAATATAGAATTATGATTATTGTAAAAATTAAGATATAATAATTATACCACTATATTAACTTCTCATCATTTGTATGTATATATAGTTGTTTTTCTCAAACAACTCATTCCACTGAGCTCGAACATTACACTGACAGTCCTACGTCACTTCCTGGATCTACCCATGCTGCCACTAAATCCATAATAGTGGTGTTTCCTTTCCTCCCAACTCCTCCACACATTGAAATATTTTGCTCTCAAATTCCCCTCACATCATGCCTCAATCCCAACTACAATATCCTTACAATCTATGTCATGTATAGGGTTGGGTATGCACCTTTGATGTAGTGGCGCATGAAACATGTCATACATACCTCTATAGAATGAAAGGTGATATAGATTGTACACCTCTTCCCATATCCCCTTAGTATGCCAATTATCATCCTAATAGAAAAAGATGTATTAACCACCATCCTCTAATATAATATTTTCTCATGTCATAGTTCAGTGATTTATTAGAGAAAAGGTATGTTAGTGATGAAGAACACTATTGGTAATTAATTTCTAGAAATTTTTCAAACTAATATATAGAAAAAAACATATTAAACATTGATGTAGATGAAAAGGTTTTTCATTAAACCATACCTCGTACAAAAACAAGATCATTATCACCATCAATTGATCCCATGTCTTTTTCATAGACGCTTCCTTCCATTGATCAATGATAATTGCGATGAAACTTTCGATTTTTCATCATAAGGGGTGTTTGCATCCTCTGCTCGGTTTCTATGTTCCTAGTATGAACTGCCCTTATAGAACTATTCTAGGAAACCTTTGACAAAATGAACTAAAGATATCCAATTCTTTCACACTAGCGGAAATCTACTATTGGCATCCATTATGTTTTGTTATAGTTCCCTTGTTTTATACACTTATAGAAAATTCTTAATAAAGTTATATTATGGCCCGAATGATCATTACAATACCACTCTTGGCCAACCACAGCTGGTGGTACCATCAAATATATTGAAGTGACATACCTTATCATGAGAATAAAAACAATTTGAAAATATGTTTTCTGAAAAAAAACCCTCATCAATCTATCATATCACACCTGTTTTGCGTAAATAGTATATGTGATCAAGCTACGTATTCATAGGATTCGACCATTATCCCAATGTTTCACCTCCGAGAAGTAACCCATGTATTCACCTATTCATATTAGCCAAAATCATCATATATTTACTAACACAAAAACATTATCTGTTCAAGTAATTAATGAAAATGGTATATCATGAAACAAGGAAACACAAATATATCACATAGAATAATCTATCCCGAATATATTGTATAAGTGTAGGCATGTAATTAATGAATTACTATGTAGTAAAATAATATATATATACATTCTATGTGAGCCTATGTGCCTAGTCATGATGCACAAACATACACAATATCTCATAAATCCCATATAACATCGCTTGCATCACCTAAGTGAATCAATTGTAAAAACATATAATAAATTCCCCACATTGTGGAAACTCAGAGGTCCACTATGTATTGTTAGCCAGGTATTTCCATTGCTCCCCTAGCCAATCCCCATCCATTATAGCTCCTTTTTTACCTATCCCAACCCCAGATAATGGGGATAAACATGTTATAAAAGAAATGATACTATAATACAATTTTTTAACATCCCATCCTGAACCACCATCTCTAAGGAAAAAGTCCACAAATCCACACACATGTCTCCACATATGAAAAAAGGTGCCGACTATAAGTGAGGATCAATGTATAATAATGGGGAGACTATAACTTCTATGTAATGTTATAGGGATGGATAAAAAAATTACAATAACAAGAGAATTAAATAAATAAATATTTTAAATGGCGAAACATGAGATGACATATAAGGTTTATAAACATGATATAAAAAAGTGGAAAACTAGATAGTGTAAAGAAATTTTGACGATAAATAAAATAGTTTTATGGTCTTATAGTGTCTACCCTAGTATACCGTTCTTCTTAGTTCTGCGCTCCACCTTCTCATCCATTCACCAAATTCCCCACTACCTTCTCCATGTCACTCGTGCAATCTACATGCACATTAGAATGCCCTTGTATGGTGTGAGTACACGACTCGGTAGGACAAAAAAAATAATCCTTGACAAAATGATCTCAAAAATACAAGTGTATACCTTAGATTAATAAATTATATAAATCACATAAACACACAATTAAAACTGAGTGGTTGGGTGATAACATTGGTTCTACAACCCATGGAGGGACCTACTTTGGCTCCATGTCGAAAGATAACAGAATGAGTTGGCAGAAACTATCCAACCCTTGTATGGTGTCCTCGCGGTGTCTTCATTATGATACTCAGCATCATCTATATATCATGTGGACCATGTCACCCAGATCCAATAGAAAATATCATCTAGATTACTCCCACAAACTAGGCTATATCATGGTGAGTGACACTTGTTTAGGTGGTCATGTCCGTGTTCACGTGGCCTTTTTTGTGTCCAATTACATGTTGTTACTCTATCCATTTATATTTTCATGTGTCCATGTACATTCCAATGAAAATATAGAGCCTTAATGAATGGGTCACATGTTAACTGATACAATCACAAACCATGTGATCCATAACCTTATCCTGAAACCCTAGAGATCGTTGCAAGAGAGCCACATAGATTTTTATACTTAAATACACACTTTCTTTCCTGATATTTTCTATAAATCTTGTTTATCTTCCACATCATCTACCACATCATTGAAGCCACTACCCACACCAGAAACACTACATTATGGGTCTTCCAATACTCATGTGCCTAGTGATTATAGATCTGGGAATCAAATGAACTTTTTATTCTTCAATTCACATCATCCATAGTTGTTTCCTCCAAATCCTAGAAAAATTTAAGAAAAACCAATTTAGTCTCATTTTCTATTGATCAATACATCATCATCATTGATTCATGAAATTTAAGATCCATTGCATGTCATACCTACTGCTTATATTCATTACATGGAAGTACAGTAACACAGTAATCAGAAAACAAGTATTGGTCAAACCATTAGCCAAAATAAATACCAATGATTGTATAATAATGAAATAAGGGGGGAAACCACAATACATAAAACACGATGAATGATCATGAACCATTTTCCATTAATCCTTTATTCATTTTCATATAAGAAGACATAATATGTGGGATAAAAAAATAACCATTACATCAATTTAATTATATTGATAATGTATAAATTTTCTCCTGATGTTGAATTGATCCATGTTTTTAAAATATTATGAAACATGAAAGAAATTAAACAATCAAGCATCTTAATATGATTTTGGATTTATCATTCATGAAGAAATATTTTTCCCCATTATTGATGTTATGAACACACTCTATTGGTGAAATGAACAATGATCTGATCCTGATTTTTCATCGTTCACCAAGAATTGTCTACAATGGTATTCTAAATCTCCAGACATTTAGAATTAATCACAGAGGAAATATTATTACTATATACGTAGAGTAGAAATCAGTTGCGATTTCAATATAAACACAATATGTCAATTAATTACTATGTTTTTTGTTTATACCCACAGTGACTCTTTCACAAATGGCCCATGAAAATAATGATTATGTCAATCCATGTATAAACCTTACATTATGAAAAAAACTATGAACAAATATTTCTAATATGGTCACCCATTCATGATTCATTCCCCCTTTTAGGAAAAGTTAATGTGTGTGACATTTAATATATTTTATATATTTTGAAAAATTATTCTGGAAACAAAATCACTAGTTGTCCCATTTATGAGGCTTTAAAATAATCCATATAATATCACAAAATAATACACAGAAAATATTATTCATTACATTCACACAACCATAGGTGTTTGCATCCCTAATAAATAAAACCCTACTCAAAAAGAATAGGGTAATCGACTCAAATATGGGTCTCCAAATCCCAGGTACTCCCACTAAGATTTCTATACTGATATTAGATACGCACAAAGGGAATAATATACCAATGAAGGATCCTCTCTTTCAAATCATTAATAACAACTTGTTCCTTGGAAAAGTTATATTCATCCTTGATGTCCCTCTCACCCTAGTCGATAACGAGCGATTGATCATCCACATACCTTGTTAACTGTGACAGGTGGAAAATTTCATATACCTGGTCCAACTACAGTTTCGTATCTAATAGGTACTCCACTAGGAGAATTTTAGAATAAGTTAAATTGTAAATACAACCCATTGTACTATAAAAAAAGATCCCAAATAGGTAAAACTGATCATGTCCCTACAGATGACAATCACCAAGTCCATATATTAGTAGTTAGAACCACCTCTAATTGATCAATTTCCCCTTCTCGATCCAAAAATAATATAACCTACAGTCACTAGAAGGATTGATTATGGTGTGAACCAATTCCCAATTGTATTTCACCCAAATACATCATTACAAGATAAAAATATCAAATTATACACAAAAGTTCTTTCTATTTTAAATTAAACTGTTTGGGATTTCAAATTAATATTCCACTTAATAATTCTATACAATTAAAATATGTAAATAAATTATAAAGTTTTACTTCACATTTAAAATTATCAAAATACTTCTCAAATTAGGGAATTACCTTTAAAAATAGTGCAATACACAAATGGAAGTTTTCTCAAATGTTGTAAAAAAATTTATATAAAAAATGTGGGTATAAATCACTATGAATGTAATATAGTTTTTAACAATTGACTCAATACAATATAAATGAAAACAATGTGGAAACATGTTAATATTAATAATTATATGAAATAGTTCAAATATATAGGGATCCAACACTATGAAATGACAAATATGTACATATTACTCTTTAGGACTAAGGCCATAGAGTGCTCACCATCATTTCATAAGGTCTGTGATGTGATGATATGATGTTTTGAGAAGTTGTAATTCACAATGTTCCACACAAAAAAATCACTTACTGACTAATTCATGAATGTGATTTAGTACCAAACTATGATGAGATGTTTATTTTAAGTCTAAATAAATTTAATTAATCCCCATTAACTATTTACAATTCTCCAATTATCTTTTTAAAACCCATAACAGTTTCTTAATTAAAACATGCCTTATCACCGAGATTAGACACAATGTTTTCAACAAAAACCATTTTAATCAATTTTCCACAAATATGAATTTGATACCAATTCTGAAATTTCACAAACCAATTTCAAAATAAAACTAAAAATTAATTTCTCAAGAGATTCCATCTATTTCATAACAAGCCTCCTATTCAATGGACTTTGGGGTATTCCAAAATATTTCCACCAATACCATTTCATCAATAAAATCTTTCATTTAAATTGAAATAATTTCAATCAAACACACTTTCTAATTGAAAAAATTTAATATATCAATGGTCAATGACCCCATTTCAATTCATTGAATTTGGGGGGTTTTCCAATTTCATACCGAACCCCCATTTATCATTATAACCCAAAATCAATGGAACTAATTTTTTCCAACAAATTAATCAAAATACATTTAATAAAAATAAATCAATTTCATTTAATTATAAAATATAAAATTTATCAATGAAATTTAATGTTATTTTAAATTATACAACATAATGGAACCACCTACCTCCAGATCAACAAATCTCAAATTATAATGGCGTAATAAGAAACAAAAAATGAGAATGAAATACAAGGATATATGAATTAATATTATATTTAAATCAAAAATATTTGTTATTAGTTCCTCAAATAAACACATTGATTAAAGGAACCATAGGGAGAAGAATAGTCGTTGTGGGAGAATAGGTAGAGAGAAATTAAACCTATTAGTTGATGATATAAGATGTTCCTCAAGCATTGAATTACATCCTAGAGGCATTCAGGAAACCCATAATCATTCTTCAGAGATCCAACGATGGGAGAAACTCATAAATTGTGTAAATGATATGATCCTATTAGAAATTGGTGTAATATTTTATAATGATTTTTTTCATGGTTTGGTAAATCATGCACAAGTCATGTGAAGCCCATAGTCCAATTTATACAAAATGTTTTAGAAATGCACATGGTTTGGAAAACTGTGTGACAATCATAAAGATGGACAGAAACCTTTAATTTTTTTTAAATTTCTCCCTAAAAAAACCCAAAAAATCCCATACATATAATGTTAAAAATGAGGGGATTTTGAATACATTAAAACAGTAATAGGATGTTACACCATCCCAACCATAGAATATTTCTATCACTAGAAATCCAATGATGAATCATCCATGTCAAAAAGATGAGGCCAATATTCACTCATCTGTATGTACATATATAATGAATCAAAATATAAAAACTATATTTCTATATCACATGAACAAAATTTATCATCTTCCCAAAATGTAATTCTATTTTATAATCAACTGTCCTAACATGTTATTTGTTTGAGGATAAATCTGTTTAAACATCAAGATCACCCCTACTCAGAACATTAAATAGATCCGATTGATACATTCTTAGTTGTTATATATGAAGCATGTTATGGATATATGTCAACATTAGTGGTAGTGATAAATGATGAGAATAATTCTACACTATCTCAAAAACCTAAAAAGGTACCCATAGATGAGGATGAGGGTTTCCAATCCTCCAAAATGTAAATGGCCCAATCGTGGTGAAACCATCATGAAAACAAGTTTACTAACAGATAATTACAAAGGCCTATGTGGAATATCATCATTAGACATATTTTGGATTTATTCCATCAACTACCTGTAATAAATATATTGAATCTTTTCTTTCATGACACTGACCAATCTCGGTCCATCCGAGGAACAATCAAAAATCTTTAACCAACACCATATAGACATAAGAGGCTAGAAAAACAAGGCTAGACATACAATAACTCTAAAGTAACCATTATAATCATGTAATCATACCTTTGATTATACAGAAACTCATGAAGCTCCAAATGATCATCCCAAAATCCACTAATGTTTGGAACACATGTGTGAAGTATATCTTCAATAATCTTAATTGCTCATTATATCATACCATCTGACTGGGATATTATTCCATACTCTATTGGAAGTGAGATCATAGTCACTCTTGAAGGCCTCTCAAAAAATAAGAAGTGAACTGATGATTCCAATCAGAGACTATAACATAAGTAATTCCCTGAAAAAGAAAAATATCTTCCATATAGAGGTTTACAGAAACCACTCATTTTGTTTTAACATGTTTGGGTATAATGTGATCAGAATTCATTAGATTTTCAATCACTACAGATATTGCAAAAATCGTCATTTTTGAACTTGGAAACCAAACTAAATTATCCATACAGATTGAATCCCACATCCATGTAGGGATAGGATGTGGCTGAAGGAAACAAGAAGGATTCTATTGCTCGACCTTAACCTATTGGAACATATAAAAATCAGGGAAAAACACAGCATAGTATCTCTCCTACCAAGACAAAAAAAAATACCACAACATTTCATATAACATCATTTTGGTCCCCTAGTCCACAACCCACTATGAAATATGGAAATCAATCATAAGAGCTTTCCTTGCCCTAGAAGGTTCCACAAATGCATTCGAATTCATAGAATACCCAATTTGGAGAATAAGAAATCATTAATAGTCACCCACTATAAATAAAGTCAATATTTATATAGAAGTCAAAAACATGATGTTTTTTGGATGAATAACGATGAGAATATAAAATATCAACTAAATACTAGCTAAAGTAGCCTCTTTTCCTTATTATCGTACTCCAATATGTATCTTTTCATAGGAAACGATCATGTTCCACTATTCTGAAGATTCATACATTTCATAGGTTTGAAGCTTCATGGTCAATGAATTTTCAAATACATTTCCATTCCCTATGGAATATGTTATTTCAAAATCTAGTGAATATAGGTTTTCAACCCAATGCCTTTAGAAAAGATTCAAATACTTTTGTGGGATGATATATCATAAGAGCGTGTTGCTATAAAATATGATAAACCTTTTCCATAAAATTAATTCCATAAAATATTATGTACATTCATCAAATAATCATGTTAAATGTATTAGGTAATACAATTCATCTCATGTGGCCTATGCTAATGAGATCCATAAGCAGAGCAATGATTTCCTACATAAGAATGTAACCCAAGCCCATACCTGATGCATCACAAACCACCACACAACCTAGAATGACCTCTAGAAGAGTAGACATTGGTGAAGTAGTGAAAGGAAATTTAATCTCTTTAAATGAAAACTTACATTTATCATCTAATGTAAACATTACTCCCTTCATAGTTTTTTAAATCATTTTAGAATCCAACATCGAAAATTCATTCATGTAATATTGATAATAGCCAGCTATGTCCAATAAGCTCAGAATATTGAAGACCTTTTATGGTTTCTCCAAACTTAAAATATCATTCAAAATCTCAATATCAACTATTATTCCTTATTTTGATACCATGTGTCCCAATAATATAACATCCTGGATTCAAAATTCATATTTCAAAAGCATGGAATAACGTTAGGATTTCTCAATAATCTCAAAACTATGTTTATATGATGCACAAGATCCTCCTATGAAATTTAGTAAATGAGATATTCATCCACAAATACTACAAAAAAGGTGTTAAGTTACTAAATAATAATCATTTTCATCAAATCCATTATATATTTATTAGAATTCGTTAGTTCATTGGGCCAATACTACAAAATAGGATATTAAAAGCACTAAAAAGGCCTTTTTAATGCTATAAATTTGTTAAATACATTATAAAGGATAAAATCCATGGTCCATCATCAGCTTTGAAAAAGAACAGAAAATGGTGTCCATTTTAATCGCTTCAAAATGTACCGATAAAGGAATAATTTATCAGAACATTAATTTAGCTCTACAGAAATAAAAAATTATCATTTCTTAAAAAATCCTTGATAAAGTGTATTTTATCAGCGCTAATAGAAGAACTGAAAATGTATACCTTTATTTTTATTTATTAAATCAATGATAAAGAACATTCAACCAGCTCTTCTATATTTTCTGATAATGTATCCCTTTATCAGTGATTTAAAAAGAGCTCAAAAATGTGGACATTGTCGTTGATTTTAAATGAACTAATAAAGGGCTATTCTACAGTGTGCATTAAGACCACACAACAGATCCCTTACAATGTTCTATAATAGCACACCACAATAGAAGAATCAAACCAGATATCAAAAAAACATGTCCTAATATAGGATTTATATGAAAATAATTTTTATATAAAAATAATATAAAAAAATATAAATATTTCAATCTTTTGTTTATACAATTGCATAAATAAAAACTATTATGAACATTGAAAAAAATTAATGTTCCTTTATCATTTAATACATAGCAGTCTCATTTTATTTCTATGATAATCACACATAGTTGGAAAAATGAACACACATATAAATGAAAAAAATTATTATTTTAGTAATAATATAATGAATGAAATAAACAAAAAATGTAAGTTTTTGTAACATTGATGTAATTTTTCAATAAAAAGATGCACATGGAGTCATATGGGTCACATCATGCATAAGATTATGGTGATTCATATTCAAACATGTCATTAATGACTTGTGGATCATTTTTTAATGTATCAAAACATTCTTAATGTGTTTTCTCATATTTCAGTATTTTAGTTTTCTTCCTTACTAAAATGTAATTTTATACTAGAAACACACACTATTGAATCATTCTAATGACATTGTGTATCTGTTTGATTTGAAATATATACCAACACATAAATAATGACATATGAATCATTTTAACAAATAATAATGAATATATGTCCATGTTTCAACGGTTTTAACTGAGTGAATCTTTTTTTAATTGAAATGTTGATTTTAAAGTGATAGGAGACATTTTAAGTCATTTCGGTCACGTCATGTATCATAATGAGGTGCACCTAATCCATAAAAGTCAAAAAATGATTAATCAATCATATTTGTAATGTATCAAAACAATATGAATGTATTCTATCAGTTTTGAGTTGGACAGTTGTCCTTTTTACTATGATTGATGATATGTTTATATAAAAATATGCACTTTGTGTCATATGGGTCACAACGTATGTTTGACCAATATTTATATACTTTCTACAAGTCCCAAATGACTTAATCTCTTTTCCAAATGCATCAAAACAATCTGATGGTGTTCCCTTTTTTTGAATGACATGTGTACTTTTACATAAATGTCATTTTAAAATTGGAACATTGAATTTGGATAATTCAAATCACATTGTATATCATATTGTGGTACAAAATATTTTTTGAAATCAAAATTGACTTATGGATTGTTTTCCTAAATTAATTAAAAAATTTTAATGAATTTTACATGTTTAGGGTATTTTAGTAATAATTTTTACTAAATATGTTTTAAATTTTAAATATAAACATGCACTTGGATTCATATCGGTCTCACCGTGCATCAGATTAAGGTGAGGCTAATTCATGAATGTCTCAAATCACATAGGGATAATTTTATTAATGTTCATAACAATCATAATGTTACTATTTATTTCTAAGTAGTTCGTAATATTTTTTTAATAAAATTACTAACAATTTATATAAAAATATGCTCTTGGAGTCATACTTGTCACACCATGCAACTAATTAATGTGAGGCTCATTCCAAAAAATCTCAAATTACATGAAGATAATTGTCCTTAAATATCTATACAATATGAATGTTTTTTATTGTTTTAATCTATTTTTTTTACTAAAATGTCATTTTAATATTCAAATATGAAATTTGACTCATAATGAACACATTGTATATCTTACTGAGGTGAATCTAATTCCTATAATTCAAAAATTAAATATGGATCATTATCCTAATTTATTTAATAAATTTGAATCTTTTTTCTTATCTTTGATTTGGTCGGTTGGCCTTTATACTAAAATTGATTTCAATTTTACATAATAACACTCATTCAGAGTCATATCGATCAAATCTTGCATTAGATTGAGGTGTGTTTGATTTATTCATGTCTCAAATAACAAATTTATCATTTTACTGATGCATCAAAACATTCATAATGTGTATGTTTTGTTTTGGGTAGGTCCGGTTTTTTTACTACAATTGCATTAATTTAAAAAAAATACTCGCATATATTCTTACCTGTCAAACCATGCATCAGAGTGTGGGGTGGAAGATTCCTACACATTCATAATTATTTATGGATTTTTTCTAAATGTTTCAATATAATTTTATTGTGTAATCTCAGTTTTCATTATTTAAACCATCATTTTTTAAATGTTATTTTAATTATGAAACACACACATTGACTCATGTGGATCACATCGTGTATTTGTTTGATGTGGGACTAATTTCGACTAGTCATAAATTTAATAATAATCAATTCATTAAAATATCAAGATATTTGGGCACATTTTTTCAGTTTTTTGTGACTAACACTTCAATGTCAAATGTTGATTTTAAACTAATAGTCGACACATTGACTTAGATTTATTTTTTACTAAAATTAATGAATTTTTTTAATATAAATTACTAATGGTAGTAAAAACAGAAGTATAATGTGTTATATTTCAATGAAAATAATTCTTACATGTCCCCATGTCTCAAAAAAAATACTAACATTCAATGTCACAATTATTTCCATTGACATTTTTGTTGAACTATCCACACTACATGTGTAGATTCCAAAAAACTTCATCAAAACAATAATAAATGAATAAACATGAATAATAAGACAATTATTACGTTACTAATACATAAAATAAATAAATAAAGAATAGATATGAAACAATACATTAATTCAACAGATAGTTACTTTACTGTAAAAATATCAACATTACCTCCGTAATTGGTCAGGGGAAGTGGGGCTTCACATCCTACAAAGGAATTGGAGGGAACATGAATGAATGATATAACTGTTAACACAATAGATGTAAATTTTTTTGAGGGAGAAGAAGTATGTGGATGTTTTCACGTCAAAAGGCATGAAAGTTGGATAGATCACCCCAACTCAACCAAAAGAATCCACATGTAGAAGAAAAAAATTATTATGTTAACAATTCTAAAAAAATTAAACATAAAAATGAAACTATACATTAATTTTATTGATAATGATATTATTATTGAATCATCTAGATTACCTTTGTATTTGGGAATAGTCGGTGGTGTCGATATTCCAAAAAATGCATTAGAGGGAACATGAATGAAAGTGATTCTAGAAATAGTACATGGGTGAAAAGGTTTTGTGGGAGAAGAAGTTAGGGGATTTTTTTTGCAGAAAGCACTGAATGATGGATATAGCACCCCAACTAAAAAAATTATCCTCAAGTATATGAAAAAAATTATAATGTGAGTAATACTAAAAATTAATAAATTAATCATAAATATGAAAAAAATATATATTAATTCCAGGGACAATTATATTACTGTTAAAATGCCAATATTACGTCTATAATTGACAGAGGAATCATTATTTATCTTCCTACAAAGGTAGTGGTGAGAACATGAAAAAATATTGATAAATGAAATATTGTAGGTATGAAGTGTTTTTTAGGGAAAAGATGTTTTTTTTATATTTTAGCTGAGAAAGTCATAAAATTTGGAAATAGAACCCTCAATCAAACAATAGAATCCACATGTATAAGAAAAAACATTTATGAAAGTCATAAAAAAAATAAATAATTTATACAAAAATATGAAACAATATATTAATTCTGTGGACAATGATTTTATAATGCAATCATCTAGAATACCACTAGGATTGAGCATAGGTAGTGACATTTCACTTCTTACAAAGCCACAACACATGGTGTAATGAACATATCTAATTCATATAATTTGACTAAAATATAAATTATTCATGATGGGAAATTTCAACATGTCAAAAAAAACATCTCCATATGGATTTAAAAAGAAGAAGAATATTTTTAATGTGTGTCGAACATATTGTGGTAGTATGAAACAACTGACATTAAATATTTCCCCAAAACATGACAATCAAGTAATTTTTTATCTATTATTATCAAATTAGTCACTAGCATGGAAAATATTTTTTATGGTTTTTATTAATTAGTTTTTACCTCGGTTTAGGTCAACTTTATTAAAGAAGACGTTATAAATATTGTTTTTATGTAATTTATTTAAAAAACGATGTGAAAAAAAATTGAAGGGTTTTTCACATCGGTTACTCAAAAACCAATGTTGAAAATGCTTTTTATTCGTGATGTATTACGTCAGTTATTTAAAAATCGACGTTGAATATACAATAACACGTTTTCTATTATATAACTGACACCTTAAATCACACATATGAGGCATTTATCACGTCGCTTTTGAAAATAGATGATGTGACAAAGTAGTCTGCCCAGCGGTTTTCCGCATCAGTTAAATAATAACAAATGTGAGAACATATATACTATGTTAGTTATAAAATAAATGATGTAAAAATCAATTACATTGCAATTATTACATTGGTTATTTCATAATCGATGTAAAAACCCATTCCCATGCATATGTCATGTAGGTTTTCAAATAACCGACATTAAAACAAATCAAGGTGCATTTTTACGTTGATTATAATATAACCAACGTATAAAGTAATTTTTTAATTAAATTGTTCAACAACAATTAAACCTACCATATTAATACCAAGAATATAACAAAAATAGACCAACACCTTCTATCCCATTGGACTAACCCCCACCCTTGGAACCCCCCACCCCACTGGACACCCCCACAACAATGGACTGTCGCTACCCTCCTAGACAACCCCTACACCCTTGGAAACCCGCACACAACTATTTCCATGAAAAATAATATCTTAGAAAAAACAAAAATAGGACAATCCCCCCCCCAACTGGATAGCCCTACCCCACCACCTTGACAGCCCTCCCACAGCCAGGGACCCCCCCCCCCCCGCCCCACTAAATAGTCTTACCACATCCTTGGACATCCCACCCTCTTGGACAGCCCCCTCCCCCTGGACAACCCTCCCACCTTCTAGACACCCCCACCCCCATGGACACCCTGGCCACCCCCACTACTGGACAACCCACCCACTCCCCAAGAATCCCTGACACCCCTAGACACTCCATGGAATATCACCATCCTCGTGGACACCAAGGAAAACCCTTACCCCATTGGATAGCCCTCCCACATCCCTAGAAAGATCCCACCCCACTAGACCACCCTCCCCACAACCTTGGACAATCGTCCCAAACCCCTAGAATCAACCAGAAACCCCGAGACACATCCTGGACATCCCTTCACCCTCGAACCCCCACCCCCTAGACAACCCACCCACACAACTGGAAATCCCCCTGACCCCACCTGGACCCACCCCAACCCCTATACTGCCACCCCCCACCATCCTAGACAGCCCCACACCCCTGGACACTCACCCCCCAACTTTTCCCAACCAAATGAATACCTAAAATGGAACAAAAAATAACCCCCCCCACTAAATATCCTACACACTACCCTAGACCCCCCCACCCTCCTGAACAGCCCCCACCCCTGTGGACAACCCTATCATACTCCCGGATACCCCCACCCCCTAGACACCCTGGCGACCCCCCAATCAGCCCTGGACTACCCTCCCAAAACACTACAAACCCCCAAAACCCCTAGACTCCCCATGGAATAACCCCAACATTATGGACACCCTCAATACCCCCACCCCACTAGACATACCTCCCACACCATTGGAAATCACCCACCCAACTTGAAAACACTCCTCGAACCCCTGAACACCCATCCCAAACCCCGAGAAACCCAAAACTCCCCGGGACACACCCTGGACATCCCCCTATCCTCATGGACACCCTAGACACGCCCTCACACCTGGAAAGCCCTACCAAACCCCTAGAATTCCCCTTGACCCCACTCCGCACCCCACCCCTGGAAACCCCATGGAAATCCCTACCACCATCTTGGACACCCCCACCCAAGGGACAACCCTCCCCCACCCACTAGACAGACCCCACACCCCTGGATAACCCTCCCACACCCCTGGAAACCCTCCCACACCCCCTGTATAGCCTGCCCACTAGCCTGGACACCCCCACCCCTTGGTCAGCATGTTAAAACATGGTAAAGATGGAAACTGTAGTACCCCCTAGTTGAGGTATGTGACCATTGTTTCGGTTCATTTGTGATTCTTGATGGTGTTGGTTGATGTTTAGACAATTCTAGAAAAAAAATTAACATTGTGGTGGTTTTGCAGGGGGGGAATGGTGGGTGAACGGTCTGGAAAAACCGTGCATCCAGCCCAAGAAACCATGCACCCATGATTGTGGGACCCGTATATGTGCACATGCTTTTTCAGACCGTACGGCCAAATCTTTCAAAGTCCCTCGATGAGACATTGGCATTCGCATGGTTAGCCCACGGTTTTCCAAACCATGTGGGCTAACCATGAGACCACTTATAGTTTGTGTCTTTTTGTCCTAGACCTCTCAGGATTCCACATTTTTTCCACATTCTTCCTCCCAATGCCCCCACCACCTTGGACAACACCTGGACCCCACAACCCCCTAGTCATCCACACCCCCTAAACAACACCCCACCCCTCAGGGCATCCCCCACTCTATGGAAAGCCATGTAACCCCTTGGACATCCCACTCACCCCCCTAGACACCACCCCACCCCCTGGACACCCCTACCCCATTGGATAGCCCCTCACCCCATGTACACCCCCATTCCTCAGGATAGCACCCACACCCTAGACAGCCCGCACCCCTCTAGACAACACCCCACCCCCACCAAGACACCCCAACCCCTAGACTCCCCCTACCCCCTTGGACATCCCACTCACCCTCGTAGACACCCCCACCCCCCGGACACCCTCACCCCCTTATAAAACCCCCTCACCCCCTAGACACCACCACAACCCACCTGGTCACCCCAAAACCCTTGGACAATCCCTGAACCCCCTAGACACCACCCCCATCCCCTTTGACACCACCCGGTCACCCCCACCCCTCTCGACAACCCCATCCTCCCTGGACCCACACGGCACTAGACACCCCCTCCCTCCTTGGACATCCTACTCACCACCCTGGACACCACAACCCCCTTGGACAACCCCCTCACCCCCTGGACACCACCCCCGCCCCCTTGGACACCCCAACCCCCTTGGACATCCCCCACACCACATAGACACCACCCCCACAACCATGGGAAACCCGTAGACACCCCCACCACCTTGTAGAGCCCGTCCACCACTTGGATATCCCCCCACCCATATAGACAGCCCCCACCCCTTTCGACACCCCCTGTACGCGCATACACACGTGATGGATCACACAAAAAGCATAATGTATAATTATATCACATCCATGGTTCTTTTTAGTAGAAAAGAATTTAGGACATTATAAAACATATCACGATATAAAAAAATGATTGAAAAATTACATCCAAAAAATTAGTTTAGTGCATCACAACAAATAAAAACTGTAACCGAGCTGTGTGAATCTTAAATGAGTGTTTCAAGTCGACCTGATAGATCTAAGGAAAATTAAGATGATGAACGATGTTGGAAAAATGAGACCGGAGTTCATGACATTGAATAATTCTTTATTGGTTTTCTACAGGGGAGAGATGAGTAACAAGACAACAGATCGAAGAAAAAATAGTGATTCAATAGGGGGAGTGATAAATCATTTAAAAGTATTTTCATGCAATTAATTTTTAATCGACATGATAAAATATATTTTTTATGTTTATAACATCGGTTCTTTAATGAATGACATCAAAAATAATTTATCACTTCGGTTATTTTATAACCGATGTGATAATTGATGCTTTTTCATGTACGTTCTTTTGATAACTGATGTGATAAATTACTGACATTTCCTTTCTCAAGTCAGTTATGTTATTAACGGTGTGATAAAGCAGCCATATTTTATTTTCATTGTAGTAAATCAATAAATACCATGATAAAGCTAGTATCATAATTTTCTATGTCGGTTATAAAAAAACTAATGTTAAAAATGGATTCTTATCGATTTATCACCTCAGTTATAAAATAAACGATGTGAAAATTTTATTTTTTATAGCATTGCAAGTCTGTTATATATAACCTATGTGAAAGTTGCCAACGTTTTGAACATTTTTTCCACTAGTGATTCATTGACATGAAAATATTTATATTTTATGAATTATCATGTGGTAATTTTACACTAGTATGGAGAAATAAAATTTTCAGTTTTGAATACGTCACTTGTTTTTTCACTAAAATGTCTTTTTAAACTGGAAAGGCACACATTTACCTATAATGACCTCATCTAGTACCAGATTGATATGAGGATGATTCCTACACATCACATAATACATATGAATTAGTTTCCTAAAATTTCATGAAAATACAAGATAATTTTAATTGTTTTTTATATGTGAATTATTTTGAACTTAATTATCAATTCAAAACAGATTATGAACACATTATGTCATAGTGGTAAATTCATGCATTGAATTGATGCATGATAGATTCCTACATGTCTCAAAGGAAATTCATATTTCTTCCCAAGGTGTGTATATACTTCACACCTCCATCAAACTATTTTAGTAATCTTGTAAAGCCCACTATTTTAAAAAAATAAAACATATTTAAAATGTTTTATTAAATAAAAGAAATTATAATGAAATACTCAAACTATAATTTTATAATGTTTTATTCAGATCTATATGCATAAAATATTTGATAAAATGAATTTAAATTATCATTTAATAATTTTCCATAAAAAATAAAAAAAATATTTAGTTTACTCATCCGATGAAATTACACTACAAAAACCTAATTAATTTGGGTTATGCAACATTATAGTTCTTTATTCGGATTAATTCTTCTCCTAACTCTACATTTCATTCATTCTCTTAGACCAATCATTTTTCTAGTTTTGTGGAGCATTACTCTATAATTATTTGGTGTAAATTGATTCATAATGTTAATACATATTTTAAATGGTTTAATTATTAAAAATGGGAGGAATTACCACTTTTAGAGCACATAATGAAGTGCAATAGTCATCCACATCATCTAATCTCCTAAACATTTATAATTTCAATTTGATGATTTAAAAAAATCCACCTTATTTTGTGGAAAATCACATATGTTTCGTGAAATACAATTAGAATTAGTCATCCTGAGATGACTAATGTTTAGAGTATTGTATGATACATAAAATTGATGGGGGATGATTCTCAAAGAAAAATAACGCAATAATAAGTTTTCAGGATATTATGATTATGGGGAAGAAAATTGTACTTTCTTATGTTATATAAATTGGGAGGTGTTGATCATTTTTTATAATTACACCACTGTAACTATTAATCAAATCGACACCTCCATTTACACTTAATCTTTGATGAGAAAAGCTCTACATTTTAAATGAAATGATATAGTGAAGGGTGAGAAATAAATAGAGAGGGTGGAGATGAATGAATTTGAATACAAAAATATTGCAATGTGTATCATGGGGGCTTGGGTTGTTACAGAGAAATTTCAGGTGATGAGTGTATGTTACTATATTTTTTTTTTTCATTTTACTGTGAATAATATTTAATAATGTATAACATTGTTTTTTATTATTGAATTTATCCATTAGGATCCGAATAAGATATTAATAAAATAATTCTTTGGGGATTTTGTTAATATTTTTTCATCAAGAAAACCATGTTTTTTAAAAGCCCTTCTTTTTTTGAAAATGACATGGTTCAATATGATTGGATAAAGAGGTTAATGGTTGAGAAGACATCATTCACACCTACCTGGATTGGTAATTATTCTAAAAGAGGGTGACAATGTCCATCATCCAAAACTGTAAAGTGTATGTCACTCCTCATCAATACCAATGTTTTCAAAGGTACATTGCACAATAATGCATAAAGGCCTCTTGGCGATGTGGTGCCTGGTAAAGCGCGAGGTGCAACTAAGGAACTTGCACAAAAATATAGAAATTACAATATATATATATTATATAGATATACGTATTTATATAATCATTTTCATTATCTATAATATTTATAGTTGTATAATTATTATTACCATTATTATATATATATCATTTTGTGTTTTTTATTGTTTTTGTTAATTATTTTTCAGTTTTGACAGGGGATTTACCTTTCCATAGAGGAAGTCATGCAGTGTTCTACTCTAGTGGGAGATCGTGATGGAATCAGTTAATAGGCGTGTGGAATAGGGGTTCATTAGTGTGGGTAGTGTGGCTGAGGGTTTCATATAGCCGTGATTTCCATGATCACATGTATCCAAAATTTCCATCCATTCAATCAACTGTGATCACTTTTACCCTACATACAATTTCTATAATTAACTATACCCACAATTTCTGTATCCACGATGCACCTTTACCACACCTGGGACTATCAATCCTCTTCAGTTTCGGCATGAGGAGCACAACTTTGGCACCCCATGGTGATGCCGCACCACCTCAGTTGTGGGAGGCAAACAAGGTGTTCCTTGCCTCGCCACACAACTTTGAAATCCCCTTTCAATACATAGTCAAATAATTTGAATCTACCAAAATATTATATATATGTCATATATATATGTATTTTATTAATAAATTTATATGAATATATATGTATACATATACATATATATATGTATATGGTGTTTATCATTTTTATATTTATTTAAATATAAAATTTGTTTTTCGATGTGTGTGTATATATATAATACTATTTTTTCTAATAAAACTAATTAATACCATTAATAATAATTTATATATTTTATTATTTACAAAAAGATTATTATTCTAGTTAATTTTCCATAACATATAATTATTTAAATTTTGAAAAGATAAATTATTTCAAAAATATATATATATAGTTGCCTACATTTATTTTTTTGAAATTAACTTTATTTAACAAAATTATATTTGTTTTCATGTAAAAATATATTACTCTTAATTAAATTCATAAATGTACATAAATTTTATATATATACCCTAAATGATGAATGCCCAAAAATAATTTCATTTATTGATAATTTCATAACATCCTTTCTATTTTATAGAACAAATGATGTAGAAAGTATAGAATTCTATGAAGGCCATATAATACCCATTGAACAATCCATGAGATTCTAGGGAGGTCTATAAAGATTTTGTCACAATAAAATATTACACATCAACTATATATACTAGAAAAAATGATAAAAACACTAAAACCATTGCAACGTCTATCCCATAGACATTTAATTATATATATATATATATAATAGAATTTAATTAAATAAATTCCCTAATTGAATCTCATAAAATCATATTTTGTTGGTAATTCGCACCATCATCTCATTGATAATTGTGTTGATAAATCAATTTTATTTTTCTTTTAATGGTTTTACATCTGATACCTCCAATATCTATATAGAGTCATAAATATTTGAATATTCATTTATTTACACACTAGAGGTGATTCACATAGATTTGAAAAGATTGATAAAATTAACAATGTGGAGAAAGTAGGCTTTTAAACATAGATAGAGATGAAAATTAATTACGGGAACCAATTTAAAAAAACCAAAATAGGATATCCAAAATAGTAGTCAAGAAAACAACGGATCATAAAGAAAAAATTAATAGTTTACAAAAATTGAAGGAAAAATACATATCATACAATAGAAAATAAATAACCAATGTATCCAGATCACAAAATGAAAATTAAAAAAATTGTATCCTATAACGTAAAACAAAAGCCTACCTTGCCAGGATGAAGAAAATTCGAGACCCACTAATCCAGTTCTTGATGGTTTCTTCATAAACCATAACTCAAATGGAACACCATATGTCAGATGAATTTCGACCGACTAGAGGCAGTGGGTTTGTGTGATTCAAGCATCAAATCATTGAGGAGGATCATAATCAATTGGTGGATTCTACGTAAATATTATTATGTTGTTATGAGTTTGAAACATGATCATTTTTTTGAAATAGATAAAGACACTTTTATCAGTTCTTATTATTTTAGTGCTAATAAAAGGCATATTTAACAAGACTATTTTATCACAGATAAAGGAAGGACATTATCAAGTACAAAAAAAGAATTGATATAGCCTAATTTTTTCTAGTGCAACAAAAAATATGTAAAATGATATATTTTATAAGGTCTTATTACTTATGTGCTGATTAAAGAATTATAATTAAAAATTTAAATAAAAACATTGCATATATATATATATTAAATATATCTAAATATAAATATATTAAATATGTTCCTTATTTAAATATATTTTTTATAATTTTACGATATTTTAAATACATAATAATTGATTTAAATTTATATAGATATTTTTTAAATATAATACTTATATCATTATATGAATATTATTAAAATTACAAATATATAATAATTGTATATAAATATAAATATTGTAAATATATTCATTATTTAAGTACATTTATTATCAATTTAATAATTATTTAAATGTGTATAATTATTTATTTATAATTATATAAATTCCGTTAAAAATATTTATTTATTTATGATTACAAATATATATTTGTATAAATATTGTATGTATATTTTTATATATATTTATATATAAATATTATTTTTCAAATATCTTTGTTAAATAATTTTTTTAAATTCTTATTAAATATCTACTTCTAAGTGATTGCTAGTTAAAAATGAGTGAAATTGAATAAATTAAAAATATGTTCATTTTAATTATATTGAAAAAATGTATAGGATTTTTGCCTACACATTTTATATATAAATTAATAAATTTCTTATATGTGAAATCAATATAACACACATTTGATCTATGTTGAATTGAAAAATTAAAAGACATACAATTATACATCCATTTATATATGAAATTAGACAGTATTTTTGATTCATATTAAATTTTATTTATAAATCATTATTCACTTAATATAACACATAAATATTTTCTAATATTGACTTGCTTTAAAATGTGAGCTGATTGTTGACATTCAATCATTATCGTTGATAATATTGACTTGCTTTAAAATGTGGATTGGGTTTTTCTTTCTTGTGTGGAATGGGTTGTACTATCATTTGTGGACGTGATCGATCTTGGGCTCGTATGTTGGAGCTAAATTGAAATTGATAACATAGGTATATGTATCATCATATAACTAAGTATTGTTGCTTGTTAATTTGTGATTGTATCTTTCCTTTGTGGAATATCCTTTGTGGATTTAGGGAGACCTTCGGGGGTCTAGGGGTCCCTACTGAGTAGTGTAAACTCACCCCTGCACGGGTCATGCCCAAAATACGTTGTGTTGGATGCAGACGACGGACAACTCTGATCGTGGTTGAGGGTTGTGGAGAAAGGAAGTTCCTGGAGGTGGACCACTGGGCGGGACATACACGGAGCGGGCGGATGGACCCGAGGAGCTGAGGAGGAAATATGGACCAACCCTTCAGGTGGGACATCCAGTTGATGGATTGACGTTTCTGATTTAATTATATTTTTGTACATTCTTTCCAGTTGAACATTACTTTTACATTGGGTTTGTATTCTGTCCCATTTACTTTCCGCACTTACAATTGTACCTAGTTTACATAGTGATTACTTCTACTGGCTTACTTTGTGGTGTTTTTTTACTTTATAAGGAAATTCCTTCAAATATTATTTGGATTTACGCCTTTGGTGATAGTCGCCAGCCCCTAGCCTATGGAAGGCGGGATTGGGGTAGTCACGACACAGGTCCCAAGGATGGTTCGTGAAAAATTGGTATCAGAGGAGTTCAGTTCTACTTTAGAACTCAAGAATATGATCTATCTTCTATGTGAAGCAATAGTGTTAATGGTATTGAGTGTGGTTATCAGTCCATGGAGTCCAGTGTTGGTTCGGCGGCCGACGTATCCAAACACCAGGACCCTGACTTCTCATTTCTGACTCATTGCCCGAAAACATTGATTGTATGTGTGTTTCAAAAGTTTTCATTGTGATTACATTGTGTCAGCTCACCAGGTATACTGTTTTGATCATGGGAACCTGTTTCTTTATAGGATGGCCCCATGGCGGCAACCATCCAGGGTTCCAAGCATTGTGCGAGACGATAGCCCACCGAGCGACGAGGCTTCGGTGTAGGGCCCTTTTTCAGCAGAGGCACCAGCGATACCTCTACCCGCCGAGTGACCGATTCCACAAGCTCCAGCCGCTGAGAGTGCATGTCGCCTTAGTACATTGTATGGGTTTCAGCGTCACAGACCGCCCAGTTTCTATGGGGAGACGGACCCTCTGGAAGCTGAGGACTGGATGGAGGTTGTAGTTTGAGTTTTCAGGTTAGTGGGGACACCACCTGACCTCATGGTGATCCTTGCAGTGAGCCTCATGCACGCGACAGCAGGCAGATGGTGGAGCTTAATGCTCCAAGTGCACGACAAGGCATCTCTCCTCTATATCGACTTTGGGAGCCTCTGCCACTCGGAGTTCATCCCAGACACCCTCAGTGTGGTGCGCATTCAAGAGCTACTATAGCTGTGGCAGAGCAGCATGACGGTCACCCAGTACTCGGAAAGATTTACTGATCTCTCACCCTATTGGACGAACGTGGTACGAGACCCCTTCTTCCCAGCCCGGGCCTTTGAACAAGGACTGAGGCATGAGATCAGGGCATCGATTCTCTCCCTCAGCATTCTGACATAGATATGAGTACTAGAGAGAGCCCTTCTCATTGAGAGCTTTCTTGCTGAGCCTACACCAGCAGCAAGACCTGCCGCAGGGCGGCACGTAGCAGAGTCGTCTATAGCTGGTAGACGACGGATGTCATAGGATTCCAGGCAGACCAAACCATCAGGCGGATAACCTTATGACACTGGCTCAGAGGTTCGGGGCACACGGCACAAAGCCAGCCTTCCGAAGAGCAAACAGTGCTATGCATGCGGTGGGTAGGGCCACATGGCTCGTGACTGACCGACCCGCCATGCAGAGGAGCAGCAGATGTTTGAGGGGCCACCCAAGCAGAGGTAGAGGGTCGACCATGGAAATCTATAGAGTCAGGAGGACGAGGCATGGGAGGTGACCGAGAAGCAGGTGGTGGGAGATGCATTCAGGATTTACCACCACCACCACAAGGAGGTCCACCCCGACCATAGAGAGCATGCGGGCAGAGGCAGGCTCAGCTTCAGGCAGTGGAGGCCTATGACCACGGCGCACCATATATGATTTGAGGTACTATCTATGTCTACTAAAGCCTTGATGCAGTTCTTATAGACACATGAGGGAGTCATTTTTTTATTGCCGCTACACTTGATCGGAGCTCGAAGATTCTTACGGAGCTGTTGGATCGATCCTTGTGGCTAGATACTCCTACAAGAGTAGAATCGATGATTACTCACTAGTTACAGGAGTGTGTGCTTACTCTAGGATGTGATAGCTTTGGCTGGGATCTTCTTGTAGCGCCGTCAATGCCTTACGACGTCATCTTGGGCACGGATTGGTTATCTACAGTCCATGTTCAGATTGACTATTTTAGGTGCAAGGTGCGGTGTGTTCGCACCGATGGGAGCAGGTTCACCTTCACCGGCGAGAAGAGAGCCATTACAGTGTAGGATGGACTCACGAAGAGGAAAGGACATCCCATCACTCATCATGTGGCTATCCTCACCCTAGGAGCAGTTGGCATGCAGAGTCCGAGTTTTTCTGTAGTGGTGGATCAGTATGCAGATTTTTTTCTGGACGATGTCCATGACTACCTCCTCGTAGAGAGGTAGACTTTTATATTGACCTGTACCCCAGGACAACCCCGATATCCACTCCAGCATATCATATGGCTCCCGATGAGCTAAGAGAGCTATGGGTACAGCTGGAGGACTTGCGGGGCAAGGGATTTATCCCACCTAGTGTTTCACCCAGGGCATCCTTGATTTTGTTCGCCAAGAAGGCGGACTGAAGCTTGCGACTATGTGTTGACTATTGAAGACTAAACTAGGAGACTGTATAGAACATGTATTAGCTTCTGAGGATTGACAACCACTTTGATCAGCTCAAGGGAGCACAGTGGTTCTCGAAGATAGACCTCAGGTCTGGCTATCTTCAGCTCAGAGTTTGGGACGAGGACGTGCAGAAGACGACCTTCAGATGTCGGTATGGCCCCTATGAGTTTTTAGTTATGCCATTTGGCATAACAAATGCTCCATTGGTGTTCATGAGTCTCATGAATAGGATCATTCCGCCATACCTCGATTGATTTTTTGTGGTCTTCATCGATGACATATTGATATACTCAACCACTAAGAATGCGCACGCCTACCACATACGGGATGTACTAGACACACTCTAGGAGCACCTGCTTTATGGTAATCTCTCAAAGTTCTAGTTATGGTTACGTACGGTCCATTTCTTAGGACACATCCTCTTTGTGGCAGGAGTTGCGGTGGACTCTGCGATGATCGAGGTAGTGCTAGCCTTGGAGCCACCTAGGAGCGTGACGGAGGTGCGGAGTTTCATGGGTCTAGCTGGGTACTACCAGATATTTTTTCATGACTTTTCCAGAGTTGCAACACCACTTTCAGCTTTGAAGAAGAAGGGAAATCCCTTTGTGTGGTCAGATAGATATCAGTAGAGCTTTCAAGAGCTGAGACAGAGATTGAATAGTGCATGTATCTTGAGGCTTCCAGAGGATCGAGTGGGGTACGTAGTCTACTGCGATGCATCAGGGACTGGACATTGATGTTCCATGATGCAGGAGTGTGCAGTGATCGCCTATGGATCACGTCAGTTTAGGAAGCATGAGAAAAACTACGCTACATATGACCTGGACTTAGCAGCAGTGGTCTTTTCTCTGAAGATGTGGTGACACTATCTGATGGGTGAGCACTTTACAGTCTATACTGAAAACCATAGTCTCAGGTACATCATCTCGCAGAAGGACCTGAATCTGAGATAGCGGCAATGGCTTGAGTTCCTTTAGGACTATGATTTTGAGATAGTCTATACTCCTGGAAAGGGGGATGTAGTAGACGATGCACTCAGAAGAAGGACGTGCATTCAACTACTTGTAGAGGTGATGGAGCAGCTAGCCGCTTTGAAGATATCCTTCGTGGATAGAGATGGAGCATCCTTTCATCAGTCACTCATAGTCACTCCTCTACTACTACAGCGGGTCAGAGAGGCTTAGCGTGGGGACACTGACTGTGATACGTGGCGTGTACAGATATCCTCAGGACTGGAACCTGATGGATTCTCCATAGGAGAAGAGAAAGATATCCTATTTAGAGGACGTACCATGGGACCAGCTTCTTTTCAGGAGGATTTTTTGAGGGAGTTTCACACATCCCCTTTAGAGGTATGCCCAAGAGTGGCAAAGATGTTCCAGGATCATAGACGAATGCACTGGTGTCCGGGTATAAAGAAGGTTGTGGCAGAGTTCGTTTCCCTATGCCTCACCTGCCAGCAGGTGAAGGTGGAGCACCAGGTACCAGCATGCTTGGTACAACCCTTGGAGGTCCCGGAGTGGAAGTGCGACGGGATATCTATAGATTTCGTGACTGGACTTCCATGCACTTACAGAGGTCACGACTCCATTTGGGAGATTTTTGACCGACTCACCAAGTCGGCCCACTTCTTACTCATCATAGAGATGGGATCATTTGTGAGCTTGGGACGTCTTTACGTTCAGTAGATTGTATGAATTCGTGCTGTGACTTCATCTATCGTCTATGATCATGATTCTTGCATTATTTCTCGGCTTTGGAAGGGGTTGCAGGAGGCATTCGGGACACAACTATGTCTGAGCACCGCCTTTCACCCAAAAATGGATGGTCAGATGGAGAGGACCATTCAGACGCTCGAGGACATGCTCCGTGCATGTGTCCTCGACTTTGGTCATAGGTGGGAGGACCACCTACCCTTGGTGAAGTTCGCATACAACAACAGCTACCACTCAACCATCGAGATGGCACCATATGAGGCATTGTACGACCGTCCTTGTAAATAATCTATGTGCTGGACAGACCCTTGGGAGTCAGCACTTGTGGGACAAGAGATGGTCCAGGCAATGATAGAGAAGGTCCAGGTCATCCAGGAGCGGATGAGGATAGCTCAGAGCCGACATAAGTCTTATGCTGACAGGAGGTGGAGACCACTACATTTCAAGGATGGAGACCACAACTTCTTGCGGGTCTCACCTCGATGTGGATTACGGAGATTTCACCGGGGTGGAAAGTTATCTCTGTGCTTCATCAGACCATTCCAGGTTCGCAGTAGGATAGGCGAGGTGGCTTACCACCTGGCTCAACCACCTCAGTTGCACCGGGTTCATGACGTCTTCCAAGTATCTCATCTGAGGAGATACGTGCATGACCTGACGCATATCATCGACCATGGGGAGTTGGAAATTGACAATGGGGTGACTTTTGTGGGGGTCCCGGTGGAGATCGAGGATCGATAGGAGTGGGTCCTACATGGGCTGTCGATTCCTCTAGTGGACATCAGATGACAGCACAGGAACCTCCAGAAGAGCACTCTGGAGCGGGAGGCTCAGATGTGTGCTCAGTACCCACATTTATTACCCTAGTTTGGGTTTTATCTATACGAGGATGTTAATACCTAAGGTTGAAGTAATGTAAAGACACATAAATTTCAATGAATTTTTTTTCTTAATTTTCTTTTGGATTTTACGAGTACGTAGTTTCTAACGGCACCTGATTTTGAGTCCCGGTGTGCCCGAAATCAATTTCTGAAGTTTAGCTCAGGTACGTTCAGTGAACGAACGAGCGAGTTTTTATATCTTTTGACCCAGTGCATGGAGTCGAACTCTGATTGCACTGATGGAATCGCAGCACCGGTAATTTCTTTGGAACACCTTTTCTAGTGTTGTATTTGCTCGGGTGAGGTTATTTAATAATTGGGTTAACTAATGAATTAAATAATAATTTGTGCTACAATTTTTATTTATATTCTATGTACATATAACCTATACATGGAAGTTGGAGCGGGACCCACTACATCTTAACTCCACTAGGTATGATATTAGTGAATTGGGTCCCACACGAGCCCACCCCCTTCATTTCCATTTAACGTCCCTCTCGTGCTTTTAATTTTGTAACTCACACACACCCCAATTTAATGACATGTCAACTCTCTAAATTAAATTTGGATGATTAAACGCTCATCAATTAAGTCAATTAATTGATTGTGATCTTCTGAATTTTGAATAGGGTTGGCATGAGTAATAAAATATGGAAAAGCCTTATTTTATTATTTTTTAATTGTTTTGTGGAGATATTTGGGAGTGGAGAGCTCAAATCATGGAGATCTTTTTCTTCCTCGGAGGATAACACGAAGAACATCGACATGATTCTCGATTTTATTTCCACGTCCAGGAGAGGGGGACGCCACATCCATCCGTGGGTGTGCACCGACGATGTATATGAAGCCTCGTACCATGACACCATCTTCCACGACATCGTCATCCGTGACGCCGTCTTCCGCGACGCCGTCTTCCGCGATGATGTTTCACTGCGATGACCATTGTTCGAAAACACCTTGAGGTAGGGGTTGGATTTTATATTCAGGAATATTTGGGCATTCAATGTTAATAATTTATCCACCTTTTATCATGATAACATGAGGTGTTCGGGCCACACGAACATGACTGAACCTCCTCCCCTATTAATTTGTTGTTGATTATTATTTGGTTTGGAATGAAAACAGCGCGGTGCCATCACACCGCGCAGAAACAAAGAGGAACGCAATGAAGGATCGTAGCGCCATCACGCCGCGACATTGAGGCTGGAAGAAGAAACGGTTGGAGTCAGGCCGCGACAGAGTTGCGAGGTGCCGTCGCGCCGCGCCGGAGCACCACGGAGGGCCGCGGCCGGGCTGGGCCGCGAAGGAGGGGCGCGGCGCCGTCACGCCACACCGGTCGGACATGGCCGCGTCCTATGGCCGTCGTGGCGTGGGGAGCAGCGGTTGGAACCGCCGGCCACCGGTGCATGGAGGGCGGGACCCGCAGGGTGGGGGTCCCGCGGTGGCACACCGGCCGGCCGATTTACTGGAAATGCAGGGTTCATAACCCCTGGCTGGAAAATGGCGGGCCCCCCATGCGGGGGAGCCTTTTCTTCAATCAGGGGGTAGTGTGCCCCCCCTTTGCGTGACCGCTCAGCCAGCGCTGGGCCGCCCCGCTCGACCATCACCGAGCCGCCCATGCCAGGCCGGGCCACAATGGCCGGCTGGGCCACGCCCCCCAGGTTGGGCCACGCCATAATGGGCCGGACCCATACCCGAGATGGGTCGACCCGGATCTGGCCGACCCAGGGGGTCTTGGGCCGGGTCGGTCCAGGCCCAAAACCCCCTAAAACTAGACATGTTCGTTTAAATGCTCGTAACATGGGCTACAGACCTCCGATTGACGCACTGTCAGTTGTGATGTTATCCTTAGATCACTACCATCATTTTGGTATATTACAATCAAGGTTTTAGAGAAATTTTTGTACTTCCGAGTTGGTTCGAACATGAAACCAAACGAGCCCTCGGAACGGAACCACTTATAACCTGATCTCCGGACATCCGATTGGTGTGAAGTAGGCTTTGTTTGATTACTCTTAGTGAGATGGACGTTTTGGCTTACTCCACTCGAGGTTTGGACATATATGGAGTGCAGTCCGGTTGGTTTTGACTTAAAAACCAACCGGGCCCCTGAAAAGAAAAGGCCAACAACTCTAATACCAGGCGTCTGATTGACGCGCCGTCTGTCGTGTTGAGTTCCTTTTTTCAAGACGGAACATTGGGATACATCAACTCCAGACAACGTGTTAGTTGATGTATCGACCCCCCTTGGCTCGTGGAGCATAACCTCACGGCATCGAGCATGTAGTGAGTGGAAACCCTAGAGCTCGCTACGACTGCGACGACGATGACGAATGCACTTAAATCCTCCGTGGGATCGGCAGCGATGACGACTGCACTGAAATCCCCTGTCGGTTCGGTAGTGATGACGACTACACTGAAATCCTCCATGGGTTCAGTAGCGATGGCCACCATACTGAAATCCTTTGTGAGTTCGATGACGATGACTATTGTTCTTGTATCCTATGTGGGTCTGCCAGTACTACTGTTCTTGTATCCTATGTGGGTCCGGCAGTGTTTTTTTCTTGTTTGTGTATCCTACGTGGGTCTGGAAGAGTAGCTATTCTTGTATCCTACATGGGTACAACTTCTTAGCTAGTCTAGTATCCTACGTGGGTCCCAGCTTAGATAAATCAATGGCTACATCTGATCATCTCTATCACCTTACGAAGAAGTACACCTATGTGAGCTGAATCTTGACATTCAATCATTATCTTAGATAAGATTGACTTGATTTCCTATGTGGATTGGGTTGTTCTTTCATGTGTGGATTGGTTTGTACTATCATGTGTGGACGTGATGGAACTTGGGATCAGATGTTGGAGCCAAATTGGAATTGGTGACTTAGGTATATGTATGGGCATATACCTAAGTAGTGTTGGTTGATACTTCGTGATTGTATATTTCCTTTATGGATTATCCTTTGTGGATTCTGGGAGACCTTAGGGTGTCTTGGGGCCCCTACTGAGTAGAATACACTCACCCCTACACGTTCTATGACCGCACTACATTTTGTCGGATGCAGACAACGGACAACATTGATCTTGTTTGAGGATTGTGGAGCATGTCGGTACCTAGAGGTGGACCACTGGGTGGGACGTACATGGAGCGGATGGCTAGAACCGAGGAGCTGAGGAGGCTATCTTTACCCACACTTCAGGTGGGACTTCCAGTGGATGACTCGACGTTGCTGATTTACTTTCAGTTGATGTACTTTCTTTCCAGTTGTACATTACTTTTACTTTGAGTTTATATTCTAGCCCATTTACTTTCCGCACTTACTATTGTACCTATTTTTCAAAGTGTTTACTTTTGTAGGCTTACTATGTGGTTTTTGATTACATTATAAGGAAATGCCTTCCTCTTTTATCGGTATTTAGGACTTTGGTGCTAGTTGCCAGCCAATGGCCTATAGAAGGTGGGCTTGGGGTAGTCACAGTATGGGTCCCGAGGACGGGTTGTGACAATAATTTCCAACTTTGAAACATTCTATGTAGATCATGAATTATTCCAACTCCTCTAGACTAATTAGTCATGAATAATATGAACATAAAAACGACAATGGATTTTAGAGACGTCATATTAATTATCATTTATAAATTCCATTCACACCATCATCATAATATTTTTTTCAAATGATTTGATTTAACCCATTTTTGATTAATATCCCACCTATCTGACTCTGTAATATTAGTATTTATGAAATTAAATAATTTCATTGAATTTTTGAACATAGAACCCTAGGATGTAATGGTTAAAAACATATGTAATCTACATGAAATCATTTATCTATGACAATGAGGGTTAAATTCTGTGTATTGATATTGTTTTTTAGAGGAGGATATCATTAAATAATGGGGACATGTGATATTTATAATGTCACAATAATTATAATTAAATTTTCATCTATTGAATAACAGAGAGATCAATGATTTTTTGGGTATCATAGATAGGTTTTAGTATAATAATATAGAGAAATTTATTTTTATCAATTTATTCACTTGGTACATCGAGTTCCAGGTAGTGTTTTAGTTATAAGATACATAAATGAAAATTTTATCTCTTTTCATTTTATGAAACATTGATAGCGGACAATCACATATTCTTATGAGCCTTCCATTTTATGGAACACATGATGTTAAATTGGGTTTGGAGAAAAAAATTCTTGTTATAAAATATTGGGATGAATGTATAATGAAAATTAGAAATAAAGAGCAATATGATTTCATAATGAAATCTAAATATGATTAGAATGAATTCATATTGGTCCATGACCAAGAATGGATTAAAAAGAAAGACACACATAATAATTAGAGATAGAGATGGATTGAATGTGTGTGGAATAATTAATGGGGTCAGTATGAGGGATCAACTAAATTGTGTAAAAAACGTAAGGGGCCATCTAATATATATATGGAATTTAGGTGATGATAGTACAATAATTGGCATGTATATTAATACACCACCATCTTTGGACACATCCCTATTAGAGTAAAAATACATTATTTATTTTGTTGATGTGAAATGTTAAAATTTCATTCCTAATTCATGATTTTTTTAAAAAAACAAGGGTATTTAAATAAATGATCAGGTATAAGAAAATAAAATTGATATCAACCAAGGTCTGAAATCCCATAAAAAATTATAAAATCTCCATAGAGACTGTGAGAGGAAACCATGTGATCCATTTTATTAACCTCTATTTTAAATCATTTGATGGAATATGTTGTTATGTGGAGAAAAATGAATTGAATTATCATAACATGTAATGGAATGAATTGGAAACCACACACCAGTATGATAATACCTCTAATAATGGTGTTACGACATGGTTCCATGTAGATATTTTCCATCCTATTTCAAAGAAAACACGAATACATTGTGCAATTCTTCAGATATTACCACTACTATATCCTATAAATAAAGTACAAAACTCTATACAACATTGATAATTCGACTGGTATGATCACAAACCACAAGTCCATTCTAAATAGATCCTATATTAGAGATAACTACATCCACATTATTATTAACCACATTGGGTGTAAAGGGGATCCACATACTGAAGCAAGAGGATGGGAATAATCCATTAATATTAATTTCATTCTGCTTGAAAAACTAAATCCACGATATCTCCCACTCAATCCACAAGAATTCATGTATTAAAATTTGGTTATAAACAAGGTCATTTATTCTCAAATGTATTAACCAGGAGATGGTATAGAAAGAGTTTACATTTTATGTTGAGTGGGGAGGGGGTATACAATGAACTATATATAATAGAGACTTGAACCCAATTTCCATCTCTAGATACCTATCAATGTTTTGGGCTAAAATTATGATTTCTGTTGCTGGCCCCTTGATAGTAGATCACATGTATATGAATTTACACTTCATGAATATTGAATAGAAATGAATTAGAGTTTCTAATATGACATATCATTATGGAATCTTTGTTAGGGATGATCCCTATCACAGATTGATACTATAAATATCTGACCTTGGGTCAGCCACAAGATTCCATAGGTCATTCCAAAAAATCATAATTCTCTATGATTTTGATATTTGTATCAAAATAACTCCATATTTCACCATGTTGCATCCCAACTGTTCATTATTCCAAAAACATTATTACGTACCCCATTCCATTAATCGAATGGTATCTTATAATAACCCACCATTCACATTCACTGAATCATTGATCCAATTTATCATAAATCCATTATTAAACCTTTTTATTTAATTAGTGAAAACAATGGAATCCTCTAAATCAAGAACCTTGTTGACGTGGACATAATCCGTAATTTTTCAAAAAAAAAGGATCCCCCCAAATCATTAACATTACTCTCTCTCTCTCATCCTCTAAAAAAATCCATTTTGAAGAAGATCACATTATCCCATATGCTCCTCAAGAAAATGATACGGTAGGGACCAAGTAGTTCATCGTAGAAACCTATATGAATGTAAAAATATGATTTATGTACAAGAAATCTATAGGGAATAGGTTTATGCATCATCCAAAATTCATCCTTTAAAAAACAATATTATTTATCTTTAAAATATCTTTAACAAAAATAACACCACATGATTTAGGGATGCACGATTTATCCCAATCTAGCTAATGAACATTTTAGAAATCATTTATAACCCACATGAATATGAAAATGTGGGAGTGAATTTAGAAAATCACAATGTCTAGTTGATTAAATAAATATATAATATAGTTCGTAATTATTTCATCCAATTCTGTTATAATCATTTCTCACATTGTGATGGAGAAACTCCAAAAATTCAATCCTTGGATTTTTTGGTCTATCGTGTATACGATGCTTGAGAAAAAATATCATTTCGATGGACCAAAAAATCATTGGTAGACCAAGATATTTAATAAAATTATCAACTAGAACAATACTAGAGGTTCTTAAAATAGAATATTTTCCACACGAAACCATAACTAAAATAAATGGAATTTCGGATTTGGTGTAACTAACTGACTATCTCGATGTTTTTTCATATTTTGGATAATCTTGAAAATCAATATACATTTTTTAAGATTGGTCCTTGAAAAATTTAAGCAATAATTGGAAAATTTTAAATGGGAATTTGGTGAAATTTGTTTGAAAACCATTTCTCCATAATGTTATTATCTTTAGCTACCAATGAAATTAAACTATAAAAAACCATAGCCACCAAGATAAAAATGAAATGTTAAAGTGGGACCCCTATCAAAGTTCCATATTATGGGTGATTCCTTGATAGATATTTCCAATGATATTGTTTTTGATGGAGCCTCATGAAAAAAATTGTGTTTCATTACTGGAATAATAATATTGAAATCCCTCGATTATTTTAATATGAATATATGGAATCATTATTTGGAATTTTCTAATTCGTTAAATCACAAACAAATACAATGGTTTAATTATTGTTGAACACATTTTAATTTCTTTTATATATACAGATAAGAATATTAGGTTTGGATTAATTTGAACTTATTATTATATATATGTGATTCATCTAGTCTCATGTATGAGAACATTCAGAATTACAGGTGTAAGAGTAAATTATTTAAAAAATGGTTGAACATGAAATTGGCTATATAAACAATATATGAACAATGAAGAAAGGAATATCAAAAGCCTAAACCACTCACTGAAGAACAATTTGGTTTTTGATGCATGATAAAATTTAAAGTACTTGCAGTTTCATGAGAATAACACACATACCTTAGGTTTGGAGAGGTTCTATTCATCCGTGATGTTTTGAGGGGAAGTGGAGATAGTGGTTGAAATCCATGAGAGAGTTTTAATGGCTGTAAGAAGTGATTTCACAAAGTATTAAATTTATAAGATCACGAAGGTTTTTAAGAGAACACTGGAAAATCTAATTATAAATATGAGTTTTGTCAACACTAAATTAATAACATCCAATAATATGTGATTTATTAATTATAATTTTAGTTATGATAAAAAATATAATTATTAGTAGAAAAAGAAAATAAGATAAAACCTATCATTATTAATAAAAAAATCACTAATATTTATATTTTTTATCCTAACATTGTATATTACCGTAGAAAAAAATTGTTAAAAATAAATTAAAACATATTAATTAAATGGATATTAAAAGTATTTAATTCATATAAATATAATAATAAATAACCTTATTAATGAATATGTAATAATAAAAGAATGATTGTTAAAAATAAATTAAAATGAATAACAAAAAATTAATATACACCATATAATTATAAAAAAAAATTATATTATATTATTTATATAAATTATTAGTAATTTAAAGTATATATATATTTAAAAATAAATATGAATACACTGTGAAAATATTCAAACATTTTAACAACATAACAAAATATATTTGTGAGATTATTGCTATGAATTTTGAACACAATCAATAAAATATGAAATATTAAAGAAATGCATTTAATTAAATTAATTACATATATGCCAAACATTTTAAAAATACTACAACATAATAAATAAAATTGAATCGAAATTGATAATATAAATTAAAAATAAATTATGAGTTTTAAATCATAGTAAATAATTATATATAAGTAGAAATAATTTTTGAAATAATTTTAAATGCTTGTACAATTTATAGAATGATAAAAATTGATTTGAAATAATATAATTTTATAAATTTCATGCATTTAAAACCATTACAGCCTAATAATTGAAATTGTGTAAATTTTTATCATATAAATATTTAAAATATTTAGAATATATAAATGGGTTAAATAATTATTTCTCAATAAATAATTTAAATGAATAAGTTCAAGAAATAGAAAAATTTTGAAATATTAAAAATGAACAAAAAATATTAAATAAAATAAAATTAAAATTTAATAAATAAATTTGAATAATTTACAAAAAAATATAATGTTATTTTAAACCATTATTTACCTAAATTGCAGACACCTAAAAAATAATAAAAATGAATATATAGATTATATTAATTTTTATTGACAAAAATATTAAAAATTAATTACATTGACTATAAAAATTATCAAAACATATTTAAATCATAAAAAAATATATAGGACCACATATTATTAGAATAAAAATAATAAAAATAAATTTTATTATAAGATTAGGTAAATTAATTAATATGTATGAACTAATAGTAAAATAGAATTTACATTTAATATTTTAGAAAATGTATTTAACATAATAGCATAAATGGCTAAAAAATACCTAAATGGTGTTTGGGGGTATGTCGGGGTTTAATTTCATAAAAAATGTGGTGTTTGATGGAGAATGTTAAGGGGTATGTGGTGGTTCAATTTAAGTTATATATATTTCACGCATATTTTAAATATAATAACTTCCTAAATTACAGTTAATAATTATTAATCATATAAATTTAAAAACATTGAATATATTGAAGAATACTAAATGAGTATTTTTAACTGTTGGAAAATGATTGAATTTAATAAATATTGAAGTATATAAAATAAAAAATGAAAATAAAATATTTAATAAGAAAATATTAAATGTATATAAATTACAAAAAAAGTAAATATTAGTTAAAAATTTTAATTCAGAACATTAATTACATGAATTTAAAACATATAAAAATGATAATAAAAAAATAAAAAAATATTATTACTACTGAAAATCATGTAATAATTTACTATATTGATTGTATATAGAAAAACTTTTAATTAACTTTATAATTATCAATAATTTTATGATATTTATTTAATTAAATAATTTCAGAATTAATCATGAATAGATAACCTTTAAAATTTAATATTTTATAAAAATATGAAACGAGTATATATTGAAAATGAATTATTTATTCAAAACACTAATAATGGAGATATATTTAAAAAAAATTGAATAATATTAAATCAATAAACAAACATACATACACAAACATACATATGCATCGACATACATGTACACATACTCATACACATTCACATACACATACACATTCACATCCACATAAACATACACATACACATTCACAAACACACACATACATATTCATAAACATTCATAAGAAAACTTACATGCACATATATGTACATGTATAAACATATACATACACATGAAAATTTCATTATAAATAAATGAATACACATACACATGAATATTCATATACATACGCATACATGTTTGTACACTTACACACAAATACATTTACTTACTCGTGCATGCACAAAAATACATATCTATACATATTCATACATACTTGCAAATAGTATATAAACAAATTCATATACACATACACAAATTCATATAGAAGTACATACACATATACATGTTTATTCATTCACATAAACATGAAAATTCATATACATTTAAATACATATATGTACACACACATGCCAACAGTTACATATTGGTGCATGCACATACAAACACATGAATACATATGCATATAATCATACATATGTTATATAAAAATGAGCATATACTCCTCTGCATGAACATACACACTTATAAGCTAAAAATACCAAACATACTTGAAGAAATACTTTCAGATGTACATACAAAAAAATATACAATTAGACAGACACACATAAATACACATAAACAATCACATAAAAGAACATTCTCATACACATACACATAAAAAAGCATAATCTAATACACATAAATATACACATACATACATACATACATATGTACCCATACATACACCGAAAATTGAAATATATACTCGAACATAATCATATACATACACATACGGATTTATATAAATAAATGTTCAAATACATACATATACATATTTAAGAATATATAAATACACATACACATATACATACACTTATGTATAAACATTAACATAAAATTACATACACATCTATGTACATATATATACTTACAGATACATAAGTGAAACATACACGAACACACACACAAAATCAACCCAACACAAGAATATTAATAGAACCCATAAATAGACCCAGACACACACACACACAC
Source organism: Viscum album (assembly GCA_963277665.1). Taxonomy (NCBI): domain Eukaryota; kingdom Viridiplantae; phylum Streptophyta; class Magnoliopsida; order Santalales; family Viscaceae; genus Viscum; species Viscum album. Next base: position 351,427,406 of record OY728152.1, on the reverse strand, counting down.
ATAAATTCAAATATACATACAAGATTTTGTATAATATAAATTAATATACAAAATTTTTTTAATTATTTAATTTAATTCCCTAACCCAAACCCCTGGGTCCGACCCAAATTTCATCATAACCTCATGCGTGCCTCCCCATACACAAGAGGTTGTCAGCTAGTAGAATGTGTCCATGTCTAATAATGGGGTGACTATACCCACTAATTCATGTCAAAAAGAAGGGTAAAAAATCAATAACAAGAAAAATTGTTAAATAGAGTATATATAGAAACTACAGATGACATACATGGTTTGTAAATATGAGATCCCAATGTTAAAAGATGATTATAGTAATGAAATGTAAATACTAAATAAAACAATCGAAATATCTTTTAGTGACATGTGTGGCCTCCTTTATTCCCCACTTCCAAGCTTCAACTACTCATCTATTAAACATATGCCCCTTTCCCTTCTCCAAGCCTCTCATGAAATCTACAAGCACATCGAAATGTATGTGTAGGGTTTGAGTACAAGACACTTCCTGACACCACTAAAGTGTCCTTGACCCGAAGTTCTAAATTATACTAGTGTATACTATTAGTTTAATAAATTTAGAAAAAAAACATAAAAATGCAATCAAAATGATAGGTATTGAGCAATCCAAGATAAAAAAACACCCAACTGGAACTGAATTGCTCCATGACATAAGACTACTAAATGAGTTGCAGGATGTAAATTATCCCATGAATGGTGTACTCATAGTGTCGTGGAGATTATACTTAGAATAATTTATCCATCAATTGGGAAATGTAACTCTGAACCACTAGACGAGATCAAATTGGGTACTCACATCGACTAGGTTATCTCATTGTGAATGCCACATGTAATCAAGGAGTCCACTATCAAACCCAAGACACGATGCCATGGTATATTCATACATCCACAATATTCTCAGGAATAACTTTGTAATTGATTCAATCTATTGTTCAACCCCTCTATATGATAAAAAATTCATGATGGTCCACCTATCCTAGATTCCACTAACAACCAACAAGGCTAGGTAATACATATACAAGGAAAGCACATAACTAGGGATAATTTATCAGCATGATTATGTAACAGCTTACTAGAAAACATGTGATCATAAGAAAAAAAATTATAAGATACACTTATATCACTCATAGTGTCACAATAGACTCTATGGTATACACAGACACACACATGATATCACAATAAAGCATGATATATTTTGAAACCACAATTATAACTATCAATGAAACAATGTTAAAAATGGACCAAAGAAGGTAAGGAACATCAATCCTCAAAAGTTAGGAAAACTGATTCATGATTTTTTTTATCATCAAAGTCGACATGTTAGAAGCCTTGAGTTGTCAACTGGTTGATGATCAAATTATATTCAGGGTTTCATATAACCAAAAATGCTATTTTTTTTCAAACTAAAAAAAGTATTATATGTGGCAATAAGTTATCTGACCAAGATAATTTTCAAATTATCATATAAATTTACATAAAATCAATGTTCTTGAAATTTTCATTCAATAATTATCCTTGATAAATTTTTAATTATCATTTTATAATTTTAATAATTATTCATTGATAATACAAATAATTGTCCTATAATAATTTCATAAAAAATATTCATCGATAATTAGTTGTGATTATCCTTCAATAAAACATAATAATTATATTTCAATAATATCTGTAAAAATCATTTCATAATTTTTATTTATTATCTTTTTATGATAATATATTATCCCATTATAATTCATAGTTTTATCATTTTAATAATTTATTATAAAAATTTCCATAGATAATATGATGTGATTTTATTTTGATAAAACAAAAAATAATTCTCTGAGAACATCATGAATCATCATATTTTTTATAAAATGCATGGAATTAGAAAAAAGGAGTTTAATAAAATATATAAATAAAAGAAAACAAATATAACTCAATAATGGGGGGCATTGTCCAAGGAACCCATAAGGTAGGAGGAGATGGTATAATAGATAAAAACATCACAGATCATCAATTACATCATTAAATCCTTCAATAACCATATAATTGCATTTTTTGGTGTTGACTGGTGTGATGATAAAGAGTATAGAACACCTGGTATTTATAGGGTTTTAATAAAGTGTTCCTTATATCAGTAATTAATTACATGATTTTCAATCCTTCGTTCAACAAGTAAATTCATAGATAGTCTGTAGTTTCTCGATAATAAACCATTACCATTGATTTCAAGTCAAACCATGTGAAAAATTAAGGTCCAAAAACTATCTATGTGTGTTAATTATGTCCTTTCATAGGAAGGAGGAAGATGGACACTGAATTCTAGGTTTTTTGTTAATAAATTAAATTTTTTTATTAAATTATATAAATAAAAAATTTGTTTTATTGTCACAATAATCATATGACCACTATGTATTAATTTCATATCATTTATTGGGAAAACACCTAGTTTCAGACAAAATAAAGGCGTTAGAATTTCGCTATGATGTGCAATTTGTTAGAAATAAAATTATTTTCAATAATTTAATATATTAAACACTTTATTTAAAATCATTAATTACTGATTGGGGCATCCAAAATCCTGATTCCACCAAATTTTATAATACCACTACGTTAAAAGGTAAATTCTATATCCAACTATGGTCGTGGTTTTATCACCTGACACATAATTTGGGGGTTATTATTTTATTTATTTAAAAAAGAATAAATAATTAAATATATATAAAAAGTTTTTTATTGAGATAAAGGCATCCAAAAGTCTAGATACTACAAATTCAATACCTCTTGCTTTGTAAAAATAACATACAGATCCTAAATGAGGTCTTGGTTTTATCATATGACATAACAATTTGGAGTTTTTGAATTATTTTGAATAATATTCATGTACATAAAATAATATATTTAATATTTTTATTCACTCTTAACTATGGATTTACAGAATACCAAAGCATTCCCTAAAAATATAAAATTTTGTAATTTAATATTCCAAATAGTTAATTGGGATTTTTACAATTTGGTGATGCATTTAACAAAAAATAATATTTTTCTCCCATAAATAATTTCATCCACTAAATATTTTATCGTAAGAGGGATTTATGATTATTGTTAAAATAAGGATTTCACAATTAACCCCAAATATCCACTTCTTATCATCTATAAGTGTCTCTAATGTTTTTTCTCAAATAACACATTCCACTTAGCATGTCCATCAGACTAACGGTCCCACGTCTCTTCCTAGATCAACCAATTCAACCACTAAATTTAGAATTGTGGTTTTTTTCTTTCTTCGCAATGCCACCTCACATTGAAAAATGTTCAACTCTAATGTACCTCACAACATGCCTCAATCACCACCCCAATATATTTACAATATATTACATGGGCATGGTTGGGTATGCACTATCAAAGTTGTGGAACGTTGAACAAGTCATACATACCTCTATAGAATGAAGGGAATCCTAGATGGTACAACACAACCCTTATCCTCTTAGTATATCCCTTATCATCCTAATATAAATAGATGTATTGACCACCATCCTATAATATACTATGGTCTCATGTCATTGTTCAATGATTTGTTAGAGAATAGGTAAGTTAGGGATGCAGAACTCTACCAGTAAATAATGTCTACACATGCCTCACAACTATATGAAGAAAAAAAGTATTAAACCATGAAGAAGATAAAAATTGTGTGATTTAAAACATACCTTGTACAAAAATAGATCATTATCACCATTTATTTGTGGCATGTACATTTCATAGACAATTCCTTCATTTTCTCCTTGATAAATCACATGACATTCTCGAGTTGTCTTCGTTAGGGGAGTTTGTATCATCTTCTAGGTTTCTTTGTTCCTATCCTGCCCTACCCTTATATAACTATTATAGGAAACCCTTAAGAAATGGAACTAATTGTATCCAACCTTTCCATGCTAGTGGAAATATAATGTTGGCATCATTTAGGTTCTGTTATTGTTCCCTTGTTCCATATAATTATAGAACATTCCTATAAAATTTATATTATGACCTGCATGTCCATTACTATACCACTCTTGTTCAACCAAAATTGGTGGTACCATCATATATTTTGAGGTGACATCCCATATAATTAGTATTTTGTTTTTAAAAAATGATGTTAGAAAAAAACCCCAGCATTATATGATATCACACAAGGTTTTCCTAAATATTCATGTGGATCATGGAAGGTTTTCATAGGATTATACCATTAAACCATGGTATCCCCTACTAGATGTAATCCATGTTTTCACCTCCTCACATCAGCCAAAATAATCTTATATATATTAACATAACAACATGATTTGTTCATGTAATTAATGCCAAAATGAAATATCATGCAAAATTTAAACACTAATATATCACACAAAACAATCTATCCCTGATAGATAGTATAAGTGAAGGCATTAAATTTATCAATTACTATCTAGTACAACAATAGGTATATACATGGTATGTGAGCCTACGTGCCTAGACATGATGCACAAACATAAACAATATCTCATAAATCTCATATAAATTCCCCACTATATATAAAATATTTGTTCCACTATGTAGTGGTGGCCATGCACTGTCATAGTACCCATGACAGAGTCCCAACCTTCCAAGCACCTTTTTTACCTTTCCCAACCAGAGATAATGAGGAGAATCATGTAAAAAAAATACATGACCCTCTAATACTATTTTGAAACATCAAATCTCGAACCACTGAGTCTAATCCAATATTCCACATAACCTTACACACACATCCTCATACGCAAGAGGGTGATGACATGAAGTGAGGTTCACTGTCTGATAATGGGGGGACTATACCCTCTATGTCATGTCATAGAGAAGGAACAAAAAATAACAATAACAAGATAAATAATTAAATAAATAGATTAAATGAGTAAACTAGAGATGACATATAAGGTGTATAAATATGAGATATAAAAGTGTAAAGTTGTATAGAGTAATGAAATGTATATGATAAATAAAATAACTTCATGGTCCTCTAGTGGCTGCCCTAGTATACTGTTTTCCCCAGTTCTGAGCTCCACCTGCTCATCCATTCAACATAAGCTACCTTCCCTTATCCAGGTCTCTCGTGTACTCTATAATCATGTCAAAAATTCCCTAGTATGTTGTTTGTACAAGACTCGGTAGGACCCCAAAAATTCATCCTTGATCTAATTATCTCAAAAATACAAGTGTATACCATAATGATAATGAATTCAGGAAAACACATAAATATACCATCAAAACATAGTGGTTGGGTGCTAACAATGTTTCTACAACCCACTGAGGGACTTACATTGGCTCCATACCAAATGATAACAGAATGAGTCTGCAGAAACAATCCAACCCATGTATGGTGTCCTCACGTTGTCGGCATGATGATAATCAACATCATCTATATATATAAAGTGGACCACGTCACCCAGTTCCTATAGAATGATCAAATTGATTACTAGCATAAACATGGATATATCATTCAAAATGACACTTGACATCTTGGAGTCCTCGAGTACACCCTCACCCTGATAACATTTCGTCTTCATACATCCAACCATTTATAAGGCCCATCAACACTATGGTTTTAAAAAGCGTTCATCCCTGGTAGAGGATAAATTATTCATGATGGTAGACCTAGCCCAAATACCACTAACAACCAACATTGAATGGTAATACAAATATATAAAAATAAAACACATAGGAATAATCAAATGAAAACATGTGATCATAATCAAATATGTATAGAAGATACACTTGGATCACTCATGGAGTCAAAATTGTTTCTATGAGAGACACACACCAGCATGCAATATAAATCCAGAACAATCAATCTAAATTCCATAATTTTAATTATAAAAGTAATAATTGTAAATAAGATCTCAAGAAGGTATGGTAATTCATACCACAATATTTGGTATGATGACTTCAGGATTTTATTATCGTCAAAGGTGAAACATATGAAGTCTTGATTTGTTGACACGTTGATAATCAGAGTATTTCAAGGGTTCTCTAAATATTAAACTAATATTTTATTTCTAAAATAAATAAAATATTATATAATACAACACATTGTTTCAACTATATAAAAATGAAATTTTCAGATATATTATTAGGAAATGCATGGGCTTAGAATTATCATTCAGTAATTTTCCTTGTAAATCTCACAGTTAATTTTTTATAATTATATTAATTATTCTTTGATAATACACGTTATTTTCCAATGATAATTTCATAAAAACATTAATGAGTAATTTTTTGTAATTATCCTTTGATAAAATATCATTACTATACTTTGATAATATCTATACAAAAATCATTTGATAATTTATATGAATTAAGACTTTATGATCATGTATTTTGCATTGATAATTATTGGCATTATTATATTAATAATTTATTATAAATATTTCCATTGATAAACTAGTGTGATTTTATTTGGATAAATGCTAGAAATAAATTTCAATCACCAACGCATAATATTTTTAGCATTGATTGGTGTGGTTCTAAGTAGTATATAACACCCACTATTTATAGGGTTTCAAAACAGAATTCCTCATTTTGGGAACATACTATCAGATTTTCAATTTCTTATTCAATAAATATATTCACATGAAGTCAATAATTTCTTGATAGAAATACATTTCCATTGATTATAGGTCAAACAGAGTGATAAATAAAGGTTCAAAAACCTTTTTGGAATGTTAATGGTGGCCTTATGTATGAAGGAAGTTGATGAACAATGAATTATGGTGTTTTATGAATAAATTAAATGGTTTCAATAAATTATTAGAATAAAAAAAATTTATGGGAAGTCAGTTTGTATTCCCAATATGTATGGATGTTATAACATTTTTAGTGTAAACCCTTGTTTCATACATAATGGATGTTTCAAAATTTTCATGTGATGCACCCTCTGTGAGAAATAAAATTATTTTTAAACATTTTACATATTGAACTCTTAATTTAAAAAAATTAATTAGTGATCGAGGAATCCAAATACCTGATTCCATGGAATGTTATAGTCCCATTAGATTAAAAACCATATTCCAGATCCAACGGTTGTCTCAGTTTTATCACATGACACACCATTTTAATGATATGATTTTATTTATTACAAGTGTTGGATAAATACTTAATTAAATATAAAATTTGTTATTTTCTCGATCGAGGCATCCAAATGCCTGACGATTAAAAAATATATACATATTATAGGGTAAAAATCATTTTCGGACATAACTTTCATATTGGATGTATCATATGGGAAATTGTATAAGATTTATTCAATTATATTGAATTATTTTCCTGCACATAAAATAATACATTTATTACTTTTATTATGTCTTCTTAGAGGCTTTGCAGATAGTAGAAGCTTTCAAATAACTTTTAAAATATTTAATTCAATATTCCAAATCATTAACATGGATTTTGACCCTTTAGCGACGCATTTAACAAAAAAAATAAATTTTCACTTGTAAATAATTTTATCTACTAAATAATTTTTCATAATAGGGGATTATGATTATTGTAAAAATCATGATGTTATATTTAAATTGAATAGAAATATATAATTTCTAATATGATGTATATATTTAAAAAATAATAATTTCTATATTACATATTTATATAAAAACTTACCTTACCATATTTAATTTAATTATATAATACTTTTGTAATTGATGAATATAAATATACTATTATTCATTTTTTATTGAAAAATATAAATTTGATCATTTTTTAATATAAAATAATTTGAACAAATGAATCATTTTTATTAATTGTTTTATAAAATATTTTAATATATTATATTTACATATATATAAATATATATATATTCTTATTTCAATATAACTATTATTTAAAAATATAAAAGTATGTATAAATATATATATTAATTTAATTATTCAATGTAAAATTTATCGATCATAAAAAAGACCTCGTAATGATAGGAAAATAATCATTTCAATGAAAATGCATAAAGAAATACAACTCTTTTATAAGTTATTTTTTACCAATAATAAAATAAATATTTATTAGCGATTTTTTAATGCTTATAAAATTCACCCCTATATTAGTTCATTTCATTAAATGCTGATAATATCCACCTTTGAATATAACATGATTATCAGCATTGAATCTGGTATATAAAAAAATATAAAACATATAGTGAGTGAAATTTAAAATTTCACGGATTCATTAAATTAGTTGATAATTATAAATTTGTATAAATTTCATTGTAAAATTAATTTGAAAATTTAAGTTAGTAAAATATAAAAAATACCTTAAAATACTAATTTATAATCTAGTTCGGATCATTGGGATAATTATATTTAATTTATAATATAATGAAAATATAATATAAAATTCTTGTAGGAGAAAATTAAATATATTACTCATATTTATTATTTATTGTGTTTAAATAATTATTTAACTTTTATTTAATTATGATCATTGTGTAAAAATATAAATTTAATAATATTTAAAAAATTCACAAATAAATAGGTATTATATGGATTGAAAATTAATTATATATAATTTATATCATTATCAACTAAAGAATAAAACATGTTAACATATTATTAATGTTATTTTATTAATTTTTGTATTTTATTTATTAGGAATGTTGGGGAAAAATCTAATTTTAATAATATTTAAGAAACAAAAATGAAATAATTATTCAACAATATAATTAATAATATGTGATAAATATCTTTAATTACTATAGATTGATAAAACTGTAGCTGTCACTGTATTTTATTTTTTACTCATATTTTCTTAAAATATTACAACAGAAATAAAATATATATAATGATAATAGTTTTTATAAATGGATGGATTCCATCAAGACAAAATAATTAATATAACTATTCATTATAATATAAATAATTAAATATACCATTAAAATAAAATGAAAAATATTATATTATTAGTCAATAGAAACATGATTTTATGAAATTATAGTTTCCGATTAAAAACATGAATTTAACATGTTGAATGTCTTTTTGATGTTTCCATGCATCCATAAAATCGATTAAAGAAAAGAAATCCTATATTAATTTTATTGACCATTAGATTTAAACAAAGATGAGGGATCAACATGACTCATTTTTAATGAGATTATATGAAACTATGGATATAATGAAGACAATGAAAAAAAAAGATGTCATCTACAAACATGTAAACATGAAAAGGGTTTAACACAAAATCATGTGTATATGATTTTATTATAAATAATAGGTATATAATATGAATTGAAATGGACACTCGGACATATGAGTGTCTTCCACATGATCTAGTGTCATCAATTGATAGATTATTATTTTCATAATATTATTTAAAAAATTAAATAATATAATTTGGATCGAGTATTAAATGGGAAGTATATAATTCATGAAATTATAGTTAGGGTATTCAATGATTGAATATAAATAGGTTAGGGTTTTTTAGGTATTGTTTAAATGTTTCATGGTATTCATTCCTCAGTATAGCTGAGTACATGACCCATTTTCATTCATAATATACAAATCCCTCACACCAAATGTTATTTATTTGAAAAGAGTGAATCAAATTTTTTTAATTTCCCTGGAATAATCTCAATGGACATTATTTTATTACATTAATTTAATTGTATATATGTCAAAAAATAATATATTGCTCAATCACCTAGTCTTGAGAAATCAATTTTTCATGAAACTCGTTAATATAATTGTCGTTTGATAAATGAAATAGTCGGTATATCATACAGGGTTGAACTACTATAGTTTGATGAAAAATATATCATAATTATGAAATAAATAAATAAAATGGTGATTATAATGAATTTATGTTTGGCCACGATATATAACAAATTAAAAATGAAATACCTATTGGTTTTGGGTGGAGTGAAAAACGGCGATGGGCGATGCCCAACTTTGTTACAATCGTGATGAAGGATAAATCCATAATTTACATGATGATTAATTTCATGATCAATAGTATTAAATAACTGAAAACAAATAATGATAATAACAAAAGAACCAATCATACATGATGATATAATATTATTTAAAATTAATTTAATTTAATTATAATTACTTTTATGGAATTATTTCATAGTAGATAGATCTAATATATTACCAAGGATGCATCATCATTTAATTGAAGGAAAAAATTTCAAATCCCATCTTAGAGTTATCCATACAAGATCCATTAATCTATAGATGATTTCGAAATATTGTACAGGTTCTATCACTATAGATCCTTGTGCATGTGTCTTTGTCCTTTTATCGCAATGAGAATCGCTTCGAAAGAATTCTCCATGATCTTGTGATAGAAGATTACTCTCTGTTTTTTGGGATAATTCATAGGGAATGTACCTCTATGGTGCATTAGAGAAGTATTCAAAAAACATTTTCCACAATAGAAAAATTAATTAGATTATTTAATAAATAATATAAATAGTTTTAAATATCACATGGGTTAAAATAAAAAAATAGATTGAATTCCTCCATTATATATATAATACCTGTGGAACCCCATGTCAAATAATAATATTAAAAATATTATTTCCCAATTTGTGATTAACTTGTGAATTATATTATGTGAAAGTTAATTAAATATTATTAAATACGTATTATTTATCATATGACCAAAAAACTCAATATGCCACTCCACCATATTTATTGGGCCTTGATTAATGAATATTTATTTATTAAATGAATATCACTTTATTAATTTCCGAAAAATAAATATAAATATATTATATCCACTAAATATCACAAAAAATATATTATATAATCCAATAACATTATTTTATATTTAATAACCGATGATAGAATATATGTGAAAAGCATACGTGAAAAACTATTAAACCACGTTCAAGAATAATTGTTATTCAAAATAATAAATTATAAAAATTAATATATTATCTAACTGAAATTCAGGATACACTTTCTGTGGGACCCTATATTTCTCATTCTCATTTGTATTAGGTGAAGCAGCTAAATGTCCAGGGTTAGAATCTGGGATCAACCCAAGGTTTTGATAGTGAAAGGCGTTTATGACGCAATGAAAAGAAACCACATATGAGCACTTACTATGTAATATAATCCCTTATTTATGATATCTCTAATCAAGAAAGTTTTATGTCAGTTCCATCAACATATGTGATTGATGTTTCGTTTGTAGACTACATGGAATCCAAACTTTCTTATAGAACACCATGGATATGGATTTTTTTTAGGCTACATTATTTCTCTCAGGTGGAATGATATATATACTGATGTTAATGAATAGAAGGTACAAAAACATTCTCAACTTATTCATTAATGCCTTATTACATGTGATTAACCAATTGTATCCTACCCCACTATGAACTTATGTCGTCATGGTATTCATCAACACATCAATGTACACGACTAATCATATCCATTAAAAATATTAATAAATTATAAAGACAAATACACACATCATTATATATGAATATCCAATGAAATATATCAATGTGTATTTCCTATTTTGACCCTCATTTTAATAATATACTGCATTGAATATTACTTACTGTGTAAACCATGAGAAGGTGTCTCAATGTCCTATGTGTCTTCTCCCATGATCTCTTATATCATTTGCGTCCCAAAAATGATATCATATGGATATAGTACATATATTTGTGAATAGTTTCATTTATTAGCCAATAAAAACACATATTTTGATTAAATTTTAATGGTATTAAATGTTTATTTTTGAACTAATTGGACTATGTTAGTGGATTTTAATTTCGAACATCCATTCTCATCATTTGTGCACTTCATGCCTAATATGCACCAATTCAGGCCCAATGTTTCATCTGATTTCAAAGAATGTAATTATTCATATTATAATTTTACTTTTTAGTAAATGTATATAAACTTAATTATGTACATTTTTCATTCAGGGATCAATGGAGAATTCATAAAGGATGATGGAGATTTTTGGCGAAGAAAGGAAACAATTCTGGAGAGGGCAGATTGGATATCATCCCACTGATGGGAACTTGGGGCCCACAATACTGGCCCAATGAAGCCCAAAATTCATGGGATTCTAGGAGAAATATATATGAACAAATAATCGTACAGGAGAAAGTGAAAATTCGAACTAAATGCAGGTGATTAAGGCAGCCCATGATGAAGATTTAATTCTGGGCCAGATTCTACGGCCCAAAAAAACAACCCACTATTTTTATAATATCTATCGAAAGGATTATTATTTTGAGCTGGAAATTTAGAGTATGTTACGGGACATCCGGGGATTCATTTAAGTCTTCTAGGACCCACTCGAAATCTGCCTTTTAAAAGGCCCTTTCGGCGCGTCTTTCCGGTAGATGCAAGCTGGGTGTAACTTCGGGGCAAGAAGTAGAAAAGTCTCTCTACATTAATATTCCACCCACCGTTCCCAAAAAAATTAATTAAAAGCACATGGGATGTTTGGTTATTGGCTGAGGCTTCATTTTTTCCTATTTAAGGAATTAGTGGTGTAGGATTTAGGGATCTTGGAGCATTGTTTTGATTGTAATGTTATTATGGAAAATTGTCTTTTTAGCATATTTCCTTCAAATGTATGTTGTTCGAATCAACTTAGTTTTTAATAAAATTTCTTCTTATTATCTTTTTTTGTTCTTCCTCTTATAACCTTGATATAGTTTCCTCATAGTGTTAATTTATGCACACCAAACCTTTTGATTTTGTTCACAAAACGGTGGAGTGATCAAATTTTTGTTGTTGTTTATTTTACTTTTTCAATTCCACCTTCATAAGTCTACTTCCTACTTCCGTTGAGAACATGTTATCAATGGAGGGATATCTCTTTTATAGGGTGATCAATGGGAGTTACAAGGGGGTGTATTGAATGTTAATTATCACTCTCTAAATGTTATTAATTTCTATTATTTGAGTTTCTTTCATTAAATGAGTTCCTCTCATCCTCTACCTTATTGAATTTATTTTCCGCACTTTTATGTGCTAAGTAGATCCTTTAACATGGAGTGCTCATGTAAATGATCCTACAAGTGTATATATTATTAGAATATTTTTTTGAAGGTTTTTAATCAGTATTTAATGTGGATAGTTTGAATTAATTTCATGAATCCTCCTTGAAATAAAAAAATTGAAATCATAAAAAAAGTAATTCATCCAATCTACCCCAAGCAATAACCTAGAATCAACTCCTTTCTCATAAATTGAATTCACATAGATCATAGTTTTATTTTAAAACTCATCTAAAAACAACCCATTTTGTCCAATTCAAATCAAAAAATATATCTCATTATATTGTCTGTCTAAAGGTTCTTCTTAGGTATCTGAGGATTCGACAACCCAAGCTACACTGCAAGCGACTGCTTGAACCTTAAAACATTGGTAAATTTGGGCGCAAACAAATTTTGGGGCCATTATTGGGGACCAAGAAAGTTCCTTAGACCAAAACCTTCTTTCCTCACTCCAATTCTTCTATTCTCACCCATGATCTCTTATATTTTCACATTATCGCTTTTTTTTCTTTTGGAGAATGTCCGCCTACACCCGCGATAACTCAAACAGTCTAGTTAGGGTGGAATGTCATTGGATAGGGGAGTCAAGTACACCATTGGATCCTAATCTTCCTAATACCCCAGAGTTAAATATTGAGTCAAATTTAATGGAGGGTCTTCAAAAAACCAACTCATAAACCTGGGTGGGAACCAAAATGGAAATCCAAATGAGGCAGCCCCAAATTTGGGGAATGTAGTCGACCAAACCATTAATGACTACCTTACACCTACATGGACCAATGCACCCTATTGAATTAGGCATACTTCCCTAGGAGACCTCCTCTATGTCTTTAAAACTCATTTCCTAAAACACCTTCCAACCTTCCATGGGATGGAGTCATAAATGCCTTACATTCATGTCAAGGAGTACAATGACATTGTTGAAACCATGTGCTCACCACATCAAATAGAGTCAACTAGGATGAGGCTCTTTCCTTTCTCACTTAAGGATTGAGAAAAGAACTGGTTAAATAATATGAGACCTTCATCCATCCACACATGGTATCAACTGCAAAGAGAATTTTACAAAAAATACTTCCCCAATCACAAAACCATTACACTAAAAAAGAGCATCCAAAACATTTTTGAAAAACAGGGAGAGTCATTTTATGAAATATGAGAGAGGTTCAATGACACCCTAAACATGGTTCCACACCATGGTTTTTCTATTCCTGAACAAGTGATAATTTTCTATGAAGTTTTGTGCCCGGGCAACAAAAAATCCATTGTCATGATGTGTAATGGGACCTTTAAAAACAAATCCACAAATGATGCTTATGAGTATCTAGAAATCCTTTCTTTACAAATCCAATCATGGGGAACATCACCTTATTCGGAAAAGCCTAAAAGAACTAATGTAATACATACACTTAGAGAAGAAGAATTCCTTAGGGTGAAACTTTCAGCACTCTCTAGGAAGGTTGATGAGATAGACCATAGGAAAATCCATTAAATCTAAACTATAGACCATGTTTTCACAATCTGTGACAAACTTGACCTCAAAACAGACAACTTCCCAACCATTCCATCCATCAAGGATGTTCTTTTAGAAGGACCACCTGCTGAATTCAATGCCCTAAACTTTAAAAATCCCCAACACCCAAACACATTCAACCAATGGTATAATGACCACACATGCTTCTGATGGAATGTTAACCAACAACCTTGCCAACCACAAGGACCAAACCCCTACCCTACAGAAAATTTTCAAGACCATAACCAATCCCAAACACAACCAGTCCAATAACAACATCCTCCAGTCCAAGACCAACGACCCATCCAACAACTAAAGTATCTCCCCTGTGATTACCCAACCAACACAGGCCCCTTCACAATCTGTCCCTCTCACAGTCCTTGAACAACTGTGAAAATAAATGGAAAGGATGAACTCAGAAGTCTCTTCCCTTAAAAAATAACTTAAAACCATAAAAATTTGAAAGGCACCCATTCCCAAATAGGCCATTCCACAAAAATCATCAAGGGGAGAGACAAGTAGCACTCAAACAACTCATAAATAACTAAAGGTTATTACAGTTTCGAGAAGTGGGAAATCAATTGAGAAACCTGAACCAATAGTTCAAAAACCATATGAAGCTTCAAACACTATTGAAAATTCAAATGAACAACATGATCAAACTGAAAAACATGATAACATTTTTAAATAATCAACCATTCAAAATACAACCCCACAACAAACCCCATTTCCTCAACGAATGAGGGGGAAATCCAAGCCTGAAATGAGTAAAACATTGTGGGAAATATTCTCACAAGTCAAGTTTATCATTCCACTCCTCGATGCCATTTAAAACATTCATTCATACTCCAAATACCTTAAGTACCTCTGCACATTTAAATGGAAATTCTCAGATAAGAACCAAGTCCTTCTAGCATCAAATGTTAGTACAAAAATCCATGGAACCCTTCCTCCAAAGATGAAAGACACATGATTCTCTTACATAAATGTTGAACTTGGAGAGAAAAAAGATGTCAAATCCTTTTGTGATCAAGGAGACAGTGTGAACCTCATTCCTTATGCTATTTATTTTCAGTTAGGGCTCGAAGAACTCCAACCCACATCTGTCACTCTTCAACTTGTTGATCGTAGTATTCGAGTTCTAAAGGGGGTCTTAATGGATGTACTGGTGAAAGTTGAAAATTTCATTTACCAAGATGAATTCATTGTTCTAGAAAATCTCCAAAGATTAGGTCCTATGGAGCAAACAACAATCATCTTTGGTCATCCCTTCCTTGCAACAATCGACTCTGTTATCCGAGTCCGAAATGGGAACATGACCATCACATTCGGAAACATCAGTCTAGACATGAACATCTATAATGAAAACTCTCAGATTGGGGATGATGAAGCGATCCATGTGGTTAATTGGATCGGTAGTTTTGATAGTGAACTCAAGGAACATCATGGAATTACTGAAGGATGTTTAATTCAAAAAGAGATTGATATTCTTTGTTCACATGACGGAAATTTGTCTCCTTGGCTTGAATCACTTTCAGATAGCTCTATTGATGAGTTTTTAGAATAACCAATAAATGATACCATGGGTAAAATCAATAACATCGAGTCCATACCCTTTTATGAAACTACTCTAGCTAATTTAGTGGATGAAATTTTTTTCACAAGGAACCAATTTTTTCATGAAATATGAACAAAGAAATTGAGTTCAATACAATGTCTCATCTTTTTTAGGAAAGTGATAACCTCTCTGAACTTGAATTTAGGGTTTTACCTTCATCACTCAAGTATGGGTTCTTAGGGGACAATAAATCCTTTCCTATTGTCATTTTCTCCTATCATGAAGCCGATCATGAAAGGATGCTTCTAGATGTCCTCAGGAGACACAGAAAATCCATTGGATGGACCCAATCTGATATTCCTGGGATTATCCCACTTATCATGACACATAGAACTGTTCTAGAATCTGATTCAAAGCCATGTAGTCAACCTCAATGGTGACTCAATCCTAATCTCATGGAAGTAGTGATAAAAGAACATTTGAAATTGTTAAAATCTAGTATCATCAATCAAATAGCTGAGAGTGAGTGGGTTATCCCAATCCATGTGGTTCCAAAGATGGCTGGAATCACAATAATAAACAATAAGGATGGAGGTACGCTTCCATCAAGGGTCAGTAGTGGATGGAGTGTATGTATTGACTACAGGAAAATCAACTCTTGTACCAAGAAAGACCATTTCCCCTTACCCTTTTTTGATCAAGTCCTCGAGCGAGTGGCTGGTCATCAATTCTATTGCTTCCTAGATGGATTCTCTAGGTATAATTAGATAGAAGTCTCTTTAGAGGATCAAGGAAAAACAACCTTCACTTTTCCATTCGGCACTTTTTCCTTCAAGTGCATGCCCTTTGGATTTTGTAATTCCCCTTGTACCTTCCAGCGGTGCATGATGGGAATCTGCTCAGACATGGTGGGGGATTGTTTAGAGGTCTTCATGAATGATTTCTCCATTTTTGTAGATACTTTTGAGGGATTCATTTTAAATGTTGAAATGGTTTTATCGATGTGTGAGGATGCGAATCTCATACTAAATTAGGAAAAATGACATTTCATGGTAAAGGAAGGACATGTTCTAGGTCATTTGGTATCTAGTAGTGCGATTGAAGTTTATAAATATAAGGTTGACATCATTCGTCACCTTCCCTCTCCTAAAACTGTTATGGAAGTGAGGTCCTTCTTAGGACATGCTGGTTTTTGTAGAAGGTTCATTAGTAATTTCGGCTCTACTTCTCAACCACTTTGTGCTCTGTTGGTAAAATATGCTCCATTGTCATGGACAAGAATTAGTTAGGAATCATTCTCTACACTCATGTCAACTCTTATATCTCCACCTATGATGCAATCAACAAATTGGAAACTTCCTTCTAATATCAAGTGTGATGCAAGTGACTTCGCGGTAGGAGCAGTCATAGGACAACAGTGTGAGAAAACTCCATGTGTCATTTCTTATGCATTAAAATCATTAAATGATGCACAAATAAACTACAACACCACTGAGAAAGAGTTTTCTTGCTGTTGTATTTGCCTTAGATAAATTTAGGGCTTATCTGTATGGATCACCCATCATTGTCTTCACTGACCATTCAGCCCTAAGATACCTTTTCCAAAAACATTATGCCAATTATAGATTGATTATGTGGGTCCTTATTCTTCAAGAGTCTGATTTAACCATTAAGGATAAAAAGGGTGTTGAAAATGTTGGAGCTGATCACCTCTCTAGGATTGAATTCAAAGACAACTCACACCACCTCTATGTGTCTGATTCATTTCCCCATGATCACCTCTATTCAGTGAGTGATTTTCCTTGGTATGCTGACTTAGCAAACCATTTGGAGACTGGTGACATTCCAAAATTCCTAGGGACCCATGCTAAGAGGGAATTCCTTTCTGATTTCAATCACTATGTGTTTGATGTTCCTTACCTATTCAAGTTTTTTCCTAATAAAATCATCAAGAAATGTGCTCCCGAGTCTGAGCATGAGTCCATTCTAAAATTTAGTCATGGAGAGGCATGTGGGGGACACTTTTATACAAATAAAACCACTTCAAATGTCCTCCAAAGTGGTTTATACTGCCCGAACCTCAATAATGATTCCGTCCAATTCTGTAAAAGTAGTTTTTGGTGTCAAAAATTAGGATCAATTTCCAAAAGGAATCAAATTCCCCTCACTCCCATTCTTGTAATTTAAATCATTGATTGTTGGGGAATTGATTTCATGGGACCCTTTCCAAACTCTAAAAGATACCTCTACATCCTCTTAGCTATTGAATATGTCTCAAAATGGGTTTAATCCATTCCCACCAAGTCCAATGACCATCATGTTGTGATCCGATTTCTGAAAGAGCATATATTTTCTTGATTTGGAATTCCTAGGGATATAATCAGTGATCGAGGAACCCATTTCTATAATCACCCATTCTCTTCACTCGTTTCTATGTACGAAATTTCTCATAATGTTTCCGCAACGTACTATCCTCAAACCAATGGTCAGGCTGAGTTAGAAAATAGGGAGATTAAGCAAGTTCTTGAAAAAATGGTCACCCCTTTAGGAATGATTGGGCTGAGAAACTCTTGGATGCTGTTTGGGAATATTGTAATGCATTTAAAACCATCTTAGGAATGTAACCATATATGTTGGTTTATGGAAAATCATGCCATTTACATGTTGAAATTGAGCTTAAGGCATTTCAGGAAATCAAAAAAAAATGAATTTTGACATTTCTTTAGCCGAAGAAAAGAGGAAACTAGATCTTAATGAACTTGAGTAACTTAGGATTGAGGCTTATGAAAATTCATTGATAAATAAAGCTAGATTTAAAGCCGACCAATCTAGGAATGCCAAATTCAAAAAATTTGAACTAGAAAAACTTATGCTCTTGTATAGTTCAAAACATCATTTACACCTGAGAAAGTTAAGGTCTAGATGATTAGGTCCATTCATAGTGCATCATGTGTACCCCCATGGGGCAGTAGATATTTAGAATCCCACGAGTGGTAACATTTTTAAGTTAAATGGTCATAGGTTAAAACCATTCATTGAATCATTCAATAAATTGGAAATAGAGGTTGAGTTAACAGAGTCAACCTATGAACCCAGAAAAAATGGATAGATTTAGGATCCATGTCGGGCTAACGCCATTAAACAAAAGCACTGAACGGGAGCCAACTCGTGGTTTTCATGTTTCTAATCATTGTGAATCATCATTTGTTTCCATCTTCTTCATTTTGTTATTTGTTTTAAAAAATATAGACTGTTGACCTATTCTTCTTTTATGAGTAAGGATGGGTATGAAAGGGGAGTATCGTATTCATCTGTGTCATGCTGTGTGATCCCTGAGTAATACATTACCTAGAAAATATAAATAATACAATGTATCATCAGTTTAATTTATTTTATTTTATGTTTTTGTAGGTATTAAAAAAATGATTGTTGACCTGTTCTTCTTTTATGAGTAAGGATGGGTATGAAAGCGGAGCACCGTATTCTCCGTGTCATGCAGTGTGATCCCGGAGTAATACCTTACCCAAAAAATATAGAGAAGACAATGTATCATCAGTTTAATTTATTTTTGTGTTTTTTAGGTTAAAAAATACAAAAAAATATTTATATTAAAAAAATAATTAAAGGCATATCATAGGTCATTGGGAAAATCGGTCACAATCGTCCAAGCCATTGGGAGGCAAACCAGAACTGATGGGAGACATGGGAATGCGTTTTCAATATCAACCACCAGGTGACATTATTCCATAATTTCCATTTTCAATATCTTTGTTGAACTTCTATCCTACCCCTTCTATGTTTCAATTATTTAAACATTGGGGACATTTTTATTCAAAGTTGGGGGGTGATGAAAATGTGTGGAAGGAAAAATGTCATCAACCTTGAACATGATAACACACATTCCGAACTCTGAAATTGAATATCAAATAATTTTGCATTCCTTGTTTCTGATTTTAATTCATGTTTATGTTCCTGTGATTAGATATTGGAATATGTGGTTATCTGATGTGATTTGTCACTGTTTATATTTTTATCCAATTATATAAAAAAACAATTAACGTCCTCTAGATTGCTGGGTTTTAGTTTGAGTTCTTGGCGACCCATAATAAATACCATAGGATTGGAGATTATTTTAATTTTAACATGAGTATTAAAAAAAATAAATTGTGCGTTGAGTAATGAATTGACCTAATGTGGGGCTTTTGGAACTTGGGGATTGAGACTCCATAGTTTTCAGGACCAGAGTTGGGAATTTTATCTCTATTTGTGGTAATTTGAATTTTTTTTTGATTGAGTTAACTCGAGATGATGCCTGAGTATGTGAGCTTCACATAGTGCCCTAAGGTCTTTTAGCCTGGGAGTAATCGGAAATGTCTTGATACATGGGTTGACTCGATTGAGTTCAATTTCAATTAACATGTAAGAATTGAAAAAAAATTAAATCCAAAATAAGTGAAAAAAAAACAAATAAAATAAAAAAATGAGTACTCATCTTATTATTATAATTTTATTTCTCCTAGCGCTAGCACCTTTTCTCCCTCGAATGAAAATGAACCCACATGTCTATTGTGATACACACCACTTCATCATGCTAAATTTAATTTGGATGAAATATGGTGATGAATTTGAATAAAGGAATGGGCTTGGGATTGAGATATACCTATGGACTTAGCTCTTTTAAAATAATTTTTATGGGTTTCATAATTGTTTTGTATGAGATCTTTGGGTGAGAAATGTGTATTAAAATGTTTCTGAAAAAGGTAATTCAAATTTCATTTTTGTGAGATATATTTTGCTCGGGACTAGAAAAACTCAAGTTTGGGGTGTGATTAGCAAATAAAAACACAGATTTTTATTACATTTTAATGGTATTAAATGTTCATTTTTGATCTTATGGGCCTGAGTTAGTGGATTTTAATTTTGAACATCCATTCTCATCATTTGGGAACTTCATGCCTAATATGTACCAATTTTGGCCCAATGTTTAATCTGATTTCAAAGAATTTAATTATCCATATTTTAATTTTATATTTTTTTAAATAGATATAAACTAAAATATGAAAATTTTTCATTTAGGGATAAATGAAGGATTCATAAAGGATGTTGGAGATTTTTTTCGAAAAAGGAAACAATTACGGAGAAGGCAGATTGGATATCATCCCACTGATGGAATTTGTGGCCCACAATATAAGCCCAACGAAGCCCAAAATTAATGGTAGGATAGAAGACATATAGATTAACAAAATATCCTTCTGGTGAAAGTGCTAATTCGTCCTAAATGGTGGTGATTATGGGGGTCCAATATGAAGATTTAATTCTGAGCCAGATTCTACAGCCCAAACAAACAGCCCATTATATATATTATATCTCTCGAACGGATTATTATTTTGGGCTGTAAATTTATAGGCTATTAGGGGAAATCTGTGGATTCATCGAAGACTTCTAGGACACACTCATATTCGACCTTCTAGAAGGTCCTTTCGGTGTGTCTTTCCGGTGGATGAAAGATGACATCAAATTCAGGGAAAGAAGTGGAAAAGTATCTCCACATTAATGTTCCACCCACCTTTGCCCAACCCAATTAATTAAAGGAAATTGGGATATTTGGGTCTCGACCAAGGATTCATTTTTTCCTATTTAAAGATGTTTTGGTGGAAGATTTAGGGATCTTGGAGCTTTGTGTTGATTGTAATGTTATTATTCCAAATTGTCTTTGTAGCATATTTCCTTCCCATGTAAGTTGTTTGAATCACCTTAGTTTTTAATAAAAGTTCTTCTTATTCTCTTGTTTTTTTCTTCCTGTTATCACCTTGATACCATTGCCTCATGTTGTGAATTTATTCACACCAAACCTTGTAATTTTTTTCACACAACAGTGGAGTGATCATGTTATTTTTTGTTGTTGTTTATTTTACTTCGTCAATTCCACCCTCATAAGTCAACTTCCCGCATCTGTTGAGAACATGTTATCAATGGAGGGATAGCACTTTTATGGTTTGATCCAAGGGAGTAGAATGGGGCTGGATTGGATGTTATTTCTCACCCTCTAAATGTTATTAATTTCATTTATTTGATTTTCTTTCATTAAATGAGTTTCTGTCTTCCTCTTCTTTATTTAATTTATTCTCCACACTTTTATGTGATAAGTAGATCCTTTATCGTGGAGTTCTCATGAAAATGATCCTACAAGTGTATAGATTATCAGCATGTTTTTTTGAAGGTGTTTAATCAGTAAGTGATGAGGGTAGTTTGAATTCATTTCATGAATCCTTCTTGTGTTAATGAAATTGAAATCGTAAAAAAAAAGGAATTCATCCAATCCACCCTGAGCAATAACCTAGGATCAACTCATATCTCATAAATTGAATTCACAAATATCATAGTGCGCTTTTAAAACTAATCTAAAAATAACCCATGTTGGCCACTTCATAGACAAAAATCCATCTCTTTATATTGTGTGTCTAAAGGTTCTTCTTAGGTCTTTGAGAATTCAACAACCCAAGCTATAATGCTAGCGACCTCTTGACCCTTAATGCTTGGGTAAATTTGGCTGTAACCAGTCATCACACTTATGATTTCTCATTATAGTGGGGATCTACTATGACACTTTTTTGTGACATTTACTCATAGAACATTATCATATACAATGTTATGCATCAGAAAAATCAGTATGTGATATGGAGTTTATTATTATTCAAAAATATGAATACAAGTTATCATAATGCAAATTGATGTTTGTTTTTGGGAACCAACTCCAAAATACTTCAACTTGCACTTGATAAAACTACAAGAATCCATTATCCCACTATATATCACATGATACTCAATATTCTGTTGAGATATACCTATAGAGACGGTGTCATTAATGTTCTATTTAGTGGGTACTCTACTTACTCAATAATCACAAGTCTAATGAAAATATCTCAAGAGGTGATACTTTTGGAGTATAATCATTTTCCAGTACTATGATGGTTGATCATTTTAATGAGCCATTGATAAATTAATAACATACTACAATGATCTTTGATCATTTTCTTCTATGTACCATTTCATGATTATGAAAATAGTTTGGCATCCAAATGGATTCCTTGGAGTCATCAGAAGCCTCTTTGTACTAATAATCCGACTTAAAATTTGAAAACCATACATATTTGAACTCTTTTAGTTCATATCCAATCCATTGAGAAATATATAAAATGATGGTTAATTCTGATCATTCTGATATATCTATAAACTAGCGATAATATAACCCATTATGACCATCTCTATGTCTCATCCATACACTAGGAATATATCCTCAGTACTTCTCATGTACTTAATTATTTCCTTAACATCAGTCTGACTCTATTTTCGTGGATATTATTGATATATTTCTTCAATTATCAATGTATTTTCCACATCAATTCTTGTACATTATAAGGAATACACGATAAATCCAATCACTAATGATAATGATATCTTAATCATTCTCTCTTTCTCCATTTATGTTTCAAGGAACATTTCACTGAAATATGTAAACTATGTGACCCTCGACCCAAACCCAGCTTTGATTATTCCACATTAAATAACATTATAATTTAGTCAATATATAGAATTTATCATAGTCTAATAAGTCTCTAGTATCTATCACAAATTATATTGATCTCGAGAATAGATTCTATTTCAACAATGTCTTTCATGGGGAAACACCTAATAATCTTATCGTTATCAAAATGCAATATCAGTATTTTGTTTACAATATGCACTATGACAAAAAAAATTATAATACAATTATAATGACTAAATTTACACAAATCCACATGTATACACGTTGCTCAAATAAATTTGTAATGAAACCATATTATTTTATGGCTTCATCAAATCAAATGTTTCCTGACCTAGATGCCTGCTTCAATCCATTAATGGATTACTGACGCATCCAAATATGATTGTCCTCTCATATAGTCACAAAGGATTAATCATAGTCAATTCTTTGTCACTTATTATACCATGAATCATCTATTCATTTTTTAATGGTATTTAATTTACCTTCTATTTCATCTTTTATCACGAATACCCATTTTCACCCAATGGTATTTACATCAATTGGAACATAAAAAAAACCTAAACATGGTTATGATGTATGTATTAATTTTCATAAATCATGTATTCTTTCTTATTGATGCTTCAGATCTCTCTACTGCCTATTTTCAGAAGATAGTTTCATAGTTTCTAACCAATAATTATTCACCATATTCGGTGAATAAAAACCATCTCTATCTAGTTAACTTACATTTCATGCACACCTACACATTATGTTTTTTTTGGTCCTAAATAATTCATTGGGGAATGTGGAACTTAATTATATATGAACTCATATATATCTTGAGCATCAATGTCATTAATGTCATTCTTGACCCCAATATTCATTTTGAGGATTTCTCCCTGTAAAAAAATATGGTTTGTATGGAGACAACCACATTATTTTCAGAGTGGATTTTTAGGTATTATCCATTTATTTACATGGGATAACCTATAAAGATAACCTTTTTTGCATTTAGGTGGTCATTGTTATTCATAATAAGGACATAAAGAATTACCTGTAACCCCATAAACAAGTATGGGAAAAAACAGTTTCATTCTAGTGTAAAAATCAAAAAAGAATTCTTTTTCTCACTTTAGTTTGTAATTTGATTATTGTATATTCCACAATTTATAATAAATATCCTAAAAAGATTAATTTTAGATCTGTATGACTCATCATAGACCATGCCATGTCATACATTTTGAAGTTCCTCCTATCACCAACACCAATCTATTGTGGTTTGTAAGGTGGAGTGAGATGATATAGAACCACAATCACCTGTAAAAATCCAATGTATTATAAGACAATATTTTCACCACCTTGATCTAATTGAAGATTATTTATATTCTTTCCATGTTGAATTTTTTACTTTATGATTTAATTAATTTAATTTATAGACAGATTCAATATTATACATCTTCATGTAGACAAAACCATACCAACTCAAGACATTAGTAAATGTTATGAAGTAATAATATCCACCTTTAAGTTCTACTAGAAATGGTATACACACAAAGGTGTGTTCCAATGTGAGAATATTTTTGGCCCTTTCACCATATACAAAAATTGTTTTTTTGGTCATCAATCTTTATAAACAAGAATTAGTATTTTCAATCAGTTTTAGCTCGGTTGCGTCTAGATAATGGTCTTGATATATATTTTTCGATCAATTCTAATTTAAAAGTACAAGATTGTAATGCAAAATATCGGTGTTATATGTTTCATATGAACATGGTTCCATATAAATTTCTCATACAGTGTTATCATAAAATAATACATAAATACCGTTATATATATATATTCCATACTATAACCTATTTTGTCCTTATAAAAGAAAAAAAATTGATTTACAAACATAAAAAAAATCATATGTATTTGAGGATGATAATTAAATTATGTATTTTGAAACCATAGGTAGAAAATAAAAACCTATCAAAATGAAAATACATAATTTTTTCAATGAAATTTGGTAGAAACAATTTTCCAGAGAAGCCTTCCTTCATCCATTGGCCCCTCATAGATCCAACTCCACTCTAAATATATTTTGGAATCTCCCTGTTTCATGTATTTGAATATATATGTGATAACCAAATGCTATATCTAATAACCAATTTCAAAATATTGATTTTTTAAACATGATAACAATCTCAACTTTATCTAACCCTTATGTCTAGGTGCAATTCCTCTTGTAGTGGGATACCAACCAACATGAGAAACAAACCTCCTATTTTTCGTTTCCTAGCCTTTGGATCATTTACTTCTTGGAAAGAGAATTCCCATGGGAATTTCACTATTTATGTGCCTCGGCCCAATTTTACTTGTTCATCCTATTCTTATTCACCATAAAGGAAAAGGGTTTATCATGCATCATGCCCATATCCACTAGGAAAATTACGTATTATTTTTTTGAAAGAATCATCCCATTGTACCTCATACTATAATTAAAAATAAAACAAGAGAAGTTCATGGGTAGTGATGAATGTATGATATCATTACACAAGTCCTTTGTAAATTTAATCCCAAATATTTATAAACATTCCGTTTATCCAATGTGAGTGATGGATTACCAAAGGAGACATGAAAAATTATTGAGAACCCATTAGAGACTCAGGGATACACAATACAACATTTCAAACAATACAGGCCTACGTCAAAGTTTGAAAATCCAATAGTGGTGGAATTTTTCTCCCTACACAAAAAAAATGGGAGTTTTTGGATTGATTTAGGTCAATATAAGAGTAGGGGAGGTTCATAAACTAGATTATTTGGATCTATTTCATGATTATATATGCCTAGGTAAGGGATCCCCTTTTGAGTATCTTGTCATGAAGGAACCAAATTCTGTCTCTCCATTTAATAGTTTCTATGAATTCGTTCTGGATTACTAATGTGATAAAGAAATCAAATAAATCAATTTTCTATTTATTATATTAATTAATTTTTTTATAGACTAGTTGAGGAAGGTCAAAGCTAGATACAATCCCACTTACTAGTATAAAATCAAATAGGGGACCAATATAACGTTTATGATGACTAAGAATAATATGTAGAGGGTCAAATCTATGTTGATAGTATGAAATGATGTTAGGATTGGAGGATTAATTTCACAAAAAAAAGGATAAAAATAAAATAAGGATGAAGGGGTATGTGTTATGGTTATGGGAAAAATGATATAGGTAAGAAAGACTACTCTCATCCACTGAAGATGGTGGAAACTAGGCCTTCAAGAAAATCTCAAGAAATGAATGTAACAACATCAATCCAATATCGAGAATGAGTTGAAATATTTACAATTAAAAGTAGTGAAATGGAAAATCATTAGAATGGGAATGGTGGTATCGGGGGAATGGTAGAATGGCCCAATAAAAAAGGATATAAAAAAGGAAATTGGATCATTTGGTTCTTCTTTTAGATTATGATGAAAAAAATGAAATTAGAGAAAATCAATTTCAAGATCTGATTGGATGAGTTGGATAGAATCATAGAAAGATAAATAAGTGTGATTGTTAATGAGGAACAACTATCCTAGATCAAAAAATAGGAATTAATTCTCCCATGGGGTTTTAATGAGGAAAAGTTCAGTGCATAAGATGAAATCCAATAAGTGGAAAAAGATAGATAATCATTTCTAATATAATCATCGAGATGATCTGTAAATGATTGTACATTATCTTTACAAGAGGCTATATAATGTATTTATGCCCAATAATTTCAATCATGTTTTAATAACATCCCTATATCTTACTACATTTAACATATAATTTACAAATTATATTTATTCTCTATTTTCCTCAAAAATGTTTTTGGAAATAATTATATTTTTTGTTGTTAAGGAGTACCAAAAACTGATGAACCTGTAATATTTTTTTTCACAATGAATATGATATATCATAACTCTCTTTTTTTACCTTATCTTGATAGAGATTATGAATTTGAGTATTCATACTATATTCATCTATTCTGAATTTTTTCCTTTATAACACATTTTAAATTTATGATAGAATGTATCATTGAACATTTATGGAACCTCAAAAAGCTAATCGACATGTATTAACAATTCATCATGAGCCTTATTACCAAATTCTATAGTAAATGGTTCTTACAACATATATAATTTAAGTTCATGGTGAAGGATAAAATGTAGATTTCTTTTCCAATAAAGGAAACTAGTTCAAGTGATAATCATATCCCTATTAGGTATGGATGGAAATGATATGTTTAATTTTATTTCAATTATTATTATAAAAAAGAAGATTAGAAAAAATTTATTACATTTTCAGATAAAATATTAAATATAAATAAATACTTTATTACATAATCTCACATTATTTTATTGAAACCTAGAATTAATCACAATCGGATTCATAATAACCCATTGTTTGAATATTTAATTGAAAATAATTCATATTATCCTTCCTATTTCCCCAACATTGGCCATTGAAGAAACATGGATTATTTTAGGTATGCATTCCAAATGTCATCTACATTAACCCACAGATCATTGATCTTCTGAGTGGACATTCAAATCCTAAAATCATTAATTGTATTTCCATAATAATTGAATCTCCTTTATACCATTTCCTACTTCAGCAGTCAACTAATGATTTGATTAAGGTTATGTCAACCCAAAAAAAATGTTAAATTAGTAGATAATTTATTCCACCCCAACATTGTATGGTCAAGAACAATGAACTCTGCTTTAATTTTAATTGTGGAAGTGGAAGGCTCTACAAAAATAATATATATTATTTAGGGACTTTATCCTTTTATTATTAAATTTAAAATTATTATCTTTACCACATTGTTGTAAATATTATGTGGGATTTAAGAAGTGATTTACCATATATTAGGTAATATGTAAAAATAGTATATGTAATTATAGTTTTATCATTCATGCTTTGTTAATTCATTAAATTATACATGGGAGAAAAAATCCTTAATGAAATAAAATTGCATGTGGAATAAAATTAAATAATAAAGAGTTATGATCATGAGATTTAGTAATGTAATATTTTATCTAGGGGGTAGCTCATCTAACCATTAACCTATGAAAAAAGAAAACTTGAACAAATTATGGTTCATGTTATATTTTCCACCTATCCACCATTGTATCACTCTTTGACTGGTTTCACCTCAACTCCAAATTTTAATAGCATCCATTAGCTTGTGATCTCCATATATTACATATTCTTTCAATCACATGCAGGTGGGTGGGAAAATAGAGTACAAGAAATCCATGGGATCGTAGGCCCTTATATAATAAGTTTATTGAAGACACATATGTTAATAATTTAATTTTAGAATAAATTAATTGAAACCAATAACATAAAATGTTCTGGTCTATTCTCATTATCTTCCCAGGCATAAAACAAATTAACCCATTAATAAAACTATAATACAATTCAGAATCCTTCCAATTTTTGATAAATCAGACATGAATAAATTAAATATATTCATCCATTAATCAATCTATTATCTTAATTCTCATCGAAATTTTCATTATATTTTCTTCCTTAATAATTTTAAATAAATAAAATAAATCTAGTTAAATTAAACTTTTTATAACATAGTTACATGGAGGAAATATGGTGAATACTGTCCAATTATATTGAAAATGTATTACATTCGTATATTTAATACTCAATTGTCAGATGTCTTTCATGATATATCACATAAATTAATGTCATGAACATAAAAAATGTGATTACATGAATTAGATGATTTTTTGGTCAGGTTTTATGCATCAATGTTAGTAGAGTAACAATTGTAATACAACTCAAACATGATATGAATATCTGATCATTTCAAAAATATTAATTAAACAGACACACCCAAATATATATATATATATATATATATATAAACCCATCTGATTATGTCTCCTATCAAATTAATAGAAAAATGAAAGAACCTATAGATAATAATATCCTACTATGATTATTAAATTTTAAATATATATAATTTGGAATAAGTACACAACATGTTCAAGTGAGCACATAGTGTGTACATCCCTCCATCTATCTGATGTACATGGTTATGGAATCGATGTATAATGTGTGGATCAATAATGAAGTAGACGACATGTAAGATGGGATAAATGGTGTGTGACCTCTGAATTATAGAATTAATAGTGAGGTATTACATGTATGAAATTCACAATCAGTTTGTGACATAAACGTACTACACACTGTGTATGTGGGATAAAAGTCATATAATCCAATTGAACCAGACATGTATGGTCTGGTAAACATGCATTGTGTTGAAATAAATACACCATATATGATCAATCTATTCTATGGTAATTAATTATATTTTAAATTCCTTATGAATTGAACACAACTACACAACATGTAACACTGCTTAAACAACGTGTATTAATTTGATATAAAGACAGAATCCATGGAACTTCTAGATGAGTTTTTTGTTATTAATTCCTTCATATAATTTATTGTATCAATTATATATATGAGTAAATAATGAGGAATAATTATCTCTCACAATTCAGATAAATTTAATGATTAAATAAGAAATGAAAACTAAATTAACAAATGTTTAAATAAATCAATGATATTTAAATAATATAAAATAACTATGTGAGTTCTCAGATACCACTTGTGAGTTCAATGAGTATTGTAAGCAAGTGATGGGTGGTTCTAAACCTAGTTTTCCTCATGATAAATGATGATTCTGTGATATACATGTTGATTATCTATGTGGTCAATGAAAATGAATCATTGAAATTGGAAAATTATTATCACACAAGAACCAAAGAGAGAGGATGATCACAAATTTTTTTTATAATTAAATAATAATTACATTATTGGATATTTTTTCCTCATTGATGGATCTGGTAACATATTTTAATTGCATTAATGTTTTATTGTAGTAATCAAGTCCACATTCCCTGTTGAGGTGATCTGCACAAGTTCCACGATTCATCAGACCCTTCTAAAAGAATCTCTAGTTTCTAGAACAAAAGATCATTATACTTGTTTCATTTTCCTTTTTTCATAATGATAATCGCTTCTAATGAGTTCTCCAGGATATGGTGGAATTAAATTTTCCTCTATTCATGGTATTTTTCTTTTATAAGAAATACCTGAAGGGAATGAGAGGATTTTTCATAAATCGTTTTGCATAAATCAAAAAAATGAATTCGTTTATTGAGAAAATAATTTAAATGATATTATATATACATAGAGTTAAAATAAAATAACACCACAACTTCAGTTCACTGTTTAATTAATCCTAGATGAATCCCTGGTCAAATAAAAATAATATTACTTTTATTTTTCGACATATGCTTAAATTATGAATTATATTAAATATAATATAATTCATGATTATTCAATATTTATTATTTATCACTCTACATACGAACACTGCCCTACATTATTCCATATTTATCATGACATTAATAATGAATATTAATTTATTGATTAAATATATCTACATTATTCCCCAATAAATAAATATTATATTCCCTCAATAGAAAATATATATTTATTAAATATGCCACTCACATTATATTCTTTTGAATAACTAGTGAAACAGTATATGTCATCAAGTATACATGAATAATTATTAAACAATATACAATAATAATATTTATGTAATTTCATAAATAATAAATGATAAGTTACTATTTAAGTGTGATTCTAGATACACATAGTGTGTGAATATCATGGCCTCTTTCTTAGTGGAATAAGTTAAAAGTGACAAAATTCCTAGGTTATCATCTTAGAACATGCCAAGGAACACATAGAGAATGGATTTTATTATGCAATGACATGATACATCTTAGAAATTCATTCTATGTAATAAAAACTGTTAGTCATGTTCTCTAAAATCATTCATGTCGCATTCATGTGCCATTAACCTATGTGCTAAATGGATCTTTCATTGACTACTTTGATATTTATCATTACTATATAACACCTTCTCCATGGATTTATATAGTCTATACCGATTCTTTATATGTGCCTATGATATCAACATCTACTAAATAATAGATGGTAAAAATTCCTTCATGCATTATTCATAAATGATAAATTACTTTGACACACCCAACATATCAAGCTTCACTGTGAAAAAATGTCGTCAAATTTTTTTTCAATACTTATAAGTTTATGACTAATAATATTCATTAATAATAACCAGAATTTATCTGTATCAATAAAAATATCTATATATAGGAATATCTACTGACAAATTTGAATGTGTATTTCCTACTGGTGGGCATCATTTTCATAATATCCTACGCATGATTTAACTGATGGCATACAACATGAGATGGTTCCTAAATGTAATATGAGTCTACACCATTGATATCTTGTATCTTTTATGTCCCTAAAATGATATCATAAAGCTACATAACTTATATTTATGAACACAATCATTGAACTTCTATGATGACATCATTGTGGGGAACTTCTATGATGTATTAGTGGGATAACTTATCTTCCAACATTATCACATACTATGTTAAGTACAAAAAATATCATAATGGGATAAATATTTTATTTTTATTAAAAACTATGAATACATCTTATCATAATATACCCAGATGGTGGTTTTAGAGAACCATCTCCCAAAATGCCGATTTACTAATTAGAGAAGATAATGGAATGGAACGGAATTGAATCATAAATTTTCTATGTAGGGGTATTCAACTATTATGAGTGAAACATTTCAGTTTCATTTGAATGAGGGAGTGGATATTTAGATGTTTATTATCCTATAATTATAATACATACTATAACTGAACAACTTCAGGACACATTCATTTAGAGGAACAAGTCAATATTTATAGTTTTGAACCGTTATGTTAAAATTTCATTGATAAATGATGAATATTTATTATCATAATTAAGAGAATGTGAATAAATTATTATAAATTAAAAATTTTATAAGATATAAACCATGATGTGAATCTATAAAAAATTAAAACAAGTCTGCAGATATACTGTGAGAGAAAATAAAATGAGAATCCCTATTAACCCTTAATTAATAATGTATACTATACATGAAAATTAATAGAGTGAAAGGTATAGAATACTTATAACAATTAGAACCAATATTTTGATACTACAAGATGTTAAATTAATATCATTAATAAGGGAATGAAATTTGGTTTACAAGATTAATTTCCTGATCATATTTCATGGATTACCTTTATTCTATTGTATAATGTATGTGGAATAGAAATTGGTGTATCCTAAAAAATTGTGATTGGACATTGTTAAATTGTTGTAATTTGACTGAGATGATCACATACCATAAGTATAATCTAATTGATTTTTTGGATATAACCACATACTAAATAATTTTTATTAGATTTTGAGGAGGTGGACTCAATAATATAATAATTAATATGGGAAGAAGACATTAAGTTGAATAAAATTACACAATAAAATATCATTCCAATATGAATCCCACTTGATCTAGAAGGAGTAATGTTTTGAATTCATGATAAATAATAGGTCATTTATTATATTTAATATAAATCAAGACATGACATACAAGGAGTCTATTATCTCCCCAAGTATGGATGATGTACACTTTGATAATAAAGACACAACCATTTTGCGTTTCGAAAATAATTTTGGTGTTTTGGTTCCATAAAAGCTAATTTTCAAGGTCACCTAATAGAATAATATCACAGGAATATATGATTCCTCTTCATCAATGAAAAAGTGAAAAAATACACTTTTTAATATTTAATACCCTTAAAAAAATTTGTATTGGATTATTTTAATGAAATAATTCAATAAAAAAGATCATACATTTTGTAGGACTACCTGGTGAGATAGGCATTTCAAGAAATCATATTTCTATGTCATTTTAATTTTGAGGGACAATCTATAAAAATATTTCACTATATATCATTATGACCTATGACTATTTCAATATTGATTGACATGGACCATATCATTACTAGAATTGAATACTCAAAATTACCCTCTAATATCTATTGATGCCCTATTCATTCCCATTTGTTTGAACACCATACATAAATAGCATCATGGAAAATTGATATAATTATGGAATCCTCCATTTGAGAAAAGACCAATGATGATTACATCATCCATCATTAATCAAAAATCCACATATAGCTCCATAACAATATTGTGGATCCATCTATGGTCATCCAAAAATTCCCTTTTGAATAAGATCACTTGATCTCGAGAGGATTCCCCAGAAAATGCTTTGGCAGGGGCCCAAGGATGTGTCACAAAAGCCAATTTCATTAATATATGGATTTAATATTTTATGAACACATGGAATCATGTTTATGAAACAATATATATATTTTAAATTCCAAAAAATCAATTTTTATCATGCACAAGCCCTAAAATTCCATAACACCACAAGATATTGGGATGTAGAGTTTAAACCAAGCCAACCAATGATTTTTTTTTCAGGTCATTCATACCACACTAGAAAACATAAAGGTTAAGGATAATCTTATCAATCATAAATTTAGGCTTCTTATATAAATACATAATATATGATTGAAAAAATTCAGTCACAACATTTATAATAATTCATTTCTTTCCTTTAGACACACTATTAATATTTAAGCCCCGATTTTTTTGTCTAACCTGAAAAATATTCACAATAAAAATATATTCTAGAAAACCCAAAACCATTGGGTTCCCATGATATTTATAGGGCTTATCAACCATCTGAACCCTCAGGGTTCTGCAATGATCTTCCGTTATACAAGAAGAATCAACATAACTAAATGAAAATTTTTATTTTCAAAGAAAAATATATTTTCAAATGGTTTCTCTTACTGTTGTACGACATGGAAATAAAAGATACATTCTATGAGAGTGGACCATGAATTAAAGGAATATATCATTAAAAAAATAAGAGACGGGAAATAAGATGTATTCATGTATAATCCTTTATCCAATGATTTATGGTGTCTTATGCATAAAATGAAATTAAACTAGAAAAAAATATATATCCAAGATAAGAAGGAATGGGTAACGTGTATCCGAATTTCTGAGAAACATAGTATGAAATAATCCTAGAGACTGGTTATCATTGATATTAATCCTGAAGGAGAATAAAGATAGTTTTTTGATGTATCATTACTGAAAAATTATTATGAATTTCTATGTTGATTTTAGTAAATAAATATGAAATCTAAATATGAAATTTTAAATTTCAAAATATTATAAAGAAATAGAAAGGCCTATTTTTTTTAATGTTATTTAAAATGAATTATTTATATCGTTTTGATGATAATGTTTTTATTGACTTTTCCTTAAATAACTATACATGTGATTCAGATAGTCAGGTGTATGAGAAAATTCAGCAACACTCATGTAAGGATAAATTAGTTTTCAAAATTATTTTTAATGAAATTACATTAATATCCCATGTAAAAATCATGGCGTAATGAATTTATTAATGATAAACTACTAATTCACGAAGTTGTTTTGATGATATACTACAAATTACAGCCATATATGGGTGAATTGTGATCTGACTAGGAATAATGAGAAGGATTTATCCAAGGAATACATAGACCCACTTAGTGTTTCGGGTGTTCTTGTGTTTGATATAGAAATGATAGAAGATCGGATTGAGGTGTGTGATGATTTTCCTTAAACCAATGAGGCTAATATTGATGGCACAATTCTTCTGTAATTTCAGAATGTGAATCACATAGATGTGGGCTATGATTCCGTACGAGCTGAATTTCATCAATCCATAACAGAGGTGTAAGATAAATCATGAAATACAAGTAAATGGATGGATATTTATTAAATGTACTACGAAGAAAAGGAACAAGAGAATAAATATGCTATAATGGATATACTGATCATTGGTAAGAAGTGACATGAAGGGGGGATTTTACATGATTAAATGTTGAAATATAGGGCTATGAAGGACTACTCTATCCATAAGACTACCACGAGTTCGAGATCCAGTTCATTAGTTCTATGAACATAGAGCATTGTAATATGTCTAGATATTTGAGTGAAGGCTTTGATTGGATTGAATATGGTGATTAGTATCACATGTATTATAATTTTTAATCACTTTTCCACATGAAAAATCATTGTTGGTCTTTCTCTTTCGGTCAACTGTTGAATTGGATTGAATTAAAATTAATCATATAAATTTTAAACATACCGATAATATTGAAACAAAGTTAATAATTATTTATAATTTAATGGTTAATTGATTAAATTGTAAACAAATAAAAAATGTGACGAATGTTATTTTTTTAAATAAATAAATTATATAAATTTAAAACATTTTAAAAAACATTACATCATAATAAATGAAATTGAATAATCATTATTCATAAAAATATAAAACATATTTATCATATTGAACAATAATTAATAATTATATATGAATATATATAAAAATTGAATAAAATCCAAATATATTAAAAATTAGTAAATAAGACATATGAATAAATAATATTAATTATGTGTATCACATACCCATAAAAATGAAAAAATGAATAAATAAATAATATTAATTATATAAATGAATGAAATTATTAAATTGAATTACATTAACCATACAATGAAGTTAAAAAATTATCTAAATAAAATTATATTAAATAATCAAAATATATTTTTAATGAATAAATTGATATAAATATAATTATAAGATTTGGTGTGTTTTTTAATATAATTAATTGATAATTGCAAACACAGTTAAATCATCTAAAAATTAAAAAAACATAAACTACTATAGAGTTTACTTAAGGTACAAAGTGATTTCACCGACATAAATTTATATAAAAATGTCAAAATTAATTTAAATTACCCAATGAATACCAGTCCACAAAATTCACATTAGAAAATCGATATCTTCATTGAATCTATCCACATCAATGCAAAACATAAAGACCACTACATCAAAAATTCGAATTATCCACAAGAATATGATTATCTATCCTAGATACTCTGAAAGGAAATAGATCCAACATCTCATTGAAGAATTGTTTTTGTATACCATAATCCATTCGAATCATATCATTTTGGACGGCCATATAAAAGAATCTGTCAAAAATCAAACTGAATTGGGAATTACGATTCAAATATCAATCCGGAAACATATATATTCAAACGGAAATACAAAATCAGTATACTATCAGAATATCCATATCAAACTATATAACACATTATAAATACACAGGCCATATTACAGTAAAGTACGAAAACATCAAAATTCATTGAATCCAACATTATGAACCTATTTTCCAAATAAATGATTAATTCAATAGAAAATGAATCAAAAAATTATTCTACTTCAAAAATTGAAGATATAAAACTTATAAATCATCTAAACAAACATTTCAATTGATTTCAATCCTTGAACAAACAAATAAATCTTTTAAATCTCATTCAATGAACAAATGGATAGAATGAGGCATTTTATGATAATGTTATGAACAAATAACCTCCACATGATTGACCATCGTTCATCATTTTGATTCATAATTTGTATGAATTGTTAGAAAACAAAACAACATCCATTGCACATAGTCGATAAACCAACCACACAAACAACAACAACCCAACTCAATGTCCACAAATAGATAGAGTAATCAAAGAACCCATACATATATAAAATCAATTCAAAATAGCCAAAAATCCACAAGACATTTCAAAAGGTGATTGTAATGAGATGGGGCCTCAATGAATCAATAGAATAATGGTAAAAAAATGATTCATCTCCATGTAATGTTCATTTAGTTATATTTAGTATTTCACTTGAATAACTAAAGCATTTAAGAAATAAATTTCTATCGTATTTGAAGGTACATATATGCTGAATTTTATCAATCATTTTATTTATAAAGAAAAAATGCATCATCGTAATCCATCCATGTTTCTAGTTCTTCCCCTGGTGTCCTCCTAGATCCTATATGCATCATTCATTGTAGTTTCATAATCATCATAAAAAACGATGGTTTTCAAAGACTCAACTCCAGAGGGTGGTGAACAAGTGGGATCAACATTAATAGGTCATGGGGGGATTTCATTTTGCATCTGAATGGCCCCTAGTAAAATTTATGTTCTCTATATATTAGAAAAGATTTTTGTAAAATAGAGTAATTAACTACATAAAGTCCTAAAATAGAATTAGAGACATTGTACATTACGGTTCAATTTGTGCAAAAACGGTGTGGGTTAGGGATGGTCATATAAGAATCAATTATACAAATTTAAAACCTCTTAAAAACAATAAAACATTACATATAAGAACGAATAAATATTAATCATATAAATTTTAAACATCATGAAAATATTGAATCATTATTCAAAAAGATGAATAAATTATAAAAAATATTAAATTATAATAATAATAAAAATTTCTAAATATAAAAAATAAAAAAATTGTGAAATTTTATGAAAGTGAATAAATTAAATTAAATAACATAAAAAATATTTTGATAAATTTATTTCATAACATGAATTGCATAAATTGATAATATATAAAAATTAATATAAATAAATTATTATTATTGTTGTTGTTGTTGTTAATTACTGAAGTATGCAATATAATAATTTTATACAGAGAATATAATAAATTATTAAACATTAGAATTATTAATCATGGATAAAATTGTATTATTTAGTTAATTATATACATGTATAAATAACCATCGAAATTGAATAGATAAATGAAAATATTTAATGAATATCAATTAAAAATGAATAAATTATTTAATATACAAAAAATTTATATATTTTAAATACCAACAAGTAATACTATATAAATAAACATACATAAATGTGCACACATACAAACACATAGACATAGATTTAAACATAATACAAAAACTTATACACATCACCAAATAGATATAAACAGTCATATACACATAATCATACATATACACACATACACACATTCTCACATTCACAAATACGCACATAGAAATAAAAAAACATGCCTATCAGTACATACATACACGTACTCATACATGTATATACAAATACATACACATGCATATAGGAATAAACACATACACATACACATACATATACATATACATATTTATAAACATACACAAACACGTGTGTACCCAAACCCATACATAAAACTACATAACCATGCATGGAAAAACATATATATCTATATGTAAGAATATATACTTACACATGCAACATAAACAAACAAATATACTCATACACATACACATAAACATGTATATACACATAAAAATGATTATGTATACACAAAGGCGGGCATTTTCATTAACATGTACATCCATACAATTACATACATGTGCAAGTGAAAATATACATATATATAAATAAGAATATTTACCTACACAAACTATATAAAAAACACATATACACATATGCATTAGAATACACATGTGCATACATAAAATCACATATATATACATAGAAAAACATGTACACATACATATATATTCGCATATATGTTTACACAAACACATACACACACACACAAACATATTTGTATAAGCATACATATACACATACACATGAACAATCACCCAAAAATACATATGTAGACATACATAAATAGAAAATATAATACAGATACATACACAAAAAAATACACATTCACATACATATACCCAGACATGTACATAAACATACACCTACACATACATACATATACAAATTAATGCATATATACAAACATATACATATAAATTGACACATATGTACAACCATAAAAAAAATTATGTACATGTCTATGAACATATACATACACACATTGAGATACAATAAACATACATAGACAAAGAATCACATACAAAAAAAACATACATATAACATAATAAATTAAAAAATGAATACATATTAAAATTAAAATAAATATATATTGAAAATATTGAATCATAACTGAAATGTAAAAAAAATCATAAGATAAAAAACATGGATTTTTATTATATAAAAATTATAATTATCATAATAAAATAAATTAATTAAATTTATTATATTGATTTCAAACATTTCAAATATATTACAACATAATTAATAAAATTGAACGCAAATACAACATATAAATTACAAACATCTTATAAATATTATAAATTTTTAAATAAGTAATTATATTTTGAATGGTTATTTGAATTAATGGTAAACACATTCCAAAATATATAGATTGATCAAAATGGAAATAAATGAAATTAATCATTTAAATTTTATTTATTAATAAATTT
The DNA here is from genome assembly GCA_963277665.1 of Viscum album. Lineage (NCBI taxonomy): Eukaryota > Viridiplantae > Streptophyta > Magnoliopsida > Santalales > Viscaceae > Viscum > Viscum album. The sequence goes on along the minus strand of OY728152.1, from coordinate 351,387,561 downwards.
AATGATTAATAATTGTAATTGAATAGATATTATTCCTATAAAAAAATATTTATAATATGAAAATATATAAAATAATTATTCATTAATAATTATTAAAAAATAAATTATATTTAATAATATAAAAATCATTAAATATGACAGATGAATAAAGTATATTAAGAGAAACAATATTAAAAATATATTAGTAAAATTCAATAAATTAAAATAAATTATAAAATTGAATTCCTAAAATTAATTATGTAAATTAAATACACAAAAAATATGTTTAAAATGAACAATGATATAAAATTAGTTATATAAATGAGAAAATATAAAAACTGTATTATATGGAATAAAGAATAAAATATATAATTTTTTAATTCAAATTAATTTAAAAACATTCACATGTATTTTGAATGAAAAAATTAAACAAATATTATTATGTTATTTGATTAACTAATTATCAAATATGTTGAATTATTTATGTAATATTAAAATTTCATATATTAAAAATAATAATTAATATAACAGCATAATTAACTATCTAATCACCTAAATGGTGACAAGTATATCATACATTAGGGTTCAATTTCATGCCAGCCTATTGTCGGATGTAGATTGTCCAATATGAAACAATTATATAGATTACAAAAAAATGAAAAATATTAAAACATATGAAAATGAATAAATATGAATCTTATAAATAATAATCATATTGAAAATTTTAATTCATATAAAATAAATAATTATAAATTTTACAAATTGATTAAATTCCTAATATAATGAAAATTATTAAATGTATAAAAATGATTAAAATTAATGAAATGGTATAAAAATGAATATTTTAATTGAAGTAAATTATTTTTTTTATAACGGTCAACTCATATTATTAATTATATGAATTTTAACAATATAAAAATGATTTAAAATAGAAATAAATAAATAATTTTATTACTGCTAATTTTCAACGTATGCACTATAATTATTGTATATTGAAAAAATAATAAATTATTAACCTTTATAATTTTTAATAATTGTTAAAATTATATTATTTATTTAAATATATATATATATATATATATGTATAAATTTATAAATTTATATCAAAATTGAATATATTATGAATAATTTAATTTAAAATATTATAAAAATTAATAAATTATTAAAAATACTAAAAATGCACCGATATAAAAAATTATTAAATAATACTAATTCAATAAATAGACATACATGCACTCACATAAATACACAAAGAAATGCATGTACACATTCCAACACAAATAAACAAAAACATACACATAGACCTAAACGTGAATGAACACATATACACCCACATAATCATACAAAAAAACACATATATATTTTCATAATCATGTAGATGGATACTTACATGAACATACCCATACACGTATATATATATATATCCATAAACATGAATATATACATATTCTCATATGAATACACATGAACATGCATATTCATATACATACATATACACATGACTACACATATTTATAAACCTCCATACAATTACAATCATATGTGTTTACATACATACACATCTATATGTATGATTATGTACATACACATACTAAATAAACAAAAACATATACACATACACCTGCACAAACACATGTATATACACATAAAAACATACATACACACATACATTAATGCTACGTACGTACGTATACACATACATACTTGCACACACACAAGCACACACACTTGAACATACACATGTACATGCACATCCACATACACATACACATAAACGTACAAACACATTCGCATGAACATATACATACACATACATGGTGAAAATGAACAAAAACATAGTAATGTACCCATACATATATGTAATATATATATATATACACATAAACATAAACATAAACATAAAAATACACACTCATACACATACACATACACATACATAAACATACATATTTATGCATATATTCATACACATACACGTACACATACAAATCTGTATATATATATACACAGATAAATGAATACATGTGAATGAAGATATTCATACTCAAACATACATATATATAATTTACGTATAGAAAAACAAAAACCGACATCCCATTCTTACACATACAACATGTACATTGAAGTAGACATTCCGACAGACACTTAAAACCAGATACATACACATTCATGCATACAAATAAAAATAAATCAATAAATATTATTGAAATATTTAATATTAGTTTATATATAAATTCAAATATTTATCATATATTAAAATAAAATTATTCATCTAGGAATTATATAGTTTTTTAATTAAATTTAAATATATTATATTTATATTAAATATATAAATAATTTTTTAATAAATGTTTAAAAATATACTATTTTGATTTTTTATTGACTAATATAATTAATAATATATATATATATGATTCGGAATATAATATTAGATTTTTATTAAAGAATATATAAATAATTCTTACTTATTATATTTACATATTTATACTTATTGAAAAAAAAATTATTTAGGAAAAATAAATATGTATTTATTAAATTACTCATTTTGAAATTAATCAATGATAATGTTAATATATGATGGTTAATAAATAAAAATTATAATGTTACAATAGAATGTTTCATCTACAAACTTGGAAATATAAAATGGTATTACTCAAAACTGGGTGTATATGGTTTTTTTGAATGAAAGAAGTATATATTTGGGATAGATTGTTGTTTCTGATCCATTATGTATCCCTCACTTGTGTCGATGGACACTACTAGTGGAATGTTATGATAATTTTAATTAAATAAATAACATAATTAACTCGGTTCGTGTATTAAATGGGTTGTGTTTATTTCATCATATTGAAGCTTGGGTATTTGAATGATAGGATATAAAATTATTAGGGTTTCAATAGGTATAATTAAAATGTGTATGGGTTCATGTACCTCCAAATAATCGAGTACATGACAGGTTGATATTCCTTATATATTAATAATTCATACAAAATTCTATATGTAAATAATGGTAAAAAAATTTTTATTTCCCTTGAATGATTTCATTGGATGAAAGTTTAATACATTAGTTTCACAAGAAATAATTTATTACAATTAGAAAATACATTATAATAAATCATTATCCTACTCAATAATGAACATCTAATTCCTAAAACCAATAATCATTAATCATCAATTCAACTAGAGGAGACAACAATAATAGAGAGTTGATATTTGTTCACCTTCTAGTGTTTCAGAGTAGTGGTATGTCCAATAATACATCATCGACGATCGGGAATGATGCAACAAAACCACATCATAGTCATTCATTCTCCACTATATCACCCAAATCACATGGAAATAAACTATAGAAAGGAAACAAAGGAAACTCAGAAAACCCAAAATGAAGAACCTATAGGACAGTACCCAAACCCATGTTGTTGCATTATTAATAATGGCAAAAAAATTGACCTAACAATTGACACAATAGTAGATTATTGAATTTGGAGTTTATTTGTGATATCTATTAGTAACCATGTAGAAAACAATAAAATAAATACAAATATATTTAATATGTGAATCAAAAGGAATATTTCAAACCCCTAGTGGTTCTATGGAGGGATATATCTTAGTAGATGTTATGAAATCTTCATTTATTCTTCTATCATTCATCGAGTGTGAACTATGGTCAATTGTTTATGAATTCCATTTAAACATCTGGAAGTAACTATCCCGCATCTTATGATGTGATGGTGGGATCTATAGAATTAACCATATAGTATCCTTCATACCAATCATTCTCTTTAGAAGTGAGTGCACTAGGATGACATTATTTTTTTCATTGTTTTCTAGGATAGATAACTCACCATAAGAAATCAGTGTGCCCCTTTTTGTATGTCACATCTTTTTTGGATCCTATACATGACTCCTCCATTTTTTTAAATCATTTAAACAAATCAATACCAACATGATGATATCTTAACCATCCAATGACATCCATATAATAATATCACAAAAACATAATAATACCGATTAGAAGTTTCCTTATCAGTCACGACCTATCCCCCAGGGCCTGTGTCGTGACTAACCCATGCCCGCCTTCCATAGGCCAGGGGCTAGTGACTAGCACTGAATAGAATATCCCTATCATTGGAATTAATTTCCTTTAAACCTATAAAAACACATGGTCGGAGAACACAATAAAAAGAAACTGTGAAGTAAACTGATGTAGTAAAAATGAGTGCTAAATGAAAAAGGGGTCGGAATACAAGCCCAAATGTAAAAGTACACGTTTAACTAAAATTATAATTAATCTAAAATAAAATGCTAAACATCTACTCAGTAGTCCTCCGATTTTCCATCCTGAAGGGACGATACAGGTCAACTCCTTAGCAATCCACGTCTGTCCGTCTACTCTGTGTACCACCAGGTCCCAGCTCCCTCAAACCTCAGCCTAACTGCTCATAAAATGCACAAGACACAACAAGGTGTGGATGAAACCCATTCTGGGGTGAGTATAACGATACACAGTAGGGACCCTGAGACCTCAACGGTATTCTAGAGTTCTACAAAGAAAAATCACAGGGGAACACCATGAAGGTAATGTACCACATAACATAACCTCAATCACATGCACAATGTAAATACATATCATACCAGGTTTATTCTAGGGGTAGTAAAAAGTAACATCTCTATTTAAAATTTCATACACCTCAGCTTCTGGAGAACTCATCCTCTATTGATTATAGTGGTCATGGAACGTCACACAGAGGTGATTCACACTAACATTGAACTGCAGATGTACTTCTCCACATCATGTACCGTGGGTATGTCGGGTCACACAATGTAGTCCCTCCCCAATGTGGTCTGCTAAAGTTCACATCCACATTGTGTGCCTTGGCCTCTCCCCATCCTGGCCTGCTGAGGTACTCATCGTCATCGCGTACCATGGTCGTCGAGTCAATCCCAGTCGAAAAGTGTGCAGCGGTCAGGGCTCATCCAGCCGCAGGGTTCCGTACATAGTGTGTTTGGGAAAATCGACCACCAAGACATTTTTCGTATCTCAACCCGTATGAATTATCCCAAAGAATAAACCTGATGATCTGTCATGTCATAATGTTTCCAAGGAAACAGACAACGTGTCAATCAGACACCTAGTCTGTGTGTTATTGGCATTTTAGTTCTGAGGGCCCTGTTGGATTTGGGTGTGATCCAACCCCTATGTACTCACAGTTTCTCTGAATGTATAATGGGGTAAGTAAAAAAAATTGTCTCTCTCCAAGGCTCCCTATGCCGTCGAAGGTTCATCAAATGGGCATCTGGTTCTCAATATAAGGTTATTTGAGTGTTTCCTGACCCGGTTGGTCCCATGTCTGTTCCGAACCAGTCGGTCCTACCCGAACAATCCTGGTCTATGCTGGGCCAATGACTAGTCCATCCCAAAAAAGGGGTAGCCAGCAAGGGTGACTTGTCAAGAATAATGTAGCCTAAAAGGTCGGCCTAGCCCGCGTGAGGCGAATGCCTGATGGGGAGGCAGCCCGGTCTGGGGGTAGTGGCACGGTGTGAGGGTCAAGGCTTGAATCAAGGGTGGCGGCCTAGTCTGAGGGGGAGAATTTGTCCAAGTGTGGTGGCCATAATCGAGGGCAGCGGCCCTGTCTGAGAGCGGCATCCCACTCCGATGGTGGTGACCCCCTCGAGAGTGACATCCCTATCCGAGGGCGGCTACCCACTCCAAGGGCGGATGCCTTCTCTAAGGGCGGCGGCTAGGTCTGAGTTTAGGGGCACGATTCGAGGGTGGTGTCCTAGTTCGATAGCAGTGGCCCGGTCTGAGGGAAGCAGCCCAGTTTGGTCTAACGTGTGGGGTGTAACACCCCGGTCACCCGGATTCCTGAACGGCCTAGAGGCCATTCGGTTTGCGAGGTGTAGGGGCCTGTGGGGGCTACTTTTTCACCATGGAACCCATAGGAGGTGGGTTCGGCATCCACCATGGCTTCAGCTATGGATTCCATTGGATGGAGGCATGGTGGTCATTCCGCATCCCTTCCCACGACCGGTCGTCGTGCTATCTGCATGATCCGTTCGTCGTGGATAAGGAGTCATAACCCTCCTCTTGTGGTGTGCATCAACACGATCGATCTCTTACAATGAGGTGCATTTATAGAATTATAGTTTAGGGTTCAGTACAATGTTGTTAGGCATGTGCCCTCCATGTTAGCTCTTATTATGTAGGACATTAAGGTAGTTGAATAATTGCACATGAATTTGAAATGTGAATAAAAAAACATATCTCAAAACTTCGTAGAATCTTCGGAACATGTAAGTTTATTGGGTTCTTCATTCCTGTTACTAGTTCCCGAAGACACCACATGAACGTCTCCCTTTGGTTCGATGTCATCCATTACCTACCTTGGGACTGCTTCATTTTTTAAGGGTCTATTATCACAGTTTTCCTTCAACACTTCACATTTTGGTGAAGCTCTCTGGTACCCATTCACTAGGTCCGAATATATTGGAGGGGGCAAGGTAATTAATGGTGTGGGGAAATAATGGGGATCATTAATTTGGATGCTTCCTAACTTTCCAAATGTCTACATTACTTATGGTTGGCATGTAAATCCATTTAGTATATTAACACACCACTGACCCCACCCTTTAATTGGTCCTTTGGAGGATATGAAATAAAATATCAAAATTATTTCATTTAAATTCTATTACAAAGTCGCAAAACATAACTTTTTCTGCACAGCCACTACGGTTGATGTAATTTCTTCCATAAGCTAATCCTAGTGTTGTCGATTCAATAGTGCCCACATATTTTTAATCATAGAAACAATTCAGATGTTAGAAATCTCATCTCACACGTTTATTGGACATAAACGAAAAAAGTTCAGAAAATAATTTTGGGCACACCATACCTAAGAATCATGTTCCGTCAATTTTGGAAGACTTGTAAAAATTACATAAAATTAAAAAATTACTTGGAAATTTGGGTCTTTACATTTTCCCCACTTTATAGATTTTCATCCCTGAAATTCGCAACAATGAATAATGAAACAAATGTGGGTAATGAGCATGAATCTTAGTCTCCCGCTCCTATTTTCTCTGTTGGAGTTTCCTGTGCTACCAGCGAATGCGCACTAGTGGTATCGAATACCCATGAAGGACCTACTCATGTCAATCCTCAATATCTACTTGAAACACTCTAAACAACTCTGTATCGTCTATATCCAGTTCGCTGGGGTTGATGATGTGAGATATACCATGAAGATATCTCTGCAACTAGGATACATGGAATGCTCTTTGCACCTTCTCCAACTGCGGTGGAAGTGCTATGTGGTATCCCACCTCACATATCCTCCAAAGTATCAGAAATGGCCCGATAAACCTTGTGGATAACATTTACTCTCGGCCAGATCAATGTAGTCCCCATAGAGGAGTGACTCAAATAGAAACGTTATCCCCTTCCAAGAATTACAAGGGTCTCCATCATCTATCATCATATGAATTTTTTCTAGTCTGTGCAGTCTTAATATAATCATCATTGATCTACACCTTCTCAATGGTAGCTCGTACCATCTATGGCCCAATAACTGCTAACACCTTTGGGTCTGTCCAACATAGAGGTGATCTGCAGGGTCAGCCATACAATGCCTCAATTGGTGTCATACCTATGGTGGAGTGATAATTGTTGTTGTATGAATAATCCACCAAGGGCAACTGATCCACCCAAATGTGGCCAAAATCATGGACGCATCCACGTAGCATGTCCTCCTATGTTTAAATGGTATGCTCTTTTTGACCATCCTTTTGAGGTTGAAAGGCAGTGCTCAAATGCAGTTGAGTCCAGAATGCCTCCATTAATCCCTTAGTCGAATAGGATGTGAAATGTGCATCATGGCCAGAGACGATCATCAATGGAACACCATGAAGTAGCACAATCTCCTGCACGTGAAGGCATCCCAGGCCCTCTACTCGTCTCTCTCTCTCTCTGATAGGTAGTAAGTGAGCTGACTTGGTGACTCGGTCAATGATGAACTATATGGAATCATGTCCCCTGAACACACGTGAACGTGTGTTCATTAATTCCATGGGGATTCCATCCCACCTCCACTATGGCACATCTAGTGGATGAGTTAGGCTTTTTGGAACTGGGTGCTCAGCCATCACATGCTAACAAGTGAGGCATCGTGAAACAACTCTGGTACAACATTATTTATCCCTGTCAACCAGTGTTGATGCTGGAGGTCTTGGTACATCTTCCCCACACATATATGTAAGGCCACATGGGACGTATATAACTCCCTCAACACATCCTCCCTTAAATCCACTGGTACCATGGTACGTCCTCTGAAGAGGAGGACACAATCCCCACTTTCTGAAAACCCATCAAGTTCCTACGCTAAAAATATATGGGCACATCAAGCCTCACAGTCAGTGTCCCCATGTTGTGCCTCCTTGACTCGCTTAAAGTTTAGGGGAGTGATAGTCATTGACTGGTGGTATGTATCTCCATCTCTATCCATAAAGGATAAATGCAACACGGCTAGCTACTCTATCACCTCACTCAGCTACTACAGACCAGACCTATTACTGAGTGCATCTGCTACCATGTTCCACATCCTAGGAATATAGACTATCTAAAAGTTATATTCCTAGAGGAACTCTATCAGTCGTCGCAATATCAGGTTCACGTCCTCCTGAGGGAATATATAACTGAATTTATTTTGAACCAAGTAGACTGTAAAACGTTCTCCCATCAAGTAATGTCGCCAATTGTTCAAGGAAAAAACCATTTATGCTAAGTCCATGGCATAGGTAGAATAGTTCTTCTCGTACTGTCTCAGTTATCGTGAATCATAATCGATCATTACTTGCTCCAGCATCAGGACAAATCTATGCGTGGTTCATGATGTGTATCAGTAGAATACTAACCCAACGCCCTCTTCTAGAAGCCTCAAGATGGCAGCACTCGTCAGTCTCTGCCTCAGCTCTTGGAAACTCTGTTGGCATTTATTCATCCATAAGAGAGGATGCCCCAAATTTTTCAATGCTGAAAAGGGTTTTGTGACTCTGAAAATGTCTTGCACGAATCTCCAATACTGTCCAACCAACCCCATGAAAAATCACTAATTTGTCACGCTCCAGTGTGGCTCCCAATCAAACACAAACTTTATCTTCATTGGATCCCCTAAAACTCCTCCCTACATGATAACCTGTCCCAGAAAATGCACCACTCTTATCCATAACTGGCAGATCAAGAGTTTACTATAAAGATGGTGCTCTCGGAGTGATCCAGATATCTTTGTAGATGATAGGCATGCAACTCATCTATCGTCGAGTATATTATCATGTCATCGATGAACACAACCATGAATAAATCGAGGTAAGGATGAATGACCAGGTTCATGGGTCACATGAACACAACTATGGATTTGGTCACACCTGAAGACATAATGAAGAACTCATAATGTCCATACCAACATCTTAAGGCCATCTTCTGCACAACCTCATCTAGGATGTCAAGCTAAAGAAATCCAGATTAGAGGTATATCTTAAAAAACATGCGAGCTCCTTTCAGCTGATCGAAAAGATCATCATTCCTCAGGAGTTGAAAAATTTTCTCAAAAGTCACCTGGTTCTGGCACGATAGTCCACACAAAGTCTCAAAATCCCATCTGCATTCATGGAGAACAAAATCGGGGCTCCCATGGAGAATCACTGGGTTTTCTGAACCTCACTCACTGCATGTCCTCCAACTATACACGTAACTCATGATGCATTATGGGAGCCTTCCGATATGCTGGTGTAGATATCAGTATCATCATAGGGAACAAGTCAATTTAAATGTCTACCTATCTTCATGGTGGTATTCCTGGAACATCATCAGGATTGACTTCGTCATACTAGTCCACCACTACATGAGAACTCAGACTCTCAAAATCAAGTACTAAGAGGTTAAGTCCAGCCAAATGATGAGCAATCAGATGCACCCTCCTCATACATAGTCAATCCTATTTTGAAAATGTTACTTTATCAATAGTGAAGGAAGACCTGGTCATGTCTATGCGGACAAACCCCACATTGAACCAAATATAGAAAATTTGAAAATGGACTGTGGATAACCAGTCCATACACATGATGACATTATTTGGCCTCGATTCCACTACGAGGAGATTCTAGCCATTACTCTCTCCTCCTAGAGTAATCTCACACTACCATAATATGTTTTTAATCAATAAATATGCTCCCTTAAGAGCCTATATCAATAAGGATCAAGCCAACGACTCCACTAGAATCTCAGAGCTCCGAATGAGGGATGTGTCAATAAAAGAGTGACGGGAACCTGTGTCTATACGTATGGAAGATAAGGTGGATTAGACACAGATCTTACCTATAATCATCTCCGAAGTGTCGTGGTCATAGGTCTTAGGTGTATGGATCGGAGCTTTACCATGTCCTCCTATTCCTTGTGGTCGGGCTGGACAACCTTGCGGTGGTGGCAATTGAATCTTGAAATCCCGCCCACCGCATGCTTCACGGCAAGCTCCTATTCCACATCCACCACACTATAGACTTCCTCACTCGAACAAATACCCCTATATCGGTGGTCACTTGACCACATTCTGGCCGTCAGTACGACAGGTCATGCGGTCTCATGCCATATGACCCTACCCACCGCACATGTAACACAATGTGTCCCTCAACTGTCATTTATTGCCCTTTGAGCTTCGCACTCTATCCCTGCATCCCAGGGTCATCCACAAGAATGTCTAATATACTTGGACCATTGTTTCATCTCTATAATACCCCTTATAGATGACTCTACTACCTTTCATCTAGTGGTATCTCTCGTGGTCAATGCCTTCTCGCCTAGTAAGCACTCCACCAAATGTGCTCGATTGAGCACCCCATCCTACGTCGAAATGTTGAACGATACCATAAATGATTTGATATCCTGTCGAGAACCATTCTCAATGGTATGGTCATAGAATATAGGGTCTCATACCTTTTTGGTGGAGTAGTGGGAGAGATCAATGATCCTTGATGTGTATTGGGCCACTATAATGTTGCTCTACTGTATGTGAAAAAGTTCATTTATAGGCACAGATCATAAGGTCATTGGGATAAAATATGCCTGAAAAAGGACCTCAATGTCAACCCAGATAATGGTTGCCTCATCATGAATCTAGAGAATCATGCTCCACCATCTCCCTGATACTTCCTAAAAAATGATAGATGATAGGATCACCATAAAATCGTCTGGTGTCCCATCTAAGTGAACAACTGTTGCCACATCCTCTAGCCAGTCCTCAGCTGCCTGCGAGTCTGTCTCACCTTGGAAACTCAGAGGCCTCTTCCACTGGATCTCTTGAAACATGCTCAGTCATCGTGCATCCTCTATTAGTGGGGCAGGTAGAAACACATGTCAAATGTATAGCGATGATGGTGGTAAACCACTCGAAGATTCTAATGTCATAAGAGAGAACTGAACTGAGGCCGCATCGCTCGACAGTCTGTCATTGAGTACTCTTTGTGGAAGAAAAGGGTGTTATATTAATGGAGGCATGTTTAAAATAAATAGGTGTGGAATCTATAAAAGTTATACTCAGTGATATGTCTCATGAAAACACATGAATGAATTATCAAACACAGGAAATCAGTGTTTTTGTTCATTGAGTCGTAAAGCAGAAATCAGGGTCCTGATGTTTGGATAGATGGACCACATCACAAAAACTGGACTCCCCAAACTAAGAACCACACTTATAACACATAACAATATTTCCAAATAAAAATGATTAGGGTCCTATTTCATCGTTAAAACCTAACTCCTATGATACCACTTTGTCACGACCCGTCCCTTGGGGCCTGTGTCGTGACAACCCCAATCCCTCCTTCCATAGGCTAGGGGCTGGGGACTAGCATTGAAAGGCATATTTCGTTAAACGATAAGTAATTTACATTAATCCTACAAAAAATGAGGGCCATGAACACAACACCAAGAAACAGTGAAGTAAAGTGATGTAGTAAAAAAGGATTACTAAAAAAGGGGCAAAATACAATCCCAAATGTAAAAGTACAAGTACGAAAAAAGTATAATACAAATGAAAGAAAAAGGGAAACAATGAGTGGGTCATCCTCCGTGGTTTCTGCCTGAAGGGTAGGTACATATCACCTCCTTATCACTTCACGTTTTTTCATCTCTTCCGTGTACCACCTGGTCCTGGCTCCTTCAAACCTTATCCTAACTGCTCATCGTCTGCACAAGACACAATAAGGTTCGGGTGAAGCCCGTATAGCATCGAGTATAATGAAACTCAGTAAGTAACTTAATACCCCATAGGTCACATAGATTTTTATAATGAAAATCCTCATGGTAGAATAATGAAGGAAATGTAACCCACATTTAATGTACCAAATAGCTTAACCACAATCACAAGGCCAAAGTAAAGATAGCTCACACCAGGATTTATTATTGGGGTAGTAACAAGTAACATCCCTAGTAACAATTTAGAACGCTTTGGAAACTAGAGAACTCCTCCTCTCTCAAGTTCAGTTGGCTGACCACATCACACAATGGCGCTTCGCTATATCCTTGAACTACTAAGGTACTCCTCTCCATCGTGTTCCGTTGGTCTTCTGGGACACATAGATCTGTCCATCCCACTATGGTCTACTAAGTTACTCCTCCCTATCACGTACTCTGACCTCTCCCCCTATGTATTTCTAATCTACTCTTCCCCATCATGAATCATGGTTGTCGAGTCACTCCGTGTCGAAATGTCAGCAGTTGTTAGGTCTCATCCAATCCTAGGGATCCGTACATAGAGCACATAAGATAACCACTCCCCAAGCCATTATCCATATCTAAACCATCACGAAGTCTCAATATTAATTAACCTAATGATCTGACATGTTATAAGGTTTCTAACACAATAGACTTGCATCAATGAGATGCCCAATCTGTGCATTATTGGCTTCTCAGTGTCGAGGGCCTAGTAGGATTCATGTGTGATCCAACCTAGTTTATCTCATTGTTTATTCGAAACACTAATGGAGTAATTAAAAGGGGATTTTCTCGCTGAAAGGGTCCCAACTCAACAAACAGTTCATCAAATGGGTGTCTGGTTCACAAGATAAGGTCCATTGAGCGATTTTGGGCCTCCTTGGTCTCGAGTCCTGTCCAACCCCATCAGAACGACCTGGTATAGGCTTGTCTAAGGTTAACTCAGACCTCAAGGCTGATGAACGGTCCGACCTACAAAATCAGTGGAACTTAAGGGTAGCCCTACCAAAATATGGTGCCCTCTAAGGGCGGCCCAGTTAGAATAGGGTGACCTACAAGGGGTGGCCCAACCTGCTTGGGGTGGCGGCCCGTAGGGGGCGACATGCACGGGTGGTGGCCCGGTCAGGGTGCAGTGGCCATGTGCTAGGGCTGAGGCCTGCTCCGTGGGTTGTGTATCAGTGCGAGGGTGGTATCCTGACTCAAGGGCGGCGACCCGCTCTGAGTGCGTCGGCCCGGTCCGAGGGTGGAGACCCAGTTGGGTCCAATACTGGGGGTGTAACCCCTCGGTATCTCAGATTCCCAAATTTCCCAGGGGCAATTCATTTTGAGATGAGATGGTGCCTCATGGTCACTTCTTGGTCACCACAGAACCGGTTGTATGCAGGTTAGGCCTCCGACGTGGCATCGACCGCATCATCTGTTCGCTGGCAGCGCAGTGGTCAGGCCACCTCCCTTCCCACGGACGGGCACTGTGTTGGCCGCCTCCTCCAATGGCCATGGATAACTAGCCATAGCCCTCCTCACACAGCATGTGTCAAATCACTCATGGTAAACCATGGAGGCGCAGGGATATCAATATAGGAGAGGGTTTGGGCAGGGTTCATTAGGCCCACGCCATCCAAGTTAGCTCGTATTATGGTGGTTATTAAGGGAGTTCAATAAGATGACATGAATTTGGAACGATAATCACAACCACTAACTTGAAATGTCGAAGAAATTATCATTCTTGAAGGTGGATCGTGTACTTCATTCCCACGACCGGTTCCATAAGACACCACTAGAACATTTCCATTTGGTTCGGTGTCATCTGCCACCTCTCACTGGGTCGGTTTCGTCTGGTAAGGGTCTGTCATTGAGGTGTTCCTTCAGCATTTCGTGGCATGGTGAAGCTCTCTCATACCCCTTCCCCAGCTATGTATATATAGGAGGGGGATGGTAAGTAACAGCATGGAGAAATAATAGGGCTCATTAATTAGGATGCTTCTTAGTTTCCACAACATCGTCATTACATAAGGATGGCAGGTCAAGACATTTAATGGCTTGAAAACCCGCTGACCCCACCCTTTTATCAGTCGCTTGGAGGATATTAAATAAAATTTAAAAAAAATATTTTATTTATTTTATTTTAAATATTCATAAAACTTATCTTTTTCTATTGAGCTATAGCTATCAATGTAAATCCTACCATAAGAGAATTTTGGTACAACTTATTCAATGGTTCCCTCGTATTTTTAGTCCGAGTAACGGTTCAAAAGATACAAAATTCCACTCGAACATTTACTGAATGTTCCTAATAAATCTTTTAAAATTCATTCTGGGCACACCGGGACTCAAAATCACACGCCGTCAATTTTCACAGCATCATAAAAATTACATATAATAAAAAAAATTACATGGAAAATCCAGGTCTTAAAATTATACATTCAATGAGAACAAATTATGGATGTCATTTATGAATAACAATACACAGAAGAATGTATGTTACCCATCTAGTGAAACCCATTTTGGAAATTCATTTAACCATAATAATACCCAATAAGGATAGATTTGTTGAGAGAAATTGAATTTCTTGTCAACATTCCACATCTTAATAACTAGGTACCTGATTCAAGATTTGTATGTACTCATGCATTGAATATTTATAAATATTTAACAATTTAAAATATTTTAAAATATTTTTCAATAGGGTAGTCTTCGGTAGTATGGTCTTTGGATCATTGAATCACTGAGTCATTGGATGATAATGTTTTTTGTTGAGGGGTTTTATGAAGGTTCTTCATGAAGTGGAAGTGTCTACAGTGTGAATAAACATAATGGTTTTTTCATATTAGATGGATCATTCATCAATTGTAAAATATTTAATCATCATGGGGATAGAAAATTCAATTAAATATTGACATTGAAAACTCCAGAAACTATAGATAATATTTATCACTGTAAATTTATTATTAATTTATATATGAAATTTTGAAATTATACCTCATCTTAGGAATCATGCATAAAATATAAATTTATAACACATAACTCATGACACACCCAATGTATCCATATGTTCAATAAACTGTATATTAATGGTTTATGAAATAAATCATTGTTTTTGACTCATGATGAACACTAATTGAAATAATAAAGCTTATGTATTGTTACAAATTTATAATGATAGTTATAACCGATAAAAAATAAGCATTCAAAATTAAAATAGGGGTCCGATTTTTTATATTCACACGTATTTAACTCTTCAACATACACCTCTCAGTAAGGGTGTTGTTAAATAATTATGGTGGGTAATTAAAATATTACATATAGAGGAATTAGTTTTCTAAAACTCTCAAGAAAATATAGAAAGATAGTTGGGGTGGAGGAGTGGTCAATAAAACATTTTCTCTTTGAAGAGTACCTTAAAAGAGGATATTCAACACCTAGTCTATATTCATATTTTCGTATATCAATGATAATTTTTTTCCTATCAACATAAAAGTACATTTTCATCATGAATGATCAAGGGAAATAATATTGTCTTATAACATCTTGTTAAAGGGGATTATTGGATTCCATTCCATAACATTTATCTTTGTATTTAAATAATGGGTATCAAGAGAAAAATTTCCCACACATTTAACATTCCAAAAATGGTTACATTTAGTCAAATAAACAATTCTTATTATATAGAGTTTAATAATATTAGATATATGACTAATTTTTAAGGGGAATATCTATGTCCATTAAAATAAAATATGAATCTAGTGATTCTCTATAATATTTTTTATACACATAAGATGATTCCTCGTTTTTTAATATCTTGAGTGAGTACCACATAAGAGGTATATATATGCATAGCCTTTTGACAAATGTTACTAAAATATATGAATCCCCAGTTGAAATAACAAAACCTTATTGTGTTTTTAATTATATTGGAAGTTAATTTTCCTTTAGAGAGTGGAATTGTATGTAAAATTAATGTTTAAATTATATATGTGGTTTGTGTAAATATTATTATTTTATTCATCTAATCTTTCTTCAGGTGAATTTGAATTTAAATTATAAAATTATTATCACCAGAAACGTATACTTGTTATTTTATTTGAATATCAAATTGAAAATTTCTTTTTGTAGCACAAATGACGACATGTTGGATGATAGTGATTTGAATTTAGGTTTAACTTAATAAATATCATTTTTATTTTTGATGATTTACTAGAAAAAATATTTCAATTATGTGTCAAATTAGTTTTCTTTACCCTTGGAATCACATGAGTCCATTATTTTAATCTCAAAAGTAGGTGTCCTTGGACTAGATCATGTACCTGGTGAGTGTATATTATCATAATGTCTTAATTTATGATGATTTAATTACATGTAACCTACTTAATAATTATCTAATCCACTCTTTTATATACCCTAAATATTTTTATCACTCATATAGGATGTTATTTTTTACTGACCCTGAGACTGTCCGTTTTTGTAACAAAATTAATAATGTCAATGTGAAAGAAAATGAAAATAACAAAAGGATTTGGGATCATATTTTTTTTAAGGATATAAAATGATATTAATTATTTTACTTTTATCCATGGAAGAAATTGGGAAACATAGATAATTTCTCATATTAACATGTTCCTGATAATTTTGGAGACAATAACAATATGGTGGGAGATATAGTATATTTCAGTAAAAAGTATTTTGGGATTATCAAATTGAAAATATAACACATATAGATGTTTCAAATATAACATTTTTTCTACAATTATATATATTAATACATTTCTTATCTTCTGATAGATTTATATAAATAGAAACATAAATATTCATGACATGTTTCAATCTCGTGTAATGGATGGGAAATTTTTGAGGGTCTCTTTAATCAAATTACCTACATAAAAGAATCAATCAAAAGAATATTTTCTTCAAAATGTGGGGAAATTTTAAAATATTGATTTTATCTTGATGAAATTATATTTATTGATGTGGGATTAAATTACAATATAATCCATCAGTAAAAAAATTCATTACTTGAAATTATATTGAGTTATTGTTTTATAAACACATTCTTGTATATTAGAGAACATATTATGAAAATGGAAACTTAGATTTCATTAATAATGGTATATGTCTCTTAAATACATAAAAAATAATGATTGTTGTGAATTTCAAAGGGTTAAAAATCCCTATTAGCATTGGTGTTGTTCGATCAGTGCTGGCACACCACGAAACAAATCAATGATGGATATTTACATAATGATAATTTATGTAGAATATAAACTTTTTACTATAATTTTGGACTCTATAATATTAGCATGGATGTTAAAATAATAATAAACTATCATCTAGGTATTGATAATTTTTAATAATCACCTTACAAAAAATGTTTTCCAACTCTCAATTTACATTTTATTGATGAAAATTCAAAAATATATGTAAAAATTTATATTTTCATAGTGAGTTAGAATATGAAAATATTGATTATTAAATATGGATATTTTTTCCTATGTAAATATTTAATATTTTATCATCAATACAGCTACCTTCTTTAGTTGTTCGATGGGATTTCCTTGGTTGATGAGTGGTCATATTTGACCTTCATTGTCACCATAAACATATATTTGATGAAAATTAGAATGATCATTTATTTTAAATTAAAAATCACTTGATTGATTTTCAATGATTTATTTGTGAAATATATCAATTCATACTAGTATCACTATGCCTCACATTGACTTGATGATGATTTATAAACATAAATAATGAGATAATGGTCATTTTCCTAAATAATAAATAAAATAATTGTGGTTTTATAGGATTGCAATGAATAAAAAATGCCACTAACTAAAATTTCATTTATAAACTAAATTACACACAATTTATGCCATAATAGTCAGATCATATGTTCGATGGATGCACAAAATTTTCCTAATCTTTATAAATGATATATAGATAATTTTATTAATGTATTTTGAAAATAAGAAAATGATTTTATCTATGAGTTAGAATAGATTATTACCTAAATTTAAATATTAAAATCCAAATATACATTATATTTCATTCCTATAAAACCTTGTACCCTATTTTTTTCCTAATTCCTACATTTCATAAAATAATTTTTTTTTAAAAATAGTATCAAAATAATTTTATATTGTGTCTCTTTTGAGTATGACACATGGATTTTTTACAATGAAATCATAATAATCTGAAAATAGACAAATTTTTTCTTTATAAACTAATAACACACACTACTGAACCTAAAAATATCAAATTATAAACAAATACATTTATATAGAAAACAAATACCATGTGATTGCCTCATCCTTATTTAATAAGTTGTTTATAATTTTTCCCCAATAATTGATTCTATTATTATCGATAAAATGGCCAGAGAGAAAAAATATCGAACATGATATTTATTTATTATATATGTGAAAATTAAGAACAAAAGATTCATATAAAATGATAATGTAAATAAATAAAAAATATAGGCGTAATAAAGATAAAATTTACTAACTATGTCTTATAAATTCACCTCTGCATGATGTCTTTATACATTCTTACATAACATTCATTGGACAATAACTTATAACAAAATCTATTTTTTATTTTAAATATATGTATTACTTGAATCCATGCAGTGAATAAAAAATAATATTGAACATTAGATTAGTAAATGTTTTAAGGGAAATTAAATTTTTCTTCATAATAACCTCATCTAGATGATAGTTAGTTGATGAAATATGATATACTCCATTATTTATCATATGATATATAAACATAGTTTCTATTATATAGTTTAAAAAGAATCAGAAACATTGTGAAAAAATAATTTTATTTTATTTATGTCTTGAAATGGAAATATTATTGTATAAATTATTAAACATATCAACATTAAGTAGTCAATTAGATTTTTTTTCATTAGGACTATCCTCATTTCATGATTTTAATGATATTTAAACACTTCCCAATAATAAATTTGTATTATGACACCATTATATAAAATGTTTAAAACTACTTTTCTTTTTAATTTTTTAAATTTATTGAATTAGAAATTTATAAACATCATAACATGTGGTTAGATTTAAATAACCTCTGTGATTTCTTGTTTTAACAATGATTTTTTTAATGGAAAACATACATTATAAAATTATTTTGTTTATATTAATTGAAATTTTTTATTTTAGAATTATATTACATTTTTTTGAGATGTTTGTAAAAAATTGATAAATAAAGTTTCATTGGAAATGTTAGAAATCAGATGAACCTATAACATAGTAACATTCTTAAATAAGAACATTTTATTTGATGATATATGAAATAGAAGAAAAAAATATTATAATGAAAAAATAACACCAATTGAAATTACAATATATTTATTTTAAAATAAATTAAATCTATTTAATATATTTCTTTAATATAATCTCTCATTTTATCTTTCATTACATATATCCCCTTGTTTATCTTGTGTTATATGCACCATTTAGTTTAATCGAAAATAAAATAGGTATAACATATAAATTAAATTTTAGGGTATGAATATTAAATATTTAATGACGAATATTATGGTTATCTGTTGATTGAAAATAAAATAAGAATCATTTTAATGATAAATAATTGTTTATTGAAAATTTGAAATTTTTATTACAGCTTAATAATGATTTTTATATATAATTTAAATTTAATTTTTTACAATGTGGTAAATAAAATTTGAAAAAATAAAAATCATATGTAAAGTTGGAATAAATAAATTATCTTTGGGTTAAATAATTGGATTTTTCAGAAGATTCATATTTTTATCAATAATGAAAATAATTAATTTTTAAAAAAATTAATTTTTTTATATGATTGATAATGATTATATAAATTTTATAATTTATTATAACACTGGTAAAATAATATTCCATTTAATAAAATTTAGTTCTTTTCTTTAATTATAATATTTAATTTTAATGTAAAAAGGTTATAATCTTTTGAACATTTTCTCATTAAAAATATGCATTATCACTACAAAGATGTAACGATAAATATTGTTTCAAATAATGAAACATATAATAATTTATTTTTTTAAATTATATTCTATATTTTTGAATGATTGTATTTTTTAATTTCTAATAAGATGACCTGAGTTTTTTTACCAAAATTAACAGTGAAAAAATAAATATTAATTGTCGTGGTTATGGTAAATATTTATTTTTTGGGGGAGGAGTTAATCCAATAATTTTTATGGTTTAAAATGAACTAATATCATTTAAAACACACATTAGACATCAATATTTTTACTTTACCACTTCTAGGTTCAATAATTTTCCATTTTGGAATTTTGGGCATTCATAATAATGATGCGGTTTTTCAATATTTTCAAAAACAATTACATGTATTCCACTCCCATCACATGTAAATGGATACCCACTATTCACTCTTCATCACACAATAATAAATATTTGGATCATCCAATACCTACCGAAATACCTTCCCAACATCACTACCCTTATACATGATTCTATAGTTTGGGGAGAAATCCAACCTCGTATGGATTTACAGCAATCATAAAGAGGATAACCACAAAAGAGGAAATGTTCTTCATTGAGCATCTTTATATAGTTATTTTTCTACATGTTAGTTAATTATTATAAAACCATGGTGATATAAATAATTATCTAAAATATTATGGGATGAATTTATAATTTGGTAATTACCAACAAAAATCATTACTTACATAAAATGGGTTCTAAAAACGTTGTCTGTGTGGATGGAGGACTAAGACGTGACAAACCGATGTAATTAATTTTTCCATTACCACCCCTCATAATAAGGTATGATGATATTTATAAATAATTTATATTAAATATAAAAAAATTAGTTATATTATATATCTTCTTAAAATATCTTTTGTGGTATATATGATTGCATCACACATCTATGTGATGTCCTACCGCCTCTCGATGTGATATGATTCATCTTTCACGAACACTCCACATAGATGTTTATAAGGATAATTTTAATGAATATATATGATATTAATGATATAATAATTATATTGAGATCATATTTATCATTCATAAAATATTATATATCATTTTCATTATTTCTATTCACTCATTTAATAATGATAATATCTTTCATGTTTGTGTAGACTATAGACTTCACGAACCAAGGGGACTCTCTTCTCATCACCACACCGCATGGATGATATATATAATTATATATGATATTATTTTTAATATATAATAATTATAAAATACATATTATATTTCCATAATTATAATTGAAAAAAAGGAATCATTACTTGTGTGTACGTATGAACTACAATTTTTATGATTGTGACAGACACCAATTTTCGTGACCATCAATCATGATTGGTTTTGAAAGTAATTTAAAGGTGAAAATATGAAAATTTTATAATAATTATTATTATATATATTATTAATCCCTGTAGTATCATTATATATATGATACTTAAAGACAACATATGCATATGAAAATGAGTAAATTACCACCCAAGCTAATGAAAATAATGATACGTTGTTTTGGAATGGATTAAAAGATTTTATAAAGGGATTAAATATGATATTATAAATAGTAATATTGTTCATTGTAAATATAATGAAATTCATAAACCAACTATAATGGAGGTTAATTAACATTCAATCAAATAGAAGAACGAGGTAATGTATTTCGTAACTCATTTTCCATTCATTAGATCGAAAATATAATTAATTGATTATATAGATGTAATATAATTTATAAATTAATTTTTATTATCATAATTTTTCCCAATTTTTATATGGATTTATATTTTTAATAAGTAATTTATTCATTTGTTAACCATCATTTTTATTTTATATCCATTGTAAGGGTTTATTTCACAATCTCATTCAAATCTATATATTTTATTCATTAATTTCAATTGAAAGAAATTATTCGAAGATCTCATAATAAATTGGTTTTATGATTTATTTTCCTATGTATACACATTATATTTTTGGGTAATTATACCATATTACTAATCACTGGTTCTTAAAAAAATTGAGTAATCTTTTTCAAAAAATATGACATAATTTCTTTCATCCATGGGAGATAATTTTTTATCCAAAACTATTTTTCTAAAAATGGATTCTAAAATGTTTTAAAACATTTAAAAATGAATTAGTAAATAAATTTTTTCCCATTTTACCAAATTTAGAAAAAAGCAAAGGAATATTATGATGTTTAAAAATATTGATTTTCACTTTTATCAAAAATTTGAGTGTAATATTCATGTCATTTTCAAAACAAGGAACATTAATAAAAATTTTATAGTGGAAATGTAATGTTTTTTAATATTTATTAATTTTAAACAATTAACCATTATCATTTAAATAATTTCATTCGACATTACATATTATTCTTATAAGGTTCTTTTTAAATAAATGTGTTCTAATATTATCGAAATTTTATGTTTTTAAAATTAATTATAAAATAAATGTTTTTTGAAAATTATTTGTGTATATAAATATAAAATAGATATTACCCTCACCCATTTACTAAGTAATTTTTTCATTAGAGAAATAAACCAATTAATTTTCTAATGATACACTTGGTATATATTGTATTGATACCATCATTATTCTTACTATGAATGATTTATGATCTTTTTCAATGTTGATAGTGTATTTTTTAACCATTAACAATTTAAATATGGATGTTTATTATTTTTTCAATTTGACCAGGGTAAAAATTATGATTTAATAAAATAGATTTTAATTTTAATGAGTTTTTATACTATGAAACACCCATTCGATATGATGAATGTTTTAAACATAGTAATTTATTGTTGTGGCCTAATATAGAGTTATACTTGATGTATCAATAGGTTTCATGAGATAAAATACTTTTTTGGAACCATATGAGTTTGTACATAGTAGTTTTGAGATAACTTGTGAAAGTTTTTGACAGAATGTTTCAATAGAAAGGGCTTGAAATGAAAATATTATCAAAACTCGAATAGTTGATAAGTAGTAGATTTAAATTTTCTTATGATATATATTTATAGAAAATATCTTCCTAATGGTTGGTATAGTTTGATTAAAATGTTTGTAATTTTTTATTTCCCCATTATGAATTAAGGTATTTAATTTCCTGATGATTATTTTATTATATAGGATGTATATTTTTTCAAGTTTAATTATATAGCATTATTTTATCATCCTATTTTCCTAATATATATTTCTATAGTTATTAATTTCATGGAATATATTTCAATTTATTACCTTTCCATATTGATTATTCATAATTAATTCATACCATACGATATTAACATTCTCAAAATATTAATTTGAGATCACCCCATTATTTTTCTATTTTCTGGGTTACATTGGTGTATTTTATGATTGATATGGAGATATATTCTAAAAGGAATAGAGGTACTTTTTGAGAAAAAAATTGTTTTAATTTTTTAATTCAAATGTAATATAGGTATCATGTATGTATATATTTTTTCATGAACGCTAATGTATTCAATTCAATGGGATATGGCTTACCAGATTCTCGGACAATGTAGTTTAAACAAAAGGATGTTTTCTTTAATCATAGTGAACCAGAGTAACGAAAATAAATATATTTTATCATAACCCTATGATAGACTTTGAGGATAAATATATAATGACATCCATATTTTCATTCAGAGATTGTATAATGTTTTCTTTCGTCCAAAACATCCCTATCATGGTAGTATCAGTATATTTGGTTCTGGTACATATGTAACAATGGGTAATAACTCTAAAAAGGGATCATTGAGATTGACCTGATAATAATGTTCCATGAAAAAATAACATACTATGAACATGTTCTACCTATCCCCTGGGATATTCTTAGGATAATGAATCATTCCATGTAATCCATTATAAAGGATTTGAAATAGAGAAATCACCAATGAATCTACCTTTATGATTTTGATATTGTGTATGAAATAATTATTTCCCTAGTTTTTTAATTTTAAATTAATTCAATAATTATAATATCTAATATAGTGTATAACATTAATTATAAATGGACCCTAATTGATGGAATGGGAACTACATCACTTCATGTAATACAAAGTGTAAGAATGATTGTAAATTTGAATGTTGTATGCCAATATTTTGATGAATAAATGCCCCAAAACATTATTTTCATATGAATATATAGTATCTTGTGCTAAAAACATAGATATATTATCATATAAGTAATATGGATTAAAATGGAATCAATAAATAAGAAGTAAGGTAGAAAGAAGGATTAATTAATGAAGCGGGGTATGTTTTCTCCATTATTATAATTTTGAATGGAAAAAACCTTGTACTCTATTAAAAGGAATGATTTTTTTTACAAATTTATAGATAATGGAATCCATGATTATGACTACAAGGGTAATAAAATATTTCCATTTTACAATGTTTTCAACGTATATAGTTAGTTTACTATACACATCAGTATCACAAGAAACAATGAATTATACTAAAAGAAAATCCAATGAATCATGATAAAATGTATGTTATTCCAAATTATATGAAAAAATTATTAAAGTTATTGTGTTTGTATTCAGGATTTATATAATAGTATTATTTTAACAATGATATACTAGATTTAAAAATTATGAAATGTATAAGGATTATATTGCATAAAATTTTAAATAATGATTTGAAGAGTATTTTGAAAATTAAAAATGACCAAGAAAATTAATTTTGTGGAATGTTGAACATCTAGGAAAACATGGTACTGAGGGACTTATAACCATTAATCTGTTCATTATATTGATATATTGATGTTAGGGTATAATTATTTTTGATATGGGTAAAGGAAAATTGATGGTACTAACTAAATTGGAACTATTTAATGATTTTTTTAACAATGTGGATTATGATATCGTTAAAGTGGAAAATAACATTTTTTATTTAATGAATATAACCAATAGTAAATTTTTTATTTAATAAATATGGAAGTATTCATATTTTTAAAAAAAATTAAATTAATATATGATATTTTGGGGTTTCAAGAGATTACATGATGAAGGTATTATGATATTTGGTAATTGATGATTAAGAACAACATCATGTTGTTTTAGGGATTAATTATATATTCATTTTTGAAATATATTGTCCAAATTTCTAATGTGATGGAAGGGTTATAAGGATTAACCATTGACTCAGTCGTTTATATAAAATATCAGATGAGTTTAAAGAGACTAATGTATTATATTGGATAACAAGTGATAATAATACTTGTTTTTTAAAATATTTATATATATATATATGGATGGAATTATCACACTTTAATGTATATTTGGATCAATTAAAAGTGATTTTTAGATCATTACAAATAAACAATTACATTTAAGGATATTGTTTTTTTATAGTAGGTGATTAATTGGAAATTGATTAAAGCACCACCAATGTATGAAATTATTTTTATGAAATAGGAATTTATCAAGTATATATATTTTAATATATTTTAAAATTGTAAAATAATTCTTCATCATTATGATATGGTTTTCAAAAAAAATGTAATTATATTACATTCATATTGGAAAAAACAAAAGGTCTTTTAAATCATCATTGATATACGGTTTTGAAGCCCTTAACATTCAAATAATTAGTTACTTTTATATGATCAATGACCTGAATCACTCTATTAATTATTTTTATCATTTTATTTTTCTACACATGTTCACACAAAACTAAATTTCTCCAAGTTAGATTCCTAGTTTTATGTTATTTTATAATACCTTTACACTTCCCTTCCTCTCCAATTAGGATGATATTTTATTCATTTTTTTCTAATAATGTGTGTTTACAATTTCTTCCAATATTAAATCCCAGATTACCATAATGATGTTGAAATTGTTGGGAAGAAATTTATTAATGTTGGGGATAATATAATACACAGAAATTATAATATAATAACATTGTATTTGATAATGTAGGAATCATTTGACACTTATTATATAAGAAAATCATACACCCAAAAAATTTATGATATATTTATTTTAAGATAAAAAAATGTTCAATATTTTATATTACATGCATGACTGGGTTAACTGCGCATGACATGCAACCCTTAGTTTATCAATTGTTACATTCAACATCGAGTTTTAACGAATTATGTAATATTATTGAAATTTTTTTATTAAAAATAATTGGCATATCCTTTACATTACATTTTAGGGTATTGATAGTAAATCATATATAATTAAAAATATTGTTATTAATTTATTATGAATAAAATAAGACTCATTTAAATTTGAAAAATATGTTTAACGAGAAATATTTTTTTCTATAAGATGGTTTAATAGCGTTGTGAAGAAATAACATAATATTTATTTTCATAAATTTTAGGTAAAATGTTCATAATGTAAACTTAATTTTTGATATCTGAATATTTTAATTATCTTTTAGATAATTTTTTTTGATTTTTTTTATATAATTAGATTTCTAATGGATTGTGAAAAAAATTAATTTTAATTGAGTAATGTATTTTTGTTTAAACGAATTATAATATTTAAATATATTTGAAAATGGTATTGAAGTAAAACATGTTCAATATTATATCGATTTTCCATTTTCGGTCATTGGAATCAATGTCATATTAAAAATTGATATAATAACATTGTTTATTTTTTATCATTTTTTCTTTAAAACCACTTTTGTCATAACAATTTCGTGATTAATTTAAAATTTATTATTTCAATTTATATGATTTATAGTTGGAATAATTTATTCCATATCTGGAATAAAAAAATTTTATGATTTCATATAATTTCAAAATAATTTTATAACAATATGAATACTATATGAAATAAAATTAATTATCGCATTTAATGATAAAATGTTTTTTTCAAGAGGGGTTAAAATAAAAATATACGTGTTTACAATGACCAAAAAACATTTACAGAATTAATTCTATATTTATATTTTCACCTTGAATGTAATATTAACTTTTATGGTCATTTTTGAATCGTTTTACAAGATAAAAACATTGTTATTATTGAATCATTACAAATCATATTATATATAAGTGGGCCACTAACCGCACTTATAAAAGCTCATCCCATGTTTTCTCTACTTATCACCTAAAAAACACAAGTTTAACCAATATTTACACAAATTGTTACACCCCAAACATTCATGGTATGCTTCCTTTTAAATAATTCAATAGTTTGTATTGTACACATCATCGAGTATGATCAAACCCCTACTTATCAAAGTAGCCGTATAAAATGTGGTTATGAATAGTGTTTACAAAAATGGGATTTTATTATAATTTTAGTTGTTAAAATAAACAAAAAAATTTCAATTTTTAATATCTAAATATTCTTATGTTGAAATTTTGGTATTTTTCAGAAAAAATTTAGTTTTTTATGTATAGAGAAAAAGAATTCCAAATAATTCAATGATCCATTTTCATAAAATTTATTTATATATTTATGTTTTTTTAATATGTTTCAAAATTTAATGGGATTAATATTTTATAATTTATTAAATTTACGGTCATTTTATGTAATTTAAAATTGAAATTATACATTAACACCATTCAACCTTTTTATAGTTTTTACTTCTTAAGAACCTGTTTTCTTGTTTTCACAATGGGAATTAATTTTAAATTAATTATAGAAAATTTTTTGTTTCTTATTTCGAAAAATGGTTTTAATATTTGGAATCTAAATATATATATTTATAAAATAGTGTCATTTTATTTTTTTATAGAATGAATAGTAACTTCTCTATTTATTTTTATTTACCATGGATAAAGGCTATATTAGGTATTTAAGGGTAAATAATATTATTTTCATAATATAAAACTTTAATAACACATGTATTAATCCTATTGGATGATATTTGTCTCTCCATGGGAATCCTTGGGTTTTTTTGGGACCACATGGAGTGGCTTAAGTTTGATAATGATATGTGATAAGAATTAATTTAAAATAGAGAGAAATATAACATAAACATGAATATTTTTCTAAAATATTTTAATATATAGATATATAAATGATCACATTGAAAATAAATATTATTTATAAATAAAAAATATTTCAACAATAATTTTATTTTATTTATATTTCTTATACATTTAATAATTTAAATTATTTATGGAAAAATAATGATGTTGTGTTTTCCTTATTAATGAATGAATCAAAAAATTGATATTATTAGTATTAAAATAAATGTAATTTTACTTTTTTTATTCCATGGATGATTTTTTGAAAAGACTATGGTATATATTATTTGGGATAATTCCTTGGTTTTGATGGAAGCATCTTTTTATGACATTAAAAACATCAATTACTAAATAGTGTCCTAATTGACATAATTGCATTTTAAAAACAATACTATTTTATTAAATGATTTAATAGTACTAAAAAGTATTCAATAAAATTTCTTATATAATGTAACAAATTTAATTAATGATCTACTTTTACTTCTCTTATCATCTAATAGTAACTAGAATGACCCTTTAGTGTCAATATATAGGAAGAAAGAGTAAGAGTTAAACTATTTAACTGTGGGTTAAATAAAAATGATAAGCTTAATATTATTTATTAAAAATTTATAAAACCAATTTGTTTAGAGTATTTAGACCCATACTCATCGTATCCTATTAATAAAATAACATTGTAAATTATAAATAGAAAATAAGTTTATAATAAATTAATATTTCATGATTTTTACTAAGGTTCTGCTCACCTCAATTATTAAAGTGCAGTTACCTTTCTATTTAACTCACAACCCTAAAGCCTTTTGGATGGTCAAAACCAAGAAAATTCTTCCTCCAAGACAAATTCACTTTAACCTATATGCATAACCATGGGCAGAATGCCATCCTAGGTAGTGTTTTTGGGAAAATCGAAAAGAAACACCTGAAAAGAAGTAATTGTTTTATCACCTCTTTTAATGTTATTTTTTTCTTACACTTCCTCTATTTAATATGTGTCCATAATAAAATAATAACACCAATACATTCCAAATTATTAATTTTTTTTTTAATTTTTGTAAAACAATATTCTTTACTTTACTCATCCTACAAAAAATCATATCACTATGCGTACGTACGACTTATCGCCTATACGTCGCGGGGCGTGTTGTTTTTCATGTACACATTATTTCTAGGGGTATAACTATGAATATATTGGATGTAAATAATAATTATAACATTATATTTTTTCGATAACATTCATATTTCTTACAATTCAATACAATTTAACCACTAATGAAATTATATAATCTCTTGTGCGTACTTTCGGATTACTATCTTCACGGTGCGATGAGACTCATATTCCGCGTTCACCATCCAACAATGATTATAAGAATAAATATTATGATTATGTTTTAAATATATGATATAATAATTCTAATAGGATTATATAAACACACACAAACATATTTCATTCACCTTTTTTACATTCAATAAGTTGTGGAAATGGAAACAATGTTCATGCGTACGTACGACATACTGTCTCCATGAATGTTGTGTTCCATTTTATTAATCTACATATTATATATATTTATATAAAGAATATATATGCTATAAAAATTATGATTTACATTCAGGAAGTATTAAATTTTGATCTATGAAATATTATCATGAATAACAAGTCAGACACATACGTTAAAAAGCGATAAATACATGAAATGTGTAATTTTCTTGGAATTGTTAATAAATGTGTAATATAAAATAATAAATGAGTCATATATGATATAATAAATATTATTATATTTCTAATATAAGTATATAATACGATTAATAACACTATTCAAGAGTTTTGGACATGTACAGAGTGTATCAAACCTAAGGTAAGGGTAAATATCATAATTTCATTATTATTAATAGTTGTTGATATGTAAGAATCTTCATGCACATCATTATCATCAATTTCCATGTTTCCAAAAATGTTTTATAAATTTTTTCACTATTATCTTATGGATGTATAAAGTCATTTTACCTATTTTTTAATTTTAAAAAAATGTTTTTGAAAGATTTCTATTAGTCATTTTCCAAATGAGGAACTTTTTGAACGTTTCAACATATTAAATATATAATGATTTATTAAATTAGATGGAACGATCATCTATTTTCAAAAATTATGTTTTCTTAATTTTTTTTATTATTGTAAGAACCCAGACCTTTTGTTTCTGGTATGTTTTTCCTTTAATGTATTTTTCTTAGAAAAAGATGAAATTATGTGAATTTTGTAAGTTTACGCCATGTACATTATGGGTACATTCCATGTACTTCCTTGTCACAGGAGTCCATGTACTGGACGTGTAGTAGCCACACACACAACCTTATGGGAGTGAATTGGAGCCCGCATAAAGAAAAGTATATAAAAAGGTGAGTACACTCCATGTACTTTAAAATTACACATCATGTACTTTATTTTTTTTATTAAATGCACTGGGGTTGCGACCGACGGACAGAATGCCCTTCTTCTAGGTCTTGTTCATCTGAGAGAATTCATATGACAACTGATTTTCATCAAACCTTTTATCCTCTAGAAAGCCTCTGAATCGAACATCATTAGTCTCATTGGAATCACATCGGCGAGTTATCTCTTCTACATGAGTCTCGTTTCTTGATTCCTCTTCATTTCCAATTTTATTTTGGGATGAACGTTTTATATGTTTTCATAGATCTACAACGTTCTAAGGATATTCAAGCTTCATGTCTCACATATATAGATATCCTAACCCCAAGGTAGGTGGTATGCGCCTTTATGTACAACATCTTTGAGTATTAAGTGCAAATTCCACCAATACCCTAGAATGGGGTATTTCATGTTTACCGTTTTACCCTTGTTTTTTTTCATGTCATGCTTATATGCCAATGTAGAGGTAATTTGGATATGAATATGGATAATTTATATGCTTTGGATGTATTTCACTTTCATTTCATGTTACAACTGTTTGGTCATGTTTCGCCAGTTTGGATAGATTTCCTGTTTTCCATGCATGTTGTTGTAGGATGGAGAGTTTGTATTTGAACATTCTTGTTATGCTATAGATTTTTAGCTAAGTAGTTCATCAAGAATACTTTGGCCATATTTCACTGCTATGCTCATTGACCTACACAGGGCTGTGAGAACATGGTGTAGTATACAATAATGGGAATTTAACGAGTGAGCTTCCTTAGAGAGTTTTTGAGCACATTAGGCTATAGGGTGGATTTACCATGTGATCATCCTTAGACATCATATTATCACTTGGGGATATAAGTGGAATTTACCGAGTGAGATTCCTTAGAGAGGCATTGTATTAATTGAATAGCATGGGATATAATGGGAATTAGATGAGTGAGATTCCATAGAGAGTCCTAGACATTGGCGATATAATGGGAATTGATAGTGTGAGCTTCCTCTGAGAGTCCTTGACTAGCATAGACTATACAAGTAATTGACTGTGTGAGCTTCCTCAGAGAGTCTTGCTTTATCTTTGACTATAAGGGGAATTAACTGTTAGAGCTTCCATAGAGAGTCTTATTATACTCTTATGACTATACCTGGGGGGTTAGGATGAGTGCACTACCCAAATGGATTCTTGTAGTAATTAGGAAGGACTAGAGGGGATTGTTGTGAGTACTTCCTAGATGGTTACCTGTTTGAGGATTAGTTATTCGTTTCACTGTTGCTTGATATTGAAATTGTGGATTATTTAATTCTCAGCACATTCATGTTTACAGTTTTATGTACCTTTACCTACCATATATTCCCAAACCATTTTTGCACAGATCATTTGGTGGATTCCTACTGGTATTTTGTCTCACACTCTGCCTGGTCCATACTTTTGGGCCCAAACAGATTATATTGTTACAGGTATAGATAAGACAAAGTTCCCTTCAATATAAGGTAAATGATTGGTTGTGGAGCGGGAGAGCGTGGGACCAAGTTATGGTTTGCAATGCTGAGGAGTTTATCAGCTTTTTTTCACATTGGATTAGCATTGTTGTATTCCATCATTATGACATGTTTGGATATTTTTTAGACATATGTATCATGCATCATTATATATATATGTTCATCAGTTAATACATTCATAATTTTACTATTACCACTGTATGTCATTGTTTCTACTTCCCCTCTTGTATGTATTTGTTTACATCCACTATGTACTCAGCCAACACAGACATAGTTTTACCACTATCACACCCAAGGACCTCCCTTCTAGTCAACAGCCTCTGGCGTTCAGGGAAATGTGCTTGAGACCAAGTGAAAACTGGGTATGTGGTGGCTCTAGGTAGCTTCCGGAACCGGGATGTTACAATGTGGTAAGAGAGGTTACTTTCTGTTGACATACTGTTTGGAGTCTTACCCAGGGATAGGATGGAGTAGGCACTTGGTAATAAGTAGTTCCCAAGAGTTTCTAAACCTTGTATTGGGAAAAGTCAATCTAGCTTGTTTAAATTAAAATTTATCTGGGTTTTTCAATTTTTACAACTGATAGAATTTTAACATGAATGATTCACATGATTTTTGGTATTATAGTTGATTTTATTGAGGTTCTATTTCTGTTTTAACCCGATGATATTGGGGTATTCCATCTCATGCATCATATAGTAACATTAAAGAAATCACATGTCATGAATTTCTACCATGCCATATATGATGCATTATTGATTTCATGTTGTTGTGATAGATTATGTGTACAATAATCATCATTTTGTGATAGTTTCTTTGATTAAAATATATGTTGTTTGATAAGGTACTGTTTTCTGTAGATATTTGTTTGATTAGATTCCAAACTCTGGTTCATGGGGAGTTATGGACCCCCATGGACTGGAATTTGTTTAATTATTGCCTTGTTTTCCATGTTATAATTTGTAAAATATTTCAATCATTGATTCATAGGGAATATGGGCCTTCTCGGATCAGAATTTGGAACATTTAATTCTCGTTTCAGTGTTTTTTGGGTTCCAGAGTATTTTTTGAGGGTTACGGTCCGAAAAAACCCTAAATACATGATGCGTAATGTTAGGTACATGTCGTGTGTTCATCTGTTCGGGAAGAAAGTGTTTTTCTTAAGTACGCACTGTGTACATCATGTACATGCTATGTAGTCTGTAACTGTATCGTAGGTCATGTGAGAAAAGACACGGGATGGGGAATGTCTTGTGGGAACACGCCGTGTACCATTAAAACACATCGTGTAGTATTGACCTTATGTCCCCCTGTGTAACTAACAAGACATATGGATAAAAACATAATAGATACATGTCATGTCGTAATTAAACATGTTTTGTAGTCTATCAAAGGTACTCGGCCGTGTCATGAACAACACAGGTTGGATTTACCCATTTTGGTACACGTCCTGTCTGCCATAAACACGCCATGTAGTCTGACCCAGGGACTCGTCTGTGCCATGAAAAACAGAGTTCAGTGTTACCCATTCACATACACATCGTGTCTATCTGGAACACACTGTTTATTATGAGCAATGTGTCAGGATATGTCACAAACAACATGGGCCATGTCAATCATGTTTAGTACACGCCGCGTCTATATTGAACATGCAGTTTAGTCAAGTTTTATGAAAGTCGTGTGGCATAATCGTGTAGAAGGACTCGGGTAGGGAAATAGGATTCAAGTACATGACATGGGTTAAGACAACATGTCATGTGTTTGGGGTGTTGCACAACCAATTTAGGATGGATTACACTCCCATGTAATTGACCTTAAGGAATATGCAGTGTATGAAATGTACATGTCATGTAGTCATGTTTTTTAAAACGTGGGTTCTTTATTTCTCTTGTTCCATTCATTCACTACTTGTTTTCAGTCCTTGAAAATCATGATCTATGGTGTGCACACGACCTTGGAGAGTCATTCCACTGAGACGTCCTCCTGTTGTTCTAGTCATAGAACCAACAGTCATTCCGGACAGAAGTGCTGATGTACAGTTCTGGGAGGAATTTATAAGGTTCATATAGACCTTCCAAGGAGGTTGGATGTATCTTCCGGTACCCAGGTAATGTGCTACCAGTGTGGTAAAAGAGGGAATATGAGGTGAAGTTTCCCGAGAGACTCAGTGGAGTGCCAATCCTACGACACGATGGGTCACCATTAGCTCTTTTTTAGTTTGTCTCACCATCAGTTGGTGACATGGGTTCTTCTATGACTCCTTGTTCAAGAGAAATGCCTTTAGTTTCTCAGAAGTCTGGGATATGGAGTTATTCTGGTCATTCAAGTCGAGGTGGAGGTCCTGGTTGTGGAAGCCAGTCACACGAATTTCAGCGACATCAGGGTGGATCAACCCGTAGTGGTCGGGCAGGGTCACAGGTTCGTGGTACAGGGTAGACATTTTCTATAGAGGAGACCCACCAGGAGAAGGATCCCAAACCAACTACCATTTGAGGTACGATCCTAGTAGCCTCAGTTTTAGCTTCTGCACTTTCTGCTACATGGGCTTCCCATTGCTTTATATTTTTTTATTTCATGTAGATCCTTTAGCTCATCATCTTTTCTTCTGCTGATATCATGATTCTAGACACTACGATGGGGACAAGAACAACTAGTGTACATTTGTGCAGAGAGTACCCTCTACATGTTGGTGGATGCCACTTTATATTTGAACTTAATATCCTAGAGATGGAAGGCTATGATTTCATTCTCGGAATGGACTGGCTAGTTTGTTTCCAGTCAGTCGTCGACTGTTATTGCTACAATGTGAGTTTCATATCATTAGAGGGTGGATCATTACATTATAGTGGTGAATGGGATATCAAGGCCATCAGAGCGTGACCTGCACATCATGGGTTAGGAGGATTTACCACCCAGTTTTCTAGTATATATCTAGATGATAAGGGGACTTCACAGTTAGACATTAAACCAGTGGTGGATCATGTCAGAGATGTCTTTCAGGATGACATTCCATGTTTTCCTCTATGTCGTGAGGTATACTTTACAATTTAGATAGTGCAAGGAGTGAAACCGGTGTCCAATCCGCATTATAGGATGGATGCACCCGAGTTGTAGGAGCTCGTGAAATAGTTGTAGGAGTTGCCGGAAAAGGGTTTCATCTAACCCAGTACTTCTCCATGGGGTTTTCCTATCTTGTTTGAAATGTAGGCTGATGGAACCATTTGGATTTGTGTGGATTATTGGAAGATGTACCAGTTTAATATCAAGAACTGGTATCCTGTTCTGATGATTGATGATCTCTTTGACTAGCTTTATGGATCCAGGGTGTTCTCAAAGATTGACTTGAGGTTCTGTTATCATTATTTGAGCGTTAGAAAATAATATATACCTCTTACAGCCTTCCGGAGTAGTTATGGTATATATAATTATATTGCTATGTTGTTCAGTCAAACGAACACGCCTCCAGTTCTCATGGCACTGATGAACCGAGTGTTCCGTCCATACATGTATTCATTCATGTTAAACATTGTGGTTGATATCTTTATGTACTCTCACACTCGATATGACCATGCTACACAAACTAAGATTGTATTTAGTTCACCGAGGAAGTATCAGTTATATGATATTCTCTCAAATTTCCACGTTTGGATGGATAATAATCATTTATTTTGTCATGTTATCCTAGAGGGAGAAGTATAAGTATACCCAGAGAAAGTGAGAACTCTAGTTTCCAGGGAGTAGCTGAATATCGTCTTTTAGGTGTTGAGTTTTCTAGGGCTAGCTGGATATACAAAAATTTCATACAAGATTTTTCACGATTAGTAGAACAGCTGAATGGTCTGACCATGAAGGGTGTGAAGTTAATGTGGATAGTTTCTTTGGATTCAGCCTTTTGGGAGATGAAATTGAGGTTGTATTCAGCACCGATAGTAGTCTTGTCAGATCCGTGAAAGAGCAATAATGTTTACTATGATGCATTAGGTATCAGGCTGGGAGTTGTGCATATGTAGGGAGATGAAGTCTTTGCATACAGGTCTCGGCAGTTAAGGCCACATGGGAGGAATTTCCCGATGCATGATATAGAATTTTCATTTTTTGTTCATGCCCTACACTATTGGTGACATTATTTTCATGGAGAGAATTTTTTGGTTTTCACCAACCACAAAAGTCTCAAGTACATCTTCACACTGAGTGATCTGAATTTGAGACAATGTAGGTGGGTTGAGTACCTACAGTCCTTTCACATTTAGCTTGCCTATAGGTCTGGGAAAGGAAATGTAGTTACTGATGAATTGAGAAGGACGACTCAGATACAGGTAGTTCAGGAGGCTAGTAGTGGGTGGCTTATTATGGATCTATTATTTGAGATGAAATTGGATGTGCATGACAGACCGGGGAAGACTATTCTATCATATGTAGTTGTTACCTCTACATTCATGAATGAGTTCCAATAAGGAAACAATCAGATTATACAGTCATATTCTAAACCGTGATTGTTTAAGGAGAGGACCCTATTCCTAGATTGATCATAGGAAAGGATGAGATCTTTCATTTCCAGGTGTGTGTATGGGTTCCAGCTGATATACACTAGGAGTTGATGCAAGACTATCATTCCGATGTT
Source organism: Viscum album (assembly GCA_963277665.1). Lineage (NCBI taxonomy): Eukaryota > Viridiplantae > Streptophyta > Magnoliopsida > Santalales > Viscaceae > Viscum > Viscum album. The sequence goes on along the minus strand of OY728152.1, from coordinate 351,350,853 downwards.
TGCGCAGTTCATCCTGGCATTACCAATATGTATTGTTATCTACACTGCCAGTATTGGTGTCCATGTATGAAGAGGGACGTTTTTTTTATCTTCATTAGGTGTTCCACTTTTCAGTAGGTGAAGGAAGAGCATCAACATCCAATATAGATTTAATAGTAGTTACCCATTCACGAGTGGATGAGGAATGATGCTACAATGGACGTCGTGACTGGTTTGTAGAGGTCACATTGATGCAATGACACAGTTTGGGATGTCATTGACAGACTCACGAAGGTTTCCCACTTCTTTCCGATCAAGGAGACCTTCTGTATTGAAGAGTTTGGATAGTTCAACATCCGTGAGATTGTACATCTATATGGAGTTCCAGACTCCATTGTTTCAGACATGGATGCATGTTTTACTTCTAGGGTATGGCAGGGGCCTTGGAAGGCATTGGGTACACTGGTACAATTGAGTACAGCTTACCAAGCCCATACAGATGGCCAGTCCGAGCGTATGATTCAGGTGCTTGAGAACATGATCCGAGCATGAATTTTAGATTTTTGAGGTTCTTGGGAGAAGAATATACCTCTTTTTGAGTTTTCCTACAATAATATTATTCATGAATGTATTCAGATGGCAATTTATGAGGCTTTTTATGGAAGGCCATGCTGATCACACTTATATTGGCTGGCGGCATGAGAGGCAGCATTGATGGGACCACGTATTGTTCAGGAGACCATAGAATAGAAAGAGTTGATTATGAAGTGGATGACTACTACACAGTCTTGATAGAAGTCGAATGTTGCTCTGCGGAGATGACCTATGGATTTTGATATCGGGGATTTGGTTTTATACGTGTCACGTCGAGTTTGGGACATAAGAGGATTAGGATATAGGGTAAGCTTTTTACGAGGTGTGTATTTCCGTTTGAGGTGTTATAAAGAGATGGGATGGTAGCCTATCAGTAGATATTACCTAAGAGGTACCGAGCTATAGACTAATTCTTCCATGATTCTCAGCTTGGACCTTACTTTTTAGACCCATCTTTTGTCTTCCAACCCTAGGAGGTTGAGCTCGAAATAGATGTGTCATTTGAGGAGAATCCAATCCAAATTGTGGATCGATGTACGAAGGTTCTCCATGACATGTATATTCCTATGGTACTAGTAGAATGGCATCACAGGTGGGTCTAGGATGAATCTTGGGAGAGGGAGGAGGATGTACGAGCACAGTTTCTGAAACTATTCAAGGTTCCTTCTTCTATTCTGCATTAGGGAAATTCATGGATGATTATTTTTTATGGGGAGAAGATTGTAAGAACCCAGACCTTCTTTTCAGGTATATGTTTTCATTCTTGGTCATTTTTTAGTAAAAGAGGAAATTTTTGAAATTTTCTAAGTACACCCCATGTACTTTATTAGTGAACACCTTGTATATCCATGCAACAAGAGGCCTTTTGATGGATGTGTAGTAGCCACACACATAACCGTGTGGGTGAGACATGGAGGATGCTTAAAGCGGAGTACAGAAAAGGCGAGTACATGCAGTGTACTTAAAAAGTACATGCCATGTACGATCTTTTTTTATTAAATGCACCTGGTTTGTGTTTGACGGACAAAATGCCCTTCTTATGGTTCTCGTTCATCCAAGAGAATCCATACGGTCATAGATCATTGAAGAACCCCCATGCCTCCGTCCATCCTCCGAATCCAACAATGTCAGTTGTGTTGGAATCGCATCAGTCAGTTTTCTATTCCAATTTAGTATCGTTTCATGATTAATATTCTTTTCCAATTTATCATGGGTTGAAAATTTTATAGTTTTTATTAGATCTACGGTGTTCTAAAGATATTTAAGCTTCGAGGTTCACACAGAGCGACCTCATTACACTGAGGTAGGTGGTTTGTGACTTTTGTTCAATTTATTTGAGTCTTATGTGAAATTATACCAATACCCTCGAATTGGGTATTGACTGTTTACCGTTTTACCCATGTTGTTTGAATAGGGATAATTGCTATGCTTTGGATGTATTCCCCTTTTATATTCTATTACCACCATGTGGTCTTGTTTAGTGAGTTTGGCAGCCTTGCATGTTTTCCATGCCTGTTGTTATAGGATAGTGTGATTGTATTCTTACATTCTTGTTATCTTTTAGGTATTTAGTCAATGGGTTTTGTAGGTTTACTTTGGGAAAATTTCCCTACTATGCTCATTGACCTACACAAGGTCGTGATAACCTAGTGTAGAAGACACTAAGGGAGTTGGAATGAATGAGATTCCGCATAGAGTCTTTCATAAAATTATTCTATAAAGGGGTATTGACTGAGTGAGAATACTCAAAGAGCTTAGAACCACTTGGGGATAAAAGGGGAATTTATCGAGTGAGTTTCCTCAAATATTCCTTTATTTCTTTAGACTATAAGTGGAATTGACCTAGCGAGATTCCTCAAAGAGTCTTTGTTTTAATTGAATAACCATGGTTATAAGGGAAATTGGCCGAGTGATCTTCCTCTAAAAGTCCTTGACCTTGGGTCTATAAGGGGAATTGACAGTGTGAGCATCCTCAAAGATTCATTGACAACCACAAACTATACATGTAATTGACTGTGTGAGCCCCCTCAGAGAGTCATGATTTACCTTCGACTATAAGGGGAATAGACTTTTAGTGCTTCCTCAGAGTGTCTTATTATATTCTTATAACTAAACCAGAGAGGTTAGACTATGTGCACTACCCAGAGCGTTGCTTGTAATTCTTAGGAAAGACCAAAGTGGATGGATGTGAGTACTTACCAGAGGGTTACCAGTTTGAGGTTTAGTTGTTTGTTTAAATATTTATTAATATCAAAACTGTGGATTGTTTTCTACTGAGCACATTCATGTTTACTTTTTTCTATACCATTACCTTCCAAATATTCACTTACTATTATGCACATATCTTAGGGTGGTTGTCTACTGGGATTTAGTGTCACACCCTGTTTGGGCAGTGCTTTTGGGCCCAAACATAATATATTGTTGCAGATATAGATAAGTGAAATTTACCTTCTACATCAAGTAATTGATTTTTAGTGGAGATGGAGAGAAGGTATCCAAGATATGGCTTGCGATGCTGAGATGTTTATCTTCTTTAATTTTCACATTGGTTTAGCATTGTAGTATTCCTGCATTGTGACTTGTTTGGCTGTTTTTCTCAACATTTGTATCATGCATTATTTTATAAATATTGTCTCAAATTTATACATTCATTTTTCTATTATTAATGTTTTTTGTCATTATTTATGATTCCTCTTATGTATATAGTTTTTTACATCCGTTGTGTACTCTTCCAATGTGTGCATATTTTCCCCACTATAACAACCAATACCCTCGCTGCTAGTTAGATGAATCTGGCATTCGGAGAAATGCACTTGAGACCATGTGACCAACAGGGTACGGGGCACCTCTGGGCGGCTTCCCTTACCAGGACATTACATTTCCAATTACAATAATAAAAGAAAATTATAATAAGAAATATTGTATTTTAAAATTTTAGGATTTTGTAATGATTTACATAAAAAAGTTTTATTTCCCTCAAATATTTTTTAATGAATTTATTAAATTATTCTCATCGATGTAAACATCCTTTATTTGATTTTATACATGTTTGATGTTGATTTATTATGATACAATATTCCTTAATGTATTAAAGATATTTTCAAATATAGTTTATTATGTATGTACTATTTTTATTCTATTCATTGTTTGTGGTTAAAGTATTAACATTTCGTATGCCAGTTTTAATACAAATGTTTATGTCATGTTTTAACCTTATTCATATATGGTATCTATTAGACATATAATGTGATGAGCATGCCCGTCTATAGCCCCTCCATGAATAGGTAGGTCTCATGGAAAAAACTATTGTCTTAGAATAAGTCCATGATATAATATATGTGTATATTCTGGGAACTTGTCCTTGAAGTAGTGGTTATGATGTCTGACATTATGTATTCCCTCATCATGAGATTATTATTGATTATAAATGGGAATATTAGACTAGTATTTTTTCTCTATGACTATTTAAATTTAATTATTTGTTTTATTGTTTCTATATTATGTTGAATAAATTTTTTTAAAGGGGTTTTTTTTTGTTTTGTACCCTGACAAAAAAGGTTATTCTTATTTTAGATAGCTTCTTCAATATTGTATATCCTTACTGAGATTTTGAGACCACCCCCACCTTATGTTTCATTTTCCCAGCCTGCCAAGTAGTGTTTTATGATTTATATTCAGGGTTAATCTAGGGGAATAATGCAGTTCTCAAAGGTTGTATATTTTTTATTTTATGGTTGAAATATAAATTTAAAGATAATATATTCAATCTATTTTCCATGACTTATAAAATGATTGGTCCTTTGGGACTTAAATCCTTTTAATCATTACAATATATCAAAATAATGCATGGAATCTGAGTAATAGGGTTCCGGTCATTACTCATGGCATCGGTTGAAGTTTAGCAACAACCTCAGAAATTGATTTAGATAACATAGTATAGGGATAATAGCACTAAGATATACATTAAGGATAAGGATAATAGAACAATTTAGAATTTTTGAAATGATAATGGATAACCAATGATTAATCCAAGGATGTTATATATTGAATTTACCATTCATTGAATATGTTATTTTCTTCAATGACATGTATTTCTCCCCATGTACTTTCTGGTATTAGTTAATGGAGGAAACACATGGTAATTGGATTGACATTGAGTTTGAAAGAAAATATGGTTCTTTTGAACTAAAAAATTTAATAACAACTAGAGAGATAGATATTGGGATCATACCGAGTTAGGTATCCTATTATATGATTATCAATGTTATATTTGATTACATTCATAGCACATTTTGTTGGATGATGATAAATGTTTAAAAATAAATGAATTTTAAGAAGAATAATGTTAATATGACTTGGTTTTGTACATGTCATAAGGAAGGAAATAAGAAACATGAGGGCTAGATAAAGTGGATAGGAATATGTTATCTCTATGGGAAAAATGTTCATAGAGTGACCAATTGGTATGGAGTTCAATGATTCATCTGCGGAAATCATAGGAATTACCAAACACAATGCCCATACATAAGAATCTAAATCTAATACATGTAAGGACATATTCCATGCCAACCATTAAATTGGAAGGATTATTGTATTTATGGATTTGGATCCAAGAATTATGACTAAGTGATTTATTTAAGGAGTATTCAGTTTATTTTTTCCTATGGACATTCCATAATATGTAGAATAGATATAATAGACAAGTAAATTGATTTAAGGGTAAGATTATATTTGGATAACATATGATTATTTTAAATATAGCCCATGATATATTTCTTATGTTATGATAATAATGTTTGTATAATGATATGTAGGATTTGAATAATTATATTGTATGACACTGGTTTTTTGAGAACTAATTTTGGATTTTATGGTAATAGAGTTATGATAACATGGATGAATTTTAATTTTTTTGACTTATGAAGTAATACACTATGATTTGGAATATAAAAACTATCTTGTTTTCAATAAGGTTATATGATAATTTATGTTTTAACCATTAATTAAGAGAATACATGATGAAGGTTTTCACATGATTGTAATGTTACAACCATGAAAATCCCTATAAGATATGGGAGATAAATGCAAAACCGATTTGGTTCACCTCTTTCTAAATTTGAAGATTTTCAGTTCCGGTAAGGATTGTAAGGTTATTAGTTTATGGATTGTATATATTTTTATTTATATTTAAGGTTGTTTGATTAATATATTATATCAGTATAGGTGGACTTATTAATATGTGATAAGTCATGAATTTTTTTAGACAGTTTGAATGACCTATCACTTGATTTATAGAAAACATTAAATTCTATCTCTTCTGAAATAAAAAATTCAACCCCATTTCCATGAATAAGATATGACATGAAAATTTTTCAATGCATGGCCAATATTTATATTGTATTGAAATAGATTATTATTATTTCCTAATATTCATAAACATTTTTTAAGGGGATTGAAAACCAAAATGATTTTCCTTGTACTTTCTTTTATGATATATCAAAGTGTCATTTGGATCGTCCCAGATTAATAGATTTTATATTGTAAACATTAACCTAACAATATTCAATATCACACTCCATCAGAACATGGTAGTTAGATTTTTATTTTATATCATTGATTATTTACATGGAACATTAGACTGTTTTATTTCTAGTAACATTTATTGTTACCTTTATTAGTTTTAATATAGAGGTCTCAATTATCTTTTTTTCAATGCGGGATATCAAAAAAGATAGTTTGAAATGTCAAACCCCATGTTTTCAATAATGAGTTAAAATGATATGGACATAATATTTAAAGGAGGGAATAATGTAACACCAAAATATTATATGGTACACATTTTTTAAAATAATTCTATTGCATGTGATGTATGCAACACCGAGTAGGAGCACACCACGACCTATCAAACTAGCTATTTAAAAAGTGGTTATGAATAGTATTAAAAACATTTTTAAATTTTATTAATTTTATTTTTTTAAAATATAATTCATTTTTTAATCCTTAATATTAATATTAGAAAAGGGTAAATTTTGGTTATTTTTATTTAAACATTAAATTATTGATGAATAATGAATAATACTGCATTTTAATTAAAAATAACATTTTCATCTCATTTACATATATAGTTAGATTTTCTTCTTAATTAGTTTTAAAGTGTAAATGGATTATTATTTTCTAATTTAATATAATTATTTTAATTGAATGTAATTTCTCATTTAAATTGTATTTTAACACACGTCATTTTTTATTGTTTTTTTCTTAAAACCCCACTTTCTTGTTTTGACAATGAGAAATAATTTTAAATTAATTTCTGAAACATATGTTTTTAGATTTTCAAATAATGGATTCCATATTTGGTATCAAAAGGTAAAAATTTTGTAAATAGTAACTTTTATTTTTTGGACTTTATGAATAGTACCTTCCGTAATTATTTTGATTTTCCATGGTAAAATGGTAAATCAGGAAAATAAGGGTCAAAAAATGTTATAATAATATAAAACAACCATAACACATGTATTTATACTGTTTGATGACATATATACGACCACATTAATCCTTGAGACTATTTTGGGACCTCATTGATCAACTTCGGTATAATAATGACATGTTATAAGTATAAATTTCTTGTAAAGTGAAATATAAAAAAAACTAGTATTTTTTACTAAATGGATTTTAATATGGGGATATAAAATTTATAAATTTGAATATAAATATTAATTAGGATTATAAATATATTTAATACATCATGGTAATTTTTTTATAATTTTTAATCAATAAAAATTGTATTTATTTATGTCACAATAATGAAATATTGGTTTCCTTATTAATGAATGAATAAAATAAATGATATTATTAATATTAAAATAAATTTTATTAGAAAATTTTAATGACATGATCGAATTTTATGGTTTATTATGTCATATTATCTTTTATTTTATTCATTTTTGTTGAAGAAATCAACTTATTAATGCTTAAAAAAATAAATTACTAAATAATGTGAAAATTGACATAAATGAGTTTTAAAAAATTACTATTTTATTAAATGATTTAATATTCCTAAAAATATATGATTCTTACAAATGAAATATGTATTGTTTCCAATGACATTAATCCACTTATTCGTTCACATTTCATTTCATAGAAACTATATTAACCATATACAGTCAAAAAAATATAAAGACATGTTAAGAGTTAAACTATTTAACTATGGGTTAAATAGAAATGATAAGGATAATTATATGACCTAAATATGTATAAAATCTATTGTATGATATTATTTTGACCCAAAATGATCTTATCCCAGAAATAAATCAATTTTCATTTATTATAAACCGCAAATAATTTTATAATAAATTAATATTTCTTGTTTTTTTCTAATGTTAACCTCACCTCCATTATAAAAGGGAACCTCCCATTCTCTTTAAAAAATCCCTATAAAGAATTTTTATTTGGAAAATCTGAAGGAGACACCCGAAAAGAGGATATTGTTTTTTCACCTCTTTCATTGTTCTTTTCTTATTATACATCCCTATTATCCGTTGTTTCCATACTTACATAAAAACAATTGTAACATACACATGATGAAATTATATTATAATTATGGGTCAACAAGATTCTTTATTTTACCTATCCTACTAAAAATAGTATCACCATGCATAGTTACAACTATTATCTCGACTCAATGGTGTAATTTTTTTTCATGTACACATTATATCTATGGTTATAAAGATGAATATAATGGATTTAAATAAATAACAAAATTATATTGTTCCATTTAAATTCATATTAAATCAAATTCCATGTCATTTATCTGTTAAGGAAATCATATCATCACCCATACATACATACATCTTACTATCTACATGACTCGATGAGACTCATCTTCCACGTTCACCATCCAAGAATGATTATAAGAATAAATATTATTAATAATTATGATATATATGATATAATAATTCTATTGGGATGTTATATATATATATATATATATATATATATATTTCATTCACGTACATCCATTCAATACTATAAGAAAACAGAAACAATGTTCATGTGTACATACTGTCTACTATCTCCATAAACGATGTGTTCCATTTTATTTATCTATATATTATATATATTAATATACTGAATATTTATGATATATAAATTGTGTTTTACATTTTATAAGTATGTTAAATATAATCTATATATTATGATCAAGAATAACATGTCAAAACATGTATGATAAACAAAGATATTATTACATGAAATGTTTCATTAACATGATATTTTTACTAAATGGGTAATATAAAATCATAAAGTAATCATATATGATATAATAAATTTTATTATGATTCTTATATAATATAGTAATATTATTAAAAACATTGTACATGAGTTTCAGAAAATTAAGGGGAGTATCGGACCTAAGGTATGGGTTAATTTCATAATCTCATTATTATTTGAGGTTATTGATATGTGTGTATCTAATGGGACATCTTTATCATCTTGGTCCATGTTTCAAAAAATGTTTCATAAAATGTTTTGCTATTTTTCAATGGATGTATAATGACATTTTACCCATATATGAAATATTACAATTTTTTTTGAAAGGAATCATTTGAACATTTTCCAAATGAGGTACTTTATGATCTTTTCTACAAATAAAGGAAAGAATGTTTTTTAACTTATAAGGTGCCTGATGATATTTTCCATTGTAATGTCACTGTATTATTTATATTTCTCCCTTAAAATCATACTATGTAATTTTCTAAATAAATAATTTATATTAAAATTTAATGAATTTTAAATGATTTAATGAAAATTTTATATTTCCCTCATAGAGATTGTAATAAATAAAGTATGTTATTTTCATCTCATTCATCATTTTATTGCAATTTATGCTTGTTTGATGTTTATTTATTGTGATACAATCTCCCATAAAGTAATTATGTTTTTTGATATGTTTTATTCTGGATGTCCTTTTTTTATATCATTTATTGTTTAGGGATAATGTATTTTCATTTCATATGATTGTTTTAATATAAATGTTTATGTGATGTTTCAACCATTTCATATGTCGAATGCATTGGACTTAGTATGTGATGCACGGGGGCAGTTATAGCCCCTCAATGAATCACTAGTGTTCATGAGACAAACTACATTCTAGGTACAAGACCTTGATAGAATATATGTTTATGGTATGGAAAAAAGGCCTTCATGTAGTGTTTATGATTTCCAACATTATGCATTAGCTAATTATGGATTAGTTAATGATTTTACATGTTACTATTCAGCTAGTAGAATATCACTTTAATTGATTAAATTGAATTATACGATTTATATCTTCCATATCATTCTGGATATAAAGATTTTAATGTCCTGTGTTTTAATTTTTTAGCTTTACATAAATGTTTATACATATTTATGGCAGATTTTTCTATATTGTTTATCCTTAATGTGCATCTGAGCACACACCTTTCATATGATTTATTTTCCAGGATGCCAAAAAGTGTTTAATGGTTGATAAGAAATGTTATGCTAGGTGAATAATTTCTTTCTAAAACGATTATGTATATTGTATTTAATGTTATAAATAGTATGGTAATTTCCACTAGGTAATATATTTTCTAATACAACTAAACTGATTTATCCTTCGGGACTTGATTTCTTGTAATCATGTCAATGTATAAAAACAATGCTCCATCACTAGGAATCCTGGTTTGTGGAGTTATACATATAATGTACCATAAACCCATATACTAATCATAAAATAATTATTATTGTAAAAATTATATAATAGGAATGATTTGGTTAAAAATAACAAGGATACCCTAGGAATAGATAATTTTCTTCAAAAAAAAATTATACTATTAAATACACTTCCTCTATAAATTATTATTAAACATATATGTTTTAACAAAACCATTATATTCCATATTATAAATCTTTTCTATAATAATGGAATTACATAAAGTGAAAACCACTTACATCAAATGGTATTCGAAATCATCATTTGTGTGTATGGTGAACTACATTCTCGTTAACATATGTCATTAATTTTAACATTACCACCTATCACAATTGGGTATTATGAAGCATATAAAGTAAATATATGATATTTATAACATATTTTTATATATATAATAATTATATCATATATATATATACATATATTATTAATTTACATTGAATATGATATAATATAACATCACTCATTTATACGTAGGAAAATCTCCTCAAGAAGCATCGTGGTTCATAATTCACTAAATCTTCTTATGGATGTTTATAAGGATAATTTTATTTATTTTAGGTTAAATAAAATACATATATATATATATATATTTATTCTGAAATATTTATAATTTTTTAATTATATTTTTTAATTTTATTTCTTAACTTTTAACTCACATATAGTTGATCAAATCCATTGTGTACTTATGGACTACAACCATCACAATGTGATGTGACTCATTTTTCATTATCACACAAAATAGATGATATTTATAATTAAATAATATATAATATATGATATTATGATCATTATATAAATATTATATGTGAATTTAATTCTTTCTATATTGATTACTTAGAAATTGAAACAATACTCATTCATACGTATGAACTATCATTTCAATGATTGTAACATTCTTCAGTTTTCATAAGCACATATCTAGATTAGTTTCAAAAATAAAATTAAGGAAATAATATGTTAATCTTGTCATGATTATTAATTATTAGACGATTAAACACGGTAATATTTGTAATAAGTGGATCATTAATAAAAGGAAGGCATAATGAAAATACATATTAACACCCAAAAAAATTAATATATTGATTGATTATTAATGAACAACTTATAACATATTATAAATGGATTTCATATGATATTATAAAAAGTAAGATAATTATTCTTCAGGCCAATATATTTTTTATTTCCACTAAAAATGAGTATTAACTATTTCAATTCATCTAAATGTGTGAGGTAAGGGATTTCAAAACGTAAGTTCCATTTATTTGGTAAATGTTTATTTTAATTGATTTTATCCATTCTATGTTTATTGGAATAATGAAATTTAATTTACTTATATTTCAAATTGTATTGTGTTGATTCAAATTTGAAATACATAGTTGTTTTATTTAATACATTGTTAATTAAATGTTATGATCACTATATGTGTTTAGTTCATAAAATCACGATTACTGTGAATTTTTTTATTGTATTTAGGTAGAAGGACATTATTTGAAAATTTCATAATAAAAGATGTTATTTTTTTTAAAATATAGGTATTAATTATATTTTCAATATATAATATTATTTTATTCTATTTATTAATTAAATTAATTAATGATTTGTTTATAAGAAATTATGTCATCATTTATCTTTGAATGTAAAAATCTATCATCATCGAATACATTTTTTTTTCAAAAAAATAGTAATTTATTTACAATTTTAAAAAACTATTAATTGTATTTTTATGTATTTTCACTTTTTAAAAATTGTTTTTAGATGTTTTTTTAAACATTCCTTTTTGGTTTTGAAAAAAAAGTAATTTTCATACATCTTATCTAAACAAGGCACTTTCATATACTTTTTATAGTGAGAAAGGAATTCTCTTTTTTCCATTATTGGAATGTATCCAATTTTCAATTTTCATGAATTTAATTTTATTGAAGATATATCTACTAAATTATATTATTTTTAAATTGAAAATTATTTCACTATTATTTTAAAATTTAATTATTTATTAAAATTGATCTTTCAATGACATTATTTTCAAATGGTTTTGTAATATTCAAAATAAAAAGAATATTTTTATCCCAAATATTTTTAATGTAAATATAATTGTATTTCTATTCATCAATTACCATAACTCATAAATGTACTAATGATAAAATAATAATATGATATATTGATATCTTCTGTATTTGGTCATTAAATGGATTATAATCGGTTTAATTGTGGATGTTTTATTTTTGTAACATTCACTATATTACTCTAGATGGTTAATGATTTTATTAATTTGATTGTAATAATTATTAACAATTAAAAATTCAGTTCTTAATATGAATATTTATGAATTAATTCTTCACCCCTATAATAAAGGTAATACATTAGAATTACTATGTTTTATAAAGGGCCATAAGTAGATAGATCCACAAGGAATCAATATGTATCAAGTTAATAAATCAGTTTTAAAAACCCAAATAAATTTTACCCGATAGTTTTATGTTGACTCGTGAATGTTCTTGATTGTATGTGTCTTGTGAATAATCATCAGAAAAATTACTTGGCCAAACATGATGGGTTTGAAACTAGTAAATTTAAAAATTCTTGTGAATGGTATTATAAGTAACAATCCTGTAAAAGGTCATTATAGTATAACTATGATGCCAGAAATTGTTCAATCCTAAATTATGAATACAATTGTTGAAATTATATATGATTATTCAATAAGCTATAATATTAATAGTTATGTGAATATAAATTTGAAAGTCTTTAGAAATCATGTATTCCTACCATACATGCAGAAGTCATTTATTTTTTCATGATAACATGGATTCTTTTAGGGTATATATATATGAATATTCTAGTGGAAATTATTAAAATCAAAAAAATTAAATTAAGATATTGAGTATTGATTTAAATTTATTTTGGGAATTATATATGTATCTCAGATACAAATTCTAATATTCTATTTATTCCATCTAGATGTTATTACTTGTATTCAATAGCATAGTAATAATGTAAAAATCTTATCCATTTTTATAGTGTCTTGGTCATTATAGAACAAGATAAGACTTCACTCATCCTACATGAGAATGTATGAGTTTGAAAGAAGATGAAATACATTGGAAATAATGGATTTTTCATCATATGTTTCTAAAATGAGGAAAATTCTAATGAGTTAGAAGGAAATTAATTTTAATGTTATTTACACATTAAATGATGGGGATTCATATGAAATTAAGAAACAATTCAAATGATCATTTGAAATTTTTTCACATTCTTAATAATTCTTGTTATATTAATGATGTAAGATGGTGTTTGTAGAAGGAATCATATGATTGAGCTTTGTGAATTTCTATTTATTTTATTATTTGGATGAAAATAATTAGAAATAAAAGTTGTGGATGTTGATGTTGATAAAATATTATAATTATGATGAATATGAAGTTTTAGATATTTAAAATTTGTTGATCGAACAAGATGTTGACACCTTTCCAAAAGAAGAGTTTATGAAACTGAACCTTCTGATGATTTCTTGATATCAGTCATAAATTTGACACTCATAAGTCATCAAATAATTATCTATATTAGACATATCTTTCTAAGATAAAGATATTTGTTGAGAAATTATTAATAAATAATTAAAATAGTTTTTAGTATTTAGATTATGATAATATTATAGTGGTTGAAGTTGTAACATGATAATCCTTTAATAGTATTGAAGAATTTAGAAGTTGTAACAATATATGGAACCTGTTTTATTTAACTCTGACAATCACAGTTATAAATGTAATATTTTTTTTCAATTGATCAAGTTCATATTAATTTTTTTAATTAAAATGGATCAAGAGAATATGAATGCTAAACATTTTTAATATTGAGATGATCTAGGATTAAAATTATCGGATAGAGAATTAAAAAATTTATAGCTACTAATTCATATGTATTATTTTCTTGTGGGTCTAGAGGTATCAACTAATGAATAGTTTTTCATATAAAATTATTTATATTGATGATTTGTTATATCAAAATGTATTTTATAGTGTTTATGGAATCAAAATTTGATAATTGTTGTGATGATTCAAGAATATTCTAAATTTTATCAGAAGAGTTGGATAATATTGGTATTAGACAATTATGGAGCTCAAATGAACATGAATTTTATAGTTTTATAATATTATTTACAATGAAAATAAATTGGGTTTTCAACTTTTTCAAAAATGGGTCACCAATAAATAATAAGATCATGGCACATCATACCAAATTACTATTCGGACATAGAAAAAAAGGATTAATTTTTTATTTTTTAGTTTTAGAAGATTTTTGTGAATAGAAATTTATGTCAGAAGTGATTTTTTCAAACAAGTTTGTATTATAAGGAATATGAGTTCATATGAAGAGGGTTCAGATCAAGAAATCATACAGTAGAAAATATATAATACTAGGCAATGGGATTCTAGTTAATTGAATCATTCAGAGAATAATGATTTTTTATGAATTATAGATTTGTTATACATTTAGGTGAGAATGGATAGAATTTTATATATTGAAAATTGTTCCATTATATTGATGATATCAAACTAGAGTCATAAGACTCTATTAAATCATACAGAGATGGATTAGACAGATATTTGAAATAGATCATTTTTTGAGTAGTTATAACAAGTTAAATATATTTTTAGATTAATCATTTATAATATTTATTAAAACTAATAGGATTTGGTATAATAATTCATTTAGAGAGAAAGAATACTTCTAATGGGATTTTACAGTAGTTTTATTATGATCATCATAAAATTGAATTTCAATAACCCATAGATGTTGTTATTGAATGGTTGTAGGATCTCAAAATAAGGATGAACCTTATAAAAAATGTTTTCCTTGGTTACATCTCAATGTCTCCAATGAATTTATTTAACTAAATGTTGATAAGTATGGAACTCTAATATTTTAAGTGTATATGATTCTTATTGTTAAAATTTGTTCAAGGGATACAACAAATTCAACCCTCCATCTAAATTGTTCTTCAATATATTGGAACAAGAATTTGTATGAATTCCATGTTCCACTTTGGATTTTACATGTGACTATTCGGCTAGTAGAATAAACATTTAAGTTAATAAATTGAATTATATGATTTATTATTTCCATATCTTGCTGAATAAAATGATTTAAAAGGCTTGTGTTTTAATTTTTTATATTTCCATTAATGATTATGCCTATTTATGAATGATTTTTCTATATTTCTAATCCTTAATGAGCATCTAATCACACCCCTTTCAGATGTTTTATTTTCCCAGGATGCCAAAAAGTGTTTTATGATTTATACGATGGGTTATTATAGGTAAATATTTTCATTATAAAAGGTTTATTTATTCTCTATTTTATGTCAAAATAGTAATGTAATGTTCACTATGTAATCTATTTTCTGATACAGCTAAACCGATCGGTTATTCGTTACATGATTCCTTGTAATCATGTCAATGTATTAAAACAATGCACCATTACTATGCAACTGTTTTTGGGTAGTCACATATATATTGTCTCATAAACCCATATACTAATTATAAAATAATTATTTTTGTAAAAATTCAATCCTAGGGATGGTTTGGTTCAAACATAACTACGATACCTGAGGAATATATAATGTTCTTAAATAAATAATATTATATTATTAAAAACACATCCTCTATAAATAATTATTAAAACCATATGTTATAACAAAACCATTATATTACATACAATATAATATTTTTATAATAAGGTAATTACCTACAACAAAAACCAATGACATCAAATGGAATACAAAATCATCATTGGTGTGTATGGTGAATTACCTTTTCGTTAACCGCTGTAATTCATTTTTACATTACCACCTCTCACAATTGGGTATTATGCAGCATATAAAGTAAATATCTGATATTTATATCATATTATTACTGATATAACAATTATATCACACACACATATTTATATATTACATTCCCTTGAAAATGATATAAGAAAACATAACTCATTTGTACGAACGACAATCGCCTAAGGAAGCATTGTGGTTCATAATTCATTAACTCTTCTTATGGATGTTGATAAGGATAATTTAAATTTTTTCAGGTTTTATAAAATACATATATATATGATAATTCTGAAATATTTATAATTTGTTTAATTATAATATATCATTTTATTTCTTATCTTTTCATTCACATATATTTGATCAAATCGTTTGTGTACTTGTGGACTACCACTATCGCAATGCAATGTGAGTCATTTTTCATCACCACACTACAAAGATGATATATCTAGTTAAATAATATGTAATATATTTTATTATGATCATTATATAAATATTATATGTGAATTTAATTCTATCTATAATAATCATTGAGAAATGGAAACATTACTCATTCATACGTATGAACTATCATTTCAATGACTGTAACATTCCTTAGTTTTTATAAACTAATTTCTCGATTGGTTTTAAAAATAAAATTAAGGAAATAATATGTTAATAATGTCAGGATTATTATTCATTAGATAATTAATCTAGGTAATATTTGTTAGAAGTGGATCTTTATAAAAGAAAGGCATAATAAAATTAAACATTAACAGCCCAAGCAATTAATATATTGAATGATTATTAATGAACTACTTATAATATCTTATGAATGGATTACATATGTTATTATAAATGCTAATATAATTATGGTTCCAACAAACATATTTTTTAATTCCACTATAAAATAGTTTTAATTGTTTTAAATCATTTGGATGTGTGAGGTAAGGGATTTCATAACGTAATTTCCATTTATTGGGAAAATATTATTATTAATTGATTTTTTCCAATCTATGATTATAAGAATATTGAAATTTAATTGCCTAATATTATAAATTTTATTATGTTGATTTAAAATTTTAAAACATAATTGTTTTATTAATATATTATTACTTAAATGTTATGATCACTATATGTGTTTACTTCATTAAATCATTCTAACTATAATTTTTTTATTATTGAATTTATATAGAATGTAATTATTTGAAAATTTCATAATAAAACCCTTTAATTTTGTTTAAATTTAGTTTTTCATTAATTTTTCAATATATTATAACATTTTCTACTATTTAGTACTTAAATTTGTTAATGATATGTTTATAATAAATTATGACTTCATTTCTCTCTTCAAATGAAAATACATCTTCTTCTAAAAGATTATTTTCTTAAAAATAAATTATAATTTTTTTAAACATTTTTTTTAAAAAATTATTTATTCTATTTTTAATTATTTTCATTTTTTTAAAATTGTGTTTAAATTATTTTTTATAAATATTCCTTTATGGTTATTATGAAAAAATTTAAAGGAATTTTATTACCTTTATCTGAACAAGGTACTTTTCAATACTTTTTATAGTGATAAAGGAATTATCTTTCTTCCATTACTCAATTGTATAGAATTTCTAATTGTCATGAATGTAATTTTATTGATGTTTTATAAACTAAATTCTAATTACCGTTTTATTGAAAATTATTTCTCTAATATTTTAAAACTTAATACTTTCTTAAAATTTATTTTCCCAATGATAGTATTTTCAAACATTTTGGTAAATTTCAAAATAAAAAGAATATTTTAATCCAAATTTTTTTTATGTAATAATAATGGTATTTCTACTAATAAATTACCATATCTCTTAAATGTACTTAGATAAAATAAGGATATGATTTATTGATTACTCTCGAATTAAACCAACGATTGGATTATGATTAGATTAATTGTAGAAGTATGATTTTTATAAAATTCAACATATTACTCTACATAGTTTAGGACATTTTTAATATGATTGGAAAATTTTTTAACAATCAATAAGTTACTTCATAATATTAATATTTATGAAGAAATTTAATCACCAATATAATATAAGGAATACATTATAATTACTATGTTTTTTAAAGGGCCTATATTGATAGATCCACAATGCATCAATGTGTATCATGTTAAAAATTCGTTTTTCAACACCCTAGGAGTTTGTACCCAATAGTTGTATGTTGTCTCATGAATGTTATTGATAGTATGTGTCTTGAGAAAGGTCATTAAAAAATGACTTGTAAAAATATGATGGGTTTGAAACAAGTAAATTAATAAATTATTTTGAATGGTATTATACGTAACAATCCTGTAAAAGGTATTTGTAGTATAACTATGATGTCAGTAATTATTCATTCCTACATTAGGAATAGTATCTTTGAAATATCATGTGATTATTCAATTAGTTATAATATCAATGGTTATGTGACTATTAATTAGGAAGTACTTAGAAATAATTTATTCTTACCATAATATACATAAGTCATTTATTAAATGGAAATTATATTGGTTATTTACCATTCCATGTTGATTACTCCCTGTTTTTTCATATATTATTCTGAATTCAAACCATTACTAAGAATATTTTCTATCCCCATTCATATGATTTATTATTTCAAGGATACAGTAGAATATTTTATTGTTGATATATATGAATATTTTAGAGGGAATCCTTAAAATATAAAAATAAAATTATGTTATAGATTATTGATCAGGATATAATATGGGAATTATATAAGTCTATAAAATAACAATTCAAATATAAAATTTATTATATCTAGATGTTTTTACTTGTATTCAATACCATGGTAATAATGTGAAAATTAGATCTATTTTTCTAGTTTCTTAGTCATTATAGAACAGGATAAGACTACAGTCATCCTAAATTAGAATGTATGTGTTTGAATATAGATGAAATACATTGGAAATAAATTATTTATCATCATATAAATCTAAATTGATGAAAATTATAATGACATGGAATGAAAATAATTTTATTGTTTTTTGGCTTTTATATGTCGTGGTGTCGTATAGCTTTCAAAAATAATTCAGATGATCCTTTGATATTTTTCATGTTCTTAATAATTCATAATAGATTAATGAAGAAAGTTGATTTTTGTAGAAAGAATAATTTGTTTGAACATTGCAAATTTTTATTTATTTTATTTTTTGGATGCAGATCATCAGATCTCAAACCCGTACATGTAGATGTTTTTAGAATATTATATGTATGATGTTGATGTTGATTTAGATATTTAAAATCTTTTGAACAAACAAGATGATGACACATTTCAAAAAGATTAGTTTATAAGACTGAACCGTCAGATGACTTCCAGATATCAATCATGAATTTGAAACTAATAAGCCATCAAATAATTACCTATATAGGACATATCATGATAATATAAAGATAGTTGTTGATAATTTAACAATAAATAATTAAAAGAGTTTTCAATATTAATATTATGAAAATATTATAGTGTTTGAAGTTGTCACTAGATAGTAATATTGTGAATATGAAGTATTTAGAAGTGGAAGCAATGTATGGAACCAATATCATTAAACTATTAGAATCAAAGTTATAAATGTATTGTTTTTTTTTCAATTCATCAAGGTCATAATTAGTTTTTTATTTAAATTTTATCAATAGAAAAATAATGTTAAACATGTTTAATATTGAGATAATATATAATAAAATTTTATGGATAGTGAATTTTAAAATTGATTGCTACTAATTGATAGGTAATGATATCTTATGGGTCTAGAGTTATTAACATATGAATAGTTTTTCATATAAAATTTTCCAAATTTATGATTTTTTATATCAAAATTCATTTTTATATTGTTTAAAGAATCGAAATTTGATAATTGATGTAATGATTCATTAATATTCTAGAGTTCATCAGAAGAGTTGAAGGATAATTGTATTTGTCAATAATGTAGCTCAAATGAAAATGAATTTTATAGGATTGCAATAATATTTACCATGAAAAGAAATTTGTTTGTCACTTTTTTCGAAAATGGATCACCTATAAATAGAAGATCGTAGTACATCATAACAAAATAATATTCTAACTCAGATTAATAGAGTTGAATGTTTTCATGAATAGAAATATATGTTGGAAGTGACTTTTTGAAACAATTTTGTTTCATGAAGAAGATGAGTTCCTAGGGAGAGGGTTTCGATTAGTAAATCAGATAAGAGAAAATTCATAATACGAGGAAAATGGATTATAGTTAATGGAATCATTCGGGGCATGATATTTTTTTTATGAAGCATAGATTTATTATACATGTTGGTCTAAATGGATAGTCTTTTATAGATTTAAAATTGTTTCATTAAATTTGGGATATCAGATTGGAGTCAGAAGTCTCTAAAAAATCATATAGGTATTGATTAGATAGATATTACAAATAGACCATTTGTTGAGTAGTTAGTAAAAGTTAAATATATTTTTCAATCAATAATTTATAATATATTTTAAAACTATGATGATTTAGTATTATAATTTTTTATAGATTCAAAATACATATAATGCGAATTTACAGATGTTGTATTTACATAATCATAGAATTGAATTTCAATTAACCCATAGAAGTTGTTATAGAATGGTTATAGGATCTCAAAATAAGGATGAACCTAATAAATCATGTGTTTCTTGCTTACATATCAGTATCTCAAATGAATTTATTTAACTAAATGATGATATGTATGGAACTATTATATTTTAAGTGTATATGATTCGAAAAGTTAATATTATTTAAATTGAAACAACTTATTCAACCCTCCCATCTAAGATATTCTTCAATATATTTTGAACATGAATTCATAAGAGATCCATGTTACCATTATGAATCCATCTAATTGATAATATCAATTTTGTTAGTAGTATCAGTATTCCAACATTGAATGGAAAAATTATCAGGATTTGAATTATAAGATGCTTTCATATATCATGTCATTTGACCTATAAGTTGTTTATAATGGTGAAATTCATTTTCCATCGATTAAAAAATATTAATCTAGGTTTTTTATTAATAATAGAAATAATAAATATAAAGAAAATATATAAATGTGATTCTTACATATCATTCATAACAGTTATTTATGAAAGTGATGTGTCATAAAAAAATGGTCTGTATAGAAGAATATAAAATTTTTAAGAGAATACTAATGCGGTGGAATCAAATCTATAGATATCACATAGAATGTTAGATTTTATATGTTTCATATTTTATGATTCTATTGTTGATTAATTGACCAATGTAAATTATTTTTTTCTACAACATCATAGTCTTTTAATACATTATATAAGATAATATAATTATTTAGAAACTCATTCCATGTTTTCTGAATATATTTGATTATAAAATTCTATATTTTGAAGATAATGGTGATTTATCACTTGATGTACTGCATAACATTATTATTTCTTATGAATGGAGAAAATCACTAGTGTTAAAAAGAAGATGATAGATGAAAATGACTGTGATCATATAATAATGATGAAAATTAAATATGTTAATGATGGGGATTCATTATATTCCAATGTTAAATATGGCGATGATTGGATTAAAAAAATCATGTCTCTTATCTTTATTAACTATTATTAAAAATATATATATCGTGATGATTAGTAAATATTAAATATTTTGAGTGTGATGGAATTAACAATATGTCTATAATATTCCCGTAATATATTTTTTATGAATTTGAAGATAATTTTGAAACAAAATCACAGTGGAAGAAGTTGGAAAAATTGTATATGAAATAAAATATGTACATTGATTTAATGGAGAATATCACCTGAAAAAAAAAGAAGTATTCTGAGTAAGAAAGATGAATCAGAGTCAAATTAAAATAATTATTTAAATGATTAATTTTCATAATTGTTTAAATAATTCATTAAAAATTGAGAAAACAAAATATTTCTCACATATTGATATATAAGAAGAACTAAGTGTAGAATATTATTAAGAGTATCCGATTGAATAAAAAAAGCATGTCTCGACAAAAATATATCTCTCCAAAATGAATTTAGAATTATTTTTAATGATAGAGTGAAATTTTATGATGGAATCACTTATTTTTCAATCAAACTATTAAAATATATTTAGGAGATAATAGGATATAAACTGTGAATTGGGAAACGTGGAATGATAATTAAAGGGCTTAGTATGAAGTCATAATCAAATGAAGATGTTGTTAAAAATCATAATAAAATTTTATGGAGCACAAGATTTATTTATTAAAGATGAATTAAAACATTAGTAAGGATTCAAATGTTAAATCATAATAATTTAAATCCAATGAAAAAACAAAGTCAATGAATGGAGTTATATTCACACTAACAAAATTAAAAATATTATATTATTTTTCTATAATTTTAGTTGTGAAGAATTTTGTTTGGAAATATTTTATTGATAAGGGATGTGAAAACATAATTACATCTACAAAAGTTTTAAACTACTCCCATAGGAATGTTGTCACATGCCTAGAGGTAACTAATGAAGAATGATGTCATGATCCTTGATAATCATACTATAGGAAATGATAATTATTTAATAAAAAAATATTTTATGTGTTGTGTTGGTGTTGTGAAATATTTAGACAACTTTATTACAACTATCAATGTAACATGTCTTTTCCATGAGATTGGTTTGATAAATTTTGATGAAATTGTGCAAGGTGAATGATTAAAAATAAAAAATCATAGGAAAAAAGAAATGAGAAATAACATAATTCTAGAAATATTCCAAATAAATATCGGTTAGATTATTGAGTTGGAATATGAGTATGATGTTAACAAAGAGGTTTTATTTCTGGAAAATTTAGTATAATCCTTCCACAATAATATTCATAAATTATAAAAGAAAATGGATAGTGAAATATGCATGTCGAGGAATGATATATTCTTATTGGGATAGATTTGAAATCATGGGAAAATTATAAACTATTAAAACATGATTGTGGTTATTCATTAAACATTGTAAGTGATATAATCATCTTTTAAAATTTAGAAAATCATGATGGGTAAGATGTTACATTTGGAAATTGTTACTCCGTGAAACAAAGAGGAATATGGGTTGCTAATAAGGATTCCATATTCAAATTTCATTTTATAGTAAATATTTTTATGATATCAGAAATAGAATAAATATTGTGGTTCAATATTATTATTATGGATAACAAGGTTGTTTTCTAAATAGATATTTGTATAATCAAATGTATAAAAGGAACAAAATTATTACCTCGAGATATATATCCAATGAAATTACATTTCCTATAATAAATTGTATCTACTAAATTTACATTATTATTGATGATGAATAAAAGATAATACACTAAAGACATTGGAATCATGTATATAAAATCAGGATCAAACATTCCAATTTTTTTGCTATTGGAAAATTTACAAAATTATAATTTAAAGAAGAAGATGATTGTGTAACATATTTGAAAGTGAAAATGAATTATAATAGTCTTATGATTGTTGAGATTCAGTCTACCATACATCATGAACTTATTTATGTAGATTTATGCTGAAATGTGAGATATCAATAAAAATAAATGGAAATTTGGATTCAATTATTTTCATTGATGATTTCACTCTGATAAACTTCATTATGTTTATAATACAGAAATCAGATGCTGTAGAAATGTTTAGATTTCACTAAAAATATGTTGTTATAGAAAAAGTGTTTATAAACTATAGTTGAGAATAGATAATTTATTATAATGTACAAGAAATGATTTTGGATCATATTGGTGAAATCATGTAATCAAACATCAATATAGTAATCACTATACCATACACGAAAATGGTGTAGTAGAACATAATAATAGATGATTAGTTTATATATGATAATGATTCATAAAAGGATTCAAATGTTAAATGTTCTACTAGAGTGTTACTGTTAGAACTGATGTACATGATTAAAGAAGAAGTTTTTTGAAAATGTAATCAAACATTAATTTCTATAAAATACAATAAACTAAAAAACCATAAACATTGTACTTCATTGTATTTTAATTCCATGTTTACGACAAATTAATTATCAATATCTTGTAAAATTTGATGAGAAAAATTATATTTATTTTTTTTAGAATCACCTAATAGATGATTCTAAAAATTCTATAAAAATGATTAAAATAATTAATGAATTCATATTATTTTATTTTATTTAAAATCACAATTCATTAAAAAATACTAGATATGAATTTTAATGTTGAAAAAATGATAACTTCCAATGAAAATGGATGTGGGTAAAAACATAATTATCAAGAATATAATGATTCCTTAAATGAGGTAATTGAATAGGGAAGACAAACATTGAAAGTTACTACTTTGTTGAAAGATTATGAATCTAAAGAAATTCATGGGAATTCTAATGCTCAAGTTAATGAAAGAAAAAATGGGAATAGAAAATGAAATATCACTGATTTGAAATAATCAACAGAAATAAGATTTATAAGGAGATGTACTAAAATAATGGATTGATTATATGTATGCAAATTTATTTCATATCGAGAAAAAGAACACTTGGGAAATTATTCCAGAACCAGTATGGAAAAATGTTATTGGAAAAAATGAGTGTATAGAGACATGTTGAATCAACATAGAGATGTTTCAACAAACTAAGAATGAATTATTTCTAAATGTTGTGTATATGTTAAAGTTGAATATTTTGAGGAAACATATTCTCCAATTTCATGAGTAGAAACAATCAGCATTTTCCTAGTAGTTTTTGTACAAAAAAAATACTATGTTTATTAGAAAATTGAAATTTAATTATTTATAAATAGTGTATGTAACATCCCAGGAACTTATAAAATATATTTTTTGATAACGTAATTAAATATATAAAATTCATTGTAAAAAATAAATAAATAATTGTCATTTTACGAAATCAATACTTATAGAATAGTAACATCATTTTAGGAATAATAACTTGGAAATTTAGAATAGTAATCTGGCCAATAGAATAGTAACCTCACCTATAAGAGTATAGG
The DNA here is from genome assembly GCA_963277665.1 of Viscum album. NCBI lineage: Eukaryota > Viridiplantae > Streptophyta > Magnoliopsida > Santalales > Viscaceae > Viscum > Viscum album. Next base: position 351,325,694 of record OY728152.1, on the reverse strand, counting down.
TATAATGAATTTATTATAAAATTGATAATATGATATATTTATGCAATGGGATAATTATTTAAATTTTTTAAAATGATAAAATTACTGTTGGTTTTTTTAAATTAATAATTGATTATTTATAATATTTTAATTAATAAATTTATTTTATAGAATGTTTATATTCATAATATAGATTCATAAAATAATATTTTATTTTATTATGATTAAAAGATATGTTCATGTGACCGTAATTATTTTTTTGGTTTTTTATAAAATCCATTATATTTTTAAACCTAATACATTTTGAATAAAATTTCATATTAATTATATATTAAATTTATCATAATTTTAAAGTGATATTTATAAAATTGTGTTCATATTCAAAATATACATATTGGGAAATGGTAATGGTGAATTTTTTGGATTTTTCTAAAATAGTTGAACATTTTGTGAATAATGAAATAAGGTAATTTATGAAATTTAAATAACAATCCAAATACATAAACTACAATCATCATACATCATTTATGATCTATAATAATGAACTCAAATTCATTATTTTGATATAATTTGTAATAATTCTCATACTATTCATATTCTTGCGGCAAAATAATAAACTGATGAATTAAATATTAAAAAAACTCTTCTCTCCTCTACAATAAATAAAAAACCTTGTCACCAATTCTCCTAACACCTAAATGCATTTTAGATAGTTTTATTTAATCTGTATTCTATCCTGTGGAATCCTCCTCACAGAGAATACTTGATGGTCTTACAATGAAAACCACAACCAAGGACATTAAGTAGGTCCTCAAGGAGAAAGATTCATGATTTAAAATCCTAATTCATTTTCATTTAGTTTTTTTAATTTCATTTCATTATTTATTCACTATTACCATAAAATTATTTTATTGTGTTTAAAACTATATTATCATATATATTAATGATTTTAATAATGTTTATGGAAAAATTCATCATCAAACTCATTATCCTCTCACTATCATTCTCAAAACGTGAACATCATCTGTGATGTGTCGATTTACCACCATCAAGGATGATACACATTAATTTTTCATTAAAATACTCTAGGATTGTAAAAAAACAATTATTATTGTCTGATAAAATTTTTTTATATAACATAGATGTTATATTATATTCAAAAACAATTATATTAACAATTTATTATATAAAATGATATAAGTTCATGATGGTCGTAAAACCCCCCAACATATAACTAAATCCATTTCAATAATGTTTTATCCAGGGATTCATCTTCATAATAGAATAAATTATAATTATGATAATTAATAATTATTAAAACATATTAATAACATTTTATTCCACATATAGGATTTTCCATTACATTCTATTAGAAAATTCATAATAAACCGACCATGAAATCTGTGAAATAAATGCGCCCAAAACAATTAAACCATAAAACTAAATAACAAATGGGTTAAAAGTAATTATTAAATTATCATATATGTTATTAAACAAAATAATCATGTTATTAAAAAAAATCAATATAAAATCATTAAACCAAAATAAAAGAGGTTTGAACACTTTTGATGGAATTCGAATCTATTGTAAGGGAGTTCATTACGAAATTTTTGTTATTTGGGTTAATGTACTACATCATTGATTTTTATCATGAAAATATTATTTGTAAATTTATTTTTTTATTATATATCATTATATAAATTGTAATTTCAGTGAAAACACTTGTTAATTTATTTATTTTCTTATATCTAATGAAATAATATTTGGCATGGACTTGTTTTTAGGAAATTTATATTTTTATTTTTTTATTGAAATCAAATTATTCCAATGATTAATGTATTCATGTTTTATGAATATGTTTTTGTTCATGGGAATTATTAAACAATTTATTTGTGATTTCTATATTTTATGGAAATTTCATTATTCAGAATAAATGTCTTTGATCATTTATGGGTGGCAACATATATTTTCTGGTAATGATTTAATATGTTTTTATATTCTCATTGACTAATAGTTCATTACGATTTTTTTGCCTATATTTAGAGTTTTCACTCATCCCATTTTTTAAAATTTAGTTCATAGTTTTTAAATTTGATTGCAAAGAATTAAGAAGAAAAAATGATTTGTTTAAGAATTCATGTTTTATTAAAAACATTTGAATTTCTGAATAAATTGTTGTTATTTTAGTGGTATCCACATAGTATTAAAGTTGTTTTTCATTTGTGTGAAACGACCCAATTCTCTACTAGGCATCGTTAAACTTAAATTGAAGAATATTTTTCAATTGAGAACCCATACATGTTCTTACATGATAAAGATGAAAGACAATTTTGTAAATTGAATAATTCCTGGTATGTTTTGACACATTCCCCAAATTCTTATTATTCTATAATTGAAAAATATTTTAAAATATTTAATGTTTCTAAATAAAATGTTTATAAAAATATATATGTGGAGGATGATAAATCCAAGAACCAAATTGTATTTGATTAGGAGGATTAAATATATTTTTATGCGTATAAATAAATTATTTTGGTGAATTTTATATGAAATTTTAAAAAAGTGTGAGATGTTATTATTTGGAGAGTTAACATTTTTACATTTATTAGAAGGTATAAAAAGGAGTAAATACATTTTCAAAATCCATACCTGTATTCCATAGAATTTATAAGGTGGGTTTCTTTGACAGCAAACAACGAAGATTCAACTTATATTTTATTTTGAACAAAGTTATTTAAACATAAAACCATATATGGTGTGTTTAAAAAATTTGTAGTTGATTGGGAGATTTAATTATATCACAACCCTAAGTCTTGATATTTATTATGTTATTGTCTTCTTTTAAAAATAATAGAGTTATCTAGAATAATCTTATTTGTTGATAGAAAAAGTAATTTCAGATATTTTAATTCAATATACTCACATTGGTTGTTATACAAAAGATGTTCTCAGCTGAATTTTCTTGGTTATACTGATATCGATTGGTCTAAAGATTAAAATGATATAAAATAAACATGAGGAGGAACTTTGTTCTTAAATTAATGTTGTCTATGTTGCAATAGTAAGAAAAAGACTGTGGTAACCTTTGGGATAACAAAATAAGAATATATTAACACAATATATGTCTGTACTCAAATCATGTGGAAGGAACATCAGTCGAAAGATATGAAATTTAAATATTGAAAACCATTCCAGATAAATTATGAAAACAATAGTGAAATTTATTATTCTAAAAATAATATCCATCACTCAACATATAGATATATTTACATCAAGAATCACTTTATAAAAGAATAAATTTCTAGTGGAGATGTTTTTCGAGACTACATTTCAATGAAATAACTATTTTCTGATATTTCACAAAACCATTTATCAATGAAATATTCATTCTATCATGGAAATAAATCATTATATTACTCTAATAAAAACTTCTTTAAAATCATAACAATCACCCAAACTATTCTATATAATATATTTTTAATGGGAGGATAAATTGTAAAAATTTATCGTTAAGGGAAATTGATGTAAATTTTATTTATAAAATTGAATATAAAGGAGATTTTATCATAAAATGCAAATATTATTGAATGTTGAGTAAACAATATAAAATAATGGTTATGTATATATCATATCATGGCCTCAATTTTTATGGTCTGTGAGGGAATAAATTTCATCATGAAAAATTATTTATCCAATAGTGTGGTGTCAGGATGATCCCTTTTGAGAAATCCTATATTTTGGTAAATGTAAAAAATGTGTTGTGAAATTTTTTGAACAATTACAAATGTTTAGTTAAAAAATATATTGGAAAGAGTTTAAAAAATAAAAATGGTGAGATTAAATTTATTATGAGTTTTATTAACAATAAATTTAATAAAAATTAATTTTTTGTAGCTAGGGTGAAATATGCGTAATTGTATGTCTATAAATCTATTGTTTGGATGTTTATAAAAATAATGATAATGAATGTATTTTTCGAAAATCTTGCCAACATACATATAATATTGGAAATAGCTCATTGGACATGAAAATTTCTTATTTTTTACATAAATTATGATCATTATATAGTGAATATCTTAAATGAATAATCATTAAAATGAATAAAAGTATAAATTTTTAAATTAAATCAGATTACATGTTTTTTTGGACTAGAAAAGATGTGATGTCGTTGAACATTTAAATGCACATAAGAATATTATTTGGTATTAATACATGTTCCTTAGAAATTATTAATCATTCATGAAACATACAGTTGTTTTTGGAAGGAAGGGGATGTGATAGTTCTTGTAATTACCATTGTTGTTCTTTTTTGGATGCATATCATTTGACCTAGAACCTCCGAATAAAAATTCCATAAATTGAATTGATGTATGATGTTAAAGGTGTTCGAATAATCTAAATTATTTTGATCAATTATGATGTTTACAATTATCCAAAAAATGAGTATTGGACAGAAATCCATAAATAGATTTGTTGATACAAATTGAGAATATGACACCAATAAATCATTAAATGTATCATTTCATTAGACATAGTATAACTAGATGATAAGAGTTTCAAATTATTTTAAATTAATAAATCTAAGAGATTATTTTTTCTATAATAAGAAAATTTTACAATGGATTAATTTGTTTTTAGACATTTTTTGTTGGATTATAAAGTCTTTAGGTGATGAAACAATATATTCATCCATTTTAAATTCATGAAGAAAATCATATTGATAAATATATTTTCTAGAATGAATCAATGGAAAATTATGTTCATTATTTCGATTGGGTTTTGTTAAATAGAAGGAAACAAATATTTAGACAGGGATGTTATATTATTAAAAATTATGGTAAGAGAAGTTTAAAAGATTTTGATGATGATTTAGAGGGTGGTATTTCATGTGGGTCATGAGGGAAGATTTGATTAATTGTTTTCAGGATCCCCTTTTCCAAACTGATGTTTTTCTCATTCAGAATTTTTTTTTGTTTAACAAAAGGTAATTTGATAATATTTGTAACAATTCATAATGATTTTTGAAGTCATATTAAGTGTTTATAAGAGTTGTATTGGTCAATGTTGAAGCTCAGATGAATATGAATTTTTTAGTTTTTTAATTCAAGTGTGTGGAAATAGAAAGTTGTTCCCCACTATTTTCTTAATAGGATAATGAATAAAAAAATGTTCATAGTAAATTTTCTGATTTTTGGTTATAAGTTAGTCAAAAAAGTTGATGTTATGAATCTATTATGTTAGTATTATCATTACTACCTTGGGATAGAAACTATCTAATATGATTTTATAAAATTGAAATCCAATTATTCAAAATAATTAATATACGTAGACTCACAGGAGTTTCATTGTATAGATTTTAGGTTCTCATTCTATGTCTAAACCGTATAAATCATGAGTCACATATTTACATATCCCATTATACCTGCATTTTATTTTATTAAATTTAGATAAGAAATATACTCTGAAAAGATAAAAGGATTAAGATTCAAGAATTTGAAATTTTTAAATAAAAAAAATCAACCATGAAAATAAATTATTCATCAATATATTTTATGTTATGGATTGTTGGGAATCCCAATAATTGAATAAATAAATAATTTTTTTATCCAAATATATTATAATGAAAAAATATATGCATCCTAAAAAATGAACAAGTAATGAAGGGAATGAAAATAAATATTCTATATTATTAAATTGTATTTTTTTACCCCAATATGGTATGCATTTAGAATTATTTTTCATTTGTAATTTTTTTCAAACATTCAAACCCTTTTTTACACTATTACAAAATCTTCCACTTTTTTAAAATAGATTTTTTATTTTTAAGTGATGTGAAGAATAATGATCAAATATTTTATTCATAGGGGCCTCTGATAGAATACTATGGATATGTATTCCTATAAATATCAATATAATTTACCTTAGTTAAAATAGTATATTAAATATTTTAATAAAAATTATGAGCACACAACTGAGGTAAACATTTAAAACTATAACTCTTAGATGCTACTAAATAGAGATTTCATCAACATTCTCACGATCATGAATGTATTCATTGTCCACTATGTACATTTGTTATTTAATATAAATGATGTTCATATCAGTATTTTTTAATGTTATATTAACAGGAAATTGCAATGTTTTTATATGTTGAATTTGAACACATTGGGTAAGTTTTAATTCTAGAAGACTCTTTGATTGATTAGTTCATCCTTTAGATTTATTTAATTCAAATCACATTTTCACCACATCCCATTCTAGATAATTAATGGCCACTAATAGTTTTCAATTATTGGGATAAGAATATGATGATGCACAATTCTTAATTAGATATATCATATAGAACAATATATAAGCATTTATAAGGAATACCTGTTTAAATGAGGACATGTTTATATTTTGTCGTACCTGCTCTTGTTTTACACACTTTAGTTTACCCACTTATGACATTATGGTAGGGTAATAATTGTCTTGATTGATTTTTCTTATTTTAAGAACTCATTAATTGTTTCAATAATTGATAATTAATAATAAATGTGATTAATACTTTATTATCATATAATTTATTATAAATGAAATTTTACCTTAAAATATTTTTCCACTCACCAATACTAATTAATTAAGTCCATGTTTCTTATTTTACCATGTGTGGATACATTTTTTATTGATTTTGAATTAAATTCAATTCAAAATCCATGAGATTATACTTCTTATGAATTATCTAAAATCATATAGGTTCCATTACCTAAAAAATTAATGAAAATCTCATTCATGTATCATCTTGAAAAATTACATCTAAAAGTTATAATGAACATAAGGAAGTTTTATAACATTAAATATAATATAAAAAATATGTCATATTATAGTTCAACCATAAAATTGGTTTCATGACCAGATCTCATGTCAGTAATGGAAAATGAAAACATTTTGTTCTTGAAGGTGAGAAATTAACACCCCACAAACAAAACATTCCATTCAAAAATAAAAATAAAAGGATAAGGGGGTTTAATTATATATTATCACATTAGTATCATAAAACTAAATTATATGATAGATAATATAGTTACCATAGAATTTGTAGGAGGATTTGTGAGAAGAGATTAATAAAAGCACATGAAATTGAAAGGAAATTAAAGGAAAAGAGAGAGGGGAATTACCTCTTAAATCCTTCTATTGAGAGTCTCCTTATGAAACCTTGATGTGGTATTTTGATGATTCCAAAAGACCCTGGTCTTGGGGGAGGAGATAGGGAATTTTTTTATTTATTTTAGAGATGTCTTGATGTTTTGGAGGTGTGAGGAAATGAGGGTGTGAAGGGTGGTATTTATAGTGGAGGGGAGAGGTGTTTTATCAATATTTTATTTACTAATTTATTATTTCTCCACAAGATAAGGAATAGTGAGTATTACTTGACTAAATATATTAATTTTATCATGTTAATCCGAATTTTATGTAATTACATTAGCAGAATATCACCCATGATACTATAATGCATGAATATAACTTGTTTTTTTTTAATTATCGTATTTCAATATTGATAAAAAATTATTGTATTTAAAAAAACAGAAAAAAATAAATGTAACCATTTTTCGACAAGTAGAATCCAAAAATGAAGTCCAATTTTCAGAAATAATTTTAAAAATACAATGAATTAAGTTTTTAATTAGAATCACATTCTAGTTGAAAATTAGAGATTTAAAAAATAAAACTGATTTCATAATGCTTTCAAAAATTACATAAGTTCTTATAAAAATACTAGATGAAGTAGAATTGATAATTTATGAACAAATTTAAGTATAATTCTTTTATATTAAATTAGTTATTTTATTTAAATTAATTATTCACTACTTAAAAAAATACCAATAAGTTACAACGACCATTTTATCACTTATAATAGTCCTATATATTTTTTAAACATTCATTTGTGAGGTTACTTTTATTTTGGATGATTTATTATTCATAAGTGCCATATTAATATTCAAATGGTTGTATTCTATTAATAAGGTTAGGTTACGGTTTACCAGAAATTAATTTTTTCCTATCAGAGTCCAACCATCTTACTAATCGCAACATTAAATGTATGATTATCGAAATTCCAAACACAAAAGTGTCAAATTAATGATTATATATCACATAGTAGTTCATTTGATAATTATGTATCATTTTGTATCCTAATATGATTATACGTAATGTAATGATAATAATAAGGTAATTCCATTGTGAAATCTATGGGTTGTTACATTCTTCTCCCATTTGAAATTTCGCCCTTGAAATTTTGTTTTACATAAACTAGTGAGGGTAATTCTCTTTCATCACCACTTCCAATTCCCATGTTGATTCTTCAAACATATATTTCCTCCCCAACACTTCAACATGGTGAGTTTTCTTCTTGTGTAGAACATTATCTCTCCAATGTAGAATATTCACAAGCAGCTCCTCATAATAGAGAGTTTCTTCCAACTGTACCACCTCTATGTTCAGTACATGTGAGGGATCTGTTATGTACTCCAACAAGAGTTGTACGTGAAACACAACATGAACTTGATCCCTATTTGGTGGAAGTGCAAGATGATATTCCACAACTATTAGGTGGTTAAGGATATCAAAGTGGGAAATGTACCATGTGCATGGGTTACCTTTCATTATAAACCACATGACTCTCTTCTATGTTGATTTTATAATGAAGAATTTATCTCCAAATTCAAACACCAAGAAAATTTTACGGTTGTCAGCGTATCTCTTTCACCGACTCTGAGAAACTGCAATGTTTTTCTGGACATCTTCAACATTCTCTCTCATTTCTTTCATAAGATCAGGTGAAAGTAGGTTTCTTTATCAATCCTAATCCCAACAGGTTGGATTTCTACATCAACTTCCATAAAAACATCATATGGAGCTATATGGATACTCAGATGGATTCTATTGTTGATTGTGAACTGAACCACTATAAAATTCTGATCCCATCAAAATTTGAATTCTAGAGGGATATATCTTATAATGTCTTAATGTGTCTAATTAGTCAATTTATTTTTTCCAGCAGGTTGTGTGTGATAGGGCGTGGTAATATTTAATTCATTACTCGAAGCATGTTGAAAACTCCTCAAGAATTTATATGTGAACCTTGTATAATTATCAGAGATAATTGAGATTAGAAAACCATGATGTCTCAAAAAATCCCACATGTATATCTTTGGATGTTTTTCAAGTAATTAGTCATCCCGAATATCAGTAAATTGGTTAGTCTTGGAGAGTCACTCAAGTATAACCCATATCACATTATTTCCCGTAGACATATTCAAGAGACCCGAGAAAAAGTTCATAGTAACATTCTCCCATTTCTAAATGCTTATAGTAATATGGTTTCATCATACCATTGGAATTTTTTCTCTCCCCATTAAATTTCTGACATTCATATAACCTTGATATATATTCTAAAATCCTCGACTACATGTTATCCCACCAGAAGTGTTCTTAGAGATCTCGGTACATCATGGTGCTACCTAGATGGATAAATAATGATTATTTATGTGCATTATCCAGTAGATACATCATTATATCTGGTAATTAAGGTACAAAAAACCATTTTACAAACTGAATCACACCATTATCACCGATATGGAGCTCCTGTAGCTTCTCTTCCATTACTCGATTCACCTTCTTTTTCAACTCCAGATCATCCCTGTGTGCCTCCTTAACCTTATATTGAATTGATAATTTCATAATCATTTGATAAAGTTAATATGTATTCCATTCCCTTGTGATTCCAAATATATCCTTTGCATACACTAGAATATAGGTTCATTCTCAATCCACAACATGGTTAGTGTACTAGGTTCTTTTTGTCTTAGAGCATCTGTTACATTGTTCGCCTTCAATGATGGTAGTGAATAGAGCAATCATAATCCTAGATTAGCTCTAACCAGCCCCTTTGATGCATGTTGAGCTCCTTTTGTGTTAATATAAACTTTAGGCTCTTGTGGTCACTGTAAATGTCACACATCACTACATTAATTTAGTGCCGCCGTATTTTTACGGAAAAAATAACGGTTTACAACACTAGATCATGAGACAGGTGGTTCTGCACATGGACCCTCAACAGCCATGATGTGTAGGCTATCAAATTATCATTTTTCATGAGTATAAATCCCAATACATTATTTCAAGCATCGTTTTATATCATAAAACCTTATGTACATTTTGTTAGAGTGAGTAATATTGCAGTGATCAGCCTTATCTTTAGCTCCATGAAGCTTCCCTCACATTATTAGGTCCAAACATACTTTACTCCTTTCCTTGTTAACATTGTTAGTGGGCGTTAAAATCATGTTATATTTCTCAAAAAACATTTGTAGTACCCATATAATCCACTAAATCTACATAATTCTATTACACCTGATGGTCTGATCCATTCTTCAATCTTCATTGTTTTTGAAGGGTCAACATAAATTCATTCACTTGTGATCACATCTCCCATGAGCATGAATTGATTTATCCATATGAAACATTTTCTGAACCTGTAATAAAAGATATACATTATCAATGTCGCCAAAACAAGTCATAGATGTTCTTCATGTTCCCCCTTGACCCCATAGTAGAAGGGAATATCATCTATAAAAACAACCAAATATTTTTAGGTATTGTCTAAATACTCTATTTATCAAATCCATGATTATTTCATGGGCCTTAGTATGTCTGAAGGGAATAACAAGAAAATCATTGTGCTCATACCTCATATTGATGGTAGTCCTATAAATATCATCCTTCTTCTCCCATAGCTGAGGATATCCAGAATGAAGACCCGCCTTTTAGAATTATTGTGCTCCTCTTAAAATATAAAAAAATTTGTTAATCCTTTTAAGTATATACATGTTCGTTACAGTGATCTTGTATAGTTCATGATAATCCATACACAAATTCATTATACCATCCGTCTTCATCCTAATGATCACTACCACATCCCAATGTGATGCACTGGTGAATATGAACCCCTTGAACAAATTCTCATCCATCTTCTTCATTAACTCCCCCAATTTGATAGATTCCAACCAATAGAGACACATTGAAAATAGATTATTTTTTGGAATGAGTTCTATAGTGAACTCTACCTCATGATCTAGGGATATTTGGGTAACTCATCTGGTAACACATCACTTTATTCCCTCGCGATGGGAAATTCCCCATGGTTGGAACATAAATTTTACTCCACCATTTTGGAGAGGAATTATTCTTCAAAGGGTATCAACAAAAACACTATTTAATTATTTTTAAAAGTATATTCGTGATGTTTTTTTCATTTATAGAGGAGCATCAGATGGTTAGGAATATGAAAATATATTTCCTTTTCCTAACGATTTATATGTGAACTATATAATGAGAGCCAATCCATTCCCATTATAATGTTAAATTCCACCAATGGAAGTATTAAAAGATTTTCTAGAATAATCATCCCACATACGTCAATAGGAGACGAGTGAGTCCCTTGGTTTGCAATGATTACACCACATGATGTTTTTACTGATATATATACTTCAAGGTTTTTGGGCATCGATTCTATAGTTATAGAAAACATAAAATATATAAAGGAATGATTATTACGATAATAAAATAAGAATTTTTATATTCTTGAGTGAATAGGATGTGTATCTTTTACAAAATCAATATCATGCTCCACATCTGCAGTAGTAATGGAATAATCCTTCTCTTTTTCCTTTGGATTACGTGGATGCTGATGCTAATTAACCATGAGGACTAGATGTTTAGTGCACTGGATTGTACAGTTCTCTATCTCCTTATAGTTATAGCATTGATCCATGGGTGGTTTCTCCTTTATTCCACAACATTCTTTATCCTCGTCATGTCTTTTCAGCACTCTTGATCATGGTTTCCATCTATCCCCCACATGAAGCATTTCCCCGTCACATTGAAGTAGTTCCTATGATGCATCTTCTCATATTTTTGGAATGTTCACTACAAAAAACGATGTTTAGCGGCGGTTCTAGGAATCTCCACTAAACCTTTTGTAAAAATGATTTTACGGCGGTTTATAATAAACCGCCACGAAACATTGTTTTTTTAACACCCGACCCTTCCCCCCACCCCGACCCTCCTTCCCACGTGACCTCGGCCCCCCGCTTCCCCCGCGACCCTGGCCCCCCGCGACCACAGTGACCCCGCGACCCCGACCTCGGCGACCATGGCGACCCCGTGACCCCTGGCCCCCCGTGACCCCCGGCCCCCCCGTGACCCCGGAAGCTGCACCATCTTCCCCTCTAGGTAGGGTTTTGTTTCTCCTTATTTAGGTTTTTGGTTTTCCAGTAGGTAGGGTAGTTTATTTAGGGTTTTTCATGTTGGATAGGGTTTGATCTTGTTGTTTTTGGGTAATTCTTTCCTTTTACGAGTTTCTTTGAGGTGTGGTTGAGGTAAAAATGGGGTCTCACACCATTTTTAAGCAATTTCATCACCTAATGTAGGTGGTTTTATGCCCTATAATTTTTAGATGATTTTATTCTTTTGTATAATTAATTTTAACAAGTTTTATAGATATAATGTGTAATGTGAATTGTGTTTTGGATAAATTTTGGCATTTTTATGTGCAGAAAATTGATTTTATAAAGAAAAATGGATATGTTTAACATGTTCTCTATTGTGGTGTTTCATGGAATTGTTTTTATGGTTATGTGAAGGGTTTTAATTGTGTTTTCAAAGTAACTTAATGTGATAATGTGTTAAAAATTGGGTTTCAAAGGGAAATGAATTGTTTTGGGTATGTAAACGTTTTTGTTCCCCATTAAATGTGTTGAGTTATTTGTGTAAATTAAGATAAGAATGTTTTTAGATAGGTTAAATTATCTTGATTGATGATTTGGAAAGGGTTATCCAAGGGAAATTGTTGAATGTATTATGTTCTTCCCTTGAAATATACCTAATGGGTTTTATGAATTTCTCAAGTGGTTTGAAAAGTGTTTTTATAATCATGATTTTGTGTGTGTAAAATGGTAAAAGGATCATTTTATGGAAAAAAATGTTTGTAATGTAATTATTGACCGGTATTGGTGAAATTTGTGTTATCTGTTACATGTGGAACATAATTGAGCATAAGGGAATCCTAGGTAACAAGGTGAACATCTTTGGACTAGCTCGCTAGTGATTCCGATGTTGCTACGATCTGATTTCACTTAGCGGGATAGACCTATATTTATGTTGATTTTTCCAGTTCTATATAACTACATACCTAAGGGTCTGGTCTCCCCACTATAAATGTCACACTCATTTCTAGTCAATGACCTATGGAATATATGTAGGAATTCATGAAGTCCCATAAAAACCTGATCTGTCCACATGAGAGAGTAATGGATTGGGGGATGTAGAAAAGTGGTATCAAAGAATCATGTTTTAATTTCTATTTCATTACTACTTGTGGCAAGGTATAAGAGATAATAGAATGTTCCAAGACATAGAAATAATCTTCTGAATAGGTGTATCTAGCCAATGTATTGGGGAAATATGTGTTCATATGGACGGGATTGGTTCTTATGTTATTATATTGAAAAAGATGATGTTATGTCACCTTGGGTGATTTGTATTTTCTATGATGGAATTGTTTAGTGATGAATTTTGATTCTTGAAATTTATACTCATGGCCTAGAATGGCGTTAAATGAGTATTCATGTATCTTGATAGGCACATAGGAATGTATATATTGACATTCATTCTTCATGGTAGGGACATATTTATTTCATGTTTTATGTTCATTCCTTTATGATGTGTTTTGATAAACCTATTATATCTGATAAATGATTTATTCTCTCAAGCCATTAATATTGGGAAATGGATTTGTTTTTTTTGAATAAATATTATGCAACCCTTCACCTTTGTAATGATTACCAAAAGATGAATTGAGTCATATTAAAGAACGCCTTTTAAAAATGAATTCATGGAAATCGCCTAGACACCCATCCAACAAAACCAAAGCATTTACATCACAATTTATCCCTCTATTATCCTATTTCAACTCCTCTCCAATCTATATTTTTCAAATGTGGTTCACACTTATTGGAGGTGTTATTTCATAATTACTTATAAAAATGGTGGTTTAAAACTAAAAGTAAATTTGGTTTCATTAGTGTGTTACTTGTTTAATTTATACTTTTTTTTATTTTATTCTTAATTTCATATAGAATAATTAAGCTTTATTTTTGAGTATTTAATTGATATAGTTCATTTAGATGTTATTATTGTCCACTGTAATTTTCAAAAAGGATTATTTAGTTCTTATTCCGACCTAGAATATGTGTTGATTTGTTGATGTTAAATCATTTTCAATTTCTAGAACCATCATAGGATTCATGAATCACTATATTCCTTCATTAAGTGTTTTTCAAGGGTCAGTGGAAGAAGTTAGGTATTTGGAACAAATTGAGGTGATCCTCAATTATCATAGGGATCCTGATACTTTGTGTGTGAGAATTTTTTGGAACTGGATGTATAGTTTCAGTAGAGTATTATGGGAGTCATTGGTACCTTCTTAACATTATGAATGTATGAATTGGAATCTCATAAACATTGATCTTTTTAATGGTTATTTTCTAAGGGAATGAATGTAGAGAAATAGACTGAACTCATGAAACATTTTATTGGTGATAGATCAGTATCGGAGTATGTGAATAACCTTTCAAGGATTGTTATATATTCTCCAAATATAGGGGTCATCAATTATGAGAAAGATCATTTCTTTGGTGATGTTCTTCACCCAGACCTTGGTGAATCTCTACATTCTTTGGGTATAACATCTATTTTGGAGGTTGTCACTAGGTACATGTGAATGGAAGATAAATATTCTTGGAATTCGATGGTTGTTCATTCCTTAATTTTATCTGGTATGAAACAAATTAATAGTGGGAATGAAGAGAATCCAATGTTCAAGGAGTAGAGGAAGGATGAACCATAACATGATGAAAATTCTCATTCTTATAGAATGAGTTCATCCATTTTGTGCTTCCAATTTAGGGACATTGAGGAATTTTGAGACCCATTTCTGGATATATCGTTGAATTTTTCTATATATTGTAATTTTTTTCATCATTATTTTTTTTTGATGATGGTGTTATAGAAGATGCCTCATGTTTGATTCCATTTTTTATGTGTAGGCATATTGTGACATACATGGATAAAATCTAGATCGCAATACCGAGGAACACACCTTAGTATGTTAAGGGTTTGAATGAGTTTTTAGATTTTACAATTTTTAATCGATCCGTTGAAGGGAGAATAAAATTTCCATTTCCTAAATGTAAATTTAGAACATGGTTGAAGAGAGATGAGGTTTATGAACATTTAATACTGAAGAAATTCCCTCCTCAATATTTGTGTGGGATTTGGCATGGAGAATCGAACGTTACATAAAGATTGAGAACTATTGTTAATCCGCATAATGAGGTCCCAAGTTCGTCGAAAATGGAAAATGAAATGGAAAACCTAATAAATGATGCATTTGGAACTGCAAGACATCACTATCAGCATCAAAACATATTAGAACAACCAGAAGAGGGTGCTACAAATTGCAACGTGACAAGTGATGTTTTTGAGACTATAACACAGGTAGATCAAGATTGTCACATATTGTTGGATCCTATTCTTGATTCTTATGGAGCCAAATGTAAGAGAAAACTTCACCGAGTAAAATGTGTTTCATGATTTAGTTGATGATGGAAATAAAGAGTTGTATAGTGTGTGTTTGAAATATTCAAAGCTTTCATTTCTGCTGAAGTTGTACCATATCAAATGTCTATGTGGAATTACATACAAGGAAATGTCCATGATATTGGGATTGATTCATGATGCATTTCATGAAGCAAAAATCTCAAAATCTTTTTATGATATGAAAAAAGTTGTTAACAAGCTTGGTTTGAATTATACAAAAATACATGTGTGTCCCAATGATTGTATTCTTTATTGGGGAGAGGATTCAAGTAGACAGAATTTCAAGAAATTTTCATCTTCCAGATGGAATGAAAAGGGTGATGTTGGAAGTCTGAATGAACATAATTTCATGGAGAAGAATAAACGGAGCACACCTACAAAGGTTTTGCGTTACATTCCTTTGAAACCTCAGTTGCAAAGATTATTAATGTCATCGAAAACCACTGAACACATGAAGTGGCATTCTGTAGATAATTACAATGATTGTTTAATGATACATCAATGAGATTCCGAATCGTGGAAGACATTTGATTCATTGCATCTCGATTTTTCACCAGATCCTAGGAATGTTTGATTGGGATTGGCTGCCAATGGATTCAACCCATTTGGGACTTTGAGTACCAATTATATCATTTGTCCAGTTGTTTTGATCCCTTATAATCTGCCTTCATGGCTGTGTATACGAAAAACATATTTTATCCTTTCGATGATTGTTCCTGAAAAAAAAATGCCCGGAAATGATATTGATGTATACTAGCAGCCTTTGATTGACGAATTGTAGTAGTTATGGAGAAACGGTGTTGAGACATTTGATGTGTCTTCTAAAACAATGTTCAAAATGCATTCTACTTTAATTCGGACCATTAGTCACTACCTTGGGCTTGGGAATTTATCTGGTTGGAACACCTACACGGGTTTGTCTTGTCCCGTGTGTATCTTTGATTTTGAGCCCAAACGGCTACCTCACAGTAGAAAATGGTGCTTCTTTTGTCATCGAATACTTCTCGATGCATCTCATATATATCATATGAATAGATCAAAATCTAATGGTTCCATTGATCTTAGACCACCTCAAAAGTTTTAAATGGTTTTGAAATATTGACACAACTTGAAAATGATGAAACAAAATTTGGGAAGGTTCATCATTTGAATTAAAGTGGAAAACGGGTCTGATGTGCATCATCAAACGAAACCGGAATGCAACAATGGAAGAAAAAAAGTATATTCTTCAAACTTCTATATTGGGAATTTAATTTGTTGCGGAATAATCTTGATGTGATGCATATTGAGAAGAATGTATTTGACAATTTTATTTTCACATTGCTTAATAAGCATGGAAAGATGAAAGATAATCTCAATGCTCGCAAAGACTTACAAGCAATGAACATAAAATGCGATCTCTGGCCAGATGAGAATGAAACGTATCCCCCTGAAATTTTTTCAATGAAATATAGGGAAAAAGATACATTCCTTCGAATGTTAAAGAATATTAAGGTATCTGATGGGTATTCAAGTAACATCTCGAGGTGTGTTGAATTGAAGAATCATAATTTACATGGATTGAAACACCACGATTCACATATTTTGTTACAAAAGTTACTACCATTGGCAATGCGTACATTATTAGCTGAAAAAATTACTGTTGTTGTACTCCAGTTCTACACATTTTTCAAAAAACTATCCAAGAAATCTCTACATCCATTTCAGCTTGAAAACCTCCAGGATAGGTTTGTGTTAACCCTTTTCACAATGGATATGATCGTTCCTCCAACCTTTTTTACTATAATGATGCATTTAATTGTGTATTTGGTTGAGGAAGATAAATTAGGAGGACCCGTTCCTTATCGATGGATGTATCCAACTGTGTGGTACTTTATTTATATGTTTTCTAGTTATGTAAAAAAAAAATTGGTACATAATTAAATGCATAATTATGTTTATTTTATTTCACAGATATCTTGGGCATTTGAAATCATACGTGAGAAATAAAGCTAAACCAAAAGGCTCAATTGTTGAAGGCTATGTGGCTGAATAGTGTCTTACCTTTTGTTCCCGATACATGGATGATATCGAGACAAGATTTAATGGAGTTTGACATGTGGATGACAGATTGACTCAATCTCAAATACATCATAAATCCAAAATATTTCCTGTTATTGGCCGATCATTTGGGAGGACCTCAAATGTGACACTAACTGAATTGGAATTATTAAAGGCACATAGATATGTGCTACTGAATAGTGACATTTCAGATTCATTTATTGAAGAGATGAGGAAACAAACAAAGAGACAAATGAGAGTTCGAACATGAAATGAGAAATATATTACAAAATCTGTTAATAAAGATATTGTATAATGGGTTGCATGATGTGTAAGTTCATAAATATTGCAATAAATATGAATATCAGTTGGACACATACATTTTGTAAATCTAAAAAAGTATATTTTTCTTATATCATGAATACTGATACTTGAGTAGAGGTGTCAGAAGATTTGATGTTTCATACTAGAGGTCCCCGAAAAGAATTTAGAAAGATCTATGTTTATAATTTGAATGGATTTAGATTTCGTATAGTTGATCGAGAAGTGGGTTTGAGAACACAGAATAGTGGTATATTTACATTTTCTGAAGTGGAATTCTATGGAAAGCTGCATGATACTATTGAATTATACTACCATGGACATTTTTCGGCTGTTTCATTCAAATGAAAAATGGGTAGATATTATCAGAGGTGTTAAACCAATTCCTTGCAATTAACTTCTGTGATCTTCTCTCGCTTGATGGATGTTGGTGATTGTGAACTTCATGATCTATATATCTTAGTATCACAAGAAAAAACATTATATTATGTGAATGATGTTGCTGATGAAGGGTGGAGTTTAGTTTCTCATGTAATACAAAGAGATTTTTATGATATGGGTGATGAAGTGCAAAATTTGACCTCTAAAATTGAATTTAATCAGCAAGAGGAAGAAGAATTATTTTTCCATGATGTTATTGAAACTATTAGTCTAGCAAGGATGAATGAAGTGGATGAAGCAATGGAGTATAAAATTGACATGATTGAAGGGGAAAATGATTGTTTGTATTATTATTTATTTATTCAGAAACCACTTGTTTCATTTATGAGTTCATTCAATATCATTGTTATATATATTTTGTCTGTTATTACTCAATCTATTATCATTTTTAATTTTTTTCTGCATAATTTATTTGAAATATATATTCTGAACATATTTTTATTTAATTAAATGACAGGAATTCCAATGAAGAAGTGGAAATTCTCCCCTTCCAGTTCTGTGACAGATGACTATCCATCTGGCTCACTCCCCGCGACATCTGAGGCACCATCTACCAACAACCCTACAACATCTCCCCTTACAACAACATTCACACCATCTGTGGATGTCCTAGTAGAGGCTGAGTCATCAACTCCCCCTTCAGATGAGCAGATATGCCGCCGGTGGGAGTGCATCGATAGGTGGTATGCAGGTAAATCACAGAAAATCAAAATCATTTAGTTTTCTAACTTTTATTGTATTTAAGTTTTAATATAAATATGTAACTGTACTTAATTTTCAATATAATGTTCTTACAGGTGACAACACAAAGTGGAAATGAAGGTGGAGAGAGTGAAGATGCATCATCAGACCTAGAGTAGTTTTATTGTTGATGTGTTGAACAAAAATGGAAATAGTTGGTTTGTATATGTAACATGTGTGGCACATAGTTTCCACCACACTTTTTCATGTCCTAAAATTTCCTTGATTTCTCATGTTTCTTTTTATGCATTTTATTGATTTTTTATGTTTCTTTTTATGTCTTAATTTCTCGAGTGTGGTATAAATCATTCCATTTAGGACTGTGTTTGAATTGGTAGTGATATTTTGGAGGACTAGGAGTTAAAACCATTGTTGATGTGTTGATCAAATTGGGTCATTTCATAGTGATCAAGGGGATAGTGTTGTGGACACTTTGGTGAGTCCCATTGTTGAAAATGTCTGATTTAAGCGTCAAAAGTTTCCTAACATGCTCTAGCTCTTCAAAAATGTCATGAGAATGTTCTTAATCGAGGGTGGTTCACTAAGATATAGGTGTGACTGAGGGGTGATAAATTAGCATATGTCCATTAATATAGGCAAGAAAAATTTATAAATTAAAATATAATCTCGAAGATGGATGTCGAATGGACTCACAATTGGTATGTCTTATAAAAACATGAATTTTATGATAATAAATTATTCCAAATACTTCAATATTAGGATGGTTAACTCATATATTTATGTCTCCCAATTCAATAAAAAATATATGAAAATGGATAACCTGAAAAAAGAACTAAAAATAGGGCATATTAGATTGCACAATGATAACACTTAGAGAAATGAAGAAAACAAAGGAGGTAAAAGGAGAAAAATCCGAACCTCTATCCTTCCTATTCTTTAAATGTATGAATAAATGGACGAGTTTTGAGTTTTTTATTGGTATTTTTTGACGATACATACCTCCACTTACTAGAAACACAAAATAAAACTAACCGGTTACAATGGACCATTTTCGACCATAACTGTTTTGATCACTGAACTGTTACTGCATGACTTGAACTGCATTCCCAACACAATTTCCACTTAATCATGGTATGTCTAGTAATTATTACCTATCATTATATCCCTGAATTATTTTTACTATGATTCATAATTCCATTTTTTGATTCATTACAAGCTATCCGATCATGAAACTTTCATTACTGGAATTGTATAATATTCTTCTTTACCAACACTAGGCCTTATAGGGAGATGTCGTAGGTCTTGTACAAAACACTTCTATCCAAACATACTCATATGAAACCATAGTTATACTCCCAAGACTCTGTGTAATGATCGGATTGAATTTGACCAACACTCACATCTAGAGGATGTCCAATTTAATAAGACCCCCAAACCACCTCTCATCACCTGTCCCTAGGTTTCTTTTCCATCTGAATTTAATCCATAAATAGTAAACCATGTGATGTCCATATTACTTATCTCTGACACTTTTATGAAATACCACATCAATTCAAATTGCTAGAATTGTGTATGGTTTTATTTCTATCATCATAGGATACATAATTATATGTCGACCACTTATCTTGGTCTCGACCTTATGTTTCCTCCCAAATAGACTCCCTCTTAATCTTGTTGTTTGAGACTCAATAAATTCACATTGGGTCTTCCTACCCACTAAACCTTACATTATACAATGTTTATGAAGAAATAAGGTAAACAAAAACATTAATAGATGATAAATTCTACCATTAAAGACTAATAAAAGTCAATATAGTATCTTTAGGTCCACCAACTTATGAAAAAATTATAGGTATGTCATATTTCATACATATACTAGTTCAAATGACCCATATGAAACACAAAAAGATGTTAATTTAAGGAACATAATCCATTTTGAGGATTTAAATATTCATATTGAAATAATCCCTTCATGTTTTTTAATACACCAAGTCACTAAACTCCTTCATAACCAAATGCATTAATGTTAGTCTAAGGTAATGAAATATTTTCTTGGCATCAAAAAATGTACTTCATATAGTTTTCCATGGAATACATGATACAAACCTCATTAAAAAAACACGTGATATTAGATAAGATTTTTTGGGAATGAATAATGCAAAAATGGGGTTTACATTTTTTCATGGATTTTCACATAATAAAGGATTGGGATTCATTTAAAATGTTTTATAATTTGGCAACATGGTGGTGAGAGCCTCCCATTGGTAGTAGGATATGTATTTTTTATGTTTTTTATGAAAATGGTTGTTAGAATTCTCAAATACACTTTTATAGTCTTTTAGTGAATTTTTTACCTTATGAGACACATAATATGGGATCAATTGGTCACTAGGGGTGTAGTTAGTTTCACAGGATTCAATTTGACCATTTTTTGATAAAAAAAATATGGAACATTAGTTATAGTCATTTAATGTCAGTATGAGTTTTATGACATTATTTTCATGTACCTTACTTTATCATGATCCTTTGTCACTTCAATTCCAAGTTCTTCTGGGTTTTTCCTAGATCCACTAGTGAATTACTATAATGATGTGCCCACATCTACACATCCATGTATGTGTGGCTAAGTTTCATCATCCCTGGTCTCATGTTTCGAGCATAACTCTACCTGACACAAATAACGTGTGTGCTTGACCTCTATGCACTTTTTAACTTTTGAGATTATGTATATGAACTTGATTTAAGTTCTATGTTACTTGAAAAATTTTCCTCTAATGATAAAACCATGTGTGCCCCTATCCCTATATTTTTCAATAAATAAACCCCTGGATCCCCATTTAATAGACATAATGAAAGAGGAAGAGACATGAGTTGCTCATGTTCCCAAGTATCTAATTTCACTGAGGTGTATTTTTAAGTTCATACCCTCTAGAAAATAATATTAATACAAGATAATTGAGTTGGATGAATTTTTAACACATTATAAACATTTAGGAATACTACTTCTCCCATAGTTCTCTAAAACAATGGTGAAGGATCTCATCATAGTTTATACATTAGGGCGTTACATGATGAAGTCACATCCTGGATGGAACAAAAGAGAATCATGAACCTTATTCAGTTTCAAAGACTCATCCTCACTAGTGTTCCATGAACTTAGACCCTATTAGAGATTCCTCAATTGGGATTCATGTGCCAAAGTCAACTCGGGCCTTCATACTCTGGGAGACCATTACCTTATACTCTATACCACAATGATGCTTATCATGGGCCTCTATACTAGAGGAAACCATCACGGATCCCTCCACTAGGTCAAATATTCACCCAACCCAACACTTGGGTGATGCTTCTCCTAGTCCCAATTCTAGGGTTTGATATTTTCACTATATCAATTGTAGAGAAAATTTTCGCCCAAGTCTCTTTTTTGGGAACCGAATTCCCCAAACCACCTCCATGAACTATTTATTCACATGATCAATAATTTTTTCATGACATAGTGCTTTTTATCGCTCATTTATTCCTTTGATAATGGGTTCTTCTTGGGTTTTCCTCCTAGGATGATATGTGCCTCATGGGGTTTATAATCTTGTATCCCTTTTATAATGAGTCCTTGTCATGAAGATATTTGTAAAACCTCCCCTACCAGAAGTTTCTCATCTTGGATTCCCTATATCCAGAATGTGGTTTCTCATCTTGGTTTATAATAATGTAATTTATTTTGGATATTCAGCTCTTGGTCATTAGTGGGAGTCCAGGGATGGTTTTTTCTTGTTTTATTTGTTTTTTAGGGAAGTGGAGCAGCAGAAGAAAATAATTATTTTTTTTATACTGGGAGGATTTTCGCGGAGGGTTTAATCGCCGTGAAATGTATATTGGAGGAGGTTTAAACTACCGCTAAACTTAAAATAAAATTGACTTTTCACGGCTGTTATAACCACCGCTAAATAGGAGCATCGTGGCTACATCATTCTGAGGCGGTTGCCGTGAATATAGCGGCAGTTTTAAGGCTACTGAAATTTGAGTTTATTCATGGCGGTTATAACCGATGTGAATAAAGTGATATCCAGGGCTCGTAAAACCGCCTCTAATTTCAGGATAACTGTCGTGAAATGGGGCACCTATGACTCTTTCCTAAAATCGCCGCTAATCATTAAAAATCACTGCAAATAGATTGATGACGCCCTATTAGGCGGCGGTTTCTGTAAACTGCAAACCAAACACTTTAGCGTCTGTTTAAACCGCCCCAAATAGAATAGTAACCTCACCTATTATATTATAGGTTTAAATAATCTATTATAACAGTGATAATATGATATATTTATGTCATTGGATAATTATTTACATTTTTGAAAATGATAAAGTTACTGATCATTTTTTTATATAATAATTCATTATTTATAATATTTTAATAAATATATTTATTTTATGGAATATTTATATTCATAATATAGTTTCATAAAATAATATTTTATTTTATTATGATTAAAATAAATGTTCATGTGACCATAATTATGTTTTTGGTTTTTTAAAAAATCAATTATAGTTTTAAAC
Source organism: Viscum album (assembly GCA_963277665.1). Taxonomy (NCBI): domain Eukaryota; kingdom Viridiplantae; phylum Streptophyta; class Magnoliopsida; order Santalales; family Viscaceae; genus Viscum; species Viscum album. The sequence continues at coordinate 351,301,961 of OY728152.1, read as the reverse complement.
ATAGTACATTTTGAATAAAATTTCATATTATTTATAAAGTAAATTTATCATAATTTAAAAGTTATATTTATAAAATTGTGTTAACTTTTAAATTATACATATTGGGAAATGTTAATCTTGAATTTTTTGGATTTTTCTAAAATAGTTGAACATTTTGTGAATAATGAAATATGGTAATTTTTTAAATTTAAATTACAATCCAAATACATGAACTAAAATCACCATCCATAATTTATGATCTATAATCATGAAATCAAATTCATTATATTTATATAATTTTTAATAATTATCATACTATTCATATTCTTGAGGAAAAATAATAAACTGATGAATTAAATATTAAACAAACTCTGCTCTCCTCCACAATAAAAACAAACCCTCACCACCTATTCTCCTCACACATAAATGCATTTTAGATAGTTTTATTTAATATATATTTGATCCCATGGAATCCTCCACACATAGAATACATGATGGTCTCACAATGAAAACTACAACCAAGGACATTAAGGAGGTCCTCAAGGAGAAAAATTCCTGATTTAAAATCCTAATTCATTTTCTTTTATTTTTTTAATTTCATTTCATTCTATATTCACTATTACCATCAAATTATTTTATTGTCTTGAAAACTATAGTATCATTTATAATAATTATTTAAATCATGTTTATAGAAAAATTCATCATCAAACTCATTATCCTCTCACTATCATTCTCATAACGTGATCATCAACTGCGATGTGTCGATTTACCACCATCAAGGATGATAAACATTAATTTTCCATTAAAATCCAATAGGATTGTAATAAAAACATTATTATTGACTAATAAAATTTTATTATATAAATTTGGTGTTATATAATGTTCAAAAAACATTGTATTAACAATATATTAAATAAAATGTTATAAGTTCATAATGGTCGTAAAACCCCCCAACATAAAACTAAATCCATTTCAATAATGTTTTATCCAGTGATTCATCCTCATATTGGAAAAATTATAATTATAATAATTAATAATTATTATAACATATTAATATCATTTTATTCCACTTATAGGGTTTTTCGTTCTTTCTATTATAAAATACATAACAAACCGACAATGATGTCTGTGAAATAAATTCCCCCGAAACAATTAAACTAAACAAATAAATAACAAATGGGTTAAAAGTAATAATTGAATTATCATATAAGTTATTAAAAACAATAATCATGTTATTCAAAAAATCAATATAAAATCATTAAACCAAAATAAAAGAGGTTTGAACACTTTTGATGGAATTCGAATCTATTGTAAGGGTGTTCATTTTGCAATTTTTGTAATTTGGGTTAATCTACTAATTCACTGATTTTTATCATGAAAATATCATTTGTAAATTTATTTTTTATTATATATCATTATATTACTTGTAATTTCAGTGAATACAGTTATTAATTTGTTTATTTTTCTATATCTAATGAAATAATATTTGGCAGGGACTTGTTTTCAGAAAACTCAAATTTTAAATTTTATTTTTTATTGAAAATAAATTATTCCAATGATTAATGTATTCAGGTTTTATGAATATGTTTTAGTTCATGGGAATTATTAATGAATTTATTTATGATTTCTATATTTTAGGTAAATTTCATTATTCATAATAAATGTCTTTGATCATTTTTGGGTGGAAACATATATTTTATGGTAATTGTTTCATATGTTTTTATTTTCTCAAGGACTAATAGTTTATTAATATTTTTTGTCCAATATTGACTGTTTGCACACATCCCATTTTTTAAAATGTTGTTCATAGTTTTTAAATTTTATTAATAAGAATTAAGAAGAAAATATGATTTCATTAGGAATTCATGTTTTATTAAAAACAATTGAATTTACAAATAAATTGTTGTTATTTTAGTGGTATCCACATAGTATTACAGTTGGTTTACGTTTGTGTGTGATGACCCAATTCTCTACTATGTATCGTTAAATTTAAATTGAAGAATATGTTTCAATTTAGAACCCATACATGCTCATATATGATAATGATGAAGGACAATGTTTTAAATTGAATAATTCCTGGTATGTTTTGAAACATTCCCCACACTCTTATTATTCTATAATTGAAAATTATTTTAAAATATTTAATTTTTCTAAATGAAATGTTTATACCAATATATATGTGGAGGATGATAAATCCAAACAGTTAATTGTATTTGATTAGGAGGATGAACTTTTTTATTATGGGTATAAATAAAAATTTTTGGTGAATTTTATATGAAATTTAAATAAAGTGTGAAATGTTATTATTTCGAGAGTTAACATTTTTACATTTATTAGAAGGTAAAAAATGAGTTAATACATTTTGAAATCCATACCTGTATTCCATAGAATTTAAATGTTGGTTTTTTTTGACAGAATACAAAGAAGATGTGACTTATATTTTATTTTGAACACAGTAATTTAAACATAAAAGCATATATAGCGTGTTAAAAAAATTTGTTGCTAATTGGGAGATTTAATTATATCACAACTGTAAGTCTTGATATTTATTATGTTATTATCTTATTTTAAAAAAATATATAGTTATACAAAATAATCTTATTTGTTGATAGAAAAAGTAATTTAAGATATTTTAATTCAATAACCTCACATTGGATTTTATACAAATGATGTTATTATATGAAATTTCTTGGTTATACTGATGTCGATTGGTCTAAAGATTAAAATGATGTTAAATAAACATGAGGAGGAACATTGTTCTTAAATTAATGTTTTGTGTGTTGGAATAGTTAGAAATAGATTGTGGTATCCTTTGGCATAACAAAATAAGAATATTTTACCACTATATAGGCTTGTACTCAAATCACGTGGAAGGAACATCAATTGAAAGATAATAAATATATATATTGAAAACCATTGCGGATAAATTATGAATTCAATAGTGAAATTTATTATTCTACAAATAATATCCATCACTCAACATCCAGATATATTTAAATCAAGATTCACTTTATAAAAGATTAATTTTCTAGTGGAGATGTTTTGTGGGACTACATTTCAATGAAATATCTATTTTAGGATATTTCACAAAACCATTTACCAATGAAATATTCTTTGGATTAAGGAAATAAATCATTATATTCCTCTAATAAAAAATTCTTTTACATCGTAATGATCACCACTACTATGTTATATAATATATTTTTAACAGGAGGACAAATTGAACAAATTTATCTTATAAGGGAAATGGATATAAATTTTATTTATAAAATTAAATATAATGGTGATGTTATCATAAAATTCAAATGTGAATGAAAGGTGAGTCCATAATATAAAATAATTGTTGTTTATATATCATATCGTGGGCTCAATTTGTATGGTCTGTGAGGGATGAAATTTTATCAAGAAAAATTATTTATCCAATAGTGTGGTGTCACGATAATCTCTTTGGAGAAATCATATATTTTGGTAAATGTAAAAAATGTGTTGTGAATATTTTTGAACAATTACAAATGATTAGTTTACAATGACACTGGGAAGAGTTTTAAAAAATACAAATTGTGAGATTAAATTTATTATGAGTTTTATTATCAATAAATTTTATAAAAAATAATTTTTTTTAGCTACGGTGAAATGTGTGTAATTGTATGTCTCTAAATCAATTGTTTGGATGTTTATAAAAATTATGATAATGAATGTTTTTTTTCGAAAATCTTGCCAACATAAATATAATATAGGAAATAGCTCATTGGACATGAAAATTTCTTATTTTTTAACACAAATTATGATCATTATATAGTGAATATGTTGAATGAATAATCATTAAAATGAATAAAAGTATAATTTTTTGAAAATAAATCCGATTACATGTTGTTTGGACTAGAAAATATGTGTTGTCATTGAACATTACAAGGTATATAAGAATATTATTTGGTATTAATACATGTTCCTTATAAATTATTAATGATTCATGATACATACAATTGAATTTAGAAGGAAGGGGATGTGATAGTTCTTGTAATTACCATTGTTGTTGTTTTTTGGATGCATATCATTTGACCTAGAACCTCCAAATACAACTCCCATAAATTAAATTGATGTATGAAGTTAAAGCGGTTCGAATACTCTATATTATTTTGATCAATTAAGAAGTTTACAATTATCCACAAAATGAGTATTGGATAGAAATCCATAAACATAGTTGTCGATACCAATTGAGAATTTGACACCAATAAATCATTAAATGTATCTTTTCATTGGCCATAGTATAACTAGATGATAAGAGTTTAAAAAGTATTTTAAATTAATAAATCTATGTGATTTATTTTTCCATAATAATAAAATTTTACAATGGATTAATTTGTTTTTGGAAATTTTTTGTCGGATTATAAAGTCTTTAGATGATGAAACAATCTATTGACCCATTTTAAATTCATGCCGAAAATCAGATTGATAAATATATTTTCTGGAATGAATCAATAGACAATTATGTTCATTATTTCGATTGGGTTATGTTAAATAGAAGGGAAAAAATATTTAGATACGGATTTTATATTGTTTTAAATTATGGGAAGAGAATTTAAAAAGTGTTCGATGATCATTGAGAGGTTGGTATTTCATATGGGTTATGAGGGAAAAGTTGATTAATTGTTTTTAGGATCCCCTTTTCCAAACTGATGTTTTTCTAATTCAGAACATTTTATTATTGTTTAACAAAAGGTACTTTGATAATATTTGTAACAATTCATAATGATTTTTGAAGTCATAATAAGTGTTTATAAGAGTTGTATTTGTCAATGTTGATGCTCAGATGAATGTGAATTGTATAGTTTTTTGAATTTAAGTGTGTGGAAATAGAAAGTTTTTCCCCACTATTTTTTTAATAGGATAATTAATAAACAAATGTTCATAGTATATTTTCTGATTTTTGTTTATAAGTTAGTCAAAAATGTTGATGTTATGAATCTATTATGTTAGTATTATTATTACTACCTGGGGATAGAAACTATCTAATATGAGTTTATAAAATTAAAATCCAATTATTCATAATAATGAATATACGTATACTCACATGAGTTTCTATGTATATATTTTAGGTTCTCATTCTATGTCTAAACCGTATAAATCATGAGTCACATATTTACATTTCCCTTTATACCTGCATTTTATTTTATTAAATTTAGATAAGAAATATATTCTAAAAAAGATAAAAGGATTAGGATTTAAGAATTTGAAACTGTTAAATATTAAAAAATAAATTCAACCATTCAAATAAGTTATTCATTGATAGATGCTATGTTATGGATTATTGGGAATACAAGCAATTGAAAAATAAATTAATTTTTTTATTATCCAAATATATTACAGTGAAAAAATATATGCATCCTAAAAAATGAATAAGTAATGAAGGGAATTAAAATATATATTCTATATTATTAAATTATATTTTTTCCCCAATATGGTATGAATTTATGTGTTTTTTTCATATGTAATTTTTTTAACATTCAATCCATTTTTTACACTATTACTAAATCATCCACTTTTTTAAAATAAACTTTTTATGTTGATCTTATGTGAAGACTAATGATCAAAATATTTATTCACAGGGTCCTCTGATAGAATACTATGGATATATATTCCAAAAATATAAATATAATTTTACATTACTTAAAATAGTATATTAAATATTGTAATAAAAATTATGAACACACAACTGAGGTAAACATTTAAAACTACGACTCATAGATGTTCCTAAATGGTGATTTCATCTACATTCTCACGATCATGAATGTATGCATTGGCTCTTATGTACATTTGTTATTGAATACCTATGATTTTCTTATCAATATTTTGTAATGTTATATTAACAGAAAATTGCAATGTTATTAAATGATGAATTTTAACACATAGGGTAAGATTTAATTCTAGATGACTCTTTGATTGATTAGTTTATCCTTTAGATTTATTTAATTAAACTCAAATTTTCATCACATCCCATTCTAGATACATAATGGCCACAAATAGAATTCATTTATTGGGATAATAATATTATGATGCGCAATTCATAATGAGATATATCATATAGAAAAATATATAATCATTTATATGGAATACCTATTTAAATGAGAACATGTTTATATTTTGTCATACCTTCTCTTGTTTTACACACATTATTTTACCCTCGTATGACATTATGTTAGGGGAATAATTGTTTTGATACATTTTTCTAATTTTAATAAATCATTAATTGTTTCCATAATTGATAATTAAAAATAAATGTGGTTAATAATTTATTTTCAAATAATTTATTATAAATGAAATTGTACCTTAATATATTTCTACTCACCAATACTAATTAATCAAGTCCATGTTTAATGTTTTACCATGTGTGGATACATTTTTTGTTGATGTTGAATTAAATTCCATTGAAAATCCATTACATTATACTTCTTAAAAATTATCTAAAATCGTCTAGGTTCCATTACCTTAAGCATTAATGAAAATCTCATTCAGGTATCATCTTGAAAAATTACATCTAAAAGTTATAATGAATATAAATTCAACATTTCATTATTCTAAATTTATTAAAATAAAACAATTACATAATCACAATTCACTAATGACTTCTGAAATTAGTGTCCCATGTTAATAAAAAATATGTCAACACAAATACATCTGCAAGCATGTGAATTCTATGTTTTATCCCAATGTAGCTAATGATAATTGGAGTTTTATTCATAGTAATATGGTCATGTTCATTCTATCCAACCTAAAATTTGAATGCTAGACTTCCAACAATAATATTTTTTTGTTAACACCATTTTTATATGGTGATTCTATTTTTTATGGTCATAGTATTTCAAGAATTTAATATTTAATCAGCTTCAACATCATTCGATGTCATTACTCATGATTGGTATGATTTTTATGCAAAGGATCATGTTGTTACCTATAACAGAAGCATTGGAATATTGGTAAACCTTGTGATATTTGTGATTTAGTTCATCTACATATTCATAAACTTATTATTTATAACCATTTGGATCATCATCATGTTGATAAACCTATTTTTAACAAGACTGAGAGCATCATCATGTGAAGAAATCATTTTTACCAAAAATAATTGATCATTCAATTATTTCTTGTAATTTCAGTACTGAATATATAATAATACGAGGTAACTCAATAAAATATTACAAAAAATATATATAACATGCATATTGAACACCTTTTTCAATTAGGTTTAAAATGTATTTGAAACCTTTATTGAGGATATAAATCCCATCATTTTGGTCTTTTATGATATTTAAGGACCCAAATCTATTCAGATTGACACAAATTTTTTGGAATTATTAATAAATTTTTTTTACTTAGATTAATTTACATGTGACCCTTCAATAGTTTTAGTTGTTAATAGACCAATTGAACACTTTCTATTTATTGGGATTAGATATTAAAATATATTTATAATATGTGACGCTATTAAAAATAGTTCTTCTATGTACCCATCCTTATTGATATAATCTTCCATGATTTAGAAATCATCCATTTTAAATGAACTCATGTTTTCTACCCACATACACCAGAATATCTTCACATTGAATGTAGTTTAATGCAATGATAATGCATGTTTGATTACAAAAAATAGGACATATTCACATATATTGTAGTTATCCCCATGGTACCATATATACGTATAATTACATCCACTAGTAAAACAACATTATTTTAAATAGTAATAAATTCATTATGTCCCATTAAATAGAAATTGTCACCAATAAATACATAACCATTATCGAATAATACCTAAAAATAGGGTAATTTTGCTATACATCTAGGTATTTATAATGTTTAATTATTTTAATTATGTAGATCCTAAAAAATATGGTATGAAAACAATACTATAATCTGTTTATAATGTGTATTTGATATCCAACATTCATGGATTGATCTTTTTAAAAGAAAAATGATTACAATTTAAAATTCAGCATATCATAAATCCTATATGTTGTTAATAAAAACATAAAGTTGACCTTCTACTACATTATATTAATAATTGTGACAACAACTATTCAAAAAATTCCAATACTAACAAGATGCTCAGTGCGAGGATATTTTTGTAGACCAATGATTTCCACAAAAGATAGTTTTTTTATATAGTGATCAATGGATATCTCAATAGAATATCTCACTTTAAATAAACTTTTTGGATGACATTGATTATTAAAAAATTTCATTCATAATCATATTATTCCATTCAATTGGGTTAATATATCTATATTTTTATGGACCACAATGAAGAATCTATCTAACCTTGACAACCAACATGTAAAACATCATATATATAAATGATAGGTGGAATAACATCACTGATTTATATAATATAACTACAATTTACTTTTCAATAGTTGGAAATTTCAACTTTCCCATTTATTTATTATATATTTAATTGAAGAAGAAACACATATTGGTTAATATATGAAGAGATTTATTTGGTAAAATTTATCTTAAATCTACTTACATTAGATCATGCATCAAAATGTGATCATCATTTAATTTTTGAACCTTTAACCTTAAACTAGTCATTGACATGATATTAGTGATATTTTATTAGTACCCCAATTGACCCTTTGCATCATTACAGAAGTTATGAAACTGATATCTCTCAAACATGGGAATAGTTTAAGTGGATAAAATATTAGTATTAGGCCAATCACGTTACTCATGAACTATCTCCTCCCATATTTTCATGTCAATAATGTATAACCATGAAAAATGTATATCCTTAATTTCTATGGGTTCAATTTTAATGGAAACAATAATACTAAATCATACATTTTTCACATGCATGGAATCAAGAAAATGCATAAAATAGAAACAATTCCATTATCATATTTCAAAAAAATATGGTCTCTTTTTCTAATAGGTTTTCTGAAAATTAATTTGAATATGATTAACCAAATGTAGTATCAATATATTTAACATTCTCAAAAAATAATTTATTTGTTTATGTAAATGGTGGTGTACCTTCTTCATAACACAAAATTGAATGATTCCATAAATGACAGATATGTGATTATATGTTGTAGGAAAATATTATGTTCGTGAAACAAATTCATAAATGAATGTTTTGACTTAATAGATTGTGTAACGTGGTCACATGTGGGGAAACTATTTATTCAATAAGATTTACTTATGATTTTTTCCATTACTATGCGTTTTTAAAATCACTAACACATTATCATTAGGAAAATTGATTTTCCTTAAATTTTATTTTCATAATGAAAAATTTCCCTCTCTATGTAAATATTTATCCCTATTGTTTTCATTGTTTCATTTTACAAAATATCTAAATAAAACCAATATATTACTCTGTCTAAAATTCAGATCCTTATTTTAAACATCATAATTAGTAAATTCTGTGGTTATTGAGTGTTCTAAAATTTGGACTCTGAAATTTATTAAAGTAAGAATCCAAAATCACTGAAATTCAGACTCGAAATTACACTCAATCCAAACTCTGAATTCCTCAAAATTCATACAAAGAATTCCTCAGAATTCAGACTATGATTATTTCATAATTTAGACAACAAATTCCACAGTTATTAGATTCTGAATTCATTGTCATTCAGTCTTTATAATCTATTTAATTCTGATTCTGAATCCAAGTAATTTTCCATAAACACTGTATTGTTATGAATCTATTTTGTGCAATATATTTCTAACTAACTACTGGTTGAGTGACACGTGTACATGTCCATCCAAAAAACAATGAAAAATTTTACCCTTGGAGAATGGAGCTAACTGTAGAAGTTGGGCCTTTATATAATAACACATTTTAATGAACTCAAAACTATTCCCTAGATCTAGAGATTACATATTGTAGATTTTATTTCAAGAGAGTGAGATTCTCATGATTTGTGTGTACTAAACATCTTGTTTATCTTGCTTCATGCAAGATTGATTAACGTTGTGTACAATCGGGGTCTTCTGGAGAAAAGAAGATAGAGGTGACGACTACCTTATTGTTTAAGGGAATCTGAGGATAGAAAGATAGAGGTGCCTACTCCTTAATGATCGAGGGCATATAGGGATGGAAAGACATATTCTGATATTTCTATCAAGGACATACTCGAGGGTGGGTAAGACCAACATTCATGAATATATAAATCATGATACTTTTATCCAATGTTGTTGGACACCATACTCTTTAAGTTAAAATATTTCATTCTTCTTAATTGTTTTGTTTCAATATTATTTCCAATTCATTTGACAAATAATGAATGTATAACATTATTATACAATTTGAAATTTTTCATACTCTGATAATTAAGATTATATAAACATTAAGGTAGAATTCTTTCGTAGTATACTTTCCTTACGATTCATTTCCATAACCATATTTCTGGAACCTAGAAATACTGTTTAGTATAAATATAATAGGTATTTTGAATTTATAATCATTTAATTTTTTTAACATAGTTTTCCATAAGGTTAAAGAATAATGTTTTTAAACTTAATATTCACCTCTCTGGTAATTGAGAAAATACAACATTATTTAGATTCTACCATTGGTATCCGATTAGTTCTATATAATACTAATATTCACATATATGTTTTTTTGTTTACGTTTTTATTGTTCTAAATTTTGTTGCTTAATTTTTTGTTTGAAATTTTGGTCTTTTTTAAAAAACATTTACTATTAACAGGTTTGGCGGAATTATATTTTATTATTGAATGTGATGAATGAATGTTGGTTCAATTGAGAATCTAAATCCTACTAGACCACCAATTTTTAATGTTAATGATTATGAGTACTGGGGAGAAATATTGAAAACCATTTTCATTAATACTTGAGTAGACAGTTTTTTTCATTCTTATTGGAGATTATAATATTCCAAACAAGGAAGTCATCACAATTAGCACCCATGAAAATTTTGAATATCATATAAATTACAAGGTACATAATACATTAGTGTGTTCTATTTCCAGTAATATATTTTTTCAATTTTTTTCTGGTTATGTTCTTAACTATGTTTGGATGAAACTTGCGGTTACTCATTTTGGTACATCCAACGTTATATAAACCAGATGAGAAATTAAAAGAGATAAATATCATGGATTTCTATTTCCCTATGGAGAACCTATTTTTATGGTGTAAAAAAGATTTATAAAAATAGTAAACAATCAAAATTCTAAGGGAGAAAATTTTTTAGATGATGAAGCTGTTGTGGATATGATTATAAAAATTATTCCTAATGAGTGGAAGTCAAAATTAATAGATATTGATGAGAATTATAATGTGTATCAGATTACTATTGATGAGATTTTTGAAACTATTCTTCAAAATGAGTCATGAATGAAAATAGATGATTAGATGAATAATATGAATAATGGAAATGGAAATGTAGATTTTACTTATACTAAAACTGAGACACCAGAAAAAGTTACAAGATCTAAGTATTTGAAAGTCATTATTCTATCTAAATCTAGATAATGTGAACATTCTAAAAATGATCTATCTAATCTTGCTCGAAGGATGAAATATATAGTGGGAAAGAATAAATTTCAGTATAGATATAAGAAGAAATAACAAAAGGACAAGAAAGCCCTTGAAGTCACATTCTATGAATGAAAAAGTGTAGGGTATATAAGTTATGATTTTCAGTGATTAAAATAAAATAAAAAAAGGAACATAATAATGAATGATATATAATGAATAATTACATGCCTAAGATATTGAATTTCATGAAGGACAATTACCCTTGGAGTTCCATTGGTGGTGACTCTTCAGATGAATTTTCAGAATTTGAATCTTCAGATCAGAAGAATCTTGGACTTCAAGATAAAATTACAATTTAAATTAATGGTCTAATGGATAAGATAAATCTTCCAAATATTTCACTAGTGTATCATTTAATTCAAATTATACTAATGATAAATATTATTAATTTTCAGATGAAGATTCTTCCTCTTCAGAAGATAATATCATTACCAATATCATTGATTGCACATAGATCATATATCAATAAATGAACATAAATAACCCACTTAAAATAATGGGTTTCATATCAAAATAACACATTTATAACCGTTGTTTCCCCATATCAAAGTGGGAATAACATACGTGATACAAGAACCATCAACTTTGAGTGAGAAGTAAAAGGTTTTATATTGAAAGAAGGGTTATTTTAGAAAATATTTATATCCTATAAAAGTTAATTTAATGATGAAAAAATGAATTTTAAGGATGGAAGATACCATAAAATGGAGTGTAAGAGGTATATCCTGAAGAAATAATGTTGGGTTCAAGAATTTCCCAGGACCTTGTATCCGAATGCTTTATCCACATTAATGCCTTGTATAATGACATTATATCCATTAATTAACAAAAAAATAACATTATGTACATTAATATGGTTTATTATTGTTTTTTTATGTTATTTAATGGGCCTTTGGATGTGTTGTATAGTTTAAATACAATGTTTGGGAATGTTCATTTTTATGACTTTTTGAGCGGCCCAGTTGAATTCGTAAATGGAAGTTCATGTAGAACATGGATAAGCATATAAAACTTATATATCATGTTATTAATGATAATACAAGATTATAAATTATTTTTTAATTAATTATTTAATATAAAATGTGGATTAATCATTAGATAATAATTTAATGATGACCGTTTAGGTTAATTCGGGCAGGTTTTCAACCCCTACGAACTTGATTTGATTTATAACTTAGTAATATACATATAAGAAAGTTCCATAACATTAAAAATAATATAAAAAATATATCATAGTATAGTTCAACCGTAAAATTGGTTACATGACCAGATCTCATGTCAGTAATGGAAAATGAAAACATTTTGTTCTTGAAGGTGATAAATTAACACCCCACGAACAAAAATTTCAATTCAAAAATAAAAATAAAAGGATAAGGGGGTTTAATTATATATTATCAAATTAGTATCATAAAATTACATTATATGATAGATAATATAGTTACCATAGAATTTGTAGGAGGATTTGTGAGGAGAGATTAATAATAGAACATGAAATTGAAGGGAAATTAAAGGAAAAGAGAGAGGGGAATTACCTCTTAAATCCTTCTCTTCAGAGCCTCCATATGAAACCTTGATGTAGTATTTTGATGCTTCCAAAAGCTCCTAGAAATGGAGGAGGAGATAGGGAATTGTTTTATTGATTTTATATATGTCTTGAAGTTTGAGAGGTTTGAGGAAATGAGGGTGTGATGGGTGGTATTTATAGTAGAGGGGAGATGTGTTTTCTCAATATTTTATTCACTAATTTATTATTTCTCCACAAGATAAGGAATAGTGTGTATTATTTGACTAAATATATATTATTATTATCATGTTAATCCAAATCATATGTCATTACATTAGAATAATATCACCCATGACACTATAATGCATGAACATAACTTATTTTTTTTAATTATCGTATTTCATTATTCATAAAAAATTCATGTATTTTAAAAAACAACAAAAAATAAATGTATCCATTTTTTCGACATGTAGAATCTAAAAATGAAGAAAAAATTTCAGAAAAAATTTTAAAAATACAATGAATTAATTTTTTTATTCAAATCACATTCTAGATGAAAATTAGAGATTTAAAAAATAAAACTTATTTCATAATGCTTTCAAAAATTACATAAGTTCTTATAAAAATACTAGACGAAATAGAATTGATAATTTTTGAACAAATTTTAGTATAATTTATTTTATATTAAATTATTTATTTAATTTTAATTAATTATTCACGACTTACAAAAATACCAATATGTTACAATGACCATTTTATCACTTATAATATTCCTATATATTTTTTAAACAATCATTTGTGAGGTTACTCTTATTTTGGATGATTTATTATTCATAAGTGCCATATTAATATTAAAATTGTAGTTTTCAATTAATAAGGGTAGGTTACTATTTACCAAAAATTAATTTTTTCCTATCAGAGTCCATCCATGTTACTGATCACAACATCAAATGTCTGATTATGGAAATTCAAAACACAAAATTGTCAAATTAATGATTAAATATCACATTGTAGTTCATTTGATAATTATGTGTAATTTTGTATCCTAATATGATTATACGTTATGTAACGATAATAATAAAAAAATTCCATTGGTAAATCTTTGGGTTGTTATATTCTTCTCCCATATGAAATTTTTCCCTCGAAATTTTGTTTTATATAAACATGTTAGGGTAATTTTCTTCCATCACCACCTCCAATTCCCATGTTGCTTCTCCAAACATATAGTTCATCCCCAACACTTCAACATGGTTGGTTTTCTTATTCTTTAGAACATTATCTCTCTGATCTAGAATATTCGCTAGGAGATCCTCATAATAGAGAGTTTCTTCCAGCTGTACCACCTCTATGTTCAGTACATGTGAGGGATCTGTTATGTACTCCCTCAAGAGTTGTACGTGAAACACAACATGAACATGATCCCTATTTGGTGGAAGTCCAGGACGATATGCCACAACTATTAGGTGGTGAATGATATCAAAGTGGGTAATGTACCTATGGTGTGGCTAACCTTTCTTTCCAAACCCCAAGACTCTCTGCTATGGTGATGTTTAAAGGAAAAAATTATCTCCAAAGTCAAACTCCAAGACCATTTTATGGTTGTCAGTGTATCTATTTCACCGACTCTGATCAACTGCGATGTGTTTCTGGACATCTTCAACCTTCCCTCTCATATCTTTCATAAAATTAGATACAATTAGGTTTTTTTTCTCCTTCTTCATCCCAATAGGTTGGAGTTCTACATCACCTTCAATAAAAAACATCATATGGAGCTATATAGATACTCAGGTGGATTCTATTGTTGATTGTGAACTCAACCACTAGAAAATTCTGATCCCATCAACATTTTAATTCTAGATAGAAATATCTTATCACGTCTTAATGTGTCTAATTAGTCAATTTATTTTTTCCATCAGGTTGGCGGTGATAGGGCATGCTAATATTTAATTCATTACTCTAAGAATGTTGAAGACTCCTCAAGAATTTATTTGTGAAACTTGTATAATTATCAGAGAGAATTTAGAGTGGAACACCATGTAGTCGCACCAAATCCTACATGTATATCTTTTGACGTTTTTCAAGTAATTAGTCATCTCAAATATCAGTAAAATGGTTAGTCGTGGAGAGTCACTCAAGTATAACCCATATCACATTATTTCCCTTAGACAAATTCAAGAGACCCGAGAAAAAGTTCATAGTAACATTCTCCCATTTCCAAATTCTTATATGAAAATGGTTTCATCATACCATTGGTCTTTTTTCACTCTCCTTTAACTTTCTGACATTCATATAACCTTGATATATATTCCACAATCCTCGACTTCATGTTATCCTACCAGAAGTGTTCTTAGAGATCTCGGTACATCATGGTGCTACCTAGATGGATAAAGAATGTTTATTTATGTGCATTATCCAGTAGCTACTTCATTATATCTGGTAATTAAGGAACAAAAATCCATGTTACAAACTGAATCACATCATTATCATCGATATGGAGATCCTGTAGCTTCTCTTCCATTACTGCATTCACCTTCTTTGTCAACTCCAGATCATCCCTTTATGCCTCCTTAATCTTATATTGAATTGATAATTTCATAATCATTTGATAAAGATAATATGTATTCCATTCCCTTGTGATTCCAAATATATCCTTTGCATACACTAGAATATTTGTTAATTCTCAATCCACAACATGGTTAGTGTACTGGGTTCTTTTTTTCATAGAGCATCTGTTACATTGTTTGCCTTAAATGATGGTAGTGAATAGAGCAATAGTAATCCTAGATTAGCTCTAACCAGCCCCTTTGATGCCTGTTGAGCTCCTTTTGTGTTAATATACACATTAGGATCTTGTGATCAATGTAAATGTCACACATCACTACATTAATTTAGTTCCACCATATTTTGATGGAAAAAATAACAGTTTACAACACTAGATCATGAGACGGGTGGTTCTGCACATGGACTCTCAACTGCCATGATGTGTAGGCAATAAAATTATCATTTTTCAGGAGTATGAATCCCAATACATTATTTCAAGCATCATTTTATATCATAAAACCTTCTGTACATTTTGTTAGAGTGAGTAATATTGGAGTGACCAGCCTTCTCTTTAGCACCATGAAGCTTCCCTCACATTCTTAAGTCCAAACATACTTTACTCCTTTCCATGTTAACATAGTTAGTGTGCATTAAAATCATGTTAAATTTCTCAAAAAACATTGGTAGTACCTATATAATCCACTAAATCTACGTAATTCAATGACACCTGAAGGTCTGAGCCATTCTTCAGTCTTCATTGTTTTTGAAGGATCCACTTAAATTCATTCACTTGTGATCACATGTCCCATGAAAATGAATTGATTAATTCATATGATACGTTTTCTAAACATGGAATAAAATATATACTTTCTCAATGTCACCAACACAAGTCATAGATGTTCTTGATGTTCTCCCCTAACCCCGTAGTAGATGGGGATATCATCCATAAAAACAACCAAATATTTTTAGGTATTGTGTAAAGACTCTATTTATCAAATCCTTGATTATTTCATGGGACTTAGTATGTCTAAAGGTCATAATAAGAAAATCATTGTGCTCATACCTCACATGGATAGTAGTATTCTAAATATCATCCTTCTTCTCCCTTAGCTGAGGATATCCAGAATGAAGACCCACCTTTGATAATTATTGTGCTCCTCATAAAATATCAAAAAATTTGTTAATATTTTTAAGTATATACATGTTCTTTATGGTGATCTTGTATAGTTCTAGATAATCGCTACACAAATTCATTATACCATCCTTCATCATCCTAATGGTCACTACCACATCCCAATGTGATGTACTGGGGAATATGAACCCTTTGCACAAATTATCCTGATTCTTCTTCATTAACTCCTCTAGTTTGATATAATTCAACCTATAGAGATGATTTGAAATTAGATTATCTTTGGGAATGAGTTCTATAGTGAACTCTACCTCAGGATCAAGGTATATTTGGGTAACTCATCAGGTAACACATCACTGTATTCCCTCGCGATGGGTATTTCCCAATGGTTGGACCGTTACATTTACTCCACCATTTGGGAGTGGAATTATTACTCAAAGGGTATCAACAAGAACACTATTTATGGATTTTTAAAAGTATATTCATGATGTTTTTTTTGTTTATAGAAGATCATCAGTAGGTTAGGAATATGAAAATAAATTTCCTTTTCCTAACAGTTGATATGTGATCTATATAATGAGAGACAATCCATTCCCATAATAATGTTAAATTCCACCAAGGGAAGTATGAAAAATTTTCTAGAAGAATCTTCCCCCATATGTCAATAGGAGAAGAGTCAGACACATGGTTTTCAATTATTACACCACATGATGTTTTTACTGGAATCTATACTTAAAGGATTCTGGGCATCGATTCTATAGTTATAGAAAACATAAAATATATAAAGGAGTGAGTATTGCGATAATCAAATAAGTTGTTTTATATTCATGAGTGATTAGGATTTGTATCTTTTACAACATCAATATCATTCTCCACATCTACAGTTTTTATGGCATAATCCTTCTCTTATTCCTTTGGATTACGTGGATGCTGATGCAAATTAACCATGAGGACTTGAGGTTTAGTGCCCTTGATTGTATAGTTCTCTTTATCTTTATAGTTATAGCATTGATCCATGGGTGGTTTCTCCTTTATTCCACAATATTCCCCTTCCTCGTCATGCCTTTTCCGCACTCTTGATCATGGTGTCCATCTATCCCACACATGAAGCATTTCCCCATCACTTTGAAGTAGTTCCTATGATGAATATTCTCATATTTTTGGAATGTGGGTCATTTTGTTTTCATCCAACCTTTATCATTTGGTCCATTATCTTGAAACTCAATCTTATGTTTCTTATCATCCTAGCCATTAGACCATTATGAAAACATTATCTTCACTTTGAGAGGACATAGAACAACTTCTTCATAAATCCCAAATTCTGTAATTGAAAGATCCTTTCAATGTTTCCATCTTAATCCACTATATAATCTATCAATTTTTCATTTATTGTTGATAAAAACCCAAAACATATAATTAATTCCTTGAATTATTTTTTAAGCTTCTCATAGATTCTCATTCCATTTTCTATAGCTCTATGAATAATATCACCATCTTTGTACGGAATGTATGTGGTAAATACATGTTAAGTATCATGATCTTCAGTTCTTCTAATTCAATCTCATCCATTCCGTCTCTTGGCTAGGTATTCTTAATCAAAGTCCACCATTGATCATCCTACCCATGTAGATGATAAAATACTAATGCCACCTTCTCGGTCTCAGAATAGGGAAGCATAGAAATGATCTTCTCTATGGGTTTGACCCACTATTACTCAACTAGTGGATCCATATATTCACAATACGTAAGTGGACATTGACACAAAAAACACTTGATATTCAGTAGTTCCCACTATGGTGAAGGAGTTTGTTCCCCATTATTCGGGTTATTGTTCATAACCAGTGGTAGTTTCATAATAATAACCATGGTTTTTTTAAACCCACCTCCAAAATTAGTAGCGATGTCATTCAGAAAATAGATTCATTGGTCCTTGTATGTGTTGTTGGCCTATTAACTCATGGTTCCCACCATTTTATGAAATATGAAAATATAGAACAAAACATAAGTGAACGAGTCATAAATAAATTAATCATTTGTACGATTTATACAAAAATAATAACATATGGGTTCCATATGTAAAGCTTATTCTTATTAATATCTCTACATAGCCTCATGGAATTTGTTTTCTTTAGGGTTCACTAATATTAGTTCCCAAATTAACTAAACATTTCCTCTAATACCAACAATATTGAAACAACATTTTCATAAGTTACTATTACATTAATAGAAAAATAATCACCATAATCATAGTAATCCTGGAGGATCTAGAGGTTTGGTGTCTTGGGAAAATAAGTACCAAACATAACATTTACAACATCAAGAATAAACATTTATTTAATACCTTCTTCTCTAACTTCTTATTAGCACTTGGCATCTCTATAGTATTAGTAGTCACCTGAGGATATACATCAAAAAGGGGTGAGGTATAATCCCAATAAAAGGCTAAATAAGAACAATATAGCATGGGGTGATCATAATCATAACATCGTCATCAAAATCATGAGAGGAAAAATTAATAAAATACTTGAAATGTCACAATGCATTAAAATGAAACATCATGTCTTAGTGGTCATCTAACACACATAGTTGTGAAAATTTATAGCATCATGTTCACACATAATTTCCCATTTTATCATGATATTAATCACGTTAACCAATGAATTAAAGTGTTGTATAATTTGGGGGGGGGGCGCCATATCATACCATTCATTTTGTTCTATATAATCCTAGGAACACCTGTAAAATCATAACATTATCAATATATTGTATTAAACATAGATCTTATATCAAAAATGGACATTAAAGACCCAAGGATTTGAATGGGTTTCATATCAAAATAACACAATCCTAATATTTGGGATCCTAAAATGAATATGGAATAACATTCTTGATACGAGAACCATAAACCTTGAGTGAGATGTAAAAAGTGTGTTTTTTGAAAGAATGGTTATTTTAGAAATCTTTTGTTTGACATAAACTCCATTGGAAAAAAAATTTATCCTAGAAATGGTATGATAATTAATAAAAAAATTATTTTAAGGACTGAACATAGAAATAAATTAATTGGAAGAGGGAGAACCCAAAGAAAGAAAGTTGGGTTCGATATTTTCCCCTTACCCTGTATCTGAACACTATATTCACATTAATGTAATGTATAATGAAACAATATTCATTAATTAATATATTCATAATATTTTATAAATTTATATGGTCTATTATTGTTTCATTATGTTATTTTATAGGCCTTTAGATGAGTTATACAGTTTAAATACATTGTT
This sequence comes from Viscum album, assembly GCA_963277665.1. Taxonomy (NCBI): domain Eukaryota; kingdom Viridiplantae; phylum Streptophyta; class Magnoliopsida; order Santalales; family Viscaceae; genus Viscum; species Viscum album. The sequence continues at coordinate 351,281,967 of OY728152.1, read as the reverse complement.
CATGAATGATCATTTTTATGGTTTTCTGGACCTGTTCACTAGTATCCATAAATGGATGTTCATATATAAAATTTTCAAAGTCCCAGAACTGATATTTAATTTTATTAATGAAATTAAAGGAGTATAAATTATATTATAATGAATTATTTTATATACCATGGGGATGAATCATTAGATAATAATTTAATGATGACCGTTTGGGTTTATTTGGGCGATTTTTCCACCACATTGAACTTTTTTTTAATAATTTAGTAATATATACCTAAGATAGTTCTAATACATTTAATAGAATACATTACATATAAATTAATCTATATAAATCATTAAAATTGTTTCTTGAATATATATGACGGCCGTAATAGAAAAATAAAACATGTCATTCTTGAAGGTGATAAATTATCATCTCATTAACAATGTTTTCTTTTCTATAATAATAAGAAGAGTAGAAGGGTGTCAGATGATATATAATCCCATTATTATCATAACATTACAGTATATTTGAGAAACTATAGTTAACAAACCATTTGAATTAGTTTTTTATTGGTGATATTATGAATATAACATGAAACATAAAGGAATTTGAAGGAATAGAGAGAGATAATTACCTGATGAATCCTCCTCTTGGGATCCTCCATAATGAACCTAATCTGGGCCTTTTGATGAGACAATAACATCATAGGCATGGGATAGGGTCTCGAAAATATTTTTGGACAAGGTTTTGGCAATTCATGAAGCTTGAGAGGTGTGAGGAAATGAGGTAGTGGAGGGTGGTATTTATAGTGGAGGGGCCATGGGTTTTTTCAATATTATATTCATTAATTATTAATTTCTCAAAAAGACAATGAATAGAGAGACTTCCATGACTAAATAAAGTAATTTTTTCTTGCTAATAAGAATCATTTGTGCAAAAATTATAATAAAATCACCCATTACTCTATAAGTAATGAATATAAATTAATTTTATAAATTTTGATATATCATTATTCTTCACAAATTTGAATATTTCTGAAAAATACCAAAAACTCACACTAAAATATTTCCGACATGTGGAATCCAAGAATTAATTTCATTTTTCAAAAAATAATTTTCTAAATATGAATAACATAATTTTAATTAAAATCATAATTTAGTTGAAAAATACATATTATAAAATTAAAATAGTTTTTATAATGCTTTCAAAAATTACATAAGTTCTAATAATGAAACCAGAAGACATCGAATGGATACTTTATGAACACATATAAGGAATATAGATTTTTATATTAAGTTAAATAATTAATAATAATTATTAATTTATTACTTATAAAAATTCCAATACTTTAATATGGTCATATTATAACATATAAGATGTCTAATTTTTATTTAAACATTCATGTGTGCGGTTATTATTATTTTGGATGATTTAGTATTAGTAAGTGTCATATTACTATCTATAATGGTATTTACTATTCATAAGGAATGGTTTATATTCTCATAAAATTACGTTCTCACTATCATATTCCAAACATCTTAATGATAGAAAACATGTATGTTTGAATTATAAAATTCAAAACCCAAAAGTGGAAAATTTATGATTAATGGTCACATAGTAGTTCATTTGAGATTTATGTGGAATTGGGTTTCCTAGTTTTATTATACATTATATAATGATTATAAGAAGATACTTCCATTGATAAAACCTAGGTTTATTACACCTACCATGACTCTTCAAGTCACACAAAACATCTATGTTGGTAACCGTCTTCCTACAGGCGTGTTCCGTGCATATCAAGGAGTCCACGATAATGTTATCACTGGAGATATTCTGGACACACTGAGTCTTATTGTATACTAGACCATTGATCATCTTGATTCCTCTTGTCCAGGACATCTTCCAATTTATAAGCTTCATGGTAACCTTGATGTTATAGACAAATCCTTATGACGCTTGGATTTTTCATTTCCCAATCCCTTTCCACCCATCCAATGACCAGCACATCATCTATATTATCTTTTAAATAGATGTACTCATAAAATATTATCATTATAAAAACAATTTCCTCACAATTGCCTTCAAATGTAATATACAACCCAGAAATTCAAATTTATTTATATATAATGAATGTAAAAGTAACCATCGATGTTATATATGTAAAATATACCTTCAATTTTAGTTTTCAAATTTTTTATGTTTTTTTTAATTCTCAACCAAATAAATAAACTATTATATATAATAATAAATTTATATGTAATATTTTTTAATATACAATACATTGTATGAAATTTGAAGTCTCTAATGACTTTATATAATATGTTTATGAAGAATAAACATTTTCACATCACTATTTCCCTCTTTAATTTTTTCTTGGAGAATTATAGTGATAGATAATCAACTAATAACAACTATAATGTTAATCTAAATGTCACTTTATTATAAATAGTAATAGATATAATGAAATAATCAACAATTTTTCTCATTTTAAACTTTTCTAATTACTCATCTTAAATTAATCAATATAGTGTGTATGTATAATCTACAGTCTTTACCATGCCCATGCACTGTATACACATACACTACCACCTGTGATATTATTAAAAAAAATATGTTATACTCTTTAATGATTCATTGAATTAATCATTCATTATTATATGAAATTCATATTATTATGAAAATGAAAAAAATTATATTTTACATAAAAAACACTGGAGACTAAATATTCACAATAGTAATGTATACACTCCATATATTGAAATATATTATATTCATCATCTTTCCAACGATGAATTTTGTAAAATTGTTAAATATATAATGAAATGGTTGTAAAATCATTCTAGAATATTTTTTATGTTTCTTCGGGGATATTGATGTTCATATTTCGTTTATATATAGATTCAAATATTATTGACATATTTATATCAATTTTTATTTTTTATGTGGAATATGTAATTCAAATTTTAAAACAATATATTTTACTTTTTGAAAAATTATTTTATATATTATGTAGTTTTGAAAATATTCATGTTTGATATAACTAACATGTTGGTTTAATATGAATAATCAATAATCCTTAGATCATAGTAAAAATAACTTTTGTTTGGTAACAATGATGTTTTACCATAAATTATTACACGAATATAGATATTATACATTGAATACTTTTAATTGCATTTGGGATTCAATAGCCTCTTGAATATAGTAATATATGTACTATAATGAATATTCAATCTGATATCTTTTAATTAACCTTAATTTTCATATCAATATGTTGTATATATTTCAGCATTTGATATGATTAAGAGTCAGGGTGTTTTTCATTATATTATTTCAATATGAAAACATAAAATTTATAATTCAAGTAATATATACACTCCATTTCCTATATAATAAATTATATAAAATAATTTAATTTAATCCATGAATATGACCATCACGGCTTGTATTGCAATCAATGAGTATATATACCTTGACATGGAAACAAATTGAAACAGTCGCCCATGGTATCATCATACATTTTATATATTGTTTGTAACAATTATATCTTATCTTATTCTGCTAATTTTTTTTAAATATTGTTATAATTGGGATAATAAAAAAAATATTATTCTTGAATATATTCTCCAAATATTCCATCTTTTAGCATTACATAATACTCAACATAAATAACAAGTGTGTATTTTACTAATATAAATTTTTTTAAAATAATCTTTTACATTTTAGGAAAACTAAATTTATATGTCGAAGCGTACATTGTTTTTTTATTCTAATGATATTTTTAATTTTTCCCATGTTATAAGGTTTCTTGATTTTCACTATAATTATTCTCATCAAACTGATAATTAGTTGGTTTTTATACTTCAAATATTAAATTCATTGATGTTACATTATCCTTTGTGCTTTCTAATTCATTACAGTCACCAATATATTTCTCCCATTTAAATTCCCTTTCTTTATTAAATATCATTGTCATATTAATCATCAAATTGGTTACCATTGGAATCGGGTATTTAATTTAATAAAATATTAATATTGTCCATTTGTGTATATACAGATTTGCATTGATGATCTAATATGAAAATTCAATCTATCATCTATTCTGAATATCTATTCATATTATTACATTGAATATTTATACAATTATCTTTTTTGGAGTTTCAATTCGATAATTCTACTAAAATAATGAAATTTTTATTAATTCAGTCTCTAGATATCATTATAAAGTATTATAAAATTCATTAAAACAATATGTTTTACACAATGTGATATACATTTAATTTCATTCCAGAATATTTAGATTTAAAATTATATATATTTTTTTATTGTTTTATAATAGTTGTATAATTAAATGGGAATCCATATTATAAAATTAATTTTTGATATATTAAAAAATATTTCTTTACAATTGTTAATCCATTTGAAACTAAAAAAGTGATTCTCAAGTAGTAATTTTTTCCATTCCTTTCCAAGAACCTAATATAAAAACAACACATTGGTTCCTACATTATATATGTTTCTTCATATGTTCATTCAATCCTTTATATATTATTTTCGTTTTAATATGATAATATTCTACCTGATTTAAAATGTTCATGGTGTATATGAATTTCTTATATAACCATATTGTATATCCACCTATCATACTTTTCCATCATATCTAGTTTTTGTATTCTATAATCATTTCTTATATATTAATATTAACTCTCTACTCTATCAAATATTCTGTAAACGTATTTTGAATTCAATTCTATTATCCCTTTCGTATATGAATTTCCAATATGCATTAACATCATGAATTTCTATATTTTTTATGAATTTATTTTATGAAATAATTGTGATCAATACATAAAGGAATTTTCAAATTCTACATGCATTTCTTATATGCATATTCTGCATTCGCAGTCAATTTTAATAGACCTTCACTTTCTATACAAGTATAATTCACATTATTTTTATCTAAAATACAATGTATTCTTAAATTTTATAATCTATATGATAATATTTTATAACATTTAGTCAATATACCATGTTTCATATGTTATCATATTATATTCACCATTACAATAATACCTTTTTGGTTATGTACCAAGTCTAATATCCTATAAAATAATGGTTACTATAAATTTATTCACTACAATGATCAAATATATATATTTTAGCAGATAATTTTATTATAATTTATTAATATCTATATTTCAACCATTTTATTCATGGTTTCCTATTCACATATATTTCCTAATTTTTAATTGAAACATATAATTTCTTGAAAAATATTACCATCATTCATCATATCAGTTATACAGATAGAACATTTTTTTAATCATTATAGATTATGTAATTTTCTTATTTAATGAATGAATTACTACAAAAAAAATATTCATTGGAAGTTAATTTTATGTGTAATAATTCACATTAAATTACATTAAATACTGAATATAATTTATTATAATTTATTTACATCCCTTTCTGTATAATTACTAATATATTTATTGATTTAATATAAATATTCATAAATATATGTATTTAACAGTTTGTAAACATTAGTATATTTTTAATAATCCATAATGATTTAGTAGGCGGTCTGCAAATGTTGTTTTGATCTCATAGTATATTTAATTTGTTTTGGCTATTATTCTCTCTAGAATCACATTTATTATATTAGAAATGGAATTTCTTTTTTCTTATTTGATAAATTTTATGCCCTTACATAGTATAATATTATGATCCCATATATTTGTACAATTGTTAGAATGTAGTCTGCAAAAAATGAAACATATGAGAATTTGATAATATTAAAAATAAAAATTGTTTACTACCATAATATATTAATGAAAATAATATGGAAGAATACATATACTATAGAATGAGTAGAATTTCTATTGTAGTTTTGGAAGTGATGATTCAATATCATTAGTTTGGTACAATTATATTAAACTGTAGTGTAGTAGATTCAATATCATTTGTTTTATGCAATTTTATTTAGAATCATTTAGTTAGATTTTGTAGTCATACTATCAGTTTAAGATAATAATTTTTGGGTTTATTTATATTAGATAATATTTTCAATAAAAAGGTATGTTAATATTATGTAAAATATATATGTAGTATTTTTGTATGTTTAGATGTAAAACATATTATGTAGAATTTGTAGGGTAAATTATATAATGAATATATTGTGTCATTTGTTTCGGTCAATTTTATATAGTATATTTTGATTAATTTTTACAATATATTTTAATAATATATATATTATTAGATAGTACATATATTTTCTAAAAATATATTAAAATCTTAATTCATAAAAATATTATTTTTATTATTATGTATTTGATTTAGAATTCATTCAGTAGCATTTCTTAATTATTTATTTGGTAGTATGTGATTTTATGTAAGTCATTTTCATGTGGTCTTTTCATACAATTTCAATTAGTTTCCTAATTCATGGAAACATTCAAGTTGGTAAAGTATTATTTGAATTTGACCTAATAATATTTATCCAACATCATTTGTATTTTTTATAAAAATATTATATATTGGGAATATATTTCATTTTGCATTCCATTAATTTTTTTATCTTCCTCTAAAATAAAATTCCTTTTAACATTTGATAGATGATGGGTTTTAAATATTCTCAATGAAATTGTTGATGAAGTGACATTGACATAGTATATTCTATTTCTAAAGATATGTAATTTTTTTATCCATTTTTTTTATTTTTCATTTATATTATAACTTATTATATCATTTCATTTTTTATGTATGACAGTTGGACATTCATTATGGAAATATGAGATATCTTATATGTGTGATATTTCCCTAAATGATTTTGTTTATAAACAAGGGATTTTTTTAACATTAATTTGAGTTGTAAGATATGTTGTTGGAAAATTGGGTATATTTTATTTACATTTCCTCTATATCACTCTCCATTATAAAATGAATTTTATCCTCAGTAATTGCATTTTTCTGTTGTCAACGCACATCAATGCACATCTAAGGTGTCATTAAATACTGATTCATAATTATTATAAAAGTATAAAAAAATTATATTTTTCATTCATTCCCTATTTTCATTACCCTCACTACCAATGTTATCTTCAATTCCTTATAATTGAAGCCTACGTACTATTTCAACATTCATTCCCTTGTGTAGTGACTCTACTCTGATTCTACAACACTAACCAATACCATTGAATTTATCCCTCCCAATCATCATAAAAATTTCTCTCCTTCACACTCAAATGGTGGATTATATAATTTTTGACATAAGATATATTTCATTAAAAAATTAATTATTAAACATTGTGGTTTTTCATAAAAATATTATTTTTACTAATGATGGTATATGTTTGCGTACTATAATATGTATGCACATAGTTTGTTCCTATAATTTCATGCAATAAATTAATTCTATAAAATAATAAATATTACAATACATGAATTTTAATATACAACCCACTTAAAATACTTCCATGTATTTCATTATCTTCATTTATTAAAAACCATTTAACATTTTTCAGTTTCAGATTCATGTATGTTATTTAATTTAGTTTTAAAAAATTAGTCACCTCATAACAGTGAATAAATATTTACTGAATGGATCAATTTAATTTAAAAAATATCAACCTCTTAAAAAAATATTCCATATTATTGCATACAATTCATATTATTTTCAATTGATTTAATTGGAAATGATTCCATATTCTTTGATTTATTCTTTTATTTAGAAAATCATCAACACTTATGACTCATATCTCTTTAAATCATTCATCTCCAGCCATTTTAATGATGTCACAAATATGTTCAAATCAAAATTACTTCTTATAAGAAGCTAGGATATGTCAAATACGAATAATGATAAAAATATTACATTGTGGATTGTTAGGCCTTATATAAATTCTCATGTCATTATATTATTTGTGAAATAAGTCAACATTTTTTTTAATAATATACTTCTCTAAATTTACACCAATATTACAAGCTCATCTACTACATATAGTCCATTATTTTTTTATGATCCATAAATGAAATGATGATCATTTAAATCCAAATTCTTGAAAATCCAATCACCTATATAGATCACCTAGATTTCAGTTATTACAATTGATTAAAAATTGGTTTCTTAAAAACATAATCTATCTTATAAATTTATTACACACTGTGGTTTATTGTAATTCTTTCTCTTAATCTATTATTTCATGTCATTTCATCCATAACCAATACATTATAGTAGTATATTTCTAAAATACTATGTTACATAAACCACATTCAATTATGAAATTCTAAAAATCATTGCATTTTTTAACATTACTCAGTTTTTATATCATTAAAATATTTCCTAAATATATGAAAACTTCTATATACAATATCAATGTTTTTCCAATGCTATATTAACAACTACTGAATTTAGAAAATTAAATTTTAGTGACAAAATTTCCATTGTTGACCACTCAAATCCTATATGGTTTGATACCAATAGAAGATAAATGTCATCTTTATTTCTGTTATAATAATTTAAAATAAATTTTTCTTTGAATATCATAAATTCTATAAATTAAAATAACTTTATAATTTATAATAAAGAGTTTTTAGAAAATATTCTATTTCATAACTATTTTTCTAATATTATCATATTATTATTGTAAATTAGTAATCTATTATTTCAATTTGACAAATATTTCTCTACATTACATAACCACATGACATCATACTGATTCCCTTAGTGGTATTGGAAAATGATTTAAATTCTACTAAAAAATATAACTCTATCATTTTCTTCATCTACCAAAAAATCAAGCATGTAAGAATGTTTGGATGAAATAAATGTTATGTACAAAAAATTGTTTTTCCATTACTATGTTAAATTGTTCATTTATGATGTAAAATGGTTTCTAGAAAATATTTATCTCTATTTATTTATTTCACTTATATATTCATTATAATTTCTTCTATAATATCTATCTCTTGTATATGAATGGATGACATGAGACGAGTCTTCAACAGTGGTGATATTGGGAAGTGGAGTTTCAGTGGGGCGATGGATCTAGTTTTATGAATAATATTCAAGAGTTAATGGATCGTCTTAGTTATTCCAGTGTTTGTGGTGGCATGATATCTACTAGACTCCATTGAGGTCAGATACATCCCCTACATGAGCATTATATGCAGTTTTCACAGTTTAATTGATCGATGACCCAACATTATTTTTCCCTTACAGTTGGTTATAAGAGAATTTCTTTGATAGTATACTATCTATGGAGATGAAGAAAAATGTGATCCAATTTTAGATCTCTTTTAATGGTCACTTAATTTCATGTTAGGTGATCTTATATTAGTTTAGGACCACCTATACATGGTCACATCAATGTTATTAATTAGTCTTATAATATTATTCTTCTTATCAATTATTATATTTCAATATATACATTCAAATCATTTCAATCCAAAATTCCCCACATTATGGAAAATATATTCATAAATTATATAATGGATGAAATTATTGTGTATATTTCATCTACTTGAATATTAGTATTCATACCACGGCTCCTCAGGGTTAACAATTTCTATAGTGTATTATACATAATGTATGTGTACATTGTTTGAAATAGTTCGCAAATTATTTGAATTGATTTAATTTATATACCATAGTGAACATAAATTAAAATCTATTGTTATATATAATGCCTCTACATACATGTTTCACCTCCATTCTTCTCTCAATTTCCATTTCTCAAAAATAACCCAATCACATAATTTCAATTTTCAATTTCCTCACACTCTCCAAATGAGGGACATAAATTCCCTAGATGAACAACATAATTTTTTTAACCGCAAGAATGAAAATATGAAATTAAAATTTCTTGTAATGAAAATGAATATGTTGGGTACTCTTTAATTATTTAAATCCCGTAAATTTTATTTAAATTGCAATTATATACATAAAATGGAATAAATATTAATCATATAAACAAAAAACCAAATTACAAAATTAAAACACAATATGAAATTATTTATAAAAAATTATTTAAAATTTATTAAATACATTTATTAATAATTTTTTATTTAGATTAACTATTTTAATTACATACAATATAAAATTGAATAAACTGATTAAATAAATATTATTAATTATTAAAATGAAAGAATTATTTAATTTAAATTTCATTTTCTATACAAACATATTAATAATTTATTATTCCAAAATAAAATAAATATAAACCTATATTATTATAATGAATAAATATAAATAATTATGTTTACATGATTTTTTAAATAAAGTGATGTTTGAATTGGAATCCCAACCAACACATCCCAAAAAAATTAGTAAAACATAATTGTGTGCAGAGATTACATGAGGTGGAATTATCATGCACTTTCATAAATTTGACTAAACATGTAAAAATAATTATATAAAAACCAATCCAATGTAGATATGTCAATTCAAATTCCTGTAGAAAATCCATCTCCTCACATATACTATACGTTGCAATACATGCCATTGGGATAGTTCCACTAGAAATATTATGCCTCCACCAATGACCATATATTTTTCCAATATTTATTGATAGTAAACTAATATATCATCTCACTCCATTTTCATTAGGTGAACGTGCATCCCTCCAAAACTAATCATTTGATAATTACCTATAGGAGATACAATATTTAATCAAACTGAATAGAGTAGGAATATTCAGGCATCAAACATGTTATGTATCCATTCTTTTGGGAAATAAATTATCATACTATCTTCCAAGCCATATCACCATATGTAAAACATTATAAACGCAATAATCACTATTATGGTTCATCAAACATGTGGTTGTTTCTAGATTTTATATATGGTACGGAATATTAAATATCTTTTATCTTATCTCACAGAAAAGTGTGCATGTGCATCTCAAGAGAATATATATCTTTTATAAATATTTATATGATATATGTGATTAAATATTAACATGGATGATAAATAGTGGTTTGGAGATTTAAGATATTATATTTCATATCTTATCTATATTTGAAAAAGGAAATAGAAATGATTATAAAAGGGGGAGTAGTGAATCGTGGAATGTGACTATTTGTTGGTACACGACAACCCAAGGCGAGCAGATACTTGGGTGACTATTTTCTAGGGCGTGGGCAGTAGTGAGTAGATACAAAATTGGATGTGCAACGAGTTGATACAGCGGTGATGCGAGTTCCATTTTGATCTCCAAAGAGTGGCGTATTGTCATGTACTATTATCAGAGAGGTGGCAGAAGAGTATCTGGGTGTGGTTTTTGAACAATGGTTTTTGTAAGGAATTTTCAATTCAATTTTAGAGTTTTATGTGATATTTTGTACTATATGATTCTTATTGAATTTTCTCAGAGTTTCCTCGTGGTTTTATAATCCTTTGAAATGTGTGGTTTTCCACATTATAATTTTTGTCCTCATTAGTTATTCTACTATTTGGTTTGATGCTTCTTTTAAATTTAACATTCTCACAAATTTTTGTTATCGCAAATGCATTTATATTTGACACTAATCTATTTGATACCCATAATCAGTTATTAGAGGAGGTTATCCTTGTTTTCTGGCTGATTAATATGGGGGAATCACATTGTGCGATTTCTACTCACATTGAACTATTCAAAAAGAAAAATGTTTTTTCACTTTGGAAGCAAAGAGTTTACAATATTATGGCCCGTGAGAAGACAGAGATGTCGTTCATTAAAAAACTAGAGAACCCATAGATGACGAGCGATGATGATAGGAATTATATGTGAGAGTTGTTGAAAAGCACTATTCAGATGTATTTGGGTAAAAATACACTACAGGGAGTGATGAATCTAATAGATCTAGAGTAAATCTGGGTGAAGCATGAAAGAAGGAATAAATAAAAATCCTTCACAAATAGTTTATATTTGATGAAATGGTTGTATCATTTGTGAATGCCAGACAGTGGATATTTATGAAACCATCTGGATGAGTTCACCGAAATTCTGACTAAAATATCCTCGGTGGCAGTCAGGATTGATGATAAAGGTATCATGGTGCCTGTTGAAATTGAAGAAAAATACAAGGCTTTTATTATTTTGACTTTGTTTCCGGATTCATATGATAATCCCATCCCCAAAATGTTCCTTGGAAGGATACATTGATTTTTTATGATTTGATTTCGTCATTGTCATTGAAAAATACATTGTGAAAGACCAATGATGGTGAATCTTATGGAAATTGTTGTATTCTGACTGTGGAAGATGGATGCGGTAGTCATTGAGGTTGATCAAAGACAAGTAGAATGGTCAAGTGATTCTTTTTCTATAAGGAGGATCATGTGCAAAGATAGTTTAATGAATTTATTAAGTAAAAGGATGAAAAGAAGGAGCATTAATGTAAAACCCGAGACTTTTAAGAGAAATATTTTGTTTTTAAATTATCAATGAATTCTTTCACTACACACAACATCAGAATGGCTTGTTTTACACGCAATCGCGGCCTTCCTCCATCGTTGTGTGATGAATTCACAAGTGCGGGTGTGAATAAATTCACATCTAGATTCAACGGTATCAACGTGTGAATAATAAAAAAATAAAAAATAAAGATGAAGAAAAAATTTTGTTAAGATACTCAACGTGAATGAAAAACATAAATGGGAAAAATTGACGATACGATTACAAAATTAAAGCATAAAATTACAATTGAAAGGAAAATATGGATTCAAAGAAAAATGTTAGATGATAATTCCCTTCACCAAAATATCCTTATAAAGGCATATTAAGAGACTTAGGTCCACCCACCACTGTCAATTCACCCCCCAACAATTAATAGAGTCAAAACGAGGGCGAATAATCAAAAGGAAATTGACGTTTTGAATTTGACCCGGAAAACTGTCCAGATTCGTCCACCATATTGGAGTGTGAATTTGTAATTGACGGAGGAAGAATACGGAGGGGGTGTATAATAGAAATATCATCGGCCATTTTTCCTAAATGCTCTGTAAAACGTTAAGGAAATTTACCATATCCGTTTGGAATTTATGGTCGAAATGGTGGGACTGATTTTTGTGCATTAATGTCAGGTCAACCATTTAAATCTCAAATAAAGATCCCTTTATCATCATGAAAACATCAAAATTAGCTCCGGCCATAGTTGAATAAAATGATCCTCATATTTTTATCTCTCTACTGTATAATTTTGATCTTCATTGGGCTTGGTTTTTGGGGCCCACATTTGTTTAATAGGCCTTGGGCCCATTATGCTTTTTCCAGCAAGTTTCTGCCTTCTGGTGCAAAAATATCCATCTTCTCTTATGATTCATCCATATGACCAAAAAGAAAAAATGTTCCAAATAAAGTGATGAATCATATAATAAAATATCAAATTAAAATGATGAATATTTTAATTTCCACAAGCAAATTATTGAGTGGGCCCAAATTGACACTTTAAGCATGAATTGCACAATGATGAGAAATGAAGTTCAATTTCTAAATTGGACTAAAATTGATGTTTATGTACATTTAAAAATATTAATATTAAGATAATAACAATGAATACTAGCCACTTTTAGTGAATAATCACACTTCCCAACATTAGTTTTGCTAGTCCCGAGAAAAATATATTACAAAAATGTAATTCAAATCCCCTTTTCCAAAAACATTTAAATACACTTTGCTCACACAAATAACTAATACCAAAAAAATTATGAAAACCCATCAAAATAATTAAAAACAAGCTAGGTCCATAAGCATATCCCAAGCCCAAGACCATTCCTTTGTTCAAATTCATCGCCACATTTCATCCAATTCCAATTAAGCATGATAAAGTGTTGTGCATCATAAAATATATGGGGCCCATTTTATTGTTCAAGGGGAAAAAATGGAAGTGATGGGTGGGAATCACATTAAACCTTAAGATGAGTATCCATTTTTTTTTGATTTTTTTAACCACAATAGATATGAAAAGACTAACTCTGGGCAAGACAACTATGGAGTCATGATCCCCAAGTGCCGGACGCCACACATAATATCAATTTCATGCACTGCAATAGTGATATAAAGCCTAACTCTGGGCAAGACAACTCTGGAGTAACGATCCCCAAGTGTCTAAGGCCACACATTTGGACAAAACATTTCTCTATGTGGTCATTTATATTTGTTTTTTGTTTTTCTTTGGATACTCAAATTAAACTAAAAGTGAACCCAGAACCCTGTGCTATAATGAAAGGGACCCAAGAACTCAAATTTACACCCACGATCCAGTAGAAATGCATTGTGGCATTTTTATTAAGAGGATGAAAATGTAAACATTGAAAAATCACATTAGACAACTGCACTTCCCAAAAACTATGCTCATGAACTTAAACATGCATTAAAATCAGAATCAAAGCAACCAAATTTTTCGATATCCAATTTCAGAGTTTGCAATGTGTGTTATCATGTCCAAGGATAATGGAATTTTTTCTTTCCATATATGTTCTTGTTGAAATTAAATCATTTTTTATTTCACCTCCCCCCATCATATAATAATATTGTCCGCAGTGTTTAAAGAAAAGAAAAGTTAGAAGGGGGTAGGAGAGGAGTTCAAAGAAGAAATTTAAAATGATAATCATGGAATGAAGTCTCCTGGTGGTTGATGATGATAGCACATGCCATAGTCTCCCTTCAATCATAGATTTGAGTCTCAGTGGCTTGGAAGGTGGTGAATGGATTTTCCTTATGACTTTTGACATGTCCTTTTATTTTTTTAACCTATAAAAACATAAAAAAATGATGATACATTGTCTTCTTTTTAGATTTCTGGGTAAGGTATTACTCAGAGATCACGCCACGTGACATGGATGAATATGGTGCTCACATTTCATACCCATCCTTACTCATAAAAGAATAAAAGGTCAATAGTATATGGTAATTTATTATATGAAAAATAAAATTCTTCAAAATTATTAAAAACATGGAAACCATGGGTTGCCTCCCATGCAACACTTTTATTTAATGTCGTTATCTCGACTTGAACCCCCCAACTTATCCAATTCCGACTTTCAAAATTTTAATGAACCCATCTTTCTCCACTTCAACAAGATTTAGAATGATTGTTTTATTTTGAAATTTGTTTCGTATGAAATCATATTTTGTATAATTATTGGTAAAATCCAAGGAATATATAAAATGGCTGATCGAGTTGTTTCTATAGTCTTTCCTAAGACACCAAGGATAATTCTTACATTATTGATTTCATGATATCGATGAATGACAACTGAAAGGTCGTGTTTGTACTCTATAAAGGGATAATTTAGTGGGGATGAAAGTTTCATAATTTTGAGGTTGGGTTGAATTAATTTTCCTAAAAAAGATTGGAAATTTGAAAAATAACTTTCTTCTTTAGAAATAATCTCTTCACTTTGAAATCGTGATTCCTCCTGAAAATTGTCCAGTTGAATGTCATTAATGGGTATAGCCTCAATTTTTTTGATTTCTCTTAGTGGTTCAATGATTGGTTCTTCTGAAAAATTATTAATGGATTTATATTCAGGAAAATCAATCCATGATGACAAATTTTCCCCTTGTGAATCCAAAAAATTAATTTCCTCCTGATTTAAATACCCTTCAACATTTCATTGATCTTGTTCAGTTACCTCATATCCAAAGGTAAGTTCTTTATTCAATTCATGAGAGGTTTTTGGGATAAAAGATTCATCTATAAATGATGAGGAAAGAACATCTTGAGTGGGAATGGGTTCCTCAAAAGTCTTAAAGCTTCGTAATTCTAATCTGAAAGATGAAACTTCTGAATTCATTTTATCCATTTTTTCACACAATTGTTCAAGAATTAATTCAGGAATAGGGTTGATATTTGTTTGTACATCATAAAATTCCTCATTATTTATCTTTTCAATAATTCTTGATAGGTATGTAAATTGATCTTTTAAACATTCAGCATCTCATTGATTGTTCATGTTATCGGGTGTGGGGTAATCATTCAAGTGTTGATCAAATAAATTTGATATCTAAGGGGATTCCCATTTTTTATTTTCTATTTGATTCCATCCCGAGTTTATGAAAGTAAATTATTGATGATACTCCAATGGAGTTGAATGAAATTTGGATATGGATTTTTTTTTGGAAACACGAAAACAGAAAGGGGAAAAGAAAAGAGAAATATAGGTGAGAAAAGAGAAGTTAGGTGAGAATAGAAGGTGGGTGTCTAAGAAAACTTACTTGGGTCCCCAGCAAAGACGCCAAAATTTGGTTGTGCCCAAATTTACCCTACTTGTAAAAGAAGTTGATGTAGTACATGTAGGTGTCTAATCCACAGGGACCGAAGAAGAAACCTTGAGACACTTTGATTAGATGCAGGATTGGATATGAATTGGCCAACTATGGTGTTGATTGATTTAAAGAAATATTTATTTAAATTAAAGAACAAAACCAATAGAATTACTTGAATTAAATCAACTAATTCATGTGAGTTGATCCTAGGTTGTCTCTTGGGCTTGATTGGATGTATTTGTTTTTCATTTGATTTTTTGTTCATCGGTTCAAGAGGTATCCATTATATGAAATAATTCCTCAATATCACTCTCTGATTTAATCCATACACAATTTCAAGGCTAATCACCAATTCACTTAGAGGATCAATTAAATGATCACTCCAAGTAATTTGATCATACTAGCACTTAAAATGTGTCGTCATTAAAGTCAGTGAAGACAAAGAAGAAGATAAATCAAAGAAAGGAACTCTTAAAATAAAGAACAAGTTTAATAATTTAAGAACATCAAATAACATTCAATCCAGCCCATGCAACTCTCTAGGATCAACCCATAAAATTTTATCTTCCATTGATGATATTATATCAATGGAAGATGGTAGTTGACTTAAATAAGTGGGATTGAAGAAGAAAAACATTAATCAAAATCAACACTCCACCATTGTGTGATGAATTCACAAGTGCGGGTGTGAATAAATTCACACCTAGATTCAACAATATCAATGTGTGAATAAAATAAAAAGACAAAATAATGAAGAAGAATAAATTTTATTAAGATACTCAACGTGAAAGAAAAACTTACATGGGAAAAATTGACGATACGATTACAAAATGAAAGCAGAAAATTACAATTGAAAGGAAAATATGGATTCAACGAAAAATGTTAGATGATAATTTCCTTCACCAACATCTCCTTATATAGGAATATTAGGAAACTTAGGTCCTCCCCCCACAATCAATTCACCCCCCAATAATTAATAGAGTCAAAACGAGGGCGAATAATCAAAAGAAAAATTGACGTTTCGAATTTGACCTGGAAAACTGTCCAGATTTGTCCACCATATTGACGTGTGAATTTGTAATTGAATAAGACCGAATCCGTAGGGGTTGTATAAGATACATATCTTCTTCAATCTGTCCTCTATGAGTTGTAAAAATTTCAGGAAATTTCCCTTATCCATTTGGATGTTATGTTCTAAATGGTGGGACGGATTTCTGTGCATTAATGTCGGGTCCACCATTTAAATCTCAACTTCAGATCCATTTATCATCATGAAAACATCATAATTAGCTCCATCCATAGTTGAATAAAATTAACCTCATATTTTTATCTATCTACTGTATAAATTTGAGCTTCATTGGGCTTGGTTTGTGGGCCCAACATTGGTTTGATGGGCCTTGGGCCTATTATGCTTTTTCCAGCATGTTTCTGCCTTCAGGTGAAAAAATCTCCATATTCACTTGTGATTCATCCATAAGACCTAAAAGAAAAAATGTTCCAAAAAAAGTGATGAATAATATAAGAAAATATCAAATTAAAATGATGAATATTGTAATTTCCACAAGAAAATTATTCAGTGGTCCCAAATTGAGACTTTAAGCATGAATCGCACAATGATGGGAAATGAAGTTCAATTTCTGAATTGGACTAAAATTGATGTTTATGAACTTTTAAACTCATTAATATTAAGATATTAACAATTAATATTATCCACGTTCAGTGACAAATCAATGGTGTACATAATGAATATATATGATTATTGTAAATTTATATTGATTTTGAAGTAGTATACATATAGTCAAATACAATTCCATGATCATGGGAACGATATTATCGCTCGTGCGTAAGGAATACCGTCTCCATGATGTCATGCGACTTGTTCTACATGATCTTTATTAAATAATGATTATATAAATGAATTTAATGAATTAATATGATATATATTACACTAATACCATTCTGGAAATGTGGTATCTATAACCTAAAAAGATGAATAAGAATTTATTCGACAAAACACGCATAAGAACAAAAAGTAATAAACACTCGAATAACAAGTAGAAATGAAATATTACTAATAATAACCCAATAATATGACCATATATGATATCATAACAATGAGTAAGATTCTGGAATAAGTCAATGAGATTATTTAAATAATTATACAGGAGGTTCAGACACATACGAAGCAAATTAGTCCTAGGGTTAGGGAAAATATCACAATCTCATTTTATCCGAGATTATTTATACTTTGGTATTTACTAGGGTGTATTTTATCATCCAAATCCATGTTTCCTCGATATGTAATATTATTTCCATCCACCTACAATTGTTTAAATCCAATTTTACCCATCGGTGAGTTTTTAGTGAAATATTTGAAAGAAATCTTTTGTCCTTTTTCGTACGAGGTACTTTTTGACTTTTCCGAAAAAAGTACGAGAAGAATGTTTTTGTTACTTATACGGCATGAATGAATTTTTAAAACATTATTTCCAAGAAAAATCCTTTAAAAGTTTTCATGTGTAATCTTTAATCAACTTCTTTTATTTTAAAATTGTATGACATCTTAAAAAAGAAAATGTTTTTGAAGTAGAATGGATATTTTCTTCAATAATGGAGTTCAGGTGCTATATCAAAATTATTTTCCATCTACAATAATATAGGGTTCTGTTTCTATCCCTATTATTACATTGATTTGATTATGTTGTGATGGAAATATTTTTATGAATTCCTTTATCTTATATGAATTGTTTTATGATGTCATGTTGTTTAAGAATCCCATTTTTACTACATGGTTTATGCAATGATGTATGATTTATGATTTTGTGGCACAAATAATAATTGTATCATTATGAGATGGGTGGGACCTATATCTCCCTCTAATTCATTGGGTAAATATTTTATATCTCATGAGATATACATGGCTGAAAGGGCAGGTTAAACCGGTTCGGTGAAACAGGACTAGAACGAGGAGTGAACTCGGTTCAGAAATGGACTTTGTCTGCTAAGATAGCCTTGGAAATGAGTCTTGACTACTAAGAAATGATTCTCTATTATTATGTGTGTATTCCACAATGTTTCATGTTTTATGTTATGATTATTGGGATTACATTTCACTAAAATAATTTATCCCATGTTATGAAATTATGATCTCTTTTGAGGGTTATGATTTCCAAAAGTTATGTTCTTATGAATATGATGTGATTGATATTTCTTTTATTTACCCTTACTGTGCATTTGATCTCACCCTTTTGTATGTTTTCTTTCCCCAGGTCAGGAAGAAGGTTATTACGTAAGATATGCCAAAATGGACTATAGATATGATGAAATAAATGGGAGACAGATTACATGCTTTATGAACCAGTTGTTTATGTTTCCCAGTTTCTAATGACACTATACCTATATGGTCCTTTCCTGGTTTTGTTATATATTGTAATAAGTGTGCTTCAATTTTTATGTAATAACAATGTATGTAAAGTATGGGTCGTTATAGTTGGTATCAGAGGAAAGGTATAGTCAACCTTTAGAAACTAGGATGTGAAAGCCTTAGTAAGAACCCTAAGGATAATTCTAAGCATAGAACACAACATTAGTGTGTTAGAAAGGACAATGAAAAACCTTGGATAAGACCTTAAGTATGAAATTTTATTCATGATTATGTAGTTTTCATATTATAATTAGATTTTCTCACACTATTCTTCTTGGTTTTAGTCAATGGATGGAACACGAAGGAACCGTGTTAATGCGGAATGCGACGGGCAATGAAATGACTCTCCCCCTGAGAAACCAAACGTTATGGGAGCTGGAATACAAAATCATGTAGCCATGCTCACACAACTTTCTTAAGTTATGAATCATGAAGGACCTCTAAACGAGCAAAGGAAGGATCAACATTCTATTGTATTCATCATGAGGCAGCGTCCACCTTCATTTAGCGGGTCTACTGATCCATTAATTTCTGAACAATGGATTAGTACTACTGAAAAGAAATTTTCAGTTCTTCAATTTTATGAACATGATAAAGTCATCCTAGCAGTGTATCGTTTGGAAGAAGATACTGATCAATGGTGGAATCTTATCAAGAATATGAGTCAAAGAGATGAAATTGAGTCCATGGAATGGGATGAGTTCAAGAACATACTTTTCAATAAGTACTTCCCCCGTATTCTCCGAAAAAGATGGAGAAAGAGTTTCTTGAACTGAAGCAAAAGGATGATGAAACTGTTGGTACCTATGAAGAAAATTTTACAAGACTTGCACGTTACTCTTATGGTATTATTATCTAACCTGAGAGTACGATCGATCGATTCTTTAGTGGCTTAAAACCGAGACTTCGAAGGGCGTTATCCATAAGGGACTTCAATAGCTACAAGGAAATCGTTCGATGTTCTCTCAAAGTCGAGATGGAGATTAGAGTAACCCATCAGTCATATGGGTTTGTTAAGAAGAGGAAAATGGAATTCAAAGGAAAATCTAAAGAGCACACTAAAAAGAAGATGATCTTTCCCTTATGCTCAAAGTGTGGAAAGAAACATCGAGGGAGTTGTCTTAAAGGGACATGCAAATGTTTCAAATGTGGAAAGGAAGTTCATCGGGCATTTGAATGCCACAATGATAGGAATAAGATGTCAAATGATGCAAACAAAGGAAGGGATACAGATAATGAACCTACTACACTTCAATGTTTGAAGTGCAAGGATATGGGGCATTATGATAATAAATTCCCTAATGAAAGGGTTGTTGATGATGATTGACATCAACAAAATCATAAGGCTAAAGACAATGGAAAGTCACATGCAATTTCTATCAGCGATGTGGAGTACGATAACGATGTGGTGAAAGGTACACTTATCATCCACTCTAAAGTAGAAAATGTTTTATTTGATTCTGGATCCACCCACTCTTTTATTTTTGATGATTTTTCTATGGGTGTCAACATATTACCTAAACAATTAGATGATGAGTTAGCAGTGACAACACCTAATGGAACAACAGTCACATCAAAAGTTTTTAATTCTTCTCCGATTGAAGTTTGTGGGAAAGTGCTTCCTGCAAATCTTGTGATCTTTTCTATAGTGGAATTTGATGTGATTCTTGGCATGGATTGGCTTTCTTGATATCGAGCTCATATCAATTGCCAAATAAGGGAAGTCACATTTCATTTTCCAGATAAATATTTGATCTTCTATCAATGCAAGGATGTACATAACCTTCGAGTGGAAATTTCTTCCATCTTATGGGTCTTGATTCAACTAAATGAAGTTTATTTATCTCAAATGGTTGGTGAAAAATTCAGTATTAATAATATTCCCATTGTACGGGAGTTTGATGATGACTTTCCTGAGGAATTTCTGGGTCTTCCACCAAATCATGAAGTTGAGTTTTCAATAGAACTCGTACCGTGTGCTTTTCTTATTTCAAAGACACCTTATATAATGGCCCCAATTGAGTTGCAGGAATTGAAGATGAAACTACAAGAGAATTTTGATAAGGGGTTCATATGCCCTAGTGTGTCACCTTGGGAGCACATGTTCTGTTTGTTAAGAAGAATGATGGATCAATGAGACTCTACATTGATTATTGAGAACTTAACAAGATCATTATCAAGAAAAAATGTCCTCTCCCATGCATTGATGACTTATTTTACCAACTACGCGGAGATCAATACTTTTCCAAGATTGATCTTCATTCAGGGTATCATCAATTAAGGGTCAAAAGGGAGGATATACCAAATACGGCTTTCCGTACAAGGTATAGACACTATGAAATTATTGTGATGCCATTTGGTCTTACTAATTCCCCTACTATCTTCATGTATCTGATGAATAGAGTCTTTAGAGACTATCTTGATCAGTTGGTGGTAGTCTTTATAGACGATATTCTTATATATTCCAAGAGCAAGGAAGAACATTAAGAGCACTTGAGAATTATAATGAAGACCCTGAGAAAGGAGAAACTTTATGGAAAATTTACCAAGTGTGAATTTTGGCCTAAAAAAGTAGCATTTGTGGGTCACATAATCTCAAAATAGGGGATATCTGTGGATCCAGCAAAAACAGAGTTTATTGAAAGACGGTTGAGACCAACAAAAATAACTGAGATCCTATGTTTTCTTGGTTTTGTTTGATATTATCGACGTTTTGTGAATTATATTTCATGATTATCTAATCCACTCACCATGTTGACTCGGAAAGGGTTTAAGTTAGTTTGGACGGAAGAATGTGAAGAGAATTTCAAGGAGTTGAAATGAAGAATATCCAGTGGACCTGTGCTCATATTTCCCTGTAGTGGAGAAAGGTTTGTAATCTATATTGTTGCATCCCACTGGGGATTTGGGTGTGTTCTTATGAAAATTGATATGGTGATTTCTTATGCCTTACTGCAGTTGAAAATCTTTGAGCAAAATTACCCAACTCATGATTTGGAGTTAGCTGCGGTAATCTTTGCATTATAGATTTGGAGGCATTATCTTTATGTTGAAAGGTGCGATATTTATACTGATCATAAAAGTTTAACGCATTTATTCACACAAAAGGAGCTGAATATGCGCCAAAGAAGATGGTTGGAGCTGATTAAGGATTACGACTACTCAATTCCTTACCACCCTGGGAAAGCAAACAAGGTGGAAGATGCATTACGTCGACAAGACCATGCTTGCTTATCCATGATGAGGATCAAAAAAGATCCAATATTTATGGATTTACAAAGGATGGATCTTGGAATTTTAATGGAAGGGGGAAATCATATCTTTCCCAGATGAATGTTCAACCATATATACATGTGAAGATTAAAGAGGCACAGAAAGAAGATGTCAAGTTACAAAAGAAGGTGAGAAATATTCCTGAATTCAACCTTGATTGTGATGGGATAATAAAGTTCTGGAATCGGGATTCTGTTCCTCCCATCCCAGAATTAAAGAAGGAGATGTTGGATGAGGCTCATAGTTCTTCATTCTCTATTCATCCTGGAAGCACGAAGATGTATAGGAACCTGAAAGAGTACTTTTGGTGGGATGGCATGAAAAGATATGTTGCTGAATATGTCTCTCGATGCTTTGTCTGTCAGCTAGTTAAAGCTGGGAGACAGAAGTGTAAGGGGATGTTACAACCATTACCCATACCCAAATGGAAATGGGAGAACATCACTATAGACATTGTCACAGGACTTCCTAAAACATCCAATGGTAATGATGCTATCTAGGTCATAGTAGATCATCTTACAAAGTCTCCACACTTCATTGCTATTAGAGAGGATTTCTCTCTGGATCTGCATTCCAGGATATATGTAAAGGAAGTGGTAAAATTGCAAGGAGTACCACTTTCTATTATATCTGATCGGGGTCCGAGATTTACCTCGACGTTCTGGAGAATTCTTCAGCATAATCTGGATACAGAGTTGAGTTTCAGCACTGCTTATCATCCTCAGATAGACAGTCAGTCTGAGAGAACAATTCAAACTCTAGAAGGTATGTTGAGAGGATGCTCTATGGATTTCAAAGGTGGTTCGGATCAACACCTACCTTGGGTGGAATTTTCTTATAATAATAGCTTTCACTCCAGTATTCATGTGGATCCTTATGAAGCTCTCTATGGAATGAAATGCAGGACTCCAACTTGCGGGGATGAAGTTGGCGAAAGAAAGCTATTAGGACCTGATCTTGTTGATGAGATGGCAGAAAAGGTCTGATCTATTCAACAACACATAAGAGCAGTTCAGAGTCGACAGAAATGTTATGCCAACAACCGAAGAAAATACCTAGAGTTTGAATTGGGTGATAAAGTGTTCTTACGAATATCTCCCTGGAAGAGGGTCATGAGATTTGGAATGAAGGGGAAGTTGAGCCCTAGATATGTCGGTCCTTTCAAAATATTGGATCCTGCCGGGAAGGTAGCATAACGATTGACGCTTCCACCGAATCTATCTCAAGTACACGATGTGTTCCATGTATCTCTACTGAGAAAGTACATACCTGATCCTTCACATGTACTCAGCTCAGAAGTTGTGCCGCTTGAGCAGGATCTTTCTTATGAAGAACAGCCGATAGAGATTCTGGATCGTAGTGAAAATGTTCTACGGAACAAGACCACTCGCTTGCTGGTAGTTTTATGGAGGAACCACCAATTAGAAGAAGCTACATGGGAGCTTGAGGATATGATGAGGGAGAGGTATCCTCATCTGTTTGTTACAAAGTGACAAATTTAGAGGGTGAAATTCATTTTAAAGGGGGTATAATGTAACACCCGAGACTTTGATGAGAAATATTTTGTTTTTAAATCATCAAAAGAATCATTCACTACACACAACACTATATTGGCTTTCTTTACACGCAATCGCGGCATTCCTCGATAGCTTGCGTCGTACGCAATACCGAGTTTCACTAAACACCGATATGCTATTAAAATATTATTAAAACTAGCTGTTATGAATAGTAATAACCACTTTTTGAAATTTTATAAATTTTATTTTTCAAAATGGACTTCATTTTTGTATTTGGAATATCGAAATTATCCTATGATGAAATTTTTTTATTTTTCTGAAAACTTTCATTTTTTTGATGAATAGTGAAACCACTAAGTGGTAGTTAAAAAACTGAATTTTTCATAAAACTTAATTTTACCGCTTCTGTGAGGGGAATTTCGAAATTCCGAGAGGCACAGATGGTGTTAGTATGTAATATGTCATTCATTGAGATGAAAATAATTTTTTGGGGAATAGTAACTTTTTACTTTTATTTACCATGGTTAAAAGTAAATAGGGTAATTAAGGCTACAAATGATATTATTATTACCCTAACATATGTCCTCATTCTATTGGATAAGTGTAATTCGACAAAAAACAACCTTAGGAATAAAATATGACCATTTTGGCCCACTTGGATTAGATTAGGACATTTATTATCAATTTACTTAAAGAATGGTTAAAATAGTTAAAATCAAAGTTTAATAAGTAAATAATTTTTAATATGGGGTTATAAATTAGATAAATTAGGCTATAAATATTCATTAGAAATATAAAAAAAATTCCAACATAATGGTATTTTATTTATAATTATTAGACATTAAATAATTTAATATATTTTTGACACAATGATGATGCAGTAATTATCTTATTAATGAAATATTGACATATTTGATGTTATAAATACCCAAATAAATGTAATTTAGACTTTTTATGAATTCAACTAATTTTATAGGTTAATATGACATGTTATTATTTATGTAATTAACTTTTTTCGAACTAGTCATTCTGTTATAAGTTTAACAAAAATCAATTACTAAATAGTGTCAAAATTGACATAAAATAGTTTTTTTTTAAAATATTATATTATTAATTGTTATTTTATTCCTAAAAATCTAAGGTTCGGACAAATGACTTATATATGGTATTATATATTAATAATAAACAACTTGGGGTTCTTTTGGCGTGTTATAGTATGTTTATTAACCTTATAGTGTAAGAACAGAAGAAGACACTGTAAAAGTAAAATTATTTAACTTAATGTTAAATCTAAATGATAAGGTTAAAATAGGAACCTAAACATGTATAAATTATATTGTATGAGATTATTTCGACCCATCCCCACCTTATCTTCGAAATAAATCAATTTGGAGCTATTTAAAACCAAATTTGGCTTTATAATAAAATAATAATTTTTGTTATTCCAAAGGTGCCCCTCTCCTCCCTTATAAAAGTGAACCTACTCCCTCTCTACCTCACACCACTCTGAGCCTTCAAGCTCGGCCAACCCCTTACAATTTATTCTCTCCACTTCCCTAGAGACATCCTAGAAGTCCTGGTCTTCTTCAAAGGCCAATTTTAGTTCCCTAAAAGGAGGTCTCAAAGAAGCGCTTCAAAGAAGAGGTAATTCCCGTTACCGGTTCTTTCATCTTTATTTCTTCTTCGACTTCGTCTTATATAGTTGTTTCATCATTAAGTAATAACTTCAGTATCACTAATATACTGATATGTTATTATAAGTATGAAACAACCATATTTCACCATCTATCCATCCTACGGAAAATTAAATCACCGCACATGCGTACGTACGGAATACCGTCTCCACGCCGTGGTGTAATCTATTTTCCTCCACCACCTTACTTGGATGGGTATAATTATGTAAAGAAAGAATATATATGATTATTGTGAATTGATATCGATTCTGAAATAGTGTACATACACTCCAATACAATTCCACGATCATGGGAACAATATCATCGCTCGTGCGTACATACAGAATACCGTCTCCAGTATGTGAGGCGGCTCGTTCTACATGATATACATTGCATAGTGATTATATAAATTAATTTAATGAATTAATATGATATATATTACACTAATACCATTCTTTAAAGGAGGTATATATAACCTAAAAAGAAGAATAAGAATTTATTCAACAAAACACGCATAAGAAAAAAAATTAATAAACACCCATATAACAAGTAGAAATGAAATATTACTAATAATAAGCTATGAATATGACCATATATGATATCATAACAATGAGTATGATTCTGTAATAAGTCAATGAAATTATTTTAATCATTATACAGGAGTTTCGGACACCTATGAAGCAAATCGGATCTAAGGTAAGGGAAAATATCACAATCTCATTTTATCCGAGATTGTTTATAATTCGGTATTTACTGGGGTGTATTTTATCATCCACATGCATGTTTCCTTGATATGTAATATTTTTTCCATCCACCTACAATTGTTTAAATCCAATTTTACCCATCGGTGAGTTTTTAGTAAAAGACATGAAAGGAATCTTTTGTCGTTTTTCGTACAAGGTACTTTTTGACTTTTCCGACAAAAGTACGAGAAGAATGTTTTTTTTACTTTTATGGCATGAATGGATTTTTAAAACATTTTTTCCAAGAATATTCCTTTACATGTTTTCATGTTTATTTTTAATCCACTTCTTTTATTTTAAAACTGTATGAAATGTTAAGAAAGAAAATGTATTTGAAGTAGAATGAATATTTTCCTCAAGAATGGAGTTCAAGTGCTTTATCAAAATTATTTTCCATCTAAGATATTATAGAGTTCTGTTTCTATCCATATTATTACATTGATTTGATTATGTTGTGATGGAATTATTTTTATAAATTCCTTATCTTATATGGATTATTTTATAATTTCAAGTTGTTTAAGAAACCCATTTTTACTACATGGGTTATGCAATGATGTATAATTTATGATTTTGTGGCACACATAAGAATGGTATCATTATGAGATGGGTGGGACCTATATCTCCCTCCAATGAATTGGGTAAAGATTCTATATCTCATTAGATAGACATGGCTAGAATGACAGGTTAAACCGGTTCAGTGAAACATGACTGGAACGAGGAGTGAACTCGGTTCAGAAATGGACTTTGTTCGCTAAGATAGTCTTGGAAATGATTATTGACTACTAAGAAATGATTTTCTATGATTATGTGTGTATGCCACAAAGTTTCATGTTTTATGTTATGATTATTGGGATTACATTTCACTACTATGATTTATCCCATGTTATGAAATTATGATCTCTTTTGCAGGTTATGATTTCCAAAAGTTATGTTCTTATGAATATGATGTGATTGATATTTATTTTTTTTACCCTTACTAAGCATTTGAGCTCACCCTTTTTTATGTTTTCTTTCCCCAGGTCAAGAAGACGGTTATTAAGTAAGATATGCCAAAAGTGACTATAGATATGATGAAATAAATGGGAGACAATGTAGACGCTTTATGAAGCAGTTGTTTATGTTTCCTAGTTTCTAAATACACTATACCTATACGGTCCTTTCCGGGTTTTGTTATATGTTGTAATAAGTGTGATTCAATTTTGAGGTAATAACAATGTATTTAATGTATGGTTCGTTATAATTAAACAGATAACTAGGATATCAGCGTAAGCCTTGTAAAGGGTTTGGGTGATTTACATTCATTTGGCATTGATTGTCACAGGTCATATTTGTACACCGAATGTGTGGTTGATTCAGAAACATCATATCATATTTCACCAAAAAAGAGACTATATTCTTCATATGAAGAAGGTGACTTTGGTAGGTTGTAGATGGGAAATATATATTATGCTAATTTTATTGTTGTTGGTGATATTTTTATCACTACGAATGCAGGTTGTACACTAACATTGAAGGATGTGCGACACATTCTAGGTAGACACCATAATTTTTTATCTTCTTGTGGTCTTGATACTGATGGATTCAGAAGTTTGTTTTTGCTGTGGAAGATGGAAATTGTCTAGAGGATCATTGGATTATGTGTGAGGAAAAATGGATGGAACGCATTACAGGGTAGCTATAATGGCGTGTTGTGATGTGAAGAATCCTATTGCGAAGAGGACTTCGTCAGACTTGTGGCACAATTTATCAGTGTGCATGAGTCTAAGACCATCGATAAAGTTGAAGAAGGTTTGGAATCTGAATAATTTCAAGTAAGGATTTTCAGATCTTACACCCTATTATTTTTCTTCAGAGAGTGCCACTATTGAAGAAATAATGACAATCAAATATTGTGGTACTATGCCGAGAGTTTTTGACTACTCATTAGATGATGAGTAGAAGGGGATTGTTATTCCTACAGGTGCTCCAGATTATGTGGCGATCAAAATTATGGGGGATTTGAATATTGTTGATTCGGTTGTTGATGGTGCAGACATAGGTATAAAGGGGACTTCATTATTTGGATTTATTTTTCATGGGGAGCTTTCTGGATTCCATCAGAGATGCAAAATAGGGTTTTCATATTTTCTGGAGCGGATGGAAGTTGATGTGATACCAACCAGTTTTCATTCCAACTGAGTTTGTTGGATACGATCTCCTTCTTCAATGGGCTGAAGGGGTAGATTGGTATGGTTCATCCCGCACGTTGGTGTTTCCATATTTGAGATAGGATATGGAATTTGAAATTTATTTTAACATGTCACACAGATAAAGTTTCATGTGCATGTCATGAGAGGATATGTCTTTTATATCTAGTTAGATGAGATATGTATTTAAATATAAACATGGGAGATACATGGTGATTTAGAGATTTAAGATATTTTATTTCATATCTTATTGGTATTTGAAAAAGAAAACAATTATGCATATAAATTGGGAAGTAGTGAATCAAGGAATGTGAGAATTTGGTGGTGTGCGACTACCGATGGAGAATAGATACGTGGGTGGCTTTTTTCTATGGCATTCATAGTAGAGAGCGTCAATAAATCTGGTTTCACAACGACGTGCTCCAATGACAACGTGAGTTCAATTTTGATTTCCGAAGGGTGATGTATTATCACAGTATGATTAACTTGAATTTTTTTTACTCATAGATTTATAGTGAATTTTCTTAGATTTTCCATGTGATTTTTTTAATTCATCGACAAGAGGGGTTTTCAATGTTTAAACATGTGTCCTTATTTGTTATTCTGTTGTTTGGTTTGACACTTTGTTAACATTGACAATTCTCACAAAATTTTTTTGTCACAATTGAGATTATATATGAAACCAATCTATTTCTGAACCAACAACCACATCACACTAATGACCCAAAACACCATGATTCCACAAGACCATTACATAGAACCACTTCTCCAAAATAGTGTTTCTCTTTTAAAAAATGAACAAAATATGTAATAGAAATCAGGAATTATTGAGATACATATTATAAAATTATCGAAATAAATATTTCAATAGTATGTTATACATGTACATAAAAATAGTCATTTTACATCTAATTCAATTAACACAAAAGAATAACGAAAAAGTTTAAGACAATATTAGGAACAAATCACATCTACATGGCTGACCTCCATTCAACATTTTAATCATGAATCAGTAAGCCTTCTCAAAAAACCCATCAACATCCATTTCACAAAGCAAATAAGCCAACCAGACAAACAAAAACCTCCCAAATTACAATATTAAAAAGGATATCATAATCAAAAAGAACATGCATATGAAAAACCAATCCAAACACCACAAAAATCAACAACAGGGTTTGGATGGGTATTTACAAGTAAAGGGGCCTCAAAGCATTAGTTGAACAATGGTAAGAAAATTATTAGTAGTTTCAAAGGATTTTAATTGTAATTAGTTTTATGATTAAGCTTCTACTCCCCCACCATTTGGGAAATAATTCCCTATTGAATGAAAAGTTATATTATCTCATTAATTTTCTGATCATTTTATTATTTTTGTATAACATCATCAATCTCTTCCATCTAGGTTTCCACTTCCCCCATTTCTCCTCCTGACTCATATATTCATCTTTCATACCATGGTCAACATCTTCTTAATAAATGTTGGTTTTGAAAGCATTTACATCCTATGGGGGGGGGTAGGGTCAACATCAATTTGTTATGGTTTATATAATAACTTTTTTATGTCCCAACAACCTCAAGTTATATTTACAATTCATATATTAAAAATATATTTAATATAATATCATATTTAACCACAAAAACACATAAATGGTCTTTGAATGATGTATATAAGGGTTAAATTCCGTTCCAATATGATGTGGTGTGGAGATGGTCATAAAATAATCAATTATATAGATTTCAAACGTATTTAAACAATTAAAAATTAATAAATAAATTATAATAAATTTTATTCATATAAATTAAAAATATTTTACAAATATTGAATCATAGTTATTAACTATGCCTACTTTTGAAAAAATGATTAAATAAATAAGAATTTTAAATAGTTAGACATCAAAAATGAAAAAAAAAAAAATTAAATAGCATAAAATGAACAAATTAAATTCATAAAATTTAATAAATATATTAAATAAATTATTTTGTAACAATATTTACTTGAATTGAAAACATATAAAAAGTAATATAAATAAATAAATATTCTTATTATTATTCCTAATTATTGTAGTATGCACTATACATAATGTAATAACTAAATATAAAATAATAGAAACCCTTATAATAATTAATTATAGTTACAATGTTATTATTTTGTTAGATAAATACATATTTAATCATGTATGTTTAACAATCAGTATTGAATATATCTAAAAAATATTAACTCTATATATATATATTAAAAATTAACAAATAATTGAAAATACTATAAATGGATAGATATTAAAAACTGATAAATAATATTAAAACAATAAATAGAAATCAATGTACTTACATACTAACACATTAACATACATATACATGTACATAAATATACACAAACACATACAAACATTCCCACAAATAAAGATACACAGAAACACAGATCCCCAAAAACAAATACAGACATAGACACATACATATAAACACATACACAAATATAGTCAGATAGACATACATGTACACACACATGCACATTCATATACACATGAACATATAGACACACACAAACAAATACACACACACAAACCCAGATACACACATAATCACATTCATATTCAAAAATGTTCATATGAATACATCCATACACATACAGAAACTCAAATATACATATACATTCACATGTGCATGGGAATATATAAATATTCATACACATCCACGATCATATGGGCATACATACAAATACATGTAAGTACATTTATACATACATACAATTACATACTTATGCATGAACATTCATACATATCTATACATATGAATTTATAAGTACACATACTATATAAATAAATACATATATGCATACATATACACATACACTTGTATGTACACGTACACAAGCATTTGTCTATATAGATACAAAATATACATAATCAAACATATTTACATATATTCATGAACCTAAACATAATTATATAAATACACATAGATACACATTCACATGTACAATCATATACACATATATACTTACACATGCTTCTAAAAATACACATGAAAACAAATTCTCATGCAGATACAAATAAACATTCACATGCACAAACACACATACATACATGTATACACACTCATATTGATAAAATATATATATATATATATATATACACACACATACACATCCACATACATCCGCATACACATACATAGATATATACAAGAATAGAGACATAAACTTACATACCCACAAACAAACACACACACACCCACATACATACATATATATATAGACACACATATATAAATACATCTATACATTCACATACACATAAGTATAAAAATAAACACAAAATTAAATACACACCAAAGCACATATATGTACTCACACATACATACTATAAACCTAAATAAACACAAACACACAGACAACAGAACACATGTACACAACTTAATACACTAAAAATGAATATGTAATAAATTGAATATTAATATATAGTGAAAAATATTAAAACATTGTAAACTCACATAAGAAAAAAAATTACCTACATTAATTAAATTAATTGGAAACACATTAGAAAATGATGTGAATATAAATAAATGAATTGAAATCAATTATTTTTATAGATTACATTCATTTTTTAAAAATTAAACCGTAACAAATCAAATTGAATGGAAAATAATAATAAAAATTTAAAACATATTAGGAATATTAAAACATTGTAAATAATTATGTATTATACGAAAGGATAATATAATTATTGTAAACACATAAAAAAGGTATAGAATATTAATAAATGAATTAATGTAGATAAATTAATCAAATTATAGAGATTGTGAAAACATTCCATCATAATAAATGAAATTGAATAAATATTAATCCTAAAAATCTAGAATATATTTTGAATATTAAAACAAATTTACTAATTCTGAGTAAATAAATATTAAATAAGCAATAAAAGTGTTAATAAATTATTATATTTTACAAAAGAGTAAATAATATTAAATGAAATAGTACTAAGAAATAATAAATAATATTCAACAAATTTAAAAAATTGAGATATTGTTTTAGTTACATTAATTATGTGAAATAAATACACATAAAAATAAAATAAATATTAATACATATATAATATTACTTATACAAATAAAAAATATTAAAAATGAATTATATGGGATATAAAAATATTTTTACAATAAATTAAATCATATTAAATTATATAAAATAAATATTCATAATCAATACAATAGAATAAATTTAATTACATTATTTTGTTGATAAATTTTAAAATATTGAAAACCTCTTCAGAAATATTTATATATTATATACTAAGAAATATTACATTGAAAAAAATAAATATGAATATATTTTAATCAAAATAATTGAAAACATATTGAAAATATTGATTCATAGTAAAAAAATATGTATACATTTTAAAAATTGAATAAATTATAATTATTTTGAAATTTATTATATTTCCAAAATGCAAAATTTTAATGATGTATTTTAAAAAATGAATAAATTTAATTATATTAAATCAAATAATAATTTAGAAATAATATTAATATTATAATGTACATAAATAGAAATCATATACTTAAATAAAAATAAGTGAATAAATATTATTATGATTGAAAATGATTGAATTATTCACTATGATTATTTTATTTAAAAAGTATAATAATTTATTAACATTTAAAATATTTCATAATCCTTAGCATGTAATTATTTAATTAATTATAATCATTTTATACCATGTAATAATAACTGTAAACATTGAATTTATTGCATAAATTTTAAATGAATATAATTTAAAAATGTGTTAATTAATGAAATTTCTATAAATATGGATTTATTAAAAAGAGATAAATAATATTAAAAGAGTAATCAGGAAACATGTACACACATAAATAGACAGATACATGCATGTAATCATACTTACACATACATACACAGGCACATACATACATAAAAAAAGAAGTTCACATTCTCAAACACATACTCATACATAGATACACACATACCCACATACATATACATAAATAGTTATATAGATACATACATGCACATGCACATAGGATAACAAAAATAATAATTTTTTTTATTTATATCAAAAACCCCTTTTATGTTCTATGGTGGAACCCATCAAGACATAAAGACATAAATCCAAATGGCGTGTCCCAATGATCCAAAAGCTCAAGATAAAAAACAAACACTTCAATGGAAAAGCCCCTCCATGTGATGAAAAATTTAAAACTAGCTTCCACCATCTCATTTCATCCAAACAATATGTCTTCTGTAGAATTACATGGGGCTGATATCGATGGAAAAGCCATACACTATGAAAAATCCAATTCTTAAAGCAATGGAACAGTGAAACCCCCTTGCTCTGAACAACATCCAAAGGATCCCCATAAATGTCTTATTGATGGATCCCTTGAACCGTATACCAAGTATACCAAAAGAAGAATCAATGAACCATTAATGAATAAAAAACATGCTGAATCACTATAAAACCATTCACCACCAACCCATGATCACCATTAGAAAAATATCACCACTGACAATTCCATCATGGATGTCGAACAATGCTTGAAATCTCCGTACCACAACGATCCATTGAACTACCCTTTAACTCCCCAGTATCATGAATCCCAAAGAGGTATGTACTTAATGATGTGGCATGCTAGTCGAGTACCGGCATTTCCTTCTATATGTATTCGTCACAATCGATAGAGATCCTCCACCGTCGCTCAAGGGTCAACTATCAAGCTATACCAATTTAAATAATGGAGAATATTATTCTCCCCCTAGATCCAACAACGTTCCATTCCAGGAACTCATTGGAATTCCTGAATCCTATAACCCTACTTCAGTAGTGGTCCTAATGCTTACACCACCACCCCACTCCCATTATCTCTTGAAAAAATGCACCATCGAGATCGTAAACAAAGACCTACAACATCCACATCAACATTACGAGTCACAGTAAAAACCTTCTGCATCCTATTTGTTAATATACCTTAAATCTAAATGGTGTTAGTGATGGCTTAAGTTGGGCTTCAATTAAATGAAAAAATAATGTGGGTTGGAGATGTTTTTATATAATTAAATTATATAGATATTTAGCATATTTATTTTTATAACATTTAACAAATAAACATATGTTAATATTTTTCTTATAAATGGAAAACATATTGAAAATATCAAAGTGTTGTTAAAAAATATATAACATTTTTTAAAATTGAATAAATTCAAAATCATATTGTTAATTATTCAATATCCAAAATTAAAATAAATTAATGATATAATGTAAAAAATGAATATATTATATTAAATCAGTAAAAAAATTAATTTTTTTCATATTTTTAATTAAATTAATTTAAAACAATTAATAATGAATAAAATGTAATAAATAAATATTATTAAAAATTAAAATTATTGATGTATGCACAATATTTATTTTATAAATAAAATATAACAAATTTTTAACATAAATAATTTTAAATAATTGTTTAAATGATATTATTAATCTAAAAGTATACATATAAAAATATTAATTAATAATAATCAAATTTAATTATTTTATGGAATATATTAAATGAATACATATTAATACTTGAATAAATTATAGAAAATTAAAAAAATAGGAGATATTAAAAACCAATAAATAATATCATTTCAATAAACATATATATATGTACACGCATAAATATGAATATACATACAGGTTTTGTAATGCCCAAAATGTTTAAATTGGAAATAGTGTATTTGATAACCTGTATGACACCCAACACCAAGAACATATTGAATTAAAATAATTTGAGAATTTATAACAAATATTAAAAAATTCAATATAATATAATGCATTAAATTCACATGTTATGGAGTTCGCATGAGCTGTACACATCAATGGACTTTTTAATGGCTTGCATTATACAAAATATCACGTTTCATTGAATAATAATGTATTATTGAAATAGAATTTTTTAAAATAAAAATATAGAATGTAGACATTATGAATATAATTAATTATCTTTTTAAAATATATGGTTCACATATCTAATTCATTGGTTAAAATCTATTTATAATTTAATATAAGAATAAATTAAATAATAAAATTATATTTGTATAGAAAAACATGTATGATAACCATGATGTTTTCTAAATAAAAATAAAATTATTGTATCACCCCATGATTTCATAGTTATTTATTTTCATTAAAGCAATTCAATTGTTTGCGCTACAAGCAACATTGAGTTCGAGCGCACCATGACTTACTAAACTCATCATTCAAAAAGCGGTTATGAATAATATTAACTAAATTTTGGTTTTTGTATACTCAATATAACATTAACATCCATAGTATGTCTTTCTTAGACATAATATAAGAACAAATAAAATTTTTCAGATTAAGGAATTATTTTTCAGAAAATGCAATTTTATCGCCTTTAAAATGGGAACCTTCTTTTTAATTATAATATTTGACACTATTATATATTCAATTTGACAAAATAATATTCTTTTTTAGAATAAGGACATAAAAATTTAGTTTCAAAATCTTTTGGTGTTTTTCTAATAAGTTTCATATTTTGGCGAATAGTGAAAAATGACAAATTTTAATTGAAAACAAACATTTTTAATCAAAATAATTTATAGTGTTAAATTTAACCTTTTAATGGATATTAAGTATAATTACATTATATTTTTAAGATTTAATATAATTTAGGTCATTGTATGTAATTTCATATTTCAAATTAACATAAACACTTGTCAATCTTTTGATTGTTTTTACATTTAAAAAATACTTTTTTAAGGAATAGTGAAAAAAACTGGATTATAGTTTAAAAACCAACCTTTTATTTTAATACTTATTTATTTTATTTAAATGTATTTTATGTCAAAATATATACATAATACCTATATTAGTTCAATGCATTTCATTGCAGTCATTATTTATTTTATGACAAAAGAAGATGATATATTAATCATGAAGGTAAGCAGTTACACAGCCATGCAACCAAGAAGGAAAGTGACCAAACCAGAGATGATTTACTTCAAACATGCCGAATGAAGCCAGGTGATGGGCAGCTTCATTTCTGTCCCTTTTAATGAAGGAGAATGAACATGTGGTGAATCTTCAACTGAGAGACTGGTTTTCCGGATAACGGGGCCAAAAGAGTGGAGGTCATCACTATTAAGCCCAAGAGAGTTGATGATGGTGAGGGAATCTAATTCAATTTTAATAGAGTCCCAACCGTGATGTTATTCAAGAGTCATCTTGGCAAGGACAACAAAGGCTTCAGCAACAATGGGCTCCCAGAGAACGCGGTGTGATTCATGTTTGGATGCAATGATTTAACCATGAAATTAACACGCCAAAATTCCAAATAAAAAAATACCATCTGTGGATAGAGATCCATCAACATTAATCTCAAGGATCCCTTTTGGTGGAGGGTACCATCCTGAGGCAGCTATGTGAGTGATAGAGAGCCCCTACGGGTCAGAGTCCTCATTCCACCACTCAATCCAGGATATAGCCCATTCATTCTAGAATCTCTAGGGCATTAATGTGTGATTATGTAAGAGGTCATTGAATCTCACACAAAAAAACCCATGCCACTATGAATAAAGAAATAACATTATCATCAGTGAAAGAAGAAGACTACAACATTATCACTTTTGGAAGGTCTGACACTGTATCTAGCATAAGCTCCAAATTAGAACCCAAAGATGTCCAGATCGCTCTCAACCCCATGCGTTGGGTGATTGTGTGCAGAGGAGATTCAGGTAGAACGGAGTATATGTGACATTGCTTGTCATCCATGACATTTCGGATGGAGAGGAAGTCCATGGTGGGTAGAATACATGTTCAAACCTTCCCCAAGAAAATACGGATTTTCAGGGGGACCTTGAGATGATAAAGGTTTTTCCATATCCCTCCATTGTCCTCGGCATGAGTGTCGAGA
The DNA here is from genome assembly GCA_963277665.1 of Viscum album. NCBI lineage: Eukaryota > Viridiplantae > Streptophyta > Magnoliopsida > Santalales > Viscaceae > Viscum > Viscum album. The sequence continues at coordinate 351,243,999 of OY728152.1, read as the reverse complement.
TCAAGCCTATACCCAAACTTTACCATGTATGGACCTGAGAAATCATTGCTCCAAAAGGGACATTCTGGCCCTGCATCCCTCACACAAGGAATGCTAATAATGATACTTATTACCCTTTCATTAAACCATGAGTTGATTTTATCCCTACACCACCCATTACTGTGATCATATAACTGGCAGCAGATAGTGGAATTCTCGTAGCCAGGTAATGTAGGAGAGGTGTATTTCAAGCCATCATTATCAATCAGCCAGGGATCAGTGGAAATAAAAATTTTTGTACTATCCCCGACCCTCCAGCCCACCCCTTTATTGAGTAAATTTCACGATCCAAAAAGGCTTCTCCAAAGAAAGATGTGGAGGGGGACTAGAGAGGAGTTCTGGAAATCTGAGTGGGGAATGTATTTCTCAAGGATAATCCACTCACAAAAGGAAGATGAATGAATCATGAGGCGCAAATCTTGTTTAGCCAAAAGAGATTCATTAAAAAGTCGGAGGTCTCGAAATCCCATTTCGCCCCTATTTTAGTGGTGCATAGTGACTTCGATGAACCCCAGTGAATTTTGTTACATTCATTATTATGACCCCATAAGATGTTAGCAGTGTGGGAGTGATATTTTGAAAAAGTGTGAAAGGAATCTTGAACAGGGACATAATGTAGCTGGTGATGGAATAAAAAGTGGCTTTGATGAGTGTTTCCTTACCTGCATTAGAGATTCTTTTCGGAGTCCATCCTTGGAATTTTTTATCGATTCTATCCACCATAGATGAGAATATTTTTTTTGATAGAACAAAAATAGTGGGTATCCAAGGTATTTGTTGTCTTTTTCAACCATTTGAATGCCTGTAGTTAGAAAAATCACTACTCTCTTGGTCGGTGGGATGCCAGAACTGAAGGAGTTTTCTGATTTGGCTTGATTGATTGCTTGTCCAGATGCATTTTCATAAATGTGGATCACCTAGAATATACTGAAGCATTCATTATGAGTAGATATGGAGAATGTATGGAAGTATTCAGTAAAGAAGAGATATGATATGGGTGGGCTAACCCGCCAAACATTAGCCCAATGAATCCCTTTTGAGGATGTGGCCAAGGAAATGAGTATTTAGAAGACATCGGCCACCTGGATGAAGAGAAAGGGGGAAAGGGGATCTCTTGGCGGAGGCCAAGGGTGGGTGAGAAGCCTTGGGTGAGTCAGCCATTGATGTTAATCTTAATGGAGACTGATGTAACCCATTTCAAGATCATATCTGTCCATTTTGGGTAGAAACCAATTTTTGTCATAACGACCGAGAGAATGTGCCATTCCACTCGATCATAGGCCTTATTCATATCCAGTTTCCATGTCATAATACCTATTCTTATAGTAGATCATGTTTTATAGAGTGAAACACATCATGGGACACAATGGTTTTTTCCTTGATAATCCACTTTGCTACGAAAGCACATTTATTTTCAATGAAAATAGAAGATAACAACGTACATAGAAGATTAACCAGGACCTTTGATAAAATCATGTATGAGAAATTACATAGACTGGTAGGCCTGAAGTATGAGGCCACAAGGGGTTTCATGATCTTTGGGATGATGGTTAGAATTGTCTCATTGATATAGAAGAGGTTAATTTCTCCAGTCTAAATGCTTTTCATTAGCGCACACATGTCAGGGATGAGAATGTGCCATGATTCTTTAATGAACTCATTGTGGAAGCCATCAGGACTGGGGGATTTTGTGGAGTGGATTTGTTAGAGAGATTGAGAAATATCATCATCTGTGACGTATTTTCTGAGCTTGCGGAACATCTCATCGGTGATCACATGTTTCATGCAGGACTCAACCTCAGACGATACGATAGAATCTCCTGCAGTATAGAGTGTTTGGAAATAACCTGAAATAATATCCCAGATACCTTCAATTTTGGACACAATTCCACCATTAGGGTGGGTCAGGCCCGAGGTATTGTTTTTTTGGCACCTAGAAGAAGTCTTCTGGTGAATTTATTGGGTGTTTTAATCCCCTTTTTGATGTGGATTTCTCGTGCGCGCATAGCCCATAATATTTCTTTAATACGAAGAGCTGCATCTAGTTCACATTGTAGAGTTGAAATCTTGGAGAGAATATCCTTTTTTGGGGTTTGGGAAAGAAGGGCAGTGAGCTTCCGTTCTAGGGAGTTACACATCTTGTCTGGATGGAAAAATTTTTTATTGCTCCACGATCTCAGATTAGCATACACCTACATGAGGTTAATGTTTATGTTATCACTTCCACCAAGCCAACATGATCGAATATCTTTTTCACACTCATGTTCTTTTGCCCGGTAGCTTTCAAACAAGAATGGTTTCCCACGTCCTGAATTGCTTCCATTATGAGAAAAGTTGATAACGATGGGGCAATGGTCCAAACTGTTCGGCACCAAGTTTGTGATATGGGACATCTTGAAGATGTTAATCCAATCCATCAATCCCAAAAATCTGTCTTCATGCTTGGAAATGTGTGTGCTTTCTGTGTTCCCCAAAAACTGGGTGAAGGGGCTGCATGCATAGCCTAGAGAGACAAAGTTGACATCATTAAGTAAAATGTGGTTCAATATGATGAAAATAATTTATGGTGAATAGTAACATTTTTCTTTTTTTCCAATAGATAAATTTAAATAGTGTTATTAAAGATAAAAATTATATTATAAATAACCTAACACATATCCTAATTCTATTCTATTATTTTATGTTAACCAAAAACAACATTTGTAAAAAATGTGATCCTTTTGGACCACTTGGATTAGAATAGGACATTTGTTATTATTTTATTTAAATAAGAGTTAAAAGTGTCAAATTCAATTTTTAATATCCAATTAATTTTTTATATAGTGTCATACATAAGATAAATTATACTATATATGTTAATTAAAAAGAAAAAATTATTTCCTACATAATTTTCATTTATTTAAATTTTTTATACTTTAAATAAATAAATTTAAATATGACACAATGATGATGTAGTAATTACCATTTTAATGAAATATTAAAAAAAATCTATTATAAATATCCATGTATATGTAAAAACAGACTTATAAGATCTTTTCTTACAGGGCTGGAAATGTCCTCCCATAATCATCATTTTCCTTTGATATTGATAATGGATAGCGCTGAATATCACATTTCTAATAGTAGTGAAACATGAATATAAGAAATAGAAATTTTATAATGGGTGTAAAACCTAATTTTAATAATATTTTAAAAGTAGACTGTTCAATAAATTATGATCTAAAGAATTAATTATATGTTATAAATATTCTTTGTCTCAAAAGATTTATATATGTGTAATCCATAAACTATATTATTATTTATTGTAATTTTTATAATTTACTAAAACCAATAAAATATATAAAATAATAATTTTTTTGAAAATGAATGGATTCAATCAAAACTGAGTAATATAAACTATTAAATAATAAAATATTATTATTTCCAAAACAAACATTACAATATATTGAAACATATTATTCAATTAAACATTAGATACATGAATATCTAGAATCATTGTTTTACATTTTATATATGAATGGTATATGATGGATGATAATTATATTTCACACATAATCCTTAACATAGATATAACATTCAAAATCATATTCTATTTTTTTAACGATTCAATTTAAGAAGTGAATTGTGTTCCATAAGAAGTGGTTTTAAAGTGAGTATATGAAGATGATGAAATAAAGAGGTTTATAGTATACAAAGAATGTGTCATCTAAAAACCATGAAAATGAATGAGTTTTACTGAAAACATAGTGTATGAGAATTTATTTTATGGAAGAGGTTTATATTAGGGATTAAAATAGGAGTCTAGTCCTGTGAGAATCCTTCACAACAATGCCCTTCCACCCACCCTCCCAAAATATATATGGGTGTTTTTCATACCCTTGATTTATAAAAATATCCCATACCTTCATCTCTAGTATATGAATCAAATAGCAGTTGTCTGGCACATAGCGTTATGATGGAGGGATCCACAGAATTACCCATGCGTGATACTTCCATCAAAATATTCTCATCAGAGAGGGGTGTATTGGGATTCCATTCATAGAGTAAGTGGGTTTTCAGGATATATTACTCAATAACTATAATATACATTCTACTTTTTATGACACGTCCATCTAGGCTCTTAGTGGGTCATCACACTTTTTTACCAATGTGTGGTAGCGAAAACAAATGCTGACATCTAATTTTTCCGTTATAAATATAATACCTAACAAATAAGTTGTATTTTAACATATCAATTATTATATTATTAAAAAAAATTCAATTCATTATAAATTACTTATATTTGTTAAATTAGTGATAATATTTACATAAAATGCATCTATATTATATAATAATTCATTTATATTTATTAATTCAATAATAATATTTAACATAAATAGAATTATATAATGTATTATTTTTTTAATTATAATATTAATGTATATATTATTATATAATATAACATATTTCAAGATTTAAATATAATCATAAAATGTATAATCTGTTATATTATTTCATTATATTATGTCCATTTTAACGAAATTCAATAAATATAATTAATTTATAATATAATATATTTTATTAAGATAATAATATTTATTCGAATAATAATATATATAATATAGGCTTAATATATAAATTTCGAAAAATAATAATTATTCTTAAATATAGTAGATAATTTTAATTAATTTCAACTATATTATTTTTAAAAAATTTATAATTTATTTGAGTTATAATATTTATTGAATTGATACATTGTTAGGGAAAACATTATAAAAAATAATGAAACATGAAAGTGATATAATTTTTTTATGATATATTAAATGTATTTTTATTTTTAAATATATTTGATAGAGTTTATTAATAATATATTAAAATTATAAAACATTGATAATTTAAATATTATTCGATATAATTTATTTAGAATATATATTTTAAATTAAAATATATTTTTTATTAATATTTTAATATTATATTATAATACGTGTTCATATACTGGAGGTATTTCTTAATAAAATAAGTTATTCATTTATTTATAGATTTAATTAATATAAAAAATTTGCAATATATTTATGTTAAAACATGATATTATTTTATTTATAAATAAATATCACATCATTCCATTAATATATTAAAAATCAGTTAAATGAATTTTTTCCATATATACATTTTTTATTTCATTCAAAATCACCATATTTAATTGCTATGTGGAACCATAATAAATTATCCATTCATAAAAAACCAATATTCAAATTCAAACCAATCACACTGGTGTGTTTTCCTTTCGTGGGTGTTAACATTTTCTTTTGTCGATGATGCCCTTTTTTACCAAAAAACATTTCAGCAGCCACAATATTTCCAACAAAGAAGCTTTGTGGATTTCAGCATGATGAGTGCTGTAATGGTTTAATATCTAATCACCAACTGGATGAATATTGTACATACATGTAATGAAATGTTATCCATTATAGCCAAAAATAATAAGGATTCAATAGTTACCAAAAATAATTAACTAATGTAAATTGGTAACTTTATTATTATCGAGTAGTGAAATAATAATTTCCATAAAAATATGATCCAAAATATATATGTCATCTAGAGGATGGAGGGGTTATCATTGAAATAGGGAAAACCCTTTTTATATTTAAATTCATTAATATTTTAGTCGGATATATGATTCTCAATAGTTAGCCTTAATCATTTGATAATCATCTTATAATCATGGAAGTTCATAATAATGAGGCAGGTATTAATAATATTTTATTTTTTAAAACATACATATGGATTCAACAGAGAAGAATAATAATTTTTGGATTTTTTGGAATTGACATTGAATAATATAGGGGACCATATGAGAGGTTTTCTTAAAGGGATCAATAAAATCCAAAAAAATAAGGATAGACTATTCTGACCAAAATACTACGTGACATGTTATATCCACTTATGTTATGTGTTATTACTTTTGATGTGGAAGTAATGTTATGGATCTCTTTCAAAATATATGAAAATTTACATTATAATATTTCATCTAATCGTGTATGGGACATATGGAGAATATTTATAACTTCATGTTGGATGATGAAAATGGAATCACTATACTACAAAATTAAACTTTAATGTTTTAAAGGAATCAAACGATATCATTATTTCCTGAGGAATAAATACAAATAGATAGTGATTGGATATTAATATCAACATGAATATATGAAAACCCATCAAAAAATAATACCATCAAGATAGAGACACATGTTTTTAAGGTAATTACATTTACACCTGCAGTATAGGTATATGGAGTACCAGATCGCTAGAAAGACAAGGATTAAGTTTCAAAACACTCAATAATTTGTAGAATAACACTCATAGATGATGAAAAATTCCTCTATGTTGGGGGGAATATCTCTAAATGAATATGGGCATCCTTCCCGCCCCTCATCACATAGTGATTAGGTAATGACCCCAGAGATATATTCACTACCTGACATGTCGGTGTACCCATGTTATCTTCATTGAAAGATAGAAATCTGGAAAAAATTTCAATTTTCTATCCTAAAAAATAGTAGACCTTGAAAAGGAAACTAAGTGGATATTATGGATATGATCTCATTTAAATAGATACCTGATGATCAAAAAGAGACATTGATTACCTGTAAATTGGTGAAAGACATGGAAGAATATGGAATGTTTTTTTGGATGGTTCTATTATTGAAATTTTAGTACCGATATTTACAATGATTCAAACCCATAAAGCACAATGGAAAACTTATTATATAACTATAATTTCCTTGGAATTCATTTTTTTTTTCATATTATTCTTCGTTATTGTGAAAAAATATTCCACCGTAAGAAATTTGGTTTGAATCCATTTTATAATTTAAGAACATGGATTGTGTTACAAAAATGTTGGTATTCCAACTCTGTTTCTTCATCACTCACTCTTGTCATATAGGCCAAATATGGATTCATTTTAGAAAATAAATCGATATTGTGGTGAATTAAATCAATGTAAACCACATTGCTACTTCGATCTATCATCCTCATTTCATTGTGTGGTACTTTATTATATTCTATTGATGGACCACTCTTTGGGAAATCATAAGATTTGGAATCCACTCAAGACACACTATGTGCATTATAATTTTTTAAGCCATTTGTGTAGAATGCAATGGGATATTATTTAGACGTAAATGACAAGGTATTTCTTTTAGGCCCAACACACACATTATTGTTTTCCAATTGGTTCTTTATAATGTGGAACTTATTGTTCTTTGTCTCTCTTCAAGCATGTTTTCATGGATCCATAGGATTCCAAATAATATCCATATTATGGAATTTTTAAATCATTATATGGTTTCATATGAGTGGAATGACTTGTTTTTTTTTATAAATCATTGTACTCAATCAATAAGGATGTGGAATTAAACATTAAAGAATTTGTTAATTCATTCAGAAATAAAATTCATGCATTCCACAACATCATTTAATCATATAGTATTATAGAATTACCTCATAATTCATACATATCTTACCACATTTATTCAAAAAGGATAATTAAAAAATAATATCCTATTTTTTTAAATATTATGCTTCTCTAAAATTAAATCATACTGTCATTCCATGAAAAAACATATTGACTTTAAATGTGATTCCTTAATTTTATTTACCCATCCATAAACAGTTTGAATAACATTATGAATATTTGAATTGAGGATAAAAATTTTAATAGGGGAGATAATAAGAAAAAGAATTTTTTACCATGAATACATATAAACATAATAAATTATATTCACAAAGACATACTTCTCACATATTTTTTATCATATATATTCATTCTGAAAACAAAATATTTCAGTGAAACATAAAAAACAGTAGTTAATTTTTTGCTAATGTGTGTTGTTACATATTATTGTAACCCTTATGGGAAAAATATAATGTTTAACCCTAACAAATACCCTACAATGTAACAATAATGGCTACCATACACTATAAACATCATGGATACCTCATTGTGTAACCATTGAAGTAACAGTTGGAGTGACCATTGTGGCCATCCTCAAACAAAAACATTACCAATGAATGAGAGGGATATACAGGTCCCACTATTGATTATAATGAATTATAATTAACTATAATAAAATCGTTTAAATTGAATACCTGAATCATAAAATAATTCATTTTAATGATAGAAAAAAATTATTTAAATATGATTTTCAAAGAAATTTCTATTACATGTTGTTTTCTTACTTCAACCGAGTTCAAACCTCATGTATAATGCTTTAACGAGTCTTATAAATCTTTTAACTAATAATATTAATATTTAAAATTCCTTATATTATCTTTTTGTAATGTATGTACACCCATTTATTAATAATATTTATTATTTCCATTGTTTCAGGTGTGTTATTTTCATGGTTCCAACTGTCTCTTAACAATGAATTTTCATCTCAAATAGAATAAAAACCATAAAAGTGGAATGAAATGGTTTTATTATGATTAAATGACATTAAATAATACCATATATCATTTTTTATAATATTAATATGAATATTAATATAAAAAAATAAAAATGATTAAATTTACATTGGTTATTTTTACGACCATCAAAATATTATATCATTTTATTTAATATCATTTTATATGTTGGTTATAGAACATTATTTAACATATAATATGAAAACTATAATCTTATTTAACCATAATTTTCGTTTTATGATAAGCCTTTGAGTTGGTAAATGAAAATAAAATGTATCATCATTGATGGAGGTAAATCGAAAAATCACCGACGATGTTCCCATTTTAGAATAAATTGTTTAGGAGCAGTAGATTGATAATGAATTTTTCAATAAGCATGATAGAATTTAAAAATATTTGATACCAGATATTTCATTCCACATGTGGAAGGGTATATGAATGGCTAATAAGAAAATAAATGAAACTGAATAGAAAATAAAATAAAATGAAAGATGATTTTACCCCTTGATGACTACTTCTTATGAACCTCCTTATGGCCATTTCGTTGGACTTTTAGTGACACCTACAAGTCATGGATGTGGGGATTTTTTTTTTGGAAGGTAATTGTGTTTAAAATAGAAACGATAAAAGAATTTTATGTGTGAGGACAAGAGGTGGTGATGGGTGATATTAATAATGGAGGTCAAGTGTGTTTCCTAATTATTATATTCATTATATTACTATTTTGGTTTAGAAACTGGATATTTTTAATTCCCATGACTATGTATTATATGTATTACAACAATACCAATTATTTACTATTACTAGATGATTTATTTCTTAATCATACAATTAACAAAATCAGTAAGATTAGGATTTCTAGAGTATTTGGGATACATTAACCTTACATTACAACGTAAAACATGAAAAACTATATCTTTATTGAGACCATCCTTGATATGATCATAATAATATAATAGACATATAATTGTGTCAGATAACATGGGGATATACATAAAAAGGGGGGATCTATGAATCCTAGTAATTGAATAAACATGGAATAACATGAAGAAAATATAAAATTATAGATAATAGGCACGTTAAAGGGGAATAATCATGTGATAATTATGAACATGAGGACATGATATTGCCCGGTAAACATAAAGAAAACATGTGTAATGTTAAACAACATAAAACACTATATCATAAACATTATTCAAGGCTAAATAATCCAAGACATCATAGTGGAAAATGTCACATAAAGGAATCAGTTTCACTACCTATCTCAACAAGTTGTTTCATGATACTAAAAAATACCCAATGCGTTGGAGTGATATATAATTTCAGGTTCACCCATCACATTAATTAAATTCTCATTCCTAAGTGTTCCACATAGATCACACAACATTGATTCATAAAACAACATATTTAATTCCATGATAATAGAATTTTGAATATAAAAATTTATGTCCCAAATCATGAAATGTATGTGTACAATAGTGAAACCCCTTGATAGGAAATGTGTATGGGTATTTATTACACAAATAGTTTGCCATGGAATATCGGGGTGATATTTCGAATGTATGATAGTGTTCCTTAATGATTAATAAAATGATGTGATGATAAATATTGGTGTCTCTCATCATTTTGAAATAATGGGTAATGATAAGGACATGTAAATTAGTGTTCAAACATTATGAATTCGAAAATCATTTTATAATTTTATTAAGAATGTTTAATAAGGACAAGAACCCTTTCTAAATTTTGGAATGGCAACATGTGTAGAATAAAGATCATTAAACCCTTAATGAGTTTGTAATGAATAATATAATAATTTATTAATCAAATGGATATTAAGGGTAATATGGATGAAAAAATTCGATCATGGAAAAATTGAATCTAAAAAAATATCATAATTAATGTTCGTGAATATGAATGATAAAGAAGACATCCCTTACAAAATTTCGCCATTGTAATGTCTTTGAAAAAGGGAAAAAATGGAAAGAATAAATTATATCTCATTCAATATAAAATCAATTCTACAGTAATGTAATGTTTATAAATAAATGTCATCAATAACATTTTCAATTAAGAATACAAAATCTAAATAAGGTTTTTGAATTGATTAGAGTGGAGGATCCCATACATGAGTGTGTGACTCCAAAATATTAATAGGGGAGTCATGAGATCAAGGACCACAGTAGGTGTAATCGAGATAGGGGATAGCATAAAATTGGTGTACTCAAAATAGTACGAGTGAATAAAAATGGTATATTAGTTGATTTTATATAGAAAATGAGGGGTATTTCATTATTATATCGTGTTTTGACTCCACATAATAAAACACCAAAACCCCAATCCAACACCCATTTATTACATTGTTATCTATAAAAATGGGATAGGTTATCCTTATTTTATAATTCAAATGGCCTAAAATATTAAGAAAAAATCATTTTCTTATGTTAGGTGAGTCACACTATTATATAAGTTACATTAAAACCATAAAATTTAATAAGGGTTTTTGGGGATTCTTTATGTCATTCTAAAAGAATTAAATTAATCATAAATTTTTAAAAATTTAATGTAAAACATACATTTTGTAGTGGATATCTTTTATATTATTTTTTTATATCACTCTTATATTGTTTTTATGACTTAGATCATATCATATATTTATATGAAAAAACAAATTCCTAAAAATTATTATCCATCAATTTTTTTAAAATTTCAACAATGAATAATTTAAAAATTATAATGATTGAAATAATATTATTTTTTAAAAGAAAATTCTAAATAAATTGTTTTTCTTTTAAAGTAAAAATATATATTTATTAAGAAATATTAGTTTTTTTATAATAATTGTTTTGGAATCCATACTAAAATATCAATTGTATTTTTCAAAATTATATAATAATTATTATTTTAGGAAAAATATTTAATCACAACATTTAATTAAAATATTATTTAACTAAAACTCCTATATTTCTTAAAAATATATTATTTAATTATATTTTATTATTAAAAATACAATTTGTGCATTAATATATCAAATAATGTCCCAAAAAAGTAACAGGAATATAATGGAAATATATTAATTTTTATATACAAAATTGTGTGCCTAATCATATATATAGGTCATTTATTCATATACCTTTAATACACTATAAAATTTCATATGTGTAAGGTACATGATGATGGGAAATTCATTGGGTGGGTTTGCTAACATGGTTTGGGATATAGTCTTCAGAAGATTGAAAAACTCCTCTAAACAGTTCCACTCATGCTTAAGTGGTAGAATATCAGTTGGCTCATGGTTAAAGGAAATTCCTAGTGATTATATCTCCCTTGAAATCATGGATATATTGGATTCTTAGGGTACTAACATATTGTTTGATTCTGAAACATCTTTTGTATGATCCTATTGGATTTGTTAAAACCCTATATTTATAATAATAATATGATCAAAGTTCACTTCCTATATTTTTTATGTTAATGATAAGTATTGTTCATATAAATCAAATAGGATATAATAAAACACAATAAGTGAATGTGTTTTCTATAACCATTTTATATAATAAGACATTTAATTATTTTGAGAGTGAATTTTTATTTATAACATTTTGGGTCATTGAAATACTCCCCCATTAGAAAATTTACCCATTAAATTTTTATTTCCCACAATAAAAAAATGAGGGTAAATCTGTTTCATCAACTCCTTTGTTTCCCACGTTTATTCTTAAAAAAAAAATTTCACCATGACTATTAGACTAGGTGAATTGTGATATTTCATAGAACCTTTTCTCTATAATCTGTGATCATCAATGGGTTATCATAAAATGAATGGTAAATATAAAATGGTACCAACTATAGGTTGAGTATATGTGAGGGGTCTAGAATTTACATCCTCCAGAGTATTTCCTATAAAACAATGTGTCCTTGAGATTCATTCGATGGGAGTTATAGTAGATTGGACACCTCTCTGATGTTTATAATGATCCGAAACTCGCTTATTTGTTTTTTAATAAACATTACATTATACCCAAATATCATTTTCATCATCAATGGATATAGGTGGATGAATACCATGTATCCAACATCAAAACATATGAGTCATCAATAATTTCCAGCATATCACTTCTATCGGCTCTGAGAATCCTTGATGTGAAATTGAATGGTATTACCATTTTCTATTATTTATTTGAAAATTTCATAACCAAGATGAATATGTTCTCCAAATGCATCCCATCATGCAGGTGTATTGCAAACTTCCCATAATGAGATTCATAGGTATCCATTTTTATGCTTGAGTGTAAACTGTTTTTGTAAGAGAACATGACCAAAGGAAGATATTGGTACCATCTTCATGAGAATTAAATTGAACATGATTCCTATAAATATTATTCTCTCTGAATAATCCACTCATATTGTCCATCTGTTGGAGGATGATAGGCTGCTCTGATGGTCAGCTACGTTCGTATATAATGATGAATGGGTTTCATGAAAATGTAGGTCTATCTCAGATCTCGATCGGATAAAATTTATAGTGGAACTCCACGGGGCCTTACCAACTCTATGATGTATAACCATGAATGTTGTTCCAGTGTAAGGCCTATATAATAGTGGCAATGTGTTATGTATTTGAGATACAGTCCGCTATAAACCATATTGAAATTGTCCCATGGAATTCATCGGATGTCCACTAATAATGACCAAGGTGATGTTATTACATATATATATTGTTATAGGTAATTGCAACATCACCCACTATGAATTATTCCTTTAATTATTCACTTTCTAGCATACCAGGCACTTCAATGTATATTTAGAAATCTCCATCTTCATACAATCCCACCAATAGTGTTCACATAGATCATGATATATGTTTGTACCTCAAGGGTGAATGGATAAAGTTGAACTACATGCATCACCAAACATTTCCTTCCTTAACTTCGGATTTGATGGAACATATACTGTTGATCAAAATATCACAGTTACTTTTAAATAAATTTTAAAATCTATGGATATTCACATTATCACGACTTCCACCTTCTAATAAATTTCACCATAATTACTTTGAGAATCCTATTTTTTTAATCAGGAACTGCTGAGAAATAATTTGAGAAATGATAGATGATGTTACTTTAAAAAATTTTCCATTTTCCATTCATTACTAGTCTAAAAATCTAAGATCCTTCTCAATTCTCATCATTGTTAAATATGCCATATCTTTTCATCATAGTGAATTTTCCTAGTTTTTTAATTAATAGGATAGTAGTGGATTTAGAAGTCATAAACCATGATGATATAAAACCATATTCTATGGTGCATATTAATATATTTCCTTCTGAATATATTTTTTAGGATAATGGGAACAATATATATCTCATTGTTCTACACAAAGAGATAATCTTGCAATATATTAAAATTATTTATCACTACATCCAAAAAAAATCACTTGTGGGATAGTTCTTCTCATGAATATTAAACATCATTGAGGGGTAGGAAATATCATTCTCATCTTTCATTTGTAAAAATACTAAACCATTATTTGAATAATCACAGTATATCACAATGACTTCCCCACTTCTCAAATGTGTGGGCATGGGTGCAGTGTTAAAAACATTTTTGAGCTCTTAAAATCCTTATTATCAAACCTCTATCTAGACTAATATACCTCCCTTCAAAGTTAGATTGGTAAGAGGTTTGGAAAATCGTGTAAATTTTAAAAAATGACTATAATACCTAGCTGACCCAAAGAAACAATGGATATCCATCAGATATATTTTTCCTCAAACATCCTTCAAATTATTTCATCTTTGAAGGGTCCACAGTTATTCCACTACTAGTGATGATATGTCCAATGAAAGATAATTATGTAATGTAGAATTCACATTTTATGTGCATTTAAAAAATCATCTCCTTTAATAGGTTGATATAAATGTCCTCAAAAGCTCCTCATACGGTTCATTGGTTTTGGGGTATATTTGAATATCATCTATAGTGTCTACCAAGAATTTATTTAGGTAATCTCTAAAAAACTATTCATCTTGTCCATGAATGGGAATCATTATGAGCTCATAGTTATAGTACCACGTTTGAAAAGTAGTCTTGGGTGTATCATTTTTCATTACCCTAATTGAAAATAACACGATAAAAGATATTGGTGGAATAAGTATTGTGCACCACTTACCTGATTGAATAATTAATCATTTCGAGGTAGAAGACAACTATTCATTATAATGATCTTGTTGAGCTCTCGATAATTAATAAAAATGATCAATGAATGATCCTTCCTTGTGATGAAGAGGAATGGTTAACCACATGGTGAAGCACAAGGGCGTGAAATCCCATTATCTAGATTCTCTTATAGTAATTAGTTATGATCTTGAAGATCCAAAATAACCATTATATACATTTTCATGGTTAATGGTAATGCCCCATTAATAATCATGAAATAAAATTCAACTTATTTACTAGGAGGAAGGCCATTCAAATCCTTGGGATAAACATAAGCGCATTCCCACGCATTAGGAATGTCTTAGAGGAATTACCTTTCTATAGAATCAATTTTTTGAACTAGATACTTATTCTCATAGGGAAAAATTATCTATTATTGTGGCATTGGTGCTATAGAAGATTCAACTTCCTCCCTATAATTTTACATAATCATAGGACAATTCGTGATATTTAGAGTTATTTCCATATGTGGGAAATGTATGTTTTCACTATATAAGAAGGTCAACGGATACCCATAATATCATCAAATTTCAAAAAAGTGTGTCTGAATATGTTTTTCAAGTAAATTTAGCCAAAAATCATTGATTGAGGAGTAGTTATATAATATGAATGAAATAAATTACCCATTGTATGAAATCACTAACATTTCTACTTCTATAATTTGTGTGTATTTTTGGAGAGTTACACTAAACATCTATGATATGAAATAACGCATAGAACCATAATGAAAATGTATTATCACTATTAATTAATGAATAACTAGAATATATACCACCACTTCATTGTTGTGATCCACTTATATGGTAGTGATGGAAAAAGTGTGCCCTTGTTTCCTTGGAGGTTGTTGGTTTCCTGTGATACCCTTGGCTTTTTGAATTAGTTTAAAAAGTGCCCTAGTAATTTTTAGTTGATGAAATGAACAATAAATTTTTGTTGATAATAGTATTCCATTCCATTTTGAAATTATTGGGTTTCTATTTTTGGAAAATTTTAGCAACGTGTCTTTACTTTCGATGGATAATTAATTTCCCCATTCCACATAGAAAATTTATACGGTTATTCTACCTTCACCATAGACAAGTGGGATATTGAAATGATATGGAATTGTTATATATCTCTATCCGACTAATATAAATTAAACCCATCATTGCATTTCTTTTCCCCATTATACCCTTAAGATGAAACCATATCCATTTCAATGTTAAGGACATATTAT
Source organism: Viscum album (assembly GCA_963277665.1). Lineage (NCBI taxonomy): Eukaryota > Viridiplantae > Streptophyta > Magnoliopsida > Santalales > Viscaceae > Viscum > Viscum album. The sequence goes on along the minus strand of OY728152.1, from coordinate 351,228,080 downwards.
AAAATCTCCACATGTGTTTTATATTCATGGATCAATATGAGATTTCATAGGCTAGGATTTTTCCCACCAATTAAGTGGTAAAACATTCATCCAATGTTAACGAAAAGGGCTGATTTTATTTCTGAAAATCAGTTTATGATTTCCTTGTATTCTAGAGTGGATTAATTATATTCAATATTTAAGGAAAGGAATTATATTTCCATTTTATGTCATAGAGTATGAGGAAAATATTTATTGAATAACATTTACCAAAATTCCTTCCAAAATATCTCATAGATCAATTAACCATGCTTCATAATTTTGATTATTATCAACCACGAGTAAGATTCTCCCTCAATATGATATACAACTAATAGAACCTTATCTTTTTCAAAATATTGAATGATTTATATGATCTTCTCAATGTAGTTAACATATTCAATCATTATTATGGGATCAGATGATCTATTAACATTACGAGGTAATTGATGAATGATTTTCTCTATTGGGGGTTTTGTTACTTTGGGAGGGCATGGTCGATCTTCTTAATCCAGATTTTTATTTAGATATTGATTTATCAAATAGTGTATCATGTTAATGTTTGTTATTTTTCCTCCAATCAGGTTGGGAATATATTTGCGGATGTCATCAAATTTCCCTTCAAATATATTATTAATATGATTAATCCTATTTTTATAATTTGATAGAATAAAAGGATATTTGTATTGATTATCATAAACTATACAACCCATAATGGGGAATATAATAGAATTAAAGGGATTACATATAATTTAAAATTATATACTTAATTATGATTTTAAATGATTCAATATATGGTATACATGATCTATATGATAACATTAATACCTTGGATAATTTTTTTATATTTCATTAATAATGGCAGATATTGAATTTATTAATTTTACAATGAATATCCTTTGGGAATTTCCAACCAGGTGCACATTAAGGGCATTTTTTTACTAGGTTACCTAGGGATAGGCCATGAACACCTTGTTAGAGTTGTTACTCCTAGGTTCTTATAATCTATATCCACATCCACTTATACTATCCATATAAGGATGCTTTTTATAAACCACATAGTCTATAAACACAACAATATAAGGATGATTTCATATACATAGTATTATCCATGTGGTTTTTAACTTGGGATATCAAATCATAACACGAAAATTAACTAATTTTTCATATAATAACATTTATAACAGCCTTATACATTATTTCGTATTCATAAACAATTTAATGAAAAAGGTTACACTTAATTAAAATAAGATGATTAGGATGATTACTATCTATAGAATTTTGGAGTAATACATATCAACATAAAACAAGAAATACAACAACTTTCTTGAAAATCACCATTATATGATAGTAATAATCCAATGTACATTAATCATCATGGGATAACCAGGGGACATAAATAAGAATGTGGAAAGCTATAAATCCAAATAAGCTAATAATAATGGCATAACATAAGGAAAATAATACATCCTAGGCAGCTGGCATATAAATGGGGCATAAAGTTGTGAGAATTATGAACATTAAGGCATGATATAACATTATAATTAGAAAGGAAACATAGAAAATTCTTCCACAACATAACAAACTACATCATTAATAAATTGAACGGAAAAATATGCAATGGAATGGTGGTTGGAAAATTCTAATTATGGAATCATGTTCACTTGCAATCCCAATAAGAGGTATCAGGATACTAAACATTACCCAATGCATTGGATCATGATATAAATCTGGGCCAACACGTAACATTAATTTCATAATCATGATTAAGTGGGCCGCATATATCATTCTAGAGGGATTTGTTCAATATAATATTTCATTACATGATAAATGAATGTGGAATAAATGCATGAATGATTGTAATAAAAAATGAATACGTCCATAATGGTTGAAACCATTGATGGGAAATGGGTATGTTTATTCACTATAGAATTTGATTCGCATTGAAATTCATGGTTATATTTTTGGAGAAAAATGAAATTCCTTAATGATTCATGAATAATTTTGGTGATACATAAAGGGGTCTATCATCATTTGTAAATAAATTTCACAGTATTAAGGACATGGAAATAAAAGTTCCAATATTATGAATTTAAAATAGAAGGAATCACATCAAAATGATAAATAATGAATCAGAATGATAAAGAATAAATCCCTTAAAGTATTTCACCATATTAATGACAAAGTTAAATAATAAAAATAAAAATTTATAAACAACCTCCCAATCAAAAAGTCTAAACTGGAAATTTGGGGATTTTTTATAAATAATTTAAATTATAAAAAATTGAAATTATGAAGACAAATTCCAAATAAGGTGAATGACTTCAATGAATGAGATGAAGAAACCTTACATGACTATATGACTCCTAGATAATGGGAGGGGCATAAAGAGTTATTGGGGGTGATTCTGGGAGAATCTACAGAGTAAAGAGTATAATACGGTCATTCCTCATAGAGTTTGAGTGAATTGAATGGGTTGTTGAGTGGGTTTATATATGCAATAGGATTAATATCATTATTATTTAGTTTTTGGACTCTACATAATTAATTAACCAACATCACAGAAAATCCCATGGGATTTCACATTGTTTCTACCAAATTGGAGTGTTAATTTTTTTTTAATACGGACAATTTTGAAATTATTAAACTAATTCCCTTTCTTATTCATAGATGATTCCCCCTCTAAAAGAAATTATTTTAAAAACATAAAATATACTAAAATTTTAGAAGGATTCTTTAAGAAGTTCTAAAATAAATACAAAAATAAAATAAATCATGTGTAAATGGAAAAAACATGATTTGAGAATTGCTAACTTTTGTAGTATTTATTAAATCACTATTAGGTACTTATGATGCTATAAAACACAGTATATTTTGATAAATTTTTTAATTTTTCCCCAAAATTTCATTTGCTCCATGAAATTATAAAAAAGTCACCAATGGATATTTTTTACATTATAATTCTTAAAAATAATATATATTTTATGATGATATTTTTTATAATATTTTTTTATTATTTAAAAAAGAATTGATATTTATTATGGAATGAGGTTTTTTACAAAAATATTTTTTGAATATCTATAAAAATTACATTATAATTCATAATAATTATATATCCAATAATATATTATAATTTTTTTTATTATTATCGTTTCATTAACAAATTATATAATTAAAAATATTATAATTCCTTTACAAAAATTCCATTACTAAATTTCAGTAATAAAAATACTGCTTTTTATTTATTGAATCAATATAATGATCTTTTATAATGTTAGGAAATACAATGACAATATATTCATAATACTACACAATAGAGTGTAAATACTCATTTTTATAGGGTCATGATACATATAATATTAATGAATTAAGAAACTCTCTAATAGTGAGGTGCGTATTTGTGGGAACTTTATATGGTTGTTCTGAAAATATGGTTTGGTTCATGATCTCTACGAGATCATACATATCCTGTAAATGGTTTCAATCTATCTTATGTGATGAGAATACAACTTGAGAAAGGTCATGGTAAATGCCTAATAATTTTAACTCGCTGAGGTTTATTAATAAATGCGATTATTTGGTTACGATTCTATATTTTGTGACCATTACAACATTTTTTTAGCCAATTAGAGTTAATTAAGTTTTATATTCATACAATTCATAAAATCCTGATTTAATTGATATATTACAACTTATAATTACATATAATGACCATTTAAATCAAATATGATATAATAAAACACATGAAGTGAATGTGTTTTCTATAACCATGTTACATAGTAAGGCATTAAATTAATTATAACATTTTATGTTGTTACTATAAAGGGAGAAGGTTTGTTTGAGATTATTGTCCATACATCATCATCACATATCATATTATAGAAAAATTCATGTATTTGTTAAATAATATAAATTTTCATATTTCACTATTTACCAATAATTCCACATTATTAAAAAATCACAATAATTATCACTAACCCTTATTCGACATGTAGAATTAAAAAATGGAATCCATATTATGATATCATTTTTATACAAATATAGAAATTAGTTTTTCAAAAATAATTATCATTTATTTGATATATAAAAGTTTAAAACAATAACTTATTTTATAAAACATTGATAAATTTATTAAGGTCTCATAAGAATACCTAATAATCATAGTATAATAAAATATAAATTTATGAATCTATTTTATAAAAATATATTTCAATTCAAATAATTAAATTAAATATATTTTTATTAATTTAAATTTAAATTTTTACAAAATACCAACACATAATTTGTCATTTTTAAAACATTTATTTACTTATACATCTATACAATTATATAATATTTTTTACTTATAAGATGGATAAATTTAAATTAACCATTGTTAGGCAAGGTTACTATTTTTAGCTAATTTACTATTCTTAATGGTCATGTTTCTATACAAAAGGTAATGTTTCCATTCAATTAGTTTTAATATCTATAAATACCTATTATTTCAATATAAATTTATATTTTATTTAATTTTTAATTTCGAAGAGAATACAAATTATTTTAAAAGTAAATATGTTTTTAGATTCATCCCAACATTTTGAAATTGTATCCAAAATATTTGTAATAAATTTTTAAATTGGTTAGGATTCCGTTACCTCATATAATTTTCTGATTCACATGTTCTTTCTTCATTATTGTGGATTCTCAAAAAACCTTAGCATGAGGAATTACTTTATTTTGAAATAAATTCTCTCTATGATCAAGAATACAAATAGGTTTCTATTCATAAGAAAGGATCCCATAAAAACGAACTACATATTGGCTCAAAACACGAGATGAATAAACCACATAATTTAATTAAATTGAAACATGAAAAACAATATGTGCATAAGATAAAATCAGAAGCAAATATTTTCATTTCTAAAACTTTCTAGCTTTATCCCTAATTTCAAAAGGTCCAATGAACAACATAACTATGCTTACTTTCTTACAAAAAATAATTTCACTTTTCCATGGATAGATGTTAGGGAATACATGATCAAAAACCTCCAAAAATGTAGTTTCCTTATCTATAAAATATTTGTTACAAGTAAGACCTTTCCTTGTTGTTGTTTGATCATAATCAATTTCTCAACAACTTTATCTACTAATTCAACTCCCACAAACATAATTTCCCTAACATCATCCCAAAATTTTAATATTCTACACCACATTCCTTGTAATTTCGTAGAAGGATCTATATGTCTAATACAATGAAGCTGATTTTTATAGGAAAACACAATCAATGATTTATGTTGATTCCAAATACCTAGGTAGTTCATTGACCAAACATGAAGCATATCATCAAATGTATGCGTTGTTTTCTTTTTCTATGAATCGGATTGAGGATGAAAGGCAATGGTGAAATATAATTTATTTCCCAATGACTTCTAAATGAAATTCAAATATTTATAAGTGTTCCAAGGATCACAATAAGTTATAATGGGTAGATGAACTATATAAATAACCGTAAAATCACTTTGAGGTATAGTCGAGAGAAATCATCCCATTAGAGAGTGTCTCGAATCATATGGAAATGTAAATATATAGTCATTTGTTAAATAATAACAAACTCCTTATTGTTTCCTAGAGAATTATTTGGTCAATCCACCATGAATTCCATCAATATATTTTCCCATTTTCCATTACGATAATTGATAAAGATGAAGCATCCCCATTAGTAGATTTTAATTTTCATTAATCTACTTTCAACTCAAAATTTTCAGGAAATAATCTACACTATCTCTTTTCATAGCATCCCACTAGTAATACTCTCAATGATACATTCACATATTAGTGTTTAAAGGATGAACTAAGAATAAAGAACTATGAATTTCACTTAAAAATTATTCTTCAACTGAAAAACATTATTCATTCATGTTCTCTTTCAAAATATCAAAATTCAATACTTATTAATGTCAAATTATGGTAACATACACTTGTTCACCAATTTTATCATTTTCCACAACTCAAGGCCATCTTTCTACACTTTCATTATTTATTATAAGACTGATGAATAAACTATCACATGAAACAAAATGTTTAATTTTTTTAACCATCAAATCTCAATCCAAATTTAATCAAATCATTATCAAATTGGTTATATTATTACATAAAATGGTTTCTGATGATTCATTATTTCAACTCATGGAATATACCATGTTGTTCACTTTTTCTTGAATGTTAATTGATAATAAAATCATATTCCCTTATCAATTCCATCAATATAATATACCTCATATTCATTTCCAATAATATAAATAAATAATTTAACCATTTAGGATTAGTATATACTTCACTGTTTCCCTTATAAAAATTATTTCTCAAATTTTTTAAAGATAAAAATACATATTCTAAATCAAAATCATGAATGAGATAATTTAACTCATATGGTTTTGGTTTTGTAGAAGATTAGTAGTTACCATTTCATTTTTCATCATAACACGACCATGTACCATCAACGAACCATCACTATAGATAAAAAATAACCATTTCTTGAGGGAAGGACCAAAGCTGTATCATTCAATAATCTCCTCTTTAATTCCAAAAAATAATCATCAAATTATATTATCCAAATTAATATAACTAAGTTGCATCTAAACATAGTTGTCCAGCTAGGAAATAATGTAATGTTTTTAAAAAACCATTTGTAATATCCCAGTAATCAAAGAAAACATTACATCACAATAAATTTTTTAGGTCATGGCCATTCATCAAAAAAAAGTTGATGGGATCAACTGTCATTCCATCATTATTTTCAATATTTATTTTGAATGCAATATTTTTTTAAAAAAAATTCATTTTATAAATTTCCAATATATATATTTTTTTCTTTTTGAAAAACCACTCTATGATGTTTATCATGATCCACATAACATTTTGGATAAACCAAAATATCATCAATAAAAAAACAAAAATCTTATCAAAATATTCATGGATGATTCAATTCCTCGGATGGAAAAGTAATGCTAGGGTAATTTTCCATACAATGGGAATAATTACAATATCATAATTCCAATATATATTATACGCTAATGTTTTTGGAATGTCATAGTTCATCACATTTTGCTGATGTTACACATATGTCATGTCGATATTGGAAAAATATTTCTCACGATAGATCTGGTAAATCAAAACACTAATATGAATAAATAGATATTGGTTATTTACAATAATGTTATTTAATGATCTATAATATTTTCAAAGTATCCTGGATTTATATTTATTAGAAATGAATAAAATAGTGGAACCACATGGTTTGGTTCTGGGACTAATGAAACCATTATAATGAAAATATGACAACATATTTTTTTATTTAGTAAATTATCCATGCGCCATTCGATATAGGGGTTTAGATATTATCTAAGAATTAGGAATGATTTACATAACAAATAAGACTTCTTGATCAGGTATATCCCCAGAATAATCCTAACGAAAAACATCTAGGTAAACATTTAGCAGTAGAACATCAATAATCTAAACAGATCACTTGTTTTTAACAATGTTTTAATGATAAAAAACATTTCCATATTTAAATAATTTATATGATTACATGTTATCAATGGTATGGATTCATTCTTGAATTAAAACTAAAACTATTTATTAAAATCAAATTCTTTATCCATATAATCTATCATATCATTGTAAACAAAAAATTCAATCCATACCCATAATGAAATTAAACATTACATGGGGTAAAATAGTAAGCATTTTACGAAATTTATTTCTATATAAAATAATATGAGGATTCTAATAATTCCATTTTACCATAATATTTCAACTGCTTTTTTTACCATAAGTTCAGATTACATTTATTGAGGTGAAATTTCCAAATTACTAGAAAATTAAACTGAAAAATAGTTATGTGTAGACCCTATAGGAAACAAGACATTATGAAAATATGAGTAAACCATCTAGGTACCCGATAAAAATTTATTGGATAGCCCCAAATCTCCAGATAAAGCCGCAAAGGATTTCACTACACCATTCTACATATAATTTATCTTCATTCAATCATTCATTAATTTCTTTGGCTAAGTATTTTCATAATTCCACATCCACCACATTTAATACACATTACAATTTTCATATCAGAATTAATCATAAGATCACTTTCATCGCAAACTCGGGCCATTTTTCTAAACATACCACATCGAAAACCCCTCACGGAATTTTTATGGAATTCACCAAGAATCTTTTTAAGACACCTACCCAAAACAAGAAAATGATTTTCCATAACAATATATATAATTTAATGAATTCTACCAATTACATTTCATATGGACCTATTGTACATAATGTTGTTAAAGTAAACATGGTCATGTGAAAACAAAAATTATATCCTATTAGTAAATTGAATAAGTTTATATTTTTTTTTAATTTATGAGATTCAATTTACCATCATCATCTTCACATCAATATTGAGTGAAATGATTTGTTTTACTATTAAGATTCTATATACATATTTTATCATACACTACCACTAAAATAATGTTTTCATCATTCAATGCCACTAAATCCACCTCATTTTTGTCAAATAATTTAATTTCACTTCAATCCAATGTAAGATCGTCATAGGAATATATTTTTCAATAAAATAATTCTTCAATTCATCACATTCAATGGCATCGATCTCATCACTATCTCTGATATTCTTACCCCTTAACCACTAGTAGTTAGATTCACCCTCAAAATGATAAATATAATGATTAATATTTTGATTATCCAAATACCCCATTATATCTAATATAATTTCAAGTGATTTAATACAATTTTCATCCACCATTGGGTCAGCATATTATCTAGATGTATGAGGGTATTCCTCATAAAATCTTTCACTATTTTTATGTTCCTTTGTTGTAACTCTAGCTCTTCCCATGAATTGATGCGTCTTCCATTTATATCATTCTTCAACTGATCAATTATAGTATAAAAACACTTGGTTAAAATTATAACCATTACAACATGTGGATTCAAAATGATATCAGCCAAACAACGGATTCATATAGCAGCATCCCTTTTTCTTATGCGAAAAACCATTTTAATGAGACATATCATTTACTAGGAATTATATTAATCATAAAATACTATATCTTTATAATTTAACCATACATTTAAAATGATTTCTGTAATTCTATTAACATCATCCCAACCCTGAATGTTATCTAAAAAATAATTTGATGCCAACTATAATGACTCGACCATAAACATTACTTATTTAATAAATTCATATAGAATTCACATTATTACTCTACAAATGATCTTTTTGGTTTAGATTTTTACATAATTACTTCATAATACATATATACTAAACAATATTCTTACGAAGGATAAAGTACTAAACCATTATATTTTTTTTCCATCATGGATGCTTTTGTAAATGAAACATGCTTTCATTCTATGAAAAACCATCATGAATTTATTCATTAATCATCAATTTCTTATAAAAATATAAAATTACTATGAAAAGATATTTAATATCATTTAATAAGCATAAAAATATTATTTGGGGATAGAAAAATAAATATAAAAATTAGTACATGAATACGTAAAAACGAATTTAATCATTTTCACAACGAAAACATTCTCACACATAATGATTCATAAATTTACATTGTCAGAAACCATATAATTCCATAAAACAGGGAAAACGTAATAAAATATTTTTGGTAATATGGGGAGTAAATTATTTTATATTGTAACCCTCATAGACTATATGATTTGTAACCCTTACACATACAATACAGTTTACCATTCATGGATACCTTATTTGGTACCCCTCTTGAAAACCTAATGGGGTATCCATCATCATTACCCTAGGATAAACTCTTACAACCAACCAACAACATAAACATACTCAATTCATTGAAAGTAGATATATGTACAAACCTTCATCATGAACAATAACCTTGATCCATGAAATATTCACTGATAAATAATACATGCATTATAAAAATCCTTCATTTTGAATTTTGAGATATCGATACTAAATGTGTACATTTAAATTAACGTCCCTTACCTCTAGATTTTCTTACAGAAAACAAGTAAAATTTCAAGTAATATGGTTTAAATAATGTTATTAGAATATTAATTTACCAAATTAATATTTATAATTCTATATATTATCCTATTATAACATGTTATAACATCATTCCACCCATTAATTATTAATATTTTTTTATTTCCATTGTTTCATGTGCATTCATTTCATGGTTTCCATGATTGGTTCAAAATGTTTATTCCATGTAAAAAAGAAGAAAACATTTAGAACTGGAATGAAATGGTATTAATAAGTTTCTATAATATTAAAAGATACAATTTTTAATTTTTTTTTCTAAAATGAGGATGAATATCTAGATAATACAATAATAAAAATGATCTAGATTAATTTGTCTTCATTTATGACCATCACAAACGTATATTTTTTTATTTAATATCGTGTTTATATATTATATCCAAATATTAATTATAATATTTTTAATAAAATCTTATTTAACTGTAATTAGGTTGATATTAAATTATTTTTGGGAATTAATGGAAAATTGAAAATACATTGTCCACGATGGGAGTAAAACATCACATAATGAACGATGCTCTCATTTTTAGATTAAAATATTGATGATAAGGAGTTTGATGAATAGTTTTTCTTTCAACATAATAATATTATATTTTATATTAAATAATAGTGAAATCATTCCACTTGATTAAGGTTAGGAGGATAGAGAATAATAAAGAATATGAAATTTATAATAAAATAATTGAAGATGAAAGGGGAATTCTCCACTTGAAATCAGCTCCTTGAGAACCTCTTTAAGGACCATATTTTTGGACTTTATGTGAGTCCTATTGGTTCTTGATTTGAGTATGAGTCTAGGAAATTAATTGCTAAAAATTAAATAATCTACAATTCATTAAGGATATAGGAGAATTTGTGATAAAAAATTAATGATTATATCATTTGAAAATATTTTTAAAAAATCAAAAAAAATACACTAACCATTTTTGGACATGTGAAATTAAAAAAATCAACTACATTTTTTTGTAAAAAATTTATAAAAATGGGAAATATAATTTTTAACTAAAATAAATATTTATATGAAAAATACTAATTCTAAAACTATAACAGATTATATAACACATTGAAATATTAAAGAAATACTCATGAAATTATATTATAATCATAATAAAATAAATAAATAATTTACGAATATATTTAATGAAAACCAATTTTATTTTAATGAAATAAATTAATTACTAAATTATAAATAAAAATTTATGTTTCTTACAAATACCAACATACAATTTATCATTTTTAATAAATTTAGTTACATATACATAGATATAAATAGATCTTATTTTCATATATAACATGGATACATATTATTTATATATATTTAGTCTTGTATAATTTTCTATTGTCTGGATTACTGTTCCTAATGGTCAAGTTACAAGTCCTAAGTTCATGTCAATATTCCATTAGTTTTAATTTCAATAATACTAATTATTTCATTATATAATTATACAGAATTTTAATAATTTATTTTAGAATAAAATTTTTTTACAAGTATCTAGGTTGTTGCACTAGTATCCTATAATCATAGTGAAATACATATCAATATGGATCAAGGATTAAGGTTGTTATGGTGTGAAAACCCATTTCAATTCGAATGTTTATTGGAAAAGAGTTTGAATACCAAAAGGTTTAATGATTTTTCAAGAAGGATGGGGATCCCAGTATGAACATAAACTTCTACAAAGACACTACAGGTTCGAAATAGTGGAGTCTCTAGAAATTCTATCATCCTGGCCAATACTACACTTTTATTATGTGATGAAAAAAATAACTATAAACCCAAAAATAATTTGAATATGTTCATCCAAAGATATCAAGGATGGAAAAAAATATTAGAGGCACATAACATTAAGGAGATAAATACATTGGTTTTGTAACATGAAGACCACATTAAATGGGGTGATTCTAATGATGTGTCTTTTTACCAGAAATCCTATATCTGATGGAAAGAAAAGATATGTCCTATCTTGTTAATGATTAGCTTTGTTAATATTAAAACTAAATAGTGAATTGGTGATATTATATTTCTTTTTTATATGATCTATATTGAGAATGTTATTCTTGCATTAAATCTTATTTTTTTCAACTATATTAAACATGATATCATATAGACTATGTTCCATTAGTTAAGATGTGATTTTTTAAATTATAAAATTCTATTGGTGCATAAAAAAACCCTCAACTAAATAGATACAATTGGATGGTTTCAATGCATTATTCATTCTATAAGTTGGACACATTTTTGGGTAGGATATTTCCCCTTGAAATTACTTTGGTCAGGGAAGGTTGAATGTAATAATATGAACCAAAATATTACTACTAGCATTCCCAAAAAAATGAAAAATCAAATCTTTTAATGGATTTAATTCCATTAAGTCCATGAAATGTGATCTAAAAAATATTCTCAATGGTCCTTTTCAAACAAATGTTCCCTTGGATACCTATTTTATATTTTAAAATCATATTATGTTAATCCCCAAAATAATAATATCAAATATTTCCATTTTCTGCCATTATGTTTTTCATTCTTGAAAAACCCAATACATTTCAACAAGAGGAATCATAATGTCAAATCATGATATTCTAATAATCTATGACCAGATTGAATGGTCTTACATACAGTTTTTTATAATGAAAATTGGTTTCTAACTTAAGGAAATCATATGTTTTGTCTCCTCATAATCATTCAAGATCATCATTAATGGAACTCTTTCATAATATTCTACACCTTATAGGGGTTGACATTATGGGGATGATAAATCTTCATTATTATTTATTCTAGTAGATGATGTTTTCTCTAATTTAATTTCATTTTTGAATAGTGGATAATTATTTCATTAGGATATGGTATCTTGGAAAATTCCAACCATCCCCCATTAATTTTTTGGCTAATGATTGGTTAATTTTATCATGAACCCCAGTATGGAAGAATAAATGCATTAATTTCCCAAAATATAAGACGTAATGAATTCAATATGTTAATTATGATGAATCAAAAATAAAATTTAATAATTTTTTTAATTACAGATTAAAGGAAGATTATCATAGAATCTCTAGTTTTTGGGTGGTTTTGAAATATATTATTATATTCATCTTCTAAAAATTTTCTGCCATTCCAAGTTGAGGATTTCTCAATAATAGTGGATGAGTTGAACAAAAAATTATAGAGCTATAAATTTAAATGGATTTCTAGTTTAATGAATGAGACTCTTACAATGGTGGGGGACCAATCAATTTTGATGACTATATGTATTTAATTAAAATTTTGGATTCATGGTATATGAAATTCAATCATGTCATTCTACATTCTAATGGGTTTTGAATAATGGATGAAACAATGTTCCCTAGTAGTATTGTAATAAATTGTGTCCTCCAAAGGCCACTTTTCTTAAGGGATTTTGTGAAATGTACACATTCAATTTAGTTATTTTGGAAAAAAAGATAGAGGATGATGCATAACACATGATCCCATTTTACACATATCATTTGGAAAAAAATACTATCCTCATTCAACATTCTACGTGTTGAAATAGTGGGTTCCCTAGACCCAACTATGATGTGGTTTTGATTACCATATCATGTACACAGTATGATATGCATGATTTCATCATACCATTAGAGGGTACACTTTTTTGCATACACTATTGAAATGGTAATGTCTAATTATTAATTTTCGTATCGAATGGTTATAGAAGTTCATAGGCTATAATGAGAACCTCTAGATACTATGACATTAATCATAAATATATATTATATAGTCTAGATACATCTTACTGATTGGAAAGAGTAGATGATAGACTATAAGGTGTTGGGGTCTCATAAGCATTGAGTCCTACTCTCATGATGTTCGCACTTGGTGATCTCTAGTAGTGAGATCATGAGGAATGACCCGCCAATAGGAACGCCACATGTTTCAGGTTTCATTGGATGTTCCTATCAATTATCATGTGTAATGGTCTATTCACATGATATTATTACCGATGTATGTCACTTTATTACGTAGTTTGATTCAAGATGAAAACCATGGTGATGAAGTCGCGGTGATATAGTTTTTGTCCACTACGTCGTTGGTGGCATGACATTGGTTGAATGGTCAAGAAATGATTTTTCGCTTCCAGGTTATGGATGTAATATATCTCTGGCCATGTTGATATGGATGGAAGTACCTTTAATAAGACCATGGCCATGGTATTCAGGGGTAAATCTAACTAGCTAAATAAACAAACTATAAAGAATGAAAAGGGTGATGACACATGAGTGCATCCTGGTGTATGAGACATTACAGACAAAGAAATTATACTACACAGTGCATGTTCATAGGTTGGTTTTCACTGTTGTGACAATTCTTATTTCTTCAGGGGCCATGATGGGTTGCTAGATCCCACTCTTGGTCTATGGATATTATTCATGGCTGTCGAAATAAGGACCTAGAGGGTCAAACACAATAGAGTATTGAAAAATATGCCCTATTCAGTTGAATAAGAGTTTAAGACATGTTCGACCCCACCACAGGGGTCCGAGATTTGTCCAAAGATAAACGATCACTGATGCAATAAATAAATTCATATTATTCAAGTTTATAATAATTATTATTGATTTTATTTATTAAATGTATTTACAATTTTTTTGTAAATGAATGAAAAATATTAATTGACGAATATTTAATTATTCAATGTTTAATTAATATTTATGGGAGAAATGTGTCAAGATAATGACTCATTTATTATCATGTAATATATTTTAATATATTACATGTAATTCATAATATTATTTATGACTCTGTTTAGTAGTCATAAATGACGTTGATAGTGCGTTAAGTATTAGAGGGGTGGGTTGGTAATTTCTTGTAATTAATTAACCACTATAAATATTAGAGGAGAGGATATTTCTAATGACTATTCATGGATCTTATCTCTCCTATACACTCTCCCATATTCTAGAGAGAGATTCTCTGGATCCAAGGATCTCTTATGGGGATCTCTCTCAGACATCACTAGCGATGCGATTCAGTAGTTGTTTGAGCGTCGAAGGCATTGTCGCAAATCCACGTTAGCACACAGATTACGACAAACGTCGCTCCCACAGATTCCTTGTAGAACATGTGGATGATCTAGAGGAATTTGGATTTGGATTCTTCGAGCAATGATCGCCAACAACGAGAAGACATCGTGCACGGTTTCAGATCTAAACCAGGTATTTTACGGTTTCATTTTATGCTTAAACACCTCCATGTGTGGTCCTCGACTATGATCAGACTATTCTTCCTCGGAGCCGACAAGTTTACATCGACCGTCAGTGAAATTATTTAAAACCCACTTGTTTGGGGCTTTCATTGCGTGCCCATTTCCAACACTATGATGTTACCCTTATTTCCCCTCTTGCATCATCGGAAGACGTCTCGATGGATCGAGTGGCCTTCTATGGATGGTGATCAGTTAGGGAATATTGGACAATGTCATATACATTATCAATTGATACATTTATCTTTTCCATATTGACGGTGACATGGCTACATACCCAATGGTTTCTGGTTAGGAAGATATAAGGTTCTTATACCTTTTTAATGATGTAAATAATGGATGAACTGTTCATTAATTTAAGGAAATTATCAATGAAATAGATAAAATGAAAATTTTGATTATTCTTTTCAAATGGTATTTCAGACATGATAGGTTTTGTTGAGGAAATGATTGATCTGAGTTATATATTTTTTAATCCATATATATGATGCAATTAAAATGAATAGTTCCGAAAACAATATTTTCTAGAAGTGTATTTGGAACCTAGAAGTTCCACCAAATGTCTGATAATTCTAATGGATAGCTTACATCGACATCCTCCGAATAAATTGACCCCCATGGTTCATCATATTTATTAGAAACCTTTACTCTCCTTATAAAATATTTAAACTGAGACAAAACTACATTCTATTTTCTTCTATATAGGGATTGGGAGTTTCTTCAATGCATGGATTCCAAACATAATGAGTATTTTGGAGATAGAAAATGGATTTATTTTTGTCTTTTTAAATTGGAAACAATCTCTCCCCATGTATATGGTTGAATATCTTTTGAAATTTTGTTTTATAATTTGTGTTAGAAAAAAATATATTTTATTTATACATATTTCCATACAATATTATTTCTATGTCAAGCTCTCTGAACTATGGCTGGAGATTTGGAAACACAATGATATACAGTTTAGCATCCCAACATCCCCACTCTTGACTATTTTAATAGACCCAAACATATAATGTGGTAATGATCATTTTTTAATATAAGAATTCTCATAATGGGAATATTGGTTTGGTAGTCATGTTTGATAATTATTTGGTTCATGTCATTACTCATCGTCAGATGGTTGTACAAGCTTTATGGGACCCACCAGTAGCTGACGCCCTTGGTTTTTTTCACTGCTTTATTGTACACTACTGGAAAAGGATGAACTTATATCATCATGCATTCTTATTGTTTTCCAATTACTAATTCCATCATTATGCAGGAGTGAGGTCTCCAATTAACAGGCCTACTTGTGAAAAAGATCAAATCCTTCCTCCCCCTCTATTTTTCATTCTCTTTAACATTTATTAAACGAGAGGGAAATAAAGTTGATCATTTTTTGCTTCCCAGGGTCTCCCTAGATAGTTGAATATTTTTTTGGAGGATTCCCATTCTTGGATACATTCTAATTCATGTTCTTATCATTGATCATTATTTTATGTTCCATTGATTTTTAAAATAAATATAAAGTTTATCATTTCTAATATTTAAAATATTTTTTTAAATATTCATTGTTTATTAAATGTTATATAAATAAAGTTAATATATTATATTAACTTACAAATAATCATGTGAATATAAATATTATTTAATATTATATAAATATGTGAATATATATATATATATTTACTTATCCAATATGAAATGTATCAATGCTAAACACAAATATTCTAATAATGGATGGACATTAATAAGTAATAGAAAAAAACCTAGTGATATGGAACCCTTTTATCAGTTATTTTTCAGTACGGATTGATGTTACCTTTAATAGTTAATTTCTCCAGATATGATTATTGTCCTCACATTATGAGTTGTTTTAAATTAATGATTATAATGGCCTTTGAAAAATATTGCACGATCTGCAGTAGTGTAACATGAATATAAAATTTATGAAATTTATAATGGTTGATATTTTAAATTTAATCAAATAAAAAAATGAATATTATCATTTGGTACTAAATAAACAAATTACTGAATAATAACATGTTAGTTAAATAAACCATTTCATAATAAGATAATATTTTTAATTTCTATGGGAAAATTAGGAAATTTTTATTTATTTTATAATCTATTTAATATATAATAAAAATTCTTATAAGATAAAATTAATTACATTTTTATTGTATATTATAAATGGGATTAAATTAATATGTGTATTACAACACGTGCACATATTATATAATGTAATTTTAATTTATTTGTATATTTTATTTATTTCCAATATTTTGGAAAAAGTAGATTTTAATAATATTTTAAAAATGTCAATTATATAATTGAGGAACTGAATAATTAAATATATGTTATAAATATCCTTATTCACTTATGATTTAGACATGTGTTTCCCTTAAAAAAATTTATTATTATACTTAATTTTAAATTTTCAATAAAGTAATTTAATATATATAATATAAAATATGATGAAAATAAATATATGAAATCAAAACTAAATAATTAAAACTATTAACTAAAATAATATTCTTCATTCCCTAAACATGTATACTAAATGGATAAATATTATTTTATTAAAAAAAAGGAAACATGAATTTAAAAAGTCATTGTTTTATATTTAATATGATAATATATGATGATTGATATATTTTTATGTAAACATGAAGCTATTAAATCAGTTGGTATTTTGATATTATATACTAATTTCATTTACCATTAGATTTATGATGAGGGTAATTTTTATCAATAGTCTGTTTTAAAGTAAATATAATAAGAATAATAAAAAATCTAATTGTGGTAATCAAGGAATTATTCATCTATTTTCCAAGAAATATGAACATGTTTTACTCAATCCCATGTTTATGTGAAATTAATTTATTGAATAGAAATATATTAGGGATAAAAAAATTAAATGGTCCAATGTTTGTCCTATTCATGTTAAAGTGGCATCATTCGATAGATAAATAATTTTATAATTTTAATTAAAAAATATATAAAATAATAGGTATTTAGTATTAAATGGGTATAATTTTATTTATCTTATTAGAGTTAGTGTTTTCAATGATAAGTTATAGTGGGAATAGGGATTTAGTATGTATAATTTAAATGTTTTAATGTATTTTTACCTCAAAATATCTCAATTCATGACATATTTTAATTCATTTAATATTTAGGACTCATTAAAATGTAATATATTTAATAAAATCAAATAGAAAATTTTTATTTCCATTAATTACATTGAATTTAAAAAATTTAATAGTTTAATTTAATAGGATAATTTTTTGGCCATTAAAGAAAACTTTTTCATTACTCATCATCCAACAAAAAAATGTGAATCCCATTCCAATAATAATTAATTGATAATTATCAACAAGCTCAAAGGAGACAATGATAAATGAGATATTATTTTTGATCCCCTTCATGCTATCTAAAGGGGTGGTTTTTCACACCCACTAATAAATATAGTCCATAATTTATTTTATAGACTATGAATCTAAATTTACTTGTCTGTCACATAGTGTTTGGATCGAAGGATCTGTAGAGTAACCTCTCCAATAACCATCCATCATTTTATTCTCATCTTCAATGTGTGAGGGGGGATGAAATTCCTAGTGTACCTGGTTGTTCATGATAAATTAGTATTTATATAAAATCATAGTGTCCATTTTTGTTTGACACATATTTATATGCACTTGGTGGGGGATCTCTCCATTTATGAATATCATTTATACCAAAAATACCCATGTGTGTGTATATTATCCATCCAATGAGGAAAATTTATTATTTACATTTAAAAAATAGAAATACTCATAGGATGGTACGATATCCATCCAAGCGTCCCAGAAGCCAAGCGGCCACCTTTCCTCCCTGCGGGGTCCTGCGCGACCTCCTGGCCACAAAAAGCCAGCGCCAGCTGAAGGCGACTCCCTGCTCCCTTCTCGCTCTAGCGGTGCATCATCATCCACCATGCACCAGCCACCCAAGGCCACTTCCCCAGACCAGGTGCAAGCCAGCACCCCTATTGTACTCGCCTCCTGTAGTGTGTAGGCACCTCATGCATTCCACCCCGGTGGTTCCCTCGTGGAGACCCCATGCAGTGATGGCGCAGCACCCCACGGGCCACCTGGAGGCCACCTCTTGTGGCAACAGCACCAGGCCTCTCGCCAGGCCGTGCACCTGCTCCTCGATGCTCTCCGCCCTCGCATCACACCCAGCCCCTCCGTGCTCGGCCTCTCTGCTGTCACCGCAGCTCTCCCATCCCGCAGAGCAGCATGCGCCCCACCAGGCTTGTAAACCATCATTGGCCGACACCTCCCAGCAGTGAACCCAGCCAAAGATGCACCCCCTGCTCATCACTATTGTATTGTAGCATTAGGCGCCCACTCATTTGTCTACCTCTTGAGAGGTACAAGCCGTGGTTTGGGACCACATCCAACAACCTCTCGCCTCAGTCGCAGATGCCCCTCCTCTATCCCACCATGTCGCTGTGAGAATCCCACTACCACGCGTCCCATATGTGGTCAGGATCTCTTGGAACAGTAGCGATGCTGGACCGCACCGGACCCACCTCATTCCAGCCAACGCACGGTCCTAATAGTGGGAAGGTAACATTCAGTGCCCCAAAACTTTTCTAATTTGGTCTTCTCTTCCTAGAATAGACTTGAGAGGACCTTCCCGGCCCAAAAAGCCCCTGCAAGGGGTCGACACTACCGGGATGGGCCTATGCAGGTTTTCCCCGACCAGCACAGGCATTTCCCAGGGTCCATGGGACTCATATAATTCTATTTGAATCAAAATCTAATGAAAATAATTAATTTAATTTCAGTTTACACTTAAATTTTTTAAATATTATCTTTGGTTTATAATTAATGCATCATAATTAATTTAATTTGGAGATTAATTTAATTCATTAATTAACTTAATTATTATTTTAAAAATTAAATTAATTAACCAGGAACGAAGGACGTATTTATTGAATTAAAAATTAAAGTGAAATATTTAATTCAATTTAATGGCCTCAATTAAATTTTAGGGAAAGTTTAATTTTATTCTGCCTTTAGTTTCTATATAAGAGTTAATGCGTATACTGGTCATGAGCCGTGGACCGACCAATGCTTGTCTTGTGAATTTATTTATTTATTTATTTCTTACAATGGTTTCTAATGATTATTTTAAATAAATAAAAGATGATATGTGTGTCCTCTTAAGGGTCAATATATGTATAAGGGCCAGTGTGTCCACTTATAAAAGTTGTACATTTTTTCCCCAAGACCCCCTATCCTACGTGTGATTACAATTGTATAATGACGAGATGACATTTGACGCACTTTGCGCTAAGTGACGGCGACGCACCAGACATGAGTTGGATGCATTGGTTGATCAGACGTTGATATTCATGTTTCAAGCCACACGACTAAAGATATTTACCCCTAGAGTTTTATTTGGTCCATTATTCACTCGAAAGATCAACCAATAGTACCGTCTCATGATCCGGTGTTTGTTTTATTTCTTCATGGTTTATTATTTTTTTTGCATGTGTAATTTAGTGCGTGATCACATAGTATAATAATAAACAAGCATGCAAGAGAAAGTGAACATGTGATGAGATGAAATTTTTATTTCTTGCACAGTCAATTGTGAGTGCGATCACATAGTAGGTTCATATAAAATTAGAACATGATTTCTTTTGTCACACTAAAAATAATAAAACCCTCAAATAAATATTAAGTCTAAACAACCTTCTGTCATTCAAATTTGGAAAAAACCAAATGTTTGAGGTGTCAGTCATGCCTTAGTTGAGGGTGCCTCTTACTACTGGGGAGTCCGTATAAGAATTATGAGTCAACATAACTAAAGTTCTAGTAAGGAATATCCATAGATAACTTGCTATAATTTTATAAGTAAGCATTGATTAAATCAAATTTTGATTTTAAGGAGCTGGGACTTCACTCAACAAACCAAGTAACTGCAAGTTAAAGCAGTTGGCCAGCCAAAAGCCTACCTAGAACCCTCCAAGTAGTGGCATATCCTTAGCTTGTAGAATATGGGGGGTGGATTAGAGATCCTTTCCACTATAAAACACTAGCTATAGAGTATTCTGATTCTAACTCAGATGGATCCTATAATTTGATATATTAGTGGGAGACATTAAATGATTTAAGTAATTAATCAAATTGTCTAAACTTGTAATCCAGATAAAAGGAACTCATCTGCTAAAATTTATTTTTGTAGATAAATGGAAAGTTATAACACAAGACTAAAACTGAAATATTATAATGGATGAAGTAAATATCTACACTGACATGAGTATCCATGAATAGTAAATGTGTGTGTGCATTGTACTATGTTATTGGAAACTCAAGGTGTTAGTATCCCCAATGCTCATATGCTAACTCATGAAGTGAGGGTGAAAATTTCTTACAAGAGACTAATGTACAATGCATATGATAGCTATATCATTATGCTTTCATCAGCAACAGGTGTTAGTTTCTATCGCTACACTAGGACATAGATGATATAACTTAAAGTCTTATCTCTGAGAAGTTTGTATGGAGAAAGCGAACCAATGATATAAAAATTGCTATGTTTACACTGGCATGTTCAAATTTAATGATTGATCATGATCTTTAAATATCATTTTCACTACATTACTCAAGACTCATTTGATGTTACAAAACCAACAAGTATTGAGTAAATGCATTATTGCCTATCTAGGTAAGGATTTCCAAGAGAACAAGTATAAAAGACAATTAATCATTAATTCATATGGAGGATAAATTGAAAGAAAATGTGAAAAAATTCAAAGGAATTTAATGTCAATGACACATTCGTGATGTCCTTTAATTAACGGGGTATTAACAAAGGTTATTTGGATTGCATATTATAAAACAGTACTACGAAAGTTGAAAAGAAATAAACTGGTTTAATGAAGCAATTTTTCACTTCCACATTAGGCATATTCATCAATGTAACATTTCCTTTTACTACTTGGGTATTTAATAATATATTCTTTTTTTACATATGTGAATTTAAATACAATTACCATGTAAGTATAGAAACATTTCTAAAAGTCTGGTGTATTCTCCAAGTGGTTTTGAAAGAGTGATACCAAGGCCAGTGGTGAGAAGTACACGACTTCTTTAATTTCCATGCGAAAGATTCATGTTTAACTATTGTTGGGTATAACCACAAACATTAATCTCATGTTTCTTTGGATGCATGGAGACATTATTTCAGTTTCTAGAATGAATGTTGTATTTGGTAAACTCAATCTCTAGTACAGTAATACATGAATCATAGGCAATTAGTGATGAAAATATTTAAGGCTTATACCCAGTTGTGAAAGGATAATTATTTGTCAAGTATTAGAAAAAATAGAGATCATGAATATACCATGTATAGTACATAGGCTCTGCACCGCGAAATACTTTTGGTATTATCAATGTCTTTTGTTTAGACAAAGGAGCCTTTATGAATAGTGGTTTGTCACAACGCATTTGGAAATAGTTCAACACGAACATGTGAACTGTTCCATGTATAAGCTAGAGGTATATATACTTCATAATATAATTTTAAGTAATAAAGGAATATCATAGTGAAGTATTTTTCTAGTTAGTAGACATGAGTTTCTTTCGTTTGGGATACCGAAGAAAATCTTGACCAGGTATTCATCAATCATGATAATGTAGCGTGGAGTAATTCCTAAACTCACATTACCTTATCGACATCACGACATTGATATTAATGGGGAAAATTGATGATAACGTCTTACTTATCAAAATTTATCAATAAAATGTAGTGTGGAGTAATTCCTAAACGCACATTTTATACATCAAATTATTGATGTAAGTAATATCAATGTTGGAACTACCAGAAACATCCATTTTATTTCATGAAATGCTTTTTAAATAACAGCGATATCCCACAACCATATGTCAACTATAATAAGAAGTGGATATCATACGAGTCATAGTATGATTTAATCTGATTATTTCATAAGAACATGTTTTTGGATGTAATGAGTATATTAGGACATAAACAATCTTGTGTCAGGACAAACACATTGTGCTTTTAGGGTAATAATCCTAACAGTTGTTTAGGATGTTACATAAATCCCTTAGATAGATGACAGGGTAGTCAAGAAATAGACTACACTTCCATATAAGGGGGAACATATCTATTAGATACTGTTGGATCTATATTGACTTGTGTTTAGTCAATGCGAAAAATGCACATGTAGTTGGAATAGGAACTAGTTCCAGAAGCGCATGTGGAACAAAGTTGTTCCAGAGACTCATACTGTGTAGGAAGGATAAAACCATGGTGATGTTTTTTATATTCACCATGGTCCGCGATCTATTATTTAAAGTGGATAATATTTCCTACAAGTAAGAAGTATATAGAAATTAGCTAAAATTGAAAAGACCAACTAAAATTCAATTAATGGATTCCATGTATCAAAGTACAAAAGGGACTTATTATTTTGAATATTGTGGTGGGTATTCAAGTAAGTTGATAAATGGATGATAAGAGCATGGTACCAATAAGGCTTGGCTGATTTGACCAACTCGTTATTACTAAATCTGTTAAAATTTTACTTATCATATAAAATATCTATGATCAATTTATTTAGAATTGGATGTCATGACCACCAATTGTGGATGATGCCTATACGTTGCAACTAGAAAGGGATGGTCACATCACAGAATGCTAATAAATGTTGCATGTTACTGAAATCTAGTTTAGGATTAATGTAAGCAACATGATCATGGAAAACACATTTGAAAAAATGATTTCCATGTGTCTACGTGAGGTCAGTGGGAGCACTAAGGGTTTCCAATAAGAAGTATGCACGGTAACATATGGAAAAGAGACATTTTTTTTACAGTTATTTAAGACCAAAATGAAATTTAGTCTCCATTTACTGACATAATGTAGAAACCTAAGTTCTAGGGAACATGATCAACTAAGGTCGATCTGTAGGTTGCTTGGTCCTAGTCAATCGTACATATAGTGACATAGTATTGAAAATACATTTTGGAACAATTCAAGAGATGAATTGTTTCCTATGTCACAGGGAATGAACTCTCCATGTTGACCTTTCCATGACATGGATGAAATAAATGTGGTGAGTTTAAATCCATACGTTGGAACGATGGATCAATCTCATATTCCATGATATGTACAAGAACCGATATCTCCAAGGTATATTTTACAATAGGAAAATATTAATTATATGAGGGATCACTTTAAGGGATGCAGTCAAAACTATCTAATTGTACATAGAATGTAAAAACGATATGCAAATGGTATGTGGAGAAGAATGGATAGTAGTTTTTGGGGATATTATGAAGCCTTCCATTTATCAATGTGATCTTGTATTATAGTTAGGCTAATGTCGATGAGCAAGTCATGATCATATCATCCATTGGTGGGCATACTTACAAACCCAAGTACATTGCAGCTTCTAATATATCTAAGAAGCAGTAAAATGAAACTATTTTTTCTTATTCTTGGAATCACACCTGGTGAGAAAACAATTATCAAAATGTAGATTATGATATTCTTACTTGCCAAGATGTCAAGCTATGACAGTGGAAAAAATTGAGATATACTCGGGAAATCATCTCTTGTGTAGTTTTACTCAAAGAGATAAGATCACTATAGGAGAATAACCACGTAGTGGAACTATGGTGGATGCAATAGCTAAATCCATTACTCGGTAGGAAGTTTACATTCACCATGTGATTGGAAAACAAGTTTAGTTAGCATGTTAAATCTAGTGAAAGTGGGAGTGTTGAAATAGTGGGTGCCCTAGACCCAACTATTTTGTGCTTTTGATTACCATATTGTGTATACATTAAGCTATGCATGATTTCATCATACCATTATAGTGTAGTATTTTCTGCATCTACTATTGAAATGGTAATGTCGAAAGATTAATTGTCATATCGAAAGGTTATAGCAGTTCCCAGGCTATAATGTGAACCACAAGATACTATGACATTAATCTTAAATATATGTCCTATAGTCTAGATAAATCATTCTAATTGGACACAGTATATGTTATACTATTAGGTGATGGGGGCTCAAAACCATTGAGACATCTTCTCATGAAGTTCGCACTTGGTGATCTCTAGTAGCGAGATCATGAGGACTGAACCACCAATAGGAATGCCACATGTTTCTAGGGTCATTGGATGTTCCTATCTACGATCATATGTAATGGTCTCCTGACTAGATATTATTACCAATGTATGTCACTTGATTACGTACATTGATGCAAGATTAAAACCATGGAGATGAAGTCCTGGTGAGGTAGTTTGTGTCAGGTGCGTCGTTGGTGGCATGGAATCGATTGAATGATCAAGAAATGATTTTTCGCTTCCAGGTTATTGAAGTAATATATCATTGGCCATGATGATATGGATATAAGTACCTTTAATAAGACCATGGACATGGCAGTCAAGGGTAAATCCATCCAGTTAAATCAATAAACTATAAAGCAAGGAAAGGGCGATGACACGTGAGTGCGTCCTTCTTTTTGAGATATTATAGACAACGATATTATATTACACAGTTGATGTTCATAGGTTGGTTTTCATTATTGTGAAAACCCTTATTTCATGTAGGGCCATGATGGGTTGCTAGATCCCGCTCTTGGTCTGTGAATACTATTCACGGTTGACGATATAAGGGCCTATAGGGTCACACACAATAGTGTATTCAAGAATCTTACCTATTCAGTTGAATAGGTGTTTTGGACATATTGGGTCCCGCCATAGGGGTCTAGGATTTTTTCAATGTTAAACGATCACCAATGCAATAAATAAATTTATATTATTTGAGTTTAGACTAATTAGTATTGGATTTACTTATTAAATTTATTTATGATTTTTAAGTAAATGCATGAAAAAGATTAATTGATGATTATTTAATTATTCATGTTTCAATTAATATTTATGGGAGCGACGAGTCGATTTAATGAATAAATTATTATCACATAATATATTTATATATATTAAAAGTAATTCATAATATTATTTATGACTCAGTTTTGTAGTCATAAATGTCATTGATAGTGCCATAAGTATTCGGGGGCCGGGTTGGCAATTTCGGGTAATTAATTAACCACTATAAATATTAGAGGAGAGGAGATTTCTAATGACTATTCATGGAGCTTATCTGTCCTCTCCTCTATCCCATATTCTAGAGAGAGATTCTCTAGATCCAAGGAGCTCGTATTGAGTTCTCTCTCGGGCATCTATAGTGATGCGATCCGGTGGTCGTTGGAGCGTCGAAGGCATCATCACAAATCCGCGCTAGCACCAGGATTATGAAAAACGACACTCACGCATATTCCTTGAAGCACATATGGATGATCTAGAGGAATTCTACTTTGGATTCTTCGAGCAACGATTGCCAACGACGAGCAGACATTGTGCGCGACTTCAGATCTAAATAAGGTATTTTATGGTTTAATTTTGTTCTTAAAATCCTCCACGCGTGGTCCTCGGCTAAGATCAGACTGCTCTTCTTAGACGTCGACAAGTTTACGACGACCATTGGTGAAAAATTTTTAAAACCCACTTGTTTGGGGATTCCGATGAGTGCTCCATTCCAAAACTATAATGTTACCCTTATTCCCCCTCTTACATCATCGGGAGATGTCTTGATGGATCGAGTGGCCTTCTATGGATGGTGATCAGTTTGAGAATAGAGGACAATGTTGTATACATTATCTATAGATACATTTATCCTATCCGTATTTATGGTGTGATGGATACACACCCCAATGGTTTCTGTCTGGGAAGATAATAGGTTCATCTACCTTTTTAATGATGTTGGTAAATGATTAATTGTACATTAATTTAATGAAATTATCAATGAAATAGATAAAATGAAAATTATGAGTGTTATTTTCAAATGGGATTTCAGTCATTATAGGTTTTGTTGAATACATGATTGATATGAGTTCTATATTTTTAAATCCATATATAAGATGCAATAAAAATTAATTGTTTAGAAAACAATATTTTCTAGAAGTGTATTTGGAACCTGGCGGTTCCACCAAATGTCTGATAATTCTAGTAGATAGCTTACATCGACATCCTCCCAACA
Organism: Viscum album; assembly: GCA_963277665.1. NCBI lineage: Eukaryota > Viridiplantae > Streptophyta > Magnoliopsida > Santalales > Viscaceae > Viscum > Viscum album. The sequence goes on along the minus strand of OY728152.1, from coordinate 351,200,621 downwards.
AATTGATCCCCACGGTTCATCATATTTATTAGAAACCATCACTCTCCTTATAAAATATATAAAATGAGACTCCACTACATTATAATTTATTCTATCAAGGGATTGGGGGTTTCTTCAATGCATGGAATCCAAAACAGTGAGTATTTTGGAGATAGAGAATGGATTTATATTTTTCTTTTTAAATCGGTACAAATCTCTCCCCAAGAATATTGTTGAATATCATTTCACATTTTGTTTTATAATTTGTGCTAGAAAAAATTATCTTCTATTTATCTATATTTCGATACAATATTATTTCTATGTCATGCTCATTGAACTGTGTCTGGAGATTTGGAAACACAATGATATACAGTTTAGCATCCCAACGTCCCCACTCTTGACTATTTTAATTGTCCCCACCCTATAATGTGGTAATTATCATTTTTTAATCTATTATTTCTCATAATGGGTATTTTTTTTGTATTCATGTTTGATAATTATTTGGTCGTGTCGTTACTCCTCGTTGTATGGTTGTAAAAGCTTTATGGGACCCACCAGTAGCTGACGCCCTTCATTTTTTAACTGGTTTATTATACACTACTGGTAATGGATGAACTTATATCATCATGGATTCTTGTTGTTTTTCCATTATTAATTCCATCATTACACAAAAGTGAGGTCTCTAATTAAAAGGCCTACTTCTGAAAAAGATCAAATCCTTCCTCCCCCTCTATTTTCTTTCACTTTAACGTTTATTAAACAAGAGGGAAATATTTATGATAATTTTTTTCTTCCCAGGGTCTCCCTAGAGAGTTGAATATTTTGTTGGAGGATTCCCATTCTTAGATACATTCTCATAAATTTTCTTATCATTGATAATTATTTTACGTGCAATTGAGTTTTAAAATAAATATAAATATGATTATTTTTTATATTTAAAATATTTTTATCAATATTCATTGTTTATAAAATGTCATCTAAATAAAGATAATATATTATATTAACTTAAAAAAACTTATGTTAATATAAATATTATTTAATATTATATAAATATGTGTCTATATTTATATATTTACTTATCCAATATGACATGTATCAATGATAAACAAAAATATTCTAATAATTTTTGGACATTAATTAGTTATAGAGAAAAACCTTGTCATATGGAACTCTTTTATTACTTCTTTTTTAGTACTGATTGATGTTACCTTTAATAGTAATTTTTTCTAGATATGATGATTGTCCTCACATGATGAGTTATTTTCAATTAATGATTATAATGTCTTATGAAGAATATTGCATGATCTGTAGTAGTGTAACATGAATATAAAATTTATGTAATTTATAATGGGTGATATTTTAAATTTAATCAAATAAAAAACCAAAATGAAAATTATCAGTTGGTATTAAATTAAAAAAATACTGAATAATAACATTATACTAAAATAAACTATATGATAATAAGATAATATTTTTAATTTCTATAGGGAAATTAGGCAATGTTTATTTATTTTATAATATATTTAAAATATAATAAAAATTCTTATAAGATAACATTAATTACATGTTTAGTGTATATAATTAATGGGATTAAATTAATATGTATATTACAACACGTGCACATATTATATAATTTAATTTTAATGTAAATGTATATTTTATTTATTTCGAATGTTTTTGAAAAAGTAGATTTTAATAATATTTTAAAAAATATCTATTATATAATTGTGGAACTGAATAATTAAATATATGTTATAAATATCCATATTCACTGATGATTTAGACAATTGTTTCCATTAATAAATTTTATTATTATACTTATTTTTTAAATTTCAATAAACTAATATAATATATTCCAAAAAAAATTAATGAAAATGAATAGATGAAGTCAAAAATAGATAATAAAAAATATTAATTAAAATAATAATCTTCATTCCCTAAACATGTATAATATATGGATAAAAATATTTAATTAAAAAATGGAAACATGATTTTCTAACGTCATAGTTTTATATTTAATATTTTAATTTACCATGATCGATATTTTTTATGTAAACATGAAGCTATTAAATCAGTTGATATTTTGATATCATTTACTGATTTCATTAACCATTAGATTTATGATGAGGGTATTGTTTATCATTAGTCAGTTTTAATGTAAATATAAGACGAATAATAAATAATGTAATTATGGTAATTAAGGAGATTTTAAACTATTTTCTAAGAAATATGAACGTGTCTTACTCAATACCTTGTTTATGTGACATTAATATATCGAATATAAATATATTAGGAAAAAAAATTAACTGGTCCAATGTGTGTCCTATACATGTTAAGGTGGAATCATTCTATATATAATTAATTTTAAAATTTTAATTAAAACATATATAAAATAATATGTATTTAGTATTAAATGGGTAGAATTTCATTCATCATAGTAGAGTTACTTTTTTTTATGATAAATTATATTGTGAAGAGGGATTTAGTATGTATAATTTATATGCTTTAATGTATTATTACATCAAAATAACTCAATTCATGACATATTTTCATTCATTTTATATTAAGCACTCATACTAAATGTAATATATTTAATAAAATCATATCCAAAATTTTTATTTCCATTAAATACATTGAATGGAAAAAATTTAAGAGTTTAATTTAAAAGGATAAATTTTTTGGCCATTAAATAAATCATTATCATTACTCATCATCCAACACAAAAATTTGAATCATATTCTAATAATCATTAAGTGATCATTATCAACACACTCAAAAGAGACAATTATAAATTTGAGATGATTTTTGATCATGTTCATGCGTCCTAAAGGAGTGGTTTTTCACGCCTAGTAATAAATATAGTCCCTACCTTCTTTTTATGGACTATGAATCTCAATTTAGTTGTATGCCACGTAGTTTTTGGATCGAAGGATCAGTAATGTAACCTCTCCAATAACCATCCTGCATTGTATTCTCATCTTTGACGGGTGAGGGGGGGATGAAATTGATAGTGTACCAGGTTGTTCATGATAAATTCGTAATTATATAAAATTGGAGTGTCCATTTTTGATTGACACATCTTTATAAGCTCTTAGTGGGGGCTCTCTCCATTTATGAATATTATTTATACATAAAAATACCCATGTGTTGTTATATTATCCATCCAATGAGAAACATTTATCATTCATATTTAAAAATAGAAATAACCATACGAAGGTATGATATCCATCCAAACGGCCAAGCGGCCAAGCAGCCACCTCTCCTCGAAACGGGGTCCTGTGCGACCTCCTGGAAGAAACATGCCACTGCTAGCTGAAGGCCGGCTCCCTCCTCCCTTCCCGCTCCAGCGGTGCACCATCCTTCTCCATGCAGCAGCCGCACTAGGCCGCATCCCCAGACAATGTGCAAGCATGCACCCCTGTTGTACTGGCCTCTTGTAGTGCACATACACCTCGTGCAAGCCACCCTAGTAGTTCCCTCGTGGAGACCCAATGCAGCGACAGTGTAGAACCCTACGGGCCACCTGGAGTCCACCTCCTACGGCACCAGCACCATGCCTCTCGCTAGGCCGCACGCCTGCTCCTCGCTGGCCCCCGGCCTTACGTCGCACCCATCCCCCTCTGTGCTCGGCATCGCTATTGTCGTTGCGGATCTCCCATCCCGCAGAGCGGCCTGCACCATACCAGGCTGATAAACTAGCCTTTGACAACACCTCCCATCATTGAACCCAGCCGAAGACGCACCCACTGCTCCTCACTACCGCACGACAGCGTGAGGCACCCGCTCGTTTGTCTCCCTCTTGAGAGGTACCTGCCGTGGTTCGGGACCCATCCGATGACTTCTTGCCTCTGCCGCGGATGCCCCTCCTCCATCCTAACATGTCACTGTGAGAATCCCCACTACCACACGTCCCATATGTGTTCAGGATCTCTTGTATCAAAAGTGATGCAGGACCACACTACACCTTCCTCGTTCCAGCCGAAGCTCGGTCCTAATAGCGAGAAGGTAACATTCAGGGCCACGAAACATCTCTAGGTCTGTCTGCTCTGCCCGAAACTGTCTTGAGAGGACCTGCCCAGCCCACAAAGCCCCTGCATGGGGTCATCACTACCCAGGATGGGCCTGCGCAGGTTCACCCCAACCCTCACAGTCTTTACCTGGGGTTCATGGGGCTCAGATAATATTATTTGAATCAAAAATTATTTAAATTAATTAATTTAATTTTAGTTTGTATTTAATTTAATTAAATATTAAATTTGGTTTATAATTAATGACGGGTAATTAATATAATTTGGAGATTATTTAAATTCATTAATTACATTAATATGTAATTTTAAAATTAAATTAATTAACAGGGGCTGAACGACGTATTTATTAAATTTAAAATTAGAGTGAAATTTTTAATTCAATTTAATTCCCTCTTGTATATTTTATGGCATGTTTAATTTAATTCTGCCTTTAGTTTCTATACGTGAGTTAATGCGTATACTAGTCATGAACTGTGGATCGACAAATGCTTGTCTGGTGAATTTATTTATTTATTTATTTAATCATTTCAATGGTTTTAATAATTATATTTAATAAATAAATTATGATCTTATTTTTGTCTCAAGGGACATTATATGTATAAGGGCATGTGTGTCCACTTATCTGAGTTGTACATTTTTACCCAAGGACCCCCTCGCCTGCGTGCGATTACAATTGTATAATTACGAGAAGACGTCTGACGCACTTTGCGCTAAGTGACAGCGATGCACGAGACAGGATTTGGATGCATTGGATGAGCATACATAGCTATTCAAGTTGCAAGCCACACGACTAAAGGTATTTTCCCATAGGATTTTGGTTTGTCCGTTATTCACTTAACGGATAAACCACTAGTACCAGCTCATGATCTGGTGTTTGTTTTATTTCTGAATGGTTTATAATTTTTGTTCATGTGTAATTTATTGCGCGATCACATAGTATAATAAAAAACAAGCATGCAAGATAAAATAAGCATGTGATGAGATGAAATTTATATTTCTTGAATGGTCAATTGTGAGTGTGATCACATACTATGTGCTTATAAAATTATAAAATGATCTATTTTGTCACACTAAAAATAATAAAACCCTACAAAAATATTATGTCTTCCTACCTTCTGTCATTCAAATTTGGACAAAACCAGCTGCTTGAGGTTTTGGTCATGCCTTACCTGATGGTGCCTCTTACTACTGGGGAGTCCTTATAAGAATGATGTGTTAACATAAATAAATTTATAGTAAGGATTAGCCATAGCCAACTCGCTATCATTTTAGAGGAAAGAATTGAGTATATCAAATTTTGATTTTACGAAGCTAGGACTTCACTCAACAGATCATGGAATTGCATGTTAAAGCGGTCAGCTAGCCAAAATCCTACCTAGAACGATCCAAGTAGTGGCGTATCTGTAGCATGTAGACAATGAGGGGTGGTTCAGAGATCATTTCCACTATAATACTCTAGTTATAGAGTAATCTGATTCTAATAGAGAGGGTTCCTAGAATCTGGTAATATAGTGGGAGACATTAAATGATTTAAGTAATTAATCAAAATGTCTGAATCAGTAATCCAGATAAAAGGCACTCATCTATTAAAATTTATTTTTGTAGATAAATGGAAAGTTATACCACAAGATTAAAACTGCAATATTATAATTGATGAAGTAAGTTTCCACACTGACACGAGTATCCCGGAATAGTAAATGTGTGTGTGCATGGTACTATGATATAGGAAACACAAGGTGTTAGTGTCCACAACGACGTTAAACTACATCAAGAAGCGAGGGTGAAAATTACTGACAGGAGAATAATATACAAAGCATATGATAGCTATATCATTGGAAATCATCAACATCTGGTGTTAGTTGCGGTCGCAAAACCATGACATAGATGATATAAATAAAAGTCTCATCCCTGAGAATTTTTCAAGGAGAAAGAGAACCAAGGATATAAATAGGGCTATGTTTACACCGGCATGTGTAAATTTAATGATTGATCATGATATTTAAATATCATTTTCACTACATTACTCAGTTATCGTTTTATGTTACAAAATGAACAAGTATTGAGTAAATTTTTCATTTCCTCTCTAGGTAAAGTTCTCCAAGTGAATAAATATAAAAGACAATTAATCATTAATTCTTATGGTGGATAAATTGAAAGACAATGTGAAAAAAGCCAAAGGAATTTAATTCCAATGACACATTTGTGACATCGTTCAATTAATTGGGTATTAACAGAGGTTATTTGGATTTCATATTATAATATAATACTACGAAAGATTAAAAGCAATAAAATGATTTAAAGAAGCAATATTACACTCTACATTAATCATATTCATCATTGTAATGTTTCCTTTTACTAGTTGGTTATTTAATACTATATGCTTTTTTACATATGTGAATTTAAATACAATAACCAAGTAACTATAGAAACATTACTAATAGTCAGGTGTGTTCTCCATGTGGATGTAAATGGGTGATACCCATTCCAGTGGTGAGAAGTACGCGACTTCTTTAATTTACAAGTGAATGATTCATGTTGAAATATTATTGGGTATAACCAAAAACATTAATCTCATGGGTCCTTGGAGGTAATGAGATATTTGTTCAGTTTCTAGAATGAATTTTGTTTTTGGTTAACTCAATCTCCAGTTCAGTTATACATGAATCATAGGCAATTGGAAATGAATATATGTAAGACATATACCCAGCTGTGACAGGATAATTCATTGTCAAGTAATAAAAAAATGGACTTCATGTGTATTCCAAGAATGGTACATAGGCTCAGAACCACTAAATACTTTTAGTATTATCGATCTCTTTATATTAGACAAATGAGCCTTTATAAATAAAGGTATGGCACAATGCTTTTGGAAATATTTCAACAAAAAAGTGTGAAATGTTCCAAGAATAATATAGTGATATATATACTTCATAAGATTATTTTATGTAATTAATGAATATCAACGTGAAGTATTTTCTGGGTCAAGAGATATGAGTTACTTTGGGTTCGGATATAGAAGAATACCTCGACCAAGTATTCATCAATCATGACAATGTAGCGTAGATCAATTCCTAAACGCACATTACCTTATCGACATCATGACATTGATGTTAATGGGGGGATTGATGATGAAGTCATACTTATCAACATTGATCAATAAAATGTAGTGTGGAGTAATTAATAAACACACATTTTATACATCAATGTATTGATGTAAGTAATATCAATGTTTGAACTTGCAAATACTTCCATTTTATTTCATGAAATGCTTTGAAAATAACAGTGATATACCACAAACATATGCCAACTATAATGTGAAATAGATATCTTATGAGTCATAGTATGATTTAAACCCATTATGTCATAAGATCATGTGATTTGATGTAAAGTGTTTGTTAGGACATAAATAATCTAGCGTCAAGAAAAACACATTGTGCTTTTAGTGTAATAATCATAACATTTGTTTAAGAAGTTACACAAATACCTAAGATAAGAGAGAAGGTTTTCAAGCAATAGACTACACATCAATATAAGGGGGAACATCTCTATTAGAGATTGTGGGAGCTATATTGACTAGTTTTTAGTCAACACTAAAAATGCACAAGTAGGTGGTATAGGAACTAGTTCCTCAAGAACATGTGGAACAAAGTTGTTCTGGAGACACATACTGTGTCGGAAGGATAAAACCATGGTTATGATTTTTATATTCACCGCGGCCTGTGATATATTATTCAATGTGAATTATATTTCCTATATGTAATAATTATATGGAAATTTGCTAAAATTGGTAATACAAAATAAAATTCAATTAATGGATTCCATGTATCAATGTACAAAAGGGAATTATTATATTGAATACTATGGTGGGTATTCAAGTCAGTTGATACATGGATGGTATGAGCTTGCTACCAATAAGGCATGACTGATTTGACCAAGTCATTATGCCTAAATCTGTTAGAATTGTACTTATCATATCTAATATCTATGATCAATTTATTTATCATTGGATTTCATTACCACCAATTGTGGATGGTGTCTATACGACGCAACCAGAAAGGGATGGTCACATCACAGAATGCTAATAAAGGTTGCAAGTTACTGAAATCTAGTTTACGATTAAAGTAAGCTACATAATCATAGAAAACACATTTGAAAAAATGCATTCCATGTGTCTACGTGAGGTTAGTCGGAGAACTCAGGTTTTCCAATAAGAAATATGTACTGTAACATATGAAAAACAGATATTGGTATGATAGTTATTTAAGACCTAAATGAAATTTACTCTCCATTGATTGACTTAAAGTTACATCCTAAGTTATAGGGAACATGATCAACGAAGGTAGATCTGTAGGTTTATTGGTCCTAGTTAATCTTACATAAAGTGACCTAGTATTGAAAAATTAATTTTGGAACAATTCAAGAGATGATTTTTTTCCTATGTCACAGGGAATAATATATCCATGATGAAATTTCCATGACATGGATGAAATAAATGCGGTGAGTTTTAATCCATACGTCGGAACGATGGATCAATCACTTATGGCATGATATGTACAAGAACCGATATTTCCAAGGTATATTTTACAATAGGAAAATATCAGTTATATCAGGGAACACTACAAGGGATACAGTCAAAACAATCTAATTGTATTTAGAATATAAAAATGATATGTAACTTGTAAGTGGAGAATAATGGATTCTAGTTTTTATGGATATTAACAAGTTTTCCATTGATCAATGTGATCATGTAATGCAGTTAGCCTAAAGGCGATGAGCGAGTCATGATCATGTCATACTTTGGTGGCCATACCTATAAAACCGAGTACATTGCAACTTCTAAGATATCTAAGAAGTAGTTAAATGCAATGATTTGTTCTTGTTCTTGTAATCACACATGGTGAGAAAACTATTATCATAATGTAGATCATGATATTCTTACTAGCCAATATTTTAATCTATGACAGTGGAAAAAAAGTGTGATATACTTGGGATACCATATCTTGAGTAGTTTTACTCAAAGAGATGAGGTCGCGATAGCATAATAGCCATGCAGTGGAACTGTGGTGGACGGAGTAGCTAAAGCCATTACTCAGCAGAAACTTGGTGTTCATCATGTGAGTGGAACACGTGTTTAGTTAGCATGTTGGATCTAGTGAAAGTGGGAGTGTTGAAATAGTGGGTTCCCTAGACCCAACTATTCTATGCTTTTGATTACAATATCGTGTATATAGTAAGCTATGCATGATGTCATTTTACCATTAAAGTGCATACTTTTCTGCATCTAATATTGAAATGGTAATATGCAATTATTAATTGTCGTATCGAAAGGTTATAAGAGTTACCAGGCTATAATGAGAACCTCTAGATACTATGACATTAATCTTAGATATATGTTCTATAGTCTAGATACATCTTACTGATTGGACACAGTAGATGTTAGACTATCAGGTGCTAAGACACATAAGCTTTGATACTTATTCTCATGAAGTTCGGACTTGGTGATATCTAGTAGTGAGATCATGAGGACTGAACCACCAATAGGAACGCCACATGTTTTGGGTGTCATTGGATGTTCCTATCTACTATCATGTGTAATGGTCTCATGACATTAGATTATTAAAAATGTTTGACAATGGATTATACACTTTGATTCAAGAAGATAACCATGGAGATAAAGTCGTGGTGAGGTAGTTTGTGTCAGGTGCGTCGTTGGTGGCATGACATTGGTTTAATGGTTAAAAATGGATTTTTCGCTTCCAGGTTATTGAAGTAATATATCTCTGGCCAAGTTGTTATGGATTGATGTACCCTTAATAAGACCATAGACATGACAGTCAAGGGTAAATCCATCCAGTTATTTCAATAAACTATAATCAATGAAATTGGTAATGACTCGTGAGTGCGTCCTGCTTTATGAGATATTATAGACAAAGAGATTATATTACATCGTGCATGTTCGTAGGTTGGTTGTCACTGCTGTGAATACCCTTATTTCTTCAGGGGCCATGATGGGTTTCAAGATCCCACTCTTGGTCTGTGAATACTATGCACAACTATTGAAATAAGGGCCTAGAGGGTCACACACAATAGCGTATTCAAGTATCTACCTTATTCAGTAGAATAAGAGTTTTAGACATGGTGGGCCCCACCACAGGGGTTCGAGATTAGTCCAAAGTTAAATGATCATTGATGAAATAAATAAATTCATATTATTCGAGTTTAGAATAATTAGTATTGAATTTATTTATTAAATGAATTTACGATTTTTAAGTAAATGCATGAAAAATATTAATTTGATGAATATTTAATTATTTAAGGTTCAATTAATATTTATGGGAGAGATGAGTCGAGTTAATGAATCAATTATTATCACGTAATATATTTTAATACATTACAAGAAAATGATAATATTATTTATGAGTCGTTTTTGTAGTCATAAATGACATTGATCGTTCTTTAAGTATTAGGGGGCTAGGTAGGCAATTCAGGGTAATTATTTAACCACTATAAAAAATAGAGGAGAGGAGATTTTTAGTGACAATTCATGGAGCTTATATCTCCTCCCCTCTCTCCCACATTCTAGAGAGAGATTCTCTGGATCCAAGGAGCATGGATGGATCTCTCTCTCGGGCATCGCTAGTGATGTGATGCGGTGGTCGTTGGAGCATCGAAGACATCATCACAGATCCGCGCGAGCACCTAGATTACGAAAAATGGAGCTCCCGCGGATTCCTTAAATCACGTGTGGATGATCTAGGGGAATTCAGCTTTGGATTCTTTGAGCAGAGATCACCAATGATGAGAATACATCATGTGCGGCTTTGGATCTAAACCAGGTTCGATACTGTTTAATTTTGTAATTAAAATCCTCCATGCATGGTCTTCTGCTATGACCGGGCATCTCTTCTTCGAAGTCGACAAGTTTTCATCGACCATCGGTGAATTTTTTTTAAACCCACCTGTTTGGGGCTTCTACTGCATGCCCAGTTCCATCATTCTAATTGTACCCTTATCCCCCCACATGCATCGTCGAAAGATGTCTCTATGGATCGATTGGCCTTCTATGGATGGTGATTAGTTGGAGAATAGAGGACAGTGTCATATATGTTATCTATAGATACATTTAGCTGGTCTATATTGACGGTGTGATGGCTACATACCCAATGGTTTCTGGATTGGAGTCAAATAGGTTCTTCTACCTTTATAATGATGTAGGTAATGGATGAAGTGTTCATTAATTTAATGAAATTATCAATGAAATATATAAAATGAAAATTATGAGTATTCTTTTCAAATTGGATTTCATACATGATAGGTTGTGTGGAATAAATGATTGATCTAAGTTCTAAATTTTTTAATCCATATATATGATGCACTAAGAATGAATAGTTCAGAAAAAAAATATTTTCTAGAAGTGTATTTGGAACCTAGCGGTTCCACCAAATGTATGATAATTCTAGTGGATAGCTTACATCGACATCCTCCCAAATATTTCACCCCCATGGTTCATCATATTTAATAGATACCTTCACCTTCCTTATAAAATATTTAAACTGATACACCAATACATTATATTTTCTTCTATCAAGGGATTGGGAGTTTCTTCAATGCATGGAATCCAAACACAGTGAGTATTTTGGAGACAGAGAATGGATTTATTTTTTCTTTTTAAATTGGTAAAAATCTCTACCCATGTATATGGTTGAATATCTTTTCACATTTTTTATTATATTTTGTGTTAGAAAGAACTACCATCTATTTATCCATATTTCTATCCAATATTATTTCTATGTCAAGATTACTGAATTGTGGATGGAGATTTGGAAACACAATGATATACAGTTTAGCATCCCAACATTCCCACTCTTGACTATTTTAATAGACCCTACCTTATAATGTGGTAATGATAATATTTTAATCTACTCTTTATTGAAATGGGTATTTTTTTGGTAGTCATGTTTGATAATTATTTGGATCATTTCGTAATTCCTCGTCAGATTGTTTTACAGGCTTTATCGGACCCACCAGTAACTGACGCCCTTGGTTTTTTTCACTGGTTTATTGTACACTAATATTAATCGATGATCTTATAACATAAGGGATTATTATTTTTTCCCATTATTAATTCAATCATTATGACGGAGTGAGGTCTCCAATTTATGTTCTAGCTTGTGAAAAAGATCAAATCCTTCCTCTCCCTCAATTTTTCATTCTCTTTTACTTTGATTAAACAATAGGGAAATAAAGATGTTCAATTTATTGCATCCCAAGGAGTCTCCAGAGAGTCAAATATTTTGTTGGAGGATTCCCTTTCTTGGATATATTTTCATGTATTTTCTTATCATTGATCATTATATTATGTGCCATTAATGGTTAATATAAATATAAATTTGATTATTTTTATTATTTAAAATAATTTAAGTAATATTCATTATTTATTAAATGTTATATAAATATTGTTAATATATTATATTAACTTAAAAATACTCTTGGTAATATAAATATTATTTCATATTATATAAATATGTGTCTATATTTATATATTTACTTATCCAATATGACATGTATCAATGATAAAAAAAATTTCTAGTAATGGTAGGACATTAATCAGTGATAAGAAAGCCCAGTCATATGGAACTCTTTTATCCATTATTTTTTAGTACTGATTGATGTTACCTTTAATAGTTATTTTTTCTAGACATGATTAATTTCCCAATATTAATATTTGTTTTCAATTAATGATTATAATTTCCTATAAAAAATATTGCACGATCTTCAGTAGTGTAACATGAATATAAATTTTATGAAATTTATAATGGGTGGTATTTTAAATTTAATTTAATCCAAAAAATTAAATGAAAATTTATATTTAGAACTAAATTATAAAAAACATAATAATAACATGATAGTTAAATAAACCATGTGATAATAAGATAAATATTTTTAATTTCTATGGGAAAATTAACAAATTTTTATTTATTTTATAATCTATTTGAAATATAATAAAAATTCTTATAAGATAAAATTAGTTTCCTTTTTAATGTATATTATTAATGGGATTAAATTAATATGTATATTACAACACATGCACATATTATATAATCTAATTTTAATGTATATGTATATTTAAATTATTTCGAATGTTTTGTAAAAAGTATATTTTAATAATATTTAAAAGAATTTCACTTATATAATTGTGGAACTAAATAATTAAATAAATGTTATAAATATCCTTATTCACTAATAATTTAGACATCTATTTCCCTTAATAAATATTATTATTATACTTATTTTAAAATTTTCAATAAACTAATTTAACATATACAATAAAACAATTGATGAAAATGAATAGATGAAATCAAACCTAAATAATTAAAACTACTAAATAAAATAATAATCTTCATTCAATAACCATGTATAATAAATGGATAAATACTATTTTATTAAAAAAAGGAAACATTAATTTATAACGTCATAGTTTTCTATTTAATATGGTAATGTATCATGATCTATATTTTTTATATAAACATGAAGCTATTAAATCAGTTTAAATTTTGATATCATTTAATAATTTCATTAACCATTAGATTTATAATGAGGATAATGTTTATCAATAGTCAGTGGTAATGTAAATATAAGAAAAATAATAAATAATGTTAATGTGGAAGTCAAGGAATATTTCATCTATAAACTTGGAAATATGAATGGTTTTTACTCAATACCATGTTTATGTGACGTTAATATATTGAATAGTAATATATTAGGGAAAAAAATTTACTTGGTCCAATGTGTGTCCTATATATGTTACGGTGGCATCATCTGAAAGACAATTAATTTTAAAATATTAATTACAAAATATATAAAATAAAAGGTATTTAGTATTAAATGGGTATAATTTCATTGATCATATTAGAGTAAGTGTTTTCAATGATATGTTATAGCGGGGATATGGATTTAATATGTATAATTTAAATGGTTTAATGTTTTTTAACCTCAAAATAACTAAATTCATGACATATATTCATTCATTTTATATTAATCACACATACAAAATGTAATATATTTAATATAATCAAATCCAAAATTTTTATTTCCATTAAATACATTGAATGGTAAAAATTTAAGAGTTTAATTTAAAAGGATATATTTTTTGGCCATTAAATAATACATTATCATTATTCATCATCCACCAAAAAAATGTGAATCGAATTCCAATAATCATTAAGTGTTAATTATCAACACGCCCAAAGGAGACAATGATAAATGAGAGAAGTTTTTTGATCACCTTCATGCAATCTAAAGGAGTGGTTTTTCACGCCCAGTAATAAATATAGTCCATAATTTCATTTATAGACTATGAATTTAAATTTAGTTGTCTGTCACGTAGTGTTTGGATCGAAGGATCTATAGAGTAACCTCTCTAATAACCATCCATCATTGTATTCTCATCTTCGAATGGTGAGGGGGGATGAAATTCCTAGTTTACATGGTTGTTCATAATAAATTAGTAATTATATAAAATCAGAGTGTCCATTTTTTTTGACACGTCATTATAATCTCTTGGTGGGGGCTCTCTCCATTTATGAATATCATTTATACCTAAAATTACCCATGTGTTGGTATGTTATGCATCCAATGAAAAACAAATTTCATTTACATTTAAAAATAGAAATACCCATAGGAAGGTATGATATACATACAATTATATCTATTTAGGAATGAAATTTAATAATAAATATAAAAAAGTAGATAAATAATTTCATAGCTACATTGTACCTCAATGATGGATTACACTCTAAATATAGATCTATAGATAATTGTGTAGTAATTGTTTTCATAATTCTAGATGAAAGTTACCACGTAAACGATTCCCCATTCATCCCCCACCCCATAGCTTCTAACAATCTAATACTAACTCTAATATTCTATATCATGGTATGTTTCCCAAAAACTGCTCATAACCACCAAGACATAATAAAACATACATCATAACCCTAACAGTGTTCTTCACAATGGGATAAGTGGAGGTGTGTCCTTTTCATAGTTGTTTGATCATGATATATAACTCAACATATCTAATTGGTCTTCTGTAACATCGTATTTGGAGGGTGGGATTTGAAGTATCATGCCTCTTTTTGTGTGACACAACCAAGATAAGCCTTAGTAACCATTTAACTTCTTGCCTTTGTTTTTATAGTTCTGGAATTGGTGTCCTTTATCCTCATTATAGTAGAATGACATGTTTGGATCGGGAGAATTGTTTACACAAACCTCCAACTTATGAGGTATATTTTGTTTGAGGAATTACACACATGGGTGTGGATAATTTCATATCCCCCTTCCCTCTATTTGTCTTGGTCACTCTTTTTGATTGGGTGTTGGGGTATGCCTTTTGAGAAAGCATGGTGAAATACCTTGTAAAAGAGATAAAGAGATAATTTTAGAGGTTGTTCCTAGGACTATATCTATTGGATGGTTAAACTTAATGTTCTAGAATAGATATGAGATTCAAAAATCACCTACATGACATTATTATGGGATACATCCTTCTTCCTCATCATTGACTAATGAATCAACCTTTCTTCAACCATAACAATCTATCTCAATATACATTGATACTAAAAGAAAGGGTGTATTATGGTAATTCACATTACATGTATGTGTGTGTATATTCACCTAACTAGTCAACATAGCAGTTTTGACTAATTTCATTATTGTTTTTTACATTATGCATTATTTTCCATCCTCATTGTTTTCATTTATTTATTTCTCATTTTATGATTAAACAAATTTTCACTACATCAAGGAACATGAATAAATTTTAATTACAATATATATACGTCCATTATTTTTATACAAAAAACAATGAAAAACCTACCAGAAAATCATGTCAATGTGTGGTACAAAAAACAATCATTCCCTTATATATATTTCTCTATAAATATAATATATTTAAAATTAGGTTAAAACTATTATTCCAATTTGGGTATCTTATTTAATATAAATTTGTTACATTATTAATCAGTTATATCTCATCAAAAAGAGAAAATTATTATTTATTAAACAAATATAACTTATTTTTTCAGCAATTATATTTATTATTATCTATTATATTTATTAATATTGTAAATATTTTATGTATTATTTTTCTAATAATGAAATAAATGTATCTTCTATTAAATTAAAAAACATTTCAAGCGATTTAAATATAATCATAAAATGTATAATCAATTATATTTATACATTATTTTAAATAAACATTAAATAATTCAACAAAAATAACAAGTATTAACAAAACAAAATTTAATTTTATAAAAATATCTATTCAAAATCATAATCAATATATTAAAAAAATAATAAATTAATATTATAAAAAAATATATTTGAATATATTTGATTGGATGAATTAATTTTTGTTATATGTTTGGGTATCATAATGAATTTAATTTATTTATAATATTTGTAACATCAAATATTGTGAATGGGATACATTATAACAAAACATGTATAATAGAAACTATTAATTCTTTTTTGATATGTTATAAAAAATTTTATTTAAAAAAACGATATAGTTTTTTATAATATATTAATATTTTATCATATTTTATATTCTTATTTTTTTTATATAATCGATTTATAATATATTTATTTATAAAAATAATGATTTGTAATTTTTTAACATAATTTTATAATAACTTTTTCAGTATTATTAGGGGTTTTTAATTAAGTATGTGATTCCTATTGATTTATAAATATAGTAAATATATTTAATTTATAATATATTATTATTTAAATAAATTTTTTAATTAAATTATAAATAAATACAATATTATGAAATTAGTATATGTTAGACCAATTTTATAATTTTTTTCCTAAATTCCTTTTTTATTTTTTAAAAATACCATTTTTATTGGTTATATGGGAACACTCACAACATAGCCATCTATAAAAAACCAGCATTAAAATTCTAATAAAAAATAATTTTCAAATCACAATGTATTTCAATTATTTTAATGATAAACCTATTTTTGGGTTGGTTTGTTGAGGTTATGTATCCAATGATGTTGAATGGATTTGTGTGATATGTGTTAAACTTTTTTACTTCCCTAGAAAATGGATTTCTATTTAGGATGATATGAACTTTTAACTCATATTTGGATTACGAATAAAATAATAAACACGTTATAACATTTTACTAATGTTAGTTTTTTTCGGATGCAGTTCGTATGATGGTCTTGTGCTAAGTATGTATCATAGTAATTGGATGATATTGATTAGTGGTGATGGGTATCATGAATGTTCTAGATATGGATAAAGAATCTAGTGGGTGAATAAATGTAATGATATGTTAAGATTTTATGGATCATTAACAATGTGTAAATGATGTAAATGTTAGGAAAAATAATCATTTATGTCAAATATATACATTGATAATTCCAGAAAAATGGTTGGATATTTAACATGTTAAAATTATTATTAATTAAAATCAAATCAAATGATATGTTACCTCATTATCGAGACCTTTCCCCAAATATTAATTAATAACACATCAATCATGACACACCCAACAAATCCATCTCTTCCCTAAATTGTATCTTCATAGTTTACAAAATGCGTCAATGTGTTTTAGTCATGGTGGACATTAATTAAATTACTTAATTCAAATGACCGTTACACATACCAACAGATATCAATATATGATGAAACATAACCATGAACAATTCCAACATGATGGTATATTCTCATAATCTCACATAATGAATATTTCACTATACACATCTCAGTAGGTTAGAGGGTGGTTAATTTTATATGAAAATGAAAATTTTACTTATAGTGGTCCACATTTACCATAAATCATAAAAACAAAAAAAAATAGAGGGATTTTGGGTTAAGTAGTGGTAAATATTAAATTATTTTACAATTTAATAGTACCCTTAATAGTATATAAACCACCTAGTCACTATTCATGTCTTCCCTCATAGAAGACTACAAATTATTCCATAATCTTCATGGAAGATGTTTGTATAACACTATAAAGGAAGAAATTTATATTTGATTACATCTATATCCATGGGATTCTTAGATGCCTTTCTAAAAGATTTATCAAAGCATTCAAATCATTTATGGTGAGACTAAATATTCCCTCACATTTAGAATACCCAAATGTGATAAGATATCTTAATATCAATAAATAATCTTATGTAGAGTTGAATTTAGTTATATGTAGGACTAAATCATTATTGTAAGGGAAATATCTCATTTCCTGATTGTCAATCATGAATCAAAATAATTTTCAAAATCCATCTAAATTGTATAAATTCATGATTGTTTTCTGGAATATCTTATGTGACTCCATAATAATGATATATATGCATTATCAATTGAAATGTGTTACTAAAATATTATAATAATCAATTGAGATAATGTAATTTGATGTTTTTAATAATTATATAGAAATATTATTTTCATTTAGTGTGTTTAATTATATGTTCCTTAAATGATAAAAACATCTTTGTTTCTTATTTAAAACATTTAATTTGGAGCTTCTAATCTGTCAAATAATAAATTGGTCTTCAAAATTTATGAATAACATCATGGGAATCATTCCTTTGGAAAATCATGTAAATATAAATGTGAAAATATCATTTTTATTTAAAAATGATTATGACGGTGATATTTGTCTATTTAATACATAAATCCCTTTAAGTATGTCATTGATTATTCATTGTAATATGTAATTCATTTATTTAATAATGTTGATATCATTAATACCGACAATATTGGGGGATATTTCTTATAAAACACAAAATAGGGGATCCTCAATAGGCTAACATGCACAACGATAGTCACATTACATAATGACTTCAAGATTTCAGAAGCCATTACTGGTAACAAACATAATAAGGATCCAAAATAATTTATAATATTTCCTCAAATATATATCACTAATATAATAATTTATTTTTCAATGAACCCTAAATTAGTGTTTAGTGTAGACAAATTCATATGGTTGATGTTCATGAAAATTAAAATATTAAAATGAATGGGGTCCTTATTCAAGGTATGAATTTAATATGAGAATAATTTTTTTTTAATTTTATCCATGTATGAATATAATAATAAACTATCATGGATAATATTACCAATTTCCTGATAATTATTATGGGTCAGATATTATGGTGGAATATATAATATATTTCATTAAAAATAATTTATTGGATTATGATATTCCAAATATCCCATAGCTAGATGTTTAAATTATAATATTTTTATAACAATGTATGATAAAAATTGATTTTTTTTAATATGATAGATTAATAAAAAAATTAATATCATAATACAAGACGTGTTTCAATCATGTTGAAATGAGGTGAACCGGTCGAAGGTATATTTAAACGAAACCCTACATACGATCCTCTGTCTAAAAAAAGTGTTTGTTCCATGCAAAGAAAAAAAAATTAGAATGTTCGGTCTATTTTTGATAATATACATTTCATTTATGTGGGATTATATATTAATTTAATTATTATATAAAAAATTAGATTAAATTTGATGGAGTTATGAATTTAGGGATGTGTGTTGGATTATTTGAGAAGTACCTAATAATATTGAATATTCCTCTACCTAAAAATTGTTAAATGTCAACTCAAAACATAAACATGAATGATGGTTATGAACTTCTTAGGGATACAAATTCATTATTGTTTTTTGTTATTAATTAGGGCTAGAGAACAACCAAAATATTATTGATCTGTCAATCATTTATGATTATTACTATATAATAGAATAGTTATTATATAATGATGAAATAAAGATACATGCCATGGCAGTTAGATTAATTCAAAACTGTCATCTAGTTATTTTTTTATCTTGATAATGATCATACCAACACATTTTTATATATAATAATTTTCAGTTTATTTAATTGTTTCATCAAAATTTTGTGTCATCGATAAAGATTTTCACAGTGATTTGAAATAATAAATTATTGAGGGAAAATTAGGATTTCCATTCCCTAGGTGAATGTTATATATCTGATCATTAATAACATCACATTTCATAGGAGAAGGATTGCATTACCATGATATACGAGTGGATTGTTTGATCATCAAATAATATTTAAAAAATTAATTTATTAAAATGTTTGTGAAGATAGATTCGGATTACTCCCTTAAATGAAAAATGACCTATGTTTTGTTTATATAGACCATAATGTCATCTTGGTTACACATTATATTGGATTGATGTGAATTTTATTAATACACATCATACGTAAATTTAGGATAACATTCCTATATATCTAAGATAACATTATGGTGTTTTATAGGGTTTTTGTGTGTAAATCATGTTTTTAACTATAGTTTCATTTCTAAACTAAAATAAGAACTTTATATAACAAGGATAACATCATTAGTTCATATTATGTCTAACAATTTTCTACACGTCTGAAATGGCTAATAGATTTTTTTTCATATTGTATTATGACAATATAAACATGTTATTTTTTTTCAGGGAGTGACACGTGATTTAACATAAATATAAATTTTAAATTGAATACACCTATTTTACTCCATACAAATCACATGAGGCATCATATTATGTGTTAAATAATTCATAAATGTCGAAAATGACATACATGTCATTTTTTAAATTTTTCACACAATTTGAAGGTGCCTTCTCTATTTTGACTATATCATATTCCATTTTTTACAAAAATATATTTTTTAGCTACAAACAAAATCTTTTATATCATCATACATTGAGAACACACACAACTCAACATAAAAAGATCAAATAACGAAAATATTGTTTTGTTATGAGAAAAAAAATTCTTCAGATAATAATCCTTATTGAATACTCTTAATAATTTTTTCTCTCATCATATAGTTTACTATATATAGAATAAAATAGTATGATAAAAAAAATTGACAATTTCATCTAATCATGTCTATTTGGAGATTATCTATATATATATTAGATAAAAATTAATTGAAAATTAACTATAATAATTAATTAAACTATTGAGAAAATTTACTAACTATGTTGTATAATGTCATCTCTTCAGGGTGTATGCATGTATTCCATGAAAAATGATTGATGAACAATAATTTCTAAAAATCATATTTCCTGTATTAAATATATGGAATATTTATTTTCCTTGTAGATCAAAAATAATATAAACAAAAATTTATTGATAAATTTTTTAAATGAAATTTTAATTATCATTGAAAATACCTCATCAGAGATTCTATTTTGATGATGGAATACAATATAATACATGAATTTGAAAATGTAATAATATTATTATTTTCAATTTTTTTGAAAGCTTGACAACATTTTTAAAAAAGTAATTTTATTTGATATATTATTCAATAGTTAAATGTTATTATATATAATATAATACATATACTATTGAAGAACTCGAATGGATTCTTATGCTCATGGATTTTCCTAATGACCTGATTTTGATTATTATTTAACAATTCACACTAATATTTTTTTATTAAAAAATAATATATAATTTATGACATGAATTTTTTTAAATGATTCATGTAGCATATTTTATACTCATAAACATCATCACATGTTGTCTATAATAAACATCCCGTGTGATGTATTATGTTAAAAAAAAAATTTTATTGACAAGTAACTTCTAATAGAAGAATTTCACTGTAAATTAGGTGAAAGAAGTGTTTTTAGATGTTTATAACTATTTAGTTGATATTTTTCAGATAATCGGGATATAGAATGATTTTTTATTCATAGTTTTTGATCGAACACGCCTATAAGTCCCAAAAAATTTAAAATATTAACATTATTTTTGATAGTGTATACAACAAATAACAGAAATTATATAATAAAAAAACCACTGATACATGATGATATATTATTTCTATTTAAATTATAGTTATTCAATATATCAAGTTTATTATAACACTGAGTTTATCTTGTGACACACAAAACACCATGTTTAGCATTCATTACATGAACCATCGATTTTATATGAAATGTGAAATATTATTAAAATATATTTATTTAATATAAATTTAATAACCATGTCGTTAGATTAACATATATGAATATTAATAACTAAATTATGAAAATTTGTGTTATGTTTTGATTTGGATTAAAATAAAAATATTTAATAAATAAATCAATATTTTCTGTAAAAAAAATTTATAAAATATTTTTTAATCATGATTTGAAAAATTATTAACAAATTAATTTTTACAACTTCATAAAAATCATTTAAATATCTTATTTCATTTAAATAAAAATATTAAATTTAACATAGGGTGAGTTTTTTTATTTTATTTTTATATGTTTCATTTTTTGATAAATTGGAAAAATAAATTATTTTAAAATAATATATAATTTTTATTTATATTATTCATAAGGATAACATATTGTTCAATATATTTAGATGTATTATTGTTTAAATTATATATCTTTTAAATCAATTGAAATTTCTAAAATTGATTCCCTATTAAGAATCATGATAAATTAAAATTTATAATATAGTCAACTAAATATTTTATGAAAATGAAATATGATTTTATTAAAATTTAATTACCATTTCTGAGAAAAAAAATTGATTTACTAGTGGTTAAAAATAAAAGGTAATAGTTTATGTTATATCCCAGACCACTCTGGTACATTCTTTTGTGAGAATATGGTGTTTGAGGTGATTTATGAGGCCAAGGGTACTTATCCCCATCACTATTCAAATTTACCTGTTCGATGAATAGTTCCAATGGTAGATAGTTGTGAATAGTGAAATGGTATCATTCAATGAACAGTGTAATCGGTGACCCTCGGTGAAAAGTTTTATCAGTATATACTAATGGTAACCACTCTTTCCGTTTCCAAAATTCCAATTCTATGAAAAGATCCATCAGTGAACAGTTCTATCAGTAAACTCTAAAGGCAACCTTTCTTTTTCCAAATTTCCAATTCTATGAACAGCTCTATTGTTGAATAGTTGTATCGGTAACCTCTAACGGTAACCATTCTTTACTTTTACAAATTTCAAATTCTATGAATAGATCCCAAGGTGAATAGTTCAATCGGTAACCTCTAACAGAATCCTCTCACTCCATTGAAAAATTTCCAATTCTATGAACAATTCCACATGTGAAAATTTCTATTGATAACCTCTAATCTTAACCTCTCATTCCTTTTCCAAATTTCCAATTGTATGAATAGTTCCATCGGTGAACATGTTTATCGCTGACCTCTAACCATAACCTCTATTTCTTTTACAAGTTTTTCAGTTCATGAACTGTGTTTATAGAATGGTGAGGTCTATAGTTAACCTCTATTTAATTTTCCATATTTTGAGTTCAAGAATAATGTTTCCTGTAACTCCCCAAGCTTCCATGATATGCTTCTCTTTAAATAATACAGTTGCGTGCGTTGTACGCAACTTTGATTTCAAACAAACACGACAACCAATCAATCTAACCGGTATGAATAGTAATACCCAATTTTTTAAATTGTATATATTTATCTTTCAAAATGGACTTCATTTATGGATTCGTAATATTGAAATTATCTTAATGTGATTTTTTGTATATTTCTGATAAGTTTCATATTTTGATGATTTGTGAAAATTACAAAATTTTAATTAAAAACTAATTTTTCAATCGAAATAATTATTAATTATAAATTATGACTATGAATGGTTTTAATGTATATTTAGAATATATTTTCTCCGTTTAATACAATGTTTTTTATTGGAAATAATTTCACATTTAAACTATACACAAGGAAGTTCCAATCTTTTGATTGTTATTATTTCATAAAAATATAATTTTTTCGACAACGGGAATTAATTTCTCCCACTTTTGTGTTTTGAATTTAGAAAAATTGATTCCATATTTAGAATCATGAGTCCCGAGTTGTGTAAATAAGTAACTTTCAAGTTCCTTTCTTCTTCATTTTCTTCTTTGTTAGTTATTTCCATTCTAAAATAATAAATCTAGTATATTCTATATACTGTGATATGATTATAAATATGGTACTAGCATATTCAGTATTCTATCCATGAATGACATGTCACCATATGTGCATACGTACAGCTTACCGTCTACATGTCATGGTGTAATTGTTATTCAAAACATTATTATTTGGATAGGTATTATAATGACATGTAATTTATGGAAATAATAAATATAACATGATAAAGATTATTTATATAACATATACCACCCAATTATATATTATTTTTATATCAAAGGAATGATGTTGTCGCTCGTGCATACGTATGGACTACCGTCTCCCTGAACGCGATGAGATTTATTCCCCATTGTATCCATGCAAGTGTAACTATAATTTGATGATTAAACATAATATTTAAGGACTTGATATCATTTTGTATATGAATAAGATACATCCTATCCATATAAAACACGACTAATGTAACAAACCATATAAAAGAAAATGAGTAAGTTAACACCCAAAACCACGATAATACTATGATATTATTAACAATGAAATGTTAAAAGAACCCATATGATATCATATTAATGTATATGATTCTTTTATAATTTAATAACAATTATTTCACCATTATACATGAGGTTAACCTACCCTACGGAAAGGTAAAGTACAAGGTAAGGGTTTACTTCACAACAACTTCATTTTATGAGGTTGTCTATATGTAATTATGTATTGGGACCCCTTTATCATCCAAATCCATGTTTCTTAAAAATTTATTTCAAATAATTCTTAATATTTCACAAACTATGGGTTAAATTCATTTATACCCTTGTTTTAATTTTTATAAGAAGTTTATAAAGGAATCATTTCATCGTTTTCCAATCAATGTCATTTTTATCCTTTGGAATAAATGTATTTTTTTAGGTATTCATGTTTTTATTATTTTTAAAGAAAACAAATACCAAATGTTGTAAAAATTGATATAAAATATTTTTTAAAAAAAATATTATATTATTAATTGATATAATGGTCCTAAAAATCTATGGATCATCCCAAACACCTATATAATAATGTATATGAAATTAATGAACCATTTTAGGTTCAATTGGCAGTATATAGTATGTTTATTAACCATATAGTGTAGAATACAAGAATGCACGGTAAATGATAAATTATTTAACATAGAGTTAAATCCAAATGATAAGGTTAAAATGGTAACCCTAACTTGTATAAAAAATATTGGATGAGATTATTTAGACCCATCCACACACTAGACTCTAAATTAGTTACATTGGATCAATTAATAACTGAATATGAATTTATTATAAAATAATATTTTAATTTTTTCCAAAGGTGCCCCTCACCCCCTTATAAAAGGTCACTTCCCCATCTCTCAAATTCACTCCTTCAAAGCCTTTTGGATCAACCAGCCCATAACCAAATATTCTCTCAACTTCACTCAATTCATCCTAGTGGCCTTAGTTTGATCATTAAGCCAACCTAAGAATCCCTTATAATCAAATAAAATGGAAGAACCCGAAGAAGAGGTAATGTTTTTACCACGCAATTTCAACTTCCTCTCTTCTTCAACTTCATCTTTCTTTTTTATTTATATTCTAAAATAATAACTCCAGTATCTTCTATATATGGTGATGTTATTATAAATATTGTACAACTGTATTCAATATTCAATCCATCCTTTGAATGACATGTCACCATACGTGCGTATGTACGACTTACCGTCTCCACGTTGTGGTGTAATTGTTATTCAAAACATTATTATTTGGATGGGTATGATAATGATGTGTAATTGATGTAAATAAGAAATATAACATGATATTGATTCTGTATAAATGATATAACATCCAGTTATATAATATTTTAATATCAATGGAATGATATTCTCGTTCGTACGTACGTACGAACTACTATCTCCACGAACAAGATGAGATTCATTCCCCATCCTATCCATTCAAGTATAATTATCGTTTTATGATTAAAAATAATATTTATGGACTTTATATAATTTTTAATATGAATAAGATACAACCTATCAATATCAAACAAGACTTATGTAACAAAACATATAAAATAAAATGAGTAAGTTAAGACCCGAAATGACAAAAATACTAAGTGATTATTAACAAAGAAATGTTAAAAGATCATATATGATATAATATTAATGAATATGATTCTTGTATAATTTAATAACAATTATTTAACCATTATATAGGAGGTTAAGCTACCCTCAACCAAGGAAAAGTACAATGTATGGTTTTATTTCCCAATCTCTTCATTATCCGTGGTTGTTTATATATAATTATCTTCTGAGACCCCTTTATCATCCACAACCATGTTTCTTATAAATGAATTTCAAATCATTCTTAATATTTTACAGACTATGGTTTGATGTCATTTATACCCTTTTTGACTTTTTAAAATCATTTTTAAAATGAAACATTCCTTCGTTTTCCCAAAAAAGGTCCTTTTTAACCATTTCGGCAGAATTAAGGTATAAATGTCATTTTTAACATAAGTAGCGGGTGCGGCTATTGTTTGCCATTTTAAAATTGTCAAATCATCCCTTAAAACCATATAATAATATTTTGAATGTAAAGGTTTTATTTTATACTTCTGTATCCTTTTAATGATTTCAAAATGAATATTTTAAAAATTTTCAAAAGGTATACTTTATCAATATCAGAATTTTAAATGTTTTAAAGATTAATAATTCTAAATAATTTTAATTAATATCCATGTCTTCGTAATTATTTTAAGGATTTACTTTTATGGACATGAATGTTTTGAAATGATATTTATTTTCAAAAGTTTAAATATTGTATGTGACACTTTGATTCAAAAATATCTTTTAAATTACATCCTTTATAGATGTGTGACTTTTAAATGATTTCAAAAAAGAGATATTTCTCTCAAATATTTTTAATTTCATCTTGTTTATGAGAATATAGCCCAATTATTATGATCATTGTTTTCCTGCTGCTTGTGTTTTGACGTGAGCTTGGATGGCTATTGTGATATGTGGGGGCATGGAGGCCTTTTGGATGTGGTAGCAAATGACACCTACTATGGCGAGATGCATAAGTTTATGCATGTGGGTGTATGGGAGGACACCAAGGATGATAGAATGGGATTGATATGATTTTTGGATGCTTGATGTTTCATTTTGGTTGAATATCAATATTTTTTCCCACTGCTCATGGTAGAAGGTCTAACTTAACCATCTTCCAAAAGAGGCGATGACCCTTGGTGTATTGAACGAGATTTCCATGTTTAGCTTCACTAGGGATGATGGATCAATTCTATTGCGATAGGTGACAAAGACTCGACGGGTAGTATAACTACTAACCCTATCGATCCCCCTTTTGTTTAGTAGTATAGAATGTTTTTCATAAATTCCTGGGAATATGGGAAAGTATTTATGTAATGAAAAATTGAATAAATTATGTTAACCCATGGGGTTAGTTTTTTATGAAACAAAATGATGAAGTTGTTATTTTAAAGGGACAGTGGATATTGGGTGCGATGTGAATAAAATTAAATGTGGATTGTTATTTTTAAATTAATGTTTAAATAATTAAATAATTTAAAGTGAAACTGATAAAAATGGAATGGAATTATGTATTAAAACTCTTTAAATGGTTTTTTAATATATAATACCTAGTCTTAGAAGTAGCAGCCCGGAGTCTGATAGATGTTTGTTACAGCTGAGTCTAAGAATAGTTTATTCCCATAGTGTGCTTGTGAGATATAGTATATTCTATACTTTTTTGTTTCTATGCACTACTCCACCAGGTCAGTAAGGGAAACTAACACCCCCATGATTCTGATCACTGGGGTGTGTTTTCCCCAACATTCTAGTGGGAGGATGAATGGATGACTCCCCCCATTGTCCCTGCTCTCATCTCTTGTTAGTTTGTTTTGCTGGTAGGCAATGTAGTTAGTTTTCCCCATATATTTGTGTAGAGGGCTGTAATGGCTTGTGTTTATTCACCCACATATATTCTGGATATAGTATCCACTCCACTACTATTGGTGTAACATTTATAGGATATGATGGCTTGATGATCATTACTCATTGTATGGTATTTAATGGCTTGAGGTATAATAAATGACATATGATACATATTATGTGAGCAGTGGTGGCTCCCAAAAACTACAAATATACTTTTTTGTGTGTATGTATTGGTTTTTTTACATGAGGAGCATATTTTGTTTCTTCTCCTAGTTGTTTGCGGGAAATCATTTTTGTAACGAGCTGCTACAGACGTACGACATTGGGGAAATGCGGTAAACTAGTGGGGAAGAAGTAGCAGGGTACCCTTGATATTAATTATTATTTGATATATCATTGTATGAATTACATGGTGAGAGTATCCATGGTGGGGTTGGGAACTTAGTATACTATATTCGGTGACGAAATAGTTTCACTTGTTTTTTACTGTGCTTTATCATGCTTTCATTACAATTGCACGAGAGGCTTCGGGGAGGATCCAACTGAGTATACTGTTATAGTCACCCTATGTATATATAAACTATTTTTCACATCAATTAGATCAATTTGGAGATCAACCTGGTTTCTACTAGCATGGGGTTGCAGGAGCTTTTTGGGATTGTGGTTGATATTGTTTTACATTCTTTTGGGTACTTGCTATTTTTTCCATTTCAGTTCTAGTACTTTTTCATGACATTACACATGTGCCCTTCAGTTCTATTTTATATTTTTGTTCTATGTTTTATTTGTATGGTGTCTATATTATCTCCATGTTCTACATGTTTTCTCTTAGAGGGTAATGCCTCCCATTTGTGTGTATGTTACGCCGTCAGTGCTAGTCTCCAACCTGGGGCATACTGGAGGCGAGACTCGGGGGTCATTATCTCACTTCTCACATTGTCGGACGAAGAGGTGTAACAATTGTGGGAAGGGGTTCCAGATAGAGTATAATTAGTGGTCTGGTTGAGGTATAGGAGGGAGTTTGGAGTTAGTCAAAGCTGAGGATACAAGGGTTGGTAGAGAAACAGTGTCATTCATGATTTTCAAGTGAGGTAAACACTGGAGACTGTAGTAGACATAGTCGTTTAGGTCCCCATATGATCTGATGTATGGACCATTATTTTTACAATTCCTACTAAACAAGGTGATACTAGTTTCAGGGTAGATAACTAGGAAAGGATCATGCATCATTCTTTTTTGTGCTTGTGTTTGAATGGTTAGACCTTGGTATAGGTTAACCTAAAAAGAATAAAAGAAAAAAATTAATAAATTAATGTTGAGTTTTCAATATTCCAGGTTTAGGAGCTCTAACAGTTTTTTATTTTACAGGTCTGGCTCTAGGTCGACATCCTTGTTAGCTTCTCACAAAAAATGTACACCAGGGTATTGCAGCAGATCGTCGCAGGGTAGTGGTTGACGATGATGAAACATGGAAAAAGACACTCAAAGAGTTTCAGATCTGGAGTCTATATAAGTATGAGGGCTCCATATCAGATGCAATCAATTATGACTGGTTGGATGAGGTCGAGATAGGCTTTAGTTCGATCTGTGCTCGGAATAAGAACTGGTTGTCTGTGGTTGTGTCAATGCTATGTGGATCAGCGAGTTAGTGGTGTTTCTTGTTCCTCTTGGATCAGATGGAATCAACTATCTCATGATAGGAGTTCCAAGAGAAGTTTAGATTCTAGTTTCATTCTTCGAATACAGAGGCATCTATTCGCCAGGAGCATCTTTCCCTTTGATAGGAGAGCCCTGATGTTCAAGAGAATAGAATCTATTTTAGGAAACTTTTATGATATGCATCAGACATGTTACCAGATGAGGAGGCAAGGGGGAGGAATTTTGGGGAGGATTTGCATCTAGATAACCAGCGCCAGGTCACCCCAATTATGATGAAGACATATCTAGAGGTGATGGCGAGGGAAGATGTTGTGAGAGGAATTTTTCTAGGACCAGATAATTACAAGATGGGAATCGTCATGATTTCTGATGAAGCAGAACTGTGGTGTGGGATTCCCAGTTTTCAGGGAAGAAGAGTTTTTGTTCATCTGAGGTTAGTTCCCAACAATTCACATCTCTTTTTTCAAGAGGTAGAAAATCTTAGTCGTATTGCAATGTATTAGGCACTTGTTTTTATTGTGGTGGTGGTGGTCATCACGAGCGGGACAGCCCGACCTTTTAGAGCAGTCATCATGCACCATGTGCTACACTCCAGGTTCCAATATTGGGGAAGTTCCTTCCGAGGGAGTAGTAGTAGGTTTCACCACCTTGAGATCAACAGAGGGTAGATGGGGCAGGTAAAGGAAAACCCCATGATGCTCCCCGTCCTCAGAGAGCAGAGTGCGGCTATGGTGGTGGTTGTCATCAGGGTCAGAGATGTCGTGGAGGAGGTCGTCGTCTGCTTCTTGATCTAGTGTTGCCAACTCAAGGCGATCCAGAAGACTTTTTAGGTACCCTATGCATGTTTTATACAATGGTTTATACCTTGTATGATTCAGGATCGAATAAATCCTTCATATAACCAACGCACATCCATGCATTGGGGCTTGAGGTAGAGAGGATTCCAGTTCCCTTGGCGTTGACAACACAAGTTGGTGGTCGAGCTGACTTGTATAAAGTATGTAGAGACTTTGAGCTAGTTTTGGGGAAATACCTCTCTTGGAGGATTTGGTATGTTTTAGAATACAACCATATGATGTCATACTTGGCAGGTATTAATTTTATTCGGTGCAAGCTATTGCGGAATTCATCAGAAAGAAGGTAGTTTTCATTGGTGCAGAATGAGAGAAAAAGGTGTTTGTTGGTGAGAGAGATATTTGGATGGGTCGTAGGCCTATTTCGTCCTTATCATCCATTTTGCTTGAGATTATGTTGAGATATTTAGAGGTTCAGTTGTTGGATTTTGTTAGGGTCGTAGAAGAGTACACTAATGTCCTTCCAGAAGCGGTTGTAGCTTTAATCCCTTTAAGAGAGATCACGTTTAGGATTGATCTGCAACCCTACGCATCTACAATCTCTATGAATCCCTATAGGATGGCCCCTTATATGTTATGACAACTACTTATACATCATGATGGTTTGTTATAGTGTTGTTTTGTTCATCCATGTGTGTCATAGTCGGGTGCTCCAGTTTTGTTCGAGAAGAAGGCTAATGGTAGTTTGTGGTTGTGTGTCGATTATCGTCACTTAATCAACGTGACCATAATGAATCGATATATTCTTCTGCATATTGATTATTCGATTGATAAACTAAGTGGTGAAATTTGGTTCTCAATGATCGAGTTGCAGCCATGATATCATCATATGCGTGTGAAGGATGAGGATATCCCGAAGACTGCATTCCGTAGTCATCATTTTCATTATGAGTTCGTTGTAATGTCATTTGGAAAGAAGAATGCTCTAGTCGTAATCATGGTATTGATGAATGTCATATTTTGTGGGTTCATGGACAAGTTCGTGTTAGTTTTCTTCGATGACATCCTTATGTACTCCACATTAGAGGAGGAGTATGTCGAGAATCTACAAGCCATTTTGAGAGTAATTCATCATCATACTCTATTCGTGAAGTTGTCAAATTGTGTGTTTTGGGCTTGATAAGTCCATTTAAAGGGGTATGTTGTTCCCCAACATGGAGTTTATGGGGGTACATAGAAGATAGAATTAGTTGTGTCTTCGGAATCCCCCAATACAGTGTTAGAGGTGTGATTTTCCATTGGTCTCGCATGCTACTACAGGAGGTTCGTAGCTGATTTCTCACGAGTTGTGACACCTATTAGAGCTTTGACGAGGATGGATTTGGCATTCAGATGGACTGATCAGTGTCAGATAGCTTTCGAGTATCTAATGTATAAGTTAGTAAGTGCTATAGTTTGTTGTCTTCCAGCTGCGGTAGTTCAGTTTTATGTTTTATGAGACACTTCATATATGGGGTTAGGATGTGTTCTCACGTAACAGAGGTCAGATATTTCTTATGGGTCTCAGTAGTTTCATCCCCATGAACATAAGTATTCTACCCATGATATTGAGTTGTCAGTTGTGGTGTTTTCTCTAATGTTGTGGAAACATTACTTCATTTGTGAGCGCTTTTTGGCTTTCACTGATCATAAGAGATTGAGGTATGTTTTATCCCAGCGTGACATGAACATATGACATCTTCGATAGATGGAGTTATTATAGGAATATGACTTCGAGATATCATATGAAACTGGAAAGGGGAATGTTGTTGCTGATGTGCTGAGTCGAATGTCACTTTGTGATGTTGTGTGTGTATCTGGTTATTCCTATAGAGTAATGGAAGAGCTATCAGCATTACATCTTGATATGGGAGAAGTATGGGGTAGAGGATGTCTTTTTCATATGACGGTATAGTCATACCTTATGCAAAAGGTGGAAGATTCCTAGTTGGGGGATCATGAGGGGGAGGTTTGGAGAGACAGAGTTGTTTGTGGCAAGGCCCCTGATGGTTGGACTGAGGATGAAAAAAACCTAGTGTTTTATCATGGAAGGCTTTTTGTTTGTTTGAAGATGTGTGAGACAGTTCTCATAGAGATCCATAGTTCTCCTATAGCGGTTCATCCTAGAATTACAACGATGTACCGATCCTTGAGGAGTCAGTTTTGGTGGCCTGGGCTGTAGCAGGAGGTTATAGAGTTTGTGTCTCGATGTTTGGTCTTCATGAAGGTGAAGGACGAACACTATGTCCGGGTGGTCTACTACAGCCAATATATATTCCACAGAAAAATTGGTAGGACATCTCAATGGAAATTTTTACCGGTTTAGCTTGAGCTCTGGGAGGACATGATGATATTTGGGTAGCAGTGTATCATTTAACAAAATAGGCCCACATCATAGCAATAAACGAGTCGAGCTCAGTGGATGTTTTATTGAGGAAGTATCTAGAGGGGTGGTGAGACATCATGGAGACCCCATGATGATCATTTTTCATTGAGATCCTCGTTTTCCTCCAGGGTGTGTAGAGGTCCCCCATATGATTTTGGTTCTAAACAATTCCTTAGAATTTATTTTCATCCTCAAACGGATGGTCAGACAGAGAGAACTATCCAGACTCTTGAAGACATGTAATGCTCTTGTGTTCATGATTTTAGAGGTTCATGGATGAGGCACATAACCATGGAAGAGTTCACATACAATAATATTTTTCACACCACCGTCGATATGGAACCATTATAAGTCAATATGGCCATCCATGCCATTCTCCATTCTGCTGGACTTAGGACAGAGAGTCAGCAATTCTTGGACCCGAACTAGTTCATAATACAACATAGATGGTTCAGGTGATTCGTGAGAGGATGAAGACTGTTCAAGATCGTGATAAATCATATGTTGGAAAGAGAAGAAGATTGTAAGAGTTTAATGTTGGGGATCATGTGTTTCTGAAGGTGACTCCACGTCATGGGCAACGATGATTTGGTAGTGTTAGTAAGATTTATCCTTGTTTTGTTGGGACTTTCGAGGTGTTAGCTCGTGTCAGTGTTTGGGAATAACGAGTAGCACTTCCACCACAAATGAGTCGGATACATGATATTCTCCTTGTATCAAAGCTCCATCATTATATTCATGATGACTCTCAAGTCATCTTTTATGGAGTTATCATTATTTATGATGATGCAAACTCTGAGGAGCAACTAGTGGAGATCCAAGACTGCAAAGAGAAGGTGTTGTATGGGCGTTCTATTGTCTTGGTTCGGGTCTTGTGGTGACATAGTGGTATGGAGGTGAGTACTTGAGAACATGATTCACATATGCGTGCTCAGTACTCAGTGTTGTTTGATGTTTATCTCTTTTCATTTATCGATGTAGAATTTTTGGATATAAACTTTTCATGTTTATGAGATGGCTACCTTTGTTGATTTTGTGGATTTCACACTTTTGAGAGTTATATCAATGGGTTGTTGTTTGGACCCTATTTTATTTTCCTTTTAGTTGGGTTTTGAATTCTTGAGGATGAGAATGTTTTTAGAGGTATCAGATGTAATGGCCTGAACCACTCTGGTCAATTTCATCGATAAAATATGGTGTTCGAGGTGATTCATGTGGTCAAGGGGACATATCCCCAAAACTATTCCATTTTTCCAGTTCGGTGAACAGTTCCAATGTTAGAAATTTGTGAACAATGCAATTGTAACCATCTGTGAATAGTGTCATCGGTGGCTCTCAGTGACCAGTTCTATCAGAAACCTCTAACTGTATCCTCTCTTTCATTTTCCAAATTTCCAAATCTATGAATAGTTCCATTGGGGAACAGTTCTACCAGTAACCTCAAACGGTAACCTCTCTTTCCTTTTCCAAATTTTAAATTCTATGAATAGTTCCATAGGTGAACATTTCTATTTGTAACTTCTAACGGTACCCTATCTTTCCTTCGAAAAATTTCCTATTCTATGAACATTTCCATAGGTGAACAATTCTATCGGTAACCTCTAATGGTAACCTCTAATTCCATTTACAAATTTCCAATTCTATGAACAGTTCTATCAGTGAACTGTTCTATTGGAAACCTCTAATATTAACCTCTATTTCCATTTCCAAATTTTGAGTTCATGAATAATGTTTCCAGAACTGTGAGGTCTATCGGTAGAATCTATTTATTTTTCCAAAAATTAAGTTCATTAATAGTGTTTTTAGAACGTTGAGGAATATCGATAACCTCTATTTCATTTGCCAAATTTTTATTTTATGAATATTGTTTCTAGAATGATGAGGTCGATCGGTATCCTCTATTTCATTTTCCTAATTTTGAGTTTGTGAACCGTGTTTCCAGAACGGAGAGGTCTATCAGTAACCTCTATATCCTTTGCCAAATTTTGTGTTCGTGAACAGTGTTTCTATATTGGTGGTGTCTATAGGTAACCTCTATTTCATTTTAAAAAATTTTAGTATATGAACAATTTTT
The DNA here is from genome assembly GCA_963277665.1 of Viscum album. Classification (NCBI taxonomy): domain Eukaryota; kingdom Viridiplantae; phylum Streptophyta; class Magnoliopsida; order Santalales; family Viscaceae; genus Viscum; species Viscum album. The sequence goes on along the minus strand of OY728152.1, from coordinate 351,165,748 downwards.
CCAGCTTCCTACAGTTTCACCCATTTAACGTTTCCTTTGACGTAAAATACATTAAAATACTCATTTAAGGACTCTAAGGCTGATTCAAATTCCATAAATCCTATATTAATTATTATTAAGGCTCATGATTTTTTTACGTGTGCAAACCTCATGGTTTCATGCAATCTTATTTTAATGGGAAATCAAGCCTATTATAAACTTTCACTCTATTAAATCTTTTAATTGGAAAAAATATCATCCTCCCTAATTCTTCCTCTTTTTTGTCTGCAATGAGGTGATAAATCCTTTAATTCTATTCATTAGGAGTTTCAAAATCAATCATTCTTCCACGGATTTGTTCTGCTATGTTTTCATGCAACCAAGATGTATCGATAAATTGTCGATATAAGGAATTTGTTATAGTAGTTCTTTTGGGGTTCATCTTCTCTTATTTCTCCTTTCCATAGTATATCATTTAATCTCCAGGCTTCTAATAATGTTTTCTTGGGGTACGGTTGGTGTGGATTCACCGTGGCATCCTCCGGTGGATGAAGTTGTCCCGAGAGTAGGATCGTGACCCATTTTGGGGATAAAGAGCATCATGAACTGTTTAAGGTAGGAAGGTCATTGTTTCCAATTTATTTTATGTGCAACTATTTAGTTATAATTTTCTATCCCACTTGATAACAATGGAATTGACATAATAAATATTTGAACTAGATAAATAAATTTTTATCGATCTTTTGTTATTGACTCTTTTTTTCTAGATTGTGTGATATATATGCCTGATTTGTTTAGTTGTTCGTTAATGATGGAAATTGGTAATGAATATAAACAACAATTAATTTATAATTGATTTCATAGAAGATAAAAAGGCATGTAAATGAATCGTGTTTTCCTTGTTGTAATTTGGTCTTTATTGAATTGGTGTAGTAAGAATGTTTAATTATGTATTGACAACATACTAATTAGGTTTACTGAATTTGGAACCAAAAAATAATAAATCAGTTTATTCAAAACATATTGTTTGTTTGATAAATCCTTTATGGGTTCAGAGTTACCCTCTTGATTGTTAAAGGACCCAGAGCCCAATTGTTAAGATTTTTATTTTCCTACTGCTTGTGTTGTGATCTGAGCTTGGATGGTTGTTGTGATTGGTGGGTGCATGGAGATATTTTGGTTGTGGCATCAAATGATTCCTTGGGTGGAGAGTTTCATCTATTTAGGCTTGTGGGTGTTAGGGAGGACACCATGGATTATGGAATGCGATGGATGTGATTGTTGGATTCTTGCTATTTATTCTTGGTTGAATATGTACTTTATTTTTTCCCCCACTGATCAAGGATGTTGGTCTTACCTACCCTACTTCTAAAATATGAGACGATGTGCAGGGAATGCCACGTGATTTACATGTTTAGATTCTCAACAGAGGATGGGACTACACTCTTTCTATAGGCAGTAAAGACTCGCTGTGTAGTACATCTACTCACCATGTTGATCCACCTTGTGTTTAGTAGCATTCAATGTTTTTCTAGAATGCATGGGAATATGGGAATGTAATTCTGTAATGAAAAATTGAATAAATTATTTTATCCCATGGGTTTGGAGTTTGCTAAAACATAATGATGAAGTTGTGATTTTAATGTGTAATGGACTTTGGGTGTGATGTGAATAATATTTAATGGGTAATGTTATTTGTTAATTAAAGCTAAAATAAATAATTAATGTAATGTCCAACTAATAAAAAGGGAATGAAATAATGTATTAATGATCTTTAAATGGTTGTGTGCTTATAGGATACAATGTCATAGAAGTAGCAGCCCAGATTCTGAGAGACATTTGTTAAAGTTGAGTCTAGGACTAGGTTATACCCATATTGATGTTGTGAGATATAGTATATTTTGTACTTTGGGTGTTTCTATACGCTACTCCACCCTATCAATAAGGGAAACCAATACCTCGGGGAATCTGTGCCCTGAGGGGTGTTTTTACCAATATTCTAGTGGGAGGATGAATGGATGACTACCCCCTATGGCCCTTCTCTCTTCTCATGGTAGATACTTGTGAGGGTAGGAAAAAAAATTAGTTTTCCCTTATATGTGTGAAGAGGGATTTAATGGATTGTGATAATTCACACAAATATATTATGGATATAGTATTATATGTACTACTAGAGGTGTAACATGAATAGGATGTTATGTCTTGAGTATCCTTACTCGATGTATGGGCTGTAATGGTTGGAGGTATAATACAATATGTTTGATACACATTATGTGAGCTGTATTGTCCCACAAAAACTACCTAGTTACATTCTTGAATGGAGCCGGTGGTTTTGATTCACAAGGTTCATATTTTTGTGCTTCTCCCAGGTTTCTATGGGAAATCCTTTTTGGAGATAGATTCTTAGGACGTACAACATTGGGGAAAAGCAGCAAATCAGAGGGGAAGTAGTAGTAGGGTAACCTTGATATTCATTATTATATGATATTTTCATTAATGTGTTACATGGAGAGAGTATCCATGGTTCGGATGGGAACATAATATACATGTTTGTGTGACGTGTATGTTTCACTTATTGTTCACTGTGCTTTAGTATGAATTCATTAATTTTTCTCGAGAGGCTTCAGGGAGGATCCTACTGAGTATAATGTTATACTCACCCTATGTATATTTAAACATTTTTTCAGTTCAATTGTAGCAGGTTGGAGATCAAGATGGTTTCTTCTAGCTGGGGGTTACAGTAGTTGTTCAGGCTTGTGGTTTCTGTTATTTTACTTTCATACGAGTACATGTAATTTTTCCACATTCAATTGTCATACATTATTATGAAAATTACATTTGTGCACTTGGGATTTCGTTTATATTATAGTTCAGAGTTGTAGTTGGTTGGTGTCTATCATATCACTCTCTTTTAAATGTGTTCTCTTAGAGTGTAATGCCTCCCATTTGTGTGTTTCTTATACCCTCAGTGCTAGTCTCCAACCCGGGGCATACTGGAGTTCGGAGTCAGGGGTCATTATCTCCATTATCAAATTGTCAGCCCAGGGGGGGTACACATTGTGGGGAGGGGGTTGTGACAGTTACAAATTACCTAAAACATTTTTCAACTCCCATCAGAAATCCAATTTTATACCTTATATCTATTTTTTTAAATAATGTCCCAATTTTGAAAATTTATTAGAGATAAAAACATTGGTATTTTTGAAACATTTAAAAAATATTATTTGTTGTAATAACCCTATATATTAAATGGAAACTATCTCTTATCTTCGTCAAACATTGAAAAATGTTTTTTAGCCCATCCATATCCAAATCACATCCAAATCCCCCCTCTCATTCATGGTATTAATTTAATAATAAATTTTATAAATTTAATGTATTGATATTTTTAAAATTACTTCCATATAAAAAATCAGAATAATTTATAATTTATAATATGATCACCTAATTTTTTTATGAAAATTTATTATGATGTTAGTAAAATTTAATTACCATGTCTGAGAAAAAAAAGATTTACTAGTGGTTAAACATAAAAGGTAATGGTTACAGGTATGTCCCTGACCACACTGGTACATTCCTTTGTGAAAATATGATGTTTGAGGTGATTTAGGAGGTCATGGGGACTTACCCCCCACACTTTTCCTATTTACCACTTCAGTGAACAGTTCCATTGGTAAACAGTTATGAATAGTGCAACGGTATCATTCTATGAACAGTGTCATCAGTGACCCACAATGAACAGTTCTATTGGTAACCTCTAACTGGAACCTCTCTTTCCTTTTCCAAATTTCCAATTCCATGAACTGTTCCATCAGTGAATAGTTTTATCGGTAACCTCTAACAGTTACCTCTCTTTCTTTTTCCAAATATCCAATTCTATGAACAGTTCCATCAGTGAACAGTTTTATCCGTAACCTCTAATGGTAACATTTCATTCCATTTCCACATTTCAATTTCTATGAATAGTTCCCATGGTGATTCATTCTATCTATAACCTCTAATGGAATCCTCTCATTCCATTGAATAATTTCAATTCTATGAAAAATTCAATAGATGAACAGTTCAACCTGTAACCTCTAACAGTAACCTCTCTTTCCTTTATCAAATTTCCAATTCTATGAATAGTTCAATAGGTGAAAATGTGTATCGATAACCTCTATTTCCTTTTCCATGTTTTGTATTCTTTAACTGTGTCCCCAAAACGGTGAGGACTATAAGTAACCTTTATTTCCTTTTCCATATTTTGAGTTCAAGAATAGTGTTCCCAGATTGGTGAGGTCTATCGGTAACCTCTATTTCCTTTGAATAATTTTGAGTCCGTAAACATTGTATCTAGAATGGAGAGGTCTATTGGTAACCTCTATGTCCTTGTCAAAATTTGAGTTCATGTATAGGGTGTCCAGAATGTTGAGGTCTATTTGTAACCTCAATATCCATTGCCAAATTTTGAGTTCGTGATAAGTGTTTTCAGAACGGTGAGGTCTATTTGTTACCTCTATTTCCTTTGAAAAATTTTGAGTTCATGGAAAATTTTTCCAGAATGGTGAGGTCTATCGGTAAATTCCATTTCTCATTCAAAATTTTGAGTTCATGAACAATGTTTCCAGCTTCCTATAATTTCATCCTTTTAACGTTTTCATTGACGTAAAATACATTTAAGGACTCATTTTAAGGACTCTAAGGCCGATTAAAATGCCATAAATCCTATATTAATTATTCCTAAGGCTCGATATGTTTTTACTTGGTCAAACTGCATGGTTTAATGTGAACATCTTTTAGTGGGAAATCAAACGTATCATAAACCTTCACTCCATTGAATCTTCTAATGGGATAGGATATCTTCTTCTCTTATTCATCCACCTTGTTCTCAGTTGTGAGATTCTAAAGCAATTTATATTATTCTGTTGGAGTTTCATAATCAAACATTCCAACTTAGATTGGTTCTTCTCTATTTTGATGCCACCATGATGTACTGATCAATCCTCGATATAAGATATGTTTTATCGTCATTATTTGGGGTTCATCTTCTAATATTTCTCCTTTCCATTTTATATCATGTAATATCCATGCTTCTAATCGAGTTTTCTTGGGGTCCAGTTGGTGATGTCGTACCGTGTCATCCTCAGGAGCATGCAGTTGTAGGGAGAGGAGGATCATGACCCGTTGTGTGGATAATGAACTTCATGACCTGTTTGAGGTACTTTATTCATTTCTTCTCATTTATTTTATATGGAACTATACAGTTGACATGTTTTTTCCCATTAGATAACAATGTAATTTACATAATAAATATTTGAACCAAATAAGTAACTTTATATCGATCTTATGTAATTGACTCTTGTTTTGCAAGATGGTTTGATATATATGATTTATTTGTTTAGTTGTTCATTCTTTGAGGGAAATTGGTAATGAATGTAAACATTAATTTATTGATAATTGATTGGAGTGATGATAAAGAGGCATGACAATGAATCTTGTTCTCCTTATTAATATTTTATGTTAATAGTATTGGAAAAGTAATCATGTTTATTTATTTTTTGATAGCTTACTGATTGGGTTTCCCAAATTTGGAACCTGTGAATAATAAATCGGTTAATTAAAAATGTATTGTTTTTTTAATAAATTCTTGAAGAGTTCTTAGATACCATTTTTATTGTTAAATGGAATAGAGACAAATTATTAAGTTCATTGTTTTCCTGATACTTATGTTGTGACATAATCTGGGATGGCTATTGTGATATGTGGGGGCATAGGGGCCTTTTGGTTGTGGTAAAAAATGAACCCTACTGTGGAGATATGCATTAGTTTCTGAATGTGGGTGTCAGGTCGGAGAGAAGGGATGAGAGAATCAGATTTATATGATTCTTGGATGCATGCTGTTTCTTTTTGGTTTACTATTAATAATTTTTCCCCACAGCTCAAAGCAGTTGGTCTAACTTACCCTTCTTCCAAAATATGCAATGACGCGTGGGATATGCCATGTTCATTCTATGTTTAGCTTCACAAGGGAGGATTGATCTATTCTACTGTGATAGGAGGTAAAGACTCGACGAGTAGCACATCTACTCACCGTTTTGAGCCCCCTTGTGTTTAGTAGCATATATTTTTTTTCTAAAATTCATGGTAAAATGGATAAGTAATTATGTAATGAAAAATTGAATAAATTATGCAGGCCCATGTGGTTGGAGTTTTTAGGAACATAATGATGAATTTTTTATATTAAAGGGATTGTGGAATTTGGTTGTGATGTGAATAAAATTTAATGTGGAATGTTATTGCTTAATTAATTATTAATTAATCAATTAACGTAATGTGAAACATATAAAAATGGAATTAAATAAAGTGTTAAAACTCTTTAAATGTTTCTTTTCTTATATGATTCATAGTCATAGAAGTAGCAGCCCAGAGTCTGAGAGACGTTTTTTGTAGTTGTGTATAAGACTATTTTATTCCCAAAGTGTGGTTGGGAGATATAGTATATTCTATTCTTTTTCCCTCACTCTTCTCAAGGTAGTCACTTTTACTGGTAGGAACTATAGTTAGTTTTCCGAATATATTTGTGTAGAGGGTTGTAATGTCTTGTGGTTATTCACACACATATATTATGGATATAGTATCCACTGGACTATTATAGGCGTAACATGTATAACATGTGATGGCTTGACGATCCTTACTTGGTGTATGGGTTGTAATGGTTTTAGGTATAATACATGACATATGATACACGTTATGTTAGCTATGGTGGCTCCCGAAAACTTCCTGAAAATATTCTTGCATGGATGTAGTGGTTTTGTGGCATGAGGTGCATATTTTGGTTCTTCACCAAGGTGTTTGGAGGAACGTATTTTTGAAACGAGATGTATAGGATGTACGATGTTGGGGAAATGCGGTAAACTAGTGGGGACGTAGTAGCGGGGTACCCTTGATATTCCTTATTATATGATATATTCTTGCATGCATTACTGGTGTATGGATACGTCGGCCGCTGCACCTACACTGGACTCCCTAGACTGATAACCACACTCAATACTCTTAACACTATTTCTTCACATAGAAAAATATCAGAGTCCTGAGTTCTATGGTAAAACTGAACTCCTCTTATAGCAATTTGTCATGATCCGTCCTCGGGGCCTGTGTCGTGACTACCCCATGCCCACCTTCTGTAGGCCAGGGGCTGGAAACTACCACCAAGGCGTAAATCTCGATAGAAAGGGGAAGGCATTGCCTAGTAAAGTAAACGAACACACCGAGTAACCAAGAAGTAGTAAACACTATGTAAAATTGGGTACAACAGTAAGTGCGGAAATGTAAGTGGGCCAGAATACAAACCCAAACTGAAAGTAAAGTACAACATAAAAAAGGAGTACAACAACTGAAAAGTAAAGCCGCAACGTCGAGTTGTCCAGTGGTAGTCCCACCTGATGGTTGGGTACAGATAGCCACCTTAGCTCCTCGGGTCCAGCCATCCGCTCCGTGTACATCCCGCCCAGTGGTCCACCTCCATGTATCGACTGCTCCACTAACCTTTACCACGATCAGTGTTGTCCGGCGTCTGCATCCAACACAACGTAGTGCGGGCCTAGCCCGTGAAGTGGTGAGTATAAGCTACTCATTAGGGACCCCGAGACACCCGTAGGTCTCCAAGAATCTACAAAGGTTAATCCACAAACTAAAGATACAATCATGAAGTAACATCTGACCCTGCCTAGGTATATCCCAATACATATACCTAAGTCATCAATTCCAGTTCGACTCCATCATCTGAGCCCAAGTTCGATCACGTCCACACATGATAGAAGAACACAATCCACATATGAATGAAAGTAAATCATATCTAAGATAATGATTGAAATTCATGATTCATCTCAGACTGGTATACTTTTTCATAAAATGATAGAGATGATCAGATGTAGCCACTGATTCATCTAAGTCGTCGAACCCACACATGATCGTTAGGTATTAACCCCCGCAATGACCCACACAAGATCTGACCCACACAAGATTGTTGAGCACTGATCCACACAGGATCTGACCCAAACAGGATTGGTATCACTGATCCACGTAGTATCGTTGAGTTTTGTAGTCGTCGCCGTCAAATCCACAGAGGATTTCTGTACAGTCGTTATTGTCTTCGCAGTCGCATCCAGCTCTAGGGTTCCCGCACACCACAAGCTCATTCGCGAGGGTCCGCTCCATGAGCCAAGGGGCTGATAAATCAACTAACACGAAGTCCGGAGTTGATGTATCCAAAAGTTTCGTATCGTCAACATGAACTTAGGGTCACAGACGGCGTGTCAATCGGACGTCCGTCTGTGAGTTATTGGATTTTTCGTCCCAGGGATCCTATTGGATTTTAAATCATAACCAACCCAACTGTACTCCAACTTCATCCAAACCTCGACCGGAATAAGCCAAAAGGTCTGTCTCACTATGAGGAATCCAACAAAGTCGACGACACGTCAATCAGACATCCGGAGCGTATGTTATATTTGTATCCGCTCTGAGGGCCCGGTTGGTTTCGTGTATGAACCAACCCAGCTAAAAACAAAGTTCTCCAAATCCTTGAGTGTAATAAACCAAAACGACCGCCTCCTTACAAGGATCGTATCGCTACTGACGGTGCATTGATCGGAGGTCTGCAGCCCAAGTTATGGGAAAAAGACCGAAAGAGGTCTGAAAATGGGGGTTTCGGGCCCGGACCGACCCGGCCCGAGACCCCCTAGGTTAGCCCGAACCAGGAAGACCCATGCCGGGTCTGGGTCCAGCCCGCCTGTGTGTGGCCCGACCCTGCTTGGACGGCCCAGCCCAGTGCGCTGGTGTGGTCTGCTGGCCAGCGCGGTGTAACCGAGCTGGCCAGACAAGGGGGGCACGCTGCCCCCCTGTCTAATTAAATGCCCCCCCCCCCACGTGGGGGCCGCTCCACCTTCCAGGCGGTGATTTCGAAACCTCGGTTTTCCCCCCAGACCGGCTGGCCCGCTCCGACCGGCCGGCCGGCTACTACCGCCCTGGGACCGGTCGGGTCTCGTCCCCCTGCTCCGACGCTGGTAGCCGGAAACCAGCCGCCGCTCCCTGCTCCACCGTGGCCTAAGGCCACAGCCTTGGTCCATCTGACGTGGCGTGACGATGCCGCACCCCACCACCGTGGCCCCACTCTGGCTGCGGTGCCTTTTTGGTTCTTTGGTGCGGCGCGACGGCGCCCCGACCAAGTTCGACTTCAACGGTACAGCGCGACGGCGCCGCACATCCTTGTCGCACGATCTCGCGCGGTGCAACAACACCTCACCTTCTCCATTCCAAACCTCATCAAGGTAACAATAGAATTAAGGGAGGGGGGTCGACCGTGTTTGTGCGGTTCGGCCCCATCCTATTATTCGATAGCAAGCGACTAAGATTACGAAGAACGCTCGAATATTGACGAACAAAACAATAAATCACCTACCTCAGGAGTTTTTGAATGAAGGATCATCGCGTAAAGGAACATCGTGGAATTTATCGTCACTGAAGAAGGCGTCGCGGAAGGAAATTCATTGGCATCGTGGTATACGTCATCGCGTAATCGATCTCTGAGGATTCGGCATTCTTTGTCAGAGATCGGTGTGTTCCTCGCCTTCTTCTCATTCTTCGATGATGAAGAATAACATTAGAGTTTCTTCCTCCAATCCACTCTCAACACAACAAGCTACAATAATAATAAAATAAGTGTTGAGTCTGATTTTATTAACTATGCCTTAAGTATTTGAATTTCAAACATTCAAATTAAACTCAAATATTTAATTAACTTATGTTATCTAATTAAATGGTGAGTTGAAGGAATTAGGGAATATGAATGGGTGGGGTTCGTGTGGGCCACACTGCCCTCATAACCTATCTAGTATAGTTTCCCAACATCCACACAATATATAACCACTTAGTGAAAATAAAATAAAATTGAAGCTCAATTTTATTTTACCTTCCACAATTTTTTACATCTCCTCTCGAGAAAACAGAACTCCGGAAAAGGTGTTCCTAAGAAATTACTGGCACTGCGTTTCAATCGGTGCCCTCAGAATTCCATCTGAGCACCGTTCCAAAATTTAGGAAAACTTCTCTCATTAGTTCAATGAACGTACCTGAGCTAAACATCAGATAAAAATTCCGAGCTCACTAGGCCTCAGAATCAGGTGCCGTCAGAAACTGCGTTCTTGTAAAATCCCAAAGAAAATTACGAAAAAATTTCCCTTGAATTTTACAGGTCATTACATTACTCTCACCTCAGGTCATTACGTCCCCGTAAAGATATATCATAAACTAGGGAAACTAATGTGGGTATTGTGAATGCATCTGAGCCTCCCACTCCCAAGTGATCTCCTGGAGGTTCCCGTGCTGCCATCTGACGCGCACTAGAGGAATCGACCATCCACGTAGGACCCGCATCTATCGATCCTCGATCTCCACAGGGAGCTCCGTAAAAGTCTCCCCATCATCAATGTCTAGCTCCCCATGGTCAATGATATGAGTCTGTTCGTGCATGTATCTCCTCATCTAAGATACGTGGAAGAGGTTGTGCACCCTGTGTAATTGAGGTTATAGAGCCAGGTGATAAGCCACCTCGCCAATCCTGTTGAGGACCTAGAATGGTCCGATGAAGCGCATAGACAACTTGCAGCCTCAACCAAATCTTCGTAATCCACATCGAGGTGAGACCCGCAAGAAGACGTGGTCGCCATCCTCGAACTCCAGGGGCCTCCACCTTCTGTTAGCATAAGACTTCTTCTGGCTCTGAGCTATCCTCATCTGCTACTGGATGACCTGGACCTTCTCCATCATGGCCTGGACCATTTCTTGTCCCACAAGTGCTGACTCCCCAGGGTCTGTCCCACAAATAAGTGATCTGCAAGGTCGGTCGTAGAACGCCTCGTATGGTGCCATCTCGATCGTGGAGTGGTAGGTGTTGTTCTCCACGAACTTTAACAATGGTAGTTGGTACTTCCAGCCGTAACCAAAGTAGAGGAAACATGTGTGGAGCATGTCCTCAAGAGCATGTATTGTCCTCTCCGTCTGACAATCTGTCTGAGGGTGAAAGGCGGCGCTCAAATGTAGTTGCGTCCCGAATGCCTCCTACAACCCCTTCTAGAGGAGGGAAGTAAAGTGAGCATCTCTATCAGAAATGATAGATGATGTTACACCATGAATCCGAACAATCTCTTGAACGCAGAGGCTTCCCAAGCTCTCCAATGAGACCTGATCTCTGTTGGGTAAGAAGTTGGACGACTTGGTGAGTTGGTCGACAATCACCCATATGGATTCGTGACCTTTGGAAGTGTGTGGAAGTCCAGTCACGAATTCCATATATATCTCATCCAACTTCCACTCCGGGACCTCCAAGGGTTGTACCAAGCCGTTTGGTACCTGTTGCTCTGCCTTCACCTGCTGGCAGGTGAGGCATGTTGAAACGAACTCAGCCATAGCCTTATTCATACCTGGCCACCAGTGCTGACGTCTAAGGTCATGGAACATCTTTGCCACTCCCGGATGTACCACCAATGGGGAAGTGAAGAACACTCTCAGCACCTCCTCCTATAAAGAAATGAGTACCATGGTACGTCCCTTGAAAATGATGATGTTCTCTCCTCCCACAAAGAATCCATCAGGTGCATGTCCTGAGGATATCTGTGCACGCCGCGTCTCATAGTCATCATCCCCATGTTCTGCCTCTCTGACCCGCTACAGTAGTGGAGAAGTGACTTTGAGTGACTGTAGAAAGGCTGCTCCATCTCTATCCACGAAGGATATCTACAAAGCGGCTAGCTGCTCTGTCACCTCCCCAAGTAGCTGAATGCTTGACCTCCTGCTGAGAGCATCGGCTACTACATTCCCCTTTCCAGGAGTATATACTATCTCAAAGTCATAGTCCTGGAGGAACTCGATCCATCGCCGATGTCTTAGGTTCAGGTCAATCTGTGAGAAGATGTACGTGAGACTCTGTTGGTCAGAAAAGACTGTAAAACACTCAACCATCAGATACTGTCACCACATCTTTAGATCAAAGACCACTGCTGCTTACTCCATGTCATGGGTAGCGTAGTTATGCTCATTCTAACTCAACTGACGTGATCCATAGGCCATCACGGTCTGCTCCTACATCAGGACACATCCGAGTCCGGTCCCTGATGCATCACAGTAAACTACGTACCCAACTCCCTCCTCCGGTAGCCTCAAGATAGGTTCCCTGGTCAATCTCTGTCTCAGCTCCTGGAAGCACTGCTGACATCTTTCTGACCACACAAAGTGTTTCCCCTTCTTCGTCAAAGATGATATTGGTGCTGCAACTCTGGAGAAGTATGGCACAAATCTATGGTAGTACCCATCTAGACCCAAGAAACTATGCACCTCCGTCACGATCCTGGGTGGCTCCCAAGCTAGCACTTCCTTGATCTTCGCAGGATCCACCGCAACTCCCGCCTTAGAAATGACTCATCTCAAGAAGTGGACCTCATGAATCTAGAACTATCACTTCAAGAGATTACCATAAATCTGGTTATCTCAGAGTATGTCCAGTATAACCCGCAAGTGGTATGCATGCTCCTCCTCAGTCGTCGAGTATATCAATATGTCGTCAATGAAGACCACGACAAAGTGATTGACGTAAGGCTGAAGAATCCGGTTCATGAGGCCCATGAACACTGCTAGAGCATTGGTTATGCCGAATGGAATAACCATGAACTCATAGTGGCCATACCGACATCTGAAGGTCGTCTTCTTCACGTCCTCGTCCCGAACTCTAAGCTGATGATAGCATGATCTAAGGTCTATCTTAGAGAACCACTGTGATCCCTTGAGTTGATCGAAGAGTTCATCAATACTTGGTAGTGGATACTGGTTCCTCATAGTCACCTGGTTCTGGTAACGTTAATCGACACACAGTCGCAAGCTATTGTCTGCCTTCTTGGCGAACAAAATCGGGGAAGCCCAGGGGGAAACACTGGGTTGGATAAATTCCTTTCCCTGCAAGTCCTCTACCTGTACCCGTAGCTCTCGAAGCTCAGCGGGAGCCATATGATATGATGGGGTGGATATCGGGGTTGTCCCAGGTTACATGTCAATATAAATGTCTACATCTATGTGAGGAGGTAGTCCTGGAACGTTGTCAGGGAAAACGTCTGCATACTGATCCACCACTGTAGGTAAGCTCGGACTCTGCACGTCAACTTCTCCAAGGATGAGGCTAGACAACTGATGAGTTATGGGCTGCCCTCTCTTCTGCGTGATTCCATCCTGTGCTACAAAGGCACCCTTCTCACCGGTGAAGGTGAACCTGCTCCCGTCGGTGTGTACACACCGCACCTTGCGCCTAACGCAGTCTATCTGATAATGAACTGTAGATAATCAATCCATTCCCAAGATGACGTCGTAAGGCCTCAAAGCCGCTACAAGAAGATCTCAGTCGAAGCTCTCGCATCCTAGAGTAAGCTCAAACTGCCAGCACCGGTGCGTAATTGTCGAGTCTGCTCCCGTAGGAATCTCTAGCTGTAAGGATCGAGCCAACAGATCTGTCGGAATCTCCGAGATCCGAATAAGGGCAGCAGCAATGAAAGAATGACTCACTCATGTGTCTATCCGAACTTCAGCAAAGGTGGAGTAGACACAGATGGTACCTCGAGTCTTCTCGGGTGTGTCGTGCTCATAGGCCTCCACTGTCTGATGTTGTGACTACCTCATCCCGCCAGCTTTCTGTGGTCAGGGTGGGCGTCCAGGTGGTGGTGGTGGTAGAGCCTCAAAGCATCGCCCACCACCTGCTGCTCGGCGAGCTCCACTGCCTCGTCCGCCTTCTCCCTGTGAACCGCCATGGTCGACACTCTGCCTCTGCCTGGGTGGTCCCTCAATCATCTGTTGATCCTCAACACGGTGGGCCAGGCAGTCACGAGCTGTGTGTCCTTACCTGCCGCATGCGTAGAATAGTCTTCCTCTCGGAAGACAGGCTTTGCGCTGAGTTCCCCACAACTCTGATCCAGTGTCTTGAGGTCGTCTACCTAAGGGTCTGGTCTGCCTGGACCCATGTCTCATCCGTCGACTTCTTGCTGCAGAAGACTCTTCTACGTGCCGCCCTGCGATAGGCCTCACTGTTGATGTAGGCTCAGCAAGAAAGCTATCGATGAGAAGGGCTCGCTCCAGTACCCCTTCCTGTGTCGGAATGCTGAGAGATATCAGTGATGCCATAATATCATGCCTCAATCCATGCTCGATGTTCCGGGCCTGTAAGAATGGGTCTTGTACCATGTCTGTCGAATAGTGTGAGAGACCGGTAAATCTCGCTGAGTACTGGGCGACTGTCAAGCTGCCCTGCCACAGCTGTAGATGCTCCTGGATGCACACCGCACGGAGGGTGGCTGGGACGAACTCCGATCAGAAGAGGCTCTCAAAGTCAGTCCATATTAGAGATACCTTGTCATCCACATGGAGCATCAAGCTCCACCATCTGCCTGCTGTCGCTTGTAGGAGGCTCGCTGTGAGGATCACCATGAGGTCATCCGGTGTCCCAAATAAACTAAAAACTCATACAACAGCCTCCATCCAATCCTCTACTGCATGAGGGTCCACCTCACCACGGAACCTGGGCAGTCGCTGAAGCTGAAACACGTGCAGTGCACTAAGGCAACATGCACCGTTAGTGGCTGGGGCTGGTAGCATCGGTGCCTCAGCGGGTAGAGTTACCATTGTTGCCTATGCTGTCAAAGGGCCCTGTACCAAGGCCTCGTCACTCGGTGGGCTTTTGACCAGCACAACGCTCGGAACCATAGATGGATAGGTCGGCCGCCGCACCAACACTGGACTCCCTAGACTGATAACCACACTCAATACTCTTAACATTATTGCTTCACATAGAAAAAGATCAGAGTCCTGAGTTCTACAGTAGAACTGAACTCCACTATTAGCAATTTGTCACGAATTGTACTCGGGGCCCGTGTTGTGACTACCCCATGCCTGCCTTCCATAGGCCAGGGGATGGCAACTAGCACCAAGGCGTAAATCTTGATAAAATGGGGAAGTCATTTCCTAGTAATGTAAAAAAAATACACAGAGTAAGAATGCAGCGGTAAACACTAAGAAAAACTGGGTAAAACAGTAAGTGCGGAATGTAAGTGGGCCATAATACAAACCCAAACTGAAAGTAAAGTACAACTGAAAAAGAGGGTACAACAACTGAAAAGTAAAGCTGCAACGTCGAGATGTCCACTGGTAGTCCCACCTGATGGGTGGGTACAGATAGCCACCTCAGCTCCTCAGGTCCATCCCTCCACTCCGTGTACATCCCGCCCAGTGGTCCACCTCCAGGTACCGACTGCTCCACTAGCCCCTACCATGATTAGCGCTGTCCGTCGTCTGAATCCACAAAGTGTAATCCACAATGGAAAGATACAATCATGAAGTAACGTCCGACACTGCTTAAGTATATGCCCATACATATACCTAAGTCATCAATTCTTTTTCGGCTCCAACATCCGAGCCCATGTTTGATCACATCGACAGAGGATAACACAACACAATCCATATAGGAAATCAAGTCAATCATATCGAAGGTAATGATTGAAAGTCAAGATTCAGATCACACATGTATACTAATTCGTAAGACGATAGAGATGATCAGATGTAGCCACTGATTCATCTAAGTCGTCAGACCCACACAGGATCGTTAGGTACTAACCCCCATAATTACCCTCAAAGGATTGATAGGTACTAACCCCCGCAATGACCCACAAAGGATCAATAGGTACTAACCCCCGCAATGACCCACACAGGATCTGACCCACACAGGATCGGTAGGCGATGGCCCACACAGGACCGTTGAGCGCTGACCCACATAGGATCTGACCCACATAGGATCGGTAGCACTGATCCACGTAGGATCGCTGAGTGCTGTAGACGTCGCCATCGAATCCACGGAGGATTTTTGTATAGTTGTCATCATTGTCGTAGTCGCAGCTAGCTCTGGGGTTCCCGCACACAGCAAGCTCATTCGGGAGGGTACACTCCACGGGCCGACGAGCTGATACATCAACTGACACGATGTCCAGATTTGATGTATCCAAATGTTCTGTAACGTCAAGAAGAACTCAACATCACAGACGGCACGTCAATCGGACATCTGGTCTGTGAGTTATTGGCTTTTTCGTCCCAGGGGCCCGGTTGGATTTTAAGTCAAAACCAACACGACCGTACTCCAACTGCGTGCAAACCTTGAGCGTAATAAGACAAAAGTTCTGTCTCACTAAGAGGAATCCAACAAAGTCGACAGCACGTCAATTCGACGTCCAGAGCTCACGTTATAAGTATTTCCGCTCCGAGGGCCCGATTGGTTTCGTGTACGAACCAACCCGACCAAACCAAAAGTTCTCCGAAACATTGAGTGTAATATAAAGAAATGACCATCTTGATCAAAGTATCGTATCGCAGTTGATGGTGCGTCAATCGGAGGTCCACATCCCATGTTATGGGAAAAAAACCTAAAGAGGTCCGAAAATGGGGGTTTTAGGCCCGGGCCGACCCGTGTCGGGTCCGATTCCGGCCCGCATGGGCATATCCCAGCTCGGCCGAGGCACGGCGCAGCCCGACCTGGGCGGCCCGGCCCGGCGCGCTGGCGCGGTCCACTGGCCAGCTCGGTGTAATCGAGCTGGGCGGACAAGGGGGGGGGCACGCTGCCCCCCTATCTAATTAAACGCCCCCACCCCCCCACACGTGGGGGCCGCTATACCTTCCAGCTGGGGGTTTCGAACCCCTGGATTTCCCCCATGACCAGAAGGCCCGCTCCGGCCGGCCGGCTGCTGCTGCCATGAGTCTGGTGGGGTCTCGTCCCCCTACTCCGACGCCGGCAGCCGGAAACCGGCCACCGCTCCCTGCTCCACCGCTGCCTTGGTCCGTCCGGTGCGGTGCGACGGCACCGCGCCCCTCCGTCGTAGCCCCACTCCGGCCGCGATGCCTTTGTGGTTCTCCAGTGCGGCGCGACAGTGCTGCGACCATGTTTGACTTCAACGGCATGTCACAACGGCGCCACGCATCCTTGTCGCACGACCCTGCACGGTGCGATGGCATCGCGCCTTCTCCGTTCCAAACCACATCAAGGTCAACAATAGAATTAAGGGAGGGGGGTCGGCCGTGTTTGTGCGGTTCATCCCCCTCTCGTTATTCGATAGCAAGCGGCTGAGATTAGAAAGAATGCTTGAATATTCATGAACAAAACAATAAATCCCATACCTCGAGCATTTTTGAACGAAGGATCATCATGGAAAGGAACGTCGCGGAATTGATTATCTCTGAAGAAGGCGTCGCAGAAGGAACGTCATTGGTGTCATGGTATACGACGTCGCGTAATCAATCTCTAAGGATTTGGCATTCTACGTTGGAGATCATTGTGTTCCTTGTGTTGTTCGCATTCTTAGACGATGAAGAAGAACATTAGTGTTTCTTCCACCAATCCACTCTCAACACAAAAGCTCCAACAATAATAAAATAAGTTTTTAGTCTTATTTTATTTCCTATGCCTTATGTATTTGAATTTTAAACATTCAAATTAAACTCACTTATTTAATTAACTTAAGTTATCTAATTAAATGGTGAGTTGAAGGAGTTGGGGAATATGAAGGGGTGGGGTTCGTGTCGGCCCCACCGCCCTAATAACCTATCTAGGATAGTTTCCCAACTTCCACACAACGGATAACCACTTAGTGAAAATAAAATAAAATTGATGCTCAATTTTATTTTACCTTCGACAATTTTTTTACATCTCCTCGTGAGCAAACACCACTCCAGAAAAGGTGTTCCTAAGCAATTATCGGCACTGCGATTCCATTGGTGCCCTCAAAATTCCATTCCAAGCACTGGTCCAAAAATTAGGAAAACCATGCTCATTCGTTCACTGAACGTACCTGAGCTAAACATCAGATAAAAATTCCGGGATAAATGGGCCTAGGAATCAGGTTCCGTTAGAAACAACATTCATTTAAAATCCCAAAGAAAATTAAGAAAAAATTTCCCTTGAATTTTACGGGTCTTTACAATACTTTTTGGATAGATATGCTTAGGACGTACAAAATTCGTGAAAAGCCGAAAACCAGTGGGGAAGTAGTAGCGGGGTAACCTTGAAATTATTCATTATACGATATTTTCTGTAATGTGTTACATGGAGAGAGTATCAATTGTTTGGTTGGGAACATAGGATACCTATTTAGGTGACGAGTAAGTTTCACTTGTTGTTCACTATGTATTAGCATGCTTTCTTAAATTTGTCATGAGAGGCTTCTGGGAGTATCCAATTGAGTATACTGTCATACTCACCCTATGTATATATAAACTGTTTTCATGTCAATTGTAGGAGGTTTTAGATCAATATTGTTTCTACTAGCTAGGGGTTACAGTGGTTTTTCAGGCTTCTGGTTGCTGTTGTTTTACTTTCTTAAAGGTACTTACATTTTTTCCAAATTCAGTTATAGTATTTTTGCATGACATTAAATATGTACACTTGGGATTTCGTTTATATTTTAGTTCTAAGTTGTAGATGTATGGGTTCTATATTATCTCTCTTTTCTACATAAATTATCTTAGAGGGTAATGTCTCCCATTTGTGAGTTTTCTATGCCCTCGGTGCTAGTGTCCAACCCAAGGCATACTAGAGGTGGTAGTTGGGGGTCAATATCTCCCTTCTCACATTGGCGACCCAAGAGGGGTACACATTGTGGGGAGTAGTCGTGACAGTTACAAATGACCTAAAACATTTTCCAACTGCCATCAGAAATCCAATTTTATAAATTATATCTATTTGTTTAGATAATGACCAAAATTGGAAAAAAAAATTCTGAATAAAAACATTGGTATTGTTGAATCTTTTAAAAAATATTTGTTGTGGTAATCACCCCATATATTAAATGGAAACCATTTCTAATATTCGTGAAACACTGATAAATGTTTTTTTGGCCCATACATATCCAAATAACATCCAAATTCCCCACCCCCAAAATCATAAAAGCCATATATTGGGTCTAAATTCACCCTTTGATGTATTTAGTGAAATATTTAGTAGGATACCTGAGAATAGGTAATGATAATCCACAAGCATCATTATATTTTTTTCCCACCTCCATAAAAAACTATAAGAATATTATGACATAATAACCAAATTATAATAAATATACATGGTTGTTTTTATAATATGTTCATTACTTATAACAATGTATAATTCCATCATATGGATTATCAAATCATTGTTCATGTCTATGGTGGACAACCATTGCATGATCTAATGTGTTTAATTTTTCTATTATCACTTTAACGGTTGGGTACGATGATAATTTATATATATATTATTTATAACATTTTTATACATCTGGATTAATTATATTATACACATCATCTTAACATTTAATCTATTGGCTATACAACAATGTCCCTCCTATGTACTGAGAACTACCACCTCAAGAAACTATATGTGTATTCTTTCAATAATTATGCACAAGAAAAATTATAAAGATAATTATATTGATTATATGTGATATATATGATGTTATTATTATATTATTCTATTATTTATCATTATTGAAATTTAATATATCATTTTCATTATTTGTATTCACCTTGCTAAAAATGATAACACCATTCATGTATGTGTGGATTACTGCCTTCAAGAAGTGGTGGCACTCTCTTTTAATCACCAGACCACATGGATGATATGTATAAATATATAATATTAACAGTATTATATTATTATTGTTCATTAAATACAATACATTACAAAACAAATTTTCATATCGATCATTGAAAAATGGAAATTGAACTTATTCTTATGTACGACTTATAGATTCCAGTATCGTAACATACCACATAATTTATAAGAACGATTATTGATTTTATTTAAAACTAAAATAGACTTAAAAATGTGATTATTATGACATTATTACAATTAATGAGATTATGAAAATATTTAACAAGTGTAAAAATTATATCTTTAAGTAAAAACATGCATAAGATTATAAGGAAATTATCTCCTGATATAATGAAAATAATGAATGAATACTAATAAAAGGTTGATATGATTTAATAATGGGACCACATATGATATTATAAATATTAAAATGGATCTCTATTAAAATTAATTAAATGTATTAATCCACCTCATAGGAGGATAAGGAGTGTTCAATCAATTAGAAGCATGAGATAAGGTATTTCAAACCTCATTTTCTGTTCATTGGGATGCACATATATATAATTGATTATCACATTATATGAATATAAATATAATACTTATCCTTAATATATATTTTATTTACAATTTATTATATGGATATATTGTTCAATCACATTATTTAATCATTTATTAACTCATACTTTAATGTTATTATCATTGTGTGTTTTTTTATCAAAATCTCATTCTTGTCGAGGTTGTATAATCATGAATTTCAATTGAAATAAATTAGATGAAACATTCAAAATAAACTATTTTTGTTTTATCCTTTTAAGGTTATTCATTTTATTTTCATTTAATAGTACCAATTTATTAAAATTTTATACTTAAATTAATTGGAAAAATTATTTTATAAAAATGTGACTTCATTTCACTATTTATTTGGAAATTTGTTTTCTATTAAAAAAAATTTACAAATTAATTTTTTCAAAAAATGGTTTCTTGAATGTTATAAATCTTTTCCAAATGATTTATTAAATTATTTTTTTCCCATTAATACTATTTTTTCTAAAAAAATCAATGGTATCTTCTGTGTATAAAAAAAATCATGTTCACCATTCTACATAATTTTGAATTGAGACTTTTTGCCATATTCCGAACAACACACTTTCATAAAAATTTAATAATGAAAATTTAACATGTTCATAATGTCAGGAATTCCTAACTATCATTAACATTAATTCTTGGATTATTATTGTGTAGTATTATAAGCATATTTTTTATGATTTAATTCCAAATATTCTAGAAAGTATAGATTTCTTAAATGTTATTATTATTATAATGTGTTTTAAAAATAATTTTTGAATATAAAAATGAAATATATTTTTATCCAAATAATGTATTAAAATATATTAATTTTTAATTACTATTAATCAGTAACATACAACATTTTTTCACTTATGGTCCATTTAGGACATGTTGTATTGATATTATTCATATTATTTCATTTAATGTTTTACACTGATTTTTAGTTGTGGTTGTGATTTTTTATAACAACTCACCCTATTAATCTAGATGGTGATGAATATTTATGTTTATTCTTGATATGAATGTTTATGATTCACCACATTAATATGAGGAATTAATTGGACACAGTATGTGTTAGGTGGGGCCCAATATGGGCATCCAATTGATTCATGAACATGTCTCACGAGATAATAATGTTTGTGAAACCCTATAAGTTTTTAATCATTAGTTATTAACTCTTTTCTGAATGGTCTTGGAAATATTTTCCTTCAGAAATATTTTTAAATAATGAGTTTTCCAAACATGATATGTTTGAAAACATTAGTTTTAAACTTTCTTGTGGAAGTTATTAAAAGTAAATTTCCTGTAAATGGTATTGCAATTATGATTATTTTGTATAAAATTATGGATTTACTCATTATGATTTCATTTATGGATATTCGATTTGATTATTCAATCTATTGGAATATCCCAATTTATATAATTATTTCATCGGAATTAGTTGATCATGATTAATTCCAACCATATCATTTTTATGTTATTGATTGAATGGAATATGATTAATATATGTACATTTCTATATTGATTATTCCTTATAAATTCATAGATTATGTTATACACATACCCTTATTGATCGTTTTTGCCAACCCCTTTAATATTTTTTTTATAATGGTACTAGGGATAATTTTATGATTTATATATAGTGATATTCTATGGAGAATAATGATATTCCATAATATTATTTATGGTGTAATTTTTTTAGTTATATTTAATCTAGGAATCAAGTATGAATTTATTATCCCATGATAACTAAACAATTTTTTTCTTTTGGATGTTATTCATTGTATTTTGAACCAATAAAATGATGTAGACATGAGACCTAATTTTCTATAGTCATGAAAATTAAAATCAGTATAAATTAAAAAATAGTAGAAACCTAGGGGATAATATATTAGAAACAATTTTTTAGGGATCGTAACCATATGATATGATATAAGAATATTTATATAATAACACCCTTAATATTACATAAGGTTTATATTATGGGGTGTTTCTTACAATACATCCATGTCTGGATACTATAAATAGTAGTGTATTTGGTACAATTCTACATTGGGGTAATAACTCCAAAAAGGGGTCATTGGGCTTGACTTGATCATCACTAGGCTAATGAAAAATGGCATTAATATGCACCTGGTTTGAGACTATTGGGTGACATGAATAGGATAATTCACATTTTCTTTGCAGACCTTTTTTTGAAATAGATATATCATAAAAAATTGATGTTTATGATTTTGGTATTAGTCATTCATTGATTATTTCGTTTTTTTGGAATTATAAATTATTATCAATAATTACATAATAAAAGCCAGTTTATTGCATCATTTATAAATTTACGTTTGTTGATAGAATGTGAACTACATCATAGTATGAAATCCAAAGTGTAAATATTATAATCTCATTGATGGGTTTAACAGAATCATTCAAATGGAACAATTCTCCAATAAATTATCATCCTAAAGGGGCATATTATCTTATCATAAATATAAATATAATGAATTTTATAATAAATATTTCTTCAAAGATAAATTTTAGAAGAGGATGATGGTACAAAAAAATGTAGATAAGTGGAAGAAGTGAAGAATGGTTTTACCATATGTGATAATTATTGAATGAAACTACATGTTGCATTATTAATTGTAATGAGACTTTTGTACAATTGTAGAGTAAATGGAAACTGTGTGAGTTACTGAATGTGTAAAAAAATGTGTCCAATGTATTGTCATTTAACTAAATAGAGGTAGGTCACAACACAAATTATTTTCTCAACAATCCAAAAATAAACATCAAAAGAAGATAATGATTCATGGACAATATAATGATATAACACGATGAAGTATTAGTTTTATTGTGTTTGGATTCAAAATAAATTTATTTTTTGTATTTTATCAATGATATACAAGTTATAATAAATATGAAATTTATAATGAATGTACTATATTAATTTTCTATTATGGATTTGATTGTGTATGTTGAACCGTTATGAAATACAAGAAAAAAATTTAATTTGAAGGATGAACAATTTTTAAATCACGTGATTGAGTGATAAATAACCTTTAAAATGTTCTAAATTTTGAATTAATGATTTTGGGATAAAACGATGATTGATATGGATAAAGTAAAATGGATTGTACTATCTACTTTGAAAATGATTAATGATTTTATGAATATGTGTTTTATGATATCATTAATGTATTAATTAGCTGTTTTTTATTTATGGAATATATCTAATAATCAATATTTTATTTTAGTAAAATTGAGGAATTAATTTTTTCAGTAAATATTTTTGGAAATTTATGAAATTTCCATGTTTTAGGAGATTACATGATGATGGTTTTCACTTGTTTTTTATGAGATGATTATGAAATAAATCTCGTTCTTTTGGATATTAATGATATATTAATTATTAATGTATACTGAACTTATTTTCTATGTTTTGGATAATAATACTTTTTAAGGGATATACAGATTAATTGTCATGACATGACCAGACTAGGTCATACCCGTGACTACCCCAATTCTGTAAACAATTTTCTTTGGGCCGTTTACCAACACCAAGTCATCATATCTAACCAATATGTGGTATTACACTAATGTATATATACACACACATATCTAAATTCGCAAAGAATATAAAATTTCAAACAACCGAAAACATTGAATTCATACATCTATTACCCACTAGATAGTATGATTGTAATGTATTAAAAATAGATAATGTATTAAAATAAAAGCCCAACAAAAAATAATAAATAGTCCAACCAACATCTTGGATGATGATTAATGGAAAATTCATGTCACATGTAACCTTAATGGTTTGAAAATAACATGATTTACTCTATCCTCAACCTACCATACCTAGACCTCTTCAAATGGGCCATTATATGCATAAGACATGACATGTGATGGAAAAGCCAATGAAAGGGTGTGTATAGAAATGTCAAGAATCACACCACTAAAAACAAAAAAAGAACAATTATGGTCATATCTATACATGATATAATAATAAATGTATAATATAAACCCCTAGATATACTCTACAATGAAGTCAAAAAACTATGAAGTCAAAAAAAATTACTAGCCATATGATTCTTCTCAAAGCAACAATAAATCAAGAATGAACCATTCCATTATCAATGTTATCTGTAGAGACACATGGTGAAGAGGTCAATATTCTCTGAGACAACATATTAATTTTTGATGGTATATGAATAACCTAATAATAATATATTGTGTAATTCCTAGAACCAATGGGGGACGACAAGAAAGAAATCTGGATAAAATTGCTACATATGGGATTCTATGATAATAATATTACAAAACCAACTAATATAGAATATAGGATGAAGGATCATCACCCTACTCGTGGATTTCAAACTGATGACACAAACCCTTCCAAGGGAATTAATATGATATTGAATCACACACTAGTATCATGGAGGGACACCACAAATCTTTTGGAAACTTGTCCTTCATACTGGATAACAATCCTATGATGTGGATTTAATTCTACAATATACCCTCTACGAAATGGGATAATGAAAACAGACTAAAAATACATTTCTATTGAAATGGAACATTAATCTATAAACACTATTGATGTGTTTACATGATGTGTTCATCTTTTACACAATGTTTCTAGTTATCCCCTCATCCACTTTTTTGGTGATGCCTCATAAGAAATGTAAATCAAAAGACACCCCATGTTTTGATCATGTAGAACATGCCAATGTGATTATATCGAATATTACTTTTCCTGACCCATGTACCATTCTATATATAGATGGTCATGTTTGTGTAAACATGGATTTGTGTGCATGAAGGCACACAAAATATTTATCTTCAAGTTTATTTCTACATGTAAATTTAGTTTCTAAATAAAATGGCAAACCATTATAGAGGAGACACATGTTGTGTGATAGGGGTCACATTTTGTGTCATCACTATATTCATCATGAATCACAATCTACTACTTCGATGGATCCACAATATATGTAATATGAAAATACACACCATGTTTATTGAGATTTTACGAAAACACTGGTCCTCATCTGCATCATCGTTATGACATTAGATCCACTCACAAACTAGAAATGTTAGATTGGGGGTTGTCCAAGACGCACATATTTAGATATTGTACATCTTGGTTTCTATTCTTCTCCTGAATCATTCATTCCGTCTATCTATAGTTTCAACATGCAGTTATATGGAAAATAGACGAAAAAATGATATTTACTCATACTCCATTGATCCATATATCATTTTGATTAATTAATGAACTGAAATATGCATAGTGTGTCAAACCCATGTTTTGTACTCTTTGTGTGAAATAATCATTGTTTACTAATAAAAAACTGGGAATTTCTCAAAGAATTATCCAATATAAATTAAAATTATGATTGAATGAAGAAATAGGGGAGAAAACCAGAAGATATAAAATGTGATGAATTATCCTAGACCATTGTATGTTTGGAAATCAAATTTTTATAGATAATGGAAAAATAATAGGAATAAAAAAAATGAATAAATAAAGAATTGCATAAATTTAATTCTATTGATGATTCACATATCAATAATTTTCATGTAAATGATCCTTGTTCATCTAATATAATGAAAAATTATAGAAATTAAAATATAAAACATCTGTACTTTAATTTTAATCGATTTTTTTGAAGATAAATTTCATTTTCATCATTGAGAATATCCAATTTTCATTTGACACAATGATCCAAGATACACATCTGATTTGTTTTCGTTCATCCTCAATGCTCTACAATGGTGGTTAGTATATCCAGGATTTTATTAGCCACTTATGTGGAAATATTATAATAAAATACTTATATGTTAAATTATTAATTATTCAAAAACAAATAAGTAAAGAAAATTATTTATTTAATTAATTATACATGTAATTAATTTTTCACAACAAAACCCATATCGAAATTGATTATGTAGAGCATGAGGTAATATACATTTTCTGAACTCAATGGCTCCCATTAATTTCCAATCTACTATAATGTTATGGTGTATTAAATTTTTCAAATAAAAATGCATGTGTATGCTATTTAAAATGTATAATATATTTCAAACAATTATTTCGAGCACACTAGGTCACAAAATCACACATCATCTCATTCCCCATCCACAAAAAAAAATTCATATAATTATAAAAAATAATACATTGAGATTTTGAGTAATTAAATTCTCCCCAAAATTAGGATATTAGATATATTAAAATTAAAAAACTAGATAAAAAATATGAGGGTATTAGTATCACATATGGTAAACCAATCCCAGGTCCTCTCCTGATTATTTTCATGCTTCCATTGGAGATGATCAAGGGGAATCAAATTCCCAATAATTATTATCTCCATATGATCCTCAACCTCCACTGCGTACTCTTCCTTGGTATACCCATTCTCAATTTCTAACTCACCCCAGTTGATATTGTTTTATGGATCATGTTTATAACTCATTTGATGTGACACATTGATGACATTGTGAAACCATGCCAACTATTCTGATATTGCTATGTGTTATGACACAACGATTACTCTCTGATATTTCTGGAAATGACCAATTATTATTGGAAAAAACTTGTTAACATAGACAAATGATTCAATCCCCATGAATTTTTTATGATCAATAACACATATTCTCACTCCCAAAAAATAATATATCTCTATAAACTATCTACCTAACTCTTATGATGGATCTGTGCAGTTCTCATCAAGTATTGTATAATCTACTCCTTCCCTATAGTATCTCAAAGTAACTCTTGGCCCATGAGTAATTAATCGCCTAGGCCTGTCAAATAATTTTTTGGCCCAAATATTTGCCTTTAAAAATCCACGAATGGTTCCATATAAATAGTGTAACTATATATATTGATGTATTAAAGCATAAGAAAGGGTTAATGATCTCCAAATCCATGGAAACATTCCAATAGTAAGTCTCCTAATATGTCATTTTGTGTCGGGGAGAAACATTGTTCTAAAATATAACAGAGTTCCAATGGACTATAATTATCATCTCGACAATATAGTTGTGATGTGAGAATCACCAATATATAAAATCATTGAGGGGAATCCACAGAATCATAATATATCCTACCTGTAGAGGTGTCTGATGATCACTATTGAAGTATACTCTAAAATAATTAGGATGTTGGCCGACATAGTGAGTTGGTTTGTGATGAACCAGATGAAATAATGTACCATAGAAGTATATGGTATTCTCATAAAATAATTCCTGTATATACCATCCCACATAAACCCTAGAACCTTAATGTTTTGATCAATTTATGCTAGAACCAGAGGATCTGAATTCACCTACTAAAAATAGAGGCATTGAGTTAAAAACTCTACAAAATTCATCTTCATTTTTATCCACAAAAACATAAAAAAATATGTACTAGTACATATTAATCATACCTAGATGTTAAACCATGTGGGATGTATGAAAATCATCTAAAACCCCTACCCCATACTGGAAAAGGAAGAATAGTCCATATTTTGAAAAGGATAGCTTGCCACCAACTTTCTGAATATCCATTAGAAACATGTAAAGTGGATATCTGAGTACGTAACCTCTAACAGTCAGTATCTACTTGATGAGAATACATGAAAACTGTAAAATAGGTGGGGGTAACAATCATCTAATGTAGATATGAACAAACATCATTTTCCACAGAGGGAAACTATAAGGAGTTTATCTTCTCTGAACCATATTTCCACAACATAGACTACTAAGTATTTGTAAAAGAATCTACCACCACATTTACCATGAAATGATTACCAAAAATAACAAAGGCATAATCTTGTAGGAACATTACCCATTAACTTTATTTCATATTAATATCCTTCTATGATATGATAAACATCAGAATCTTGTGGTCTGTATAATGGATAATACCATCACCCATCAGGTTCTGTTTCCAAATTATTATTTTGAAAAATACCAATAATATCTCATGATCGTTGGTCTCATATTTATTATCAATTATCCTCAACAGACTTGAACCATAGGTAATATCCTCATATCCATGAATTATTACAAAACTAGTACCAGTCCTTGATGCATAAAATAAAACAACATTCTCAACACCCTCTTATTGAAATCAAGTGATGAGAGAACATTTCAAAAATTTCCTCAGCACTTGATAAAACAACTAAAACCTTTATCTCAACACAAAATGCTTCCCCATTTGGGTAAAAGATATAATTTTTTCATACACTCTAGTGAAGTGAAGAAAAATTATCTTTTTTTACCTTGCAAACACAGGGAAACAAAGTACCATTGTAACAATGTTTGAATATTCTCAATCATGCACTACTTTAACCATTTCTTGGTCCACTACCACTCCTTCCTTTTATGATTATGTGTCCCAAAATTTGGACCTATTGAATCCAAAACTATCAGTTTTGAGAGATTACGGTATGTAATGTTCTCTCAGTGTTTGTCCAAGACTATAACAAAGTCACTTGACTGATCCTACATGAATGAAGAATACAAAAGGACGTCATCAATGATGAGATCCTTGAACTGGTCACTATAATGATGAACTATTTAGTTCACAAGTCTCGTGAACACTTCATGGGTGCTCATCAGGCCGGAAAACATCACCATATACTTATAGTAAATATAGGGACATCTCAATTCTGTCTTGTTATATCCTCAACCCGTACCAAAAGATGGTGATATCCTTATCTGAGGTCAATCATCATGTTCCATCACACACCTCTCAACATACCAAAATGGTCATCTATTCTCAATAGTGAATACTTATTAATCACAATCATCGGATTCATGTTCCTTCAATACATGAAAAAAATCAATATCACATCCACTTTCATGGCCAAAAACACTAGGCATGCCACGCGGGGGGGGGGATGAGTTTCACACATCCATTCACATGTATGTCCTTTGACTATACCCTCATTTTCCAATGATCAAAGGGAGTAAGGTGTTATGCTATTTCAGATATTAGTTCAATCTTGGGATGCAAGTTAATGCTAATGTGTAGCTATAAATAGGATGGTAAACCTAATACATCCTCCTAAAAGAAATCATTATATTATTCCACCACTATATTACACTGACAGGGTAAAGAATCCACTTCTTCAAGAATCATTCTATCCAAATAGGGAGTACTCGGATACAGTCTCCTTTTACTGAACTCATATTACTCCTCTATGTATTAATTTTCACAAAAAACAGGAATACCTCATTCTTTCACTATTGAAACACTAAAACTTAGACCTAATAAATTCTATTCAAGAATGAACTATTAATAGTCATTTATTACCTAATATAACATCATATGGAATCCCTGATGCTAAAAAGAGATCCCATTACAACAATCATCTCACGTCATGAAACTGAATTTTTGGAACAATTGCACATTCATTGGTCCATAACCTACAAATTAATCCAACTGCAATGTTTGATCCAGTGGATTAATCAGGGACTCTAATTCTCAAACAAGAGATGTTTCATGGAAGGAATGAGTTTAACCAAGGTCTAACAATACAGTAGATAGTGTATACCTGAACCAAATCATACATAGTATCATCCATGGATACACAGGGAAATATGCCTCTATATCCTATAGATGAAATCATCCTTATCCACAAGATCCCTGATATTTCAACAGACCACTTGGGGGTGGGGTGATAATAGTTCATATCTCCGACTATGTCCTGCTACTATGTTTGCCCCTCTGAAACATCCTCTACCATGCAGACCACCCTTAACTTACCTATATCTCACTATCATAGTGATCCCTTAACCTTCTCAACATTAACTATATTATGGGTTAGAAAATCTTGAGCCAGATGTCCCCGACCATTGTTGGTGAAACACCACTTATCCTATAGATTATTAAAGACAACCATAATTCTTACACCACTGATCCTATGAATTTTGATATCCTATTGATTCTTATTACAAGATTGTATCCCAATGTATGTTGTTGGATTACTACAAAAGAGGTCTCATTTACTAGATTACCACTAATATAACCCTCTTCTCATGTCTTCTCTTCTAGAATGCTCTGAATATCCATGCCTCACAAAATAACCATATTATAGGTGGGAATAAAAATGGATACAATTAAATCCATGATGTCCTTATGTAATCCATGCTGAATGGTCTACTTATTAAAGAAAATGTAACAACACAAACACTTATCAGTGAAATTTCCTTCTCATAAATAGAGAATACAATAACCGATATTCAATGAAACTAAATTACCTATACCAATGGAATAGTAACATGACATTTGGAAAATTAACATGACCATTAGGTATAGTGCTTCATCATATGGAATATTAACCTCACCTATGAATGTATACATTTTATTGGCAGCTTATGTCACAACCCATCCTCGGGGCCTGTGCCGTGACCACCCCAATCCCACCTTCCATATTCCAGGGGCTGGCGACTAGCACCAAGGAGTAATTCTAGATAAAAAGGGAAGGCATTGCCTTTATAAGTAAACAAACACAAAGTGTAAGAAAGAAGAAGTAAACACTAAGTAAAACTGGGTACAATAGTAAGTGTGGAAAATTATGTGGGCCAAAATACAAACCCAAACTTAAAGTAAAGTACATCAGAAAAAGGAAGTACATCAACTGAAAAGTAAAGCCGAAACGTCGATCTGTCACTAGAAGCCCCACCTGAAGGGTGGGTACATATAGTCTCTATAGCTCCACGGTTCCAATCATCCGCTTCGTGTACATCCCACCCAGTGGTCCACCTCTAGGTGTCGACTCGCTCCACAAGCCTCAGCCACGATCAGCTCTATCTGTCGTTTGCATCCAACACAACGTAGTGCGGGCATAGCCTGGGCAGGGGTGAGTATACGCTACTCAATAAGGACACCGAGACCCCCGAAGGTCTCCCAGAGTCCACAAAGGATAGTCCAAAAAGGAAAGATACAATCAAGAAGTAACATTCGACACTACTTAGGTATATGACCATACATATACCTAAGCCATCAATTCCAGTTCAGCTCCATCATCTGAGCCCAAGTACAAGGCATTCCACATAGGAAAACATAACATGTTCCACATAGGAATTCACAACCCAATCCACACAGGAAAGCATAACGTAATCCACATAGGATATCAAGTCAATCTTATCGAAGATAAATATTGGAAGTCAAGACTCATCACACACAGGTATACTTCTTTGTAAGAAGATAGAGATGATCAGATGTAGCCACTGATTCATCTTAGTCATCATACCCACACAGGATCAATATGTACAAACCCCCACAATGACCCTCACAAGATTGATAGGTACAAACCCCCGCAATGACCCACACTGGATCTGACCCACACATGATCTATATGCGCTAGCCCACACAGGACTGCTGAGCGCTGACCCACACAAGATCGGTAGGTACTGATTCACACTGGATCGATGAGTGTTTTAGTCATCACTGTCGAACCCATGGAGGATTTTTGTACAGTCGTCATCGCCGTCGTAGTCGCAGCCAGCTCTAGGGTTCCCGCGCACAGCAAGCTCGTTCGAGGAGGGTCCGCTCCACGAGCCGAGGGCCTGATACATCAACTGACATGATGTCCGCAGTTGATGTATCCAAATGATCTGTATCATCAAAATGAACTCAATGTGATAGACGACACGTCAATCGGACGTCTGGTCTGTGAGTTATTGACCTTTTCGTCCTAGGGGCCCTGTTGGTTTTTAAGTAAAAACCAACCCGGCCGTACTCCAACTGTGTCCAAACCTCGAGTGGAGTAAGCCAAGAGGTCCATCTCTCTAAGAGGAATCCAACAACATCGACGAAACGTCAATCAGATGTTCGGAGCTCAAGTTATAAGCCTTTCTGCTCCGAGGGCCTGGTTGGTTTCGTGTTCGAACCAAACTCGCCATACCCGATGTTCTCTTAAAACTTGAGTGTAATATACCGAAACGCCCATATCGATCCAAGGATCACATCTTAGCTGACAGTGCATCGATCAGAGGTCCGTAGCCCAAGTTATGGGTGTTTGAACGGATCTGTCTGGAAATAGGGGGTTCAGGCCCGCTCTGACCTAGGCCGATACCCCCCGGGTCGAACCGAGCTGGGTCAAACCGAATTGGGATGACCTGAAACGGGGCCGGGGTCGGCCCATTAGGGCACGGCCCGGACCAGCCCAACCGGGCTCGGGCGGCCCGCGTGGCCCGCTCGGCTGGCCGAGCTCGGCGGAACAGGGGGGCGTTGCCCCTTGATTGAAGAGCTGTGGCCCCCACATGGAAGTATCTCTTCATTTCTAGCCGGGGGTTGCGAAGCCCCGGTCTCCCCTTGAACGGATGGCCCACTCCGTCAGGCCGGTTGTTGCCCCCGCGGGACCGTCGCGGTCCCGCCCTCCTGCTCCGGTGGCTGGCGGTTCCGGCTGCCCTCCTACTCCGCCACGGCCCCGCACCAGCCGCGGCCTCTTCGAGGTGCTCCGACGTGGCGCGATGGTGCCGCAACTTTGTTATACTTCAACGACACCGCGTGACGGCGCCGCGCCTCTTCACCCATCCTTCATTATTTCCGCGCGGTGCATCGGCATCACATTGCCTTTTCTCATGCAACAAAAAATTCAAACAATCAAGGGGGGGATGAGGGTCTGATGTGTTCATGCGGTCCTTTCCTCCTCCCGTTATTACGATAACATGCATCCCAATTTGAAAATGTTGAGCGGCGACAAAAGTATTCACAAACACAAAACAATTAACCCCTACCTCAAGCATTGTTTATTCGTCACGGAAAATAACATCACCGAAGAAGGCGTCGCGGAAGGAGGATCATCAGCATCGCGGAGAAGAGAATCGTTGGTGTTGTGTCGTCGATCACCATGGATGGCGTCTCTCAACGACTGTGGAGAGGGAGTATGATGGTATGATGAACTCCCCTTTGTGGTGACGAAGTTCTTCATCGAAGGCTCAGTGTTCTTCGCGTTCTTCGACGAGGAAGAAGATATTCTTCAAGAGTTAGAGCAAATCCTCTCCAAATTCCTCTCACACAACCAAACAACCACTTAATGAAATAAGACATTGTCCTATTTAATTAACACACAATCCAACATAAAATTTGAAATTCGATTTGAATTCAATAATTAATTACATTGAATAAGTTGATCAATTAATGAGTTGACTTTTCATTTAATGGGGTGCAGGTAGTTACCTAATTAAAAGAGGGGGTTTGAGGAAGCTGAATAGGTGGGGCTCATGTGGGTCCCAAACCAAAAATATCCAACCAAGTGGAGTATGATATAGTGGGTCCCACTCGAACCACTTAGCTTAGGTTAAACTACATTAAATAAAAATAAAATTGGTTGAACCATTTCATTTTATTCTTCACTTAACCCAAAATGTTAATTACCACACCCGAGAAAACGCAACTCTAGAAATGGTGTTCCTAAGAAATTACTGGCTCTGCGATTACCTCAGTGACCTTAGATTTCGATTCCGAGCATCGGTTCAAAAGTTAGGAATATCCCGCTCGTTCGTTCACTGAACGTACCCGAGCTAAACTTCGGAAAATGATTCCGGGAACACCGGGCCTCAGAATCAGGTACCGTCAGAAACTGCATTCTTGTAAAATCCCAAATAAAATTAAGAAAAACTTTTCCTTGCATTTTGAGGGTCTTTACATTACTCCTACCTCAGTGCTTTACATCCCCATAAAGATACATCATAAACTAGGGAAACAAATGTTGTTATTGTGCACGAATCTGAGCCTCCCGCTCCCAAGTGTTCTCCTAGAGGTTCTCATGCTTCCATCTAATGTGAACTAGAGGAATCGACCATCCACACAGGACCTGCTCCTGTCGGTCCTTGATATCCACTAGGACCTCTGCAAAATTCACCCCATCATCAATATCCAGCTCCCCATGGTCAATGTTATGCGTTAGGTCGTGCAAGTATCTCCCCAAGTGAGATATGTGGAAGACGTCGTGAACCCGGTGCAACTGAGGTGGTAAAGCCAGGCGATAAGCCACCTCTCCAATCCTGATGAGGACCTAGAATGGTCTGATGAAGCTCGGAGACAACTTGCTGCCTCACCCAAATCTCTGTAATCCATGTCGAGATGAGACCCGTAATAAGACGTGGTCTCCATCCTCGAACTCTAGTGGTCTCCTCCTCCTGTCAGCATAAGACATATGTCAGCTCTGAGCTGTCCTCATCCACTCCTGGATGACCTGGACCTTCTCCGTCGTGGCCTGGACCTTCTCCGGTCCCACAAGTGCTGACTCCCCAGGGTCTGTCCAGCACAACAGTGATATGCAAGGTCGGTCGTACAATGCCTCGTATGGTGCCATCCTGATGGTGGAGTTGTAGCTGTTGTTGTACGCGAACACCACCAAGGGTGGGTGATCCTCCCAGCTGCGACCAAAGTCTAGGACACATGCACGGAGCATGTCCTCGAGAGTCTGAATGGTCCTCTCCGTCTGACCATCTGTCTGAGGGTGAAATGAGGAGCTCAAACGTAGCTGTGTCTCGAATTCCACCTGCCACCCCTTCCATTATCGGGAAGTAATGTGAGCATCTCGATCGGAGATGATAGATGATGGAACACCATGAAGCCGTACAATCACCGGAATGTAGAGGCGTCCCAAGCTCTCCACTGAACCCTTCTCTCTGATGGGTATGAAGTGGGCCGACTTGGTGTGTTGGTAGAAAATCACCCAAATGGAGTCTTGACCTCTGGATGTGTGTGGAAGTACAGTCACGAAGTCCATATATATCTCATCCCACTTCCACTCCGGGACCTCCAAAGGATGTACCAATCCTGCTGGTACCTGGTGCTCTGGCTTCACCTACTGGCAGGTGAGGCATCGAGAAATGAACTCAGCCATAGCCTTCTTCATACCCGGCCACCAGTGCTGTCGTCTGAGATCCTGGTACATCTTCGCCACTCCTGGATGTACCGCTAAAGGGGAAGTGTGAAACTCCTTCATCACCTCCTCTTGTAAAGCAGCTGGTACCATGGTACATCCTCTAAAAAGGATGACGTGCTCTCCTCCCATAGAGAATCCATCAGGTGCCTTTCCTGAGGATGTCTGTGCACACCGCGTGTCACAGTCAAAGGCCCCAAGTTGTGCCTCTCTAACCCACTGAAGAAGTGGAGGTGTGACTGTGAGTAATAGATGAAAGCTTGCTCCATCAATATCCATGAAGGATATCTGCAAAGCGGCTAGCTACTCTGTCGCATCCCCAAGTAGCTGAATGCCCATCCTCCTACTGAGAGCATCAGCTACTACGTTCCCCTTTATAGGAGTATAGACTATCTCAAAGTCATAGTCTTGGAGGAAATTGAGCCATCGTCTCTATCTTAGGTTCAGGTCCTTCTGCGAGAAGATGTACCTGCGACGATAGTGGTCAGAATAGACTATAAAGCGCTCACCCCTCAGATAGTGTCACCACATCCTCAGAGCGAAGACCACTGATACTAACTCCAGGTCATGGGTAGCGTAGTTCTGCTCATCATGCCACAACTGACATGATCCATAGATCACTTCCCTCTCCTACATCAGGACACATCCGAGTCTGGTACCTAATGCATCGTAGTAGACTGCGTACCCTACTCCCTCCTCTAGTAGACTCAAGATAGGTGCCCTGGTCAATCTATCTCTCAGCTCCTGGAAGCTCTGCTGACATCTACCTAACCACATGAAGGGTTTCCCCTTCTTCATCAAAGCAGAAAGTGGTTTCGCATGTCTGGAGAAGTCTGGAACAAATCTCTGGTAGTACACAGCTAGTCCCAAGAAATTTCGCACCTCCGTCACGCTCCTGGGTGGCTCCCAAGCAAGAACTACCATGATCTTCTCAGGATCCACCATAAACCCCACCTCAGAGATGACGTGTCCCAAGAAGTAGACCTCATGTATCCAGAACTGACACTTTGAGAGCTTACCATAAAGCTGGTTCTCTCAGAGTGTGTCCAATAAATCCCTCATGTGGTAGGTGTGCTCCTTCTCAGTCGTCGAGTATATCAATATGTTGTCGATGGAGACTACAACAAATAGATAGAGGTATGTCTGAATGATCCTGTTCATGAGGCCCATGAACACTGTTGGAGCATTGGTTATGCCGTATGGAATAACCAAGAACTCATAGTGGCCATACCGACATCTGAAGGCCGTCTTCTGCATGTCCTCGTCCCAAACTCTGAGCTGATGATAGCCTGACCTAAGGTCTATCTTTGAGAAACAATTTTCTCCTTTAAGCTGATCGAAGAAGTCTTCAATCCTTGGTAGTGGATACTTGTTCCTCACGGTCACCTGGTTCAGGCGATGGTAATCGACACAAAGTCGCAAGCTCCCATCCGCCATCTTGGAAAACAATATCAGGGAAGCCTATGTTGAAACACTGGGTCAGTTGAATCCCTTTCCCTGCAAGTCCTCTAGCTGTACTCGTAGCTCTAAAAGCTTTGCGGGAGCCATCCGATATGCTGGGATGGATATCGGGGCTATCCCGGTGTATAGGTCAATATAAAAGTCTACCTCTCTGTGATGAGATAGTCCTGGAACGTCGTCGGGAGAAACACCTACATACTGATCCCCCACTACAGGTAAGTTTGGACTCCGCACGTCAACTGATCCGAGGATGAGGCTCGCCAACTGATGAGTGATGGGATGTCCTCTCCACTGCGTGAGTCCATCCTATATTGCAAAGGCTCCCTTCTTGCCGGTGAAGATGAACCTACTCCCATCAGAACGAACACATCGCACCTTGCGCATATTGCAGTCGATCTGAGCATGGACTGTAGATAACCAATCCATTCCCATGATGACATCGTAAGGCCTCGACCCTGCTATAAGAAGATCCCAACCGAAGCTCTCACATCCTAGTGTAATCTCACACTACCGGAACTAGTGTGTAATCGTCGAGTCTGTTCTTGTAGGAGTCTCTAGCCGTAAGGTTCGAGCCAACAACACCGTCGGAATCAACGAGCTCCAAACTAGGGCAACGACAATGAAATAATGACTCGCTCTTGTGTCTATAAGGACTAAAGAAAGGGTGGAGTAGACACATATAGTACCTCAAATCATCTCGGGCGCGTCGTGGTCGTAGGCCACCGCTGCCTGAAGTTGTGCATGTCTCTGCCCGCTAGCTCCCTGTGGTCGGGGTGGACCTCTTGGTGGTGGTGGTGGTAGAGACTCAAAGCGTCTCCCACCACCTGCTACTCATCCAGCTCCTCTGCCTCGTCCACCTACTCCCTGCAGACCGCCGCGGTTTATCCTCTGCCTCTGCCTGGGTGGTCCCTCAACCGTCTACTACTCCTCTACTCTGCGAGTCAGACAGTCATGAGCCATGTGGCCCTGCCCGCCGCATGCGTAACAATGTCTGCCTCTCGAAAGACTGGCTCTGCGCTGTGTTCCCCACACCTCTGAGCCAGTGTCCTGAGGTCGTCCACCTGAGGGTCTGGTCCTCCTAGACCCATGTAGCTACGTCAACTTCCATCTCCAGAAGACTCTGCTACGTGCCACCCTGCGGTAGGTCTCGCTACTGGTGTAGGATCAGCAAGAAAGCTCTCAATGAGAAGGGCTTGCTCCAGTACACCTGAATATGTTGGAATGATGAGGGAGATCAGTGATGCCCTGATATCATACCTCAATCTCTACTCGGAGGTCTGGGCCCGAAATAATGGGTCTCGTAACATGTCCGTCTAATAACGCGAGAGATCGGTAAATCTCACCGAGTACTGGGCGACCATCATGCTGCCCTGCCACAGCTGTAGAAGATCCTGGATGTGCACCCCATGGAGGGTGGCTGGGATGAACTCCGAGCGGAAGAGGCTCTCAATGTCCATCCAGAGGAGTGATGCCTCGTCGTGTACCTAGACCATCAAGCTCCACCATCTGCCTGCTGCCGCGTTCAGGAGGCTCTCTTTGAGGATCACCATGAGGTCAGATGGTGTCCCCACTAAACTGAAAACCCAAACAACAGCCTCCAGCTAATCCTCGGCTTCCTGAGGGTTCATCTCCCCGCATAACCTGGGTGGTCTATGACAATCAAACTCATGCAGTGCACCAAGGCGACGTGCACTCTCAGCGGCAGGGGCCGGTAGCATCGGTGGCTCGGCGGGTAGTGCTATCGCTTGTGCCTCCGCAGTAATAGGGCCCTGCACCGAGGCCTCATCGCTCGGTGGGCTGTCGTCACATACATAACTTGGAGCCCTAGCTGGCTGTCATCATGGGGCCATCCTGAAAAGAGACAGGTGCGCCACAGTCAATATATTATA
Organism: Viscum album; assembly: GCA_963277665.1. NCBI lineage: Eukaryota > Viridiplantae > Streptophyta > Magnoliopsida > Santalales > Viscaceae > Viscum > Viscum album. The sequence goes on along the minus strand of OY728152.1, from coordinate 351,127,289 downwards.
CCTGGTGAGTTGACACAAAGTAAGCACAAGGAAAACATGAAACACACACGCAATCAATGTTTTCATACACTATTTCGGAAATCAGAAGTCAGGGTCCTGGTGTACAGATATGTCGGCCACAGCACCATAACCGGACTCCCTGGACTAATAACCGCACTCAATACACTTAATAATATTGCTTCACATAGAAAAAGATCAGAGTCCTGAGTTCTGTGGGAGAACCGAACTCCTCTGATACCAATTTGTCACGGCCCGTCCTTGGGGCTCGTGTCGTGACTACCCCAAGCCCACCTTCCATAGGCCAGGCGCTGGCGACGAGCACCATGGTGTAATTCCTGATAAAAAGGGATGGCATTTCCTTTATAAGTAAACAAACATGCATAGTAAGCAAGAAGAAGTAAAAACTACGTAAAACTGGGTACAATAGCAAGTGCGGAAAAGTAAGTGGGCCAGAATACAAACCCAAACTGGAAGTAATGTACAACTGAAAAAAGATGTACAAAAACAAAAAAGTAAAGCCGCAACATCGATTTGTCACTGGAAGCCCTGCAAGAAGGGTGGGTACAGATAGCCTCCACAGCTCCATGAGTCCTTTTGTCTGCTCCGTGTACGTCCCGCCCAATGGTCCACCTCCAGGTGCCGACTCACTTCACAGGCCTCAACCACGATCAACGATGTCCATCATCTGCATCCAACACAATGTAGTGCAGGCATAGCCTGTGCATGGGTCAGTATACGCAACTCAGTAGGGACCCCGAGACCCCCGAAGGTCTCCCAGAATCTAGAAAAGGATAATCCACAATGGAAAGACACAATCATGAAGTAACATTCGACACTAATTATGTATATTCCCATACATATACCTAAGTCATCAATTCCAGTTCAGCTCCAACATTCGAGCCCATGTACAACCCAATCCACATAGGAAAACATAACCCGTTCCACATAGGAATTCGAAACCCAATCCATATAGGAAATCATAATGTAATCCCCATAGGATATCCAGTCAACATTATCGAAGATAAAGATTGGAAGTCAAGACTCAACCCACACAGGTATACTTCTTCGTAAGATGATAGAGATGATCAGATGTAGCCACAGATTCATCTAAGCCGTCAGACCCACAAAGGATCGATAAGTACTAACCCCCGCAATGACCCACACATGATCGATAGGTACTAACCCCCGCAATTACCTACACAGGATAAGTATGCGCTGGACCACAAAGGACCGCTGAGCGCTAACCCACACGAGATTGGTAATCAATGATCCACACATGATCGTTGAGTGTTGTAGTCGTCGCTGTCAAACCCACAGCGGATTTTTTTACATTCGTCATCGTCGTCGTAGTCGTAGCCAGCTCTAGGATTCCCGCACACAGCAAGCTCGTTCAGGGAGGGTCCGCTCCACAATCGTGGGGCTGATACAACAACTGACATGATGTCCAGAGTTGATGTATCCAAATGTTCTGTATCGTCAAAAGGAACTCAATGTGACAGACGACGAGTAAATCGGACGCCCTGTTTGAGAGTTATTGGCTTTTTCGTCCTAGGGGCCCAGTTGGTTTTTAAGTCAAAATCAACTCGGTCGTACTCCATCTGCATCCAAACCTCGAGAGGAGTAATCCAAAAGGTCTGTCTCACTAATTGGAATCCATCAATGTCGACGGCTCATCAATCAGACGTCCTGTGCTCATGTTATAAGCGCTTCCGCTCCGAGGGCCCGGTAGGTTTTGTGTTCGAACCATCCCGTCCATACCCAAAGTTCTCAAAAACCTAGAATTTAATATATCGAAACGACCATCTTGATCCAAGGATTGAATCGCAGCTGACGGTGCGTCGATCCGAGGTACGTAGCCCATGTTATGGGCGTTTGAATGGATCTATCAAGAAATAGGGGGTTTGGGCCCGGTCCGACCCAGCCCGATACCCACCCTGGGTCGAACTGAACCGGGTCCGGGTCCGGCACATTAGGGAGCGGCCCGATCCAGCCTGGGTGTGTTCGGGTGGCCCGCGTGGCCAACGCAGCTAGTCGAGCTGGGCGGAACAGGGGGCGCCCTGCCCCCTGATTGAAGAGCCGCGACCCCCACATGGGGGCTACTCTTCATTTCCAGCTGGGGGTTACGAACCCCCAGTCTCCCCTTGAAACAGTCAGCCCAATCCGGCCAGTAGGGTGCTTCTACCATAGAACCGTCGTGGTCCCACCCTTCTGCTCAGGTGGCTGGCAGTTCCGACCGACGTTTCTCGCACCACCGTGGCCATAGGCCACGACCTTGTCCGATCGGCACGGCGCGACGGCGGCGCGCCCCTCCGCCGTGGCCCCACTCCGGATGGGGCCTCTTCGAGGTTATCCAACGCAGCGCGATGGCTCTGTGACTTCATTCAACATCAACGGCATGGCGCGATGGCGCCGCGCCACTTCACCCAACTTTCATTATTTTCGCGCGGTGCAACGGAACCACGCTGCTTTTGCTCGTGCCGCAACAAATTCAAATAATCAATGGGGGGAGGAGTTTCCGCTCTGTTCATGCAGTCCGACCCCCTCCCATTATTGCAATAACAGGCGGCCCAATTTGTAAATGTTGAGTGGCGATGAAAGTATTCATGAACACAAAACAATTAACCCCTACCTCAAGCATTGATGATTCTCATGGAAAAGAACTTCGCGGAAGAAGGTGTCGCAGAAGGAGGATAGTCGGTGTCGTGGAGAAGAGAATCGTCGGCGTCACATCGTCGATCTTCGTGGATGGCTTCTCTCACCAGCTTCAGAGAGGTAGGAAGATGGTACGACAAACTCCCCTTTACAGTGACAAAGATCTTTGTTGAAGGCTCGATGTTCTTCTCGTTCTTCGACGTGGAAGAAGATTTTCTTCAAGAGTTAGAGAAAATCCTCTCCAAAATCCTCTCGCACAACCAAACAACCACTTAATGAAACAAGACCTTATCTTATTTAATTAACACACAAGACAACTTAAAATTTGAAAATCTATTTGAATTCAAGAATTAATTACTTTAAATAAGTTAATCAATTAATGAGTTGACTTTTAATTTAATGGGGGTGTAGGTGTGTTACCTAATTAAAAGAGGGGGTTTGAGGAAGTTGAATTGGTGGGGCTCATGTGGGACCCACCCCACAAATATCCAACCAAGTGGAGTAGGATATAGTGGGGCCCACTCCAACCACATAGCTTAGGTTAAAATACTTTAAATTAAAATAAAATTGGTTTCACCATTTTATTTTATTCTTCACTTAAACCAAAATGTTAATTACAACAGCCGAGCAAACACAACTCCAAAAAAGATGTTCCTAAGCAGTTATCGGCACTGCAATTCCATCGGTGTCCTCATATTTCGATTCCGAGGACCAGTTCAAATGTTAGGAAAATCCCGCTTGTTCGTTCACTGAACGTACCCAAGCTAAACTTTAGAAAATGATTCTGGACACACCGGACCTCAGAATCAGGTGCCGTCAGAAACTACATACTTGTAAAATCCCAATGAAAATTTAGGAAAACATTACCTTGAATTTTACGGGTCTTTTTTCACCTTAAATTTTTAAATATTATTGAATTATATCATATTATAAGTAAATAAATGTTTTAAAAATAAAAAATTATTGGTTCATATTTTTGAAAGAAAATGTTCATTTATAATATAAAATTAATATAATGATTTAAAAGAAATTTATTCTCTAAAAAAGTTTCATGATTTCATATTCCTTGTCTTTTTATTATATCATAATTTAATGAGAGCATAATAATATTTCAATATATCATAAATGAGTTATAATTTAAATTTACATAATTTTTGAATAAATGATGGTTTTAAAAAAAATTAAATTTCTCATATATATAATATTATAGAAAAAAATTCAATTATTTTTTGAGTAATACATGTTTAAAAATGTTTACTATTAATTTTTTGTATTTTTATGAAATGGATGATTTTTTGGTTAACACTGAAATGTTGTAATTATTGTATTTAATAAATTTCTAATTCATTTTTTAATGTCTGATTTATATAAAATTTAAATAAATTATATTGAACTCTCAATATCTATTAACAATAATAATTAATATATTCATAATTATTCACATTCTGGTGTGATAATTATAAACTAATTAATGAAATAACTGATGACCATCCTATCCTCTCCTCTAAATGCCACCACTAGACAGCTATTCACCTCTCACCACTAAATCCTTGCAGCTTCTCAATGTTCTTCCCAATCTTCTTCCATATTATCTCCCCCATTTCCAAGATCATTTGGTCCTGGAAAAATTCAAAATCCAACTTCCCTATGAATTTTCTCAAAGGGGATAATGACATAGGTAAATCTCATTTCTTTTTTTTAATTTATTTTCAATTTATTATCTTTTATAATATTATATTATCCTCCCCTGACCCATGTGGAATTACTAATAAAGTATCCTTTAGATATATAAAATCTATCATGTTAATGTAATATCCAACATAAACCACCTTTCACTCTCTCATATTCTAAAAATGAAATAATCATATATGATGTTTCATTTTGCTAACATCGACGATGTATAATTTTAATTTCCCATTACCAAAATATATTTTAGTGATAAAATCAATTTAACAGTTGAATCATATTGAAAATTTTATGTTATAATTTTTTATGTTATGAAACTAACATTTATTCCCAATATTAAATAATAATACACAACATGTTTTTCTTCATCGATAACCTTCCAAAATGATCTAAATCATTATTACTGCCATTTTATATAATGATTCATCCTCATAAAAAATATTTTAATGAAACATATATCCATTAAAAATAAATTTTGTTTATTAATATCATATAATACCAATTATGGAGTTTTATTTACATTTAACAAGATCCCCCATTCTTGAATACATGCAAACCAATAATCAAATAAAAAAACACACTAGAATGATGGAATTCAAAAGCATAACTCATTCTAAATTATTTTAATGGATGTAATGAAATTATAATAATTCCAATACATGTATAATATGATATTTATTTATTTGTTAATGATTCTAATTTGACTATACATGATATTAGATGTGAAGAAAGAACTCATGAATAAGGTAATGTGATTTCACAAACCAAATTTCCTTTCTTTATGAGAATATTATCTTTTAATTCAATTCAATATGGGGACTATTATAATAATATTACATTATTTTTTAATTTTTTTTGTTGGATATAAATTTTTAGGTTCTATTACTATGATAAATAAAAATATTTTTTCATAAATAATGCTTCATTCCATAGACACATTTTGACTCATCTTGTGTTATTTCATTTTCCTTCATTATTGATAATTCATATAAAATGTACTTTATTCTCATCTTCTATTGTATTCCCAATTTTTTCATGAATATATGATTTATGATGTTAAACCCATTCATTTCAATGGGTTATTTTATCTGTAATGTTGATGTAGGTTTTATCTGGAATACATGATTTTGAAAATGTTTTGATGTTACTAGTGCTCCCACAATTATATAGTGATCCAATGAATTTGGTAATTTGATTCATCTAATGATATAATGTAAAATACATGTGAACCTGAAACTATCTTTGATCACAATGATGATTTTCTATGATTCCTTTATGTTATGCATGGACAAGATTCATGCATTATGCACAATTATGTGCAGTAGATATCAACTATGACATGATGTTTCATTTATATGCATCCCTTCATTATAACCTCTATCTATTTTTTCCTCCCATTATTATTATGAAGGTCCTATTTTTATTTCATAATTATAATCATAATTCTCAACCATGTTATATTGACTCATTCTCTTATTTATCCTTTTACTAGTATATTAGCTGAACTCTTTCATTGATATATAAACTCATGTTATATCTTGTACTAATTAGAACACAAGGGAAACTAAGAACATAGTGAATGATCAATTAAATAAATTTCACATTTTATTATATAAATATTATATATAGAATGAAATTTCCCCTGACACAAAAATTTAGGATCCAGGTTTTAATGATATTATCATGAACCATGTCGGGATTCGATTAAATATAACTGCTAAACCATCCAAATATATGTCTCAAAGGGTTTTACTGGTCCCCATGGGATGAAAACTATTCTTAGGGCTTCAACAATATAACCAAGGGAACTATTTCCCCCAATATAAATAAACTGAGCATCATAAATAAATAGAGAATCCCAATATAAATACAAATAAAAAATTGAACATCATTTATACATAATCTGATTAATAAAACCAAATATTAACTGATTCTAACGTCCACTATGTCTCAAAGTGGCCCCTAGGGTCATCTGCAATCCATATCCAACCATCTCCGATGTTTATTAAACCAATTATGAAAACTATAATAATAGAAACAAACAATAATGAACTATAGTCATGAGTATTAAAATGAAGTAGGAATTCCCCAACAAATACAGTTACAATTCACATACATCCTATGAAAGAAAATTTAATATCAGGTTTGAAATAAAAAATAAAAAATAAATTCACACACATATACAACATTAAAAATAAACAGACCATTTACATTTTCAATTAAATCCAGAATATTTCCCATGAATGAACAATTAAAAAAATAGAGTAGAAGAATATTGTTTCCACTATAAAGGAGTAATGATATAAAATCATTCTAAAAAAATTCAAATTTTTGTTTACATAAAACAATTTATAACCAACAAATCATATTGAAAAAATGGTAATCCGAAAAAAGAGATCCAAAACCTTGTTCACATATAAGTGGAAATGGAAATATATCATAAATGTGTAACCACGAAACAAATCATCTCAATCAACCATCATAGATATCTATTTTCCAAAAAACATTGGATAACCTATAATAATTTGAATATTCTAGAACATTGTAAAAATTTGACTCATCCTGGTTGCATGATAAACCTGATTACTTCAACTACACCCACTTGTTTGATCTCACCCTACCTATCTTGACAAAGGGACATAGTCCTAAAGCATATAGTCCATACAATAAATAACTATTCATAGTGTAATCATAATCTAGTGAAAAAATCATTCACCAAAATATCACTCACTATTCCAGGTTTCCATTTCATGTCTATAACGGGTTGATCCAACAATTCCAACAGACCATCCAATAACAAGAACATATATCACACACAAGAATATAACACAATACCTCTCCCCCAAATCACCCCAATGAACAAACACATGCCTTTAAACCATCTGATCACTTGTAAGACTCTCAACGTGGGCATCCAAAAAAAGCCAACATAACTAATTGATGAGGGTTATCCAAGGATTGTATTAAACATAACTAATATAACAATATACCAAATGAGGCACAAAAAACCTTCAAAAAATTAACCATTTTAACAGAAGAATCCAACATATTTACATCACATATCATTCTATTTTATTATTACAATCACACATATCATTCACGTCTACTACAATGGGGGAGGGACGACAACTTTGGATGGATATTACCGAAGGTTTGTTCTAGTCTTCTCCAGGGTTGATGCACCACAATCAACCTTGACAAAGAAGGGGAAACCCTTCGTGTGGTCAGAGAGATGCCAGCTCAGCTGTCAGAAGCTGATCTAGAGAATGACTAGTGACCCCTTTTTAGGCTTTTAAAGGAAGGACTATGGTATGTAGTTTACTATGATGCATTAGGGACCAGACTCGGGTGTGTCCTGATGCAGGAGCGAGCAGTGATCGTGTATGGTTCTCAGCAGCTGAGACAACATGAGTAGAACTACGCTACCCATGACCTGGAGTTAGCCTCAGTGGTATTCACCTTGAAGATGTGGCGACACTAATTTTATTTTATAAAAATTTCTATTCAAAATCATAATCCATATAATGAAATAATAATAAATTAATATTATAAAGAATTATATAGGAATATAGTTTATTAGAAGAATTAATTTTTGTAATTTTTTTGGGTATCATAATAAATTTAATTTAATTATAATATCAATCACATCAAATCATGTGAAGGGGGTACATTATAACAAAACATGTATAATAGAAATGACTAATTGTTTTTTGATATGTTATAATCATTTTTATTTATAAAAAAATCATATAGTTTTATTATAATATATTAATGATATATCATATTGTATATTAAAATTTTTTTATAATCGATTTATAATATATTTATTTATAAAAATAAAGTGTTATTTTTTAAGAAAATATTATAATACCATTTTCATTTTTAGTAGGTTTTTTAGTTAAATATGTGATTCCAATTGATTTATAAATATAGTAAATATATTTAATTTATAATATATTGATTTTTAAATCTATGTTTTAATTTATTTATAAATAAATACAATATAATGAAATTAATATATGTTGGACTAATTTCATAATTTCTATTCATAAATTCCATTTTTATTGTTTTAAAAAATACAATTTTTATAGGTTATATGGGTACCCTCAAAATATACCCATCTATAAAAAACCAACATAAAAATTCAAATAAAAACTAATTTTCAAATCACAATGTATTTCAATTATTTTAATGATAAACCGAATATTCGGTAGGTTGGTTGATGTTATGTGTCCAATGACGTTGAATGGATTTATGTGATATGTGCTAACCTTTTTTACGTACCTTGAAAATGGATTTCTTATGGATGATATGATATTGGTAATCAGATTTGGATTACCAATCAAATAATGAACATGATATGAAATTTTACAAATGTTTGGTTTTTTGGGATGTCGTTCGTATGATGGTCTTGGGCTAAGTGTGTATCTTAGTCATTGGATGATATTGATTTGTGGTGATGGGTTTCATGACAGTTCAATATATATATAATGAATAAAGTTGGTGAATAAAAGTAATTATGTGTTAAGATTTTATGGTTCATTACCAATGTATATATGATGTAAATGTTAGGAACAAGAAACATCTCCCTCAAATATTGTCATTAAAAAGTCCAAAAACAAGGTTGGATATTTAACAAGTTAAAATTACTATTAATTAAAATAATATAAAATGATATGATACAACATCTTGGGGACCTTTACCCACATATTAATTAATAATATATCAATCATGACACACCAAATTAATTCATCTCCTCCCTAAATTGTATCATCATAGTTTAAAAAATACTTCAATCTGCTTGAGTCATGGTGGACAATAATTAAATTAATAAAGTAAAACAACCATTACACATGAAAAAAGATATCAATATATGATGAATCATAAGCATTAAAAATTCCAACATGATGTTTTATTCACATAATCTCATGTAATGAATATTTCACTATACACATCCTATTAGCTGAAAGGGTTGTTAAGTATTTATGAAAATGAAAATATTACTTATAGTGGTCCACATTTACCATAAATCCAAAAAAATAATATATAAAGGGATTTTGGGTTGATTAGGGGTAAATATTAAATTATTTTACAATTGAATAGTCCATGCAATAAGGATATAAACTACCTAGCCTCAATTCATATCTTCCCACATAGAAGACTACAAATTATTCCGAAATGTTCATGGTAGATGTTTGTATAACACAATAAAGGAAAAAAAATTCTATTTTATTACATCTATATCCATTGTCTTATTAGATTTATTTATAAAACATTTATCAATGCATTCAAATCATTGATTTTGAGACTAAAAATTCCCACAAATTAAAAAAACCCAAATATGACAAGATATTTAATGATAAAAAATAATCTTATGAAGACATGAATTTAGTTATATGTAGGACTAAATAATTATTTTTAGGGAAATATCTCATTTCATGAATTTCAATAATGAATTAAACTAATTTTTAAAATCCATTTAAATTGTATAGGATGATGCTTAATTTCTGGAATATACTATGTGACTCCATAAAAATGTTATATATTCATAATCAATTGAAATGTGTTAATAAAATAAAATAATATTCAATTGAGATAATGGAATTTTATGGTTTTAATAATTATATAGAAATATAATTTTCATTTAGTGAGTGAAACTATATGTTCATTAAAAGTTCAAAACATCTTTGCGCCTTATCAAAAATATTTAATTTGGTGCTTCTAATCTGTGTAATAATAAATTGGTCTTCAATATTTATGAATACCTTTTTGGGAAACATACCTTTGGAAAATCATGTAAATATAAATGTGAAAATATCATTTTTAATTACAAATGATTGGATGTTGGATGAGGGTGATATATGTCTATTTAATACAGAAAACCCTCTATGTATTTAATGGAATTTTGACTGGAATAAATAAATCTCTTAGGTAACAAAATAGATTTAATTAATTCTGACAATATAGGGGGATATTTCATATAAAATTCAAAAGCAGGGATCTTCAACAGGCTAACATGAACAGTGATAGTCTCATTTCATAACGACTTCACGATTTCTAATTCCATTATTGGTAACACACATAATAAGGATCAAAAGTAATTTATAATATTCACTCAAATATATATCATTAATATAATAAGTTATTTTTTAATTAACCCTAAATTAGTGGTTTGTGTAGAAGAATTCCTATGTTTGATGTTCATGAAAATGAAAATATTAAATGGAATAGGGTTCTTCTTCTAGGTATGTATTTAGTATGAGAATAAATTTTCTAGTTTTATCCATGTTTGAATAGTGGAATAAAACATCCTAGATAATATTACCATTTTCTTGATAATTTTTGAGGGTGAGATATTATGGTGGTAGATATGATATATTTCATTACAAATAATTTAGTGGATTATGATATTCTCAATATCCAACAGCTATATGTTGAATCTATAATATTTTTTTAACAATGTATAAAAAAATTGATTTTTTTTATTTTGATAGATTAATAAAAAATTAATATAATAATTCAAGACATTTTTCTATCATGTATAAATAAGATTAAACTGTTGAAGGTATATTTGAACAGAACCCTACATACGAGCCTCTGTATCGAATAATTGTATGTTCCATGCATTGAAAAATAATTTTAGAATTTATAGACTATTTTCGATAATATGCATATCATTTATTTGGGATTATATATTAATTTATTCATTCAATAAAAAGAAATATAGATGAAATTTGAAGGAATTGTGAATTTATAGAGGTGTGTTGGATTATTTGATAACTACCTATGAAAAATAAATCTTCCTCAACCTAAAAAATGGGAAATTTCATTTCAAAAGATAAACATGAATGATGGTTTCGAACATCCCAGGGTTACAAATTCATTACTGATATTTTTGTTTCATCAAGACTATAGAACAACCAAAAAATTATGGATGTCTCAAACATTTGTGATAATTAATATCTAATAGAATTTGTTTTATATTATGATGAAATGAGGTTACATTACATGGAAGTTAGATTAATTCAATACTATCATTTAGTTATTTAATTATCTGGATATTGATCGTACGAAGACATTTTTATAAAAAAATACATTTTATTTTATTTTTTCTCCCAAATTTTGTGTAATCGATGAATATTTTCACCGTGAATTGGAATAATAAATTATTGAGGGAAAAATATGATTTCTATTCCCAAGGGGATTGTTTTATAACTGATCATTAATAAAATCACATTTTGTAGGATATAGATTGCATTACCATGATATACGAGTGGCATGTCTGATCATCATAGACTATTTAAAAATTTATTTGATTAAAATTTGTGTGAAGATAGATTCTGATTATTCCCTTACATGAAGGATGGCCTATGTATTGTTTATGTAGACCACAATGTCATATTGGTCACACATTATATTGGATTGATGTGAATTTTATTAATACACTTCATCCTTAAATTAAGGATAAATTTACTAAATAATTAAGAAAACACTATTGTGTTTTATAGGGTTTTGGGTGTAAAACATGTTTATTACTAAATTTTCGTTCTAAACTAAAACATGTACTTTATATCACACTGATAACATCATTAGTCAATTTATTTCATTCAATTTCCTACACGTCCCAAATGACTAATTGATTATTTTCATAATGTATTTAGACAACATGAACATGTTGTTTTTTTAGGGAGTGACACATGATTTAACATAAATAGAAATTTTAAATTGAATACACCTATTTGACTCCATAAAAATTACCTGAGGAATCAGATTACGGTGTGACTAATTTTTACATGTCAAATTGAAATACGAGTTATTTTCAAATTTTTCAAACAATTTGAATCTGCGTTCTCTGTTTTGACTATATCATATTCGATTTTTAAAAAAATTTACTTTTTTAGCAACAAAAAAAATATTTTATACCATCATAAATTGAAAACACACACAACTAAAAAAAACAATCAAATAATTAACAGATTCATTTGTTAAGAGTAAAAATATTTCATTATTTCATAATCCTTATTGAATAATATTTTAATAATAATTTCTCTCATCATTTTGTTTAATATATAAATAATAAAATAGTATGATAAAAAAATATTGAAAATTTCATCAAATCATGTCTCTTTGAAAATTAACTACATATATATTAAATAAAAAAATTTGGTAAATTTAAAACCATAATTAAGTAAAATGTTGAGAAAATTTACTAACTATGTGGTATAAAGTCATCTATTCAGGGTGTATGCTTACATTCCAAAAAAATATTTATGGACAATAATTCATGAAAATCTTATTTCATTTATTAAATATTTGGAATACTTGTTGTCTGTGTAGTTTAATGAAAATATATATAAAAAAGTATTGATAATGTTTTTAAATGACATTCTAATTATCATCTAAAATATCTCCTCAGCGATTTTATTTTGATGATGGGATACAATATAATAAATAAATTTGAAAATGTAATAATAAGATTATTTACATTTTTTTTGAATGTATGAAAAACAAATTTAAAGGGTAATTTTATGTGATATATGATTCGATAGTGAAATTTCAAAATATATATAACATAATACATATACTGTTGTATAATTAGAATGGACTCTTATGCTCAAGGACTACCCTCACGACCTGATTTTGATGATAATTGAACAATTCACGGTCATATTTTTTTATTAAACAATAATATATAACTTTTGAAATGATTTTTTTAAATGTTTCATGTAGCATATTTCATACTCATAAATATCATCACATGTTTTCTATATTAACCATCAATTGTGAAGTATTATTTTAACAATTTTTTGTTTTTATGGAGAAGTATATTCTAATAGAAGAATGTCATTGTAAATTAGGTGAAATATGTGTTCTTATATGTTTATAACTATTTAGTTGATATGTTTATGATAATCTAGATATAGAATGATTTTTTATTCAAATTTTTTGATCAAAAGCACATGTAAGTCACAAAAAATTTAAAATATAAACATTATATTTGATAGTGTATACAACCAATAACAATAATAATATAATAAAATATAAATCAACGATACATGATGATATATTTATTTTTGTTTAAATTAAATTTATTAAATAGATCAAGTTTCATATAACACCAATTTTATCCTGTGATTCACAAAACACCATGTTTAGAATTCATTATATAAACCATCAATTTTAAATGAAATGTGAAATATTATTAAAATATTTTTATTTAATATAAATTTAATATCCATGTCGTTAAATTTTGAGATATGAATATTTCTAACTAAATTATGAAAATTTTTGCTGCGTATTGATTTGGATTAAAATAAGAAACATTTTAAATATAAATAAATATTTACTGATTTTTTTTAATAAATAAATGTTTAATCGTGATTTTTTAGAATTTGATCAAATTAATATTTACAACTTCTTATAAATCATTTTAATATTTTATTTATTTTAAATCATAATATGGTATTTAACATTGGGTGTTTTTTTGAGAGGTTTCATTTTTGGATTAATAGTAAAATTAAAGTATTTAAAAATAATATTTTTATTTTATTGAAATCATTCAAAACGATAACTTATTGTTCAATTGAATTTGATGTATTGGTGTTTAAATTATATATCTTTTTAACCAAGTTGGGTCTTTTTAATAATATTTTTAATGTATTTTCATTATAATATTTTTTATACATTTCAACATTTTCTCAATAAAAACCTACATTCCCATCTCATTCGTCGGATTAATTTAATAATATATTTTTTAAATTAAATGAATTGATTTTTTTAAATTGATTCAATATTAAAAATAAAAATAAATTATAATTTATAATATGGCCACTTATTTTTTTATGAAAATATAATATGATGTTAGTAAAATTTAATTACCACGTCTAAGAATAAAATTGATTTACTAATGGTTAAACATAAAAGGTAATGGATACTGTTATGGCCCAGACCACCCTTTTCCATTAATTTGTGAAAATATGGTGTTCGAGGGGATTTATGTTGTCATGGGGACTTATCCCCAAAATGATTCCAATTTACCAGTTCGGTGAACAGTTCCAACGGTAGACAGTTCTAAATAGTGCAACATTAACATTCTATGAACAGTGTCATCGGTGACCCTCATAGAATAGTTCTATCGGTAACCTCTAACGGTAACCTCTCGTTCATTTTCCAAATTTCTGGCTTTATTAATAGTTCGATCAGTGAACAGTTCTATCGGAATCCTCTAATGGAAAAATCTCTTTCTTTTACCAAATTTTTTAATCTATGAACAGTTCTATCGGTGAACAGTTGTATCGGTAACCTCTAACGGTAACGTTTATTTCCTTTTCCATATTCAAAATTATATGAATAGTTCCAATGGTGAACAGTTCTATCAGTACCCTCTAATGGAATCATCTCATTCCATTAACTAATTTCCAATTCTATGAACAATTCCGTAGGAGAACAGTTCTATCGGTAACCTTTAACAGTAACCTCTCCTTCCTTTTCAAAATTTCCAATTCTATGAATAGTTCCATCAGTGAACAAGATTATCGCTAACCTCTAATAGTAACCTCTATTTCATTTTCAATATTTTTAGTTCATTAACTGTGTTTCTATAACGATGAGGTCTATCAGTAACCTCTATTTCCTTTTCCATATTTTATGTTCAAGAACAGTGTTTCTAGAATGGTGAGGTCTATCAGTTACCTCTATTTTATTTGACAAATTTTGAGTCGTTGAATAGTTTTTGTAGAACATCAAGGTCAACTTGTAACCACTATTTCCGTGGTCAAATTATGAGTTCATGAACAGGGTTTCTAAAACGGTGAGGTCTATCTGTAACCTCAATTTCCATTTCCAAATTTTGAGTTTGTGAATAGTGCTTCCAGAACAATGAGGTCTATCAGTAACCTCTATTTTCATTGCCAAATTTTGAGGTCATTAAATATGTTTCTAGAATGGTGAGGTCTATTGATAAATTATATTTACTTTTCCAAATATTGAGTTCATGAACAATGTTTCCAGCTTCCTACAATTTCACCCTATTATCATTTCCTTTGACGTAAATTACATTTAAAGACTCATTTTTATCACTCTAAGGCTAATTCAAAGCCATTAAATCCTATATTAATTATTCCTATAGCTCAGGATGTTTTTACATGGACAAACTGTGTGGTTTAATGTGATCCTCTTTTAATGGTAAATCATGTGTATCTTAAACCTTCTCTCCATTAAATCTTCTAAAGGGACATGATAACTTCTTCCCTTATTCATCCACTTTGTTCTTGGATATGAGATGTTATAACCATTCATTCTATTCCGTAGGAGTTGCATAATAAAACATTCCACCTCTGATTGGTTCATCTCTGTTTTGATGAAACCAAGCTATATTGATCAATCCTCGATATAGGGTATCTTTTATCGTCATTCTTTTGGTGTCCATCATCACATATTTCTCTTTTCCTTTTATAGAATTTAATCTCCATGATTCTAATAGAGTTTTCCTATGTCTCGGTTGGTGTTGTCGTACTATTTTATCCTCGGGTTGATGTAGTTGTAGCGAGAGGAGAATCGTGACCTGTTGTGTGGATAAAGAACGTCATGACCTGTTTGAGGTAGGGGATTCATTTCGTCTCATTTATTTTATGTGAAACTATATAGTTAGCATGTTTTTTCTACTAGATCACAATGGAATTTACATAATAAATATTTCAACCAGATAATTAAATTGTTATCATTCATAAGTTATTTCCTTTTGTTTTCAAGATAGTGTTATATCTATGCTTTATTTTTTAGCTATTCATTCTTGAGGGAAATTTGTAATGAAAATAAAAATCAATTAATTGATAATTGTTTGGTTAGAAGATAAAGAGGCATGAGAATGAATCTGCTTCTCCTTGTTGTAAGTTTATGTTAATCGAATTGGAAAAGTAATCATGTTGAATTATTTTTTATAGCTTACTGATTAGGTTTCCCGAATTTGGATCCTATGAATAATAAACCAGTTAATTCAAAATGTATTGTTTGTTTGATAAATCCTTGACGGGTTCTGAGTTACCGGTTTTATTGGTAAAGGGGATAGAGCCCAATTATTAACATCATTGTTTTATTGCTTCTTGTGTTGTGATGTGAGCTTGGATGGCTATTGTGATTTGTGGGGGCATTGAGGCCTTTTTGTTATGGAATCAAATTCCCCCTACTGTGGCAAGATGAATCATTTTATGCATGTGGGTGTTAGGGAGGACACCATGGATGATAGAATGGGATTGATATGAATGTTGGATGCATGCAGTTTAGTTTTGGTTGAATATCTACATTATTTTTTTCCAACTGCTCAAGGTAACCGGTCTAACATAACCTTTTCCCGATAGAGGCAATGTAGTTCACCAGGTATTTGTTATGTAACCCTTACATGATGCTTTTATTGGTTTAAATTGTTAAGGGTGACGAACAAGACATTCGGGAGATCCTGGACTGAAGTTGGAAGAAAAGGGGAAGTCGTACGGGAAGCACACAGTTTGTCAAAAATATGTGTGGCTGACTTGGGAGGCAGTGGAAATAATAGGACTCCTTAGGCAGTGAAATCTCAATAAGTCATCAAGGAGCAATGTAAAACAACAAAGAATTGTTTTTGGAGCGGAACAGATGATTTTGGATAACCATTCAGGACCATCTACAGTGAGAGGTCCGATTCTTTTGAATTCTACCCTCATGAAAGTGTTATTTGATACTGGTACATCGCTTTCTTTTCTTGCTTCACGTATTGATTTTTTGCAGAACATAAAACTTGAAATGATGCCTTCTGTGATACAACATCAAACTCCTCTCAGTGAAAGATAATTTAGATCCTTCTTGTGTAGAGAATGATCTATAACTGCTGATGGAGCTGAGCTAAAATGGTATTTCTCTATAATGGAGGTGGATGTCTGCGATATAATCCTATTTATTGACTGGTTGATAGAGTCCAGGGCTCACATCGACTGTTATAGCTGAACGGTCAGATTCACGACTGAGGATGGCGTCGAGAATCTCATTAGTGAAGAATGAGTGGTGAATGTAGGTCCAGCGGTCTTGTTGGAACCAGTAGTGGCAACGATCTCCTACTAGTTGGCTACACTAATCATGGAATCAAAGTACAAGATCCTGAATAACGGTTTTCCAGTAGTCATGGATCAATTTACTGATATTTTTCCTCAATAATTCTCTAGTTTAGCACCTGTATGTGAAGTGGAGTTTATGATTGATTTCCTTCTGGGTACCAGTCTTATCTCACTTCCACCTTATAGGATGGAACCAATGGATTTAATAGAATTAAATACACAGTTGGAAGAACTAGAAATCGATGGTTTTATTCAGCCAAGCGTGTCTTCATGGGAAGCACCGTTTTTTATTTGTAAATAAAGAAGTTTGTATTTTGAGGCTATGTGTGGATTATCTTAATATTATCTAAGTTACTATAATGAATAGATATCCACTTACACGCATTGATGACCTGTATGATCAAATGAGGGGATCACAGTGGTTCTCCTAGATTTAATTGCGGTCAGGATATCACTACTTGTGAGTTCAGAAGGGGGATATTCTGAAGATAGCCTTCAGAAGAAGATATGGCCACTATGAATATGTAGTCATGCCTTTTTGTCTTACAAATGCACCATCGGTCTTCATGGCTTTGATGAATCAGATATTTCATCCATATCATGATTATTTTGTTGTGTTGTTTGTGGATGACATATTGGTGTATTCAAGAACAAGGGATCAGTATGACAAACACATGGTGATAGTGTTGGAAATCATAAGGGGCCATTAGTTTTATGCCAAATTATCAAAGTTTGATTTTGGGATACAAGAGGTCTATTTTTTGGGCTATGTTGTTTTAGAAAAAGGTGTTTCAGTGGATCCAGAAAAGATAGAAACTGTTCTTTCTTAGCAACCGCCAAAGAATGTCTTTGAAATACGATGTTTTCTTGGTCTAGATGTTTATTACCTATGCTTTTTACATAACTTCTCATGTCTATATTCGCCTATGAAAACATTGACAAATAAAAATAGTGCATTTCAATGGACTGAGGGATGTCAGAGAACTTTTCAAGAGTTGAAGGTTCTCCTTACATCAGCACCCATCTTGATTTTTACGGAATCAGGTCTGGTATATGTGTTGTATTGTGATGCTTTGGGAACATGGTTTGGATGGTTTCTCATGAAATGATACCATGTTGTTTCTTATGGTTCAAGGCACTTGAGGGTGCATGAGAAGAATTACCCAACATACGATTTTTATTTAGCTTCAGTTTTCCATGTTGTGAAGACATGGAATTATTATCTCTTTGGTGAGAAATTTGATGTGTTTACATATCAAAAAATCTCGAAACAAATTTTCTCACAGCGATATTTGAATATGAGGCAGAGGAGGTGGATGTAGTATCTTAAAATGTCCAACATTGACTTGACGTATACACCGGGTAAGGGGAATTCGGTGGCCGATTCATTAAGAAGAAAGTTGTATGCTCAGTTGGTAAAGAAGCTTTAGATGAATGGCAGTTGATGTCAGTCTTAGAAAACATTCATGTGGAATGTGAAGACCAAGGCGATGTTGCGGTTTTCTTTTTAGTTTTGCTTGTTATTTATTTGTTAGATATTGTAATGGAGGCATAGGAATTTTATGTATACTATGTTACAATGTGTTTAAAACTCAATGGTGGGGAGACCATTGAGGGATGTAAGCTAAATTGGAGTTTAGTTTTACAGTTTCGAGATCGGATGATTGTACCTTTAACATCTCAGGAACAACTCCTTCATGCTTACCACCATTCAAGATGGGTTGTACACCCAGGTACACAAAATATGTATAAGGCGTTGAAGGCACAATTTTTGTGGAATGACATGAAAAGGAAATTGGATGAGTTCATCTCGTGGTGCTTAACTTGTTAGTAGGTTAAAGCACAACATCAGAGAATAGCGGGTATGTTTTAGTCTCTACCAATTCCAGTCTGTAAATGGGAGTAGATAGAAATGGATTTTGTTATAGGTCTTCCATGAACGGTGAAGAAACATGATTCCATTTGGGTGATAGTGGATTTGCTAACCAAGTCCTCTAATTTTATCCATATTCTTGAAACTCATATGGTGGATTATGTTTCAAAAATCTATATCCGAGTAGCGGTAATGAGACATGTCATACCAGTTTCAATCGTTTCATACTAAGATTTGAGGTTCACATCTCATTTCTGGTGATCCAAACAGAAAGCCCTGGTAACTCGGCACAATATGAGTACTGTGTATCATCCTAAAATGGATGGAAAATCTGAAATGATGATACAAACATTGGAAGAAATGTTGTGGGCTTCTGTAATGGATTTTGGTGGCTCATTGGAGGAGCATATACCCTTCTTGGAGTTCTCATACAATAAAAGTTACCAGGCCTCAATACACATGGATCCATTTGAAGCACTGTATGGGCTTCCTTGTCATTCTCCACTATTATGGGTGGAAACAGGTGAGACATCACTAGTTTGGCTGAGCATTTTCCAAGAAACAACAGAAAAGATTCAGTTGATAATGAAGAGTATGGAGACAGCATATAGTCGTCAGAAATCTTATGCGGATCATTGCTGAAGGCAGTTGTCATTTGCAATAAGTGATCATGTCTTTTTGTGAATCTCTCCAAGGCAAGGACATCAATGTTTTGGGAAGAAAGGAAAATTATCTACTCGATATATAGGCCCTTTCTAGTTACTGGAACAGGTTGGAGAGGTGGAATATCATTTGGTATTACCACCACAGTTTAGTGTAGTGGATAATGTGTTCCATGTGTCTCAATTGAATAAGTATCAGCCGGATCCTAACCATGTGATCAGATGGGATCATGTTGACCAATACCCGGATGCTTCATTGGTACATATCCCAGTGATGATTTTGGATAGACAGGATAAAGTATTGCGTAGAAAAAAATTGGTCTATTATGGGTTATTGTGGCAACATGGTTAGATTTAGGAGGAGACTTGGGAACTCGAGGAAGAAATGAAATGGAATTGTCCAGAACTCTTTCAGGCTAGCAATTGTTTTCTACATTCTAGGGATGGAGAGGCCAATGGTAGGGAGAATATTGTACCCCTGGTTTTTGGTATGTAACCCTTAATTGATGCTTTTCATGATTTTAAAAGTTAATGGTGATGAACGAGAGTGTCAGGAGATACTGGACAGAAGTTGGAGCCAAAGGGGAAGTCCCATGGGTGGGACACGGGTTGTCCAAAACGTTCGGCTATAACGTGTGTGGCTAACATGGAAGGTAGTGGCTACTGTACGGTTAGGTCATGCCTAAGGGAAACCGGGTGATGAAGTCATGTGGGATGGGTGGTCGAGGTAGTAGCTAACAATTGGTTAACGCACGGTTTGTCAAACCGTGCAGACTAACCGTGCGGTCACATAAATTAGATCCTTAAATTGTGGATCTCATGCATTTTTGCCTCTTAATGGCTAGTATAAGCTTCTATGTGGCCCTAACTCAAGATTACTCTACCTTCAAGGTTATAAAACTTCTCCCAAGCATTCTAGAGGTTATACTAAGTCTTCTCTAGGCGAATCAATGCCGTATTCTTGATGTATGTGATAGTTCTTCATTGTTCATGATGGTTTCTTAGATCTACATAGATCTACTTCTTCTCATCCATCGGTTTCATAGGTCTACTCCAATTTTGGGTAGATCTATGTACGTGGATTCCAAAAATGGTGTGATTAGGTCATAGTTTTGTTAAGAGAAGAGATCTAAGGAGGATTCTTGGAGAATAGACCCAGTTTTCTTGGGCATTCTTCGATCGTTGTGGTTTTCATGAAAACACTTGAGGTAGGTCTCTTCACTCTCGATTCCTCTATCTAATAACATGAAGGCGTAGTTAATATATATTTAATTTCTTTCGGTTGATTGTGAAATTATGGTTCAAAGAATGTTATAAATCTTCTGTAGTGATGATTTATATGATTTGATGGAATAATGGAAATGGAATGAATAGTTTGTGTAATGTGTTTTTGGTTTATTGATTTTAAAATGGTTATTTTAAAATATGGATTTTATGGATTTGGAAAATGGTTTGTGGGGAAAAGTATTTCAATAAAATGGGATTTTTATTTTAATGTTCTTGCATGGTTGCAATGGTGTGGATATTGGGCATACTTGTTTTGTGTGTTCATATTGCATTTACGAGTCTTGGTGGAAATATGACATTGTGCTCAGTACAAAATGTGAAATGGAACATGGGGAATAATTACCTTGTGATGACTTGGTAGAACGATGAGAGACCGCTCATGAGTATGTAACTGTCATAATGATGCAAGCATAGTTTATTTCATGGGTTGTGAAATGGTTGGTTGTTTGAATTTGTGAAATCGAATAAAAGTGCCAAAATGGAAATGGGAATTTTATTGGAAACATTAATTTGTTTCTTTTCATGAGAACGATGGGTTTTTTTGGAAAATGGTTTTTGTTGGAAAATGGATTTGACTTGGAACTTGTTATATTGTAAAATCTTTTGGAATTGTTTTATATAATTTTTTTATATAAATGTGATAACATGTTTTATCCTAGAGTCATGGGTTGGGAAGTCATTGGGTAAAACCTACTGAGTTTCATTACTCACCCCCGGCTTTGGCACTTTGGTGCTTTTGTAGATGACATATATTAGGATATTGAAAAAGGTAATGTATAACATGTTCATAGCTCTACTTCGTGATACTTGGGTTTCTTCGTGACGTTGGAGGTTAGAGCTTGTAGAGAATGGAGTTTGGTTGTCGTCTTGTAGTTATTGAATTGTCTTTCCACTGTTTACTCTAATTTAGTGTTGGTTTCCGCTGTGGTACGTTTGGTTGGATTATGATAAAATATGTGGATGAGTTGTCTTAGATTTTATCTTGCATCATTTAGTTGATATTTTGGGTTATGGTTGTTGGAATTGTGGTATCTTCAAAAAGGGTAAATCGTTCTCCACATGTTTTGAAACACATAGGTATTTATTTTTAGCCTTTGGCACCTTGGGGATGTCACTTAAGGACACGTAATGACTTATTGTATTCTCAATCTAAGGAGGATAATCGGGTCATTACTAGTGAAGACATATGGGGTATTCCACGTGCTTTCTATGTTTAGCTTCCCAAGAAAGGATGGATCAATGCTCTTACGATAGGAGGAAATGGATCGACGAGTATTACATATACTCACTGTGTCAGGCACCCTTTTGTTTATTAGGATATGAATGTTTTTCTAAAATTCATGGTAATATGGGGAAATAATTATGTAAATAAAAATTTAAAAAAATGATGTTACCCCATGGGGTAGGTTTTTTATGGAACATAATGATGAAGTATATATTTTAATGGGATAGTGGACATTGGGTGTGATGTGAATAAAATTTAATGTGGAATGTTATTGGGTAATTTTTGTTTAAGTAATAAAATAAAGTAAAGTGAAACTGATAAAAAGTGAATGAAATAATGTATTAAAACTCTTTAAATGGTTTTTTCTTATATGATACCTTGTCTTAGATGTAGCAGCCCAGAGTCCGAGAGAAGTTTGTTGCAGTTAAGTCTTAGACTAGTTTATGTCCATAGTGTGGTTGTGAGATATAGTTTATTCGGTAATTTTTGTGTTTCTATACGCTACTCCACTTTTTCGGTAATGTAAACTGAGACCCCAATGATTCTGAGCCCGAGAGGGGGGGGGGTTTCCAAAAATTCTGGAGGGAGGATGAATGGATGACTACCCCCATTGGCCCCATACACTTCTCTGGGTAGTTACTTCTGTAGGTACACATTGTTGTTATTTTTCCCCATATATTTGTGTATAAGTATATAATTTCTTGTGGTTATTCACACAAATATATTCTTGATATAGTATCAAATGGACTACTATAGGTGTAACCTGTATAGGATGTTATGGCATGACGATCCTTACTCAGTGTATGGGTTGTAATGTCTTGAGGTATAACACCTGACGTATGATACACGTTATGTCAACTGTGGTGGCTCCTGAAAACTACCTAGTAACATTCCTGTGTGGATGTAGTGGTTTTGCAACACGAGTTTCATATTTTGGTTCTTCGCCTAGGTGTTTGCAGTGAAGCATTATTAGAACGAGATTCTTATGACATACGACGTTGAGGAAATGTGGTAAACTAGTTGGGAAGTAGTAGCTAGGTACCCTTGAAATTCATTATTATATGATATATTCCTATATGAATTACATGGTGAGAGTAGCCATGGTGAGTTTGGGAACTTATTATACATGTTTATGTGATGAGTTAGTTTCACTTGTTATTCACTGTAATATATCATTCTTTCATTACATTTTCATGATAGGATTTGAGGAGGATCCAACTGAGTTTACAGTTATAGTCACCCTATGTATATATAAACTATTTTTCAGGTCACTTATACCAAGTTGGAGATCAAGCTGGTTTCTACTAGAATGGGTTTCTAGGACCTGCTCAGGATTATGGTTGTTATTGTTTTACATTATTTTGGGTACATGATGATTTTTCCATTTCTGTGGTAGTACTTTTTCATGAAATAAAACTTGTTCCCTTGGATTTTCTTTTATATTTTAGTTCTATGTTTCAGTTGGTTGGTGTTTGTCTTATATCCCTATTCCACATGTGTTCTCTTAGAGGGTAATGCCTCCCATTTGGCTATTTATTACTTCGTCAGTGCTAGTCGCCAACCCATGGCATACTGGAGCCCGGAATTGGGGGTTCATTATCTCCCTACTCACATTGGCAGCCGGGGAGGGGTGCACATTGTGGAGAGGTGTTAATGGCACAGTTGTATCAGAGGTCTGGTTGAGGGATATCGGGGAGTTTGGAGTTAGGCAACAGTGAGGTTTCATGGGCTGGTAGGGAAACAATTTCATTCATGTTTAGAAAGTGAGGTAAATACTAGAGACCAGTGGAGACATAGACGTTTAGGGCCCCCAATGATATGATGTACAGAACATTATGTTTACAATGGCTACTAAACAAGGTGATACTAGTTTCAGGGTAGAGAACTAGAAAAGGATCATGCATCATTCTTCTTTGTGTGTGTGTTTCAATGGGTATAACATGGGATATGTTAACCTAAAATGAATAAAAGAAAACAATTAATTAATTAATGTTGAGTCTTCCATATTCTAGGTTTAGGAGATCTAATGGTTTTTAATTTTACAGGTATGGCTCCTGGTCGACGACCTTGTCAAGTTTGCACAGAAAATGACCAGCAGGATATAGTAGAAGATCATCACAGTGTAGAGGATTATGAAGAAGAAACTTAGAGGAAGACACTCCGAGAGTTTCAGCGCTAGTGTCTGTAGATGTATGAGGGATCCATTTCAGATGTAGTCACTGAATACTCTTTGGAGGTGGTCAGGATAGGATTCAGTTCGATCTGTGCTCGGAAGAGGCACTCGGTGTCTGTGGTTGTGACGATGCTGCAGGGAGCACCGTTGTAGTGGTGGTTCTTGTTCCTCATGGATCATGAGTTTTCATCGATCTCATGATAGGATTTCTGGGAAAAGTTTACAGTACTGTTTCATTATTCTACTAAAAAGGCATCTATTCTCCAAGACCTTCTTACCCTTCGAAAGGGGAGCTCAAGTGTTCGAGAGATTGGAACCCATTTTAGTAACCTTTTACGATATGCTTCAGACATGTTACCAGATGAGGAGGCCAGGGCGAGGCATTTCGGGTAGGATTTGAATCCAGAGATCCACCACCAGATCACCCCATTTATGCTGATGACATATCATGATGTTATAGAAAGGTAAGAGGTTGTCAAGAGGAATTTGTCTAGGATCAGATAAACATGAGAGGGGAATCATCATGATTTCTCGCGAAGCAGAGCTGTGGTGTGGGATTCCTAGTTTCCAGTGCAGAAGTGATTCCGTTCAGCTGGGCTTAGATCGCAACACTTCACATCTCATTTATCCAGTTGTAGCCAAACTCTAACATATTGAAATGGATTAGGCACTTGTTTTTCTTATTGTGATTGTGGTCATCAGATGTGGGAGTGACCAACCTTTCAGAGCAGTCATCGTGCACCATATGCAACACTACTGTTTCTTCTGTTGGGGTAGTTCCAGACAGGGTAGCCGAAGAATGTTGCACCATCTTTAGATCATCAGAGGGTAGATGGGGTAGGTATAGGACAACACCATGACTCTCCCCATCCTCAAAGTGCAGAGTGTGATTATGGTGGTGGTATTCATCTAGGTCAGGGTGGTCATGGTGGGGGTTGTGGTGTACTTATTTATCTATCATTGCCATCTCTAGGCGAGCCAGACATCGTTCAAGGTACCCTTTGCATGTTTTATACCTTTTTGTATACCTTTTTTGATTCAGGAGCGACACACTTTTTCATATAACATACCCTTGTCAATGCTTTTGGGCATGAGGTAGAGAGGCTTCCAGTTACCTTGGCATTGACTATGCCATTTGGTGGTCGAGTTGACTTGTACTAAGTATGTAGAGATAATGAGCTAGTGTTAGGTAAATACCACTCCCGGGTAGATTTGGAATGATTACGAATACAACCATATTATGTCATTATTGGCATGTATTTGTTGTATTCGGTGGAAGCTATCGTGAAATGCTTTAGAAAAAAGTTAGTTTTCATTGGTGCGTATCGAGATGTGGTGGTGTTTTTGGTGACCAAGATCATCGGATGGGACATATGAATGTTCCATCTATATCATACATTATGCATGAGATGATGTTGATATCAGTAGATGTTCGGTGGTTTGAATTTCCTAGGGTCATAGAAGAGTACGCTGATGTCTTTCTAGAAGAGGTTTTAGGATTACCCCCTCGATGAGAGATCGATTTTGGGATCATGCTACAACCCAGAGAATCCCCTATCTCTATGTCTCTATATTGGATGGAACCTTATGATTTATGGATGCTACATATATAGCATGATGGTCTGTTATAGTGTGGTTTGGTCCAACCAAGTGTGTCATCGTGGGGTGCTCCAATTTTGATTGTGAAGAAGGCTGATGGAAGTTTGTGGTTGTGTGTCTATTATCATCACTCAAACAAATTGACAATAAAGAATCAGTATCCTCTTATGAAAATTGATTATTTTTTTGATAAACTATATGGTACATGATGGTTCTCAAAGATCGAATTCAGATCAAGATATGATCAGATGCGGGTGAAGGATGAGGATATCCTGAAGACTTGTTTCCTTAGTCGTCATTTTCATTATGAGTTCACTGTAAAGTCATTTGGCATAATGAGTACTCTAGTTGTATTTATGGGATTGATGAATTTCATGTTCCCTGAGTTCATGGACATGTTCGTGCTAGTTTTCATATATGACATAATTGTGTACTCCACATCAGAGGAGGGCCATGCATTGCATCTTCACGCCATTTTGAGAGTACTTCGTCAACATAATTTGTTTGGGAAGTTGTCTAAGTGTGAGTTTTGGGATCGTAAAGTCTGTTTCGAGGGAATTTTGTGTCCCAACATGGAGTAGCTGGAGATACATTGAATATAGAAGCAGTTGTGTCTTAAGAATCCCACATGTCAGTTTCAGAGGTATGGAGTTTCCTTCGTCATGCAGGCTATTACAGGATGTACGTAGCCAATTTCTAACATGTTTTGTCTCCTATGACAACATTTACCAGGATTGATTAGGCTTTCATATGGACTGATTAGTGTCATTAATGTATCAAGTATCCAATGGAGAAGTTAGTAAATTCTATAGTTCATTGTCTTCCAGCTGAGGGAGTTCAGTTTGACGTTTTATGTGACGCTTCACATACCGGGTTAGGATGAGTTCTCATGTATAAGAGGTCAATTGTTTCTTATGGGTCTCAATATTTTCATCCCCATGAACGTAACTATTTCACCCATGATTTTACGTTGGCAGTAGTGGTGTTTTCTCTGATGTTGTAGATACATTACCTCATTTGTGATCGCTTTGTGGTTAACACTGATCATAAGAGATTGAGGTATGTTTTTCCCAGAATGATTTGAATGTACAAAATCATTGATGGATAGAGTTCTTACAGGAATATGACTTCGAGATATCATATACACCGAGAAAGGGGAATGCTGCAGCTGATCTGCTAAGTTGAAAGTCATGTAGTGATGTTTTGTGTGAATGTGGTGATTCCTGGAGAGTAATGGAAGAGCTATAAACATTACATCACTATATGGGAGAATTAGGGGGTAGAGGTTGTCTTTTTCATATTACGTTACAATCATACCATATGCAAAAGGTGGAAGAGTCCCAGTTGGGGGATCATGGCGGGGAGGTCTAGAGACCGAGTTTTTGGTGGCGAGGCCCCTGATGGTGTGAATTAGGATGAACAAAACGTAGTGTTGTATCATGGAAGGCTTTTTTTCCTTTGATGATGCACAAGATGGTTCTCATAGAGATCCATAGTTCTCCTTTATCGGTGCATCCTGGCGTGACAATGATTTACCGATCCTTGACAAGTCAGTTTTGGTGGCCTGAGATGAAGTGAGAGGTTATAGAGTTTGTGTCATGATGTTTGGTCTGCCTAAAGGTGAATGCTGAACACCGTGTCCTGGGTGGTCTACTCCAGCCATTATATATTCCTCAGTAGAAGTGGTAGGACATCTCAATGGGAATTGTTACTGGTTTACCTCAAGCTCCAGGAGGACATGATGATATTTGGGTGGTAGTCGAT
Organism: Viscum album; assembly: GCA_963277665.1. NCBI lineage: Eukaryota > Viridiplantae > Streptophyta > Magnoliopsida > Santalales > Viscaceae > Viscum > Viscum album. The sequence goes on along the minus strand of OY728152.1, from coordinate 351,099,283 downwards.
CGTTCAACAAAATCAGACCACATCATAGTGATCATGGAATCGAGCTCAGTGGATTTTTTGTTGAGGTAGTATCTAGAGGAGGTTATGGTACTTCATGGAGTCTCTAGGATGATCATTTTTGACCATGACCCTCGTTTTACCTCTAGTTTGAGGAGAGGTCTCCAACATGATTTTAGGTCTCAACTATGCCTTAGCGCTACTTTTCATCCTCAAACGGACGGTCAAATAGAGCGAACCATCCGGATTCTTGAAGACATGTTATGCTCTTGTGTTCTTGAATTTTGAGGTTCATGGATGAGGCACTTACCCTTGGAAGAATTCACATACAATAATAGTTTTCACTCCACAATCGATATGGCACCATTCAAAGACTTGTATTACTGGCATTACCGTTCTATGTTGTGTTGGACTGGGGTCGGAGAGTCAGCAATTCTTGGACTAGAACTAGTGAAGAATACAACAAAGATGCTTCAAGTGATTCATGGGACGATGTAGACTGCACAAGACCATGATAAATCATATTTTTATTAGAGACGGAGGCCGTTATAGTTTAATGTTGGGGATCACGTGTTTCTGAAGGTGGCTCCCCATCATGGGCATCGATGGATCGGTCATGGAAGTAAGATTTCTCCTCGGTTTGTAGGGAGTTTAGAGGTGTTAGCTCTTATCAGTGCTATGTCATATCGAGGAGCACATCCACCACAGATGAGTCAGATACAAGATATATTCCATGTATCATTGCTCCATTTTTATCTTCATGATGAATCTCACATCATCAATTATGGAGATATCGATGTTGATGATAATGAATCCTTTGGGGATCAACCTGTGGAGATCCAAGACCACAAGGAGAAGGTGTTGCAAGGGAGTTATGTTCCCTTGGTTTATGTCTGGTGGTGACCCGATGGTATGGAGGGGAGTACTTGGGAACATGAGTCATAGATGCGTGCTCAGTACCAGGAGTTGTTTAATGTTAAATATTTTCATGTATTAATGTAGAATATTTGGTTAAAAATATTTCATGTTCATGAGATGGGTCCCTTTTTTGATTTTTTGGATTTCTCTCTTTTGATAGGTATCTCAATGGGTGGTTGTTCGAAACCCATTTCGTTTTCCTTTTAGGTGGGTTTTAAATTCTCGAGGACAAGAATTTATTGAGAGGTATCTGATGTAATGGTCCAGACCTCTCTGGTCCATTCCATTTTGAAAATATGGTGTTTGAGGTGATTCGGGTCCTCAAGGGTGCTTATCCCTTGAAAATTTCCATTTTTCTAGTTCGGTAAACAGTTCCAATTGTAGACATTTGTGAACTATGCAATGGTAACCTTGTATGAACAGTGTCATCGGTGACCCTCAATGAGCATTTCTATCGGAATCTCTAATGGTATCCTCTATTTCCTTTTTCAAATTTCGAAATCTATGAACAGTTCCATCAGGGAACAGTTCTACGGGTAACCTCTAACAGTAACCTCTCTTTCCTTTTCCAAATTCCCAATTCTATGAACAGTTCCAAAGGTGGATAGTTCTATCCGTAACTTCTAATGGTAACCTCTCTTTCCTTGGCCCAATTTCCAATTCTATGAATAGTTCCATAGTTCTATCGGTAACCTCTAATTGCATCCTCTCAATCTATTGCAAAATTTCAAATACTATGAACAATTTTATCAGTGAACATTTCTATTGGTTACCTCTAATGGTAACTACTATTTCCATTTCCAAATTTTGAGTTCATGAATAGTGTTTCCAGAAGGGTGAGGTCTATCAGTAACCTCTATTTCATTTTCCAATTATTGAGTTCATGAACACTATTTTCAGAACGTTGAGGACTATCAGTAACCTCTATTTCCATTTCAAAATTTTTAGTTGATGAACAATGTTTCCAGAATGGTGAGGTCTATCGGTAACCTCTATTTCCTTTTCCAAATTTTGAGTTCATAAATAGTGTTTCCAGAATGGTGTGGTCTATCGGTAACCTCTATTTCCTTTTCATAATTTATAGTTTGTGAACAATGTTTGTAGAATGATGAGGTATATCAGTAGCCTCTATATCATTTTCCAAATTTTGAGTTCATGAATAGTGTTTCCATCTTCCTACAGTTTAACCCCTTTAAGATTTCTATTGACATAAAATACATTACAACCCCCATTTAAGGAATCTAAGGCCTATTCAATGTCTATAAATAATATATTAATTATTCATATGGCTCTATATGTTATTACATGGGAAAAACGAGTGGTTTAATGTGATCCTATATTAATGGGAAATAAATCCTATGTTAAAAGTCACCCCATTAATTCTTTTAAAGCAACATGATATCTTCCTTCATAAGTCTTCCACTTTTTTCTTGGCTATGAGATGCTAAATCCTTTCATTCTATTCCATAGGAGTGGCAAAATCAAACAATCTTCCTTGGATTGTTTCTGAAATGTTTTGATGCAATCGAGCTATATCGATCAATCGTCGATATAATGTATTTTTTATAGTTGTTCATTTAGGGTTCATCTTCACCTATTTCTCCATTAAAATATATATCATTTAATCTCTATTCTTTTATTACTATTTTCTTGGGTTTTGGTTGGTGTGGTCATACCGTGGCATCCTCAGGTGGATGAAATTGTCCCAAGAGTAGTATCGTGACCTGTTGTGGGGATAAAGAACGTCAAGAATTGTTTAAGGTAGGGGACTCGTAACATCCCATTTTTTATGTGTAACTATTTATTTAAAATGTTTTATCCCACTGGATAACAATGGAATTGCCATAATAAATATTTGAGCTAGATAAATAAATTTTTGTCGATCTTATTTTATTTCCCCTTGCTTTGCGAGATAGTGTGACATCTATGGTTTCTTTGATTAGATGTTCATTCTTGATGGCAATTGTTAATGAACGGAAACAACAATTAATTGATAATTGATTCTTTAGAAGATAAAGATGCATGTAAATGAATCAGGTTTCTCTGTTCTACTTTTATCTTAATCGAATTGGAACAGTGAGCATGTGTAATAATTTTTTGATAGCTTACTAATTAGGTTTACCGAATTTGGAACATATAAATAATAAATTGGTTAATAAAAACGTATTGTTTTTTTGATAAATCCTCTATGGGTTATGAGGTACCCTCTTGATTGTTAAAGGACGTAGATACCAATTGGTAAGATGTTTACTTTCCTACTTCTTGTGTTGTGATCTAATCATGGATGGATCTTGTGATTGGTGGGGGCATGGAGACCTTTTGGTTGTTGTAGAAAATGGCGCCCAGGGTGGCGAGATGCATCCATTTATTCTTGTGGGTATTATGGAGGACACCAAGGATGATGGAATGGGATGGATGTGATTGTTGGATGCTTACTATTTCTTCTTCGAGGAATATCTACTTTATTTTTTCACCACTGCTCAATGCTACTAGACTTAACTACCCTACTTCCAAAAGAGCCGAAGAAACACAGGGTATTCCACGTGATCTCCGTGTTTCACTTCTCAAGGTAGGATGTGACTATGCTCATGCTATAAGTAAAAAAGACACGACTATAAGTACTTCTACTCATCAGGTTGAGCCCCCTTATGTTTAGTAGTATGAAAAGGTTTTATAGAACTCCTGGGAATATGGGAATGTAATTCCATAATGAATAATAGAATAAATGATGGTATCCCATGGGGTTGGAGTTTTCTGAAACAATATGATGAATTGGTAATTTTAAAGGGATAGTGGACTTTGGGTGTGATGTGAATAAAATTTAATGTGGAATGTTATTAGATAATTAATGTTTAAATAATTAAGTAATGTAATGTGAAACTAATAAAAAGGGAATGAAATAATGTATTAATGCACTTAAAATGGTTGTGTTCTTATATGATACATAGTATTATATGTAGCTTCCCAGAGTCCGAGATACATTAGCTGAAGTTGAGTATAGGACTAGGTTATTCCCATAGTGTGGTTGTGTGATATATTATATTATGTACGTTTTGTGTTTCTATACACTAAACCACCGTATCAGTAAGGGAAACTGACACCCCGGGGATTCTGTGCCCTGAGGGGTGTTTTCCCCAATATTCTAGTCGGAGGATGAATGGCTTACTACCCCCTATGGCCATGCTCTCTTCTCTTGGTAGATACTAGAGCTGGTAGGCACCACAGTTAGTTTTCACATATATGTTTGAAGAGAGATGTAATGGAATGTGATAATTCACACCGATATATTCTGGATATAGTATCATATGTACTAATATGGGTGTAACATGTATAAGATGTGATGGCTTGAGGATCTTTACTCAGTGTATGGGCTATAATGGTTGGACGTATAATACCTGACGTTTGATACACGTTATGCGAGATGTATTGGCTCGTAGAAACTACCAAGTTACTTTCACACATGGATGTGGTGGTTTTGTTTCACGGGGTGCATATTTTGGTTATTCTCCCAAGTGTCTGTGGGCAATCCTTTTTGGAGAGAGATGCTTAGGTCGTACGACATTGGGGAAAATAAGCAAACCAGTGGGGAAGTATTAGTGGGGTAACCATGATATTCTTTGTTATATGATATTTTCTGTTAAGTGTTACATGGTGAGAGTATCGATGGTGAGAATAGGAACATAGTATACCTATTTAGGTGACAAGTATATTACACTTGTTGCTCACTGTGCGTTATCGTGCTTTCATTAATTTTTCATGAAAGGGTTGATGGACAATCCTACTGAGTATAATGTTATACTCACCCTATGTATATATAAACAATTTTTCAGGTCAATTGGAGAAGGATGGAGATCAAGATGGTTTCTACTAACTGGGGGGATACAGTAGTTGTCCGAGCATGTGGTTGTGGTGGTTTTACTTTCTTATGGGTACATGCAGTTTTTTCCCTTTCAAATGTAGTACTTTTTCAAGAAATTACATAGGTTCACTTGGGTTTTCTTTTATATTTTAGTGCTGAGTTATAGTTGGTTGTTGTCTATATTATCTCTCTATTGTACATGTGTTATCATAGGGGGTAACTACTACCATTTGTGTATTTGTTATTCCCTCAGTTCTAGTAGTCATCACGGGGCATACTAGAGGCAGGCGTTGGGGTTTATTATCTCCCATATCACATTGTTTTCCCAAGAGGGGTACACTTTTTTGGGATGGGGTCGTGATAGTTACAAATGACCTAAAACTTTTTCCAACTCCCATCAGAAATACATTTTTATACCTTATATATGTTTTTTAATATAATGACACAATTTTGAAAAATATTTCTTGATAAATATAATGGTATTATTGAATCATTTAGAAAATATTAGATGTGGTAATCACCTAATATATTAAATGGAGACCATATCTTACCTTCGTCAAACATTAAAAAATGTATTTTGGCCTATACATATTCAAATCACATCCAAATCCCCCCCATCATCATAATACCCATATATTGGGTCTAAATCCACCCTTTTAAGTATTTAGTGAAATATTTAGTACGATAATTGAGAATAGGTAATGATATTCAACGTGCATCATTTTATTATTTTTATCCACCTCTATAAGAAATTATTTGAATATTATGATATAAAGTCCAAATTATAATAAATATACATGGTTGTTTCTAAAATATGTTCATTACATATAAAAATTTCTAATTCCAACAAATGGCTTATCAAATCATTGTTCATGTCTACGGTGGAAAACCATTGCATGATCTGATGTCTTTAATTTTTCTGTTATCACTTTAATGGTTGGGTATGATGATAATATATATATATATAGTATTTATATCATTTTAATACATATGGATTAGTTATATTATACATATTATCTTAACATTTATTCTATTGGTTATACAATAATTTCTCTCCTATGTACGATGAACTACAACCTCAAGAATATATACATGTAATCTTTCAATCATGATGCACATTGAAATTTATAAGGATAATTATAATTATTATTTGTGATATATATGATGTTATTATGTTATTATTCTTGTCTTTATCATTATGAAAATATAATATATCTTTTTCATTAATTTTATTCACACTGTTATAAATGATAGCATCATTCATGTATGTGTGGATTACCGCCTTCAAGAAGCGGTGCCACTCTCTTTTAATCACCACACCACATGGATGATATATATATGTATATAATATTAACTGTATTATATTATTATTACTATTTATATACGATACATTACATAACAAATTTTCTTATTTATCATTGAAAAATGAAAATTTTACTTATTCTTATATACGACATATAGATTCCAGTATCGTAACATTCCTCATATTTTATGAGGACCAATTTTTGATTGTTTTTAAAAGTAAAAATGTGTTAAAAATTTGATCATTATGACATTATTATAATTAATGATATTCTGAAAATATTTAATAACTGTAAAAATTATATCCTCAAGATAAAAACATTTTAAGAATATAAGTCAATTATCTCCTAATATAATGACATTAATGAATGACTACTAATAAACAATTTATATGATTTAATAATGGGACAACATATGATATTTTAAATTGTAAAATGGATCTGGATTAATTTAATTAAATGTATTAACCCACCTCATAGCAGGATAAGGAATGTTAAATCAATTGTAAGCTTGAGACAATGGATTTTGAAACACATTTTCTGTCCATTTGGTTGAAAATATATATAATTGATTGTGATATTATATGATTATAAATATAATACATTTCATTAAATTATATTTTATTTCCAATTTATTATCTGTATTTATTGTTTAATCACATAATTTACTCATTGATTAACTCATACATTAATGTTGTTGTCATTTTGTGTTTTTATATCACAATATCATTCTAGTATTTGATGTATAATCATGAATTCCAATTGAATGAAATTACATGAAATTTTCCAAATAAATTATTTATGTTTTATTTTTGTAAGGTTATTCATTTTATTTTCCTATTATAGTACCAATATTTTAAAATTTTATACTTAAATTAATTGGAAAATTTATTTTATAAAAATATAACCTCATTTCTCTATTGATTTGAAAATTATTTTTCTCTTAAAACTAAATTATCATCTAAATTATTGTTTTCAAAAAATGGTTTCAAGAATGTAATAAAAATTTTCCAAATGATTTATTAAATTTTTTTTTCCCATTAATACTTTTTTTTCTAAAACAATCAATGGTATCTAATGTCTTTAAAAAAATCTTCTTCACCATTCTCCATAATTTTTTGTGGAGTCTTTTTGTCATTTTCCGTACAATGAACTTTCATAAAAATTTTATAATAAAAATTTAACAAGTTTAGAATGTCATGAATTCCCAACTATCATTATCTTTAATTCCTGGATTATTATTGTGTAGTATTATAACCATATTTTTTATGATTTAATTCCAAATATTCTAGAAAGTATATATTTATTAAATGTTATTATTATTGAAATGTGTTTTAAAAATAATTTGTTAATATCAAAATGAAATATATTTTTAGCCAGAAAATGTATTAAAATATATTATTATATACTTTCTATTAATTAGTAACATACAAAATTATTGAACTTATGGTCCATTTGGGACATGTTGTGTTGATATTATTCATATTATTTCATATAATTGTTTACAATGATTTTTTGTTGTGGATGTGCTATTTTCATACAATTTACCGTATTAATCTATATGGTTACGAATGTTTATGTTTATTCTATATATGAATTTTTTTGATTCACCACATTAATATAAGGAATGGAATGGACATAGTATGTGTTAAGTGGGGCCCATTTTGGGGATCATATTGATTCATGCAATTGTCTCATGAGATAAAAAAGTTGGTGAAACCCTATATGTTCTTAATCAGTACTTATAAACTCTCTTGTGAATCGTCTTGTCAATATTTTCATGAGAAATGTTTTGGAAACAATGAGTTGGCCAAACCTAATATGTTTGAAAAAATTAGATTTAAACTATCTTGTGGAAGTTATTAAAATTTAATTTCATGTAAATGGTATTGAAATTATGATTATTATGTCTAAAATTATGGATTTCCTCATTATAAATTAAATTATGTATATTTGAATTGATTATTAAATCTCATTGAATATCCAAATTTATATAATTATTTATTGGGAATTAATTGATCATGATTAATTCCTAACATATCATTCTTTTGTTATTTATTGAATGGAAAATGAATAATTTATAGACGTTTCCAATTTGATTATTCCTTATAAATCAATAGATTATGATATACACATACCCGTATTGATTGTTTCTGCCAACCACTTTATTATTATATTTTCCGTTGATACAAGGGAGTATTTTATGATTTATATGTATTGATATTCTACAGAGAATAATGATATCACATAATAATATATATGGTGTAATTTGTTCAGTTATATGTAATATAGAAATCAATTATGAATTTTTTATCCCAAGATAACTAAACAATTTTTTCTTTTGGATCTTATTCATTGTATTCTGAACCAATAAAATAACGAGGACATGGGCTGTAATTTTATAGAGTCCTGAAAATTGAGATCAATATCAATGGAATATTAGTAGAAACCTTGGGAACAATATTTAATTAACAATTTGTTAGGGATCATAACCATATGATATGATATAAGTATATTTATATAATAACATCCTTAATATTACAAAAGGTGTATATTATGGGTTTTCCATATAATACATCCATGTTTAGATACTATAAATAGTAGTGGATCTGGTACAGTTCTACAGTGGAGTAATAACTCCAAAATGGGATCATTGGACTTGACATGATCATAACATGGCTATTGAATAATGGCCTTAATATGCACCTCGTTTGACACTTTTGGGTGAAATGAACAGGATAATTCACATTTTCCTTGCATACCATTTTTTGAAATAGGATTATCATAAAAGAATCGGTGATTATTAATTTTTTATTAGTTATTCATTTATTATTTAATTTTTTAGGAATTATAAATTATTATCCATAATGACCTAATAAAATATAGTTTATTGCATCATTTATAAATTTCCCTTGGTTGATAGAATTGGAACAACATCATAGTATGCAATCCGAAGAGTAAAAATTAGAATCTCATTGATGGGTTTAACAGAATCATTAAAATGGAACAATTATCCCATAAATTATCATCCTATGGAGACATATTATCTTTTCATATACATAAATATAATGAATTTTATAATTACTTTTTCTTTCAAAAGAAATTCTAGAAGGGGAGGATGCAAAAAAAATGTAGATAAGTTGATGAAGTGAAGATTGATTTTACCATCTATGATAATTATTTAAAGAAAATACATTCTGAATTATTAAAATTAACAAGTGTTTTTTATAATAGTAGAGTAAATGCAAACTGTGTGTGTTATAGAAAGTGTAAAATTTTTTGTCCAATGTATAGTGAATTAACTACATAGAGGTAGGGTGAAACATAAATCTTTATCTCAAGCATCAAAAAATAACCGTCAAAAGAACACAATGAGTCATGGAAAATATAACGACATAACACAATGAAGGATTAGTTTTATTGTGTTTCTATTCAAAAAAAAATATTTTTTTTATTTTATCAATGAAATACAAGTTATAAGAAATATGAAATATATAATGAATGTACTATAGTAATTTTTTGTTATCAATTTATAAGTTTATGTTGAACTGTTAGGAAATCCAAGATAAAATATTAATTTGAAGGATGAAGATTTTGTAAATCACATTATTGAGGTATAAATAACATTTAATACATTCATATTTTTGATATAATTATGTTGGGATAAAACGATTATTGATATGGATAAAGTAAAATGGATTTTAGTATCTACTTTTAAAATGATTAATAATTTTCATAAAAATTGTATTATGAAATCATTAATGTAGTAATCAGCTATTTTTTATTTAAGTAATATATCTAATAATCAATATTTTATTTTAGTAATCTTGAGCAATTAAATATATAATTAATCATATAGGGAAATTTATGAAATTTCCATGTTTTTTGTAGATTACATGATGATGGTTTTCAAATGTTATTTATGAGATGATTATGAAATAAATCACGTTCCTTTCGGTATTAATGATATATTAATTTTTAATGTTTATTGACCTTATTTCCTATGTTTTGAATCGTAAGACCTTTTAAGGAATATATGGATTAATTGTCATGACCTGACCAAACCAGGTCATACCCGTGACTACCCCAATTCTATGACCAAAATTATTTGGGACTGTGACCAACCCTAAGTTGGCATATCCAACCAATAGGTGGTATTAGAATAATGGACATGTACACACACATATCTAAAATCCCACAAAATGTATAATTTCAAAAAACATAAAAAATTTAATTCATATATCTATAATCCCAGTAGATACTATGATAGTAATGCACTAAAAATGGTGAATATAGTAAAATACAAACCCATCAAAAAACAATAAATAAGTCCAACCAGATTCTTTGATGAGGATTAAAAGAAAAATTCATGCGATGTGTAACCATCATGGTTTGAAAATTACATGATATACTCTATCATCATCATACCATCCCTAGACTTCATCAAATGGGCCATCATATTCATAAGTTATGACATGTTTGGGAAAATATAATGATAGGGTGTGTATAACAATGCCCAGAATCACACCCCTAAAAACTAAGAAAATGCACCAAGTATAGTCATATCTATAAATGATATAATAATAAATGTATAATATAAACCCATATATAAATTCTACAATGTAATCATACAACTATGATGTCATAAAAACTACCAACCACATGATTCTTCTCAATGCAACACTCTCTCAGGAATGAACCACACCATAATCTATGCTATGTGCAGATACACATGATGATGAATTTAATATTCTCTGAAACTACATATTAATTTCTGAGGGACTATTAATACCATAATAATAATATATTAGGTTATTCCTATAACCAATGGGGGAATCCAAGAAAACAATCTGAATAAAATTTCTAAATAATGGAATATATGTTAATAATATCACAAAACCTACCGATATGGACTACAGGATGAAGGATAATCACCCTACTCATCGATTTCAAACCTATGACCGAAACCCCGCAATGGGATTAAAGATTATATTTAATCACACTTTCGTATCATGTAGGGACACAACAACTCTTTTGGAAACTCGTCCTTCATACTGGATCACAATCCAATGATGTAGATTTAAGGCTACAATATACCCCTTATGAAATGGGATAAGGAAAAACACACAAAAAATACATTTCTATACAACTGTTAAATTAAACTATAAACACAATTGATGGGTGTAAATAATGTGTACATTCTGTAACCAATGTTTCTAGTTATCCCCTCATCCTCTTTTTTGGTGAGGCCTCATATGAAATGTAAACCAGAAGATACCCCACTTGTAGTGATCACATAGATCATGGAAATGTGATTATATAAAATATTACTTTTCCCAACCCATTTATCATTCTCTCTATAAATGTCCATGTTTGTGTATACATGGTTGGGTGTGCATCCAGGTACACAACATTTCTATCACAATGTTCATTTTTTCATGTAAATGTTGTTTCTAAATTAAATGTAGATCCATTATAGAGGGGACACATGTTGTGTTATAGGGGTCACATTTTGTGTGATCCCTAAACTCATCATGAATCACAATATACTACTTCTATGGATGAACAGTATATGTAATATGAAAATACACACTGTGTTTATCGAGATTTTACGGAAACTCTGGTCCACATTTGCATCATCATTATGCCATCAGAGCCACTCACACACTAGAAACATTAGAACATGGGGTGTCCAAGCCTCGCATCTTTAGATATTATACATCTAGGATTCTATTCATCTCATGAATCACTCAATCAGTCCATCTATAGTTGCATCATACATTTCTATAGAAAAATAAAGAAAACATGATACTGACTAATACTCCATCGATCCATATATCATTTTGATTCATTAATGAACTGATATATCTATAGTGTGCCATACCCATGGAATTGACTCTGTACCAAAGAATCATTGTGTAATAATCAAAAATTGGGAATTTTTCAAAGCATTGTCCAAAAATAATTCCAATTATTATTGGATGAAGAAATAGGGGAGAATACCATAAGACATAAAATGTGATGAATGGTCCTTGACCATTGTATGTTTGGCCTTCAATTTTTTGTCGATAATGGAAAAATAATAGGGATAAATAAAAATGAACAAATAAAAAATTTCTTCAATTTAATTCTATTGATGATTAACATATCAAAAATTTTAATCTAATTGAACCTTGTTCATATAATATAATGAAACATTATATAAATTTAAAAAATAAATCATTAGTACATTAATTTTTATCAATTTTTAATGAAGATCAACTTAATTTTCATCATTGAGGAGATTCAATATTCATTTGACACAATTATCCAAGGTACACATCCGATTTGTTTTCATTCAACCTGCATGCTCTACAATTGTGGTTGTAATATCCAGGATTTGAGTAGCCATTGAAGAAAAAATATTATAAAAATTTATAGGTTAAATTATTAACTAGTCCAAAAAAAATTTAATTAAATATTTATACAAGGAATTATTTTTTTGCAATAAAATCCATACAGAAATTGATTATGTAGGGCATGAGGCAATATCCATGTACAAAAATCAATGGCTCCATTTATTTTCTTATCTTCTCCAATGTTGTGGTGTATTAAATTTTTCATATAAAAATTCAATTGTGAGCTATTTAATATGATTACTATATTTTGAACTATTATTTCGGGCACACCTAGCCTCAAGAATCACACATCATCTTATTGCTGAGAAAAAATATAATTCATATAGTTACAAAAAATAATACATTGATATTTTGAGTAAATACATTCTTCCCACAAATAGGATATTCTATATTAAAATTAAAAAACCAGATAAAAAATATGAGGGTAGTAGTATCACATATGTTCAACCAATCCCAGGACCTCTCCGGATTATTTTTATGCTTCCACTGGACATGATCAAGGGGAATCAAATTCCCAATAATTATCTTCTCCATATGATCGTCAAAATGCACTATGTACTCTTCCTTGGTAAACCCATTCTCAATTTTTATCTCACCCCAGTTGATAATGTGTTTTAAGACATTTTTATATCTCATTTGATGTGACACATTGAAGACTTTGTGAAACCATTCCAACTATGGTGATATTTCTTTGTGTTATTACCAAAATCTAACTCTATGATGTTTCTTGAAATGACCAATTATTAAAGGAATAAAATAGTTACCGTAGAAAAATTCCTCAATCTCTATTAATGTGGTATGCTCAATAACACATATTGCCACTCCCCAAAATTTATATGTATATATGAAATGTCTACCAAACTCTTATGACATCTCTGTGATGTTCTAATCCATTATTGTATAATCTACTCCTTCCCTATAGTATCTCAAACTAACTTTTGGCCCATGACTGATGAATCGACAAGATCAGTCAAATAATATGGTGTCCCATATGGTTGCCTTTAAAAATCCATGAATGGTTTCGTATAAATGGTGGAATTGTAGATATTATTGTATGAAAACACAAACAAGGTATAATGATCCTAAAATACATGGAAACATTCAAATAGTAATCCAACGACATGTGCTTTTTCACCTGAATGGTTTTCCATATATGTCATTTAGTGTTGGGGTGAATCATTGTTATAAAATGTAATAGGGTTCCAATAGACTCCAATTATCATCACCAAAATCTAGATGTGATGTGATAATCCCCTCTATATAAAATCATCAAGGGGACTCCCTAGAAGTATAATATATCCTACTAGTATAGGTTTCTGATGATCACTATTGAACTCTACTCTAAAATAATTAGGATGTTGGCCGACATAATGAGTTGGTCTCTGATCATACATATTAAATAAAGTACCATAGAAGTATATGGTATGCTCATTAAATGTTTACTAGATATTACATCCCACATTAACCCTAGAAGCTCATTGTGTTGATCCATTTATTCAAGAACTAGGTTATCTGAATTCACCTACTAAAATGTGAGTCATTGAGTGACAAACTCTACAACATTTATCATCATTATTATCCATAAAAACATACAAAGGATGTAAAAGTACATATTCATCATACCTAGATGTAAACACATGTGGGATGTATTAAAATCATGTAAACCCCTCCACCATAGTGGAAAAAGGTATATTTGTCCATATTTTGAAAAGGATAACATGCCACAAACCTTCCGAATATACATTAGGAACATGTACAGTGGATATCTGAGTATGTAACTTCTAACAGTCAGTATCTATTTTATGAGAGTACTTGAAAACATTAAAATATGTGGGGTAACAATCATCTACTGTATATATGATCCAAAGTAGTTTTCTACAAAGGGAAACTATAAGGAGTTTATCTTCACTGAACCCTGTTTCCATAACATAAATTAATATATATTTCTAAAAGCATCAACCACCACATTTTCCATGAAAGGATTACATAAACTCTCAAAGTAATAATCATGTAGGAACATTACCCATTATCGTTATTTCATATTAAGATCCTTCTATGATAATATATACTCCAGAATCTTATGGTCTGCAAAAAGGAAAATACCCTTACACATCAGGTAGTGTCTCCACATTATCATTGTGAAGAATAACAATAATATATCATGATCTTTGGTCTCATATTTCTTCTCAATTATCTTCAACAAACATGAACAATAGTTAATAACCTCATATCTAGGAATTAGTAAAAAATGATACCAGTCCTTGATGAATCAAATTAAACTACATACTCAACACCATCCTTTTGAAATCATGTAATGGGAGAACATGTCGACAATTTCCTCAGATTGTGATAAACCTACTGAAAAATTTATGTTAACACCAAAGGCTTCCCCATTTAGGTAAAAGATATAATTTTTTCTTACACTGTAGTGAAATGTAGAAAAATTCTCATATATTTCCATGAAAAAAAAGGAAACAATGTACCATGGTAACACTGTTGGATGAATCTCAATCATGCACTACTTTAAAAATTTTAGGGTCCACTACCACTCCTTTATTTATGATTACGTGTCCCAAAATGTGGACCTGTTGAATCCAAAACCATCATTTTTGAGAGATTACTGTATGTAATGTTTTCTTAGTGTGTTTCCAAGACTATACTAATTTCACTGAGTGATCCTCTATGGATGAATAATAAACAAGGATGTCATAAATGATGAGATCCTTGAACTGGATTATATAATGATGAATGATTCAGTTCACGAGTCTCATGAACACCGATAGGGTGCTCCTCTGGCTGAAAAATATCACCATAGAGTCATAGTAAACAATGGTACATCTCAATACAATCATGGTATTTCCTCAACCCATACCAAAAGATGGTGATATCCTTATCTAATGTCAATCATCAAGATCCATCGCACACATCTCAACATTGAAAAATTGTCATCTATTCTCAGTTCTGAATACTTATTAATCACAATCATCTGATTCATGTGCCTTAAATACATGCATAAAATCAATCTCACATCCTACTTCATGGAAAAAACACTAGGAATGCCATGTGGGGAATGGGTTTCACACATCCATTCACATGTATGTCCTTGGACTATACCCACATTTTCAATGATCTGAGGGAGTAATTTGTTATGCTATTTTAGATATTAGTTTCATCCTAGGATTCATATTAATGCTGACGTGTATATATAAGTATGATTGTAACCCAAATACATCCTCAGGAAAAAAATCCTTATATTATTCCACCATTATATTTCACTGATAGGGAAGAGAATCAACTTCTTCATGAATCATTATATCCTAATGTGGAGTACATAGAGACAGTCTCCTTTTACTGGACTTATATTACTCCTCAATGTATTCATTTTCACAAAAAATAAGGAATAACTCATTCTATCACTATTTAAAAACTACAATTTCAACCTAATAAATTCATATCATGAATGAACTCTCGAAAGACATTTAATAACATATATAACATCATATATAATCCTTGATGATAAAAACATATCCCATAAAAAACACTCTACTCACATCATCACATTGAATTTTTGGAACAAGTTCACACTCATTGGTCCATAAACTACAAAAGGCTCCAACTGCAATGGTTGATCCAATGGATTAATCAGGGACTCTGATTGTCAAACCAAAGAAGTTTCATAGACGGAATGAGTTTATGTTAGGTCTAACAATATAGTAGATAGTGTAGAAATGAACCAAATCATACGTAGTATCATCCAAGGATACTCAGGGAAACAGGACTCTATATCCTATAGATGGCATCATCCCTATCCACATGATCCATGATCTAGCAACAGACCACATGGGGGTGGGGTGGTAATAGTTCATATCTCCAACCATGTCCTAATACTCTGTTGTCCCCACTGAAACATCCTCCACCTTGAATACCACCCTTACCCTACCTATCTCTCACTATCTTAGTTGTCCCTCAACAATCTCAACATTAACAATAATATGGGTTAGAAAATCTTGTACCAGATACCCCTGACCATTGTAGGTGAAACACCACATATCCGATAGATTATTAGAGATATCCATAGTTCTTACATCAATAATCCTAAGACTTTGGATAGACACTAGATTCTTCTGAAATGATTGGATCCCAATGCATATTTTTGGATTCCTACTATTGTGGTCTCATTTATTAGATTAGTTCTAATAGAACCCACCTCTCATGTCTGCTCTTATAGAAAGATCTGAATATCCACAGCTCACAGAATAAATGTATTATATATTGGAATGAAAATAGAAACCATTAAATCCATGACGTCCTTATGTAATCCATGCTAAAAGGTCTATTATTGAAGAAAATGTAACAACACAAACACTTATCATTGAAATTTTACTTCTTAAAATATGGTATAAAATAGATATATAGCATCAATAAACGAAAAAAATATCATTCTCATAAATAGAGAATAAAATAACCGATATTCAATGAAGATAAATAACCTATTCTAATCGAATAGTAACTTGACATTTGGAATAGTAACATGAAAATTAGGTATAGTGCTTTGGCATATGGAGTATTAATCTCACCTATGAATGTATAAATTTTTTTGGCACCTTATTTATTTAATTATTACTGAATTATATAATAGTATAAGTAAATAAATGTTTTATAAATAAAAAAATTATTTGTTCATAGTTTTTAATGAAAATGTTCATCAACATTTTTAAAATTAATGTAATTATTTAAAGGAAAATTATTCAATATAAAAAAGTTTCAAAATTTTATATTCTTTGTATTTATATTATATCATAATTTTACGAGACCATAAAAAATTTCAATGTTTCACAAATCAGTTTTAATTTACAATTTCATATTTTTTTATTAAATGATAATTTTTTAAAAAATTAAATTTATCATATTTGTAATATTATAGAAATAAAATGTAATTATTTTTTGAGTAATACGTGTCAAAAAATGTTTACTATGATTTTTTGTATTTTTATGAATACAATGATTTTTTTCTTAATAGTGAAATGTTGTAATTTATTGTATTTAATATATTCCTGAATATTTTAGTTGTGTAAGATTAATTGAAAATTTAAATCAATTATATTGAACTACCAATTTCTATTTACTTTGATTATTAATATAATCACAATTATTCACATTAAGGAGTGATAATTATAAACTAATAAATGAAATAATAAATAATCACCCTCTCCTCCCCTCTAAATACCTCCACTAACTAACTACTCACCTCTAACCACTACATCCTAGAAGCTTATCAATGATCTTCTGAATCCTCTTCCATATAATCTCCCCCATTTTAACGATCATTTGGTCCAAAAAAAGTCAAAATCCAACTTTCCTATGAATGTTCTCAAAGGGGATAATTCAAGAGGTAAATCACATATCTTTTTCTTTTAATTTATTTTCAATTAATTTTATTTTATTAAATTATCATATCCTCCCCTGATCCATGTGTAATGACTAATATAGTATAATTAAAATATATAAATTCTATATTGTTAATGTAATATACAACATAATCCTCCTTTCACTCTTTCATATTCTAAAAATGATATAATTATATATGATGTTTCAATTTGCTGACATCGTGGATGAAGAATTTTATTTTCACATTGACACCATAAATTTTAGTTATAAAACCTATGTAATCATTAAATCATATTGAATATTTTATGTTATAATTTTTTTATGTTATGAAACTAACATTTATTCCCAGTATTAAATAATAAAACAAAAGTAGTTTTTCTTGATCGATAACCTGCCAAAATAATCTAAATAAATATTACTAAAATTTTATCTAATGATTTATCCTCATACAATATATTACAATGAAATATATATCCATTAAAAATAAATTATGTTTATTAATATCATATAATACCAATAATCGAGCCTTATTTCCATTTAACAAGATCCCCCATTCATTAATACTAGCAAACAAATAATGAAAACCAAAAAAAACAACACACTAGAAGGATGTAATTCAAAATCGTAACTCATTATAAATAATATTAATTGATTTAATGAAATTATAATAAATCCAATATATGTATAATACATTATTTATTTGTTTATTAATGAATATAATTTCACTATACATGATATTAAATGTGAATAAAGAACACATAAATAAAGTAATGGGAATTCAAAAAACATATTTCCATTCTTTGTGAGACTATTCTTTTATGAAATAAATTCAATATGGGGACTATTATAATAAAACTTAATTATTTTTACCTTTTTTATTGGAAATACATGTTTCTTTTCTATTTTAATGACAAATAAAAATATTTTTTTCTTAAATAGTGCTTCTTTTCATACACACATGTTGACTCATATTCAGTTATTTTATCTCCACTCAATATTGAGTATTCATATAAAATGTACATTATTCTCATCTTCTATGGTTTTCCCAATTTTTTTCATGAATATATGATTTATGACATTAAACCCATTCATTTAAATGGGTTATTTTATCTGTAATATTGATTTAGGTTTTATCTGGAATACATTATTATGTAAATTTTATGATGTTACTAGTGCTACCACAATTATAGAGTGATCCAATGCATTTGGTAATTTTATTCATCTAATGATATGATGCTAAATATGTGTGAAAATGAAACTATCTTTGATCACAATGATGATTTTTTATGATTCCCTTATGTTATTCATGGACACGATTCATGATTTGTCCATAATTAAGTGTGATAGTAATCAACTATGACATGATGTTAAATTTATATGCATTCCTTCATTCCAACCTCTATCCATTTTTCCTCTCATTATTATTATTATTATCCTATTTTAATGTTATAATTATGATCATAATTCTCGACCACATTTTATTGACTCATTCTATTATCTATCCTTTTACTAGTCTATTATCTCAGCTCTTTCATTGATATATATACTCATATTATATCATGTACTATGGGTAACTCATGAGAAACTAAGAAAATTGAGGATGATCAATTAAATAATTTTTACATTTTATTATATAAATATTATAAATGGAACTAAATTTCCAATGACACAATAATTTAGGATCTAGGTTTTAATGATATTATAATAAACTATGTCGGGATTCCATTTATTATAAAACCTAAACCATACAGAGATATGTCTCAATGGGTGTTCCTGGTCCCCATGGGATGTAAACTAGTCTCAGGGAATCAACAATGAAACCATGGGGACTATTTCCCCCAATATAAATAAACTATGCATCATAAATAAATAGAGAATTCCAATATAAATAAAAATAACAAATTGTGCATCAGTTATACTTAAACTGATAAATAAAACTAATTATTAACCGATACTAACGACCACTATGTCTCCATGTGTCCCCTAATGTCATTTGAAATTCTTAACCAACCATTTCATATGTTTATTAAATCAATTATGCAACCTAAAATAATAGAAAAAACAATAATGAGCTATAGTCCTAAGTATTAAAACCTAGTAGGCATTCCCCTACAAATACATTCCAAATTCACATCCTTCCTATGGATGAAAAATTTATAACTGGTTTGAAATACAATTTAAAAAATAAATTCACACACAAATAAATCATTAAAAATACACAGACCATTTACATTTTCATTTAAATCCTGCATATTTTCCATGAAAGAACCATTTAAAACATAAAGTATAATAATTTTTCCACTATAAAAGAGTAATCATAGAAAATCATTATCAAAATAATTAAATAATTTTTTTACATAAAACCATTTATATCCAACACATCATATTGAAAAAAGAGGAATCCCAAAAAAGAGGGCCAAAAACATGATCACATATTGTGGAGAGATGTGTATGATTTTGTAATTATTTTCAAATAATTTATTTTTTTTAAATTACATTTTATGATAACATAGACATAAATAATATATAGAAATGTGAAGAAAAAAATTTCTATAGTGATTTATGATACAAAATATTGTTCTTTTTATCCTTGATAAATTTATCTCATTACACATAATTTTGAATTCACAATTGAATGAGAGTTTCCAATAATGAGTTCTCCTTGTTTCTCAAGAAAAATTCCTAAATTAATTGAAAATTTATCGCATTAAAAGGATTCTTTGGCAATAATGACTAATAAATTAACTACAATCAGTGATAATAAAAATATTTTAACTAATAATACTGATATTGAGGGCATAAATTTTTTTTATTGAATTTGAAAAAATATAAATAAATAGTAATAAATAAAAAATATTTATAATAGAATATGTGGTTTTGGGGGAAGACACATATTTCATTCCAATTGAAAAAATAATTCCCATTAGAGTTGTTAGTGATCTATTAGGTGGATGTAAATATAAGTGTTTTAATTTTCTTATAATAAAATATGTTTAACGTCATATTCCTTCATTTTAAATTATTTTATTTAAGATGGAAACATTGTAATTATGAGTTAATTTAAGTGAAAATCAGGTTTGTCAACCACCATTGGGAATAAAGATTGTGGAATCTCAAATGTTGATAAGATCATGTGCCATTTAGTATGTGTTCTCTTTTTATTATCCATGTCCTAATTTATTTTTAAAACTATGGAAATTAGTATTATTTAGATCCTAATTCCTCTATATCTAAAAAAATAGAAGATAGTTTGTGTTGAAATACATTTTCAAGATAAACTATAAAATCAATATTGAGTTACTGCGTTAGAAATTAAATAAAATTCATAATATATATAACAAATAATGACATAAAACCCCCAATTTATTTGTTTAAATTAAATGATTGCAGTTTCCCATTATCCCATAGTATTTATGGTTTACATTTTTGGGGATTAGGGAAATCCCAAAAAATAACAAAGTTCAGTAAGTAGAAAATTTTACATTGTTTTCAGAAAACATGTTATTATATGAAAATCCCTATTTAATTCCAAATTATTTTTCATAATTTATTATTTTCATTCATAAAAATGAGTTTTTTATTATGATCCAAACCAAAATGAAACACCTAAATGAAAAAAAATCAATCCTAACATGGTTTTAATGGTGTTCCTAAAACCCGATATATAGATACTGCTGTTTGAGATTGCATTAGAATCATGGGGGAATAGTTTCTCCAAAAGAATAAAACATCACGAAAAATAATATTATTAGTTTAAAAATAAAATTTATACATATACTCCACAAAATAAATTAACCACATGTAGAATGATAGACAGACCAATAACGGTACATCAACTAGATTCATCACATAAATACACAAAGTTATCATCACAAGATCTCCTCATAATATGGTGATCACAAATTATTATTTACACACACATTGAATAAAAATCACCTCCTTTGAGTAGTGTATTCCATTTTCATGGACTGGGGAAATGAATTTTTATATACATCTAATGTAAAATTTATTGTCAGAGTAGTAGATCCAAGTTCTATCTCATCAATTAATACATAATTAAACAATATAAAAACCATTTTCAATGATAATTAAACCATTCAATGAAATTTTTCACATTTTATTTCATAAAATTAATTTAATAATTTATTAATAACTAATATGAAATATGAACAAATGTGTAATTCCACCAAAAAAATAATTTAAATCTTATTTTTCAAAATTGGAGTGAATAAATAATTTAATCCAAACTAGAATGATTAATAATTTATATCAAACAATGGAATTTATAAATCATATATAAACACATAACCATGGAAAAGAGTCTCAGTGTTAGGTTAGTACATGGACTCTAAGACATTTTTTTTGAAATATAGCTCCTTGTGTAAACAATTCCTAGGAACCAAATCCCAATAAGTATAGGAGAACACCCGAAAGAATTGAAACCCATCAATCAATAAGTTATACCTTTATATTTTTTATCAATCAATTTTTTAATAGAGACAATACATTCCTAGTTTCTATTCTTTGTGCCAATCAACAGAGGATTCAATTTGATCGCATGAAATATTCCAGATAAGTGAACATCATTCATTTCCATTAACTACCGATAATTTTAATTAATTGATTCTTACTAACCCTTGTAAGAGTTTCAAAAAATTTCATTCCACTTCAAAAAAACATCATCAAGAGGTATTCATGAAAAAAACCTTCCTTTTAAATCATTTTTTATTTTTTCAATTCATAAAAAATATCACAAAAAATATACAAAAATTCATCATTGAAATACTTCACCAAATCGTCATTTCATTTTAAGATTATTTTATGTATTTCAAAACATTAGTTTACAATCCACTCTCAATGATATTTCATCCCACACAAAATTAAATTTAAAATTATTTATCAAAATACTCAAATGATTATTTGGAAATTAATTAGAAATATATTTCAAATTAAAAAAGAAACAAAAAATTGTAACGATAGGAATTTCCATAAAAACTACCTACATCCTTTCACAATTTTACCAAAACCCAAAATGGATCCTAAATAATAGGAAGGCATAAAAATTTTAAATATGGTTTTTGGATCAACAATTATATCATAATAACTCCAATTTATATTATTTAGAACAAATTGATAGAGATATTAAAAATATACCTCAATAATTCTAAAATAACAAACAATAGACCAAGTAGATTAAGTAAATGATTCAAAATTCCCTGAAAGACCTATAATAATCCCAATTAGATCAACACAAAACCGTGTATCTATCATGAAAAACCAAGATCAGTTTTTCCTTTATAGAGAAGAAGATATGATCTATAATATCATTGAGGAACACCAAGAAAATAGTACATAATATCTAAAATTTATATCCAACAATCAAATATTCATCTAAAACAATCACCAAGAGGCATATAATGTTAAATGAAACCATGAAGATTATCCATTATTGAGAGCCTATTCTAATAGGAATGATGAGGTAATTCATGTATGTATTGTGTAATAAATTAAAAAATTCAAATAATTTTTTTATGTCACAATATTTAGATCCTTGATTTAACTAACTCTGTTCCAATATTAAACCCCTTTTTTAGATACTATTAGATATTCATGTTTTGACTACACAGTTTAATAAGTTGTATGCTTAATGCAAAGAACCCAAATTCTTCTAGATACACTGTTTGAGGGATGAGATTCATGGTTAGTGCTAACCGTGTTCTTAAATTACATTAACCTATGTGATACAAACATAAGTAACATTGCTACCTGTATAGGCTAGTGTGGATATCTCTAATATTGAACCATGTTTGCAAAAGACTATAAACAAAATAATACACTTGATTTCTCCAACAATCATTTGATAATATCAAAATAAAATAGAATCCTTATAGTGGAATGTATGC
This sequence comes from Viscum album, assembly GCA_963277665.1. Taxonomy (NCBI): domain Eukaryota; kingdom Viridiplantae; phylum Streptophyta; class Magnoliopsida; order Santalales; family Viscaceae; genus Viscum; species Viscum album. The sequence goes on along the minus strand of OY728152.1, from coordinate 351,075,519 downwards.
ACAATAAGGTGGGTGTCAGGACGTTATACTTCTCCCCATTAGTAACATTTCCGTGACCCAAAAATATTGTAATGAGGAGTCCATATAAAATAGATTAGGACCCCAATATCACCTAAATTCATCATTATCTCATGTCTAATGAAAAGGAAACCCATAATACTATTGAACGTGATCCAAAGGTATGGAATGAACATAAAGATACTTGGTCTTATAAAATAAAATCTAAACTCGTTACATGGTCATGGACATGTCACATTCCACATCCATGTTATCCTAACTCAAAAGGTGAGATGGTTCAATATGATGAATGTTATGTTTCATGAGTTCCATGATATGACTGTGGTGGTTTTCATGGATGATATCATTGTGTACTCTTTGTCTGAGGAGGATCATAAAGAGAATCTCCATTCTATTTAGGGAGTTTTTATTCAACATCAGATGATTTGGAAGTTATTTATGTGGGGGCATTGTCATAGATAATCCCATTTATTGGGGAATATTGTATCCCAATAGAGAGTATTTCTGGATCTGTCGATGATATAAAGAATTGTGTCTAGGGAATCCGCCACGATATTGACTGATGTGTGGATATTCCATGGAAATGTACGCTATTGCAAGAGGTTCATAGGATATTTTTATTGGGTTGGGAATCCCCTGAAAACTTCTTCCAAGATGGATCAGGTGCTCATGTGGATTGATTGGTGTCAGGCAGCTTTCTACAATCTAAAGTATAATTTTTTCAGTGCTCCAGTTCATTTTCTTCAAGTGGAGGGATTTCAATTTGATGATTTATGTGATGCTACATATCTCAGTTAGGTTGTGTTCTAATGAAGCATAATTCAATAATTTCTTATGGGTCTCTATAGTTTACTCCCCATGAATGTAACTATGACAACAATGATCATGATTTATTGTCCGTGGTGTTTTCTCTACGTTGTGGAGAATTTACCTCATTAAAAATTACATGGTGGTTCTCAATGATCATATGATCCTGAGGTATGTTTTCATCCACCTTAACAAGAAACTATCAAAGTGTTGATGGATGAAATTTTTTATGTGTTTGGAAATTCTTATTTATTTTTGTTTATTCTGTTTATTTTATCTATTTTGTAATTTACTCTGGTTTACACTATAAGAAAATATAGTCTACCCCCAAGATTTAGTAGAAATTTGATTTATGTCAGTAGCCTCTATAATACGGGGAGGCATTCCTGAGGTCATGTGGTGACCATAAGAGAGCACTGATTAGTGGATTCCGGGTTGGGGTTGTCAGATTGTGCCTATACATTATAACACCATTTTATTTTTATCTTTTTTTATAAATTCATAGAAAATAAAATTGAATAATTCAAAAATAATGCATTAATACAACTCAGTGTATTTAAATTTTCAATCCAATACCGTGTAATTGGAATATTACAACAAACTCTTTTCTCATTTGACAATAGACACTTTCTTACTAATTGGTAAATGGGAAATTTTTTAGGGTTTATATAACCTCCAAATAAGTTTTGAGTCAATTTTTACTACCAATATATTTATCATGCTTATATGATATCCATAGTTTTAATACTTCCATCATTTAGGTTTCCATTATAGCTATATTGTTAGGTATGTTGAAGAAAATATAATAGAAACATATTCATTAATATAAATGAAATAATAATACAGATTAAAATTTTAAAAAATTTCATACCCATATCCCATTATGTTTTTATACATTATTTTATTATCGATATGTATCCATAATATTGGTTTAATTATAATGATAACACTATACTTGGCTAGAGTTTTATACAACTAAATGTTTTTCTACCTTTTTTACTAATCAATTTGTTCCCTTCATTCCAATCAACCATGATTTGTGTATGTTGGTTACTACATGAATATGATTATACGCACAGGTCAGATTATAATGTCTAGCTAAAAAATAATGAAATCTATTTGATTCTAATAAAAAAAATATTATTGACAAAAAATATAATGCACTTGTAATCATATATCTGGCCTTTTATGGTCTTTTGACTATAATGGATCCATGTGATATGTAATATTATTATCCTATGAAGTATAAAAATTCACCAATGCATTCTCTAGGTCATAGAAATGTTGTAGAGGTGATGTTGTAATGAAATGACAATTAAAGCATGAATGTGTAAGAGAGGGATATGGTGGTGACATAGAAGAACCCTGACTTGCATAAAAAGGAATAACTGCCATACTAAAATATAGAAATTTTTTAGGATAAGTAGAAATTATTAGAAATAATTATGAAGGTATAAGTGGGAATATCCCTTGTTCTTCAAGTATGTTCATCGAAGGAAAAACTATTTTCGATAAAATATGTGGTGGTGTGTTTGGGTGTGAATGTGCATCTCACCTATAATGATATTCTGACAAGAGACAATCCCTGTTTCAAATAAGTTTCTATTAAATGTATTTCTAAATGAATATATAAATGATATTTAATTCGTTGATATATAATAGATTTACTATACTATCTATGGGAATCAAATGAGGAATTCCCATTTCTTTCATCTATCGATCAATATCAAGAATTATATTTATTCATTTTTCATCAATATTGATTATATTCAAACTAGTAATAAAATGTACCATTTTTATTTATAAATAAAATATTAATATGAAATGAATATAACTTACTAAAATTAGAATAGAATAATAAAGGAGATCTAATTGGAAATATATAAAATAAGAAATATGTAACATACTATAATCAAAGCATACAAATGGACAAGTACAACATGGAATAAAATATTACATAAAATAATATGTGGATTAAATTTTTTTTATAGAGTACAAAAAAACTAATTTTATCATTTACATGTACAATGTTTTTAAATATAAAATTGAATTTAAAAAATTTATATCTTACTAAAAAAAATTTCTATTTAAACATTACACTCTCTATATTTAATATGTTTTTATAGTTTAGATGTAAACTATAAAATATGTAAAATATATTTTAAAAATAATTTATAAGGTTATATATAATTCAAATTGTTCAAATATGAATTATAAAACTTTATAAAAATAAAATGTTGTTAAATATTTTAGATTCTTATTTAGTAAAATTTAAATGTATTATAACATTTTTTATTTCAGTTTAAAACATCAAAAAAATAAGGAATGTTTATTCATGATTATATATATCAAAATTGGGTCTTATTATGTACATTATTATTTGAATTTGTAGCTAATAACCTGAATCAATACTATTTTCACTTAAATTTGACATGTTATTTTAAATTTGGAATGTCATTTTATACTAGGGTTTTAAGTTTTTTTCACCCATTATAATAAAATGTACTTAGATTTGACTTTTTATCTGATCATGGTCCCTCCCATATATGGTGGGACTAGTGGAACACTCAGAAGAGTTTGGATATACTATCACATTCATACATTTTAGGTTTTAGTATATAATATTTAATAGTAATTCTTTTTTTTAATTCTACAATTACGCGTTAGGCTAGGAAGCCACTATTCATCATTGTTGGTGTACAACACTAGTGTAAAAAATTAGAGGGATTATCTCTAAACTATAAGTGTTAGTGAATATATTTTCAATTAAATTAAGTAAACTAATTATGTTATACAAAAAAACAAATAATCATACCATTATAATATGAATTAATTTTTTATCAATTTTAAGTTTACTGACATAGAATACTATAGATGAGATAAACTAAATAAATTAAGAACAAATGTAATTGATTTTATATTTCTACCAAAACTAATTTTGGATCAAAATATACTATGATAATTTGATTATTTGAGTCATCAAACAAAATATATTTTTCTGAACCAATGCGAGTTGTGAAACTATCAACTTCATCGTTTCAGTGACAAAAAATATGTCATGGGATTACTTAAATAAAGACATAGAAATTATATTTCTTATTTGTTAAAATAAAATACTTGTTTAAACACTGATTATATATTATATGGACCATCAATATCCATGAAGTGGGTCGTATCAACAACTCTAAATCCATCATCAATAATAAATTTTTAATGTTTCATCATGGAATAAAACATATTTATTTTCATCCTAGAAACTAGACTATAGGCGTAATAATATAATATTAGTATTTTCTAAAAAAAATTATATATAAACACATTTTAATATTTCCTCCAATTATTCAATACTCTAGGTATATAATTTAACATTACTGTTTGAATGATGCGATAAAATTGTGTTCTCAAGATCCTTTCTTGATCAGTTATTAAAATTTTAATCCCATTGATGACAAATGATTTTCCATCCTGAACCAATTATTTAGGACCAAAATCCAATTCTATAAATACAATAGAGACTGAGTGAAACAATATACTCAATACATTAAATTTAAATGATTATTAAAATTATATAATTATTTTTTGGATAACACTAATGTATTGTGCATGCATTTTATTTAAATAAAACATGAAACTATTTATAAGGAAAATTAGTTCCATTTATCTCTATTAAAAAACTATGAATTATACATATAAATTCTTATGATACCTACATAAACAAGTTAAAAAATTTATGATATATATGAAACTGGTGAGTATGATATAATGTATACATGTTTAAATATATTACTTGATGTAGTTATCCAAAAAATAACATAAAAATAAATTTTTGTAATGATCCATATATTGGTATACAAGGTTCAATGTAACCAATATATATGATCAAATAATTTCACATGTTTGGGGATGTGATGTAATATTGGGTTCAAATTTCGTATAATTATTTATTGTATTTATCAATTTTGAGTTACAAATCATTCCCAAATCACCAGAATACACTGATAGTAAATTTTTACATCCCTCAAATATGTAAACATTCAAAATTTAACACCCATAATGATTTTTATAACATGAATATAACATAATATTGAATATATTATTTTGGATACATCCAATGAAAATAAGTAGGTCCCATAAGAATTATTTAAATAGGAAGGTGGAAAATTATATTTTTTAATAAAATGAAAATGTATGAGTAAAGTTTTTTCTATAACTCACACAAAATTAACTTCAATTATTCGAATATATATTTTAAGAAATACATAGATAATACTTTTCCACACAAATATTTACAAAAATGGGAAAAGATAATATCTATCTCCCCTACATTACTATATAGTAAGTAATTGATCTACACGGGAATCAATAAATAATGGAGGATATGATAGTCATGTGTTTTTTGGTATTTCAGTTTCAACTCTCTAATATTTGAAGAATTTGATATATTCCATAAATATACATCATGATTCTTGATTGTATCATATAAATTGACAAATTTGTTTCTATATCTTGGTTTCATCACATAAGAATCAAATGGAACTATTTATTTATTTTTACTATTTGACATATGATGTTGTTCTACTAAACTACCACAATCCACAAAGACAAACTGAGATCATATATAAAATTTGGTCTCACAGTTAATATAAAGAATAATTTATATATTAATTTCACATATTTTATTCAGCGTACATTATTTCTAAATAATGAATTTAATGATTTCTTCATAATTAAGGAAAATCTAAGAGGATTCTTTTATTCTCCGATACTTAAATTTATTTAGTATAACAATTTTACCACTTTTTATGTTTTATCATACCTTTTCTATATGAAAAACTAAAATATTTTTATAATTGATACACACAAGTTTATGATAAACACCGAGTTTGATTCTTTGTTCTCAGTGTTATTTTCAATCATATGATAATTATTTATATTTTCACATTCTATTTGAAATAATTTATTATGTCCCATAAAATTAAAAATATGATTATATTTATTTCATAAAAGACACAAAACCAATATCAAAATAATATTTGGTAGTTTTCCATTCATAATCCATTCATATAAATTTTCACAATATTGAAAATTTTATATTATCCAAATCATTGAATCACACATAAAAATTATTTCATTCAAAAAATTGTTATTTTTTAATACTCCAATAGTCCAATATTGGATAAACATATTTTTTAAATATTGAAATTAAACACTTATTTCATATTTTGGATCAGATTTTCCAGATATGTGTATATTAAATAAATTGAATGGTTTTTCAATACACATCAATTATGGAAGGTGAAAATGTGAATGAAAAGATTCCCCATATTTTATGTTGTGATCACTGAACACAATTACTAAAACTGTCAAATTATAGACCCAAGAAAAAATTAAAAGCCTCCAAATTAATATTATTAATCCAGGAGTAAAATTCCTAGATTAATAATCTATCTATAGGAGAAAAAAATCAAAATTATGTTTGTTTCATTAAATATACTATTTTTTTATATTCCATCAAATATGAAAATATTTTAGAGCATATGAATTAATGGAGAGTGAAAAATTTCTTTCTATGGAACACATTGTATTGTTCCATCTGCTTATGTTTTCCATTAAAATTTACCACATTCCCCAGAATTGATTGTACCCATTGTTTCCACCCATGATAATCTGAAATCATTTAATAAATAACTTATTTGATTATTATAAAATTTAAAAGGTCAATTAACATTGATTCTGTATAATTATTTGAGTTTATATCATAGTGGAATCTCATTATGTTCCACTAGTGTTCTTTATCATCTACATAGAGAGGATATTTATCATTTCCTTCTTAGTTTTGTTGATGCTTCCTCTTTGTGGAATGAATTTATAGGAATATTTGATGTCTCTATCGGAAATATGGTCTCTGTCAGGTATTTTCTTTAGACATGGCATTTTCTTCCACTTTTACCTCAATTTATGGATCTCTTTCAGGTTGTTTCTTCTGAATTATTGCATTATATCTGGACAGTTCGGTATCAAATCCTGTACGGTGGTCAAAATTTCTCTGTCAATGCAGCTTTCTCAGGCATTCATACTGCTATTCGTCAGGGAAGATTAACCAGGAAGAACTTCTACTTTAATTCAATTTATGATTTCTCAGTTGGTACTTGAATTGGTATCATAGTTACATTCAAGCCTTCGTATTGTACTTTTGAGGTCTTATGGGAGAAACCCTATGTTGGATATATTATGGTTAATTATGTGTGTCTTTAAGGGGTAATCCTTGTTCCTCTGGATATGGTTCTATTTATTGGGATCTCCAAGGAAAGGTTAAGGACTGCTTTCTGGTTTCAAGTGGAATCACGTTTGTAATTGAAGCTGAATTTCTGGGTATCATTATTGCGGTGGAGCAAGCAATGATTCATGGATGGGAAAATATTTGGATAGAAAGTGATTCTTCTGTTATTATTTCTACCATCAGAATGGGTTCTTATCATCAATCTTAGAAGCTTACTAATAGATGGATTAGTTTCTTGGATTATCTTCTCACCATGAATCATATCATCACTCACAATTATATAGATGCCAATTCAGTTTCGGATAGACTTGCAGACAGCAGAGTCGATGGTGTTGATTTCAAAATGTATGAAAATAATCTTATAGTCATTTTACCCCTTATTAAGATGGATTTTGATTGTTCTTTTTTTTTTTCAGGATTATGTAAGTTGAAATTTAATTTTAAATATCGTAACCTTACTTTTCTGGGTAAGGATTCATCTTTCTTAAAAAATCAAAAAATTTACTCAATAAAAATATGATATTATATTTTCTTTCCATTATTAAGTTATACATAATAGTTTTTCAGAAATCCATATTTTTTATATGGTAGATAAATTATTACAAACAATAACAAGGGACTTCCTTAACAATTATTATAATATAATTTTATAAGTCCGTAATATGAATAACTGGTATATCACAAAAAACCAAAATTCATTTGAATCATGATTGAGATCCAATAAGTATAATAAATATAACTCTTTCATTATGATAGATTAAATTAATTGTTTATATAATATCATATAAAACAATAATTAAGATTATCATGACAACCATGAATATTTTAAATACAAATTCTATTATTTTCACTCTTTTACATTTTATATTATGAATTTTTAATTATATTACATTAATTTGTTTTGGTATATATAGAAAATAATTCAATTAAACAAATATATATTTATTTTTTCATAAAACTGCATAATTATATTGAATGTTATATAAATATAATTAAATGGATATGTATTTATAATTGAAAACAACTAATAAGGTATAGAATCATTTTACCACCTCAAATGAAAACTCATGTCTTTGAGCCATATGAATTTATTAGGAAAACATTCATAATACCTTAATTTCATAATTGTGTAATGTATGTTAATGGAACATTACTAATAATATAATACATATACAAAATATTTTTTGGAAGGTAATGAAATAACACTTATATAAAACCCAAATATAATAACACATATATTATACTATAATCAATGTAATCAAGTGGGGGTGAAAAAAGAGAATAATGAAACGGAATAGAAAAAAAATATACATACTCATAGATTAGGTAGAGAATGTATGTGACTATTAAATAAACATTCATTAATTACCAAAATAATTAATCAATATTTCATGCCACAATTAGTAGAAAATAGATATATATTAATTTATATCACTAAATAGTTAATATAAAAAAATTATGTCAATAAAATAATACCCAATAATAGATAATAAAAAAACTACAACAAAAAATGTGTTATTTATCACATAATATAAATTATAGTAAAAATTAATTTATACGATATTTAGGTCGAAGCAATGGGTAATGAAATTTAAAAACATTTCATCAACTAGGATCACATTTATTATGAATACTATAAAATAATATAATATATATGTAACATTATTCAAGGAATAATGGATAATCAAGACCTAATTATATTTAATTTTGTTTTTAATACATAGATAAAAATTAAAATGATACAAAGAAAAATATATGATTCATTTGGAAATCATTAATTTGATGTTGATGAAGATCAAATTAAAAACCCATTAATGTTTGGGATAATATTGTATAGATGAGAGGGAAGGTGTTTAGGTAGGGTAGGGAGGAATTAGTGGTCATGGGTAGGAGGGGAGGCCACAAATCACGTATTATCTGACATTATACAAATGTTTTCATAAAATCAATAGAATACCATACCTAATATGATTAATTTTTAAAAAATTATTTTATAGGGTACTACCGTTCACTCTATACGAATGATTATCATATACCATTGGTATAAAAAACATTACAACAACATTTTTTAGAAAATTGTCCATATAAATAAATTTATATATCCTGAAATTCATATAGTATTCATAATATATTTATATATGAGTAAATTAGGGTCAAAATAAATCACAAATATTTTAATTTAATTTATATTTCCCCAAGTTCAATCAATATTATTTGATATGGAAAATTAATGGAAAATTATACTTATGACAATATTAGTGATTTTCTATATGGTATATCATATAATATTTATAAATTATTTCACGATTCATTAAATAAAACAAATAAAAATAGTTACCTAAGAAATTGAATACTGGTGAAAAAAGTCATTGAATCTAGATTGAACCAAATTTAAATTATTATACATTGTACTATAATTAGTAAAAAGAAAGGTGTGAAATATATGGACTAAAAAGTTTTCTAAATTGATTGTAATTCTGAAAGTGATAATTTCATAATGAAATGAATTTCTAGATTAAAAATATGATTATATAAAAATAATATGTTCGATGTGATTTGGTATACGAATATTAATTCTTATCCAAAAGAATAGTTGTTTTATATAAAGGAATAAAAATTTTTCCCAGAATTTCTCTATTATGGATAATGATTGCATGAATTAAATAAAATTCAACAAAATATTCATATCTACATATAGTTTCAAATACCTCTCATTACTAAAATTTAAAATATTATAATCATTCACTATTTGAAGAAGTTATTTATGATTTAAAATAATAAAAATATGTTGATATGTATTATAGATGACAAAAAAATTATTAAATGTTATATTATACAGTATATTCCAGAAAAATTTATGTAATTTGGCCCAAAATTATATAATTTTTAAAATGAATATGAAAATATTACATTACGATTGTGTACGTATAGAATATATATTTATTGGATCCATAATAACTAATATAGTTCAATATCTATAATGTTTTTACAATAAAAAATTCCTAAAAAAATTATAAAGAATCATGTTAGGATAAGCATGATGATATCATAACTATAAAATCATGGAAATGATATTAATATTGACTTTTTACAATTAAATGATCATTTGAAAAATTTCTTATACGAATGTTCTAAAATATTTATATTATAAACAAAATTGATTTTATTTTTAATTTTATAATAATTTATATATTAAATAACGCCTCTCATGTTTATATATATATGGATTTTTTCTTATTAGTTTCCAATCATATATAATTAATGAATTTGGGGATTCATATCATTAACTTTATCACCTGGGAAAGGAATGGTATATATATTTTCAAAGATATATTTAAACATGTCATAGTTTTAAATTTTTAAAAATTATATTTAATGGATTACTAATGTAAGGATTCCCCCGTGATTTTTTTTGAATGAATGGATATCATAAAAACGAAAAAAACCGCAATGTGACATTTTACATGAAAGAATAACAATATAATGAAAGATATGTTTAGAATAAATAGTATGTATTATTCAATTTATCATAATTGTGAATTTTTTGGTATGATATAAATTGATATTGTGTTTTTTTTTAAAATTATATTACAATACAATAAAAACAATGTTATATATAAATGGAAATATGAATGATATAATTAATTAAATTTTGTAAACAATAAATTTTTATTTATATCTGGATATTTATCCAACTACGAAGGATAAAAATTAAACAATAATATTTTTTGTCATATGTTGTCTAAAAAATAAGAATATAATTTTCATCATTGTTTATGGGGTGTTAAAATACCCAATGGTTATTCTTTACATGTAATATTTTATTTGTAATTTATATTTATAATGTTAGCAGGCGTGAAATCTTATGATTGTTAGATAATGATGCAATATTTATAAGTAGTTTCACTATGTGGTATACTACCATTTCATGTTAGTGATACTATACTAATATTTTATTAACTTTTCAATTTTATTTATATAAAATCAATAAACAAAATTTACTAAATATGATTGGGAATAAATCATGAACTATACTCGGTTAACTATACGTGTAATTTCCACTGTGCTTTTATTATAAATATATTTATTTACTTGAATTTTTTTATATTATGGTATATATAATGATTAATATAGTATGGAAGAAAAGGCTATATAGACAGGTCTATTTAAATAGTTTGTATCATATTGAATGGTATATAAACTAATGAATAAATATATTTTTAATGAACAGTGAATAATCAAATATATTGAAAAAAATGGATAATATGGTTATGTTCAATACTTATTACATAATTTAATTAGAGGATATAAATATCCCTACACTCTAGTAAATGGTTTTCAATAATGTAAGTATTGTAATCTATTCAAAAAAGTAGTGCTAATGGAATATGATGTAATTATTTAGTCATATTTACAAAATATTAAAAATAATATTTATTTGAATCCATATATTGCATCACATATTTACATATTAAATGTGTGATATCAAAATAAAAATAATACGTACTTGATGAATGTGTGTAAAAACAAATTAGTTTCATTGTTTATAGTGAAGGTAAGTAATTATACCTCAAATGAAAATCATTGAAATGTATTTATTGGACACTATGTGTTAATGTGACCACATGGTATTCTTAGGAAAATAATAGATATATATATATATTAAATTGAATATCATGATGATAACAGTACGAATAGAAATTTTTTAGTAATGGTTTTCAATAAAGAAATGGATTATTCAAGGGGAAAAAATAAAAATTGAATTTCAACATCAATATAATATATTTGAATTATTGATAATAAAATTAAAATTCATTTCATTAAATTAAAAGTAATATAATTCATGTTTAACTAGGTTAATAGTAATATTGGTGTAATGTTTTATTTTTGAATTTACACTTATTGATATGAAAGTGTTTGGTAACAAAGATGGATCATTTATCACCAAAACTAATTGATGATTTTTTATGTTTTTTGATATATCAAATGATTATTATTATTTCATTTTGTATTATAGAAATTATATTTTGGTTATTATAATGATATCGAAACTATACAGTTAAATGAGATTCAATATTTTTTTAATCATTTACCAGAAATTGATTATTACATTACTACAGACATGGCCCATTTTTCATGAAATGGTTACATATAACATATATTAGAAATTATTTTATTAATATCATAATAATTTAGGTAAATCACTATATTAATGATTTTATTCACCTTATCTTAATCATATAACAACCCTATGTTTTTAAATTCAATATTTTTGAAAGAAATGTTCATATATTAATCAATATTTCTAGTAACATTAATATGCATCATCATTGAGAATATATATATGGTTTAAGAACCATGATATATAATTTTTACTATATTTATGATTTATATTTAGGATCGTGTATCCAAAAAATATATTATTTGATTTAATTAATTTTTTTAATATGATTAATATTATAAAATCCTTTGTTATTAAATATTCTGAATGATTGTATAAATTTTATGATTTATTTTATTCACAATAATAAAATATAATAATAATAAAAATATGTGTATTTTTTATGAAATTACTATAAAAATGTAATATAAATTTGAAAAGATAATTTATTGTCTTTAGAGGATTAGCAAGTTACACAACTGGAATCTCAGTAGACTACCTAATCTACAATTAGTACAAACCCAAGCATGTTCATTGGCATGGTGTACTCATCACAACCAACAAACAAAATTTATTACACTAACCCTCTGGGAGGCTCACGTGGGTTGGCCCTTGTGGTCAAGCATTCTAACAAAGGCATAGAAACTCTGAGAAAGCACTCAATGACATTTCCCCCTATGGTCGGGCAGTGATACTATAGACTCTCTGAGGAAGCACTTAACTCAAATTCCCCCTTTAGTCTCGATTCTATAATTATCAGACCTTATGAGAGAGCACAAAGTCAATCCCCCTTATGGTCTCGTAATGGTAATAATGAACAGGCACTCTGAGGAAGCACTCAACTTCAATTCCACCTATGGTCTACTACACCAGGTCCCCATAGCCATGAGTAAATGCAATCGTACGTAAATGATTCTTAGAATCCCTAGTAATGTTCAGAATCTACTTGGATAATAGCTACAACGGAACAAAAGAATTTAAACAGCAAACAATCCATGCAATCATTCATACCAAGGCAAGCAATCAATGCAACAAGGGTTGCCTCATAGGCAACCTAAGACAAACGGCGATAAATAACCAAAAAGAAGGAAATCACTCGTTGGGTGATCTTTGAACATGATATAAATTGAACATTATTCATCTAATAGCCTCAAGCACACAAGCAATCTAAGGCAGATAAATAAAACAGGTTCAAAACCCTAACCCGAGATACCCGATATATGTATACGTGACACTTTTGCACAGAAACCCAAGGATATTCAATGTAGGGCATCAATCCACCTACCTCGATCCTCGTAGATTGATATAATTGAACCTTATCCTGTGAATCAGCCTAGAACAGAGTAGATCTTCCAAAACGTCTAAAACATTCAACCTGAGATAACTCAGACTAGATGATGAAATAGGAAACGAGGAAAAAGAAGATCCAAGAACTCACCACTGCGAATCTATTACAACTGACGGTGTTCGATACGGATATTCACTGATGGATCGGTGGCTCGGAGGAGATTCGGCCTCCTCAGACACCCTATACAGAATTAGGCGGAGAAGAAGACAAAATCAGGGTTAAGAGGTGACCCCAATCCAATTAATGAAATAAAAAGAAATGTACACGACTTGTATTTCATGAGTACATGGAATGTACTCACCCTTTCTATAAACGACATAAGTGTCCTTCACATCACCCCTACACACCATTTGTGTGGCTCAGACACGGCTAGCACACGACCATGCACGACAATAAGGTACATGGCATGTACATAGAATGTACACGACGTGTACATGGAAAATTTCCAGATTCTACTCTTTTCACCAAAAAATGACAAGAAAAAGAAAAAACATACCTGAAAAGAAGATCCGGGTTCTTTCAAACTTCCCCCCTTAAAGAAATTCATCCTGGAATTTCCAAACGAGGCGTAAAAGAAGAACCCTCGAACAACTCCGGCCACAATGATCACATGTCGGCCTCCCTTTCCAAAGTCTCGTTCTGTACACAGTCGTGCTACCACAGCAACCGTACCAGAGGGATAGACCAGCCATGGAGTACCTTTTTGTTACAATCAACAATCCTAATTTGATACTCCTAAAATGATGTATCCTGCTCCATATCAACCTCCTAAGGATGAAAAACACGAGAAGAGTCTGAGAAATACCGCCAATGCTGAGAAATATGGAAGACGTCATGCATATCATGGTACATCTGTGGTAACTTCAACCAGTAAGAATCCATCCTGAATCTCTCTAGAACATCAAACGTCCTGACGTATCTTGGTGAATTAATTCCATGTCTCCTAATCCTATTATGTCCTAACCTCATGGTAACATGCACAAAATCCTGATCTCTGACCTTGAACTCTAAAGGCCATCTCCACATATCATCATATGATTTCTACCGAGACTATGCAATATCCATCCTCTTCTGAATCAACTCCACCTGCTTTGTGGTCTCCTGAACAAGATGAGGTCCCAGCACAGCTGCCTCTTCCACCTCTACCCAACACAAGGGTGATCAGCACGGCCTACCATACAAGGCCTTGTAAGGTTCCATCTGAATAGTTTCCTGAAAAAATATTATTATATTAAAACTCTAATAGAGGTATATGTTTCTACCAAGAACCTCCAAAATCAAGGACACATGCTCGTATCATGTCCTCCAGCGCCTGAATCATTTGCTTCGATTGGCCATCTATAGGAGGATGGTAAGTTGTACTCAGAAGCACCTATGTATCGAAATCCCTCTGTGTCCCCTTCCAAAAATGTGAAGTAAAGAGGACATCTCTATCAGAAATGATAGAACTAAGAACCCCATGCAAGCGTAAAATCTCCTGGATGTTCATCCTCCCAAGCTCATCCACACTGAAGGTCTCATTGACAGGTAAGAAATGTGAAACCTTCGTGAGCATTTCCAATACCACTAAAACTGCATCATTTCCTTGAGGAGATCTCGGTAACCCTGTCATTAAGTACATTGCGACATCATTCCACTTCCACTCAGTAATGGGTAACTGCTGTAAAGCCCTGCTGGTCGCTGATGCTCTTCCTTCACCTACTGATAGGTGGAACACTGCTTTAAAAAGATCATCCACATCCTTCTTCATACCAGGCCACCAATACTAACGACGTATGTCTCGATACATCTTTGTGATACTAGGATGAACTTCCCAAGATGAAGCATGAATCTCCCTCATCAGATCCTCACGTATGTCTGTTAAAACCCATATGGTCCATGAAAACGTAACACCTCATCATCTCCAACTGTCCACCCCAGAGTAGGGTCTCCATCTAACACACCCTCTAGTAGTACTAGGCCTTCTAGGTCTGATAGCTTCTTCATTTGAACTCGATTCAGAAGAGTGGAGGTAACAACTATAGAAGAAATAACTGTCTGACATTGTCTATCATGCACCAACTAATGCATCTTAGAGAATAGAGCCATAAGCTCCCACATGCTACTGGCCTTCCTAACTGCCTATAACTGAGTTAACATGCTCTGTGCATCTACCACAACACTGGAATTCTCAAGTGTTTAAGCAAGATCGAAGTCTAAATACTTTATGTACTCAACTCAATTCTTATGTCTCAGATTTATGTCACGCTGCATGAAGATATACTTGGGGATCTTTTTGTTAGTATATACCACAAAATTCTCTCCCGGAAGATAGTGTCTCCAACAATGGAAAGCATGAACAATATCAGCCAACTCCTAGTCAATCATAGGATATTTTTTCTCATGTGTCCTCAACTTCCAAGATTTATATGCAAAAACATGATCCTCTGGTATAAGAACTACTCCAAGACCGATACCAGATGCATCACTGAATACTGTATAACTATTGTCCAACAATGGTAAAACTAGAATCAGTGTTGAAGACAATCTCCCCTTTAGCTTCTGAAAGGCTGAATCACATGCTTCTGACCAAACATACTTCACAAATTTCCTAGTTAGGCCCGTCAACAGTGCTTCCAAGTGTAAGAATTACTGTATAAACCACATTTAATAACGATCCAGTCTTGAGAAACTCCGTACACCAAAGACATTCATTGGTTGCTCCAAGTCATCTACCACTCTCACCTTCTATGGGTCTACTAATACTCCTATCACTGAGATGACATGACCTAGGAAGTGAATCATCTCCATCCAGAAGTGGTTCACAGAGATCTAAGCATATAACTGATGCTCTCTCAGTGTACTGAAAATGATCTCAATATGGTTAGTGTGGTCGTCTCAAGTGTGAGAGTACAAAAAGATATTTTCCACAAAAACCACCATGAAAGAATCCAAGTAAGGATGGAAAACTCTATTCATCAGTGCCATGAAGACTACTAGTGTGGTCGTGAGACCGAATGACATAACCAAATACTCGTACAGACCTTATCTGCTCTGAAAAGCTGTAAGAGGTATATCAAATGGTCTGACATGCAACTGATGTTTTCCAGATCTCAAGTCTATCTTCGAGAACACCCTGGCTCCTTGAAGATGATCCAAAAGATCATCAATCCTTGGAAAGCGATAACTATTCTTGACTGTTAACTTGTTCATCTTCCGATAATCAACACTAAGCTGTAATGTAACGTCTGCCTTCTTCACAAAAAAAAACAGGAGAACCACAAGTAGAAGTACTGGGTCAAATAAAATCTTTTTCCTGCAACACCTCCAACTACTTCTTGAGCTATTGCAACTCAGTCATATCCATATTATAAGGAGGTATGGATACCAGTGCTACTCCTAGCAGAAGATTAAAAGATAAGTCTACCTCATTCTCTGGATGCACCCATGAAAAGTATTCTGAAATGACATCCAGAAAATGAACAACTACTAGAGGAAAATCCTTTTCAGAAGTCCACTGATCGTCCAGTTAGAAACTAGAAATTTGGTCTATTACACCACCCATCCCATGATGCTCTAGTCCATATCTTCTTTCTTGTACATCACATTCTCCCTTGTGAATAAAAGACATGCCCTCTGGTGATGTTAAACTCACCCTACAGGGTAATAAATCGACAGGGGCCTGAAATGGAACAAGCCAGTATATTCTGAGAATGACATCATAACCTATCATGTCTAGGACCTAAAGTTTCCACAAGAAGTGACACCCACCAACCTCAATGGGGAACTCATTGCACTGACGCACACTAGTATTTCTAAGTTCCAAGGGAGTGTCTAGTGTCATCATATCCACATAAGTAACTATATTAAGACTAATGATTTCCATAGTGTGCACAGAAATAATGCTATGAGAATATCCTTTATTGAAAAGTTCAGAAGATAAAACTGAGGCTACTAAGATCGGAACTCGCAATGTGGAAGGTCCAGGATCATGCACCTAATGATTCCACTCTACCGCAAACGTGTGGCCAATACCACGACCCTGTAGAGCAGCCTGAGATACCTAAGATGATCCTCCTTCATCCTGACCACTGTGTCCACAACCCTTAACCTAGCCTGAATGGACTGAATAACATCAGCCCCCGGTTTTCTACAGAACTGGTAAACCTGCTCTAGTACATGGAGTATAATTTGATATTCCTTCTCAATCTGCTTGAAGAAAAACCTTGAAAACCTCTGATGATGACCCATCTTACTGATAGATCGGCACTCTATAGGGTCCCTTGGGCAATAGGGATATTTCTTCCTGTCCTTCCCTCACTGGTATCAAATAAAATTTCTACATTAAGGAACTTCTCACTTCCTCGATTCACCACTTATAGACCCCTTGTGGTGCTTCATGTTGTCAGGAGGATGGGTACTAACTCTTGATGCTGAACCGACCTGGCTCACTGCTCTAGTATCCCTCAGATTCCTCCCCGTGATCAACGCCTGGTTGACTATCACAGAAATATATGTCAACTAGAAGACATTTCCCCGTGATATGATCTCTGGTATGAGGCCCTCTTCAAACTTCTTTGCTATGAATAGCTCGCCATAATCTATAATGGGAGTGAAACGCTGTAACTCAGTAAAATGGGAGGAATACTCCATAACTGATAGAGTACCCTACTTCAGGTTCTTGACCTCTTTGGCTCTGTTAGCCCTCAATGTTGTTGGGTATATGTAGTCGTAGAACGTACACAGATACTCCTCCCAAGCAACAATCTGCGGGTTCCCTGCCTGAGAAACTACGTCCCACCATCTCTAGAAAGATTCTCGCCGCATGTATGCCGCAACCTCCAACCTTCTGTCTGGGGGTGTCTCGAGATGATCAATGATAAAAACCATCACTTCAAACAATGATTCAGTAGCGTGAGGTCCTCCATCCCCTTAGAACGTGGGTGGATACTACTTCTGGAAGATGGAAGATCTACCATATATTGGGCAGGTAGCTGTGCTCCTTGAAAGGTCTGTATGAACCTATTGAATCCCTCATGGAAATGTGTGTCTACACAAGTATCCGGGATAACTGCATATGGCTAATCCAGCATACGATCATCATTAGATCCATGACGTGCAACTGGAGGACATCTTGTTGGAATGACTCTATAAGGTCCAATGCACACCTTTATTAACAATGAGCACAGTTGCAACTCAAAAGAGATAAAACAGAACAGAAGAGGAAAAATTTTAAAACTGAAAAAATCATAGTTACACAGCGTGTAGTTCCCACACATGGCGTGTTCCAGAAATATTTTACATGGGCATGAACATCGGACAACCTGGCTGTGTAAACCCTAACTACACGCCGTGTTCTTTTAATATACACGGCGTGTACCATTCTTTTTCCCCTTACCTGGTTACTCCTACATGACTAAGTCACACAAACTATCCTAGCCGAGGACTACATGGTGTATTTATCCACTACACGACATGTCCTTAATATTTTTACCATGTACGTCTTGTTAGTCACATGGACTGGTACATAGACCAAAACTACACTGCTTGTCAACAACGTACAAGGCGTGTTCTTCCTGATATTTTCCAACTCATGTATTCAACTACACAGTTGGGTCAAACGGACCATTACTAAGTGGCGTGTCAATGTGGTACACAACATGTTGTTCCTGATATTTTCCATCCCATGTATTCAACTACACTACTAGATAAAATAGATGAAGAATGCACGGCGTGTACTTCAATGTACATGTCGTGTAACCGTGAAAAGTAGTTCTTCTTGAACAGAAGATCACATGGCGTGTGTTCATATGTCATCACGCCGTGTTGTCTATGTTTCTGGGATTTAGGCATACCAAACATGCCAAAACCACTGAAAACACTACAAACTTGCAACTATGTTCCAAATTCCAATCTGTGGGGTCATATACTCTCCATAGATCAAATCTTGACATCATAACAATGTTATATATAAAGTAAACAGTATGATAATCCCATGATTCGCCAAATTCTGATCCACAATGGCCCATAACACCTCTAATACCAAATCTTGGTGTCCATGCTAAATGAGATATAATATAAACAACACTCTATCAGCTAAGCTGATATTTCAATCACAACAAATATCACAACATCATGCATAATCTTTCATGACGTCTATCACAATAGAATTAAATTTCTAATGAACCCTAGATGGAATGGTAAAATGCATGATAATTGATTTTCTAACCATTACCTATATGATTCATGATATGGCATACCCTCATCTAATCGAGTAGCAATAAAATAGATCCACAATCAAATAAACTGTAACAACACAAAATAAATGAATCACCCAACTATGTAATATAATCAACTGTACCACTTGAAAAAACATAAAAATGCAATCACGAGGTAATATAGCTTTTCTATGTACACGAGATAATTACTCATGTGCATATTTACGTACCAACTACCCATTCATTCCAATCCATTTCTATTGTCGCAAAATGGTATGGAAAAAGGAAAAAAAGAAAACTCCTCTGATACAACATTGTAACGACCCGAATATGGGGTCACTCAACTGGCACCCCGTACCTATTTCACCATATGACCTCAAGTGCATTTCCCCAAATTCCAGAGGATGATGACTAGCAGCGAGAGCCTTTCTGAGTCAGTGTGGAAACAATTCCCTCATTTGGTAAATTTTGAAGTGGAAGGAAAATAACATAATCAAAAGCGGAAGCAGAAAACATCACACTAAAACTGAAACTAAACAGTGGAAGAAATGTATAATATAATAATGATGTAGCATGGAACATGTCTTTATGGAAAGCATTAAACAAATCAACATGCTAAAATACAACTGAAACCCAAGTAGCAAAGGTAAACAATTACTCCAGTAGCATCACATGCATATTCTTGATCCCATGCTCTCTAGCTCTAACCCGCAATCAATCACCTGAGGTAGATGGTCCACAATCCCTATCCTCACCTCCAACCATAAAACCTATTTGGGCTGAAAAGTTAGACCCAAACAGGGTGTGAGACTAATTCCAGTAGGCAACCACCAAAATAACTATGTCCTACTGTCATTGAGCAATATAGAAAAAGTAATGGAAATTAATTCAACAGAGAAACAAGGGTTCACTAATGTAATCAATCACACAATTATCCATTAAAATTTATTTTTTAATTAGATTCAATCATTTAATCATCATCCAATGAATCTAGCTAATAGATCTATAGTCCGGAGGTATAGAAAGTTACACAACAGGTATCTCAGTAGACTATCTAAACTACAAGAAGTAAAACCCAAGCTTGTTCTTTGGCTTGGTGGACTCGTCACAACCAACCAAAAATATTTATTACACTTACCCTCTGGGTGGCTCACATGGGTATGCCCTTATGGTCAAGCATTCGAGCAAAGGAAAAGACACTCTGAGGAAGCACTCAATGTCAATTTCCCCTATGGTCTTGCAGCGACACTACAGACTCTCAGAGAAAGCACTTACGTCTAATTATCTCTGTATTCTTGATTCTATAATTATCAGACCCTCTGAGAGAGAACAAAGTCAATCCCCTTTACGCTATTGTAATTTTAATA
The DNA here is from genome assembly GCA_963277665.1 of Viscum album. Classification (NCBI taxonomy): domain Eukaryota; kingdom Viridiplantae; phylum Streptophyta; class Magnoliopsida; order Santalales; family Viscaceae; genus Viscum; species Viscum album. Next base: position 351,054,341 of record OY728152.1, on the reverse strand, counting down.
ATTAACCGGCCCTCTGAGGAAGCAATCAATGTCAATTCACCCTATGGTCTACTACACCAGCTTCCCACAGCCCTGAGTAAATGCAATAGTACGTAAACGATTCATAGAAGCCCTAAGTATGTTCCACAACTCCTTGGATAATATATACAATGAAACAAATGCATTTAAACTGCAAAAAATCCATGAAAACAATCCTACCAAGGAAAGAAATCAATGCAACAACTTTTGCCTCATAGGTAACCTAAGTCATACGGTGGTAAACAGCCAAAACGAAGGAAAACACCCATGGCGTGATCCTTGAACATTCTACCAAGAAAACATTATTCATCTAATAGCCACAAGCACTCATGTAATCTTAGGAAGATAAATAAAACAAGTTCAAAACCATAACCTGAGATACCCGAAACATGGATACCTGATTCTTTTGCGCAAAAACTAAAGGAAATTCAATGTGGGGCATCAAACCACCTACCTCGATCCTCGTAGATTGGTATACGTAATCCTAAGCATGTGAATATTCCTAGAATGGAGTAGATTTGAATAAATGTCTCAATAATTAATCCTCAGATAACTCACACAAGAAGAAGAAATAGGAAAATGACGCCAAAGAAGTACCAAGAACTCACCACTGTGATTCTATTACAACTGTCGGTGTTTGATTCGGAGAATCGGTGATGGGTCGGTTGCTCGAAGAAGATTCGGCTTCCTCGGACGCCCTGTACTGAATTAGGAGTAGAATAAGACAAAAAATGGTTAAGACGCGGCCCTAGTCTGATTAATGAAATAAAAAGAAGAGTACACGATGTGTATTTCATGAGTACACAGTGTGTACACACCATTTCCGTACACAGTATTAAGTGGCCTCCACATCACCCCTACACACCGTGTGTGTGGCCCGGACACTGCCATCACACGGCCATGCGCAGCAACAAAGTACATGGAGTGTACATAGAAAGTACACGGTGTGTACTTGGAAAATTTATAGATTCTCCTCTTTTCCCCAAAACAACAAGAAAAGGAAAAACATACCTGAAAAAAATATCTGGGTTCTTACATCTTTCACTCCAAAAGATAATAGAATTAAAAATTATTCTATTTATTTTAATCGTATAGGGTTCCAAAAACAATGAATTTATAATTCATTTGTCAGATTATTTAAAAAAAAACTACATTATACAAACAAATACATCACGTATGACAGTGGAAGGTGATGTGCCCTTGTCTCCCTTCGGTTTGGGGTTAATGTCTCACGGCCTTGCCGAACGCAATGGGTTGTCACCCGACTTCCAGGTTGTCTTTTTTATAAAAATCCATAAAATTTATTAAGTAATGATTTAACCATAATAGTAGAGTCCAATGTCAATCATAACTAACTCAAACCTTTAGAAATATCCAAAATAATTATATCCAAACTCATTGTCCAAAATATAAAAGGATGGTAAACACAATAATGATCTTTTATTCCATGTAATGACACATGAATACCTTAATCATGTATTATTTAAAAACATTTTATCACCCGGAATTACCATAAGACCATATTTATTACATTCATGATCCCATATTACATATTGAATACTATATATAACCCTTATATCTAAATATGTTGTATACTCCAATAATAATTGAATGAACCATCAATTAATTTGATTCAATGTAGTCAAGAATATCGAATATAATTTATCCAAATAAATATTATCTTATTCCAAAATTACTACATCAGTATCAGAACAATAAAAAGGTTCATCTATCCTTCAAAAATATATATCCCAAAAAGATATAATTTCTATTGAGTAACTTTTCCTAGTACCATACAATCTCAAATCCGTAATGAAATAGTTCGGAAATACAATCCATATCTATTTCCATAATTCATATAACTAGTACATCCTCGATACAACACTTGAATTACATAATTATTTATTAACAACATAAGAAAATTAGTCATTACACTTTATTTGTGGTGTTAACATAACATTATTATTATCCAACCACATCATTTGGGGCATACTCTAATGATCTGGACATTGATTTGTCTAGTGTTGAAATTCCTTTTAGATGAAGTATTGTACATCAGAAACATTTTTCATACCGTTGAAATCACGTACATAGTGTAATTTTTTTTCCACACATATAACAAACTCCCATTCCCATATATAATTTACCATGGTGATTCTTTCCACAGTTATCACATATGGTAAAATCCTTCTTACCCTACTTCCCTTTATCTATCTTTTTCTCTACCATCTTTTTCTTCACTTTATTCCTATCAAAGCCATATGACTCGAATAATTGATTACTTATCTTATTAACACATGATATAATTTCTTCATATTATAATAATAATTGGGAGACTATTTCCCTTCTAAATGTTGTCATAATACTATGAATGATGTGATCCCTCTTACTGTATGGATCATGAATATTGCTGGAGTTTTCATTCCTTCTTCTGGACGACATTTATAATTAAAAAAATACACTATGCTAGATCATATACTAATGAATAATCCAAAAACTATGAAATTTTTCAACATTTATTGAATATTTATTCTTCTAACAATAAAAATGGTTTCATTTCTAACATATTTACTCATAAATCCTTTATAATGGATCGTAAAGAAAATTTGAATTATCATAAGCATATCCCCTAGGAGTTTCGTAACGAAGAGTGCCGAAAGGCCCGTTGTCATGCACCAGGATACCCCAGGCCATGCCCAAAACTCCTTGTCAATGTTTTTGGTCCTACACTCATCTATTCCAGAGCCACCTCATCTTGCTAGTATCCAGGTAGGGATGTATTTCTTGGAAAACTCACAAAATCACTACATTACCAAAATCATATGATGTTCTTCTAAACTAATCCGCAAAGTCAATATTAGGGTAAGGTTCTCTAATTAGTGTTTTTATTAATATATATTCCATGGTTAATTATTAACTTCCTCTGATACCAACTATAACTCCCCGACCCCACTTATCTAGAGTGGGTGGATTATTTTAATAAATTTTCATTATTACTACGAATCATGTCCCGAAAGACCTATTAGTTTAGTAGTCTGGGAAAATATATTACATATATGAATGTTACATTACACATTATAACATAAAAAAAAAATAAAGACCCTTTGATAATGACATTAATCCCTTAGCTTAACCCAATATATTAATGATAATACACTTCTTGGGATCTTGGGAAAATAAAACCTATGAAAGGGGTGACCTTAGATGCTTAGCAACAATAAATAATTAAGTGGAAGATCTAACCATTCAAGTTAAGATGTGTAATAAAAAACAATATCCATTTAAACATAAATATGAACATAATATGGAAATAATAAATCACACAATACCATATAAACATGCACATATATATTATACTAGTAAAATAGTCTCATCTAATAAATAATATCATCATGATGGAATGGATAACGTCAGACATCATTAACACATAATTCAGACCTCATACTATGAAAAAAAATTAATTTTTTGTCAAGGCCATGTGCCAAGACACTAATATTTCTCATGAGACCTATCGATGCATCGAGGAGCTATAGCAGGCTCCACCAGTCACATACTATGTCCACTACATTCCTCGTGTGAAATAGTTGAAACATAACATAATAATTCATATTAAAACTAGCATACGAAAGTATAATAAACTTTCCAGAAAACATGAATTGTATTAAAAGAGAACATCTATACTAAAACATACCATTATTTATTCAATATAATATAGAAAATTTTACTATAATAAATCTACCTCATTAAGGAATAATATCCAGTGAAGGATGATTATATAGTCAAAAATGATTAGTAAAACTATTTGTGTGTAATACACTTTTTTCTTGATATCTTTTAAAAGTCACACATTTATAAAGGAAGTAATTTAAAAAATATTTATGAATAAAAGTTTCCAATACAACTTTGAACCTTTTGAAATGAGTTAACATTTTAAAACAATAACGTCCTTATAAGAAATCCTTAAAACCAATCTGAAAACATCGATATTAAAGAGAATGATATAGATGAATAAATATTTAAAACATTTAAAATTATTTTTCTGTTAATAATTACATTAATAGGATCTTTTTAAGTATTTTTGAAACATGGACATTGATAATAAATATGTCACTGAAAATTATTACACATAAACATTCTTTTATGACAATTAGCTTGATGAATTAACCATTACCTTGCATATTTTGTTGGTCAAGGGAAGGTTTAACCTTCTGTATGATGACCATAGCATGTTATTAAATTATCAAAGAACCATATTCATATTTATTATATCATACATGATTCAATTATTACTTTATACTACCCATTTAAGAATGATTTCCATGTTAAATTAACATTTTGGGTAATAATGTCTTTCTTTATCGTAGGTGTTTTAACTTGTTATTCTTGATCTCATCATTTAGATCATAATTTAAATAAATCCACAATATATAAAATTATCTATATATCATATATATTTATAATATAAATACGTATAATATATAGATATAGGGAATTGAAAACACATTTTATGGAAATGGTAGGTCGTACGTATGCATAAAGTTTGGTTCTCTTTTCATATCGTATAGAACATAAGTAATTGAATAAGAAATATTTGTGTACATACATAAATATAAATATATATATATATATACCAACTTTTTATATTTATTATATCATATACTAAAATCTTATTAAAAATATTTATTTTTATATTCATCGTTTAATGGTGAAGCTAGAAATGAATCTCATCATGACGTGGAGTCTGTAAGACATACCTACAAATGAGCGACAATATAATTTCCAAAATGAGAAAATTGTGTGAAATTGGATGTTATATTAATTATAAAGAGAAATTATTATGTTATTTTAATTATTTTTTAATATATTACTCTTCATTATATCCATCCAAATAGCATAGTGTTGAATAAAAAATTACACCACGACGGAGGGATGTTAAGCTGTACGTACGCACACATGGTGACCATATCATTCCTAGGATGGATATAATAATGAGTGTGGTTATAATAAATTTATAATAACATCCTAGTATTTATATGGTTGTTGATATATTATTGTCGTATGGAAATAACAACATATGAGAATTGGGAAGAAGAAACGAACTTTGAAAGAGCTGATAAAATAATTACATAATCTTTGGTTGTTTTCTTTTGATTTGAACGAAAGGGATCCATATATTGGATTTCCACTCAACGGAGGGCCAGTAGGTTAATGTGAGTGATGTTGGGAGGTGATTTGGGTGGGTTTTTTCCAATCCAAATGGCTTTGGAGAAGTGATTTTTATAGAAGGGGAAGTACCTTTTTATAAGAGATGTGAGGGTCAGTTTAGGAAATGTTTGAAATATTATTTTATTAAAAAATCATTTTCAGTTTATAATGTCTCAAAGTGAATTTATTTATAGCCTTAATTGGTTATGTGTATAAATAGTCTCAATTAATAGGTTTTATACATGTTTAGGATACCATTTTAACCTTATATTTTAGATTTAACTCTTAGTTAAATTGTTTATCTTTTACAATGTCTTCTTGTATTTTTATATTACATTGTTAGAAAACATACAATAAAATTCAAAGATAACCCAAAGTGGTTCATTAGTTACATAAAAATCATTATAATATTCCTTTTTCTTATCCATATATTTTTTGGTTTATTAAATAATTTAATAATATAGTATTTGTTTAAAAACTCATTTATGTTAATTTTTACAATATCTGGTATTTTGTTTTTTTGAAAGACATAACATCGTGTTAACTTTGAAAAAAGTTCAATAAATCATCCCTAACATGTCATATTAACCTATAAAATTAGTGTAATGAATCAAAATTCTCAATTTATATTTATTTAGATATTAATAATATCAATTATTTTAATCATTCATTAATATTTTAATTAATGCATCATCATTGTGACATAAATATATTTAATATTTAATTCCTAAACATTATAACTAAAATAAAATTATTTATGAAAAAAATTTATCTTTATAATGAGTATTTATAGTAGAATTTATCTGATATATAAATATATATTAAAAACGGTTTAGTTATTAACCATTGAATTTAACAATTTTAACATGTCTTTAAATAAAACAAAAATAAATGTCCTAATCTAATGAAAGTAGAACAAAAGGATCATATTTAATTTCATTGTTTGGATTTGGTCCAAATATTTTTATCCAATAGAATTAGAACATGTGTTAGTGAAATTAAAATATAATTTTTACCTTCAATTACCCTAATAACTTTTAACTGTGGTAAATTAAATTCAAAAATTCACTATTAACCAAAAATTATTCTCATCTTATTGAACCATATTTTATGTTTTAATATAAACCATGTCTCTCAAATTTTTGAAATTCATTTCACATAAGAGGTAAAAATATGTTGTTGGAAAATTTGGAAATGTGCTTAGAACGTGGGTAAAAGACGTTAAATTCTTCAATAAAATTCTATATATATAATCTTATTATAAAATGACTCCATTGAATTACGTTGGACTAATATCGATAGTTTGTATCTATTTTTTCTTTAAAATATATTTAAATAAATAATTATTATTATTTAAATAATAGTCATTCTTAATCATCAACACGATGTTTTTCATTATTTCACAATAATTTAATGTTTTCAGAAAAATAAAAAAACATCACCCTAAGAAAATTTAGATAAACTGTAATCATAAATGAAGTATATTTAACCAAATTCAGAACATAGAAGTTGCATTAATTAATTTGAAATTAATTCTCATTTCAGAACTGAAATTCAGGTTTTTATAATGTAAAAACTATCAAAAGAGTGACATGTGTTTATGTCAAATTTAATGGTGAAATTACATATAAAGACTTTTATTGTATTAAATGATAAAAATATAATATAAATTTACTCCCAAAACATTCAAATTCATAATTTAACACTATAAATTATTTCGATTAAAATATTTGTCTTCAATTAAAATTTAGTATTTTTTACTATTCATTGAAATATGACTGTTATCAGACAAGTACCAAAAATTTTTCAAAACAAGAATTTTATGTCCCGAATATAATGAAGAATTTAATTTCATTAAATTTAATATTTCAAAGTTTCATATATTGGTTTTAAATATAGTTCACCATTAAATGTGTGAAAAATTGCTTTTATTGAAAAATAATTCATATATCTGAAAAAAAGATTTTTTTCTTATATTCTGTCTAAGAAACACATAATATTGATTATAAAATTATATGGAGTATACAAAATTAAAAATTCTGTTCATACTATTCATAACCACTTTTTGAACAGCAAGTTTGGTAAGCCGTGGTGCGCTCGAACTCGGTGTTGCGTGTAACGCAAGTTATTGAATTACTTTGAATAGATAACGTACTATGAAATCTTACGGTGTTACCATAAGTAACAAATATTGATAATTTGGGATAATTAATAATAATTAATGATAATATTAATAATAAGTAATAACATATTACAAATAAATATTATTAATAAAATTTTTATGTATTACTAATAATTAGGGATATTTTTTAATAATTCATAATAATTAAGGATAATTAATAATAATTAGTTATAAATAGTAAAAATTATTAATTGGTAGAAATAATAAGTAATGTATATTAATAATTTGTAATATTTAGTAATAATTATTTGTTATAATTATAAATTATTGTCAATTATTTAATATTAGAGGTTATTTTTTATAAATTTTCATACTTAGTAATAACTAGTAAATATGATTAATAATTATTAATAATTAGTAATATTAAATCTACATTCGAATTTATTAGCATTAATTAGTTATAATTAGCATTAATTAGTAATAATTAGTGGACATTAGTAATAAATATTAATAATTTGTTGTAATTTGTAAAACTAGTAAAAATTTGTAACAATTATTAATAATTTCTGGTATATATAAACAACTTCCAGTAACATGTAGTAATTAAGGATAATTAGTTATAATTACTAAAAATTATCTTAAATTACCATTAACTATCATTATTTTGTAATAATTAGAATGAATTGGTAATAATTAGTGAAAACTATTAATAATTTGTGAAAATTACTCGTAATTAGACATAATTAATCTTAATTACTAATAAATATTGATAACTGAGTATAATTAGTTAATATTACTATTAATTAGTGATAATTAGAAATAATTGGTGATAATTAGTAATTATTAGTGGTAATTGGTAACAAGAAATGTAAGTTGGTAATATTTAGTGGTGATTAGTAATAATTATTGGTAATTCGTAATGATTAGTAATGATTAGTAATTATAATTATTACTTTGTGATAAATAATGGTAATTATTATTAGTTAGAAAAATTTATTATTAATATGCAGCAATTAGTAATAATTTAACATAATTAGTAATATTTATCCATAAGTAGTGATAATTATGTTTAATTGTGATAATTAGTAATAATTATTGATAATAAGTAATAATTAGAATCAATTACTAATTAATAGAAATCAGTAGTTATAATTAGTGATACTTAAATAAAATTGTTCTATATTAGTGATAATTATTAAATATTATTAATATTTATTCGTAATTGGTATTAATTAACTGTAATTATTTTTAATTAGAGTTAATTAATTATAATGACCATTAATTATTACTTATTAGTTTTAATTACTAATAATTTGTAATACATAGTAATAATTTGTGGTAATAATTAATAATTAGTGGTATATGGTCATAATTAGTTGTAATTTGTGATAATTAAATGTAAATATTGATAATTAGTGGTAAATAGTGATAATTAGTGGTAATTAATTATAATTTATGGTAATTAGTAATAATTTGTGGGTATTATTAATAAATAGTTGTAATTAGTAATTAGTATTAATAACTAGAAACAATTAGAGGTAAATAGTTATAATGAGAAATAATTATTAATAATTAGTTGTAATTAGTGATAATTAGTGGTAATTATTAAATATAAGTAGTAATTAAGAAATAATAGTGGTAATATTATAAATTACACCTAACAAGCAATAATTGGTGGTAATTTTTAAAAAGTAGTGATAATTAGTAAAAATTATTTCTCATTCGGATTAATTAGTACTTATTAGTAATAATTGATAATATATAGTAATATATTGTAGTAATTAATTATTACTAGTAGTGACATGTAACAATTCGAAATAATTGTTGGTAACTAGTAGTATTTAGTAATAATTTTTAATTTTTAAAAAGTAATAATCCATAGAAACAATTTTTCACAATGGACATTAAATAACTATAATTATTAAATAATAATGTAATTATTAAACATCAGTGGTAAATAGTAAAAAAATATTTAAAAAAATTTAAAATTTATAATATATAGAATTTAATTCAAATTAATTATTATTATTCCAATTATTGGATTTTCCTTTTCATATTTCAAATAAATCAAATCAAATTAATATATTTTATATTTTTTTAATGAAATATGGACTAAAGAAGTTGACAATAATCATTATTAAAAGACTAAAATTAGAAAAAATAACTATAGAAATCAATATAGTTCTATTATAAATCAAATATATATTTATGGTGTTGATTCATTTAAACATTTACCTCATCAAAATAAAAATTTGTTTCTGAAGAGATAATTAAGTGTCCATGTGAGAAATATGATTATAGGATGTCTCACACATTTGAGAAAGATGGTGGGTAACTTTTTGAATTTTGGTTTTCAAATATATTATGTTTTTGGTATCCACATTGTTAACTTAGTTCTATAGAAGATTATAATAATTTCTTTACAGATTCACCGTGGTTTCAAAATTTACATCATGATTTGGATGGTCTGTCTTTTCTAAAAAATGAGACGTGGGATGATATTTATTTAACTCATATGTAAGATCTATACCAATTTAATGAATTGTTGAAATCCACGGAGTATTCCTTATATCCAACTTGCAAGAAAATTGATCATGAAGTGGTTGACTAAAAATTTCTATGAAAAAAATATTGGAATTCCAAATAGCTATATTGGAAAAATATTCTCTTTGGGAAAGGAACTATTACATGAAATAAATTTTTTGAGTAAAATTTATAAGAGAGAAAGAGGATGGATTGTAATTTGGATCAAGTTTATCATATGATTAATACTTGTTGAAATGATTTTATATTGTACTATGGTGAAAATGAATCATTAGTTATTTCACCAACATATAGAAAATCATTGTACAAAGAGGCTCAACAAGGGTCGTCTAAATTCATTCCTATGAAACAGTTGAGGTATTTCATTCTTACACTCAGAATCCAGCATTATTTAATTCATAGAACAATGGCTCATTGATTTCAAGGAACAAATAAAATATTTCAATTTTTAACAGAATAATTCATCATGTATATTGTGGTTCACAGGAACATTTTGACCATGTACATTAATAATTGTTTTTAGAATTTTGAATCGTGTGATTGGGAATTTCAACTGACGATTTCTATCCCATTGGTTCTTATGGTTTTCAATATTGAGGATGACAACCCAATTTTATTGATCAATGGATGTATTAATTATATTGATGTAATAAGTTGATTTTAGATAAAAGGAGATGATAAAGATGAAAATCCAATGGAAATTTATTATACTAAAGAGGAATATGAATATATTGACATAATCATATATGAAATGATAATGATTATTGATGAAATTAAATAATATTTATAAACATAAATAAAATATATCGATATATAATATTATTTTTTATTTTTTGGAAATAGTCATTTAATGTTTTAGAGGGATGATGAACATTATATGATATAATTCATGATTTGGATGATGTTTTACTACTAGATCACGAGCCTAATGTTACATCATTTGACCCTCATATTGCTGGCTATTCAGCGACATCATGAATAGGTCTCGGTCTTGAATCATTAATTATTCATAACCTATTTTCTGAGTGATGTGCACATCATCATTTGAATCCACACATGCAGATGAATGTTCAGTTCTTTATTTTTTTTGGTTTTCATTAATTTTCATAAATTTTCATTATTAATTTATATATAAATTCATGGATTATTTTATTTCTTCTTCATATCTTTTTTCATATATCGGTTGGACATGGACGTTTTATACAAAATAAATAAATTTTTAGAGCCTTGGAAATATGAGATCATATCCCCATCGATGTTTAGAAAGAAATGTTTGATAATTGGATTGTACATTAATAAATAATGGTTATTTAAAAATTTATTGTATTAATAACATGATATTATTAATTAATAATAGATTCTATGATATCTCGTAGAAGATAGCTTGTAGGAGGATATTTAGGCTCCATGGGAGGGTTTTATGTATGACAATTTCAATCATTTTTTTCACAATCTGAGGAGGAAAGCAGTGTAGAACGTGAGAGGGAAAGATTCTGTTTTTTCATGATATGCTCACCGACTAGATTACATATCATCTCAATTTTATGGATGTATTATGTTCATATTGAATGACAGATACTTTTTAGAGGATATATTCATTAGGTTGACAGAACTGGTGGAGGGAGGAGGTGACACATCGAGCTATTAGTTTTACATTCAGTATGTATCGAAAACATTTAGTAATTACTTTTTTAATAATTTATATTACTTTAAATGTAAACTATTTCTTATAATCATATATGTTGTGGAAAAATTCAAGATTTTAGAGTTCCACATTTATACGGGGTTGCATTGAGATCCTCCCACTAGAGAGGCTAGAAGTTATCTTTAGGGTCATATTGAGGTAAATATCACATCTTTTTTAGTGTAAATATTATCTAAACTAATATCTTAACTATTATAATTTTAAAATACAATTGAAGTGGTCATATGAGGTCACAATTTCTCAGAAACAAGATGAGACTCAGTCCAAGACCGAGGATCTGAACTCTAGTATTGCGGGATTTGATGATGCATCTTAGATGCATGATACTCAATATGAATTGGAGAAAGGAAATGTTATTTTGTTTCGACTATCGATAGAATATTGCGAGTTATTATGGGATCGTAATGATGTCATCATGAAGCTCGAGGGGAGTACAGGGAGAAACATCATTGGTAGCTACCCAATATTACTAGAAGATGTTATCTCAGGCTTAGCATATATATAACTTTTTAGGGACCATGGATAGATCATATGATAGTAGCAATTGTTGTAGTAGGAGGCGTTGTGTCAATAGCTGCATAAACGACAATATTAGATGATTTAGTAGATGTGATGTCTGAATATAGGTTTAGGAATGGAGGTCCTTTCATAAGATTCTCCACCAACACCAGTTCAAATATGACTTGCCCCATTAGTAATTTATAATGTTTTTCTGATATACTATTGATATATATTTTTTATTAACATTTTATTAATCAACATATTTACATTTCAATATAGTGTGTTTTAAATATTATTGCGAATAATTTTGTAAATTATTTTATTATTTTATTATTATTTTATTATTTTATTATTTATTTATTATTATTAATATGTTTATTATTTAATTATTTACTTATTATTTTATTATTATTTTATTTTCTTATATGTATTATTCTTTTTAATTTTTTCATTGTTATTTTTTATCATTGGGAATATGTTGTTTTTTATTTTTTTATTATTTTATTATTTTGATAAATTATTATTTAAAAATGTTATATTATTTGTTTTAAATTTTATTAATTTTTTTAATTAATAAATTTTTAATATTTTATAAATTTTTTATTACTATTATTATTATTTTATTAAATTATATTAATATATTTATGTTTTTATTTTTTATGTTTTTTATGAAGGTTGATTGCTCCCATCGTAAATAAGATTAGCGATAGGACCATTGAAAATGGGGTTTTAAAAACTATGATAAACTATATGTGACTAGAAGGACTCTCATTACAAGTAATTTTTTTAGAAGGAAAATTGAAAAAAAAATATTTGTGATGCCATTTTGGGAAATTGGTCATTTGAGATAGGACCCCGTCACAAATGACCCATCACTAATGTATAAATTTCTAGTCACATGTTTAATTTATGGAAGGCGAATTAGGCCACTGATCTATTAATTTATTTGGATCTCCCAATTTTAAAATATCATTTTGGGAGGCCAGCATGTTTTTGGGTTTTATTTATTCTATTATGGATCATTGGAAATGGACAACCTATGACTATATCATATAGATTAGTGAGATATATAGGTTTGTTTTTTCTATTACAAAATCTAGATGGATCAGAAGCTGTGATTTCCAAGTTTTGATACAAGATAAATGAGAACATGATTTGTGGGTGTATAAGATTTAGTAAAAGAATATCCCTTATACTTTTAAATTCCTAGTTTCGCATTGTGGAATTGTTCCTTGTCTACAAATGAAATGTGTATAATAAAGGGGCCCTTCTTATTCGTCATTGATGGTGCAATGTGACTTAAAATAGAAATATTCCTAGAATGTTTTCATAATAGGGGATATGTTGTTTTATATCTATAATATTTTAGTAATTTCATTGGAAATTCATATATTGGGGAGTCAATATTAGTTTCTTTTGTATCCAGGTTTCATGGAGTCAGAAGAATGATTTGGTTGATAAGGTCTAGAGTAGGATTTTTTCTTGAGGGTGATGTCATTTTTTCGATTTACGGAACAATGCACGAGAAGGAAAATTATATAAAAATTTTTTTAATTAAGGTTACTGATAAATAACTATTGGTGTAACTAGGATTTTTCATCATGAGAGGAGATGGTTTAGCTTTACTATCAATTAATTTCCTAATGGTTGTCATTAATGCAGTTGTAAGAGAATGAAACAACAAGGGAAATTTTTTTCTAGAAATAAGAAATCTGTAGGATGTATATTAATGTTGGTGAATAATTTTTATGGAGTAACGAGAGGGAGGGATTATGTGAGATAATTAATGTTCGATTATCTTTGGATTCAATACCTTCTACGATTTGGGAAACATCAATCAGGTAGAGTCATGGGCTACAATTATTGGACCATCCTTTTGAGTACTGTATATCATTTTCATCTCAGAGGTCGAATCAAATTCAGAAGTATATATTGATTTCCAATTTCAGAAAAATAGTCCACCGCATGATTAGATCTATATTATCATAATATTTTAGATTATTTCTGATTAATATATTGGGGTTGGTCAGATCTTGTAAGAAGGAGACTACACATCATATTTTTTGGATGGAAAATGAGACCTAGATGAGAGTACAATTTTATATTTCTATTATAGATCCTTTACAAATCATTTTATATTCATTATTATTATTGACACTGTTGTTCTACATCATTTACTCAAAATATGATTTCAGATTATAAATCTTTTATTTCAATAAATATATACATGATATTTCAATAAAAACATTAATATGAAAAATATTTCATACTATGTTTTATCCAATACAAACATTACATTAATGTATGATACAAGAGATTTAATTATAGATTAAAAATATAACTTATTTAGTTTAACTCATATTTTATTAAGATTCCTCCCCTTAATATTAATAAAAAAATCCACAAAAATAAGTGACCAAAAATTGTTATCATATTTAATATCAAATTATAATGGAAAAATCCTGGAAACCATTGCTTCTAGAATTCCAGATGACATTTATCCCCAAAAAAACATTAATCAAATTCAAATAAACATATAACCCAATAATAAATACTCATGAAAATAACTTAACCATTACTAAAAATAACATTAATCGCTATGTCACTGAATATCTTTTTAACCCCTATGGTAATCTATACTACTCATCTTATATTCAAAAAATCAATTGACACATTTTCAAAACTAACTATAACTACCTCAATATGAAGTCAAATATCTACCTAAATGGAAATTAATTCCTCAACATTTTATTCATGAAAAATCACAATAAAAAACATCAAAATATCTTTAATCACCTAAAAATACAATCACATAATACCTCAAAAGAGTAATATATTCCATTGAACATATTATGAAATATAAAAGAACTCACCCAAAATGGTATCCAAAATAATTGAATTTTCTTAATTTGATAAAATCATTTAATATAAAGTTATCTATACTCTTATTTGATACCAATTGAAATAGATTATACCCTTACACCCTTTTATAATTCTAAATAAATAATATTTACAAATTGTATTTGATTCAAATAGAAGCACCCCATAATTAAACATCTTTAACCACTATTTTAATAATAAATACTTAGTAAATAACAAAAAATTAAATTTTATGTTCTGTGTTTCAAATATTACAATAAAAATTAACATAAATACCCTTATCTGTATCACCAAAATATTAAATTACCCTTTTATATTAAGAAATTCATATTTCATTTAATGTCTTATACATCCCCCACAAAATTATAAACACACAATATACTTATAGACCTATCATAGATGGTTTCATTCCTAATAACCAGTGGAAATATAATATTAAGAAGGGAGAGATAAACCACTACTCATGTGTAAACATAATAATTAACTAGTGACGATAACATGTGAGTATAATATAATCATTGGGTAAGAAATAACAATCTACATCACATACGTAACATAAGAGATTAATACCCATGAATATTATATCTTAAATACCTAAAGTCAGGGAATAACTATTTTGGAATAAACATGATTCATAAGTCAATAATAATCATACATGATTAAATAGACATCCATATGCAGCATTAGAGTGTTTTATAATAATATGAATAGGAATTATAAGATATGTCAATGCTTACCAGTAATATAATCTTCACGTAATGGGATATGATAACATTATTCCCAAAGTATAGTTTTCTTAGGTTAACTACACATGTATCTTATTGGATTGGGTGAACCACTTATGTACCCTTAACCTTACGATAACTAATTATGTACCCTTGGTCATGGAATAACCGTATCTGTATCATTTTGATCTCATGATTTACAAAAACATTAATACATGATTTTGAGAGATATGATAAATCCACCCACTATATATTTATTTAATCATTATATTTAATCCTCATAAGTGTGGGAGTGCCTCATAAACATCCAAACTTAAATAGTGCCAATCCCTTAAATTTTTTATGCCTAACTATATAATTAATTAACCCAATTTGAAAATGAACCAACCATTAAATTGGGTAAATGATTCATTTTGGCTACATTTCTTTTTGGTGGGTTTTGGGAGAGGAGAAATACAGGGAGGATTTAACTTGTCCAATAAAGAACGCCATCAAAGAATGTTTTCAGAAATCAAGGAAGAGGACAAAGAGCGATCCCGATATCGAATCATGGTCTCAGAAGCGACGATCATTGGCACACTCCTCACATTATTTGACTTCAATCTCACACCGATGTCAAAGAACAATCCAAATTAGGGGTTTATTTGTGTATGATTAATTATGGAATGATGATTGGTGGTTGTTTGAAATTATTCAATGTTTTTGTTCCTGATAATTCATTGTAATTGAAGAAGGAATTTTATATTCTTAATAACTCTCTATTGCAGAGAGTGTGGGCCTAAAAAACATGGCCCATCCTCTCCACAAACCTTGTGGTTAATTGTTGATCGCGATTAAGGGGACAACGCAACGGCAATGCCCGGTGGCCACCACCGCTCCACGGTCTCCACGACCCATGGAACTGACGCCCCGCCACCCACAACTGTCGAGTAGCTGCACGCGACTGGGCCACCTCCCCGCGGTCGTGCCACCACTTCCCCATGGCCGGCCAGCCGCCCCGCGGACAAGCCGCCCCACCCCACTGTCGGGCCTCTGTGGTTCAAGAGATCCCATAAATTTTGTTCCAGATTAATTTTGGATGCATTCATAAAATAATGATTAAAAAATTATATTTGTAATATAATTAGATAAGATCATTATTCACCCATATAAAATATTCAAATTTCATTTAAATGTGTTATTTTTTTATTTATAATCTAGTTTTTATGCCTTGGTCGCTTACATGAGTTGGTTTGATCAATATTTTTAGAACTCCTAGTGTATTCTAACAATGGTAGAAGGTTTTTTAAAATAGATTCATATTATCCACAATATTTATACTATTAAGGAAATACTATTTTTATATTAAATATATTTTTAAATCCATTCATGATTTATGGTGATGAAAAATCAAACTCTTTTCTCATTGAGGAGAAAGTCCACACATACACATGTTTAATGTTTATATTTCTCATTGAATTACAGATAAATAAGTAAAATGATAGTATTTAAATTTCACAATAATATTTATATTATCTATATATCATATATTCATTCCTAACATCCTTTTGATGTTGCGATAATTGTGTTAATGAAAAAGGGTATATGCCTTTTGTTGTAGGCAGTAGTCCTCACAACACAGTTGTGACAAGTTTTTTCATATAAGATAAAGGGGAATAAATAAAAGTTATAAAATTTATATAATAAAACCTTCTTATAATAAATATACTGATTTTATTATATTTATTTATATATAATATATATTTAAGAAAAATACTATGGAGGAATATTTACAAAGAAGGTAATACATACATAGGAAAGTTGATCTTCCCTTGAAAAATTTCGTAGAACCAATTAACATAAGAAATAATTTCTATAAAAGTGGGGTTCATGATGATAAATTGAATTCTAATTTTTTTTAGTGTTTCACTAAAAATATGAATATTAAGTGTAATCATGGATGGTTGGAATTAATCCTATTTTATAAATGATGAAAAAGGACACTTATGGTAATATCTGTTACACTTTCAAGATATCAATACTCAATTCCTTGGTCAATGTCCCCAAAATTTTAAAATAAAGGATTATGTGGTGATATTATAAAGATCAAGGTATGCACGTGAAATAAAATTGTAACATTCATTATAAGTATAGCGATGTATATCAATGGATTTTAAAACCCGACGTACTACAAATTTGTTTTCGAAGAAAACCAATGTTGGATTAAAAAAACATATTAAAATAATGGAAATAATAATAATTTCATAGGAATATTAAAAAAAGATCAAATAAAAAATTTCTAAATTTGAATAATTTCTTAGAAAAATAAATTCATAAAATAATCCCTTTCAAATATTGTACATGTTTATATAATAATCAAAGAATGAATTGATAATATGAAAAATTTCAATCTTTTGAAAAATAATTAAATATAATATAAATTATTTTTATTTAATAACATGAAAAATAATGGCATAAATTATTCAATTTATAGGTTTTATAAACTAATTTATTGAAATTTAGATAAAAATCCCCTTACCATGGATTCATTCCTAGTCACATGCATTCCAACTTCCTATATAATGAAATAAATCATTAATAATTTTTTCTAGATTATTAGTATTTTATATTCAGTTATACCATATATTTATAATTATAGATTAAAAAAATATAAATTTTTTATTTTTAATATAAATATTTGTGTGTTCATTGTTTGGTTTCACTTGCATTCTTCATTGTAGATGTTCTGTTCATGTAATCTTATTCATGAGTTCATCAACTACCTAATGTAAATGATAAAACAATACATGTGTTTAATTTAGTTTTATATTTTCATATCCAATTAATGGATCATATTTTGAATTTATTCATATAAAACAAAACAATTCCCTTTTTAGATATTAACAAAATTATCATAAAAATTGAATTAATAAGAAAATAAATATTTAAATATTACCGCTGAAAAATCATGTAACGATCATATATTCTTCATTATTAAATATTATTAATAATATATAGGTTTTTTCAATAATTTTATTGACATTTATTGATGCTCGTCTATGTGATAAAACCAAAAGAAAAACAACATATAATGGTAAAATGATTAAGAACATGATATTTTTAATTTATAATATTAGTTTAAAATAATATTTATTTTCTAAAAAACTAAGAAATTATTAGGTCTTATTATATAATAGGATTATGGGGATGATATAAAAAAAATTATATGATATTGCTAATGAACTGCATGATTCTCCTCTTGATGGGCCTCTTTGAAATAAGAATTTTGGACATTGTTTTTTGGATATGAATCCCCAAAACATTGGTTATGATTATAATGAATGTAAATGTGTAATATTAATTATTGGGTTTATAATTTTTTGTGTGTCTAATAAGTGGTAGGATGAGTCTAATTTTATTTGAAAAATAAAATGGTATTCTTGAAAATATTAATATTTCAAAGTAAATGTATATATTTTTAAAATTAAAATTGAACTATATATCATATTTATATAATATTTTTAAACATTAATAATCAAAATTACCAGTGATAATATGTTTATTTTATTTTTATATCAATTAATAAATTATTTATTATCATTATATATCCATCAAAGTTATTTTCAGGTCTATTCAAGTTATTTGGATTCAAATATATCTAAATAATTTGGAATTAAACAAATATGAATAAAATTACATATTAAAAATAATAGTTTTACATAATATTCATTTAATGATTCAATTCCTAAAAATAAAATATGTTTTAGAATTTTTAAATCTGTATAGATTCACATTTCTTCTTCTAGGATCTGGTGTTGTAACAATTGTACAAAATAATTCAAAATAATTAAAAAAATATTTAAATTTATTAATAAAATAGTAATTTAAATATAATTAATAATTCATCAATATAATCATATTAAAATATTAATAATTTATTTTTATATTCATTTTTAAACAATTAATATAATTAGTATGTTGTTTTTGTAAATAGTTATTTTTTATTGACAATAAAAAATTCACAAGAAAAAAATATGATTAAAAATAAAAAAATATACATTTTATGAGGTAATGGTCAATAGATATTTCTTTCAATCATTCGGAGACAATATTTAATGATATTTCTAGTCATTGACCCAAAATTTAACACTATTTCATTATTTATCAATTATTATAGTTACTAAATTTTTAAATTGGAACTTATTTTTATGGCTAAAAATTAAATACCATTTATTAACCAATTTAAAATTTAATTATCCAAATTTTATAAGTTTTATTTTTTATATGTAGTATAGTTTTTTTTAATAAATGTGTTCTTAATTAAAGGAGAACAATATATAGTTAGAACTGTCTATTAAGCATAAAAATGAATACAGATAAAATTCATGGATTATCATTATTACAATTAAATATATTGTCATATATTGAATAAATATTATTTAATGTGATTTAAATGTATTTAACAACTTTTTTTATCATTGTTAAAACATAATTCATCGAAAATGGTCGAAAATGAATTTTATTGAAATAAATATAGCATAGGTTTGAAAATGGCAATCATGAGTTTATAAATTTATGAAAATATTTTTAAAATACTTATTTTACTTTTTTATGTAAATAACATTTGTAGAAAAGTATTAATGAATATTTAATTCATTTTTATATCATGAATATGTCATTATAGTTATGTGATTTTTATAATCAATATTTCCAATATTTACTTATTAATAAAAAAATTATTAAAGTTTCAAAAATACATATTATGTAAAATTTTGATATACTGAAAATCAAAATGAAGTTCACATTGAAATATTAAATTTATAAAATTTTTATTTTTTAAATATAACAAATATAATATAAAATAAAAAATATGTTTTTAAACAAAACAATTTTTTCTTAGAAATTCATAATAAGGTTTACATTACTTATAGTTGATTAATTATTTAATGGATGTTTTAAATTTATTTTTTCTTGTAATTAATTTAATTTAATATATCAATTCTCCTAATGTCATTTTTTAAAATTAATATCTATATCAAATACACTAATTTTATAAAAATATTAAATGTATAAAACTACACATAGTAAATGAAAATCATAACATTTATTATCTTAACAGTTTACTATTTATATGATGATAATGTCAATTTTAAAAAACCCCTCAATACATGCATAAAAGATACATGAACAATATATATAATTTTGTCTATAATGGGTTGTAGTTTAGCTTTCTTGGATATTATCGTGATTTCCAAGGGCATGGACATCTACCATAGGAAATTTCACTCATTCCATATAATTTATTATTTGCAATGAGCATAGCCTATTGAAAAACATAGTTGACCAATATCTTTTTCATAACCTAACAAACAAGACACATAGGGAAACTGATATGGTTTTTTTCCATTAATAATAATTAAAAATACAGTTACTTTTGATTATAACAATAAATATAATTCCTATATTTTAGTGGTCATATTTAGTACTTATAAAAGACACTACAAATATGAGTTATTTTGTTGTTTAATATGATTAAATTTATTTATCATAGTATCTATTTAATGAAAAATATATACTAAAATCTCAAGATGTAATATTTTATCCAAAATAAATAAATTTTGTCCTTATAATTTTAATGTTTCACACTATTAAAAACATACATGGGTTTTCATAAAATAAATAATATTTATAATATATGGAAAATGAGTTTCTAGTGTCACCCCATTCATAACTATATTTTTGTGATCCAAATTTCAACCAAAGGGAAAAATAAAAGGGTAATGTTGAAAACCAGTAAACATGTTAATATGAAACATTAATCAACAGTATACTTTTATAATAAAATCCTCAATTTAATCCATTATAAGTTTTGTTTATTTATAATTTTTTTACCATAAATCATTTAGTTTAACCGCTATTATATGAAAATTCATACCAGAAAAAAATATAACCTGATATTTTAACTAGGTAAAAATTATCATGATATTTATTAAAATATTCAAAAAAATTAATCATGGAAACCAAATCTCCTAAATTTTAAAATGAATTATATCCTTAAAAATCATTATGCATATAAGAAACAATTTACACCTTAATCATAAATACAATTAAAATCAAATTAATCCTTTATTAAATATCCCTATTAACCTTATAACCAAATAAAATTTTAAACCCAAAGGTAATATATACATGAAGGCATAAATTCCAAAAATAAATTGACTCATATTCCACGTTTTCCAATTTAACCTTAACATCAAATAACAATTAAATAGTTACTATCTATACCTCAATAAAGCATTATATCAAAGACTAGATCAACATCTCTATATTCTCATTAATCACCTTATATTACAATAACATGATACGTCAAAATATATCTCTATGGATTTGAACTTATAATCCACCATAATCTTTTTAATATTTAATTATATTTATAACTATTAAATGATCCTCATATAATAACATCCAAACATGTAAAATTGACAATACCCTTCTAAAATACCAACTGAGGCTCCCAAGACCCATACACCCAGATTTGGTTATAGGAATATACTCATTATATATTAAATTTTATACAAACTGAAAATACCTCACATTATATTTCAATAATTACAATGTCAATAACAAAAAACTAAAAAATACACATACACTATATCATTTTGTTTAGAGTTTTTATTATGAATTAGTAAAAACCTTATAAAATAATACTAATATCATTCACACCCAAAATTTTATTTTTCACATTATACCGGGAATTGAATACCTCATATGAAATATTCAACACCACATATAAAATATTTCACACATTATATCCTTATAATCACATATTATATATTATTATTATAAAAAACATATAAAAAATTAGTAAAAGTTGTAAGAATATAAATTCTCAATATGGTTAAACATTAGTATTAACAATATAAGATCACTATTGGGAATAATATATTAATATGGGTATGGAAACATAATAATTTTCATTGAAATAACATAAGGGATTCGTACCGAATACAAATATAAATTAGAAATCATCGTGTCCTGTTATAAATATTTTTGAGTAAAAAAGAGTGTTAAATAAATAATTTTGACCTGTAGTAACCAAGACATCATTATGCATTACAAGAGTATTGTATAAACATAAGATTAATAATAATAATAGATTTCAACAATATACTCTAATAAATATTATCACTTAATGTGATAAGTTAACTTTTTACCAAAGCATTTTATCATTGATATTACCCCCCCAATATCTATTGGGAATGGGATAATTTAAGGTGAACCCATGGGCTTGGTTTACCCTTTCATGTACCACTGGGGTTACGCTAGCCACCCATGTACCATTTTGAGAACATCAAATAGAAATATTCTACCAAAATTATTAGATTGTTATAATAGAACCAATATTTAAGTAATGTTACACAATATAAATATATGCTCTATGAAAATAATATAATTCATCATTCCCAAATATCGTTTTTAACCTTTAAAAAAACATGTTTTATGATAATTTAAAAAAACATCATAATTAAAACATTTCATTAATATCATGAGGCAAAAAATGGGTATCGTGAAGTCCTTTATAAAAAAACTATCATAGGAAATTCATAGAATTAATGTACATTTTATAAATATTATATATCTACAATAAAGCATAAAAAATATTTCATGTTATTAACATGGATGAGAACCCCATGGAATGGAAATGGGTTATAATATATTATTATATGATTTTGAATCCAAATATTCAATCATCCAAATATTTTAAAAATAAAATAATTATATCATAATTTTGAAACTTTCATCTTAAATTTTTAGAACATTATTGATGTATTGTAAAATTGACTGAAAATAATAAAATTATTTCCTAAATACATGTATATCAGTGTTTTATTATTTATTTTATAAATCCCATCCAAAATATTATTCTTATGTTGTAAATGAGATTTCTAAAACCATAAATATTAAATATTTTATAATAATTCAATCATGAAATGAGATTATCCATATGAGTGAATATGTGGTATAGAAGATAAAAATATAAATAATATAAATAATTTTTTTTTCAAAAATTAAATGAAAATTATATTCATTAAATTTAATATAAAAATGAAAAAATCAAAGAATAATGCGAATAGATTTCACGAAGTAAGAGGCTAAAAAATAATTAATATAAATAATGTTTAATTGTTATGATTTCAATAAAAATATTTCATCCTGACAAAAATAATAGTTTTTTTTAGGCATTTATAATGAAATTTAATTAATGGCTTGTGTGAATGACGTTAAATATATAACTTTTATAATATATTATAAAATTCTATAATATTTGAAAATTAAGCAATAAATAATTAGAATTTTAAAAAATTACATTCTTGAAATAATAAAAAGAATATGTATATCAATGGGAAATATTTTCTTAAATGGCATTTAAACATATAAAACAATTATTTAAAAACCCCTTTATGACATTTATAATCAAACTCCCCAAAAAAAATATATGAAATAAAAAATTGCATATTTATTGACTTATTCATGATATAATATGTCAAATGGAAAGTATATACACCCTATAAATGAATATAGGTGCATAATATAAAAAACATGTTAATGATGAGAAACTGAGTTGAGCCTCCCATAAGAATTTTATTACATTTAAATAAAAAAACTAATAAAAGAGTGAAAGTGAAACGTATGTTTAAATAAAAATAATAAATATTGAATCATAAAAAAGATAATTAAAATAGAAATATTACTTACCATATGAAATAAAATATATGAAGAACATAAAACATTTGTTAGGGAAAGAAAATCTAGACAGAATATCCCTTAGAATTTTTATAATACATAAATAAAAATCGTAGGGAATACTCAAAATTATATGGTTATATATATATAATTCATTAAAATAAATAGTATTTATAATTACTTTATTGGATAGAAAGTACATTATATAAAGATTATATGATTCACTATATGAAATCAATCTCTATGAAATGAAATTGAGACCAACAAACCCTTACTTCATTAGTAAACATTGAATTAAACCACATTTAATATTTCCATAAAATAATTTTTGATTCCCCATAAATGTATAAAAATAAATCAAGAAATATTCATTCAAATTATAAATAATATTTAAAATAAAAATATTTTCCAAAATAATTATTGTATAAATGAATGGAAATTGAGAAATGAAACCGTAAAAATGATCATATCATTTGAAATAAGAATAAATAAATACACCCATTATGTTAAAAAAATTAAAAGGCTAATAAAAAAATAATTTAATATTAAAAGTTAATATTTTATAACACACATATTCTCGGCATAAAATTGTTAATAGATAAGTGATATATAAAAATGGATGGGAAATTTCTTTTAGATCCCATTACCTTGGATTTCTTCCTTGTCAAAAAA
The DNA here is from genome assembly GCA_963277665.1 of Viscum album. Classification (NCBI taxonomy): domain Eukaryota; kingdom Viridiplantae; phylum Streptophyta; class Magnoliopsida; order Santalales; family Viscaceae; genus Viscum; species Viscum album. The sequence goes on along the minus strand of OY728152.1, from coordinate 351,029,245 downwards.
TGATCGGTCATCCTTTATAAAAAATTGATCCAAAATTATAATTTATTAGGAACATTATTCTATTTCATTTTATATTAAACCATCCAATTAAAATTCTTTTTTACCAATATAATAATTTTTTGTTCTTAAATTTATGGTTATGTGTGAATCATTGTTTTCACATTATATACATCAGTTTATTGGATTCAAGCCTTTAGTATTTTTTTTATTATTTGATCAAATAAATAATATTAATTCTATGTTAGTAGATGTTTTTAACACTATTTTGGGTTCCGTTGTGGTTTTAGATAACATTTTATTATGTTTTTCATTGAACACCAAAAAATAAAAATCATCTATGATTATTGAATTAGTAATATAATTTAATTTATAGTAAAATATTTATTTTAATGTTACCAATATAAATTTTTTAAAAAAATATAATAGTAAAATATATTACATATTATAACATTAAATTACATTTTCTAACTCATTCATGGTATAATTATTATAAAAATACTCATATAATATGTAAAACAAGCCATAATAAAAATATGATATAATGACTGAATAAGTTGGAGCAATTTATTTCATAATGAAAATATCAGTTTTATAGAATCTTAATGTCCCAAAAATTATTTTATGACTATAATGAATGGTTTCTATTAAGATGAAGATGAAGATGATATAGAAGTGGAATTTTGAAGAAGATATCCCTTACATAGAGAGCGTGAATCTCTTGTTGGTGGACCTCATGGTAATGATGGGTCTCGACAAAATTCATGGGAAAATAAGGTCAGTAACATTGAAAAGGATTTTATGGAAGGAAATATGGCATATTAATGTTATGGATTCAAATTGTGTATGTGTTTGGGTAGTGGTAGAACTTGTATCAATTTAAATGAAAAAACTTGTGAATGTTTTGTAAGATTGTTATTTTTAGAGTCAACAATGTTATTTAAAAATTACTAGTGGATTATAAATAGACAATCAATGATATGATTGACTATTTATCATTAATATTAATTAATATTATATTTATGTTATTATTATGTTAATTAATTAAATAATTTTTAATATTAAATAAACATTAATTTCATTTTCCTGATTATTCACATATTATGACTTCAATGATATCTTGATATCTATGAAATTTTTATATAAATATTCAATTTTTTTAATTTTAATTACTATACAATGAAATATATCAACCATACAAATTAATTAAAATATTATAACTTTTAATATTAATGAAACAGTTTAAATTTGAATTTCAACTACTTTCACAACAACCATCTCAATGTTTCATAAACATTTTCTAAAATTGTAAAATTATTTAAAATTTAAAAATAAACAAAGAAAAAATATAATTTATTATTAATAAATATTATATTCTATATCCATTCATAATTGTTTTTTTATATCCTTCCCATAACAACCTTTTTATGATTAATAGTGTTATAATTTTGAAAATATATATTAAATTTTAAAATAAAAATTTTCATCGTAAAATAATGTGGATAAAAAATAAAAAACAATTAACATTAGATTTGGTGGAGTTTGAGGAATTTCTAATATACTCATTTTATAAAATTATTTTAAATATTGAAGGGTATTAAACCCTGAGTTAACACATTTTTTTTATTTTGTGTTTCACCATGGGGACAAACATCAACCATCGTAATATATTTTTCAAAAAGAAAAATTATATGGGAATTATTATAAAATTTTAAAATTATTAATCTACTTTAGTTAACCATTTTTTTATTTATTATCTAAAGGTACTAAAGATTATTTTTAATAAAAGTATGCTTTAAGTAATAAAAACCCTATTTAGACAAATGCATTTTTAATCCTAAAAATTAATTTACATTAAAATCATTTATAATAATGATACCACTGAAATTAATTTGGTCAATGTTCAATATATATATATATATATTAAATTAATAAAAAAAGAAATGGATCATTTTCAATACTCAATTAAAAGAATAGAACTATTTCCAATATTAATTCAATATAATAATGGTTCAAAAAAACATAGGTTTTTAAATTCAAAATTATATTTTTCAATGAGTCATTTTACTCCATAAATACATATAGAGTATATCCTATAGAATTATAAAATGTTAAGACATTATTATATCATGATTATTTCATTGATGTTAAGATATTTATAAATGAAAAAATAATCACTATTCAACTAAAATTCAACCATCTAATGGAACACATAATCTAAAATATCAAGGTTCTATACAAATTTGTTGATTTGGTTATTTATCAACACCTTTCATGAAAAATTATGATTTAATATTGATATTTGGTATTATAGTTCTATAAAATAGTTTTTTTAGAATGGGTTATATCCCCCTCTAAACAAATTAGTTGTGGTTATAGATAACCACAACTAAAATACACGCATATTCCGAATGGAGGTGGTAGTGGGGAACTGCTGGTAAAATTTGTCTCTATTTAGTGGTGGTTGGATTAGAGGTGCTTAAATAGACTATTATATCACCCCAAAGTCCACATAAATAGGCTAGTTATGTGAAATTCTAATGCCTATAAATTAATATTTCAAAGAGAGGTGGTTAGAACCACCCCTAATATTGTCTTTTTTACAAACAAGACTCCCTGGACACACCCCATGATGACTCACCAAGTCACCCCTTAGTAATTCCCACACCAACAAGACCCCCCCCCCCACACCCAACCCATACACCCCCCAAAAGCCCCCAACAAATCCCACCCCACTTGTAAACCTCCACCACAAACCACCCATAAACACCTCAATATTGTTTTTCAATTAGAGGTGGTTCGAACCTCCCCTAATCATATTTAGAAGTTCATGATGTTTGGGTTTCTATAACCACCCCTAAACTAGTTTTTTTACATATAAGGCTCCCTAGAGACACCCCACCAAGCCCCAATAAGACACCCCATACATACTACCACATCACTAGGACACCAACACACCAACAAAACACCCCACCATTACCCTTGGACAACCCCAACACACCACCAAGATATCACAAAATAAACCACATAGACAGCACTCGCAATCACGTGACAGCACCCCACAACCCATGCATACACCCACGCCCCCTAAGGCATAGTATTTCATCAATGGACCACTTCCACGATTTTCCCATCACATTGTCATGTTGGACACAACACACTAGACCCCATCCATAGGCCCTCCAACAAACTATTTTGGAATAATTAGAGTCATTGAGCATCAATCCTAGTACCGTTTTTTACTCCTCCCATTCCTTCACCACTATGGTGCAATGATTTTTTTACTACATAAAATAAGTTATATTTATTTAGATAAATAAATTTTACAATATATATATATGTATATTTTTTTATGGGAATTTAAATAATTAAAAATACTTGTATATATATGTGTGATAAATTTTTATATAATATATAACATATTGGTGAATAATACTTATCTATAATATATATTTATATATGACATATAATTATATATAATAATAATTTATATAAAAAATATATTTTAGAATGTTGTATTAGTGTATATTATAATATTTATATATTTTTCTAATATATATATATATATATATATATATAATATTAGACACATTAATATTAGATAATATATAATATATATAATATATTTTTTGTTTCATATATATAAATTATATATGTGTAAATATAATATGTATATATAAACACACACACACACATAGACATATATATATATATATATGATTTTAAATAAATTTATATTTGTGTCTATGTGTGTTTTTATGTATTTATATAAGATTCATAGATATAACATAATTAATATATATATATATATATATTCATATATATATATTTTTATATATGTAAATATTTGTGTGTAACAATAACAATATTTTTTATTATTATCGTTAACCATATTTGATAAATAATAAAAATTATATATCAGTATTATAAATACTATACATTGAAATATATTATGATTTAAAGTATATATATAAATATTATATTAGATACATTAATATTTTATATTTTTGAATGTGATTATATACATTTTTATTATATCATATATACACAAACACATAGAAACTAAATACATTCATAGAATTGGAAATATATAGTAAATGTTGTGGAGGGAATAAAGAAAATAGAAAAACAAAAGTACACACCATTTATATTAATATACAGGGCGTGATTTTTTTCTACGGAATTGTGAAAAAAAATAAAATTTATTAAATTAAAAAATATTAGGTGTAATTTTCCGGGCGCATGTCATGTAATAAAAATATCCAATTTTAATTATTATACTTAGGGTCTAACTATGAATTAAATTAAATTAATAAATTCTTTTGGGTAATTATTTCATTATATTAATCAATGTTATTAAAGTACCAATTATTTAATATCATTAGCCAAGCGATTTTGTTTGGTTATGATCAACGGATCTAGAAAAATCCCTCAATCCCAGAGTGAATTATTTTCTTCCATGAACACTCTCATGCTACGAGATAGATCCTCCTCCATCAAATCAAGGTGAGTTATTTTAAAGCGGCTCTCAAGGTTATTTAAAGTGGATATCTCAGGCAAATTCTATTCCACAGTAGCACCCAGATATTCCTTCAGCAATGTCCAGAGAACCGTGGAGGATTTGTGGATCACCACTAGAGGAATCCTACACATGGATTCAGTGACACATCGACGGATCCCATTGGATCGTGACTAGAATCATCTAAGAATATATAATTAAATCAAGGTAATTCTTGTTGTTCAATTGAATTAATTATAAAAAACATATGATGATCCTCTCTATGGTTATGGGTATCCCTTCCTTTCATTTATTCATATTTGTATTATAATGATCTAACATATTATTATCATGACAGATCTCATATTGTTCATTGCTAACGGAAAAAAATAATGTTGGGTTCACCCATCAACGTGCTTCCACTGTGCCTGAAACAAAAAAGTGGTATCAGAGCAATCATATCATTGATTGTAATTATTTAGTTTTCATAATATAAATAATATTTATGATATATGAAAAATGAGTTTCTAGTGTGACCACATTCATAACTATATTTTTGTGATCCAAATTTCAACCAAAGGGAAAAATAAAAGGGTAATGTTGAAAACCAATAAACATGTTAATATGAAACATTAATCATCAGTTTACTTTTATAATAAAATTCTCATTTTAAACCTGTATAAATTTTGTTTATTTTTAAATTTTTTAACATAAATCATTTATTTTAACCACTATTATATTAAAATTCATACAAGAAAAAACAATAACCTGATAGTTTAACTAGGTAAAAATTATCATGATATTTATTAAAAGAGTCCAAAAAATTGATCATGGAAACCAAATCTCCTAAATTTAAAAATCTATTTTATCCTTATAAATCATTATTCACATAAGAAAAAATTTACACCTTAATCATAAATACAATTAAAATCAAAATAATCCTTTATTAGATATCCTAATTAACCTTATGACCAAATAAATTTTAAACCCAAAGGTAATATAAACTTCAAGGCATAAATTCCAAAAATAAATTGACTCCTATTCCATGTTATCCAATTTAACCTCAACATAAAATAACAAGTAAAAAGTTACTATCTATACCTCAACAAAGAATTATATATAAGACTAGATCAACATCTCTATATTCACACTAATCAACTTAAATTACAATAACATAATACGTCAAAAGTGATCTCTATGGATTTGAACTTATAATCCACCATATACTTTTTAATATTTAATTATATTTATAACTATTAAATGATCCTCATATAATAACATCCAAACCTGTGAAATTGACAATACCCTTCTAAAATACCAACAGAGGCTCCCAAGACACATACACCCAGATTTGGTTCTAGTAATATACTCATTATATATTAAATTTGATACAAACTGAAGATACCCATCATTATATTTCAATAATTACAATGTTAATAACAAAAAACTAAAAAATACACATATTCTAGATCATTCTATTTAGTGTTTTTATTATGAATAAGTAAAAACCTTATAAAATACTACTAATATAATTCACACCCAAAAATTTATTTTTCCCATTATACCAGGAATTTAATTCCTCATATGAAATATTCAACACCACCTATAAAATATTTGACACATTATAACCTTATAATCATATATTATATATTATCATTATAAAAACATATAAAAATATTAACAAAAGATGTAAGAATATAAATTATCAATAAGGTTAAACATTATTATTAACAATATAAGATCATTATTGGGAATAATATATTAATATGGGTATGGAAACTTAATAATTTTCATTGAAATAGCATAAGGGATTCGTACTGAATACAATATAAATAAGAAATCACCATGCCCCGTTATAAATATTTTTTAGTAAAAATGAGTGTTAAATATATAATCTATGCCCCGTTATAAATATTTTTGAGTAAAAATGAGTGTTAAATATATAATATTGACATGTAGTAACCAAGACATCATTATATGTTACAGTATTATTGTATAAACATTTGATTAATAATTATAATAGATTTTAACACTATACTCTAATAAATATTATCACTTAATGTGATAAGATAATTTTTTACCAAAGGATTTTATCATTGATATTACCTCCCCAATATCTTTTGGGCATGGAATAATTTTAGGTGAACCCTTGGGCTTGGGTTAACCTCCCATGTACCACTGGGTTTAAGCTAGCCACCCGTGTACCATTTTGAAAACTTCAAACATAAAAATTCTACCAATATTATTAGATTGTTATTATAGAACCACTATTTAAATAATTTTAAACAATATAAATATATGCTCTATGAAAATAGTATAATTCATCAATCCCATATATCATATTTATCCTTAAAAAACATGTTTTATGATAATTTAAAAAACATCATAATTAAAACATTTCATTAAAATCAGGAGGAAAAAATGAGTATCATGAAGTCATTTATAAAAAATTATCATAGGAAATTCATAGAATTAATGTAAATTTTATAAATATTATATATCTACAATAGAGCATAAAAAATATTTCATGTTATTAACATGGATGAGAAACCCATGGAATAGGAATGGGTTATAATATATTATTATATGATTTTGATTCAAAATATTCAATCATGAAAATATTTTAAAAATAAAATAATTACAAAATAATTTTGAACCTTGCATCTTAAATTTTTAGAATATTATTGATATATTGTAAAATTGAATGAAAATAATAAATTATTTCCCTAAATACATGTATATCCGTGTTTTAATATTGATTTTATAAATCCCATCCAAAATATTATTCATGTGTTGTCAATGAGATTTCTAAAACCATAAATAATAAATATTTTATAATAATGCAATCCTGAAATGAGATTATCCATATCAGTGAATATGTGGTATAGAAGATAAAAATCTAAATAATTTAAATGAATTTTTTTTCAAAACATAAATGAAAATTATATTCATTAAATTTAATATAAAAATGAAAAATTCATAGAATAATGTGATTAGATATCAGACAGTAAGATGCTAAAAAATAATGAATATAAATAATGACTAATTTCTATGATTTCAATAAAAATAATAAATCGTGACAAAAATTAATGTTATGTTTTAGGCATTTATAATGAAATTTAATTAATGGCTTGTGTGAATGGCGTTAAATATATACATTTTATAATATATTATAAAATTCTATAATATTTGAAAATTAAGCAATAAATCATTAAAATTTTAAAATATTGAATTCTTGAATTAATAAAAATAATATGTTTATCAATGGGAAAGATTTTCATAAATGGAATTTAAACATATAAAACAATCATTTTAAATAAAACCCTTTATGAAATTTATAATAAAATTCCCCAAAATTAAAAATATATATGAAACAAAAAATATCATATTTATTGATGTATTCATGATATAATATTGAAAATGGAAAGTATATACACCCTAGAAATAAACACAGGTGCATAATATAAAAAACGTGTTAATGATGAGAAACTGAGTTGAAACCCCAATAAGAATTTTATTACATTTAAATAAAAAAACTAATAAAAGAGTAAAAGTGGAACATATGTTTAAATAAAAATAATAAATATTGAATCATAAAAAAATTAATTAAAATAGGAATATTACTTACCATATAAAATAAAATATATGAAGAACAGAAAACATTTGTTAGGGAATGAAAATCTAGACAGAGTATCCCTTTGAATTTTTATAACACATACATAAAAATCCTAGGGAATACGCAAAATTATATGGTTATATATATAAAATCCAATAAAATAAAAAGTATTTTAGAATTACTTTATGGGATAGAAAGTACACTATATGATGATTATATGATTCACTATATGAAATCAATATCCGTGAAATGAAATTGAGACCAACAAACCCTTACTTCATTAGTAAACATTGAATTAAACCCCATTTAAGATTTCCATAAAATAATTTTTGATTCCTCATAAATGTTTGAAAATAAATCAATAATATATTCATTCAAATTATAAATAATACTTGAAAAAAAAAATATTTTCCAAAATAATTCTTGTATAAATGAATGGAAATTGAAGAATGAAACCGTAAAAATGATCATATCCTTTGAAATAAGAATAAATAAATAAACCCATTATGTTAAACAAATTAAAAAGATAATAAAAAAACTTTAAATTAATATTTAATGATCATATTTGATAACACACATATTCTCGGCATAAAACAGTTAATAGATAAGTGATATAGAAAAATGGACAGATAATTTCTTTTAGATCCCATTACCTTGGATTTCTTCCTTGTCATAAAATTATCGATCGTCCTTTATAAAAAATTGATCCAAAATTATAATTTATTTGAGAACATTATTCTCTTTTATTTTATATTAAACCATCCAATTAAAATTCATTACCAATATAATAATTTTTTGTGCTTAAATTTATGGTTATATGTGAATCATTGTTTTCACATTATATACATCAGTTTATTGGTTCCAATACTTTATTATTTTTTATTATTTGATCAAATAAATAACATTAATTCTATGTTATTAGATGTTTTTAATACTATTTTTGGGTCCGGTTTTGTTTTAGATAACATTTTATTATGTTTTTCATTGAACACCAAAAAATCAAAATCTCCTATGATTATTTAATTAATAATATAATTTAATTTATAGTAAAATATTTATTTGAATGTTACCAATATAATTTTTTTTTAAAATTATTATAGTAAAATACATTACATTTTCTATCTCATTCATTGTATAATTATTATAAAAATACTCATATAAGATGTAAAACAAACCACAATAAGAATATGATATAATTACTGAATATGTTGAAGCATGTTATTTCATAATGAAACTATCAGTTTTATAGAATCTTAATGTCCCAAAAATTATTTTCTGACTATAATGAATGGATTTTATTAAGATGAAGATGATGATGATATAGAAGTGGAATTTAGAAGAAGATATCCCTTACATAGAGAGAGTGAATCTCTTGTTGGTGAACCTCATGGTAATGATTGGTTTAGGCCTAATTCATGGTAAAATAAGGTCAGTAACATTGAAAATGATTTTTATGGAATGAAATATGGTATATTAATGTTATGGATTCAAATTTTGTATGTGTTTGGGTAGTGGTAGAACTTGTATCATTTTAAATGAAAAAACCTGTGAATGTTTTGTAAGCTTCTTGTTTTTAGAGTCAATAATGTTATTTAAAAATTACTATTGGATTATAAATAGACAATCAATGATATGATTGACAATTTATCATTAAAATTAATGAATATTATTTTTATGTTATTATTAAGTTAATTAATTAAATAATTTTTAATATCAAATAATCCTTAAAGTTATTTTCATGATTATTCACATATTATGACTTCAATGATATCTTAATATCTATGAAATGTTTATTCAAACATTCAATTTTTTTTTTAATTTTAATGACTATACAATAAAATACATCAAAGGTACAAATTAATTAAAATATTATCACTTTTAATATTAATGAAACAATTTAAAATTGAATTTCAACTACATTCACAACAACCATCTCAATTCTTTATAAACATTTTTCACAATTGTAAAATTATTTAAAATTTAAAAATAAACAGAGAAAAAATATAATTTATTATTAATAAATATTATATTTTATATCCATTCATAATATTTTTTCATATCCTTTCCAGAAATTTTTTTTATGATTATTAGTGTTATAATTTTGAAAATATATATTTAATTTTAAAATAAGAATTGTCATCGTAAAATAATGTCGATAAAAAATAAAAAAAATTAACATTAGATTTCGTGGAGTTTAAGGAATTTCTAATATAATAAATTTATAAAATTATTTTATATATTGAAGGGTATTAAACCCTGAGTTAACAAATTTATGTTATTTTATGGTTCACCATGGGGACAAACATTGACCATCGTAATATATTTTTCAAAATGAAAAATTATATGGGAATTATTATAAAATTTAAAAAAGATTAATCTACTTTAGTTAACCATTTTTTTATTTATAATATAAAGGTACTAAAGATTATTTTTAATAAAAATATGATTCATGTAATAGAAACCCTTTTTAGACAAATGTCTTTTTTGTCATAAACATTAATTTACATTAAAATCATGTATAATAATGATTCCCCTGAAATTACTTTGGTCAATGGTCAATATATATATATATATATATTTTTAAAATTAATTAGAAATTAAATGTATCATTTTGAAAACACAATTAAAAGAAAAGAACTATTTCCTATGATAATTAAATATAATAATGGTTCAAAAAAGAAAATCAAAGTTTTTTATATTCAAAATTATATTTTTCATTGAGTCATTTTACTCCATAAATACATATAGAGTATATCCTATAGATTTATAAAATTTTAAGCCATTATTCTATCATTATTATTTCATAGATGTTACGATATTTTTAAATGAAAAAATTATCACTATTCAACTAAAATTCAACCATCTAATGGAACATATATTCTAAAATATTAGGGTTTTATACAAATTTGTTGATTTGGTTATTTATCACCACCTTTCATGAAAAAATATGACTTAATATATATATTTGGTATTACAGTGCTATAAAATAGTTTGAATAGAATGGGTTATAATCCCCTCTAAAAAAATTAGTTGTGGTTATAGGTAACCACAACTAAAATGCACGCATATTCTGAATAGAGGTGGTAGTGGGGAACTGATGGTAAAATTTGTCTCAATTTAGTGGTGGTTGGATTAGAGGTGCATAAATAGACTATTATATCACCCCAATTTCCACATAAATGGGATAGTTATGGGCGGTTCTAATGCCTAATAATTAATATTTCATAGAGAGGTGGTTAGAACAACCCCTAATATTTTCTTTTTTACAAACATGACTCCCTGGACACACCCCATGATGACTCACCAAGACACCCCTTAGTGATTCCCACACCAACAACCCCCCCCCCCCCAACATCCAACCAATACACCCCCCCCCCCAAAATCCCCCAAAAAATCCCACCCCCACTTTGAAACCACCAACACAAACCACCCATAAACACCTATATATTGTATTTCAATTAGAGGTGGTTCGAACCTCCCTTAATCATATTTTGAAGTTCATGTGGTTTGGGGTTGTATAACCACCCATTAAATAGCTTTTTTACATATAATGCTCCCTAGAGACAGCCCACCAAGCCCCAACTAGACACCCCTTATAGACTACCACATCACCATGACCCCAACACACCCACAAAACAACCCACCATTACCCTTGTAAAACCCCAACACACCACCAAGATATCATAAAATAAACCACCCAGACACCACTCACAATCACGTGACAGCACCTCACACCCCATGCATACACACATTCCCCCTAAGGCATAGTATTTCATCAATGGACCACCTCCAAGATTTTCCCATTGCATTGTCCTGTTGGACACGACACACTAGACCCCATCCATATTCCCTCCAACATACTAGTTTGGAATAATTACAGTCATTGAGCATCAATCCTAGTATGATTTTGTACTCCTCACATTCCTTCACCACTATGGTGCAATGAGTTTTTTTATTACATAAAATAATTTCTATTAATTTAGATAAATTAATTTTACAATATATATATATATATGTGCATTTTTGTATGGGAATATAAATAATTAAAAATACTTATATATATATATATATGATAAATTTTTATATAATATATAACATATTTGTGAATAATATTTATATATTATATATATTTATATCTAACATATAATTATATATATTAAATATTTATATAAAAAATATATTTTAGAATGTTGTAATAGTGTATATTACATTATTTATATATTTTTCTAATATATATATATATATATATATGTAATATTAGACACATAAATATTAGATAATATATAATATATAATATATTTTTTTCCACATATATATATTATATATGGGTAAATATAATATGTATATATAAACACACACACACACAGAGACATAGATATATATATATGATTTTAAATAAATTTATATTTGTGTGTATGAGTGTATTTATGTATTTATATAAGATTCATAGATATAACATAATTAATATATATATATATATATATATATTCAAATTTATATATTTTTATATATGTAAATATGTGTGTGTAACGATAACAATATTTTTTTATTATTATCGTTATTAAATATATTTGATAAAAATAAAAATTATATATTAGTATTATAAATACTATACATTTAAATATATTATGATTTAAATTATATATATAAATATTATATTAGATAAATTAATATTTTATATTTTTGAATGTGATTATATTAATTTGTATTATATCATATATACACATAAACATAGAAACTAAATACATTCATAGAATTGGAAATATATAGTAAATGTTGTGGAGGGAATAAAGAAAATGGAAAAACAAAACTACACACCATTTATATTAATATACCAGCCGTGATGTTTTTCTGAGGAATTGTGAAAAATAATAAAATTTATTAAATTAAAAAATATTAGGTCTAATTTTCTGGGCGCTTGTCATGTCATAATAATATCCAATTTTAATTATTATACTCTGGGTCTTACTATGAATTAAATTAAATTAATAAATGCTTTTGGGTAATTATTTCATTATATTAATCAATGTTATTAAAGTACCAATTATTTAATATCATTAGCCTAGCGATTTTTTTGGGTTATGATAAACAGATCTAGAAAAATCCCTCAATCCACGAGTGAATTATGTTCTTCCAAGAACATTCTCATGCTACTAGATAAATCCTCCTCCATCGAATCAAGGTGAGTTATTTTGAAGTGGATCTCAATGTTATTTAAAGCGGATATCTCATGAAAATGCTATTCCACAATAGCACCCGAAGATCCATTCTGTGACATCTAGAGAACCGTAGAAGATGTGTGGATCACCACTAGAGGAATCCTGCACATGGATTCAGTGACTCATCGATGGATTACATTGGATCGTGACTAGAATCATCTAAGAAGATATAATTCAATCAAGGTAATTCTTGTTGTTCAATTGAATTAATTATAAACAACATATGATGATCCTATCTATGGTTATGGGGTTCTCTTCCTTTCATTCATTCATCTTTCAATTATGATGATCTAACATATTATTATCATGGAAGATCAAATATTGTTCATTGTTAATGGAAAAATTAATTTTGGGTACACCCATCAACGTGATTCCACTGTGCCTGAATCAAAAAAGTTGTATCAGAGCAATCATATCGTTGATTTTAATTATTTAGTTTTCATTTGATGATATACACATTTAATAATTTAGATGTTCCAATTCATTTTAATTGTTCTGTAAATCTGAATCTCAAGATATGTTCCTCCTCTATCATTGCATGTTCATCTTAGAGAAGCAATATTTTTCCTTTTATTTTGATTAAAATAAAACAAGGGATCTCACCTAGATGTGTAAAATGCTCCTGGCCATTCAAAACCAGATCACACGGCCTGTATTCCTCTGTACACAATGTGTAGTATAGTTTCAATGCATTGGTCTACTCCACCAATCTATGCCATGTCAATGGATTATATATATGTCTTTATGAATCCATGTGTTGACTCGGAACAGGTGGAACGAGGTTTTTGAATTACACGCCATGTGGCCCACTAAACACGGTGTGTAGTCCCTTCGGGTTTTGGTAGGACCGCGTACCTCGTACACAGTTAGCCCGGCTGGAAACCATGTAATGCAGATACTAAACAATGTGTGTTCTACTTAACACATCATGCAATACGATGAATTCCATTATGCATCTACATTCCATGTCCATAGGCGTGTACTTCATATTGATGGTGAACAAATGCAGATGTCTTGTTATCGGAACTACAAGCCATATAATCATCCAAATTATGCAGATTATAATAATTTATTATTACACTATACAAACTCTTGAGCCGTGTGCCATTGTGAAGGCATAAACAGGAGGTAGAACAAGTGATAGGTTATATATATATATATATATATTTATATGTATGTTTTTAATTTACCATCTGTGTAATGTTCATTTCTAACCATTGGGTAGTTATGAACGATAATTCACTATGTTTCCTCCACGGTACAAGTTACGTACATAGATTATTATAAATGAATTTATTTATTTATAATTATTATGGATAAGAATCTCAATGAAATTCACAAAAATTGGTTTAAGATAAAATGATTGATTAATTATAGTTAATAAATTGATTTGAGTGTGATTTATCATAAACAAGAATGATTAACGAATTGAATGCAATTTTTATTTATGTGTAAATATCATTACCTGTATGGATGATCATGAGCTAGACAATGACCATTTTGATGTGAATGGTTTCTTTTAATTAATTTATATAAATTAAATTTGTTGGACTTCGAGCCTTCTCCTCATCAATTTGTAGTGCATTCCTGCCAAAGGATTCACTTATGTAAAAAACTATTTTACCCCTCACCTATGAGTGAGATAAAAGCATATATAATGGATGGAGATCCCATTTTAGTGGAGGAAAATCAAGGTTGGATCCAAATTGAAACCAATCCAAAGAGATACAAAGGTGGACAAGTGGAATGCGGTAGACACGAACAAAAGGTTCAAGGAGTTTCTCCCCTAGGTCTTGGGTTATTTTATCAACCGTTTGATAAACAAACCTATAGAACAAGATCATGAACGTACTATTTAGTTTATTTCATTCAGTTGCTTGTTTTATTTACTTTCTGTGTGGTGTAATGATCACACAATAAATTACATAAAAAATCATGCATAATGGAATTAAAATATGACAGAAATATGCGAAAATATTATCATAAAAATGGTTAATAAATTTAGTAGATTCCACTTAATATTAACAAGCATGTAGTCAATGATAATAAAATTACCATATTTGTATAAGGATAAAATCCCATAAATAAAATATTAATTCGATATATCATTTCATAATCTTGGTTAGAATCGAACAGTAGTTTAATGTGTGTTACCAACCCTAGTTGGGGTGTTTTCAATTATGAGATAATCCTAATTCAATGTTTTGGGTTGACTAGACTGGGTCTATATCATGGGTTGATTGTCATAGCTGGACATAGTATGACCAAGAGGCAATGGTTGAGGAAATCCAAAATAAACTGATTTCAGAATTGGGGAGTCCACTCAGAATATTAAGGATGTGTGAGTTAATGCAGTTTTCATTTGGAATGCCTATCTAAAACCCTTCAAGTTTAATGACCAACCCTAGTTGGTGAAATGTTAATGTCAATATGGATAATTTCCACTAGAATATTCAGGAAACATAATATTCAGAATTAAATGGTTATGGCTATTTTATTTTGATAAAATCGTTGGAGACTAATAAGTATAATTTTTTTTATTTGTATCAGTTTTATCATGATAAAGTAATAATCCTTTTCTCATCTAAGACTACAGTAATGGTAAGAAAAATGACTTCAAACATAACAATTTGAACTATACTTGATAAGGAATACCCTCTCACCAGCACAAATTTCCATGAATGGAATATGCGTTTACACGTCATCCTTTTCTATGAGAGATAATTTTATATGTAGGAAGGGAATGTTACAGTTGTGACTGTAAAAGTGGCTAGGGATGAGGAACTATATCTCTATATGAATCATATTTGTGATTCCCTATATGTACAGTGTTTCAGGCTATCAACCTTCTTTAATGGCCTCTTGATGCAACCTAAAAACATGGATGTGTATAGAATGATGTATCATTATAAGGATTTCTATCAGGAAAAGGAGATAAAGTATAGATAATATATATCCAATTATTTGTTCACAACTAATCTTGGAGAGACTGTGCTAGCTAGGCCTCATATATTCAAGCTTATTTGCGACATTGTATGCTTGTACTTATTAGATATTAAGTTCTCGGATGAGTTGTGTACTGATCTCATCCTATCATCACATACCAATACCTTCTATTACGTTATTTTCATCTACAACATGAGAAACAATGAGAACATTCTATAATAACTTCTAACCTTAATTCGCCAGATAGATAAGAATATGGTTGGGACAAACCCACAATCTTTATGGTGAATAAGAAATGGAAGGAAAACGAAAAGGGGACATGGATTCTTAAACTATCTAAATCCACTTAGCACCGTCCCTCCAAAAAGGGAAAGAACTAGAGGTAGGGCAAGGAATGGGAGGCTTTATGTTTTTCATGAGGCAAGCCATTCCACTCGAAGAGGAACTGCACCCAAATTTATGGGGATGCTAAAGGTGCATTCATTATCATGTGAAATCTTTCCATTTAAACACATTCGGTATTAGATATATCTTGTGGGGATAACATTTTTATTCATATTCATGAACCAAAAATATTTAGAATGTTTTCCTGATGATAAGTGGATCATCAAACTGCCAATGGCACGAGGTGGGCTACGCTAGCCATTGGAGATTACCATCTATCTTTTCCAACTGGAATTCTATTGGTATTATGTAAATATTATTATGTGCCTTGTGTTACCAAGATTATAATTTATGTCTCTTTTTGGGATATTTATGGATTTATTTTCATGTTTTGAAATATTTTTTGTTTCATTTATATGAACAATGTATGATAGGGTGTTGCACATATAAATAATTATTTGTATCTATTAAATTCAAAAAACCATGTGTTGGAAATTAATAACGAAACAAACTCACAAGAATCATACTGTATAGACCCGGAAATCCTATGGATTTTTTTAAAATAAATGGAAATTTTACCAGTCCATGAAAATTTATGGCACATGATTCGGAGGCCCAGTGTGCCCAAAATCGATTTATGAAGTTGTGTTTCGGTACATCCATTAAACATATGATCGAGTTTTTATGACATTTGAACCATTGCTTGGAACTGGAATCAGAGGGCACTGTTGAACTCGCATCACCGGTATTTTCATAATAAGAATTTCACGTCGACGATAGATGGTCGAGAATAAAATTTAGTTTTTGGGGTTACATAAATAAAATAATAAAATAATGTGAGATACACTTAATTTTACTTGAGCCACCATGTGGCTGACTGGTAGTTGAAACCTCCTCTTGGATGTTGTAGGTGGGACCCCCAAACCATAACCTCCTAAGAGAGGTTATGGTGGTGCGACCCACCAGAACATAACCTCCCGTGAGAGGTTACAATGTGGGGACCACATGAACATAACATCCCATGAGAGGTTACTTCATGGAGAAAACACGGGGATAAACCCCCTATTGATTAGGGAGAGTAAAACCTCTCAACACTCCCTTATTAATGAGGGAGAGAATCTCCACCATTTTTTTATTAAATGGAGCCAACTCTCTTTTTATTAATTCGTTCCAAACCATGTGAATTATTTAAGGGGAGCCATGAAATTATTTCTCCTTTTTTTTGAATTTTGTTCCAACACCTAAAATAATATAAATATTAATTTTTTTGGGTTTGTATTGTTCATTATAGAGGGAAACCATGGGTGCTTTGAGGAGAAGATTATTGGGGGAAGGCCTCAAAAATTAACTCTCGCCAACAAAGAACGTCGATGAAGATCCTTCTTCAACTTATTTCCCAGATGCCTACCAACGTGGAGCATCTTTAACAAGATAACACAACTCGGATTTGGAAACATGCGGCAGATGCGACGAACGATTACTATCTTTGTCTACTTTTCGTGAATCTGTCAACAAATGGTGCCCGAAAATAAAAGGTAGGCCATTTACTTTTGTGTAATACCCCTTTTCACATTCTATTCATCAGATAGAAATAATTCCATGAGGTGTTTGTAAAATAATTTTTGTTCATCGTACTACTTGATGAACCAATTGATACAACCCTAAACGTGAACGGTGTGGGCCAATCCAACATGGCCCGACCCCTCCACTGATCTTTTTTATGTTTAACATTCAGTGACGAAGCATCAACAAGTTGACGAAGGTGTAAATGACAATGGTTTCACTACACAAGTCTTCTAAGACCCCCCCCCCCCCCCTGTGCCACTCTAGTGCATCTGGACGAACATCGTCGGCCTGGGCTGCGCCGAACCGGCCTGCCCGACCGCCACCGGCCCGCTGGACCACCTGCTCGCGTCCTCCTGTGCACCCAGCTCAAGGATTGCTGGCATCCTGATGGCCTACCTGCGCCTCGTGCGGCATGCCTGTGGCTATCCAGCGCCCCGTGTGCCCTGTAAGCGCCCTTCTCGGTGCCCTGTAGGCCTTCCCGCGCCCCCCACGGCATTCTTGTGGCCTCCCACGCCCTTCCCACCCTATCTACGGCCTGCCTGACACCCCATTCTCATTCCTTGGCCGCCCCTGGCCAGCCCGAACGCCTGCCAGCTTTCCCAGCACCCTCCTAGATGACCTTCCAGCCTACCTGGCACCCTACCTGGCCGCCACCACGTCTGCCCGACCGCGCCCCTGTTCT
Source organism: Viscum album (assembly GCA_963277665.1). NCBI lineage: Eukaryota > Viridiplantae > Streptophyta > Magnoliopsida > Santalales > Viscaceae > Viscum > Viscum album. The sequence continues at coordinate 351,010,337 of OY728152.1, read as the reverse complement.
CGGCTGAACCAGCCGAGCTGCACCGGCCTCCTGAGCCGGCCAGCGGCGTCCCTCACCGAGGGGGATGGCCGAACTGGCATGGAATCAGAGGCCAAGATGGCCGAGCCATACCCCATGTGGTGTTAGTCAAGCCGGCCCCAACCTCGGGACCGATTCGCCTACATGGTGACCTCCGGGCCGAACCACCCTCACAGTCCGCATGGTCGTCCCTAGCGGATGGGGCCGAACATTACAGGTTAGCCCACCCAATGGACCGGGCTAGACCCAACAGGTCTGACCGGGTCGACCCATACTGGGTCGGCCAAGACAATGACGGGCCGAGTCGATCTGACTGGGTCAGACTGGACCCGGGCCAACTACCGGCCATTACATTTTGGCCATATTTTTTGAACCAGTAGAACAATTGATGAACCATCAGTGGCACTGGTTTTCAAGAAGCATGATGGTCTCTTTGAGTATACCACAATAGAGTTCAGGGTAATGTCGATATACAGTCAGATTAGATCGTACATGAGTCCAACCGGGACCCCGTGACTAAAAATCATGTAACTCACAAATCGGGCATCTGATTCCCGCATCTTATATTTCGTTGAGACTCCTATGATGAGGCAGACCATTGAAATACTTCTACGAGTGAATTCGCGAAAGTAGGAGTATCTACCAGTTTCTTATAGAGAGAATATTCTAGACACGAGCATGCATTTGTACGAGACCCAAGTAGCTTAATGAGACTAAACGACTGATGATCGAGCGACTCGGAGTGACTTGTATGTACCTATGGGGAGTTCATGGTTGTGGATGCAGAATAACCATGGAGGAGCGCCTGGTGGTGGTGGCAGACCCACAGTACTCGACATGAGGATTGCTTTTGCAGGCTAGGAGGGGGAGCGCCTGGTTGTGGTGGCAGACCTGTGGTGGGGAGCACCTCAGTGTGACACATCAGAACCACGGTTTTTGACAGGAGGATTACCTCAGAAGTCAAATTTTAGTGGGAAGCACCTGGTTGGGGAGGTAGGATTACTGTACTCGATAGTGGAGGAGTTCTCCAGTAGCCAAGGGTTCAAATGGTTACTACCACTATAATAAAAATCCTAGTTGAGCAGAGTCAATAATTGTTTTGTTTACCTAATGATTGAGATGGATTATTTGATAACCTAGGTATATGTATGGGAATATACCTATGTGGGGTTATCTATTTATTTCATTATTTTAGATTTTTCCATGATGGATTTGTGACACCATGAGGGTCTTGGGGTCCCTATTGAGTATAGTTATACTCAGCCCTGCACGGGCTTTTCCAACACCTCATTGTTTTGGTCGTAGACGACAGAAAATGATGATCGAGGCGGAGTGGAGAGGACATCACGGTTCCTGGAGGTGGATGGAACAGAGTAAAGATACACATAGGAGAAATACGGGCATAGAGTGCTGTGGAGGCTTTATGTACCTACCATTCATGTAGGACTTTTTGGTTGACGATCTGATAGCTGTTTACCTCTCTTAAGTTGTAATTGTTTTTTAGATAAATTGTACATTACAGTTGGACTTGTATTTATAGCCAACATTACTTTTCTATAATCCATTTTGTATACATTTTCTACATAGTGTTTTCATCCATTTTGTACTCTATTTTTATGTGTTTACAATTTATAAAGGAAATTACTTCCTATCTTATTAATTTACACATTTGGTTCTAGTCGCCAGCCCCAGGCCTATGGAATACGGGCTTGGGGTAGTCACGGAACAGCCACGGGGGACGGGTCGTGACAAATTGGTATCAAAGGAGTTGGTTCTACCAAAGAACATAGGTTTATAATCTTTCATTTCTTTGACGCATAATTTTTATGGATTCTATGTGTGTTTCTCATTTCAGGGAGACCCGTGTTGGTGCAGTGGCCAATGTATCCATACACCAGGACCCTGGCTTCTGATTTCAAACATAGTGCAAGAAAACACTAATTGTGTGTGTGTTTTCAAGAGTTTTTCTTTAATTCGTCCAAAATAGGTTAGATCACCAGGTATAAATAATTTTACATTGTCACATCATTCTCTTTTAGGATACCTCCCTGTGGATGACTAGATAGTTCCCCGAGAGACATACGCACAGATAGCCCACCTAGCGATGAGGCCTCGGTGCAAGGACCTTTTCTAGCAGAGGCACCAGTGGTTCCACTTCCCATTGGGCCACCGATTCCACCAAACCCCATAGTATACTATGCACGCTATTTGAGTGCATTGCTCAAGTTCCAGTGCCAGCGGCCACCCAGGTTCAGGGGAGAGACGGACCCGTAGAATGTTGTGGATTCGCTAAAGGCTGTGATGAGAGTCTTCAAACTAGTAGGGACACCAGAAGACTTCATGGAGATTCATTCTACCATCTTTCTATAGGAAACAATGAGCAGATGGTGGAGACTGATTCGTTAGGTGCACTAAGAGATGACGCTACTCTGGGAAACCATTGAGAACCTGTTTAGGGCGGAGTTTTATCCAGCCACCCTATGTGATGTAAGGATTCTGGAGCTACTTCATCAGTAGCAGGGCACCAGAAGGTTGCACGGTACTCAGTGAGGTTCACAGAACTCTCGCGCTACTCAACAAATAAGGTACAAGACCCATTATTCAAGGCCTGGACCTTCGAGCATGGGCTCAGGCGAGAGATCGGTTTTTCTGTTATCTCGCTCTGCTTCCCAACGTAGGAGGGGGTGTCGGAGCGAGCCCTCTTTGTAGAGAGTTTCCTTGCTGAGCAGCCTCCAACAACGGGACCCTACACTTGTCGACATGTAGTGGAGTCTTCTACAGCTAGAAGAAGACAGATGATTCAAAGGTCCAATAGGACCAAACCTACAGGTGGATGACCGCATTACTCTGGATCGGTTGTGTGGGGAAACCGATGTGGAGACAGACCTGCCAGGAGTAAGTAATGTTAATCATGTAGTGAGCATGGTCACATGGCTTGTGACTGTCCAACACACCATTCAGATGATCAGCTGACAATTGAGGGACCTCCCTGCTAGAGGCTGAGGTTCAATAAAGGCGGTCTACATTGAGTAGGTGGACGTGGATGAGGACCTAGTCGTACAGCTGGTGGCGGACGACGTTATGAGGTGTTACCACCACCACCACCTACATGTCCACCCCGACCGCAGGGAGCAGATGGACATGTGAGGGCTCTACTCTAGGAATCTGATGCTTATGATCACGACACTCTGAAGATGATTCAAGGTAAAGTATGTGTCTACTCCACCATAGCTGATTTTATTATATACACATGTTCCAGTCACTCTTTCATTGCCACTACCGTCAATTTGAGATCAGAGATTCTGATGGAGATGTTAGCTCTATCCTTATGGCTAAAGAATCCTACAAGAGAAGAATCAATGATTACGCACTAGTTATGGTAGTGTGAGATTATTCTAGTAGGTAAGATCATTGGGTGGGATATCCTAGTAGTGGCGTCAAGGCCAGTAAACGTCATCTTGGGTATGGACTGGTTATCTATAGTCCATGCTCAGATTGACTGTATAAGGTGCAATGTGTGGTGTGTCTATACGGATGGGAACATTTTTACCTTGACAGGATATAAGGGAGCCTTTGTAGCACATGAAAAACATACTCGAGGGAGGGTGCAGCCGATTACTCATTAGTTGGCCTGCCTTACCCTCAGAAAAGTATATGTGGAGCGTCCGAGCTATCCTGTATTTGTGGACCAGTACACAGATGATTTCTGTAATGATGTTCTATAACTACCTCCTCGCAGAGAGGTGGACTTATTCATTGACATTTACCCTAGGAAACCACCGACATCTACATCAACATATCGGATGGCTCCTGCAGAGCATCGTGAGCTGTGGGTACAGCTAGAGGACTTACAGGGGAAGGTATTCATCCGGTCTAGTGTTTCTCCCGGGGCAGACCCAATTTTGTTCTCCATGAAGGCAGATGGGATCTTGAGGCTTTCTGTTGACTACCATCGCCTAAATCATGATACCATTAAGATCATGTACCCACTTTCAAGGATTGACGACCTCTTTGATCAACTGAATGATGAACAGTGGTTCTCGAAGATAGATTTCAGGTCAGGCTATCACCAACTCAGATTTCGAGATGAGGATGTGCAGAGGATGACTTTCATATGTCGGTACATCCATTACGAGTTCTTGTTATGTCTTTAGGTGTATCTAACAATCTAGTAGAATTCATGTGACTCATGAAAAGGATCTTACATCCATACCTCGATCCCTTTATCGTAGTCTTCATCGATGATTTTCTAGTCTACTTGTCTACTGAGGAGGAGAATGCATATCATTTGTGAGTAGTACTAGAAACACTCCGAGAGAACCAACTTTATGATAAGCTCTCGATGTTCCATATATGGATCCAAGAGGTTTGCATTATTGGTGATGTCATCTCAGAGGCTAGATTTGTAGTGGATCCAGTAAATATTGAGGCAGTACATGCTTGGGAGCCACCCAGGAGTGTGACAGTGGTATGCAGTTTCTTGGGATTGGTAGTTTACTACTGGAGGTTCGTACAAGTATTCTCTACTGTTAAAACACCATTGTCTACAATGAAGAAGAAGGGGAATCCCTTCGTGTGGTCGGAGAGATTCTGACAATGCTTTCAAGAGCTGAGGCAGAGACAGACTAGTGCCGCCATCTTGAGGCTTCCATGTGAAGGCACAGGGTATGTATTCTACTACGACACATAAGTTAATGGACATGGGTGTGTCATTATGAATAAGAGATCACTGATCATGTATGGTTCTCAATAGCTAAGACAACATTAGAAGTTTACGCAACCCATGACCTGGAGGTAACAGCTGTGGTCTTCACCTTGAAGATGTTTCGTCGCAATCTGATGGGAGAACGTTTTACCATGTTCTCTAATTACAAGAGTCTCAGGTATATCTTCTCTCAGAAGTACCTGAGCCTAAGACAACGACATTGGATTGAGTTCATCCAGGACTATGCCTTCGACATAGTATATAATCCATGGAATGGGAACGTTTTTGCAGATGCACTCGGCATCAGAACTAGTATATAGCAGCTAGGTGAGGTGATAGAGTATCCGACAACCTTATATATATTTTTTTGTGGATAGAGATGAGAATCCTTTCATCATTATCATACAGTCACTCCCCCACTTCTTCAACGAGTATGAGAGGCAAAACATGGGGACACTTACTTCATGACACGGCGTGCTCAGATTACCACTTGGTAGGCACCTGATAGATTTTATGAAGTGGGAGAGCACGTTATCTTATTCAGAGGACATATTATGGTACCAATGTCACTTCACGAGGAAGTGTTGAGGGATTTCCACACATCCCCTTTAGCGGTACATCCAGTAGTGTCGAAGATGTATTAGGTCCTCAGATGACAAAATTAGTGGCCATATATGAAGTAGGCGGTAGCAAAGTTTGTCTCTCGATGCCTAACATGTAAGAAAATTATGTTAGAGCACTAGATACCAGTAGGGTTGGTACAACCATTAGAAGTCCCAGAGTGGATGTGGGATGGTATATCGATGGACTTAGTGACAGGTCATCCACATACATCCAGGGGACACGACTCGATTTGGGTGATCATTGAAATACTCACCATGTCGGCCCACTTCATACAGATCAAAGATAAGGGCTCATTTGAAATCTTGGGATGCCTCTATATGGAAGATATTGTGCGGAAAATGAATTACCTTATTCTATTATCTCTGATCCTGACACACACATTACTTCCCAGCTATGGAAGGGGTTGTCTATGGATTTTGGGACACAACTTTGTATGAGCACCACCTTCCATCCACAGAAATATGGTCAACCTAAGTGGACAATTCAGACACTCAAGGACATGATCTGTCCATGTGTCCTTGACTTCGGTCATAGTTTGGAGTATCACTTTCCTTTAATGGAGTTTTCCTACAACAACAACAATCAATCTACCATAGGGATGGCACCTTTCTAGGTGTTGTTCCGGTGACCTTGTAGATCACCATTGTGTTGGACAGACCCAGGGGAGTCAGCACTTGTGGGACCAGAGAAGGTTTGGGATACCATAGAGAAGGTGAAAATCATCAAAGAGTGGATGAAGACTTCACAGAGCTGGAAGAAGTCTTATGCTGATAGGAGATAGAGACCTCTAGAGTTCGAGGATGGAGACCAAATCTTTCTATGGGTCTCACCTCGACGAGGTCTATGGAGATTTGTCCAAGGTCAAAAGTTATCTCCACGGTTTATCTTACTTTTCTAGGTCCTCGACATAGTAGGTGAGGTGGCCTACCACATAGATCTTCCATCTCATTTGCACCATGTGCACAATATCTTCCATGTATCTCAGCTGAGAAGATACATGAACGACTATTCTCACATCATCGACCATGGATAGATGGATGTCAATGATGGGGCGACATACACAGAGTTTCCAATGGAGATTGAGGATTGATGGGAGAAGGTCCTATATGGATGGACAATAACTCTTGCGTGCTTATGCTGGCAGCACAATAACCTCCATGAGAGAAAATGGGATCAGGAGGCTCAGATGCATGCTCAGTACCACCACTATTTCCAATAATTCGAGTTGTAGTTTATGGGGATGTAAAGACCTAAGGTGGGGAGAATGTAAAGACCCAGAAATTATGTGGATTGTTTTTAAATACATGAGAATTTTACGAGTCCACAAAAATTTACAGCGCATGATTTTGAGGCCCGGTGTGCCCGAAATCAATTTCTGACGTTTTGTTCACAAATGTTCAGTAAATGTATGTGTGGGTTTTTATAACTATAAAAATATTAAAAATTAAAAGAAATTTTTTTATTAAATTTATTGATAATTTTACAATAACAGAGTTTCTGACGGCACCTGATTTCGAGGCCCAGTGTGCCCGGAATCATTTTCCGAAGTTTTTCTCGGGTACGTTCCGTGAACGAACGAACGGGTTTTTCTAACTTTTGAACCGGTGCTCGGAATGGGATTCTGAAGGCACCATTGGAATCACCATTCTTGTAATTGCTTAGAAACACCTTTTCTGGAGTTGCGTTTGATCAGGTGTGGTTTTTAATATTTGGGGTTAAGTTATGAAATAAAATAAAAGTGGTGAAATCAGTTTTTATTTTATTTTTCTTAACATAAGTTATGTGGGTGATGTGGGGCCCACAATATCCTACCCACTTGGTAGGATATTTTGTGTGGTGGGACCCACACGATCCCCACCGTTTCTTTTATTCTTATGTAATGCACCTGCACCCCTATTAATGAAGTCAAACCGTGCGTTTATTCTGGTTAAGAAACGCCTCATTAATGTGGCGGTTTAAGTGTTGTATTTAATTCACTTAACTATTTCGTTCGTTTTTGAATTTTAAAATTCAAGTCCTGAGAAATAAAAATAAGACAACTCTTATTTTTATTAGACTGGTGGTGTTGTGAGGCTTGGGAGAATTCTCAGGCTCTTGAAGTTCTTCCTCCTCGACGAAGAACTTGAAGAATGCGAAGAATGCGAATAACGCGAAGAATGCGAAGAACACAAAGAACGCGAAAAACGCTGGATCCTCGGAGATCGACGGTGCGACATGACGTTCCTTCTTCTGTGACGGTCCTTCTGTGATGCGACGATCCCCCCTTCGGCGAAACCTTCTTCCGCGATGTGCCTTTCAGCGACGGACCCTCGCTCGAGGACGCTTGAGGTAAATGTTTGATTCAATTAAATCTTTGTGATTTATACACACGACATATTTTTAAATAATTGTCGGAAGACTTTTAAAACCACTAACGCGGTGGGTGCGGACCAACGAGCAAGTCCGAACCCACCATCCCTTCGCTCTTGGTGTGCGGATCGGCGGGTGACGATGAAGCAGGCCGCACGGGCATTTTGAGGTCTTTGCAGTGAAGAACCAGTCCCAGGAGGGATGTTGGCAAAGACAGCAGGAAAATCCGACCACCAGAGCTCGTCCGGTGGTCCGCGGAGCAACCCGCCAGTGCGCCTCGCCAGCATGGTGGCGCCAGCGGCAGGAGACGGCGGCCGACACCTGCCGGCCGCCAGGAGATGACGGCACCCGGCGCGCCACCGAGAAGAGTCTCCAGGGCTGAAGTGGCGGTGGCAGGCCAGCAGTCCCGCGACCGCACGAGACCGGAGGAGGCGGGACGTAGCAACCGGCAGTGTCCGTTGGAAAAAGGGGCCCCCACACTGGGCCACATTTCATCCAGGGGCGGTTTCCCCTTTTTTGTGCAGCCGCTTGACCTGCACCAGTGTGCCCGCTCCAGCGCGCCGGCGTGCCAGGCCGAGCCGCCTGGCCGGGCCGCGCCCATGCCGGGCCGAGCCGTGCCAGCCGGGCCGGGCCGCGCCCAGGCTGGGCTGAGCCATGCTAGCCGGGCTAGGCCGTGCCCAAGAGGGCCGAACCCAGACCCAGTTTGGGTAAATCCGGTTCGGGCTGACCCTGGGGGTATCGGGCCGGGTCGGACCGGGCACGAACCCCCCAATACCGAACCTCTTTCGGGATGTTGCCCATAACATGAGCTATGGGACTCCGATCGACGCACTGTCAGTTGAGTAGAGAACCTTGGATCAAGAAAGTCATTTCGGTATATTACAATCAAGGTTTCGGAGGACTTTGGGTTCATCCGGGTTGGTTCGCACACGAAACCAACTGGGCCCTCGGAGTGGAAACACTTAAAACTTGAGCTCCGGATGTCTGATTGACATGTCGTCAACTTTGATGGATTCCTCATAGTTAGAAAGGCCTTTTGGATTACTCCGCTTGAGGTTTGGATGTATTTGGCGTACGGTAGTGTTGGTTTTGACTTAAAACCCAACCGGGCCCCTAGGACAAAAAAGCCAATAACTCTTAGGCCGGGCATCCGAATGACGCGCTATCCGTGACATTGAGTTCCTATTGACGATAATAAACTTTTGGATACATCAACTCTGGACTATGAGTCAGTTGATGTATCAGCCCTTTGGCTCGTGGAGCGGAGCCTCCCGAACGAGCTTTCTGTGTGCGGGAACCCTAGAGTTGGCTGCGACTATGACGACGATGACGATTGTGCAGAAATCTTCCGAGGATTCGACAGGGATGACTACAACACTCAGCGATCCAACGTGGATTAGTGCCACTGATCCTGTGTGGGTCATATCCTGTGTGGGTCAGTGCTCAGCGGTCCTGTGTGGCCAGCGCCTACAGATGATGTGTGGGTCTGATCCTGTGTGGTTCATTGTGGGGGTTAGTTACCTATCGATCCTGTGTGGGTCAGATCTTTTGTGGGTCATTGCGGGGGTTAGTTACCTTTTGATCCTGTGTGGGTCAGATCCTTTTTGGGTCACTGTGATTGTTAGTTCCTGTCGATCCTTTGTGGGTCGGACGTCTTAGATGAATCAATGGTAATATCTGATCATCTCTATCCTCATACGAAGAAGTATACCTATGTGAGCTGAATCATGTTTTGTTTTCCAATGTGGATTGTGTTTTACTATCCTGTGTGGATTACATTTTTCTTTCCTGTGTGGAATGGGTTGCGATTTCCTGTGTGGACTGGGTTGTACTTGAGCTCGGATGTTGGATCCGAACAAGATTTGATGACTCAGGTATATGTATGGGGATATACCTAAGTAGAGTCGGATGTTACTTTGTGATTGTATCTTTTATTTGTGGATTATCCTTGGTGGATTATGGGAGACCTTCGGGGGTCTCGGGGTCCCTACTGAGTAGCATATACTCACCCATGCACGGGCTATGTCCGCACTACATTGTGTTGGTTGCAGATGAAGGACAACACTGATCGTGGTTGTGGCTTGTGGAGCAGGACGGTACCTAGAGATGGACCACTAGGCGGGACGTACTCGGAGCGGACGGCTGGACCCGAGGTGCTGTGGAGGCTATCTGTACTCACCCTTCAGGTGGGACTTCCAGTAGATGGGTTGACGTTGCGAATTTACTTTCAGTTGCTATTTTCCCTTTCCAGTTGTACTTTAATTTCATTTTGAGTTTGTATTTTGGCCCACTTACTTTTCCGCACTTACTTTTGTACCCTATTTTTACTTAGTGTTTACTTCTTCATGATTTCTCGGTGGTGTTTGTTTACTTTACAAAGAAAATGCCTTCCGTTTTTACCTGTAATTACACCATGGTGCTAGTCGCTAGGCCCTGGCCTATGGAAGGTGTTCTTGGGGTAGTCACGGAACGGGCCCTAAGGACGGGTCGTGACAAATTGGTATCAATGGAATTCGGTTCTACAGCAGAACTCAGGACTCTGATCTTTTTCTATGTGAAGCAAAAGTGTTGAGAGTATTGAGCATGGTTATCAGTCCAGGGAGTCCAGTTTTGGTGCGGCGGCCGACGTATCCATACACCAGTCCCTGACTTTTGATTTCTGACTTAATGCACGGAAACATTGATTGCTTGTGTGTTTCATGTTTTCTTTGTGATTACTTTGTGTCAGCTCACCATGTATACTGTTTGACCTTGGCAGACCTGTTTCTTTTTAGGATGGCTCCATGATGGAAGCCAGCTGGGGTTCTAAGAGTTATGTGTGACGACAGCCCCCCAAGCAACGAGGCCTCGGTACAGGGCCTTTTGACAGCAGAGGCACTGGCGGTACCTCTACCCGCCGAGCCACCGATGCTACAAGCCCTAGCCGCTGACGATGCATGTCGCCTTAGTGCACTGCACGATTTTCAGTGCCAATGACCGCCCAGGTTCCATTGGGAGATGGACCCTTAGGCTGCCAAGGATTGGCTGGAGTCAGTTGTATGAGTTTTTTGGTTAGTGAGGACACCAGCAGACCTCATGGTGATCCTCACAGTGAGCCTACTGCATGCGGCAGCAGGCAGATGGTGGAGCTTGATGCTTCTAGTGCACGATGAGGAATCTCTCCTCCGAACGGACTTTGAGATCCTCTTCTGCTCAGAGTTCTTCCCAGCCATCCTCCATGCGGTTTGCATCCAGGAGCTTCTACAGCTGCGGTAGGGGAGCTTGACGGTTGCCCAGTACTCAGTGAGATTTACGGATCTCTCGCGCTACTCGACAGACATGGTAAAAGAACCCATTCTTCCAGGCTCGGACCGTTGAGTAGGGATTGAGACACGAGATCAGGGTATCTCTGATCTCCCTCAGCATTCCGACCCAGGAAGGGGTACTAGAGCGAGCCCTTTTGATCGAGAGCTTCCTTGCTGAGCCTTCAACAGCAGTGAGACCTATCGCGGGGTGGCACGTAGCAGAGTCCTCTACAGCAAGAATTAGATGAATGACTCATGGTTCCAGGAAGAGTAGACCCTTAGGAAGACGACCTCAGGACACTGGCTCAGCAGTGCGGGGCACACTGCGCGGAGCCAGTCTTTTGAGTGGCATATAGTGCTACGCATGCGGCGGGCAGGGCCACATGGATCATGACTGCCCGACCCACCGTGCTGAGGAGCAGCAGATGGTTGAGGGGCCATCCAGGCAGAGGCAGCGTGTCGAAATTGGCGGTCCGCAGGGAGCAGGAGGACGAGGCAGAAGAGCTGGCCGAGCAGCAGGTGGTGGGCGACGCTTTGAGGCTCTAGCACCACCACCACAAGGTGGTCCACCCCGACCACAGGGAGCTGGTGGGCAGAGACCGGCAGAACTCCAGGCAGCGGAGGCCTATGACCATGGAGCGCCCGAGATGATTCGAGTTACTATATGTGTATATTCAACCTTTGATGCAGTTCTTATAGACACAGGAGCGAGTCATTATTTCATATTTGCTACCCTTTTTCGGAGCTCAGAGATTCCAACAGAGCCGTTGGCTCGATCCCTACGGCTAGAGACTCCTACGGGAGCAGACTCGATGATTACACACTAGTGACGGCAGTGTGAGCTTACTCTAGGAGGCGAGATCTTCGGCTGGGATCTTCTTGTAGTGGCGTTGAGGCCTTAAGAAGTCATCTTGGGCATGGATTGGTTATCTAAAGTCAATGGTCAGATTAACTATATTAGGCGCAAGGTGCAGTGTGTACGCACCAACGGGAGCAGGTTCACCTTCATCGTTGAGAAGGGAGCCTTCGAAGAATAGGATGGACTCTCGCAGAGGAGAGGAAATCCCATCACTCATCAGCTGGCTAGCCTCATCCTAGGAGCAGTTGACGTGCAGAGTCCTAGTTTTCCTACAGTGGTGGATCAGTATGCGGACCATTTCCCCGATGACGTCCCAAGGCTACCACCTCGTAGAGATGTAGAGTTTTATATTGATCTATACCCCGAGACAGCCTCGATATCCACCCTAGCATATCGGATGGCTCCTGCCGAGATTTGAGAGCTACGGATATAGTTGGAGGACTTACAGGGAAAAGGATTCATCCAACCCAGTGTTTCACCCTGGGCTTCCCTGATATTGTTCACCATGAAAGCAGACGAGAGCATGTGACTTTGTGTCGAATATCATCGCCTGAACTAGGTGACAATGAGGAACAAGTATTCTCTACCTAGGATTGATGACCTCTTGGATCAGCTCAAGGGAGCATGGTGGTTCTCGAAGATAGACCTCAGGTCTGGCTATCATTAGCTCAGAGTTCGGGACAAGGACGTGCAGAAGATGGCCTTCAGATGATGGTATGGCCACTATGAGTTCTTGGTTATGTCATTTGGTGTAACCAATGCTCCAGCAGTGTTCATGGGCCTCATGAACATGATCTTTCAGCCATACCTCGATTGATTTTCCGTGGTCTTCATTGATGACATTTTGATATACTTGACGACTGAGGAGGAGCACGCCTGCCACTTGCGGGTTGTACTAGACACAATCCGAGAGCACCAGCTTTATGGTAAACTCTCGAAGTGTCATTTGTGGATAAATGAGGTCCACATCGTGGGATACGTCATCTCTGAGTTGGGAGTTGCAGTGGATCCTACTAAGATCGAGGTAGTTCTATCTTGGGAGCCACCCAGGAGCGTGACGAAGGTCCAATGTTTCTTGGGACTAGCTGGATACCACCAGAGATTTGTGCTAGACTTCTCCAGAGTTGCGGCACCACTCTCAGCTTTGACGAATAATGGGAAACCCTTTGTGTGGTCAGACAGATGCCAGCAGAGCTTCCAAGAGCTGAGACAGAGATTGGCCAGTGCACCTATCTTGAGGTTGCCGGTGGAGAGAGTATGGTACGTAGTCTACTGCGATGCATCAGGGACTAGACTCGGGTGTGTCCTGATGCAGGAGCGGGCAGTGATCTCCTATGGATCAGGCCAGTTGAGGCCGCATGGGAATAACTAAACTACCCATGACCCGGAGTTAGCAGTTGTGGTCTTCGCTCTGAAGACATGGCGACACTACCTGATGGGCGAGCGCTATACAGTCTATTCTGACCATAAGAGTCTCAGGTACATCTTCTCTCATAAGGACTTGAACCTGAGACAGTGGCGATGGCTCGAGTTCTTTCAGGACTATGAATTTGAGATAGTCTATACTCCTCGGAAGTGTAACATATTAGACGATGCTCTCAGTAGGAGGACGGGAATTCAGCTGCATGGGGAGGCAATAGAGAAGCTAGCCGCTTGGCAGATATCCTTCCTGGATATAGATGGAGAAAACATTCTTCAGTCACTCACAATCACTCATCCACTACTGCAGCGGGTCAGAGATGCACAACGTGGGGACACTGACTGTGAGATGTGGCGGGCGACGATATCCTCAAGACAGGCACATGATTGTTTCTCTGTAGGAGGAGAGCACAATGTCCTTTTCAGAGGACGTACCTTGGTACCAGTTTCTTTACGGGAGGAGGTTCTAAGTGAGTTTCAAACTTCCCCTATGGCGGTACATCCTGGCATGGTGAAGATGTAGCAGGATCTCATACGACGACACTGGTGGCCGGACATGAAGAAGGATGTAGCAGAGTTCGTTTCATGATGCCTCACCTGCCAACAGGTGAAGGCAGAGCACTAGGTACCAGCAGGCTTGGTACAGCCCTTGGAGGTCCCGGAGTGGAAGTGGGATGGGATATCTATGGACTTCGTGACTGGACATCCACACTCTTCCAGAGGTCATGACTCTATTTGGGTGATTGTCGACTGACTCACCAAGTCGGCTCACTTCTTAACAATCAGAGAGCAGGGTTCAATGAAGAGCTTGGGACGTCTCTATGTTCAGGATATTTTACAGCTTCACGGTGTTCCATCATATATCATCTCCGATCGAGATTCTTGCTTTACTTACTGTCTTTGGAAGGGGTTATAGGACGCGTTCGGGATACAGCTACGTCTGAGCACCGCCTTTCACCCTCAGACATATGGTCAGAAGGATAGGACCATTTAGACTCTCGAGGACATGCTCTGTGCATGTGTCCTCAACTTTGGCCGCAGCTGGGAGGACCACTTACCCAAGGGGGAGTTCGCGTACAAAAACAGCTACCACTCCACCATTAGGATGGCACCATATGAGGTGGTGTACGACCGACCTTGTAGATCTCTGTTGTGATGGACAGACCCTTGGGAGTCAGCACTTGTGGGACCGGAGATGGTCCAGGCCACGACAGAGAAGGTCAAGGTCATCCAGGATCAGATGAGGATAGCTCAGAGCCGGCAGAATTCTTATACTGACAAGAGGTGGAGGCCACTAGAGTTTGAGGATAGCGACCACGTCTTCTTGTGGGTCTCACCTCGACGTGGTTTACAGAGGTTTGGAAGAGGCGGCAAGTTATCTCCACGCTTCATCGGACCTTTCCAGGTCCTCAGCAGGATTGGTGAGGTGGTTTATCGCCTGGCTCTACCACCTCAGTTGCACTGGATGCACGACGTCTTCCACGTATCCCAGATGAGAATATACGTGCATGACCTGATGCATATCATTGACCATGGGGAGCTGGACATTGATGATAGGGAGACTATTGCGGAGGTCCTGGAGGAGATTGAGGATCGACAAGAGCGGTTCCTATGTGGACGGTTGATTCCTCTAGTTCACATCATATGGAAGCACGAGGGCCTCTAGGAGGGCACTTGGGAGCGGGAGGCTCAGATGCATGCTCAGTACCCACATTTGTTTCCCTAGTTTTTATGTATCTTTACGAGGATGTAAATCCCTGAAGTGGGAGTGATGTAAAGACCCAAAAAATTAAAGGAAATTTTTTTCATAATTTTCATGGGAATTTTACAAGAACCCAGTATCTGATGGCACATGATTCCGAGGCCCGGTGTGCCCGGAATCATTTTCTGAAATTTAGCTCGAGTACGTTCCGTGAACGAATGAGCGGGTTTCTCTAATTTTTGAATCGGTGCTCGGAATCGGATTCCGAGGGCACTGTTGGAATCGTAGAGGCGTTAATTGCTTAGAAACAACTTTTCCAGAGTTGTGTTTTCTTGGGTGTGGTTTTTAATTTTTGGGGTTAAGTAAAGAAATAAAATAAAAGTGGTGCAACTAGTTTTTATTTTATTTTTATTAACATAAGATATGTGGGTGATGTGGGTCCCACAATATTCAACCCACTTGGTTGGATATTTTTTGAGGTGGGACCCACACGAGCCCCACCGTTTATTTTATTCTTATGTAATTCACTCGCACCCCCTATTAATGAAGTCAAAACGTGGATTTATTCTGGTTAAGAAACGCCTCATTAATGTGGCGATTTAAGCATTGCATTTAATTCACTTAACTGTTTCGTTCTTTTTTAAATTTTAAAACGCAAGGCCTGAGAAATAAAAATAAGACAACTCTTATTTTTATTAGACTGGTGGTGTTGTGAGGCTCCGGAGAATTCTTAGGCACCTGAAGTTATTCCTCCTCGACGAAGAATGTGAATAACGCGAAGAACGTGAAGAACACAAAGAATGCGAAAAACGCGAAGAACGTCGTATCCTCGGAGATCGGCGACACGATGTGATGTTCCTTCTTCTATGACGCTCCTTCTGTGACACTCCTTCCACGACGTGATGATCCCCCCTTACTCAACGCCTTATTCTACGACGTGCCTTTCTGTGACGGACCCTCGCTCGACAACGCTTGAGGTAGGGGTTTGATTCAATTTAATATTTGTGATTTATACCCATGAAATATGTTTAAATAATTGTCCAGACATTTAAGACCACTAACACGGTTGGTTCGGACCAATGATCAAGTCCGAACCCACCGTCTCTTTGTTCTTGGTGTGTGGATCGACGAGGGATGATAAAGCAGGATGCACGGGTGTTGTGAGGTCTTCGCAATGAAGAACCGGTCCCGGGAGAGCCGTTGGAGAAGATGAAAGGCAAATCCGACCACCTCAGCTCGTCCGGTGGTCCGGGGAGCAACCCGTCGGCACGCCTCGCCGGCACGGCGACGCCAGCAGTAAGAGGTTGCGGCCAACAGCAGCCGGCAGCCAGGAGACAGCGGTGCCCAGCGCGCCGCCTAGAAGAGCCATCGTGGATGAAGCCGCGTCAGTAGGCCGGTAGTCCCATGACCACGCGGGACCGTAGGAGGCGGGACGCAGCAACCACCCGCGTCCGTTGGCAAAGGGCGGCCCCCACGCGGGGCTGCAGTTCGTCCAGGGGGGCGGTATCCACCCTTTTGCGCGGCCGCTTGGCCAGCGCCCAGGTCGGGCCCGACCGCACCAGCTGGGCCGGGCTGCCCCCAAACGGGTTGGACCCGAACCCGGATCGGGCCGACCCTGGGGGTATTGGGCTAGGTCGGACCGAGCCCGAACCCCCTAATACTGAACCTCTTTCGGTATGTTGCCCATAACATGAGTTACGGGCCTCTAATAGACGCACCGTCAGTTGCGTAGCGATCCTTGGATCGAGAAGGTCGTTTCGTTATATTACACTAATGGTTTATGAAGAAATTGGGTTTGGCCATATTGGTTCGTACACGAAACCAACCGGGACCTCGGAGCAGAAACACTTATAACGTGAGCTCCGAACGTCCGACTGGTGTGCCGTCGACATTTATGGAATCCTCTTAGTGAGACAGACCTTTTGGGGTACTTCGATTAGGGTTTGGATGTAGTTTGAGTAAGGTCAGATTGGTTTTGACTTAAAAACCAACCGGGCCCTTGGGACGAAGAAGCCAATAACTCTCAGACTGGGCATCCGAATGACGCGCCATCTGTGACATTGAGTTCCTATTGACAATACAAAACTTTTGGATACATCAACTCTGGACTATGTGTTAGTTAATGTATCAGCCCTTTGGATCATCTAGCAGACCCTCCCGAATGAGCTTGCTGTGTGCAGGAACCCTAGAGCTGGCTGCGACTGCGACATCGATGACGACTATGCAGAAATCCTCTGTGGATTCAACGACGACGACTACAACACTCATCGATCCTACATGGCTCGGTTCCACCGATCCTGTGTGGATTAGATCCTGTGTGGGTCAGTGTTCAGCGGTCATGTGTGGGCCAGCGCCTACAGATCCTGTGTGGGACCGATCCTGTGTGGGTCATTGTGGGGGATAGTTACCTATCGATCCTGTGTGGGTCAGATCCTTTGTGGGTCATTGAGGGGGTTAGTTACCTATCAATCATGTGTGAGTCAGATCCTTTGTGGGTCATTGTGGTGGTTAGCTTCCTATCAATCCTGTGTGGGTCAGATCCTTTGTGGGTAATTGCGGGGGGTATGTATCTATTGATACTTTGTGGGTCCAACGGCTTAGATGAATCAGTGGTAATATCTGATCATCTCTATCGTCATATGGAAAAATATTTCTGTGTGAGCTGAATCCTATTTTTCATTCCTATGTGGATTGTGTTGTGCTATCCTATGTGGATTACATTTTTCTTTCTTGGGTGGGCAGGGTTGTGATTTCCTGTGTGGACTGGGTTGTACTTGAGCTCGGATGTTGGAGCCGAACTGGAATTGATGACTTAGATATATGTATGGGACTATACCGAAGTAGAGTCGGATGTTACTTTGTGATTGTATCCTTCCTTTGTGGATTATACTTTTTGGATTATGGGAGACCTTTGGGGGTCTCGGGGTTCCTAATGAGTATCTTATACTCACCCCTACATGGGCTATCCCTGCACTACATTTTGTTGGCTGCATACAATGGACAATGCGGATCGTGGTTGAGGCTTGCGGAGGAGGACTGTACCTGGAGGTGGACCACTGTGAGGGACGTACTCGGAGCGGACGGCTGGACCCGAGGTGCTGTGGAGGCTATCCGTACTAACCCTTCAGGTGGGACTTCCAGTAGACGGCTTGACTTTGCGTCTTTATATTCAGTTGATTTTTTCCCTTTCCAGTTGTACTTTACCTTCAGTTTGGGTTTGTATTCTTGCCCACTTACTTTTTCGCACTTACTATTGTACCCAGTTTTAACTTAGTGTATACTTTTGCTTGCTTGCTCTATGGTGTTTGTTTACTTTACAAAGTCAATGCCTTCCCTTTTTACAGGGAATTATGCCTTGGTGCTAGTCGCCAGCCCCTGTCCTATGGAACGCGGGCTTGGGGTAGTCACGACACGGGCCCCGAGGATGGGTCGTGACAATAACATTGGAACCAGTGCGCGAAACTAAAATATGAGGGAACCGTGGAACACACAACACGTGAATTCTCTTAATAAGACATTCAACTCAATGGAAGTTGGTCGAGAATAAATGTTAGTTTGTGGTTTTTCCTAAAAAAATAAAATAAAGTGAGCTACACATTATTTTATTTGAGCTGCCATGTTGGTGATTGATAGTTGAAAATTCCTCTTGGAAGTTGGAGGTGGGAAAACCACACCATAACCTCTCATGAGACGTTATGGGCATGGGGACCACTAGAACATAACCTCCCGTGAGAGGATACGAGGTGGGGACCACCCGAACATAACCTACCACGAGTGGTTACATGGTGGGGACCGAACAGGGCTTAACACCCCTATTGATGGAGGATAGTACAACCTCTCAACTCTTCCTCGTTAATGAGGGAGTGCCTCTCCGCCTTTCGTTTAATTAAATTGAGACAAATCCCTTTTTATTAATTCGTACCAATGAACGAGAATTAATTAAGGGGATCCATGTAATTAATTCTTATTTTTTGGGAATTTCTCCCCAACACCAAAAATAAATGAAAAAATATTATTTTTGGATTAGAATTTTTCATAACAGTGGGAAAACTTTGGTGATTTGACGAGAAGATTATTAGGAGAAGGCCTCTACAAAGAACTCCTTCCAATGAAGAGCAATGACGATGAACCTTCTTCAAATTCTTTCCCGGTCTCCTACCAATGTGGAGAGTCTTCCACTAGACGACAGAGATTGGATTTGGAAGCATGTGGCGTATGAGACAAACGATGACTCTCTTCGTCTACCTTCCTCGACTCTGTCAACGAATGATGCCCAACAATCAAAGGTAAAAGATTTACTTTTTTGTTATATCACTTTTCTCTGTCCCTTATACAAATAGAAATAATTCCTTGTAGAGTTTGTAAAAGAATTGTTTTTGATCGTACTACTTGATGAGCCAATTGATATAACCCTAGACGCAGATGGTGCGGGCCAAACCAACATGGCCCGAACCCTCTGCTGATCTTGTTATTTTTGAACATTAGGTGACAAAGCAGTAATGAGGTGACGAAGGCGGCAACGAAAAAGGTCGCGCCACTAGCAGCCTCCACGAATCATTCCACCTCTGAGGCGCTCTGGTGCTCCAAGCCAAACACCGCCAGCCCACATTGTCCTGAGCCACTCCAAACCGACCTGCCCGGCCGCCACCTGGTCACCGGCCCACCTGCTCGCGGCCTCCAATGCACCCTACCTGTGGCCTTCCAGGTGCCCTGTCGGCCTGCCCGCTCCCCACACGTCCTACCCGCGACCTCCCCACGCCCCGCGTGCCCTTCATGAGGCCTGCCCAGCGCCCTGTGGGCCTGCCTGCGGCACGCGCGGCATGCCCACGGCCACCCGCGCCACGCGCGCCCTGTCTGCGGCCTCCCCGGCTCCCCGTTGACCTAACTTGTCTGCCACCCAACTATCCTGACCTCTGTTCGGGAAGCCCAGTGCCCTCCCGGCCGACCCGCCGGCCTACCCGGCGCCCTGCCCGACCTCCACCCGGCCTGCCCGACTGCGCCCCAGTACCCCGCCGAACCGGCCGCTCCGCACTAGCCTCCCGAGCTGGCCTGCTGCATTCCTCACGACACTGCTGGCATAAACGCCTCGACCTCCCATGTTGATCTTCTCGAGACACTCCCCACATGGTGTTGGCTGAACCAACCCTAACCTCTGGACCGAGCCTCCTATGCAGCGAACTCTGGAACGATCCGCCATCGGAGTCCATTGGGTCGAGCCTAGCAGACCGGGCTGAACCTAACAGGATGGCATGCCCAATGGGTCAGTCCAGACCCAAAAGGTTTGATCGGGTCGACACAGACTGTGTCCTCCCAGAAAAAGATGGGCCGAGTCGATCTGACCGAGTCGGACCGGACTCAGGCCCACTACTAGAATTTACTTTCTATTGGCCATATATTTCACACCAGTCGACCGTTTGATGAACCGTCAGCGGCGCAGGTTTTCTAGGAGCCTGACGGTATCATTGAGTATACATCACTAGAGTCTGGGGTAATGTTGAGATACAGTTAGGTTGCGTCATACACGAATCCTACCAGGCCCCCGGGACTAAAAATATTATAGCTCATAGACCGGGCATCTGATTACCGCACCGTCTATTGCATTGAAACCACCATGAAGAGGCAGTCCTTTGAGATACTTCTTCGAGGTATTTCGTGGCAGTTGGAGTACTGAACAATATCTTATGGTGCGGGTCTTCCAATGACGAGCATGAATTTGTGAGGGAACAAAGTAGCTAGCTGAGACTTTACAACTACTAATGGAGTGACTCGGAGTCACTCGTATAGACCAGTTGGGAGAGACTGGTTGTGGCAGCAGACCCATAGAGGAGGTTCACCTAGTTGTGGTGGTAGACCCGCGATACTCGACAGGAGGAGTACCTCTGTAGGATATGAGGGGGAGTGTCTGGTTGTGGAGGTATACCTATGGTGGGAAGATCCCTTTTTTGACATAGTAGACCCACGGTACTCGACAGGAGGAGTACATCAGCAGTCCAAGGTTAGTGGGAAGTTCATGGTTGTGGTGGCAGACCCACTGTACTCGATAGAGGATGAGTTCTTCAGCAGCCGAGGGATCGAATGGTTACTACCGATATTATAAAATCAGAGTTGAGTTGAGTAAGTAACTTTTGTATTTACCTCATGATTGAGATGGATTACGTGATAAAATTGGTATATGTATGGGAATATACTAACTGGGGATACAATCACCCCTACAGGTGCATTTCCTGAAACACGTTGTGTTTGTGGCAGATGATGGACAATGCTGACAGAGGCAGAGTGGACAGGACAGGACTGTACATGGAGGTGGACCACAAGGAGTAACAGTACACAGAGGAGATGGACAGACATGGAGTGTTTTGGAGGCTTTCTGTCCCTACCCTTTAAGTAGGAATTCCCAGTGGATGATCCAGAAGTTTTTTACCATTCTTCAGTTGTACTTGATTTCAGATTCCTTGTACTTTACATTTGGGCTTGTATTTCGGGCCCCCTTTTCTTTTCAACAATTATTTTTGTATACATTGTTTACTTAGTATTTTCTTCTAGTTTTTACTTTTTTTGAATGTGTATACAATTTATAAAATAACTTCCATCCCATCATAGGGATTTACGCCATTGGTGATAGTCTCCACCCCCAGACCTATGGAAGGAGGGCTTGGGGTTGTCACGGCATGAGCCCCCGGGGATGGGTCGTGACACATACATCACTCAGTTGTGGAAACACAGTCTTGTTCATGTATATAAGAAGTGATTGCCAATTCTCTTACAAGAATGTTATTTAGATTCTAATGAACTAAAACCACTTGATAGATGTCATTATCGTTTATAAGGTAAAATGACCAAGCTGCCTTTCAGTGGATAGGGTGAGAGGGCAACAATTATTCTAGGATTTGTGCACACAGTTGTGTGCGGACCATTTCAAGTAGAATCTAGAGGGGTATAATCTTACTTAATAACTCTAAGTGATCATTTGAGTAGATATGGATATGTCTAATTAATGAGGAATAAGTCAGAGTCCTTAGAGGAACTTAAGGAATTCAATAATGAAGTAGAGAATTGACTTGGTAAAATAAATAAAGAAACATCAATCAGATCGAGGTGGAGAAAATCCGAACCAAGAGTTCATTGATCATCTGTAAGAGTCTGAGATTAAATCTCAGCTCAGTCCTCTTTATTGAAAAAGTGGAATAGTGTTACTAAAAGGAGTAACCACACCTTGTTGGAAATAGAGAGTTTGGTGATGAGTCGTGAAGATCATCCAATTATCCTTTTAGGGATATGCATTACAAATAGAATCGTACACATTAAATTGAATACCAAATAAGGTGGAAAATGGAGTTCCCATTGAAATATAGAAAGGAAAGAACCTTATTTTTTTCACACATGTGTATGGGGATGTGAGGAATTTGGTAAAGCCTTATTAGGAAAAGAAGTAGCACCACAGGGCATGATGTGTATCTTTATAGGATATCCGATGGAAAATAAAGGATATTACCTATATAAACCTTCATACAAGAAAGTCACTATCACCAGACAAACCTTCATTTTTGAGAGAGATCAATTTCTCATTAAATATAGTGGGAGAAATATTTGCATCGATG
Source organism: Viscum album (assembly GCA_963277665.1). Classification (NCBI taxonomy): domain Eukaryota; kingdom Viridiplantae; phylum Streptophyta; class Magnoliopsida; order Santalales; family Viscaceae; genus Viscum; species Viscum album. The sequence continues at coordinate 350,987,779 of OY728152.1, read as the reverse complement.
AAGCTGGTTCTCTAGACAAAAAAGAGTTGGTATTGGAACACGTTCTACAAGTCCCCGTGGAAGAGGTTCCATAAACACAAGTACTACGTAGAAGCTCATGAGAGGTAAGGGAACCATAGTTATTTGGATTCCAAGTCATTGAGGATGGTGGATTATTATGGTGGGACAATGATGAACCTATGTTCTACATGAATGCTGTAGAATTCTCATAAGCTGCAAGATGTCTAAAAGCTAAGAATTCTGAGATGCAATCCATGTATCAGAAACAAGTATTGGTTTTGGTCGATGACCGAGTTGAAGAAAATCATGTAGGGAACAAATGGTTAATCAAGAGAAATATGGACATGGAAGTTTACGGTAGAACCTATAAATCAAGGATACATTCTAAAGTATTCAGACAACATCAAGGAATTGACAATGGTGAAACCTTCTCTCCAGTTTCCATGTTTAAATCCATAAGAATCATACTTTATATAAAGTATTATCATGTCTACAAGATATGGATGAAGGATTTTATAATATAATTCCATAACAGGACCCTTTAGGAAGATTTACATATTACACAACCAGAAAGGCTTGGGACATCGGGTTAAAGAAATTAGGTTTTCATATTGTATTAATCAATTTATCGATTAAAGAAAGCATCCAGGTCATTGGAAAATCAATTTGATGAATCTAGAAATGAATTTTTTTCATTAAGAATGAATGTGATCCATGTGTTTCTAATTGATTTAATGGGAATTTTTTTGTTATCATAGTTGTATATGTTGATGACATATTACTTATTGGAAACGATGTACCAGTCTTACAATCATTTAAGGACAAGTTGGACAAGTGATTTTCCATGATTGACATGGGTGAAGAAAACTAAATTATAGAGATCAAAATCATTCATGACAGATGCAAGAGGCTAGTTGGAATAAGTCACGATACATACATTAACCAGATACTAAGGAGATATAGTATTGAACAATCCAATAAGGTATCATTTCCAGTGTCAAATGGCCTACATATTTCTAATGAAATGTGTCCTAAGACACAACAATATAATGAAAAAATGATTATGATCACATACACTTCGGAAATGGGATCATCATGTATTCCATGTTATGAACCAGGAATTATGTTGCATACGCACTCAGCATGGATGGATGATATCAAGAAGATCCTTAAGAACAACATTAGACTTCTATTAAGAGTATCCATAAGTATCTGAGAAGAACAAGGGATATGTTCCTGGTGAATGGTGTAGATTAATAGATTATCATCAGAGGGTTTTTTGATTCATGTTTTCAAAAAGACCATAATGATTTGGAGTTGGAATATTGATATGTTTTTTGTCTTAATGGAAGAGCTATGAGCTAGGAGAGTTCAATGAAACCAGTTGTCACTGATTCTACAGTGGAGTCTGAATATATAGATTCTTCTGATATATCCATGGAAGCCATCTGGATTCGTAACATTGTGAAGGATAATCACAATGTATCATAAAACATTATCTCTCAAAATGTTAATTTCATTACCCAATTCCTTGGAGTGATATCATGGAAAACCCTTAATATTTATTTATTTTCATGTGATCGACATAAATAATAATAGAATATTTCATAAATATCCCAAATAAAAGTAAATAAATTGTTGTCATATCAAAATCCCAATGTTTTAAAAAGTGATAAAAACATGATCCTTATGTCATTTATAACCCATAAAAAAGAAAGGGAGGGTTTTATTATTGTTGATTATTGAATAAAATAAATAAATTTAATGAATTTATAAATACCCCTAGAAATGAAATAGATTTGGGTAATCAAATAATTAAAATTAAATAATGTCATCAAAAATAAAGAGAGATTTTGATAGGAGACTTATACAATATAATGTCTATGAAAAAAAAGTTACAGAAAAAAATTAGAAATTGAGGGTAGAAGAGAATACCATCCATAAATGATGCATTATACAGTATAGAAATTGAATAAAATCTATATAATAACATGGTATGTAAATTTTAATGTTATTCCACATAAAAGTGATCTCGAAAGGAAAGGGAAGTTGAGATTTCTCATAACAAATAAGAGACAGTTGAATACATACCCTTAAATAATTTTGTAATAAAAAACATTAAATCTCATGATAATAAACTAATTCATGATACAATGAGTCAAAGTGTTATATATATACCATATATGAATATAAAGGTGAAAACATCAAGATATTTTCCAATGAATGAAGATTGAGGCGATGTCCCTTACCACATAAGAAACAATTGAATAAAAATAAGAACATTAAATATTATGAGAATGTAATAATTCATGATATAAAGTGTCAAAAGGGGTTTATATACATATTATAGTATTATAAATGTTCATAACAATAATATATACCTCAATGAATTGAGATTGAGAGGAAAACATTTACAAAGATCAAATCCTTAAATTAAGGATAAATCAATGAAATAATTAAGTTTGAAATGTATAAATACAACCAATATAAGTGGATATTCAGTGTAAAACAATCAGAGGTCATTCATACTTATTATTTGAAAAACAAAACCAATGACATGGATGTTTAAATCAATGAAATGAGATTGTGTTATGATTCCCCTAACAACGTTCATATAAATGATGTAATAATTTAACAGTAGGGTGACAAAGTGTATCACCAGTATATCCGCACTAAATAAAGTTGAAATAAAATCCTAAATAAATAAAAAATTATTCCACACATAATCTTGGAATATAATAATCAATTATGTATTCATAAAACTGAATGAGTGGAAATTGACTTTAGAAATTCGCATAAAAATATCATTTTGTTAATAAAATAGATTGATTATGGGTTTTTACTATAAATACCCATAAGGATAGTATAAGATCAATATATTATATGAATATTATTTTCTCACATAATCATTTTATGACATAGTAATTATGTATAAGATCAACCCAAATAACAAAAATTCAGTTTAGAAGATCCCTTTCGTTGACGAGGAACATCTAAAACTCTTAGGTCGGGACCTTAGGGCCCGAAGAACACCTTGGGATGATTTATTTGGAGGTAAAACTAGAATAAATTCATAGATAATGGGTTTTATATGAATGTAAAAAAGGAATGGGAGGGTATTTATATCAAAAGTAAGAGAATATTTTATTAATTTCAAAAGACAACTCGTTAGTGGTATTTGAAAAACCATGGGTTGACCATGGGATTTTCCACATGGGACACCTACTATTATATATAAATCTATATGATTTGATTGTTATATTACCGTACTCATTACATCATAACGAAATTGTTATGATGTCGTTAAACACAATGAAAACACAATACAATATTTTTACTATTCAATGAATATTCTACTATTTCAGAAAAATACCAAATATTTAACCTAACAATTTTTCGACATGTGGAATTATAAAGTGATATTAATTTTTTATAAAAATTATTTTATTTGAAATTAAATTAAATATATAAAAACTAATACATAACTACCAATTCCTCAAACATTTATTTACTTTTACATTTTTATAATTATATCTCATTACAAATTATATAGACTAAAACATATTTTTAATTACTTAGGATAGATAATTTTCCATTTGTAAAATTGAAATTTAAAATGGAAAAATAAATATTATAAAGAGTACAGTTACCATTAACAAAAAATACATTTTGATCTTATTGGACCCCATTTTTCAGTGTGATTACAACCTTGTATATCTGATTTTTGAAAATAATCTCACAAAAATGTATTTATTATCAAAATATATTTTTAATATTTATCACAAAACACTATTCAAAAAAATATATTAATTAAAAAATAATATTCATAAAATAATAATGTTCAAATAATAAAAAATTTAGAACTTCTTAGAAGACATCTAAAAATTAAACCTATGTTAATAATTGCACTGTTAAGTAATTGATTTTTGTTCGAGTCATAACAAATTTATTTATATGAAACAACTTCATTAACTCAATTTTTCAATGTATTAATCATCAATAAAATTTTTGGATGACATTAATATTTTAAAATTAACTTTATTTTAATATTTATAATATCATTTATTTTAATTGGGAATTAACAAGGTAATAACTAAATTATCATTATGTCATAAATAAATTTATTTATGATATTTCTAAATAAAATACCATGATTTATGAAATAATTTTCTTACTAATTTATATATAATAGTCTAAGAGAACAATTATGTAATCTCAAATTAGAAATATAATACTAATTAAAAACATGAGGGTGAGAGACACTTTAAACTAGCTTCTATGGGATGCATTGTTCTTTTAATTAAAGAAGCTTCATTGAGAGGAATTAAAATATATTCTATAGGAACATATTTATATTTAATTAATGAATCTTATATGATAAAATTTATAAACTATTCCATTGGAAGATTATTTCCTTTAATTTTACGAGCTTCTATGAAATGGCTTAGAAAAGCTTCCATGGGATTTTTTATAAATTTTAATAAACAAACTTCTATGATATGATATATACCACCTTACAAGATATGATTTATTCATTTATGTAAAGAATATTCTATGAGAATATTTAAAATATATCATCCAATAAAATTATGACATGTGTTAGAATAAATTTATAATTGTTTTTACCCTTTATTACTTGATTTACCCATAACTGTGGTAATTAAATATAATTACCAATGTTACTGTTCATAATGTGAAAAATGAAAATATACATATTTAAAAAATATTGGACCTTTTGATTCCAAATATGGAACCCATTTCTTAAAAATAAAAACACATATGTTTTTGTAAATAATTTAATACTAATTCCCATTGTCAATATGATAAAACGTGGTTTTTAAAAAATAATAACCTAATCACATCATCTCCAAGATAGTATATTCAGTTTATAATTCTAATAAGTCTATAATTAAACAATTATACAATTAATACTCAAATAATATACCATATTATAATATTTAAATTTATAATATAATGTCCCCAAAATAGTGAATATCTTCCAAAATAACATTTATCACATGATCCCAAAATCATTTTCCAATCTCGTGGTTATCTTTTCAAAAAATATATGACTCTAAAATAAAATTATTCTAATTTAATAAACTTATTTAAGTTAAAAATAATGAATTAATACTAACAAGGAGATTCATGTGCGTCAGTGGTAGGCAATAAATCCTTATCAATAATCGGTTATGGTGTTGATTCCTAGAGCCTAGTCTGATGTGATGGTTTGTCATGTGGCATGCATGATTTCTCTTTTTGTAAAACAAAATAATTCTAACTTTTTTCCAAAATATGAAAACATCCTAAAAATGGCCTAATTAGGTTTTGACCTCAATTTTTATCTCATACCATTATTTTGACATTCAAAAACTAATAAATTAGATCTACCTAAAAGAAATACCTCAAAATTTTCTTTTAATATCCTTGAAAATTTATAACAAAAGTCTAAAATGATTTTCTAGGAATATAAAATTTGGATATATCATAAAAATATAAACCCATAATAAGACATCCCAATATAAAATTTTTTCAAAAACCTTCTATGATAATAACTATAAGGACCTGGCCATAAAGATAACTTATTCCAAAGACTTTTGACACGAATTTATTTTCATTCATTTCCATGGATATAATAGGTTTATGGTTTTATAGAATTATAAAACAATCATATATAAATATTCAATATTAAAAATTATATAAGCACCCAAACCATCCATTTTTTATAGAAAAAATTTATTTAAATGAATCATGGTTTCTATTCAAGAGAAAGCATCAAATACTTTCCTCATAGCATATTTTTGGTCCTTAGCAATCATAAGACATGTGAAAACATTTAAAAACATTGGATGAGAAAAAGAAAATCTGTAAGTGGAAACAAGGGAAACAATTTACTTGTGATCATGAGATATATAAATAATAAAATATTGAATTTCATAAATTCATGAAAAAGAGGAATATCACAACATTGGGAACATGGATCTTAACATGAATATGTGGCTACAAAATTTATTTATACATTCATCACTATATCACCATGGTCAGGTACCAAGTTGTCATAGCACTAATGTCTAACCCAAATGTGTGGTAAAAATTACCATGGTTATTAACCAATATATAGTAAAATTTCCAAGGGTCATTCACTATGGTATCACAAATATTACCAAGGTTATTCTCCAATGTATGGTAAAATTTTCCTTCTCTATAGATATATTTCATTACCAATTGCACTGGAGTGTTGTGAGATAACACCACTAATATTTATTTAATTTCATGTGATCCAAATTGATCATAATCAATCATTTTGAAAATATCCCAAATAGAATATATGAAATGGGGCACATATCAAAATCAGGAAATTTTCAAAAGTTCTTAAAACATGATCATTCTGTCATCTATCACCAATGAAAAGTAAAATAATGTTTTATGTACATTTAATCGAGAAACATATAAATCTTTTTTATGTCATTGGTAATATCCCTATAAATTAAATATTTTTGGGTAATAACATAATAAAATTATAATATGTTCTTTAGAAATATAATGAGATTTTGAGATTAAAATTATACAGCATAACTGTTATGTCGCATTATTTTATAAAACATTAAAAATAGAGTTTAAAAGATTATACCATGATTAAATAAGTCACTATATAATATATAAACTGAATAAAATTGAAATAATAACAAGGTATGAAAATTTGTACAGTATAACATAAAAAAGTGAACATGAAAGGAACGAGAAGTTGAGAAATATTAAAACACATATGATACACTTGAATACATATCATTGATTAATTATGTTATAAAAAACATTAAATATCTTGATAATAAATTTATTTATTACATATCATGTCAAAGGGTTGTATATAAACCATATAGGAAAAAATGTGCAAAACGTCAAGATATGCCTCAATGAAATGAGATTGATACCAAGTCCCTTACCAGATGGGAAATACTTAAACAAAACATAGAACATTGAATACCATGGGAATATACTATTTCATGATATAAATAGTCAAAAGGGATATATACACATGTTATTGGATAAAAATGTTTCATAACAACAAGACATGCCTAAGTGAAAGGAGATTCATATGAAAACCCTAACAATGACTGTATCCTTATATTAAGGTTAAATCCTTGAAATAATTATGTGCTAAAAATATAAAGACACCAAATATAATTGGATATTCCATGTAAAATATTCTGAGGTCATTCACACATATTCATGGGAAAAAAATAAAAAGACGTGGATATTTTACTCAATTAAATGTGATTGAGTAAATATTCCCCTTAAAATGTATGTATAAATGATGTACGAATTTATCAATGGGAAGATTATGTGTATAAATAGTATATCCAGACAAAGGGTAGTTGAAATGAAAACATAAATAAATAAATAGCAATTCCATAGATAATCATGGCATAATATAACCAACAATGTAAGCATAAAACCCAATGAGTGGAAATTGAGTTTAGAAATTCCCTTAAAAAAATATTTTTTAACAAAATAGATAGATTATGAGTATTTACAATAAATAAACATAATTCATGTATAAAAAAATAATTTATATGAAAATTCATTTCTCTCATAATCATGGAACAATATTATCATGAATTAGAAGAAGCACCCAATGAATGGAAAATGGGTATTGTAGTTCCATTACATTGAAGAGAAACATCTAAAACTCATAGACCGTGTCCTGGGGGGCCTAAGGACACCATGGGAGGACTCCTATAGAGGTATAAATTTAGTATATACGTTTATAATTTTATATAAATAAATGGAACCCATGCAATGGGGGGGTATTTATAGGGAAAGTAATGTAATGTTTTATTAATTTTAATGGACACTTCATTAGTAGTATTTGGTAAACCATGGGTGTACCCATGGCATTATTACATGGTAATGAAAACATGGAACACCATATATTATATATTAATCAATAATTATCTGTTATAATCTTCTCTTATTTGTTACATAATTTTTATATTTTTATGATGTCATTCATCTTACTCAAAACTCAAAGAAGGTTTTTTACTATTCACTAAAAACTCAACTGTTTCAGAAAAATCATAAAAAATAACCCAAAAAATTATTCGACTAGTAGAATTAAAAAGTTAACTCCATTGTATAAAAATTAATTTCATTTTAAATTAAATTAAATTAAATAATGAAAATACTAATACAAAAAAATAGTTTCTTAATCATTTATTTACTTTTACTATGCTATAATTATATCACATTACCACATTATATGTCAAAAACATATATAAACATCCATATGCTAGGATACTATTCCGTTGATCAAATTACCATTCATAAGGGTAAGCATACTATTCCATTGGGTAATGTTACTATTAATAAATAAAATTATTTTGTTTTTATTCAACAACATTTTTCACCCTAATTACAATAATGTATATCTAATTTTTGAAAATAATTTCATAGAAATATTTATTTAATATTAAAATATTTTTAATATTCATTAAAAACACTATTAAAAAAATAGTATTCATCGCATGACACTATTAATAAAAAATATTCATCAGATACTAAAAAATTGAAACATATTAAAAATATCTAAACACTAAACGTTGGTTAATTTTGAATCTATATAGTTATTTAGGTTTGTTAATGTCTTAATATATTTATTAATTATAAAAAAATACATTAAATCAATTATAACATTTCATAATCATCAATAAAATTCGTGGATGACATCAATATTCCTCAATTACATTTATTTTAATATTTTTAATATCATTAATTTGAATATGTCAATAACAAGGTAATCATTGAATCATCATTTTTTCATAAAGGAATTTATTTACATCATGTGTAAATAAAATACCACAATGTCATAAAAAGTTTTTACCTTTATATATAATATTTATAGTTGAATAGATAAGTTATATAAAAATATATTAAAATTTTAATACTTATTAAAAACCTGATTGTGATAGAATCATTAAACTTGCTTCAATGGGAATAATTGTTCTTTAAATAAATAAATCCTCCATGATAATCATTAAAATTTATTCTAGAGGAAAAAATTAGAATTTAATTAGTGAATATTCAATGATAATTTTTATAATGGATTCCCTGGGAAGCTTAGTTATTTTAATTTAACAAGATTCTACAAGAATATTTATAATAGCTTCTAGGGGATGTTTTATAATTTTAATTAGACAATGATTTTTAGAATCATTATACAAGTTTACATGGGAAGATATATCTATTTAATTAATGAATAATCTATTTTTAGATTTGAACTAGGTAATCTGGTATAATTATGACATGTTTTAAGGTAATATTTTTATTTTAGTTTTACCCTTACTAACACAATTTACCATAAACCAAGTTAGTTAGAAATAATTACTAAAGTTACTATTCATAATATTGAAAATATTGATACATAATAAAAAAATGTGTACCTTATGAATAAAAATATGGAATTCATTTTCCCAAATTAATAAAAAATAATTTTCAGTATTTTATTGAAAATAAATTCCCATTGTCGAAATGATAAACATGCTTTCAAAAAAATAATAACCATCGATAGATTGACACGTGTTTATATCTAATATAAATGTTAAATTACGTCTAGTGACCATATTTGTTTTAAATGACAAAAATATATTCAATTTATACTTTAAAAACATTTTATAATATAATTTATCGATATAAAATATCTCTAGTGTATGGTTTTTTTCCAATTAAAATTTAGCATGTTTTTACTATTCGTCAAACATGACAGTTATAAGAAAAATATGAAAAATATAACCAACGTAATTTTTGATGAGCCTATTCTAAATAAGAATTTTATTTTTTCATGTTGAAAATATCAATGTTAAGAAAAAAAATTAAAAAATGGCTATACATCAAAAGGCTGTAAAACTGCATTTTTAGAAATATATTTCCATTATACAAAAAATCGAATATGTTCTTATATAATATGTAGAATACATATTAGATGAATTTAAATAATTATATTCAATATAATAAAATATTTGTTATTAAATAAAATTCCATAATGAGTGATATTATTTTATAAAAATAATATTTATTTTTTAAAAAATTATTTTCGTAATAACACATCCTATATATTCAATTGGTTTTTATATCCTATTCTAATAAATTTTGGAAACTAATTAATGATTATTTAAACATGTGTAAAACATATTTTAATAATTTAGTGGGTACTATTCATTCCAAATATTCCAATGACTATGTAATAATAATAACATTTAAATAGTAATATTTATTTTTTTAATTTAAGCTCAATATAGAGTATCTTTTATGATATTGAAAATAGTTTTTATTTATTAAAACTATGGATGTTATATAATTCCCCAAATTTGGAAATTGTATCATCAAAATTTAAAAAATGGGCAAGGAAATATTATTTGAAATCCCACATCACAAAAAGAGTCAGTAAAACTATTACATTAAAAGAATGAAATAGATGTAAAAATGTCACACGAGATATCACATAATAGGACTCAATGTAGGAAAACATTTATATTGAAGAAAAAATAACTCTTGTTTACTAATAGAGAGAAATATAGGACTTGATCCTAGAAATTTAACCATCAATATACCATAAATTATGGGTTGTGATAAAAGTCGATTGACAAATCCATGTATGTCAATTTTTTTTCTTCAAGATCCTTTTCATAGAGTTAAAGAATTACATTATTACCTTAACTAAGAACATATAGAAATATACATTCATGAAAAGTTGAGTTTCTTCCTTCAATTAATTTCCACAACACACTATTAATTCTATCCAAAAATTGAGTATTCCACATAAGATAACTCTTATAGAATCACATAATCTATAAAGGATTAATTATATTTTTCTCATCCCTTTATACGTTAAAGGAAATATAAAAATTTTGTTCATCATGTGATAATTCCTAAAAAACCATGTATGATGAAAAACTACCTCAATATTTGAATCATGAAACACAATACCAAAAGTTAAACACTGATCATTCCACAATATATTGTCTTTAAAATTCCTAAAAACAGTCCAAATTATTACTGAAAACAAAAATTAAGGAGGATTTGATAGAATAGTATTCCAATATAAATTGAAACATTTATCTACAAAAAAATATCTACCAGATATAATTTGTCATATAAAAAAATTAAAAATATAATAACATGGACTCAAAGAAAATATAATCATTTAATAATTACCATAATTCCAAATTTAAAAAATTAATCCATTAATCCTCAAATAAAACTCCATATTGTTCTATTTACCTAAATCATATAATTTCCCCCAAATAGTGAACATCTTCCAGAATAACAATTATCACTTAATCCCCAATCATTTTCCAGTAATATGATTATCTATTAGATAAAATATATGTCTAAAAAATTTAAATTTTCTTATTTAATAAGCTAATTTAACATAAAAATAATGAATTCATACTAAACAACGATATCATGTAGATTGGTGGTATACAATAAAAGATTATCACACTTTTGTTGTGGGTTCGATTCATGCATCCTTTTCTAACATGATGGGTTGTCACAAAGTCTTTGTGCTGTCATGTTTTCTAAAACAATATTATTTTTATAACATTTCAAAAATAGGATAAAATCCTTAAAAATATCCATTTTATGTTTCAACAATAATTATTATCTCATTCAAATAATTTATCAATCAAAATCTAATGACTTAGAAATACATAATGATGTATCCAAAAATACAGTTGATTATCGTAAAATTTTATAAAATAAGTATCAAAAGGGTTTCTAAAAATATAAAAATAACATCCACCATAAACATATAAACCCATTAGAATACACAAAAATCTTCATTGTTGACAAAACCCTAATCTGAAACCAACTATAATGAATCTTCCATAAACACCTCTTATTCGATTGAGTTTTTACTATAATTTATTTACATTAATTATCAGTGGTCTCTTAGGTTTGGAGATTGGAGAATTAGATCAAACTATTATATAATAATTCAATATTACAAAGTAGATATGTCTACATGCAATGAATTTATTATAATATAAATACTATTAAAATGAATCATGGTTTTTTGTCAAGACAAATCGTCAAATAATATCACCATAGTATCATCATTGTCTTTAGTAATCATAAGACCTTTGAAAAAATTTAAAAATTTGTAAGGAGAAAAAAAATCTCAGAAAGGAAAAAAGGGAAACAGTTTACATGGGATTTTGAGAGATATAAATAAGAAAATTCAGACTTTCATAAAGGCATGGGAATGAATAATATTATAACAATAATAATATGAATCATTACATTAAAATGTGGTCAAAACATTGAATTTATACATTAATAAGAATATCACCTAGGTCCATACCCAAATGTCCATATCATCGTGGTCTATCCCCAATATGTCGTAAATATAACCACGATTATTCACCATGTTATTTTAAAATTACCTAGGTTATTCAAAATTGTATTGTTAAAATTACAAAGATTAATTACAAAGGTTTCGTAAAAGTTTCCATATCTACAGATAAAATTTATTACTCAATGCATTGGAGTGCTATCCGGTCACACAATTAATATTTCATTATTTTAATTTGATTCACATATATCAAAATCAATGTTTTCATAAATAAACCAATGAGAATTAATGAAATGGGGTTCATAATAAAATAGTGAAATTTTAAAAATTGCATAAAAACATGGTCATTATGTCATTTATAACCCGTGAAAATGAAGAGTGTTTTATATATGATTATTCCGAAATTAGATAAATCATTTTTATATATTTGGTAATAGCCCTAAAAATTAAATAGGTGTGGGTAATCACATAAACAAAACAAAATAATTTCTTTATAAATAGAGATTGACATTGAGACGAACATTTTACAGCATAACGACAATGAAACAAGGTTTTATAAAAATATAATGTGGGAGAGGATACGATAATACCATCCAAAAATAACTCATAATATAGTATAGAAAATGAATAAAATATATATAATTACATGATAAGTAAATTTTAATGGTATACCACATAAAATTGATCATGAAAGGAAATAGAAGATGAGTTTTCCCATACCACATAAGAGACATTTGAATACATATCATTAATGAGTTATGTTATAAAAACCATAAATATCATTATAATACACTAATTCATGAACTAATGAGTTATAGGTTTCTATCTACAACTTATAGAAAAATGAAGGTTCACAACATCAAGACATTCCCTAAAGAATGGAGATTGAGATGAAGTCCCTGAACACATGAGAAAAACATGAACAAAAATAAGAACATTAAATATCATGGTAATTTACTAATTCATGACATAAAGTGTCATAGGGGTTTTATATAACCATTTCTTTATGAATAATGTTCATTAATAGAAGATATGCCTCAATGAATGAAGATTGGGACAAAATCCTTTAAATAGATCGTATCAATAGATTAAGGATAAATCAATGACATAATTATTTGTGACACATATAAATGTGCCCAATTAATGTGGATATTCAGTGTAAAATAATCAGAGTTCATTCACACATATTCTTTGAAAACCAACACCAATAACATGGATATTTGACTCCATGAAATGATATTGTGTTAAAATTCCCCTTATAATGTTCGTATAAATTATGTAAGAATTTACCAATGGGGTGATTATGTGTAGCAATAGTATATCTACACAATGTAATGTGTAAATTTCATAATAAATAAATAAATAGTGATTCTACCTATAATATTGGGATTATATAATCAGCTATATATGCATAAAACCCAATTAGTGGAAATTGAGTTTATAAATTCACTTACAAATATCATTTTGTTAATAAAATAGATAGATTAAATGTATTTACTATAAATCACCATAATATGTGTATAAAAAAAATAAGATATTAAAATTAAGTTCTAACATTTTAATGGCAAGATAGAGTAGAGAAGTCTAAGATCAACCCAATGAATGGAAATTGGGTTAAGACGATCCTTTACATTTAAGAGTTACTTCTTAAACTCTTATATTGGGACCTTGGGGGCCTGAGGACAGCTTTGGAGGACACATTGGGAGGTATAAATAGTATAAATTCGTGGTTAATGATTTGTTAATAAAAGGAAACAGTATAATGTAATGGAATTTATATCAAAATTAAATGAAAATTTTATAAATTTCAATGTACAATGCATTAGGGGTATTGGAAAAACCATGTGCTTTCCCATGGTATTCTCCCATGGGATTGGCCACATAGTACATATCCTATAATATTTTAATCTATAATAGTATACTAGAATCTTATATTTGTCATTACCTCAATATGACATAGTTAGGATTTCATTATACTTAATGAGAAGTCAAAATGTTGTTTTTATTTTTCACTGAAAATTCAACTGCATCAGAAAATCGTAAACATTCACCATAAACATTTTTCAAAGTGTAAAATTTAAAAGTGAACTCCATTTTCGAAATTATAATTTCATTTTAAATTAAATTAAAATAATAAAATACTAATACTTAACTAATAATTTCTAAATCATTTATTTACTTTTACTATGATATAATTATATCACATTACCACTGATGATGAAAAACATATATTAATACTTCCATGGGTGAGGATACAATTCCATAGGTCAAATTATCATTATAATGAGTAAAATTACTATTCCAAATTTTAATGTCACTATTCACTATAAAATTACACTGATCTTATTTTACCACATTTTTCACCATGATTACAACCACATATGTCCAATATTCGAAAATCATTTCCCAAAAAAAAATTTAAAATAATTTTTTTACAATTCATAAACAACTATTCATAATATTATATCCATTAAAAATCACTATAAATAAAATACTACTCATCATATTCTAAAAATAGTAGAACATAGAAAAAATTTCAAAATTCATCATAGCATAATTTTGATATAATTTATTAATTTATTTTTGATAAACTCGTCTAAATATTTTTCATTCGAAAAAAATTCATTAAAAAAAATATAAAATGTCATACTCATCTAAAAAATTCATGGATAACATCAATATTTCCAAATTACATTTATTTTATTATTTTCAATATCATTTATATGAATATTTTATTAACAAGGAAATCATCACATCATTATTTTGTCATAAATAAAATTATTTATGTAATGTATAAAAAAAATTCCATAATGTAGGATATCGTATGAGATTTAAAATAACAACTTATAGTTAAAGAGATCACATATATGTTCCCATATTTAAAATGTAATACTTATTAAAAACATGAGTGTTAGAGATGCTTTAAATTAGCTTCCATGGGAATCATTATTCATTTAATTATAGAAGATTCCATGAAAAACAGTAAACTAGCTTCCATAGTAAGATTTTTACATTTACTAAATTCATCATCTATGATAGGATTTAAATTGGATTACATGGGAGGCTTAGCTCTTTTAATCTAATAAGATTTAATGAGAAGCTTTATAACAGATTCCATAGGAATATTTATAATTTTAGTTAAACAAGATTATATGAGAATCATTATACCAGATTCTATGGGAGTCATTATCCATTTAATAATAGAAGCCTCTATGAGAAGCTTTAATATAGCTCATCCAAGAAAATAATGATATTTTTTATTGTAATTTTAATATATTATTTTTACCCATAATTACTTGATATAATGTAAATCATCGTAATTTGAAATAATTATTGAAGTTTCTATTAATAATTTCCAAAAATAAATGATACAAATTTAGACAATTTGAACATTATCATTCGAAATACAGATTTCATATTCCTATTTCAAAACATAGAAATTTCATAAATTATTTCAAATATAATTCACATATTTGAAATGATAAAATAGGGTTTTAAAAAAATAACAACCATCAAATGAATTGTGTGTGATTTTATCTATTTTCCATGTGAAATTAGTTCCAATTACCAAAAATGGTTTAAATGATAACAATATATTTTATTAATACATTAATCCCATTCAATAATATAATTTATCATTCTAAATTATCTCTACTGAAAAAATGTTGTCTTCAATTTATATTTAAATTATTTTTTCTATTCATCAAACATGGTAGTTATACAAAAAATATCATAAATTCAAAAAATGTAAATTTTGATGATTATATTATAAATAAATAAGTTTAATTTTTAAAATAGAACATATAAATGTTATAAAAAATAATTTTAAATGGGATCTACATGAAAAGGCGGTAAAAATTTATTTAAAAAAATACTCCTTTTATTCAAAAAATTGAATTTGTACATATATTATGTGTAAAAAACATATAATATGAATTTAAAACAATATATTGAATATATAACTTATATTTTTCATTAATTTAAATCTATAAATAATTACATGATTTAATAAACAAAATTATTCCACTTTTATAATATTTTTTTCATAAAAATACATCATACATATTCAAATGGATTCTATTTCCATTTCTAATAAATTTATTAACCAATGAATCATTATTTAAACATTTGAAAACCATATTTTTATAATTCATATGATACAATTCAATCTCATCACACCAATATCTAGGTTATAATTGAATCATTTAAATTATGATATTTCGTTATTGAATTAATATAAATCTATTGTATCAGGTATGCAATTGAACATGGTGTTTTTTTATTAATCAATGGATGTTACATGATGAATAGTGGTGGGTGATAATTAATAGCTAGAGTCAAATAGGGGATATTGAAGCTATGGATTTGGAAGAGTTCATGAGGAATTTCCTTAATAAGTATTTCCCACAATCAAGGAGAATGAAAATTGAGACACAAATTCTCATGAAGAAGCAGAAAAAGAATGAATATATTGGAAGCTATGAGATGACCTTCACAAGGATTTCAAATTACACTTGTATCTTTTTTTATCCTAATGGTAAGGTTTATAGATTCTTTGGTGGAATAATTCCTTTTCTTTGGATGAATCTAGCCAACCAAGACTCTGATAGCTATGGGGATATTATACGAAGTGATATGAAATTCGAACTGGAGTTCGGTGATATTAAATGGTCCCATAAATCCAATTGAAATATGATATAAATAGGTCCAATTTTTTCATGAGCATTGATCAGTTAAGAGGTGTAAATAAAGTAAATCTTTCCAAGTGTAATAATTATGGGACGAAGCATTTAGGGAACTACCTTCTTGAGAGAACAAAGTGTTACAGGTGTGGAACTGATAGCCATATAACCCAAAATTGTCATAGTGTGGTGAAGCATCCACTTCCCAACACTATCGATAAAGGGAATATGGTTTAAGCCCTACATGAAGTACAATGCCCAATGTTTGGAATGCTAGTGAAATTTTCCATCCACTATTCGAATCTAAGGGAAGTGGAGGGGAATCACCATCAGCCTTAGGATAGGCCATGTGAGCTAGGTCATTCAATTGTTATCACAACGGCTGAAGTTGAAGCTCCAATTGAGATGGTGGAAGGTAATCTTGTTATTCTATCAAACCGACCATGTATATTGTCATATTTTGTCTCTACACATTCATTTATTTATAAATTCTTTAAAAATAATATATTATAAATTCCTAAACATATTAACATAGAGTTATCAGTCAATAATCCTTGTGGTATTATCCAAGCATCAATAGTGTTTATAAACTCAAGTCTTTATTTTTAGAGGGAAAAATCTTTTCAAAAATCAATTAGTCATTCCAATTATGTAATTGAACAACTGAAAAGTAATGGACTGAATGTCAATGTATAATTCTAATATCAAATTTTGAGGAAAGAAAATTTTAGTTTTTTTTAATAGTTTTCTATTATTATCATACTGGGAGATATATCTTTAACTAATCATTTTATAGAATCACCTACCATAGCCTGATTTATTCACTTGATAAGAGACAATGAATATTAAAATGAGTGTATAAGGATAGATAATTTCACCATTTCTCTCAAATACATGACATATTTTGTAATGACATTTCTAGAACACCCCCAAAAAGAGAGGTATAGTTCTCCATTGTAATGATACCTAGATCATAGATGATTACAAAGTCCCCTTATAAGATGGAAAATGTGGAGCTATAAGAAATACATAAACATATCCAATATATATTGGATATAGTTTTTTTCTTACCTCGTGTCTCCTTGTGGTGAATCTATTCTCTTTTTGAAGAAGAATGATGAATATGTGTAGTTATGCATTAATTATAGGGATATTCCTATATTATATGAATTGATAATTATTTTTACATGATATGTGGTACTCAGATCTTTCTTAATATTGATCCTCGATTTGGATATCTTCAATTGATGGTGAGGACTGAAAATAATCCCATAACCCCATTTTTATCAATGTATGGGAATTATCAATTTTCTTTTATGCCCTTTGGATTTACTAACACAAATTCTAGTATTATGGATTTAATTAATATAGTCTCTAAATACTACCCTGATATATTTTTGGTAGTTTTTATTGTTCATATTCTGATATATTCTTAAATGTGGGATGATAAATATGAATTCCTAAGGATTTTTTTAAAAAAAATATTGAAGGGGAAGCCTTTTGGATTGTACATTAAATGATAATTTTCATTAAAAAATGGTAATTTATTTGAAAAAATTATATCCAATTAAGTAATCCTATAGACCTTGTAAAAACAATGGTTTTGAAGAAGTGAGATCATTCTATGATAGTAACTATGATTCATAATTTCCCTGGATTATTAGGCTACCACTGGAGGTTTTCCAAAAAATGTTCCCAACATTATAATCCATTGAACAAGAAATATTAAGAAAGAGCTTGGATTATATTGAAAAATGAGTTTGATAGAATTATTCTAAAAGATGATGAAGGTATTGATTACTAAACCCTTGATAACTCAACCCCCAATTAGAGAAGGATTTGTTACTTCTAGGAATGAATCTCTAAAAGGTATTGGGTGTGTCCTCATGCCAAATGAAAAGTTTTTTTTGTATCTTGACATGTAATTCCTCATGAGTTGGATTTTCATATGCCTGATCTTGAACATGATGTGGTTTTTTTTGATCTAATGGTTTGGAAGTACTATCATTAATGGGAGAAATTTGATATATACACAGAACATAATATTTGGAATTACATTTCAATGAAAAATTAATTGAACATTTTTTTGGTGGAGAATGTTTGAACTTCTTAAAACTATGATTGATTAATTCACTATCATCCCAAAAGAGAAAAAAATTCACTGATGCATTATGTAGGAAAAACCATGTTGTTATGGAAATGTTTAGGATTTAAGGAGATCCATTAATCAAAGACCTAGTAAGATTGGATATGAGAATTGTAAGGGGAGGGACATCATCAACCCTATCCCAAATGATTTCAAAACAATAATTACTAGTGAAGATCAATAATGATATAAAAGAAGATACTTTATTATAGATGATGTTTGAGACTGTTGATAATGGGATGTTTCATGAGATTAATAATGATCAAGAAAGTGTAATGTGATTTCATACAAGAATATGTGTTCCATCTATTCCACAGATAAACAATGAACTGAGGGATGAATATAATAGCTCTATATTTTCTATAAAGTTTTGAAGCAATAAAATATATAGGGACCATTGTGATCATTATTGGTGGGATAGAATAAAAAGGGACATTTACAACTACACACCAAGGTACCTAGTGTATCTATATGTGATAGTGGAGTGATAAATTCCTAAAGCGTTATTACATGGACTTACCATACCATAGTGGAAGTGTGATAATATCTCTATGGAATTTTACACAAGTCTCCAGAGAACATCCAATGGAAACAAAAAGATATGGGTTATAATGGACCATATCACTTAGAATACCTATTTTAACTGTATTCAGGATTATTTCAGTCTTTATCTACTTGCTCTAATTTTTGTTATGGAAGTGGTTATGATGCATGGAGTTCCACAATCAAAAATATCTGATTGTTGTCCATATTTCACTTTAATATTTTTGAGAAGCCTTCAACATGCTCTCTTTAATTAATTAATATTCAGTACGGCCTATCACTCCCAAACTAAGGGACAATCTGAAATGATTATTCAACATATGGAGACATTCTTAGACCATGCTCAATGGAATTTAAAGGAGGACGAGATCAAAAACTATCATTATTTAAATTATTATATGACCAAAATCCAATCCTGTATTATAACTTATCCCTATGAATATTTATATGATTCGTGATGTAGAACTCCCACCTATTTTGATGAATCTATTGAGACAAAGATTCTAGGGAATTAGCTTGTGAATGATATGATAGAAAATGTTCATTCCATCCAAAAACACGATAATGCTACTCATAGTCTACAAAAGAAATATGATGAAAACTATTGAAGAGACATGCAGTTTGATGTTGTTGACAAGGTCTACTTTTACATTTTTCTATGGAAGAGAGTCATCATCATTCAAAAGAAATGGATTCTTTGACCCACATGAATTGGACTTTATGATATAATTTATTTCAAAGGAGTAGTTTAATATCAACTATAACTTCATCTAAATATATCTCATGTTCACGTCGTATTCCATGTATCCCACTTGAGGATGAACATACATGAAAATTCCCATGTTCTATATCTAATGGTAGTACAACTGGTACAAGACCTCTCTTATGAGGAGCAGCCATTGAAGATCATAGATCATTGAGAGATAGATCTTCATAACAGGAAAATCCACCTTCATATAGAGTTGCGGATGAACCAAAACTATGAAGATTCCATGTGGGATTCAGTGGATAAAATGAGGTAGAACTACCCACAGTGTATCCCTTATGAGAGTATGAGATGAAATTTTGACCACAAAATTTATTAAGGGTGGAATAATATATGGCCTAGAACATTTTGAATAATATTTTTCCCCTACAAATGTATGTTTTACTGTTTTAGAATCAATAAAAAATATAAGTATAATTGAAATCAATCCTTTGTGTTTTACCTTTTATATGAATTTTGTTAATATAACCATTGTAAAACATAATAATTTTTAATGTTATAAATCTTGTTAATAAATACAAATGATAGTGGATAATTTATGCAGAAAAAGAGTTGATAGTCTCTACTAGTTAAATTTTGGCATAAAAATCCTATTTTTCGATGCTTGGAGAGGATGTAGGGTCACTGGCCATTGCATTGGACCATGCCCAATATGAGAATCCACATGTTATGTGTGAACGAAATATCTTATGGGATATGTTCATGTTTAAATAAATCAACACTCGATCAATGTTTTTTGAGTCTCCCCAATATTTTATAACCATTGCATACCTTACTCTTAAGTCATATGAGTGTGTTATAAGGGGTTATGTAATGAGGTGTTATTTACATTGTTTAATCCCTTTTTATAAATAAAATTTTCATTTCTTCATTTTTGTTTTAAGAATATTATTGTTTATAAAATATTGTTTTAAATTGAGAAAAAATTGATAAATAGATTTTAGAAGATAAAAATTGTGGAGTTCAGAGATTTCCCATATGTAGAGAATTATTGTGGTGAAATAGACATCATTTTGGAATGAAAAATTTCAAAATTAATTTGGGGTTAATTATTAGACATTTTCTAAAAAATTTCAATTATTAATTACTATTATTGGATGAATAGTGTTTTAATGACAAATAGTATTTGATGAATTGTGGTTTTTATTAATTGTAAATATATTTATTATATTTATTAAATAATTAATTGTATCAAATTATTTTAAAAAAATGGATTTATACGGTTGATATCAGTATGAATGATAATTTGACAAATGTAATATTAACCTCATCTAAGGAAGTATTAATATATTTTATTCATCTTAAATGGTATTTAGATATAATTATATCATACTACATGTAAATATTTTTTTTAGAAAATATTAATTAAGTATTAATGAAAAATTTAATTAATTTAAATTAAAAATAAAATCATTTATTAAAATGAATTTATTTTTTGTATTCTAAACATCAATATATGGTTATGTTGAATTTTTGTGAATTTAATGAAATATTAGAATACTCGATGAATAGTAGAAATACAATTTTGACTTTTTTGTATGTTTATTGACATCATAACTATTTAATAATGATGTTTTGAGTAATATAAATTGTTGGTCCACGCTTTTGAATGAAAATATTTTAATTGGTGAACATAGTGTCCATTTCCATTGGAAAATACCATGGCAGGGCCATGGTTTTTCCAATACCACTAATGAGGTGTCCTTTAAAATTAATAAAAAACTCCATCAATATTTCTATAAAATACACACCCATTCCTTCATATAAATTAATTAAAAACCCATTACCCTCTATGATCTCATATTATTACCTAACATGAGTCCTCCCATGCTTTCCTCAATCCCTCTACGTCCCAATCATTGAGTTTTAGATTCTAATCTTCAAAGTTATGGAATTCTCAACTTCTCTTTTCCATTTAAGTTATCATTTTTTGCTATGTTTTTATAATTTAAATTCCATGTACTTATTCTATTTTTATTATCTACCTACATTGTATTATGAGCCATTAATAAATGGGTGACCCATTTCCCCTTTAGTTTTTCTGTTTTAGAATACCATGTTTCATACCCATTATGCGTCAAAATTTTCATCTTAAAATCTCAATATATTTCTCAATAAATAATATTATTTTCATAAAAAAATACCCAAATCTAGTTCATTTCTATAGGGAAAACATCATAATATAAAATAAACAATTCAATAATTTCTATACATAAATATCTCCTTCACGTTCCATGGTTTATAAATGACGTAATGATCTTTTTTATGCACTTAAAAAAATTACATATTTTTTGTATGAAACCAATTTATTTTTATAATTTGGGTTATTTAAGAAAGGGTTTATTATTATATATGTTGACTAACTAAATATAAATACATAATATCTTTGTGTCTGGGTAGTTCTCTAATGAATTTTTAAAAAAATTATTCTTTATAGATGACACGTTTACGATACCTTGTTGAATAACATTTGTAATTATTAAGACACCATGGGGATGAACCTTGGTGAAATTTTTATGAATGTCCAAATTAAACATTTTAGCCATATTTTAATTTTATTATTATTATTATTATATTATTATTATATATCATTCCTTAACGAAATTCCTCATGTTCTTATTGATAGCACACAACATCACATGTAAAATTTATCCCTTATTTTCCCTTACTAGGCCTTCTTCTCACCCTTTCCTTTGATTTATGTCATCATGATATCATATGTAATAACAGTAAATTAGATGAAACTTGATGAACACATTCTAGTGGAATAGGGAATTTTTTAATTTTTCATTTATTATATACTTTATTTTTAAGACAGTATACATTAAAAGATAATTTGTTAGTGAAATGAAATAAAAACATATATAATAAATCGATGGTTTGCATAGGTAAATCATCATTTTAATATTCTTATTCTTTTATTTTATTTGTTTCATCTTAGGTGGAACTTTTCTATAGTATTCCTTTTCAGCAATAAAGGGAAATGGGATGGAAAAATCACCATTTTAGAAATTGATATTAATTCTAAATTTTCATCTTCCTTGAGGTAGGTAGTCTTAAAATTATATCAAATTGTCTCTTTCAATTTATTATAGTATCTTCAATATATGAGATTACAACATCATGTAGATTTTTTGACATAAAAATGTACATTATCCTCTTATAATTTATTTACACTTGTATAGATTCCCATTCGATCCCATTGGGTCCTTTAGTGTTGACACTAAGACATGTGGCTACACAATTGGTGTGTCCATCATTTCCCTTGAAAAATAAATTGATCCATTATCAGGATAATATGAAGAGTTAACATAAAATATGTATTTGATTTGGTTTCATAATTTAAAATCAGTATGAGTAAAATTTGGTTATTTTTATTGCAAATGAACTTGGGGTGTAAATGAAAAATTGAAATTTGATAAATTAACCATAATGGTTTTCGATGACATGTGCTACGATTTTGAGAAGATTATCATGTAATGTATATGGGACTTTGACTGATTATGTTCTAGTGCTTATCGGGATTTCCCCAGCTATAATACAATGGTTAATGGTAATTTATCCGTTATTCTGTAATGATTTTTGGATTGTAAATTTATTATATAATAATGATTTGTATTTTCCTCCTGATAATTCAATGCCAATATTGGTCTTATTAGTTTTCCTATGATGATTTATTTTTTTTCTATGAATGGTTCCACGACATGATTAGAGATATCTTTTATGGTGCAAAAGTTTGTTTATCTAACCTGTGTCATAAACCCAAACCATGAGGGTTCGATGATTTATTTCATAGGAAGTATTATTTAATTATATTAATACCATATTTACTACCTTATTTCATGTATTTCATATCATATAATGGGCTTGTTTAGAAATTTTTGTGTCTACCAACTCCATTTTACTAACACTATTGATATGTAACCATTTGGTATTTATAAATAATAAAGGGATATATGTCTATATAAGGGTTAGATACACGTTTTTTATTATTTCATAATTTATGGGATAAATATTGGATATTTGGTCAACATTAGTACCAGTAATGGTAATTAAGAATATTTTTTATAATCCTATATAGTAAATTACTTGTTTGAAAATCAACACATTATTTAGTTACAATTCATCTCCTCATTACATGAATTTATTATTATTAGAATTTTGGATTTGTCCTTTATTCTTCTATATATGATGGTTGATGACTATTATGTTTACACAATTTTCAGTTATCTATTATTATTTAACTTTTTTTACTTTATTTTAATGTTTATAGTCTCCCCACTATACCCCCAACACTCTCTATGACTGATGAGAACCTATGGTGAATAGGATGGCATCCCTAATGTTATATGGAAACAGTATCATGGTCAGATGAGGGGTTATTGGGATAGGGAACTTATAATGTTGTATTATAGAAACATGTTTTCTTTTCAATTTCATAACTATTTGGGAAAATGTAAATATGAGGCTTGAATGAGTAGTTACATGGAAAAGGATTTACTCATGTGAGTATCTAACCATTTTATGGGGTAATTCCTAAGTACCCAAGGATCACTACTAGAAAAGCAGGTATTTGCGACGGGCTATTTTTGACTGGATCCCATCGCAAATAGCCATTTGCGACGGGGTCTCGTCGCAAATAGCCCGTTGCTGAAAACGCCGTCGCAACTACACTTATTTGCGACGGGCCCGTCGCTAAAGCCTTTTTTTTCGACGCGCATTCTCCCCGTCGCAAATAGTATTCCGTATTTTTGTAAAAAACTTTTGAAAGAGTTTTTTCGACGGGACCCGTCACAAATACCTTTTGCGACGGGACCCGTCGCAAATAGCTTTTGCGACGGTTCCATCGCAAAAACTCTTTTTTAAAAAAATAAAAAAAATTAATAATACTAGTATTTGCGACGGGAGTCGGGACCCGTCGCAAATACTTTTTTTAAAAAAAAATAAAAAACTATTAATAATACTAGTATTTGCGACGGGCATAGTATCCCGTCGCAAATACTATAAAAAAATAATTTATTAATAATTTATTTTAATTAATATAATAATAGAATTATAATTTACAAATGAAAATAATAAATTATTTTAATTACTATAATAATAGTAGAATTATAATTCAAAAATAAAAATAATAGAATATTAATAAATAATTTAATTAATATAATAATATTACAATTATAATTCATATATAAAAAAAATATTAATAAGTTATTTTAATTAATATAAAAATAATAGAATTATTTTACATTCAAATAATAAAATAATTCAAGTATTAGACAAAAAATAATTAAATTATAATATTATAAAATTTTAATATATATATAAAATTTTAATATATAAATAAAATTTTAATATATATATAAAATTTAATATTATAAAATATAAATAATATTATTATTCATATTAATATTTTTATTTAAAAATATAATATTATTAATATTTTATAATGAGACAGAAACTACGAATAGAAAAAAAATATTTTGATTTCACAAATTTTATAACAGAAATACAAACTCTAATCTGTAGGAGGGGGGGAGGGGGGGAGGTGAGGGATCTGCAGATGGTGGTGGAGGAAACTCCATCCCTAAAGTATGAGTGAGTCGGCACATGTACTCCATCTGCTCCTGATGCTGCTGCTGCCACCGACTCGTCTGCTCCTCGTACAGCTGCTGTTGGCGTCGACGCTCCTCCTCATGCTGCTGACGCATCTGCTCCTGCTCCTGTCGGAGACTCTCTATCTGTGCATTCTGAGATCGCAACTGATCCTCATACTGTGTAGAAGAAGATGCACGAGCTCCTCTCAAGCTGGACGCCGACATCGCAGCACTGCCATAATAATCTCCGGGAGTCAGTCGAGAGTCGATACCAACTACCCGGCCCTTCTCGAAGGCATACTGGGTGGCCTGCATCCATGCCGCCTCATCAAACTGACGGGCAATGGTCTGATCTGATGACTCGGCCTGACTCTCAGGCCGGGCCTGTGCCGCTGCGCCCTCATATGACTCCTATAGTTGCAATTTAAAATTAAAATTGTGAATAAATTATATGCAGTTAATTTTTAAACTTGAAAACAAATAATACTGACCACGATGTGATGCTGACGATCACCTCCGAGCTCTCCAGTTGCAGGATCACTATACATCCTCCGATATACGTCGTACTCTGTAATATCGGGGTGCTCGACAACCTATAAGAATAAAAAATAAACTGTTAATATTTATAGTTATATAAAATATTTATAAATAATGTACGTACCAGATGCTGTCTATGAGTACTGAAAGAACGACTCCCAGCTCGATGAGTCACCTCCTGCCTCCCTCGATTCTGCCTCCCCACCGATGATCTCCTCTGAAAGGCACCACTCAACCAGTGCACACATAATCCATCCCATACATGGGATGAAATATACTCTGGTCGGTGTGCTCTACATGACTCATCAAACTCTGACACTCCTGTTTTCTTCATCGCAGCTTTTCTTAAATTGTGAAAAAACTGACGAAGGCGATCACGCATGGCCTCCTCCCATGCCTCGTGGATGGCGTCATGCATGGTATCCTCGATCGGATACCATAAACCCTACAAATAAATAAAAATATCAAGTTAGCAATGAGATAATTTTCAAAATAAAAATTATTTATTTACGTACGTACCAACCAATGACCGAACATGGCCTGCTGCACATTAATGGGAATCTGCTCCCTTGTGGTCCACGACTGAGAGAAATAGTTGCACAAAATAGTGCTGCCCTGTTCGACTGCTATATGTGAAAAACTGAAAAAATAATAAACATTTATTATGTGAATGGATTAATGAAATCATAGTCAAATTCACAGGTTATTACACAGGTTATCACACCTCCGGGTGCGCGGATCAAACCCAAGACGTGGATGTCGCTCGGGGACGGGGTCAGGAATCATCAATCGTGCATGACCGCGCCCCCTCCACGTACTCCCTGGAGCGCCTGCAGGCTGAGGGTCATCTGCCAGCAACTCATCCGCATCGAAAGGCAGGTCAGCATCCGCCAACGCACGAAATGTGGCCTCGTCCATCTGAAACAGAAAATGTTAATGTTAGCAAATAATTGATCATTACTATTATATATACATATATACATATTATGATTGTATATAAATACCATGGAATTCTATAAGTGTTCATCTTCATCATCATCTTCATATATGTCAATGTCATCTTCATATTCCTCCTCAACATCATCGATATCCATTCGAGTTGCAGTTGCTTCATCTCTTTCCATTTCAAATTCATGTGTGACATCATTAACATCATCGTCATCACCGACTCTTAAATGTGGGGTGTCGTCATCGATACTCATATCTCTTTGTAAAAAAGATTGATTTTGAGTACTCTCTTGAAAAACTTCAATTCTTTGCACATCAGTGAAAGCACATTCACTTTGACTAAATTGATTGTCTCGAATTTTTATTTTTATTACACTCCACCAATCAGTCAAGTCTCTTGATGTTGCATAGTACATTGCATAATAAACATGATATTCCTGTTGAGCCAATAAGAATGGTTCATTTACTGCGAGAACACTTTTACATTTAATATCGATGATTCCATGAGTCGGATGAACACGCACGCCTCTCTCTGTATCCAAACACCGACATTTGAACATGGTTATGTAATGTTGTCCAAGATAATAGAGTTCAATGATTTCATCAAGTATTCCATAAAAGTCAACTTAATTTTCTCGATGATGAGATCCTCTCAAGCTAACTCCACTGTTCATTGTTTTTTTCGATTCCCCATATGCATGTGTGTGGAATCGAAATCCATTCACCACATATGCATTATAAGTTTTAACAAGTTTGGAAGGTGGGTTACTCAATACACACAGCCGTTTGTCAATTTTATCAGCATGTCAAGACACCTGAAGATTTGTGAAATAATTATCAATATAGTAAACTATACATTGAATGAGTTGCTAAATGATAAAGAATTTATGTTACCAGTTTTTGAAACCACTGAGAGAAATTTTTCAGTCGACGTTCTTCGAGAGCAACTGCTGTAATTTGTGGAATTTGTTTCTTGATATGATTATCATACAACCTATAAAAACCAAAGTTATTTACTGTAACATAAATGATAGAATAAGTGATATAAAAACATACAGTACAACTGATGTCATCTCTTCACAGTTGAGCAGAACATACGTATGAGCTCTATGATGTTCATCATCTGAAAGCCAGCGTTCAGAAACTCCACCAAAACCAAGCTCTGACTGGTTGAAAACAGATAATTGATTGTCGATTTCATCAATATTCCTCTCATTCCATCCCATTCGATTGTTTTTTGAAGGATACACAGATTCAAAATAATGGGAGCAGAAAAAAGATATTTCCTCTTGCAAATAAGCTTCTGCAATAGATCCTTCAACAGATGCTTTGTTGCGTACTTTTCTTTTCAATTTTTGCATGCATCGTTCAAATGGGTACATCCATCGAAACTGTACCGGACCTCCACATTTGGCTTCATATGGCAAATGTAACATCAAATGTTCCATTGAGTCGAAGAAAGACGGCGGAAATATTTTTTCCAGTTTACATATAATTACAACAACATCTTTTTCACGTTTTCCTAGAGCATCATAATCTGCCGTAGCCGCACAAATTTCCCGAAAAAAATGAGACATGTCTGTTATGGAATCCCAAATCACAGAATTCAACAGACCTCTTAATCCAATGGGTAGAAGTCTCTCCATTATAACATGACAATCATGACTTTTTAATCCAGTAATATAACCATTCTTTACACATCTACCCAAATTGGAAGCACAGCCATCTGGAAGTCTCAAATCTGAAATCCACTGACAAAATAATAAACGGTTTTCTTTAGACACTGTATAAGCTGCTTTTGGTTTCAGTAACCTTTCTGTTATGACATTCTCAAATAGTTCCAATTCTGGACGCCTACAAATTTGGGCAAGATCTAAACGTGAATTTACATTGTCTTTGCTCTTTCCTGGCGTATCCAAAACTGTATGAAACAAATGATCAAAACAGTTCTTCTCAATATGCATGACATCTAACATGTGTCGGACCAACAAATCAGACCAATATGGAAAATCCCAAAATATGCTACGTTTAATCCAATTGTGTTCTTTCCCAAAACCAGAAATTTTCTGTTGGTTTATTGTGGGACCAAAAGTGATGGGAGGTAATGAAAATACAACCGATTTTAACTCCGAACCTGATAGCATTTTTGGAGGTCCATCCCTTTCAGCTGTTCCTTTTCTGAAATGAGATCTGTTTCTGCGAAAAGGATGATTAGCTGGAAGAAATCTGCGATGACAGTCAAAATAACAAGGTTTCTTTCCATGAATGAGCATAAATGCTTTGTTCTCTCCCATACAGCAAGGACATGATTTTTGACCATGTGTACTCCAGCCAGATAACATCCCATAAGCCGGGAAGTCACTTATTGTCCACATCAATGCTGCTCTCAGTATGAAATTCTGTTTCGTTGCAACATCATATATACTGACACCAGTACTCCATAATAAATTTAATTCATCAATCAATGGCTTCAAATAAACATCAATATTTTTCTTCGGATGTCCTGGAATTAGTAAAGTCAAAAAGATATATGGCTCCTTCATCAACATCCATGGAGGTAAATTATACGGAGTTAAAAAAACAGGCCAACATGAATATTGACTACCATAAGATCCAAACGGACAGAAACCATCAGTGGAAAGGCCTAGTCGAACATTTCTAGCTTCTAAAGCAAATGATGGATGCACTCTATCAAAATGTTTCCATGAATCACCATCGGCTGGATGATTCAAGCTTTTATCGGTTGAACTATTCTCTTTATGCCATGACATCATTGTCTCTGTATTCTTAGACATGAATAAATGCTGAAGTCTGGATGTAAGCGGAAAATATCTCAACTGTTTTACAGGAATCAAACCAGACTTCCCGTGTTGTCCTTCTTTATATCTCAGTTGCCCACATGTGGGACAACTATCCAACGACTCATTTTCCACTGAATATAAAATGCAGTCATTTGAACATGCATGAATCTTCTGACAAGTAAGTCCCAAATTTTGAACCAACCTCTTACTTTCATAGTAATTTGCAGGTAAAACATTTCCTTCGGGTAACAGTGTTTTCAGCAAAGAAAATATCTGGTCAAAACAGGTGTTTGACATTCCGTTATCTGATTTGATAGCCATAAATTTTGCAACTGCTTCTAATTTGCTCATCTTGCAGCCAGGATATAATGCATCCTCAGCAGACTTAAACAACTCATAAAATTCAGACGGTCCCAACTCAGGATTTGAAGCTATATCAGCCGGAGTTTCTATATGTTGAACAGATGAACCTGCAACATCATGTACTAAATCTTGAAACTGGGATGGATCCGGAATCAAGTTGGTATCACCTGCTCTGGAACTGTGTTCACCGTGTTGATACCAAAAAACATAGTCTGCTTGAAAACCAAAACGCAAGAGATGTTCCCCCACTTTGTCAAACGTGTCAAACGTTCTCAATGCACATTTTCTACAAGGGCATTTTATCTTTCCTTCTTAAACAAATTCTGGATTTGATGCCGCAAATGATAAAAAACTTTCCACACCCTCTATATATACTGGATTTAAACCAGAACCATTTGGATTTCTACGTTGATTTATCCATATGAGGTCATCTAATAATGACTGTTGACGACCTCGTTGTTCCATATTTTTCTATAAAATATAAAAGCATTACTGGTTTTGAATAATTTGTTAGAAAAAACACAAGCAAGGATTGAATATATTGAGAATAAAGCAAAACCTGTTACAAATATTGATAATTTTAATATTATATTGATTTTTTATTTTTTTAATAATACTAATATAATTTTTTTCATAAATTTTAATTATATAATAATAACATCATTACATTATTAGTATATTTTATTATTAATATTAAAATAATATAATTTTCTATATTATATACAATTCTCCTTTCATCTGTGTGTTTCACATTCTATCTCCACATGTAATATTGGCATTCACTTTCACCTCTCCATTGGCGAGTAGGTTGATAATTTTGAAAAAGAATGCCAATATTACATGTGGAGACAGAAAAAACACAGACGAAAAGAGAATTGTATATAATATAGAAAATTATATTATTTTAATATTAATAATAAAATATAAAAATAATTTAATAAGGTAATTATTCGAAATTATTGGTAAGTATTTCAAATTATTGGTAATTATTCCAAATTATTGGTAATTATTCCAAATTATTGGTAATTATTCCAAATTATTAGTAATTATTCCAAATTATTGGTAGTTATTCTTAATTTTTGGTAGTTATTCCTAATTATTGGTAAATATTGGTAATTATTGGTAAATATTGGTAATTATTGGAAAATATTGGTAATTATTTGTAATTATTGGAAAATATTGGAAAATATTGGTCATTAATGGTAATTATTGGTGATTATTGGTAATTATTGGTGATTATTGGTAATTATTGGTGATTATTGGTAATTATTGCTAATTATTGGTAATTATTGGTGATTATTGGTAATTAATACTAATTATTGGTAATTAATACTAATTATTGGTAATTAATAATCATTATTACTAATTATTGGTAATTATTACTAATTATTCCTAATTAATACTAATTATTCCTAATTATTACTAATTATTCCTAATTATTCCTAATTATTTTTAATTATTACTAATTATTGTTAATTATTACTAATTATTACTAATTATTTCTAATTATTACAAATTATTTCTAATTATTACTAATTATTGCTAATTATTAGTAATTCTTGCTAATTATTACTAATTATTGCTAATTATTATTAATTATTGATAATTATTAGTAATTATTGATAATTATTAGTAATTATTGATAATTATTAGTAATTATTGATAATTATTGGTAATTATTACTAATTATTGTTAATTATTGGCAATTATTGTTAATTATTACTAAATATTGGTAATTATTACTAAATATTGGTAATTAATACTAATTATTGCTAATTAATACTAATTATTGATAATTAATACTAATTATTGGTAATTAATACTAATTATTGTTAATTAATACTAATTATTGGTAATTAATACTAATTATTGGTAATTAATAATCATTATTACTAATTATTGGTTATTATTACTAATTATTCCTAATTAATACTAATTATTCCTAATTATTACTAATTATTACTAATTATTGTTAATTAATACTAATTATTGCTAATTATTACTAATTATTACTAATTATTACTAATTATTTCTAATTATTACTAATTATTTCTAATTATTACTAATTATTTCTAATTATTACTAATTATTGCTAATTATTAGTAATTATTGCTAATTATTACTAATTATTGCTAATTATTATTAATTAGTGATAATTATTAGTAATTATTGATAATTATTAGTAATTATTGATAATTATTGGTAATTATTACTAATTATTGTTAATTATTGGCAATTATTGTTAATTATTGGCAATTATTGTTAATTAATACTAATTATTGGTAATTAATACTAATTATTGGTAATTAATACTAATTATTGGAAATTAATACTAATTATTGGTAATTAATACTAATTATTGGTAATTAATACTAATTATTGGTAATTATTACTAATTATTCCTAATTAATACTAATTATTCCTAATTATTCCTAATTATTCCTAATTATTCCTAATTATTACTAATTATTGTTAATTATTACTAATTATTACTAATTATTTCTAATAATTACTAATTATTTCTAATTATTATTAATTATTTCTAATTATTACTAATTATTTATAATTATTACTAATTATTGCTAATTATAAGTAATTATTACTAATTATTAGTAATTATTGCTAATTATTATTAATTATTGATAATTATTATTAATTATTGATAATTATGGGTAATTATTACTAATTATTGGTAATTATTGGCAATTATTGGTAATTATTACTAATTATTGGTAATTATTGGAAATTATTGTTAATTATTACTAAATATTGGTAATTATTGGTAATTATTGGTAATTATTACTAAATATTGGTAATTATTGGTAATTATTGGTAATTAATACTAATTATTGGTAATTAATACTAATTATTGGTAATTAATACTAATTATTGGTAATTAATACTAATTATTGGTAATTAATACTAATTATTGGTAATTAATACTAATTATTGGTAATTAATACTAATTATTGGTAATTATTATTAATTATTCCTAATTAATACAAATTATTCCTAATTATTACTAATTATTACTAATTATTTTTAATTATTCCTAATTATTACTAATTATTGGTAATTAATACTAATTATTGGTAATTAATACTAATTATTGGTAATTAATACTAATTATAGGTAATTATTACTAATTATTGTTAATTATTGGTAATTATTACTAATTATTGGTAATTAATACTAATTATTGGTAATTAATACTAATTATTGGTAATTAATACTAATTATAGGTAATTAATACTAATTATTGGTAATTATTACTAATTATTACTAATTATTCTTAATTATTGATAATTATTGATAATTGTTCCTAATTATTAGTAATTAAATGAATAATTATCAATAATTAGAAATAATTACCAATAATTACAAATAATAACATTATTAATATATTTTATTATTAATATTAAAATAATATAATTTTCTAATTTATATACAATTCTTCTTTCATCTGTGCGTTTTCTATCTCCATATACAAATAATACATGTGAAGACAGCAAACACACAGATGAAAAAAGAATTGTATATATATAAAAAATTATATTATTTTAATATTAATAATAAAATAAACTAATAATGTAATAATTTTCATATTCCTAATTATTGGTATTTATTACTAATTATTAATATTTATTCTTAATTATTAAAAATTATTACTAATTATTCCTAATTACCATTAACTATAAACAATACTAATAATTTAAATTTATTAAGTAATAAAACAATGTAAACATAATTAAATTACAACTAATTAATAATAATTGAAACTAATAAAAATTTAAAAATAAATAAAAAATTAAAATGAAGATAAATACCTTGAAAATTGATCTGTTCTGATCGTTCTTCAAAACATTAATATCAGCTCCGTAGAAAAAAAATAAACTGGAGAAAAACTCAACTCTAGAAATATAATTTTGAGAGAAGGAGAAGATAAGGAATGAGAATGAAATGAAAAAAACGGATGGGGGTATTTATAGGTTAGATTATTTGCGACGGGCCCATTTGCGACGGGATTCCCGTCGCAAATAGTATTATTTGCGACGGTACCCGTCGCAAATACCTTAGCCAACATTTATTACGGTCAACCGGTAAATAGTTATTTGCGACGGGTCCCGTCGCAAATAACCCCTGCCGACATAGTAATTGCGACGGGGGAATATTCCCGTCGCAAATACCTTTTACCGCCGCCGGTTATTTGCGACGGGAATATTCCCCCGTCGCAAATAAGTTTCCCGCGATTTGGCGCGCATCACGGGAAAACTATTTGCGACGGGGAAAGAAATCCCGTCGCAAAAGCCTCCTTATTTGCGACGGGGAAATACCCCCGTCTCAAATAAGTTTTTAACATGACTATTTGCGACGGGAATAAATCCCGTCGCAAATAACCCGTCGCAATTGCTCATTTTTATCGTAGTGGATGTTATTATAGTTAATGATTTTTTATTGTTACAGTTTCGAGGTTATTTCA
Source organism: Viscum album (assembly GCA_963277665.1). NCBI lineage: Eukaryota > Viridiplantae > Streptophyta > Magnoliopsida > Santalales > Viscaceae > Viscum > Viscum album. Next base: position 350,952,567 of record OY728152.1, on the reverse strand, counting down.
CATTGGGAGATTCACTCATTATTTTATATTATTGTTTATTGATATTTATACTACTATAAAAATAAGAAAGAAATTGCATATTGATGCATCATTATATGAATATTGGGATATTGGATGACAGATATTATCCATGATAAGAAGATATTTACCAAATGTGGCATAAATTCCCATGTGAAATGTGAATTAATATCCCTTATTATTCCAGATCAATGAAATGAATGAAAAATATTTATATCTTCTAATACAATGTTTTATCCATGTATAGAGAAAAATTGAGGTAGTTGTTATTTGATTATCTCTTTTTGGGGTTGACCATATATGTTATTAGGTTCTATGTTGTGAAATTTTTCTTCAAGAGAACATTCCTATATATCATCTTTTAGTTCTGCATTAGGAGAGTAACAATCGGAATAATCTTAATGATAATGAGCCAAAATATCCTGAAGTCCTTAAAAATATTATGGAATATCATTTTTTATAAAATAAAAATATTCCTGAGATCTTTGTTGAGGGAGATATATCATGCCACAAATTTGATGTATGAGTAGATGATAGCATTCCATCTACAACATATTCATAATTTAACTAGGGAGGGAGGCTCCTAGGTACCTTATTTTTGGATTAAGTCAGTCCATAAAATTTTTATGTACCATGAGAAACATATATATTAGAGGCTGAATAATTCTTCTTATATGATTGTAGGAATAAAAAATCTTTGGTGGTACATACTTGTGCAAGATATTTATATAGAATTGATTTTTGATAAGATTTTGAGGTGATATTTATGAGCCCATCTCTATACCACCATATATAATGAGAATAGTAAAGATTCAAGAATTAAATTTTCATTTTGAATACATAGAACCCAAATGATTCATATGCCCATGTACTTCACCAAGTGAGTCATCCCATGTATTTATCCTGTAATTATAATGGGTCATAATGATTATTTGTTTATTGTTAGAGAGTGAACTAGATGATTGTCAAGAACATGTATCCCCTCTCATGAATCCATGATATATTCGATCTGCTAATAGGTTATTGGATCTTATATAATGGTGATTTGAGGTCAGGGTCCCATCAGTTTGAGTGATACATCTGTAATACCATAGACTACTATTAGGATCATCGATGCATTATGTAGTAGTGGTATTCTTGTCCTCCATTAAACTAATCCTCTCTCCATTATTGGATCATTGTATGGTAGTTTTTGTCAGTTACATCTTAGTGTACTACAAGAGAGTATAAATTCATGACCCATATCCTGATATCATTTTCATTAATGTATGATAAAATAATTTTTCATCATTTATTAGTAAATAGAAATTTTGTGTTGATCAAGTTCATTTCTTAGGCGAAATCATCTATGAGCAATGACTTCATGTCAACCAAATGAAATTTATAACAATCATATTTAAGAAGTGACCCAATAAAAACATAAATATTTATAGTTAGGTAGGTTTAGTATGATATTATTATTTTTTCATCATATTATTATTTCATTTCTCAATAAATATGTATAAGACGACCATGAAAGGAGTTAGGATTTCTGGTCAGATGATTGTGAAGGATAATTCCTCGAGCTGAATAGTAGTATATCCTCCACATTGATCCTCACTTTTCATGATCCATCCCTGTATTATACCATGTATTTGGAAACATAAAGAATCAAACTCAGAGTAAATTTATGAAAAATACATATTTTTATCTTATTACTCTATAAAACTGAGGCCACATGAGTTAAATTTCCATACACATGGTCTCGAGTTAGTTGTGGTGGTCCACCCCTGAGAGAATGGTGACACTATCTGTTGTGTGAGTGGTTTTTTGTGTAGACACACCACAAGATAATCATATACATAATTTCTTATTGAAAACTGAAACATTGATAGAGTTTAAGGGTTGAATATGTGATTTTTTTTAAATCGATTTATATTAAAAAAAAGTGAATTGGAAATGTTTTAATCGATTCCCTGAGCTACAATACATAGACAATGGTAGTAGAGAAGTAATGTTATGATTTGAAGTTGATTTCACTCATTAAAAAAATCATCTTGATGCATTAGAGTTCTTGAGATGTTTACCTATAAAATCTATATTGTGTATACCCATTCTTGTTGATTTGGACTAAGAAATGCCAATTATATTTTATTGAGGGATTATCTCAGAGGCACATATTTTATGGTTAGGAGAAAAAATCAACATGGTCTATTGGAAGTAACAATATCATTAATTTTTTAGGCTGAGTATGGGATCATAGGGGTTTTAAAAAGGAGGTAATGAGAGTGTTTTATGATTATAAATGGGCAGTATATCTGGGTATATGAAATATTTATCATGATATTTATAAAAAATAATGGTATTGAATAATGAAGAATGAGATAACATGTTTTACAGGGTGATATTTTACCTATTAGTATGTTAATTTCAAGCATCAAATACATAATAGGTTATTATAGACCTTATCCATTCCTGGATGGAAGTGGGATGAGGACACTATGGACTTCATGATGGGATTACCCAGGGAACATCATAAAATGTATGTTTTCTGGTTGATCGTCGACTGAATAACAATTGTATCTGTAAAGACCCGCAAATTTCATGGAAATTTTTTTCTTAATTTTCTTTGGAATTTTAGAAGAGCGCAGCTTCAGACGGCACCTAATTCCGAGGCCCGGTGTGCCTAGAATCAATTTCCGAAGTTTGGCTCGGGTACGTTCAGTGAACGGACGAGTGGGTTTTTCTATCTTTTGAACCAGTGCCCGGAATCGAATTCTGAGGGCACCGATGAAATCGCAGCGCCGGTATTTTCTTAGAAACGCCTCTTCCGGAGTTGCGTTTGCTCAGACGTGGTTTTTAAATTTTGGGGCTTTAAGTCAGAAATAAAATAAAGTTTGTGCGACAACTTTATTTTATTTCACTTAAGCTGCTTGGAAGTCACTTGGAAGCCACTTGAACTGAGTTAAAGCGGATAGGGTGCTATCCGGAAATATCCTACCCCTTGTTAGGATATTTGTGCGGTGGGGCCCGCACGAGCCCCGCCGTTTCTTTCGCTAAGTAACGCACCCACGAAAACCCATCAAAGTAACTGAAAAGTCAACCGACGCGTTTTCTTTAATTTCTTAACAGACCATTTAATTGGGCGGTTTATTTCGTGAATTAAATGGGCTGTTTCATTCGTTGAATTAATTCAACAAATTTAATGGGTCGTTACTTATGCGTTTGCGTTCGTTGGCAAAATAATAAAATAGACAAACTTGTCTATTTTGAAGGATTGCTATCGTTGTGCAATTCCTCTGAGCCTCCACCCTCCCCCCGAAGAACGCGAAGAACGCGAAGAACACGAAGAACTCGAAGAACGCCGGTGACCGGAATTCGACGACGCACACCGTGATCTACGACGTCGACGAGCTCTACCCGCGACGTTCTTCGGCGACGCCTCTTCTTCCGCGGCCGATCCTCGTTCGGCAACTAAGGTGAGAATCGGATCGTTAATTCCCCCTTTTTAATTTCAATAACAACGGATTTAATTAATTAAATCCGTTTGTTCTAGATCCGGAGATCGTCGGCGCGACGCTTTTCCCGCTGTGCGACGAACGTCTCTTCCGCGACGACGCGTCGATCCCCTCCTTCCGCGACGAGCGATTCCGCGACGACCTCACGTCCGACGGCGAATTCGAGGTAGGGGTTTATTTTCTTGATGATTCTTTCCCGTGTTTATTCTTTTAAAATAAAGAACCTGATCTCCGAACAATTTTAATTTATTTAAAATTGTTGTTGATTATTTTCTTTTCCTCCCTTTGTTTATGACTAACGCGGAGGGTGCGGGTCTAACGAACAAGACCCGGCAACCCTCCGCCGATCTTTTGTTTTGCGGATTTGGCGGACGACGATGAACCATGCGGCAAGGGAGATCCGTTGATTCCGCAGTGAAGATCGGCCCCCGGGAGGAGCAACGGCGTAGACGGGAGGCAAAACGGGCCACCGGAGCAACTCCGGCGGCCCGCGGAAGGCGGCAGCGGCGCCCGGCGCGCCGCCGTGGAGGAGATCCGCCGCGGCTAAAGCCGCGGCGGCGGTGGCCGGTTCCGCGGCCGCGCGGAACCGGGGAGGGACGCGGCGGCCTGGCCGCGTCCGCGTGACAGGCGGCCCCCCGCGGGGCCGCGTTTTCCTCCAAGCCGCGGGTCAAACCCGCGGCAGCTCGCTTCGGCCGCTCGGCCGAAGCCGAGCCGGCCGGTCCGGTCGGCCGGGCCGCGCCCAGGCCGGACCGGACCCGGCCTAGCCGGGTCGGGCCGGGTCGGGCCGACCCGGTTCGGGTCGACCCAAGGGGGGGTTCGGGCCGGGTCGCCCCGGGCCCAGAACCCTCGTTTCGGGCCCTCTTCGGTCTTTTGCCCATATCTTGGGCCTGGGACCTCCGATTGACGAAACGTCTGCGGCTACGCGATCCTTGGATCGAGGCGGTCATTTCGATATATTATACTCAAGGTTTCGGAAGACTTTGGGTTCGGCCGGGTTGGTTCGTACACGAAACCAACCGGGCCCTCGGAGCGGAAACGCTCATAACTTGAGCTACGAACGTCCGATCGATGTACCGTCAGCTGTGATAGTTTCCTCTAAGTGAGACGGAACTTTTGGCATACTCCGCCCGAGGATCGGATACAGGCGGAGTATGGTCGGGTTGGTTTTACCCTAAAAAACAACCGGGCCCCTGGGACGAAAATGCCAATAACTCTCAGACCGGGCGTCCGATTGACGCGCCGTCTGTTGTGTTGAGATCCTGTTGTCGATACGGAACTTTTGGATACATCAACTTCGGACTACGTGTCAGTTGATGTATCAGCCTCTCGGCTCATGGAGCGGACCCTCCTATACGAGCTCGCTGTGTGCAAGAACCCTAGCGCTGGTTGTGACTTCGACGACAGAGCAGAGATCCTCCGTGGACTGCGACGACGGCAGAGCAGAGATCCTCCGTGGACTGCGACGACGGCAGAGCAGAGATCCTCTGTGGACTGTGACGACGGCAGAGCAGAGATCCTTCGTGGATTGCGGCAACGACTGTGCAGAGATCCTCAGTGGACTGCGTCGACTACTGCACTCAGCGATCCTACGTGGATCAGTGCCCGATCCTGTGTGGGTCCTACTACCGGTTCTGTGTGAGCCACTGCCTACCGGTTCTGTGTGAGCCATTTCCTACAGGTTCTGTGTGAGCCCGATCCTGTGTGGGTCTTTTGCGGGGGTTAGTACCTATCGATCCTTCGTGGGTCCGACGACTTAGATGGATCAGTGATCATCTTTGACGTCATCTGAAAAAGTATACCTGGTTGAGCTGAATCTTATGTTACTCTCCTTTGTGGATTGTGTTGAATTATCCTATGTGGATTTACTGTTTACTCTCCTTGTGGATTTGAGTCTTGCTTTCCTTTGTGGATTGAGTTGTTCTTGAGCTCGTGAGCAGAGCTAGAAGTGGGGACTTAGGTATATGTATGGGCATATACCTAAGTTGAGTCAGATGTTACTTCGTGATTGCATCTTTCTTTGTGCTATATCCTTTGTGGATTTCGGGAGACCTTCGGGTGTCTCGGGGTCCTTACTGAGTAGCTTGTACTCACCTCTGCACGGGCTATGCCCGCACCTTGTTGTGTTGGTTGCAGACGACGGACAGCGCTGATCACGGTTGGGGCGTGGAGCAGGACGGTACCTGGAGGTGGACCACTGGGCGGGACGTGCTCGGAGCGGACGTGGGACCCGAGGAGCCTGGAGGCTATCTGTACCCACCCTTCAGGTGGGATTGCCAGTGGACGACACGAGGCCGCCGTCTTTTCTTCAGTTGCTGTTCTTTACTTTTCCTGTTGTACTTTCAGTTGGGCTTGTATTCCGGCCCCCTTTTCCTTTTCTGCACTTTACTTTCCGCTTGCTGACTCTGTGGTGATTGTTACTTATAAAGGCAATGCCTTCCCTGTTTTCCGGGATTTTACGCCTTGGTGCTAGTCGCCAGCCCCTGGCCTATGGAAGGCGGGCTTGGGGTAGTCACGGCACGGGCCCCGAGGTCGGGTCGTGACAAATTGGTATCAGAGCTGGTCGGTTCTACCGCAGACTCTGATCGTCTTTTCTTTCTATATGAAGCAATAGTGTTTAGTATATTTAGTGTGGTTATCAGTTCAGGGAGCCCAGTGTTGGTGTGGAGGCCGACGTATCCGTACACCAGGACCCTGACTCCTGATTTCCAACTTAATGCATGAAAACATTGATTGCGTGTGTGTTTCAAGTTTCTTTGTGATTACTTGTGTCAGCTCACCGGGTATACTGATCTGCTTTATGAAAGTCTCAAGTTTTCCTTGTGATTACTTGTGCCAGCTCACCAGGTATACTGTTCTGACTGTGGTGCTCTTGTTCTCCTTTTCAGGATGGCCCCGCGACGACAGCCAGCTAGGGTTCCGAGTGTAGGGCGCGACGGCAGCCCACCGAGCGACGAGGCCTCGGTGCAGGGCCCTTTGCCAGCAGTGGCACCGGCGGTAGCTTTACCCGCCGAGCCACCGATGCTACCAGTACCAGACGCTGACGATGCACGTCGCCTCAGGGCACTGCATGAGTTTCAGAGCCAGCGACCGCCCAGGTTTCGCGGTGAGGCGGACCCCCAGGCCGCCGAGGACTGGCTAGAGGCGGTGGTACGGATCTTTAGGATAGTGAGGACACCAGCGGATCTCATGGTGATTCTCGCGGCGAGCCTCCTGCAGGCGGCGGCAGGACGATGGTGGAGCTTGATGCTCCAGGTTCACGATGAGGCATCCTTGCTCTGGGCAGACTTCGAGAGCCTCTTCCGCTCTGAGTTCGTCCCGGCCACCCTTCGAGCGGTGCGCATCCAGGAGCTTCTCCAGCTGCGCCAGGGCAGCATGACAGTTGCTCAGTACGCGGGGAGGTTCACTGACCTATCTCGCTACTCGACTGACATGGTACGGGACCCCTTCTTCCGGGCCCGGACCTTCGAGCAGGGCTTGCGACAGGAGATTCGGGCGTCGCTGATCTCCCTCAGCATTCCGACCCAGGCGGGAGTGCTGGAGCGAGCCCTCCTGATCGAGAGCTTCCTGGCAGAGCCTTCTTCAGCGACGAGACCTAGCGTAGGGCGGCAGGTAGCTGAGTCTTCGGCAGCAGGTAGCCGACGGATGAATCTCAGGTCCAGGCAGACCAGACCCACACGTAGACGGCCTCAGGACACCGGCTCAGCAGTGCGGGGCACACAGCGGAGTGCCAGCCTTCCGAGAGGCAGGTTGTGCTACTCCTGCGGCGGGCAGGGTCACATGGCTCGTGACTGCCCGACTCGCCGATCAGAGGAGCAGCAGACGGTGGAGGGGCCACCCAGGCAGAGGCAGAGGGTCGACCGTGGCGGTCCGCAGGGAGGAGGCGGACGAGGCAGAGGAGCTGGCCGAGCAGCGGGTGGTGGGCGGCGCTTCCAGGCTCTACCCCCACCACCACCAGGAGGGCCACCTCGACCACAGGGAGCTGGCGGGCAGGGACAGGCCCAGCTCCAGGCAGTGGAGGCCTAAGACCCCGACATGCCAGAGATGATTCGAGGTACGATCTGTGTCTATTCCACCCTTGCTGCAGTACTTATAGACACAGGAGCGAGTCACTCTTTCATAGCCTCTAACCTTGTTCGGAGCTCGGAGATTCCGACTGAGCCGTTGGCTTGATCATTACGGCTAGAGACTCATACGGGAGCAGACTCGACGATTACGCACTGGTGCCGGCAGTGTGAGCTTACTCTAGGAGGCAAGAGCTTCGGCTGGGATCTCCTTGTAGCGGCGTCGAGGCCTTACGACGTCATCTTGGGCATGGATTGGCTATCCACGGTTCATGCCCAGATCGACTGTTTTAGGCGCAAGGTGCGATGTGTTCGCACCGACGGGAGAAGGTTTACCTTCACCGGCGAGAAGGGAACCTTTGCAGCACAGGATGGACTTCCGCGGAGGAGAGTGCATCCCATCTCTCATCAGTTGGCTAGCCTCATCCTAGGAGCAGTGGACGTGCGGAGTCCAGCTTTTCCTGCAGTGGTGGACCAGTACGTGGACGTCTTTCCCGACGACGTTCCAGGGCTACCTCCTCGTAGAGAGTTAGACTTTTACATCGACTTGTACCCCGGGACAACCCCGATATCTACTCCAACATATCGGATGGCCCCCGCTGAGCTTCGAGAGCTGCGAGTACAGTTGGAGGACTTGCAGACCAAGGGGTTTATCCGACCCAGTGTTTCACCCTGGGCTTCCCCGATTTTGATCGCCAAGAAGGCGGACGGGAGATTGCGACTGTGTGTCGACTATCGTCGCCTGAACCAGGTGACAGTGAGGAACAAATATCCGCTGCCACGGATTGATGACCTCTTCGATCAGCTCAAGGGAGCGTGGTGGTTCTCAGAGATAGACCTCCGGTCAGGCTATCATCAGCTCAAAGTTCGAGACGAGGACGTGCAGAAGACGGCCTTCAGGTGTCGGTATGGCCATTATGAGTTCTTGGTTATGCCGTTCGGCATAACCAATGCTCCAGCAGTGTTCATGAGCCTCATGAACAGGATCTTCCAGCCATACCTCGACCGATTTGTCGTGGTCTTCATTGACGACATTTTTGTATACTCGACGACTGAGGAGGAGCATACCTGCCACCTGCGAGTTGTGCTAGACACGCTCCGAGAGCACCAGCTTTATGGAATGCTCTCAAAGTGCCAGTTCTGGTTACGTGAGGTCCACTTCTTGGGGCACGTCATCTTTGAGGCGGGAGTTGCAGTGGATCCCGTGAAGATCGAGGCAGTGCTAGCTTGGGAGCCACCCAGGAGCGTGACGGAGGTGCGGAGCTCTTGGGCCTAGCCGGATACTATCGGAGATTTGTGCCGGACTTCTCCAGAGTTGCGGCCCCACTCTCAGCATTGACGAAGAAGCGGAAACTCTTCGTGTGGTCAGACAGATGTCAGTAGAGCTTCCAGGAGCTGAGGCAGAGGTTGACCAGCGCACCTATCTTGAGGTTGCCTGAGGAGGGAGTTGGATACGTAGTTTACTGCGATGCATCAGGGACTGGACTCGGGTGCGTCCTGATGCAGTAGCGGGCCGTGATCGCCTACGGATCAAGACAGTTGAGGCCGGATGAGCAGAACTACGCCACTCATGACCTGGAGTTAGCAGCAGTGGTCTTCGTTCTGAAGACTTGGAGGCACTATCTGATGGGCGAGCGCTTCACAGTCTTTTCTGACCACCAGAGTCTCAGGTATATCTTCTCTCAGAAGGACCTGAACCTGAGACAGCGGAGATGGCTTGAGTTCCTCCAGGACTATGACTTTGAGATAGTCTATACTCCTGGGAAGGGGAACGTGGTAGCCGATGCCCTCAGCAGGAGGACGGGCATTCAGCTACTTGAGGAGGCGACGGAGCAGCTAGCCTCCTTACAGATATTCTTCGTGGATAGAGACAGAGCAGCCTTTCTTCAGTCTCTCATAGTCTCTCCTCCACTTCTACAGCGGGTCAGAGAGGCTCAGCGTGGGGACGCTGACTGTGAGACCCGGCGTACACTGATATCCTCAGGTCAGGCGCCTGATGGTTTCTCCCTTGGAGCAGAGCACGACATCCTTTTCAGAGGATGTACCTTCGTACCAGTCGCTTTACGAGAGGAGGTGCTGAGAGAATTTCACACTTCTCCCTTGGCGGTGCATCCTAGAGTGGCGAAGATATACCAGGATCTCAGGCGACAACACTGGTGGCCGGGCATGAAGAAAGCTGTGGCAGAGTTCGTTTCATGATGCCTCACCTGCCAGCAGGTGAAGGCAGAGCATCAGGTACCAGCAGGCTTGGTACAGCCCTTGGAGGTCCCGGAGTGGAAGTGGGACGGCATATCTATGGACTTCGTGACTGGACTTCCACGCACTTCCAGAGGTCACGACTCCATTTGGGTGATTGTCGACCGACTCACCAAGTCGGCACACTTCTTACCCATCAGAGAGCAGGGCTCAGTGGAGAGCTTGGGACGTCTTTACGTCCAGGAGATCGTATGGCTTCACGGTGTGCCATCGTCTATCGTCTCCGATCGAGATGCTCGTTTCACTTCCCGGCTTTGGAAGGGGTTGCAGGAGGCGTTCGGGACGCGGCTCCATCTGAGCACAGCCTTCCACCCTCAGACAGATGGTCAGACTGAGAGGACCATACAGACACTCGAGGACATGCTCCGTGCATGTGTTCTCGTCTTTGGTCGCAGCTGGTAGGACCACCTACCCTTGGTGGAGTTCGCGTACAACAACAGCTACCACTCCACCATCGGGATGACACCATACGAGGCGTTGTACGGCAGACCCTGCAGATCACTGTTGTGCTGGACAGACCCTGGGGAGTCAGCACTCGTGGGACCAGAGATGGTCCGAGCCACGACAGAGAAGGTCCAGATCATCCAGGAGAGGATGAGGACAGCTCAGAGCCGGCAGAAGTCATATGCTGACAGGAGGCGGAGGCCACTAGAGTTCGAGGATGGCGACCACGTCTTTTTGCGTGTCTCACCTCGACGTGGTTTACGGAGATTTGGCTGAGGCGACAAGTTGTCTCTACGCTTCATCGAGCCTTTCCAGGTCCTCAGCAGGATAGGAGAGGTGGCTTATCTCCTGGCTCTACCACCTCAGTTGCACCGGGTGCACGACGTCTTTCACGTGTCTCAGCTGAGGAGATACGTGCACGACCCGACGCACATCATCGAATTTGGGGAGCTGGACGTGGATGATGGGGCGACTTTTGCGGAGGTCCCAGTGGAGATCGAGGATCAACAGGAGCGGGTCCTACGTGGGCGGTCGATTCCTCTTGTGCGCATCAGATGGCAGCACGGGAACCTCCAGGAGAGCACTTGGGAGTGGGAGGCTCAGATGCGTGCTCAGTACCCCCATTTGTTCCCCTAGTTTTTGATGTATATTTACGGGGACGTAAAGCCCTGAGGTGGGAGTAATGTAAAGACCCGAAAATTTCAAGGAAATTTTTTTCTTAATTTTCTTTGGAATTTTACAAGAGCGCAACTTCAGACGGCACCTGATTCCGAGGCCCGGTGTGCCCGGAATCAATTTCTGAAGTTTGGCTCGGGTACGTTCAGTGAACGGACGAGCGGGTTTTTCTATCTTTTGAACAGGTGCCCGGAATCAAATTCTAAGGGAACCGATGAAATCGCAGCGCCGGTATATGCTTAGAAACTCCTCTTCCAGAGTTGTGTTTGCTCAGACGTGGTTTTTAAATTTTGGGGCTTTAAGTCAGAAATAAAATAAAGTTTGTGCGACAACTTTATTTTATTTCACTTAAGCTGCTTGGAAGTCACTTGGAAGCCACTTGAACTGAGTTAAAGCGGATAGGGTGCTATCTGGAAATATCCTACCCCTTGTTAGGATATTTGTGCGGTGGGGCCCGCACGAGCCCCGCCGTTTCTTTCGCTAAGTAACGCACCCGCGAAAACCCGTCAAAGTAACTGAAAAGTCAACCGACGCGTTTTCTTTAATTTCTTAACAGACCATTTAATTGGGTGGTTTATTTCGTGAATTAAATGGGCTGTTTCATTCGTTGAATTAATTCAACGAATTTAATGGGTCGTTACTTATGCGTTTGCGTTCGTTGGCAAAATAATAAAATAGACAAACTTGTCTATTTTGGAGGATTGCTATCGTTGTGCAATTCCTCTGAGCCTCCACCCTCCCCGCGAAGAACGCGAAGAACGCGAAGAACACGAAGAACGCGAAGAACGCCGGCGACCGGAATTCGAAGACGCACACCGTGATCTGCGATGTCGACGAGATCTACCCGCGACGTTCTTCGGCGACGCCTCTTCTTCCGCGGCCGATCCTCGTTCGACAACTAAGGTGAGAATCCGATCGTTAATTCCCCCTTTTTAATTTCAATAACAACGGATTTAATTAATTAAATCCATTTGTTCTAGATCCGGAGATCGTCGGAGCGACGCTTTTCCCGCGGTGCGACGAACGTCTCTTCCGCGACGACGCGTTGATCCCCTCCTTCCGCGACGAGCGATTCTGCGACGACCTCACGTCCGACGGCGACTTCGAGGTAGGGGTTTATTTTCTTGATGATTCTTTCCCGTGTTTATTCTTTTAAAATAAAGAACCTGACCTCCGAACAATTTTAATTTATTTAAAATTGTTGTTGATTATTTTCTTTTCCTCCCGTTGTTTATGACTAACGCGGAGGGTGCGGGTTTAACGAACAAGACCCGGCAACCCTCTGCCGATCTTTTGTTGTGCGGATTTGGCGGACGTCGAAGAACCGTGCGGCAAGGGCGATCCGTTGATTCCGCAGTGAAGATCGGCCCCCGGGAGGAGCAACGGCGTAGACGGGAGGCAAAACGGGCCACCGGAGCAACTCCGGCGGCCCGCGGAAGGCGGCGGCGGCGCGGGTCGCCGGCGCGGCGGTGCCGGCGGCCGAAGGCGGTGACGCCCGGCGCGCCGCCGTGGAGGAGATCCGCCGCGGCTGAAGCCGCGGCGGCGGCGGTTGGTTCCGCGGCCGCGCGGAACCGGGGAGGGACGCGGCGGCCCGGCCGCGTCCGCGTGACAGGCGGCCCCCCGCGGGGCTGCGTTTTCCTCCAAGCCGCGGGTCAAACCCGCGGCAGCTCACTTCGGCCGCTCGGCCGAAGCCGAGCCGGCCGGTCCGGTCGGTCGGGCCGACCCGGTTCGGGTCGACCCGGTTCGGCCGACCCAAGGGGGGTTCGGGCCGGGTCGCCCCGGGCCCAGAACCCTCGTTTCGGGCCCTCTTCGGTCTTTTGCCCATATCTTGGGCCTGGGACCTCCGATTGACGAACCGTCAGCGGCTACGCGATCCTTGGATAGAGACGGTCATTTCGGTATATTATACTCAAGGATTCGGAAGAATTTGGGTTCGTCCGGGTTGGTTCGTACACGAAACCAACCGGGCCCTCGGAGCGGAAACGCTCATAACTTGAGCTACGGACGTCCGATCGACGTACCGTCAGCTGTGATAGTTTCCTCTAAGTGAGACGGAACTTTTGACATGCTCCGCCCGAGGATCGGATACAGGCGGAGTACGGTCGTGTTGGTTTTACCCTAAAAACCAACCGGGCCCCTGGGACGAAAATGCCAATAACTCTCAGACCGGGCGTCCGATTGACGCGCCGTCTGTTGCGTTGAGATCCTGTTGTCGATACGGAACTTTTGGATACATCAACTTCGGACTACGTGTCAGTTGATGTATCAGCCTCTCGGCTCGTGGAGCGGACCCTCCTAAACGAGCTCGCTGTGTGCGGGAACCCTAGCGCTGGCTGTGACTTCGACGACAGAGCAGAGATCCTCCGTGGACTGCGACGACGGCAGAGCAGAGATCCTCCGTGGACTGCGACGACGGCAGAGCAGAGATCCTTCGTGGACTGCGACGACGGCAGAGCAGAGATCCTCAGTGGACTGCGTAGACTACTGCACTCAGCGATCCTACGTGGATCAGTGCCCGATCCTGTGTGGGTCCTACTACCGGTTCTGTGTGAGCCACTGCCTACCGGTTCTGTGTGAGCCATTGCCTACAGGTTCTGTGTGAGCCCGATCCTGTGTGGGTCTTTTGCGGGGGTTAGTACCTATCGATCCTTCGTGGGTCCGACGACTTAGATGGATCAGTGATCATCTTTGACATCATCTGAAAAAGTATACCTGGTTGAGCTGAATCTTATGTTACTCTCCTTTATGGATTGTGTTGAACTATCCTATGTGGATTTACTGTTTACTCTCCTTGTGGATTTGAGTCTTGCTTTCCTTTGTGGATTGAGTTGTTCTTGAGCTCGTGAGCAGAGCTAGAAGTGGGGACTTAGGTATATGTATGGGCATATACCTAAGTTGAGTCAGATGTTACTTCGTGATTGCATCTTTCTTTGTGCTATATCCTTTGTGGATTTCGGGAGACCTTCGGGGGTCTCGGGGTCCTTACTGAGTAGCTTGTACTCACCCCTGCACGGGCTATGCCCGCACCATGTTGTGTTAGTTGTAGACGACGGGCAGCGCTGATCATGGTTGGGGCGTGGAGCAGGACGGTACCTGGAGGTGGACCACTGGGCGGGACGTGCTCGGAGCAGACGTGGGACCCGAGGAGCCTGGAGGCCATCTGTACCCACCCTTCAGGTGGGATTTCCAGTGGACGACACGAGGCCGCCGTCTTTTCTTCAGTTTCTGTTCTTTACTTTTCCTGTTGTACTTTCAGTTGGGCTTGTATTCCGGCCCCCTTTTCCTTTTCTGCACTTTACTTTCCGCTTGCTGACTCTGTGGTGATTGTTACTTATAAAGGCAATGCCTTCCCTGTTTTCCGGGATTTTACGCCTTGGTGCTAGTCTCCAGCCCCTGGCCTATGGAAGGCGGGTTTGTGGTAGTCACGACACGGGCCCCGAGGTCGGGTCGTGACAGTATCCCATTTTTACCTATAAGGGATAACGTCACTATTGATAATATGGGTATTCTTTATAAGAAGTAAAAAGTTCAGCTTCCTGGTGTACCTAGGAGTATTGTGTCTCCTCAAGATCCATAGTTTAGATCTTGTTTTTTGAAGGTAAAATAGAAGGATTTGGGTTCATAGGTTTGTCTATTTGCAACCAATCATCCTTATACAAACACAATATCTTAGTATACAACTCCAATCATTGATGATATGTTGTGAGACAATGTTTTTGATTTTAGTGGTTCTTGTGAGTGTCATATTGAACTCATGGATTTTCTATATAATCATATCTTAAATGATTTGATCTAAAATGATTATTTATGGAATTTAATGGTTGACATTATACTTCACATTTTTATGGATTAGAAGCTGTCGATTTATTTCACAGTGGAACTTGTCTTGTTTTGAATTCATATAAGAAAGTTAATTTCATCAAAAAAATTTGGATTATATATATAGCTATAAGTAATCATACATTAACCATCATAGATAACCTATTGATTTTGAGGATGATCATCATGTATTATTATGGGTGTTTTATAGTTTGGGGAAATGGTATATCAGGAAACATGAGAATTTACTGCCTAGATTTGGTGGTCCATTGGATATAGTGGTATGGTTTGGTTCAATGTCATTCCATTACACTCATCCACAGAGAATAAAATCCATAAATGATTTATTTTATGTTTTATAGCATCAAATATATCCTCCAAATACTTCTCATAGTATATAAATTGATGATATCATGATTGATTTTGATGCATCCTTTGAGGATAATTTGATTCATATTGTGGACCGAAGTGAGAAGAATATGTAGGAGACGATGGTGCATCTTGTGTGAGAAGAGTGTAAGCATATGAATGAGTAATAGAAGATATGGTATATGGAGTTTTATATATGATCAAAATTGATATAGTTGTTCATAACTAACCCATATAGGCAGTTATATCTTCTTGTTGATGGGTTTTTATATGTTTGTAAGGTTTTTAGATCCTATATTTTCCCTGGTGTATTTTTTCTTTGATTTTTTGTTCACATACTAGTGCTTGGACTTTTCTCATTAGGTTTAACCTTGGATTCCATGACTGGGATAAATAGTGGAGTTGTGTTGAAATACTTTTTTGTATATGATTCTAATTTATGAAGATAAATGTAGTACCACAATATTGGTTGATGAAATGTAGATCGCCCAACTATTTTGTAGTTTCTTATTTGGAGTAACATTAATGTTACTTTCAATTATGGAATAGTTATTCCATTGAGTATTTCGACATCATAGGAATTTTCATGGTGGTTGAGAAAAGTAATATAGGGATGGTGGATTTGTCATAAGGGTCTTAATTTTAGACTTGGTTGGTACTACAAATCTAGTGCCCCTGTGTCATGGAGGTAGGCACGAGGAAACACTTACATTAGAACAATCATGGTTTTCGTGTGAGGTAAATGACTATGATGTGTTCAAAAACCAGTTTAGTAGGATCTATTCCATGAACCCTGGTGTGGATATCTTGGGTTGTATCATACCCTATGCCAATAGGTTTTACTTTATGGTAAACTGGGCTATGCCTAGGTCATCCTTTTAACATACTGTCTATAAATACCCACTAGTCCCTCCAAAATATAATTGATGTAATATTTTCCAGTCAAAGATATGGTTATCGAAGAGTTTTTTATGTGATTTTTGTAATGTTTTTCTTATATTCAACACCATCATTCTATGGATAATTCAGTGGTGATCCAATCCATGAGTTTAAGGTAATCCATTAGTTTATTATTATTTTTCTTATCATTCATTTTTTTCATTTTGAATAAACCATGTTGAAATAATTTTATGTTGTAAATTATTTTAATGGGGAAGGAACTAATCACCATCACAGATATCAATAGATTTTCTTGGTCTTCTTCATCCTATAGGTTGGTGGTATTTATCTTATCCTAAATTGGGTATTTCAATTTATTCTATCATGTGATACACATATTATCATAGTATAACACCATGAAAATGACATAATTAATTATTTTATCCCATTATAAATGAGTTACCAATGTATAGAACACTCATTCGATCTCATCTGGTCCTTTGGTGATGAGACAGAGACATTCAACAAATCGATTTGTTTTCCAATCATTGAATTACATAAAAATTTTAATGATTTTTTGATTAATATCATAAACTGGAATCAAATACAGGGTGAATATGATTTAATGAGATAGATGAACATGTAAAAAAATTTGTTTAATATTTTTTATAATGAAATTCTTAATTTAAATGAAAAATGGTATTTGGTTGAAATTTCTATAAATTCATGCGGTGAAATGTGTTATGATTTTGTCAGGTTATATTGAAATGATAATAAGGCTTGGATAAATTATATTGTAACTATTATATTTCTTGGAATGGTTATTATACAATTATTATAGGTCTTGGCTTTGTGATGTTGTAATTCATATAGGGCTCAACATGGATATACTATAATTATTATATAGAATTTTATGGTTATATTTTAATGCCTATAGGGCTCTGCAAATTTATCCTTTGATGACTTGTGGTTTATGGTTGGAATTGATCCATGACATGATTAGAAATATCCAGTATAATGCTAATGAGAGTTTAGATAACCCTGTATTCCATCCATGAAATTTAGGATCACTGGATTTTCTAACAAGTATTAATGATTAATTTAATTAATACAATGTTTATATTATTATTTCATGCGAAATATAATTTAGTCTACATTTTATTAGAAATTGGTGTGTTCATCTACTGATTTTTAATCACACAAAAAATTGACATCAATCATTTAAATGAATATATTTCATGGACAGAGGTTTAGTTAAGGGGAATGGAGCATATTGGTGTTTATTCCATGCTTGATGGGTTGGATTTTGGAGATGAGACCACCCTGGGGATCGTGACTAAGGAATTAGAGTATTTTATTTGAATATTCTCAGTCATTTAATTTTTGGTCATTTAGAATTCTATTATATTACATTTCATCCTATAATTTCCTTACGATATTATAATTGGAATGATGGTGATTTCCTTTATTTTGTAGTGGATTCATGTTTTTAACTACTCGATTTCTACAGTCTTTTTCCACTATGTAATTATTCTCTTCTATTTTAATACTACATTCATGTGGGAATATTATATCTATGTCCTCACTAATATTATACTTAATCTAAAATTTGGTGTGGCATGATTAATGTTATGTAGCCAAACTGGCTCTGCCACATGATGGTGTTTCAGTCCAGGTACATTACACTATAGTTGAATATATAATTCTCTCAATTAAGAGGTATCCATGTAGAATTATGATAGGTAATTTTCCCCATCGTGGTAAGCATGTGTATATTACTCATGAATTACCATTGAGGTGAAAAAATGGGACAAAATATAGATAATCATTAGGATAAACTATCAACACCACATGAAAAGGGCCAATAGGATATAAATCTATGACATTTTCATACATATGCACCAACTTTCACGATGTGACCACAACAGTAGGGATAATTAGAACTTATCTCACATATATAGGATACCGCTGACCCTATAATACATGGAAAACACCATCAAATGGTATCAAAATTACACAATTTTTATTGTAAAAGATATGATATTTATATATAATTATCCAATCCATTCCAATGATAATATCAATGATGTTAATATAAAGAACTAGAAAATGCCATATGGTTTCATTTTCAACAACCATTACCCAACACTCATGGTACCTAAAACCCAAATCGAACATCATTCCTAATGTCATTGAAATTTCTATCATTGATGGAATAAACTCAAATTGTTATCCCAAAAAATTAATATTATTGGGCGAGATAATGTAATGATTTATACATGTATCAAATATGTTTATAACCATATAAGATACTAAAAAACATAACTCTCATTGTAAACAGTCATATCATTGACTCCTTTGGTTCCCACTATATTACACAAACATCTCCAACAATATTTTTCCTTTCCTCAAGGCCTAACAAACACCCATTAAAGTACGATGTGATTTCACGCCTATTTTTATATCTTATCTAAACATAGAGTCCTTGGGGAAGGTCATCCATGTCGATTAACAAAGGATTACCTCTCATAGAAAGGCCAAAGAGAACTATAATTACATTGTTTGTGATACTCCTTGGGTTCTACATTACAATCTAGTTTTAGTTATCAATTCTTTACACAGTGGTAATGGAACACAATTCCCTACCCTGAAATGTTCTTTTCACTCCTACCTCCTTGCTGGAATTGGTCACCCACATACAATTTTGGCCAATAAATGAATTTAGGATACCTTATACAGTCATTAATTCTTCAAAGAGTCATTTATTATTATATACATCATCCGCATCAATATTTTCCTCTTTTTCGCCTCTACCAAGATTTAGATGAACATAATAATTTACATTGATTGAATATCAAGACTCATGACCATTTAAAATGAATTTACTATGTTAAAGTCATTTGAATCATATTTGGGAGACATGTTTGCAAACAATGAAAAATGTGTAATTTATTCTATGATATAAGGATATCCAAGATCTATAGTTATGAACTCCCATGAATTTTCAACACGCTGCATCTCTTGAGAGAACTAATGATCCAAGGATTTCTTAGATGTAGTCTAGGTGAGATCTACACGTAACTTGTCATACATAATATATTCCATCATTTCATTCTTGACCCCTCAATCATATATGTAGAAAAAAACCATAATGTATCATCGAGTAATCATAATGTAAAAAATAATATCAATCCTCTAAATCCATTATTTTAATTCTTGTGGTCTCTTGTTACCACAAAATATGAAAGGGTGATAAATAGTGAATTATGATGCTTTATCACCCATCTAATTTAGTTCAGAATTTCAATCATATCCCATGGATACATCCAGTTAGACTATTGTTTACACTAAATAAGTGTCAACCAAAATATTAAACAATAGAGACTTCACGTAATCTTTATTTGAAGAAATTATATATTTTCTTCCTCAATGATCAATAATATATATAATTAACAAGTAGAAAACCCTATAGAAAAACAATTAATTACATTGTTATGAATTTTTGTAAAGAATATAATACAATTGTAAAAATTTATAATAATGTATAATATAATACACAATCATTTTAATGGAAACTAATGGTTTTATTTTTAATTGATATGGCTAGGTTCACACATTCACTACCTCTAAATTATTAAAAAAATATATCTATTTTATCAACAACCTCTAGAAAGAATAAGGCGATGGATACATTCGACCATATGAATTTATTATTATATTTTCTATTGAAACCAATTAGTGATGGACAATCCAGGCTCAACCCATAATATCACCCGAATTGGATTGCCATACGGCCCAAAGTACATTCCATATTTCCATGGTTTAGAGAAAATCAATACGGTATCATAAATGGAAACATTAGAATTTTTTTACCAATAATATACATATTATAAGATAGAAAAAATCAATTTATCACATCATTTTTAAAAGATACATCATATGTCCAAAGTATAAAAAAATGTTACCTCTAATAATTTGATATTGAGGTCTAGAAAAAAAAACCGAATTTCCAACAACATATAACACGATGAAACCAATTGTAACTTCTACATGTGACCATTGGTCACTACCATAGAATACTACTATAATGAAAAAAGAACTAATAATCCCACCCCATACATGATGATATTCTATTTACATGTATACTGAAAAATACAGTATTTATACATACAATGTAAATAAATGTAAAGTGTGATAACTAAATATTTATAGGAAATCAAAAATAATATATAAATTTCAATACACAAGCATCATTAATTTATGAATAAAACATATCACAGATAAAATTTCAATGAAACTATCTTTGTATATAAAATCATCCATTTGGCTTCTTTTCAAAAATTTATCTCATATTTTAATAATCAAAGATATATGAGATAACATGCATACATGTGGGTAATATATATTAATAAAATATAACTTTCTTGTGTCAATATACATATCAACTGGGAAAATAGTCATATGAAATAATTATTCATATAATGTACACAAAATTAGATAAAAGGAAATACAATATGAATTTGGGTACATAACTCATACAAATAGGAAACAAAAGACAACATAAATGAATTCTATATCTGATATCCTAGATTCCATAGTAATGGATATCCACAAGCTCCATGTATTCATGAGAACCTACCCTAATGATGGATTACTCCATTAATTACAACATATGTCTAGTTTCCACTCAAACCTCATGGACTGCTGAAGTTCTAGATATCGTCATTAAATTTTAAATGAAAACCTATCCAACATTATATAAAACATTTTCCAAAAAGATTCCATTAATTTTCATGCATTAAAATTCATTTTAAAATAATATTATTGGTTAATTTATTCAATCACGTCCTATTTTAACAAAAAATAATTCAAAAAAATAACTATAAAAGATCAAATTCACCAGCAATGGATTTCATAAAATCAATTTTAAAAATCAATGGAAATAATATGAACATAAGAAATTATAAGGGATAAACCACAGGATTGAGAAACCTACCTCAAGAGATAAGAATATTTCATTTCTTATGAGATTAGTGAAGCGAAATTAATAGATATCAACCTTAAGAGCCTACATCTATAAATTTAAATCCAATTGAGATACACAAAGATCATACTTTTCCAGGGATTAATTCATAACACACTTATCTAGAACATGAATAATCTTAAAATAATGATAAATGTGAGATAAAATCAGTTTAATAGATGAGGAAACGTCATTTATTGCATTGAATTACCCCCCATTATGGTTTACAATGTCGCGTATAACAGACCTCATAATATTATATATTCAATTTTCTTTTTGAATTCTTAAACCACCATCACAAAATCCTAGTGAAATATTACACGACATGGGGGGTTCACCCATTAGATATATCATGAGATCTAGAAATTTATTTGTGTAGAATCAGTCGATTTTCTTGGCTTAACAAGGCCACCATCATGGTGTGGTGAGGCCCCTCTAATTATGTTCAAATGAAAACTAGAAAATCATTCCAACCGAAGCCACACCCTACTACTGGGGATTTCAAATTTTACAATTATATATACGAATCCATATGTAATCCATATCCCTAGTCCATATTATTTTGACTGAAAATTGAATATCCCCATTTTAGGAAACCATATATCTCCAACACTTCAAAATACAAGAAAAAGATATAAAATGAAGAAATGTACCTTATTTTATATACATGGATGTGACAATGGAGATGCACATTTATAGATATCTCCACAATAGGATTATCTCGTTGAATTTTCATATGTAAAAATATACAGTTAATTATTTACCACATCAGATATATTTTTAATTGATATGAAAAATATATTTTTTGGAATAATCTGTAATTTTTAGCTAAACAATTTTTCATCAAGATTTATGTCGAAATTGGTTTTGAATCCATCTTATTTTCTTTTTTTGAAAATGATAAATGATTCCAATATGTGAATGAAATTATCAAAAATTATTGGGAATTATAGGGTGGAAGCCATGTTAGGTGAAGCATTCGAATTTGGGTGATCAATTTTGATAGAAAAATCCAATGGATAAAGCACCATAACCACAATAACATATCCTATAGTGGGGAACACTATAGACTAAACAATGAATATGATGATGCTTTATTGGGTGTATTTTGATATAGAGAAGTAGGAAACAATCATCATAATGTTTTGGTGGAGATCAAAGGAATATATGTAGAAATTACTTGTTTTAGACCCTATAATTGGATGTTATTCCTTATATTTTATTGGTGAATTTTTGAATGGAACAAAAAAATTGATGATGACTTAGAAACCCTATTTGGTCAGTTTATGTGGTTGGGTGACCCCTAGAGCTTCCCAAGGATTATATGTTCAATTGGGGGGTATTTATAGTACCTCCAATCTATACTGGTGTGCAGTATCCCAAGAAAATATGAAATTTTTCGTCTATTGGTCATGTTGATTGGATAAAAATGAATTAGAATAAAATTAAAAGAGTTAGAACATATTTAAAGGAGGTTATTAAATTTGGTAAGAGGGTCATATTGTTTCCGGGGGAATGGAGGAGCCTCATGAGAGGCAGGGTGGATGCTGCAACCAATATTATAGTGTAACCACTATCTCATTAGTGGGATATAATTTTAGAATAATTATATATAAACCCCCATAATGTTTTATATTGGGATAACCCCTTATTCCCATTTTTTGTGTGCATATGTAGAACACCAGGCCCCCTCCTACTCACGTCTCCCACTTTAATGCCCATGAGTTCTATAGGGATTTTTGTAGTAATTTAAATTGTGTGTTCTTTTATATTGGTTTCCCCTATTTTTATTCATTATTTAATCAAAATTTGGTATCAAGGATTATAATTTAGATACTGATTCGACCATAATATCGTATAATTAAATGACTGTCATTGGGATTTTGTTCACCCTAGCTAGAAGATGTCCCAAGATTAAATCTGGGTGAATTTTTTCATTGTTTAATAAAATGTATGATTTTCTGTGGATTTTTTAATGTTTTGTTTAAAAATAAAATAACATTCTCAATAATAATTCATTTATTGATGTTATTTCATGCAATTTATGGATATGGATTTGAGATGGCCCCCAATTTGTTCATTCAATGTGGATAGGGTGTGGAGATATTTTTTTGAGAAAAATGTGGATTTAATCCAATTTGGTTAATTTTTTTAGTTAATTATAATTGATTACAATTAATTATGTGTTAATCAATGTTTTTAAATAGGTGCTCAAGGAAATGGGTAGTGAATAGGGAAGCTATGGGGAACATGGGAGTGATTGAGAAAAATGATTCCTGGTGGTGTAATAAATGAAATGGAATATGAATGTTTTAGTTGGTGTCATGTGTTATACCATTGGTTTATATTATTATTTTTTGTGGCAAGTTGTGTATATATGTTCCACTAGATCTATTCCCCCTTCAATTAAATCATTTAATTAATATGAAATGATTGTATAGTTCAAATTACTGACCGAAAAAAATTATTAAGATAACGCTCTTTTATGTGGTAAGGGGGAACCAAACATGACTACAACGACATAAAACACAACCTAGCCTCATAGTCCAATGTACCAAGGATAAAAAAAACCCAATTCAGAATGTAAATAAATGCATCTCCACAACATAAAATCATTAATAAAAACATCCATCTTATCATCTCTTCTCTTCTAGTTGTCGCGTGCTAGGATGAATAGGCCTAGTACTGACAAAAAATGACAAACACTATAAAACTCCCAATTCTTGATATCAATGATATGATGAATGCTCCCTTCTTCGAATCTATTCTGGGATTTTACCTTTTAAATGATTTAGTTTAAATGAATATTTGAAATTTTAGAACACCATGAAAGAACTAAATTAAATTTTGGGCCAAACATTGAATGTTGTGTACAATTCTAATTCATTATCCACTCATAGTCCAAGAATTTACTTTTGAGATTCCATGTGACCACAAAACCCATTTATGGGTATTAATAGTCCATTTGAGAAATAATATCCATATATTAGGACCCCTTCCTCATCCTAATGGTAGTGTGTAGCCCAAGAGAGCCAATTGAGACTATTGAGACACGTCCAAGAAGGACGTTGAGATTTACATAGAGACCTTGAACATTCCATGCCTTAAATGAATTTCAGTATGACTTTGATCTAATGGTCATTGGATATTTGATAAGAGTGATCAAACCATTCCCCTTAATATTGAATTAGAATTTTTGGATGACCTAAGGATGGATTGTGATTAATTTGTGTGAGTAGACCCACAATGTTGGAACTAGTGTTTGAGAGGATCCATGATCCATCTCACTGGACCTCTAAAAATGTGGCATCCTCAACGATCCATAGAGGTAATTTAATGTGATGAGAATGAAAGATATTACAACCCCCCATATGTTTGGAGATGATGATAGAGATAATTTTTTTATCTTGGTTCCCATGAAGGATGCCTCCCATTACATATTATCCGAACGTACTAGAGTGGGTACCCTTCAATTTAATGGCCCCAATCTGGGGAATGATATTGGTAGAGACGATTAATGGATTCAAAATATATACCAAAATATCTTGTAATCTGGATGGGTTTGAGATGATTCTGATGGTCATGGTTATTTGACCATCCCTTGCTATATTTTTATTTATAATTTTACATGGTGATGTTTGATTTCGTAGGATGCATGGGAATCATCTGTTGGTCCTAATGTTATAGTGACATCTCTTGGATCCCATGAATCACATGTAAAGGTGAATGATACCATAGGTTTTCACGTTTGTTGGAATCCAATCTCGTGGAATTGGGGGGATCCTAGTTGGAAAAAAATCAATTATATATAGTTGATCCAGTAGAAGATTCCTATTGGTGGTACATTGGATCCAACATCTGAGCTATGTGATTCATGAATACATGAATTCCTGAGAGTCATATGATTTGTTTTTTATTTATTATGTGACCATTTAAAATTCATGGGGATCATTCGATTCTTATGGAGGTACCATTAGACTATTTCAAATTCATAGGAATCTTAGTGAAGGAATGAGGTGTCAGGTGGGTGTATTTCCCTAACCACATATTTTGGAAATCGTTTGGGAGATTGGTGGATCCCCTAAAATAATTCCTAGAATACCATGTAGGATTGAGTTAAGGAACCAACTATTGGTTGAATTAGGAGAAACTGATATTGGACTCCAAGGAGATTGACCTTGAGATATTGGTGAGTAACAAATATAGATATTAGTGATTGATTCCTCTTAATAAATATTTTTTTGGAGTATATAATGTAAAATTAATATTTTGAAAAAACAAAAATCTTGAAACATTAATAAAATTAATTTATTGAAGACAATTATTATAGCTGTTAAAATAGCATGAATAAATAGTATTTACTAATTTTTAATTAATATATAATAATTACATTCTGTATCATTTATAATATAAATTTTATGAAATGAAATTAATATTTGAATTCATCATATTTAAATTAGCATCAGATTATTAATTTGGTTCATTCTAAAATAAATTATTTTTAGGTGAATAATGAAAGAATAAATTTTTTTCTTAAATTATCAATATTTTAATTATTTTATAGTAATTTTATTTTTAAAAATAGAATATAAATTTATGAAATGGAATGAGTAATTATGAATATCATGTTTAATTTTTTAAACAAATCTTTAATGATTTGGTAATGTATGTAATAGTTTTTTCCTTAAAAAAATATTCTTTATGTGCAAACATTAAAATAAATTTTTTATCACCTCGAAGAAAATATTATAAAAATTAAATCTCATTGTTATGTTTGTCATTTACATGTAATATAACAGGGTCTGTTTCATTTTTTACAAAAAAATTATATTAATTGGACTAAGGATTATTACTATAATAATAGTAAAATTTTGTCTATATGTATAAAATATTTTTATTAAAACATAAATTTATATAAAATTAAATTGTAATTATTTTACTATTAATAAAATTTGGTAATTGGTGTTACCTATTATTTATAATTAAAATCTAAATTACATTGTTTATGACTAGTTACCATGGTAATAATTTAATTGTTAAAATGTAAAAACCTATGGTAATTGTCTTGAAAAAAGTTTTAATCATGACTAGAATGTCTTTTTTAAGGATTAATAGACATGATACATCCTCAAAATCCATTACAATGAAATTTTTCATTCCTTGATGAATGAATAATGTAATGATATTGTCGTAACCTAACAATATTCTCATTTTTTCATTAATATTTTGGGATGTGTGAAGAACATGAAAAAATTGAAGTAATTTCGATAAATTAGTGGGAAATGTAATACATGAAGGCTTGTGGTTTGAATAAGGTTATATAATTTGGTAACTTATATCTCACATCATCGAATTTCATTCTATGTGGTTTCACACTTTCCTTACAAAAAAAATTATCCCACCCCATTGCCAACCATACCATGCGATGACTATAGGAACATGTGGTATTGGAGTTGACAACACCCAATGGGAGACCATATCCTATCAATGGAAGTTGAAATCCTGAGGCATATTTCCCATTGGAAGCATGAAAGACCCTGTATATGGATAATTTTTTGTGAGTAAAAAGCTAGGTAGAGCGTTCGAACAAAGCCTACCAGTATGAAGGCCATGTGGGGATGTTTTATTATGTACGGATTATTATCCCCACAATTGGATTGATGAATCATAAACCAGTGAAAGGATTATAAAAAAGATGGAGGATCAATAGAAGTTTTGTTTTGGGAAATGATTTTAGAATGTACAATTCAATAAAATAAAATATTGATAGTCCAATCACTCCTACAAATGATCTCAGTCATCTGCTTCGATCACACATGATGTTAAATTGAATTAATTTGATCATGTAATGTGTAAATTCAAATCATATCCACACGGAATGAGAAATAAATCTTCAACCTCTTGCTTCTCTGCCTCTCTCTAGTGCCACTGGTTCAACATGGTAAGATGTTGGCCATATTATTGCTTAGTGATCACTATGAATTGTATCAAAAATTCATTGCAGATAGCCATGTGAGTCTAAGACAACCAACTTGACCCACCATGGGCACTAATCTAGAACACCACTATCCAGACAATAGAGCTCCCTTAAATTCTTCACGCTATCACATGATCATACTTTTATTATGTAATTGAACTGAAAATTTTAGTGTATTAATTATGAGATGGTTACTATGATAATCCCTTCCAAATCCTAAATGATTTTTTCATCTAAATTATTTCAGTATTATCATCATTTATTATGAGACATCAAGAATATAAATCAGAGTATCACATGGTCAAAAGAAATTACCATGTGATAAATAATATACTATATCATTGTTGTATTCATCATCTAAATTGTACAATGTGTTGTCAAACATTGGCCAACCATGCCTATAAATACAATACCCAATCAAGAAAACTAAAATCAAGGAGAGAATATGGATATAAATAGAATGAATGCATAATAATAAGGTACATCGACCAATACCCACCTATGAACATCCTTATTTGATAGAAAAATTCATCCACATTTTATTTTTAGAAAATAATGTCACATGATGAAATGATTGTCATGGGGTTCCATGTTCATATAGGGTGTTCACCATATCAAATGATCCCCTAAAAAATGATATTTGTTTTTTGACTTTCCCATGATGGAACTTCATCTACATAGACGATCCCGGTGTGCACCCTCTACACACTCCTCCACGACATCCTAAAATATGTTCACATAAATCATATGAACACATGAGTGATTAAACCTCATGAGTCTCAAAAATAGAGGCTCTATAATGAAATAAACACCCATACTGGTGCTCAAAGGTATGCTCTAATTTACATGAAAACCAATTATCTCATGAATATAGTGAACACCTTTTTTTACAATGATCATATGAATTCTTGGACATGGTCATCTCAGCCAACAAAAAATTTGGAACTATTTCCCCGACGTATGTTGTCGCCAAGACAACACTTCCAGTGTCAGTTAGTGAACATCATCGTCCTGGAGTACACCTAAAAATCATTATCCCAGCTCAAGAACCGATCCCTGAAATTTTTCACAGGATGAGTTTCCTCTGTCCCTATTTCCCATGATAGGCCACATGAGGGGATGTTTCCCTTATTTCCACATTCAGCCACTTTTAGAACCTATACCAGGAGTGCGAAAATTCATACATTACCTAACACATAGATATGGATGTTGAAAACCATTAAGAAAACCCAATCACATAGAATATTACTAGGATGGCTCCCATCCATTATGGTCACCATCACCATATGATGACCATGATTCCACATGGAGCTATAGAAGAGGATGGTCCTACACCAACTATCAATGTTGGGGCACCTAAAAGGATATCACTCTTGGGGAATCCAAGAAAAACAACTTCATACAAGGATTATTTCCATGCTACCACCAATCTACATGATTCCCACCAGTATACATTGATTATGGAATGAATCTGTCCCATAAAATTACTATATATAAGATTTTATCTTCACTGCAACTAGACTTGTTGACTATAGAATCCGAAAGAGTACCCCATCCCATAGTAACAAAGTTTTTTTTTTCATATTTCACCTTATAATCATGATTAATATGGAATATGACCCCTGATATGGTAACAAGGACACCAATCCCTCAAATTGTACCACAGATATTGTCCCATGAAGGGGTATCATTGGAATTGACCCCTCAAATGACTTCATGGGTATGGACCCCTCAAAGTGTACCATTAGTATGGATACCTCAAACAGTACCATGTGAAACGACCCCTAAAATAGAATAAAGGGCCATGTACCCTAAATAAATATATAGGGAATAAACCTATGAAATGGTATCATGGGCACTGACCCATCAAACTATACAATGGGCACATACCTCACAAAAAGAATCACTAGTACCGACCCCTCAAACGAGATAATCCATCGAAGAGTTTGACTGTCCCAACTATGTCTAAATCAATATGATATAAATTATATTAGAAGCCACCACATTGAATCCATATGACCACACTCTTGAATATTATTATCATAACCTAATACTGTTATCTCAATCACAAATGGTTGGCCAATCTTTTTCTACAGACACATGAAATGTAAGGCGCAAAAATATTGTTTCCACATCAGTAGAAGGGGATAATTACAATGTATGTATTTTAGAGGGTTATAAAAAGGGAATATATTGATAGATTAAAGAGTGGATTCAGTCTCTGGTGACCATGTTATAACTCCCATAATCATCTATTCACCCATCCACTGATAGAGGAGAGGGTGTTTTCATGGATCCTACTATCCAACCCCATGAATTTGACAAGTCCATTTCTATAGAAGAGCGTATCCCCCATCTCTTATTAGAGAATATGGTTCTATAGGATATAATTTTTTGAATACACTTATTATATTTACCTTAGGATGATGTACAATTATTTATTTCTATAACCATTACATGTAGTGAAGTTCCTCATCCAACATGGATAATGGAATTTCCATATATTTCATCCCCTCGTTTGGTGAAACCAAACAATTTTCCACCTAAACCAATCCCAAAGGGATATTGAAATTTCTATATATTCCATATCGTAAATTAGTATATTATAAATCCATATTCCCTCAAATTTTTCTGCAAAGCCTCCTGGAGGTATAGTTTATATTAATCTATGGGAAGCATCGACGTCATCCAAGACCACTAACACTTTAGCACCTTCACCCTGACCAACAAAAATTTGAACTCTAATCATTGATCCCCAAACTAATCATTGCTCCTAAACAAATGGAGTTATAGATTACTTGAGTGAGATGCCTTATGGTCACCTATATTATGAGGACAGATAGTGAAAATTGTATTCCTTCCTACCAATACATGTTACATTGTATTTTATCTATGTCATGGAGAATGGTTTGATAGAGCTTCTGATGATTAGAATACTGAGTGTGGAATGGATGGAAGGACATGATAATCAATGCCCCCCCATTATAATCCTAGGAACACAATTGATGGTTTATATTACTTTAAATAATTTTTTCAAGTGCATATGGTCATGGTGAAATCAGACCCACCAACACCTAAATCCCTACTCTAGTCATTTGATCACTTTGAACATGATGTACTAGTTGTGCTGTGGAGCATGAGCCACATTCCTCATAGGGATATTCTTCCATCATTCAAAACAATATTGAAAAAAATATTATTCTCCATATAAATCATATTCATAGGTATTTTGACTATTCCATGAAAATTTCACTGCTAGAACTCCCAATAACATGGAAGCCTAATGTAGTGGGGTTGCTAGACCACATAAACTGTTTCCGCAACCATCGATTTCTCAGTATTTCAATAGTTAGAAGCATTGGCTTCAAATATTTATTGGACATATAGGTATGTGTATGATTAATATAGTTTATGGATCTCAAAAATCGTGAAATATGCATTAGTGTTATCCAAGCTTCATCAGATGATGTACTCCCTTGATTGGTTATTTTCCATCATCCCAACCACAAGACGGTAAACTACACAGTCATTTTACATACCAAAAGACATTAAAATTCATGTATATTGTTCATAAATAATGACTTTTAAAATACAATTATATCATCCCTAATAGAATGAGTTTATCCTCATGGCTGTATTCATTACAACCAGACATTAAAATGCCTGACTATTGTCCTTGATGGAAAATGTTAAATTGTCTGGTTTTTAACCTTACCAAAAGATGTTAAACAACATTGAAATTATACTTACTGAAATTCATTATCCAGTATGGCCATTATCCTTTTCACAAGATGTTAAACTGAATGGATCACACCCTATCCATAAGAAAATATATTGCATGACAGAGGTCCTTCCATACGACATTATACAACATGTGTTTTCTAATACTACGTATGGATTGATTCTCATCCGAATGAGATATATATGTATTCAAGGATCCCATATCATAGACATCCTCCAATATTAAATTAATCTTGATATGAAGATATACTGAAAAACTGATTTTCTCACCGAAAGTCATTAAACAATGCGACCAATTCCCTCTCTGAATGAATTTTTACTAAAAAGGTTTTCTAGAACTATGTACAACTTGATTGTCATCTTAATGAGATATGTTTGGATTCCTGGATCTTGTATCATATCCTATAATCCTATATTAAAATACTTAACATATGATTTTAAACTATATGACTAATGCCTTTACCATAATATGTTAAAATGCAAGGTTGATGTATATTTTAATGTTATTACACTATATGGGTAATCTAGAACAATATACAAGTTAATTATTGTCCTAATGAAATATTTATGGAATCATGGGATTAATATATTGGTAAAACAATGTATATTAATTCCATACCACATGATGATAAACAACAAAAATTACATCCATCTCCCAAGACATTAAACAGGGTGAATATATAATTTCATAGATACATAGTTAGCATCAGGGAGAAAATTTAGTTTTTAGGAGCACCATTGACAGTATACAATCTCAATCCTAGTTAAATCTCAAAATCTCCAATACCCATTATTCACCATCAATGGGTGTTTTATGAAACATCTCATCCCCAAATACATAGATTTGGGTGTTAAGAAAACCATTCTATGATGTAGAAATCTACGGACCATTGAGAGTATGCTCATATCCATGCTCACTCAGAGTAGTTTTGCAATCATATTCCCACAAAAAGAATGAGGGATGCTCATATCCATAACCCAATCCAAGAAGTCCATTGAAATATTCCAATGTAAAAATGAGGAAAATAATGTTTTTCATTCCAGCATCAATCAATGAAATCAACCAACAAGTACTATAGGCTTAAATAATACCTGAATATATTCTTGTACATACCCAATTGAAGCGCTAATCCTTTTTCAAAATAGAAGAGGAGCTCTAGTATTATATTCTGGTAAAGATACAGTGAAAAAAATTCCTTTCACAACATCCCTGGAATCCCAATACTCTGATCATTATGGAAAAGTTGTTTCTTTGGAGAAATCACATATCTATGGTCTCATCAAAGAGTACTATTTTCATATCCTGATAAAGGAAGATGTGTAGGATTAGGGTCATATTCCTACTCCAATTGGGGATAACATGGTTAGAGCGGAACATACCTCACGATGGGAACATATAACTATCACAAAAGACCAGTGAATTATCCTAGATGCCAATTAATGGGCTCATATCCCAATACTGGATGGGGATCAACAAGTGAGACGATTACAAGCCTCATGATAGGGTCATATTCCGATTAAATAAGTCCATTGGAATTATCTTATATTCTAGTTCTATCTATGGATAACCATGTGAGAATTACACAAGAAATGGGTAAAGATCATATTTCTATCGGTGAATATTTCTAGAATAATATAGTTAATTACAAATTCAAGATATGTAGTCCTACATACTCTAATGAATGGATGCAGTTGAATATTTTTGAGGAAATGCATAAAGAGGCTAATAACCCTTCTCCTCTTCTTGAGGTCCATCGACATATTCTGATGAGGAATGCATGTAACTTCACAAGGATTTACAAATAACGTTAATTTTTAATATAATGAAAACATTAATGAGTCTCTATGAAAGAACTCATTATTATTATAATAGATATTACCTAGACATGAAATAATAAATATCCACATCTACGATTTTAATTTTGAAAAAAATACAGACATGGAAATGATAAGTATGAAATATAAAGTCTGATACGATCAACATAATTTTGTATTGTTATTAGTAATGTGTCCCTTTTGAATAGAAATGTTACCCTTATAAATAGTAATATGACTTTTTGGAATAGTTATATCACCCATGAATGTATAAAAAATATATTGGTGCCTTATAAATGAAAGTATGATATAATTGTTTTTATATGTGAATACTTAAAATTTTAATAGATAAGTGAAGTTGAATATTTAATTACAATTATAAATAATTAAATGATTTAAAAGAAAAATAATTTGTATAAAATTTATTCATAAATAAATATTTTTTTGTCCGATGATTTTAGGATAATTTAATTATACATTTTTCATTTTCAAGCTCTTATGGAATAAATAACATTCAAAAACTCTATTATTCGATAATAATTTTTTTAATTAAAAATTAAATTTCGTATATTTGTTAAATTATTCTAGTAAAATGTAGTTCATTTATTAATTCTACCCGTCAAAAAATAGTTAGGATGGATTGTTCGTATTTTTATAAAATACATGAATATTTGGTGAATAATAAGATATTATAATTTCTGATAAATGTTTAACAAATGAAATTTTTATTCTTTTAGAATATAAGGATGAGCTAAAACCATTAGTCTGAACTTAAAAAAAATTTCCAAGAAAAACACTATTTCTATTCCAGAGAAAAATAAAAAAATAAAGAAAAAAATAATGAGAAATCTCTAAAATAATGTATGGTTCTAGAACCATTATATATATTTGATATTAATTAATAGTAATAAACTATTATGTTGTGATAAAAACCCCACTAAAATTATGTTAAAAAGTTAACATTAGTATTTTATATATTGACACATCCTCGTATTTGGGAAAAAATAATAAATAACACCAATTATGCTTTTATTTGATCATTAATAACATTATAACCCAATTATGAATAATTATAGCCATTTTACATGAACTCCATTGTTTATAATCTAGCGAACTAATCCAGAAATCAAAGAAACAAACACTCTTGAACAATGATATTCGATCTTAGAAATTATCAATATGGACATAAATGAACATAATAAAATATTAGTTGAATAAATATAGGAAAATATTTTTTTATTAATTACTTAATGGATTTATCTTGATTATCCATGACATTAAGGTCTTGTGAAAAACACATTCAGACTTAATGTAAGGATTTTATACCGGAATATCCAATTTCCCCAAGTTACACTATTTGTCTATACACCACAATTGACATATTAATTATTATTATTTACTAGTCATATATAATTTGTGAATTCACAATAAATTTGCTCCAATAAAAATAACTATTCATTTTAAGGGGAGTTACATATTTGAAAAGGTTATTTCCTACATTCTTCAAGATAAACACGCCCAATTCAATGAAACATCTCAAATTATTACCTATTTTCAAATGCACTCTGTAATCTATTTTAACACAACATCATTTTTATAAAATAACTAAATTTAATATGGAAATACAACATTATCTCATTTATAGATTTATACTAATATTCTCTAAATAAATCATTTTTCCAAAGTAAAATATTATTTCTATCTTGTTTTACACTATGTTTTTATAATATTATTTCCATAAATTTCAATAGTCAAGTTGATTGTTATGTTTAATTGGGATTAGTATTTTATAAAATAATCTATCATATTTTATTGTATGTTTTTTTTATTTTTTTTGGTGTGGATTTTCTTTCTTGATACCATTCACCATAATAATCTAAATGGTTATTATTTACATTTACTGAATGGGGAAATTTATTTAAAAATGATACCATAGTTTCAATGTGAATATATATGTTTATTATATTTATACCCATTCACATTATGAATACATTATAATTAGTATTTCATGATTGGGGACCTCTGTATCCCCTTAATATATCATCTTGTCTCATGAGACAAACAAGCCTGTGATTTTATAAGGTCCCAGCATTAAACCTTACTTAATCTTGAGTTATTACAAGATTACACATTGAGGATCTTTTCAGGTTTAGAGTTTTAGAGAATTAGATCATGAAACTTGCATTAAATTCCACATTTAAACAAAGTGGTTACATAAAAGAAAGTATTCATTCATCCCATCAACGGAATCATATTGAAAATAAAACATGGATTCTTTCTGGACACATCCTTGACACTATCATCACATCATGTACATTTCCCTTGAACTCTGAAAAACATTTCAAAAACATGGGATGAGCATAAAAATCTCAGTAAGGGTTATAAAAATATGGAAAGGAACCATGAGTTCATATATACATAAGAATGGAATCATACTTTACCCATAAAACATAGGCACTTAAACATACCTCATCAAACCATGAATAAATCATAGAAATCCTAAGACATAAAGGTAACTTGAGGCATTCGTAACATTATTATGTAGGGAGTAACCCTCTTTGTTACGTTTGGAATACCTATCACAGTATATTCCCTAAATCTCTTTGGAGAAACCTTAACGTTTAACTGCTTCGCATTACCCAATGCATTGGAGAGCTATAACGGGCACACCTGCCCTTAGTCTATCACGGAACCACCCGTCTTCATAATAATTTCCAAGAACCTCAACATAACTGTATCACATAAAACATGCATAAAGGAAACATAACATTACCACTTTGCAATAACAATATTACATTTTAAGATATTGAAATAATGAACCCATTCAAAAAACCATTTTCAAAACCATTTAAAACATTTAATAAAGAGATCTTTGAATCAAAGTGTCCCATACCACTTTGAAGCTGTCAACATTTTAAAACATTAATATCCATATAAATAAATCCTTAAAACCATTTTGAAAAAATGGATATTAATGATAAATATTTATAAGAATAAATCATTAAGACATTTAAAACGATATTTTAGTTAAAGGGTTTTTAACAAAATGAGAGACACTTGGATACAATAATTGAGGAATAACATTTAATCAAAACTTTGTAATATCATGAGAATAAAGGAATTCATGATATAATATTCCAAAGGAAAGTATATACACCATATAAGAGTGAATTTGTGCATAACAACAATGAAGTCTCAATAGAAATGTCAAATGTGATGAAATCCCTTATAAAGAAGGTATCCTTAAATTAAGGAAAATTCAATCTCAAAATTAGGTGTGACAAATATAAATACACCCAATATAATTGGATATTAAGTGTAAGACAATAAAATTTCATTCACACATATTAAAATGATGAAATATTCAATAACTACATGTTGAACCCAAAGAAATCGAAATTCGGTTAAGAAGTTCCCTTGGTAAAATTCGACAGCCTAACGGTGTCACTTAAAAAATTCAGAAAATGAGATGATGAGAGGTAAAAAGGGAATCTCATCACTTGGACATAAAATTTACATCAATAAGGATATATAAGAACATATCCCAACATAATAGTATGTGAATTAAAAGACATAACAAACAAAGTCTTTTAAAATGAGGAGGGTGAATGGTTCCATTACCGACTTGGGTAACTTTTGAAAAGTACACCCCATTAAAGAAGTGTCATAAAATGAATATGTAAATACCCATATGTGGGATTATATTACAAAAGGAGTGTAATAATGGTCAGTACATAAACCACTCAAATGAAATTGTGTCAAATGTAGCATAAATCTCACAGGAATAAAGGTGAGATGAAAAATCCCTTTCGAAAACTCGGCAGCCTAACGGCGCCACTTAAAACTTCCAAAATGGATTGATGAGAGTAAATAGGGTATCTCATAATATGAAAATAATAAGTACAGTGGGATTAATATAAAATAACATCCCAATAATAAGAAATATGAGCTTAAAAAGAATGACATAAAAGTGTTTACTTAAAAATAAAGAGAGGTGTAGGATCCCTTACCTCGGGTCCGACTTGACTTGATCGTTCTTTAAAGTCCTGAATAATAAACTTGATTTAATTTCCAATTTGTTAAGAACCTTTTTATAGTTCATTATTCCTTTTAGATCACTTATTTGAATGTTATAAACATTATTTAATCATATAAGTTAATAACGTTTGTTTTGTCGATATTTGGTTCTTAAGTCGAAAGTGGACTTCTTACAATTACATGTTGTTCGTGTGGTCAAATTTTCATTATATCCAGAATTATATTCAAGATTTTGATATAATATATATCATATATATCTATAATATACATGTATTTATAATATTACATAATAATTTAGAGGTAAGAAATGAAATGCACCATTCATGGAGACGGTAAGCCGTACGTACGCATGAACGCTACTTTCATTTCTTTGTCATATTAATGGAATTAAAACTATATGAGAGGTATGTATATTTTAATTCCAGGATTATATTAATCATTTATATGTATCATTCATCATATATATCCATTATATACATGTACTTATAATAGTACATTACTTTTGGGGATAAGAAATGAAATGCACCGTTCATAGAGACGGTAAGCCGTACATACGCATGAACGCTACTTTCATTTCTATCTCATAATTTAATGGAAATAAATATTAATCATATGGAGGTATATAATAATTCCAGTATAACATCATATATAATAAAATTAAATCCATCCTTTATACGTCCAATGTATGGCATTAACGAATCACATCACTTTGAGGGGGCGGTAGTCCGCACTTCCTAAAATTAAGATATTGTGTTTACCCATAATGGAAACAATAATGGTTTGCCATAAATGAAAAATACAGAAACTTAAGGAAATAATAAACATATTATATATCATATATAAAAATAGTGACATCATAATGGCCACCTATGAAGGTGTTAAATGAGTATTGAACAATCATCGTTTCAGGAGGCAGAATTTCACCATCCACGGAAACCGTATGTTCTTTAACCATTTGATGTAGTTGTGTGAGATTGTAGCTTGAATGTATCTTATAAAAACATCATAGTATATTGAAGATACTGTTTTTGTTACAAAAAAAGTAAATAAAAAGAGTTTATGGGGGTTGGAGAAGCAAAATAAAACAAATGAACATGAGAGAATGAATTACCTTTAAAAGTGTAACTCCTTTTGATGTGAGCCTAAAGGCTTCGTTTAAAAGGATTCTTCCCAAAGGTAATCCTCTAGGATGAGGAGCGCTATGTGGAGAGAGTAAATGGGCAGGGGATGGACGAGCCAAAGGCTTGAGGAGTGTGTGAAATGAGGTAGAGGTGAGGGCCTTTTATAAGAGGAGAGGAGGGGCACTTTTGGAAAGTAAGAAATATTACTTTATTTGAAAATGTGTTTCGGTTTTAAAAGGTACCACATTGATATAATTCGTGGATAAGGTGATAAGGGTTCGAAATACACCAATCCAATAAGTTTTGGACATGTTTTGGTCTTAGATATTACATTATCTTTCCATTTTATTTAAATCGTTAAATAACGAGGTCATCGCTCCATCACCATGCTGTCATAAATAACATTATTTATTTAATTTCAAAAAATTATAAAAAAAACTACTATGATGTAGGAAATCTTTTTATCTTTCCAATTAATATTTATAATCAAAAATCTGACTTGTATAACCCCATAT
The DNA here is from genome assembly GCA_963277665.1 of Viscum album. NCBI lineage: Eukaryota > Viridiplantae > Streptophyta > Magnoliopsida > Santalales > Viscaceae > Viscum > Viscum album. The sequence goes on along the minus strand of OY728152.1, from coordinate 350,914,319 downwards.
AATAATTGTTTTAGTAAAACATCTCTTGTTTGTGTCATTTTTACTTTAACATTAAATAAAAAGTTATTTATGTCATTTCCCAACCAATGTGGCTCCATGGGGTCCCCAAGTTGACCCATGGATTTTCTTAGTCGGCCATGACACATAAAATAATGTTAGGACAGAAGTCATGGTCATTTCATATTATTAAATCATTATTTTTACCTTAAACCACACTAATTACCACTAATCGCGATTAAAAACTTAATAAGTTACTATTCACCAAAAAAATTATTTTAATCTCATTGAACCACATTTTACTTCTTAATGACAACCATGTATGTCGGATTTTTTAAATTCAATACACAAAAGTGGAACAATTTCATTTAAATGGAAAATCAGTTTTTATAAGTACCACTTAGTGATTTCACTATTCATCAAAAATTGATGTTTTTCAGAAAAATTCAAAAAATTCACCCTAAGCTATATTTGATATTCTGAATTCAAAAATGTAGTCAATTTTACAAGATTCACAACATATAAGTTGCATTAATTAATTTAATAATTAATTCCCACTGTCAAAGCAAATAGCGTGTTTTTATGAAACAATAAGTATCAAAAGATTGACACTAGTTTAAGTCCAATTTCAAAGTGAAATTAATTTCAATGACCACTATTGGATTAAATGGTAAAAATATTTTCTAATTTCAATTGAAAACCAATTCAAATAATAATATAATCATATAAATAAATTAGATCAAAAAGAGGTTTTGAATTAAAATACAACATTTTACACTATTCATTAAAAAATGAACTTTATCGGAAAGATACCAAAAATTTAAACAAAGTAAATTTTGATGTCCCTATTCTAAAGAAGAGTTATATTTGGTCCAATATAATTTTTCATATTGATCAAATCTATACATAATGATGGTTCACCATCAAAAGGTGATAAGTGAACCTTTAGTGAAAACTAGGGCATATACGCCTAAAATTGAATTCATTCCGTATTTTATGACTTTATCTTTAATTAGATAAATGTAAAAACATTTAAAAACAAATATAATCATATTTTAGTTATTTCTATCCATTCCCTCCAATACAATTGATACATGTTAACTACCATTTAAAATAATATTATTTTATTATTAGAGTGCAACGTAAGATTCCCAAGAAACTCGTTGTTGCGTGTTGGGTACGCCATCGAGCATAGCGTCCCCTTTAAAGTCATATTAATATTTTATTCACAAATATGGATAAATATGAAAATTTCATATTCTTTATTTACCTGGGATGTTACATCCTTCCCCCCTTTTTGGAATTGCGTCCTCGCAAATTTTTAAAATTGAGCTTGGAAACATCCTTGAATGTCCCACATCAGAACAAGAGTCTGTAAAACAATCACTTTAAAATACAGAAAGATAAGCATAGAGGTCACCCGAGTTAACCCATACTAGGATTCCATGCAGGAAAACATGGAATGGAGGAGAAAACCTAGGGTCATGTTCTGATGGAGAGTGATAGAAAACATGTTTAGGAGAAAGTTAACAATAAGAAAATCACAATCTTGTGATGGGTTAAACGGTGTTGGGTTCCCCTGTAGGAGAAGTTAATATAAAAAAATTTTGCTTTAAGTAACATTTTTTTGAGGAACTTATTTTTGAGCTTAAATAAAACATAAGGAAACATACTTACTTGTCATGTTGACTTCCAACTTTTACTAGATTCCTTAATCAAACTCATATTTTTTTCCAAAAGACGAATATTTAGGGAGAGTTGTTCGCATTAAGAGTACTATAATCAACTTCTAGAGAATCACATAATCCACAAAAAAAGAACTATACATTTCCCATGTCTTCAAACCTTAACCAAAACTAAAACCAAAAAGGTTACTACAAGATCATATAATCCAGAAAAGGATAACCCTTTATAAAAAGAAAATCTATTCTTAATCTCAAAATTTGTCCAAAAACCCCAAAGTTCAACGAGGACCATCCGATAAACAATTTTTCCATAAAATTCTTCAAAGTAAACCAATATAAGATTGAAACCCAAATATTTTAAGGATTTAGTCACATAGTCTTCCAAGTTAAATCGTATCATTTATCTCCAAACAACATCAGTTTCTCCTAAAGTCTCGTATTGAAAAGTAATTAACCTAATCACATATCCTCCATGATAGGTTAATCATTTTCATAAATAACCCAAACTCAACTTACTCTTAATTCATAAAATCATATAACTAAAAATAATCAGTCAAACTAACTAGGGACATCACGTAGTCCAGTGGTAGGCGATAAATACCTGTTGCACTTTGATTGTGGGTTCGATTCCCGCAGCTTTGTCCGACGCGACGGGTAGTCACACGGTCTACGTGTTGTCCTTTTTTCCAAAACTATATAATTCTCAAATCATTCCCCAAAAATGGGTAAAATCATCAAAAATAACCATAACATAATTTAACCATAATTTTATCTCATGCCTTTCACTTCAATCATAACATATAGTAACCCATAATTACCTCAAAAGTAAGGATCATATATACCCAAATGGTTCTTTATAACTATGTCCACAAAATAAAAGATAACTATTCTTTGAATAAAATTTTCCTATATTAAACATCAGGGTTACACATAATATAAAAAGTCTTCTAATGTAACCCCATCATCAAAAGAGACTTAATACTCTTAATAATTTCACCATAACTCTTGAAGCCCTTATATGTTGACATCTTACTCATTCAACATTCTTCATGATCCATTATCCATTCCTTTCCAACTTATTCTGAAATACCTCTTTCCTACAAACAAAATCATGAATCATATCCTAAGATTCCAAAATAGGAAAACAATAGTCATGAAATAGTACAAACCATTGATTGGTCATTGTCAGTTTCTTCATCCTCAATCGGAATGGCATTAGGTATTGGTAAACGAATATTTGTACTCTCTTGGTGACCCCATTCACGAAACTTCTTCATAGGACATGTGTTTGAATAATGACCATGCACACCACATTTAAAACATTCAATTGATCCCTCAGAAAGAACTTCTTTCCATTTCATCCAGTTAACTGGATGCTTCCTTTTTCCATGGCAGGTTCTTGCTTTATGACCTTCATTTCAACATATATAGAATATTTCTGTCCCTTTGAAACATTTTCCTAGGTGTTTCTTTGCACATCTTTGACACATAGGTTTTTGAACACACTTACCTTTATGATTATTACGTTTACTTCCGTAGGGATTTGTTTCTTTCATATATGATGCCTTAGAGAAATATCCAAGGTTTAGGTGGTCAATCGTGACTCCAGATAGTTTGTTGAGGATAATCACAAGAGTTCCCATTGTAGCTCCCATATCATTCAATTGCTTCCTCAAAAAACTGCCACAGTTTCCTTCACATCCACTGTTACTTTGGTGCCTGCTAGGTCCAGCCATTTACTAAAACCAAAAAGGTCAGTGTGAGTATCTCAACAAAAACATCATGTACTAATGAGTAAGATAAACACTAAGATATACTTACTCATTCACTTTATCTAAAACTAGGACTCTTTCTGAAATCCTAACCATTATGGTAATGTCACTTATGCTTAAAGAATACCCTAACCTCTAAAGTTATCTAAACCGACCTTTGATACCAACTATAAGGCCCTAGCCTTAAACCTTACTTAATCTTGAGTTATTACAAAATTACACATTGAGGATCTTTTCAGGTTTAGAGTTTTAGATAATTAGATCATGAAACTTGCATTACATTCCACATTTAAACAAAGTGGTTACATAAAAGACAGTATTCATTCGTCCCATCAACGGAAACATATTGAAAATAAAACATGGATTCTTTTTGGACACATCCTTGACACTATCATCACATCATGTAACTTTGCCTTGACTTGTGAAAAACATTTCAAAAACTTGGGATGAGCATAAAAAGATCAGTAAGGGTTATAAAAATATGGAAAGGAAATATGAGTTCATATATACATAAGAATGAAATCATACTTTACCCATAAAACATAGGCACTTTAACATACCTCATCAAACCATGAATAAATCATAGAAATCATAAGACATAAAGGTAACATGAGGCATTCGTAACATTCTTACGTAGGGAGTAACCCTCTTGGTTACGTTTGGAATACCCATCACAGTATATTTCCTAAATCTCTTCATAGAAACCTTAACGTTTAACACCTTCGCATTACCCAATGCATTGGAGAGCTATAACGGGCTCACCCTCCCATAGTCTATCACGGAATCACCCGTCTTCATAATAATTCCCATGAACCTCAACATAATCGTATCACATAAAACATGCATAAAGTAAACATAACATTCCCACTTTGCAATAACAATATAACATTTTAAGATATTGAAATAATGAACCCATTCAAAAAACCATTTTCAAGACCATTTAAAACATTTAATAAATAGATATTTGAATCAAAGTGTCCCATACCACTTTGAAGCTGTTAAAATTTTAAAACATTAATATCCATATAAATAAATCCTTAAAACCATTTTGAAAACATGGGTATTAATGATAAATATTTATAAGAATAAATCATTAAAACATTTAAAATGATATTTTAGTTAAATGGTTTTTAACAAAATGAGAGACACTTGAATACAATAATTGAGGAATAACATTTAATCAAAACATTGTAATATCATGAGAATAAAGGAATTCATGATATAATATTCCAAAGGATAGTATATAAACCATATAAGAGTGAATTCGTGCATAACAACAATGAAGTCTCAATAGAAATGTCAAATGTGATGAAATCCCTTATAAAGAAGGTATCCTTAAATTAAGGATCATTCAATCTCAAAATTATGTGTGACAAATATAAATACACCCAATATAAGTGGATATTAATTGTAAGACAATAAAAGGTCATTAACACATATTCAAAGGATGACATATTCAATAACTACATGTTGAACCCAAAGAAATCGAAATTGGGTTAAGAAGTTCCCTTGGTAAAATTCGACAGCCTAACGGTGTCACTTCAAAAATTCAGAAAATGAGATGATGAGAGATAAAAATTGAATCACATCACTTGGAAATAAAATTTACATCAATCTGGATATAGAAGAAATTATCCCAACAGAATAGTATGTGAATTAAAAGACATAACAAACAAAGTCTTTTAAAATGAGGAGGGTGAATGGTTCCATTACCGACTTGGGTAACTTTTGAAAAGTACACCCCATTGTAGAAGTGTCCTAAAATGTATATGTAAATACCCATAAATGGGATTATATTACAAAAGGAGTGTAATAATGGGCAGTACATAAACCACTCAAATGAAATTGTGGCAAATGTAGCATAAATCTCACAAGAATAAAAGTGAGATGAAAAATCCCTTTCGAAAACTCGACAGCCTAACAGCACCACTTAAAACATCCAAAATGGATTGATGAGAGGAAATAAGGTCTCTCATCATATGAACATAATTAGTACAGTGGGAGTAATATAAAATAACATCCCAATCATAAGAAATATGAGCTTAAAATGAATGACATAAAAGAGTGTACTTAAAAAGAAAGAGAGGTGTAGGATCCCTTACCTCGGGTCCGACTTGACTCGATCATTCTTTAACATCATGAATAATAAAATTGAGTTAATTTACACTTTATTAAGAACCTTTTTATAGTTCATTATTACTTTTAGATCACTTATTTCAATGTTATAAACATTATTTAATCATTTAAGTTAACAACATTTGTTTTGTCGACATTTGGTTCTTAAGTCGAAAGTGGACTTCTTACAATTACATGTTGTTCGTGTGGTCAAATGTTCATTATATCCAGAATTGTATTCAATATTTGGATATAATATATATCATATATATCCAGAATATACATGTATTTATAATATTACATAATCATTTAGAGGTAAGAAATGAAATGCACCGTTCATGGAGATGGTAAGCCGTACGTACGCATGAACGCTACTTTCATTTCTTTGTCATATTAATGGAATTAAAACTAAATGAGAGGTATGTATATTTTAATTACAGGATTATATTAATCATTTATATGTATCATTCATCATATATATCCATTATATACATGTAATTATAATAGTACATTACTTTTGGGGATAAGAAATGAAATGCGTCGTTCATGGAGACGGTAAGCCGTGCATACGCATGAACGCTACTTTCATTTCTATCCCATACTTTAATGGAAAGAAATAATAATTATATGGAGGTATATAATAATTCCATTATTAAATCATATATAATAACATTAAATCCATTATTTATACGTCCCACGTATGGCATTAACGAATCACATCACTTTGAGGGGGCGGTAGTCCCCACTTCCTAAAATGAAGATATCGTGTTTACCCATAATGGAAACAATAATGGTTTGGCAGAAATGAAAAATACAGAAGCTTAAGGAAATAATAAACATATTATATATCATATATAAAAATATTGACTTCATAATGGCCACCTTTGAAGGTCTTAAATGAGTATTGAACAATCATCGTTTCGGGAGGCAGAATTTCACCATCCACGGAAACCGTATGTTCTTTAACCATTTGATGTAGTTGTGTGAGGGTGTAGCTCGAATAAATCTTATAAAAACATCCTAGTATATTTAAGATACTGGTGTTGTTACAAAATAAGTAAATAAAAAGAGTTTATTGGGGTTGGAGTAGCAAAATAAAACAAATGAACATGAGGAATGAATTACCTTTAAAAGTGTAACTCCTTTTGATTTAGCCTAAAGGCTTCCTTTGAAAGGATTATGCCCAAAGGAAATCCTATAGGATGAGGAGAGGGATGTTTAGAGAGTAAATGGGTAGGGGATGTCCGAGCCAAAGGCTTGAGGAGTGTGTGAAATGAGGTAGAGGTGGGGGCCTTTTATAAGAGGAGAGGAGGGGCACTTTTGGAAAGTAAGAAATATTACTTTATTTGAAAATGTGTTTCGGTTTTAAAAGGTCCCACATTGATATAATTCGTGGATAAGGTGATAAGGGTTCGAAATCCCCCCATCCAATATGTTTTGGACATGTTTGGGTCTTAGCTATTACATTATCTTTCCATTTTATTTAAATCGTTAAATAACGAGGTCATCGCTCCATCATCATGATGTCATAAATACATTTATTTATTTATTTTTAAAAAATTATAAAAAAATACTATTATGTAGGACATATTTTTATCTTTCCAATGAATATCTATAATCAAAAATATTACTTTTATAACCCCATATAATAATTGTTTTAGTAAAACATCTCTTTTTTGTGTCATTTTTACTTTAACATTAAATAAAATATTATTTATGTCATTTCCCAACCAATGCGGCTCCATGGAGTCCCCAAGTTGACCCATGGATTTTCTTGGTCGGTAATGACACATCCAATAAGGTTAGTACATGTGTCTAGGTCATTTCATATTATTAAATCATTATTTTTACCTTCAACTACACTAATTACCACTAATCGCGATTAAAAACTTAATAAGTTCTATTCACCAAAAAATTATTTTAATCTAATTGAACCACATTTTACTTCATAATGACAACCATGTATTTCGTATTTTTTAAATTCAATCTACAAAGGTGGAAAATTTTCATTTAAATGGAAAATCAGTTTTTATAAGTACAACTTAGTGATTTCACTATTCATCAAAAATTGATGTTTTTCAGAAAAATTCCAAAAATTCACCCTATGCTATATTTGATATTACAAATTCAACAATGAAGTCCATTTTAAAAAATTCACAACATATAAGATGCATTAATTAATTTAATAATTAATTCCCGCTGTCAAAGCAAATAGCGTGTTTTTATGAAACAATAAGTATCAAAAGATTGACACTAGTTTAAGTATGATTTCAAAGTGAAATAAATTACAACGACCAATATTGGATTTAATGGTAAAAATATTTGATAATTTCACTTTAAAAACAATTCAAATAATAAAATAGTCATATAAATAAATTAGATCAAAAAGAGGCTTTGAATTAAAATACAACATTTTACACTATTCATTAAAAAAATGAACTTTATCGGAAAGATATCAAAAATATACACAAAGTAAATTTTGATGTCCCGATTCTAAAGAAGAGTTATATTTGGTCCAATAGAATTTATAAGATTGATCAAAACTATACTTAATGACGGTTCACCATCAAAAGGTGATAAGTGAACCTTTAGTGAAAACTAGGGCATATACGCCTAAAATTAAATTCTTTCCATATTTTAAGCCTTTATCTTTTATTGGATAAATGTAAAAACATTTAAAAACATATATAATAATATTTTTGTTATTTCTATCCATTCCCGCCAATACAACGGCTACATGTTAACTACCATTTAAAATAATATTATTTTATTATTAGAGTGCAACGTAAGATTCCCAAGAAACTCGTTGTTGCGTGTTGGGTACGCCATCGAGCATAGCGTCCCATTTAAAGTCATATTAATATTTTATTCACAAATATGGATAAATATGATAATGTCATATTCTTTATTTACCTGGGGTGTTACATTACTAATTCTGAATAGATATTTGGCTGAGGCTGTGACTTTATAATTATGATGTCTACATAATAAATTCCAAAATTACGAAACTAGTAGTTGATAGTCCATGTTGTTATTCAACTAGTATAATATAAATTTTTATGTATCAAAATTTCATTACTAATTCATCTATTATTCCTATAACATTATTCACATTATTTGGTGTTAATGGAACATGTTCATTAGTATTTCATCATGCCTTATAACTTATAATTCATGTATATTTCTTACCTGTACAAGGAATCATATATCACTCCTTTATTATATTTATTTCACCCCATAATATGAGATATATTATATGAATAAAATGAAACGATAATATAGCATAATAATAGTGTTTCCAATTTAGTTTATTTCATTTATTTCATTTCAAGTTTAAATGTTAATCTTGTGTATGTACATGTTTTCTAAACTACAAAGCATTTCATTTCTTTTGGATGCATATACCAATGTTTTATGACAACATATTAAAATATATCATGGGATCCAGGCTTCTATGTCTATGTCACTACATTAAGTATCCGAGAATTTTAGTAGAATCCTTGGAAACTATATTTTGAAAACACTAGATAGGGAACATAACCCAATGAAAATATATGTGGATAATAATACATGAACGTAATTGAATTGTTGTAAGGTATAAATTATATGGAAATACATAGGAAATAAATCCATATCTAGATAAGACAAGTGGATGTGGTTCTAGAAGAAATGTTCCTGGGATTGACAAATCCAACAAGGTGTTCAAGGTTTTACTCAGGGTAACTTGGTACATGACAACAACCCTTACTCCACACCCGGTTTGACACTATCAAAGGATATGATTGGGATAATTCAAATTTTAATTGCAACCAATTATAAGGGATTTTTATATAAATATGTCACTAATGAAACCATTCTTATAATAATGAGATTATAAATGCATAAAATTTAAATTTATGTTAAGTGTTTTTCTATTTTGAAATTATACATTATAATTCATAACCCAATTATATGTGTTACATTATTCAAAAATGTTACCTAGTGAGAGTAATGCAAACTGCACGAACTCTAATATCCCATGTTGGGATTTACCTACAACGATATATAATTATATTGGTTCCAAATCAACAAAATTAACTAAGAAACTAATAACAATAATAGATATGTTGACTGATGTTATGAATAATAACCTGCCCCATATTGGCCTTCATGATACATAATGTTGAAGATAAATTTTGGACCGGCTTATGAATGATCAAATATTATTTGTTAATGTGATAAAAACCCCATTCGTAGTAGAGATGTGGATAAGTTCCATAGAGGAGATATTTGTTGATCAGTGATGTTACAAAAAGGGGATGGTTTTCCTGGGAGTTTAATGCCCATCAGGGGATGCCGATCAGTGGAGGTAATTAATTCAAAAAAAGGGGATGATGAAATAAAAAATATGCAATGGAGGTATTTATATGCAATTTTACTCTAAATATATTTTTTCTGTGAAAAAAAATATGATATGCTAAAGAAATTCATCAGACATAAAAAATAGAGGATGAAAACATTGAAAAATATGAATCCAACTTCACAATGTATGAAACTAATTACATAGACTACATATGTAATAAAAGGATAATGATTGATCAATCATGTTGTTGTTTCATTCCATTCTTATGAATAGAACTAGTGTTCCAAAATTTATTATCATATAACAGAATTTTCTTGTGTATATCAAGATAGAAAAGTATATCTCAATGTATTATGACATTATGGGAATGAAAGATAAGAATATGGAAACTGAACACTCTTGAAAAGATAATAATGATTAAGGGGAAGATAGGAAGAATTGATTTTCTATCCAGTTAAATTTTTTGGACAAAGCCCCCAAGAACTTACCTGATGGGTATTGGTGTTTGTTTTATGTTTGGAGGAAGAGGCCTCCAAGACCGTGATTTTATGGGGAATAAAGAGTCTACAAATGTTCAATGATACAATTTCAATGAGATGAGACAATATGAAAATTATTGTCCTGTTGACTAATGAATCATTCCCCAATAAAGGCCAAGGGATAAAGACCGAGTTTATGTGGTCAAAAATGTTGAGGTGGAAGTTCAAAATGATGCGCTAGTGGGTACGTTAACTATTTCCTCAATCATATCCAATTATTTATTGGATTATTAATCATCAAATTATTTTATATCATCATATATATCTATAAAAAATAGATACTTCCCTTTTTATTTTATAAATGGGTTCTCTATAAAAACTCTTAAGGTAAGAATCATTTCAATAAAGATGAGTTGATCATTCCACATTATGAAAGATAAAACATATTTTGTTGATGAAATTATCATCATACATATAATAGATTTTTATATAATACTCGGTATGTATTAGATTTCTAATTTTGATGCAAAAATCTATTTCATGAAGAACATTGTTCCAAATTTTTGAAAAGAAGTTGAATTCCTTATCTTTATTGAAGAAACCTCACCATCTTATTCATATCTATATCCTCTCCAGTAGCTCAATAGACTTATATTCATAGGGAGGATGAGAATAAAATATGTCTGCGTGAGGAACGAAATCATAAAATTGAGAATGTACAAATTGGGGACGAATATATTAATGTATTTATAGAGGAATTACATCAACATCATCTAGAGCAGCATGATTAGGTCTCCATTTATTTATCTCATGTTTAAAGAACCATATATATTTCTCTCTATAGAATGGCCTCTACAGAATTATTATAATTGAATAAATTAAATGAGGAATGTATTAATAATATATTTATTTTCAATAATGTTTCTATATGGGGATCCCATGTTATCATTGTATAGAAGAAATATTAATCCACGAGGATGTGCAATTATTTCAGATAAATCTATACAATTACCATAATGAACATGTATTCCTACCTCTCATTGATACTTTATTTTATCAACTTCATCGAGATCATTAATTTTTTAAGATTTAAATTCGATCCAGATATCATCAGTTTCGTGGGTGTAAGGAAAATATTCCAAAGATAACATATCAAACTAGGTATGGGATTTATGATATTATAGTAATTCCATATTGAATAATTAATACACCGTCTATTTTTAGGGATCTAATGAATAGGGTATTCAAGGAATATCATGATTACATTTTTGTGGTATTTAATGATGATATCGTGGTATAAAATAATATCTATAATTATTGTAAAAATCACTTGTGCATTATTTTGACTACCCTCAGAAGGAATGAGTTATATGGGACATTTTTCAAGAGTGAATTTTGGCATCAAACAGTTTTGTTTCTAGGCCATATTTTCTCTACGGATGGAATATTAGATGAACTTGTGAAGAAAAAGGATATTCTATAATGTCGTACTCCAACGAACATAACCAAGTTATTTAGTTTTATTGGTTTTGTAGGTTATTATATTCATTTAATTAAGAAAATAACCAAATTATCTAACATGTTAATTAAACATACACATAAAGGGGTTAAATTCATAATGAAAAAATAATGTGAACAATGTTTTGAAAAATTGATGAAGAAGTTAGTGAATGCACCACTCTTGACTCTACAATCAAGAAGTGGGGGATTTTTGATTTATAGGGATGAATCATAGAATGTGAATGCTTGTGTCCTTATGTAGAATGATATAGTAATTTCATATGAATCATGGTTGTTAAAAACTCATGAGAAAAACTATCCACCTATGGATATTGAGTTAGCATCTATAATCTTTTACCTTATGATATTTAGGAATTACCACTATGGAGAAAGATTCTAGATATATATAGATCAAAATATCTTGAAATATATCTTCTCAAATAAATAACTCAACATGAGGAAAATGGGATGGCTCAAGATCCTTAAAGATTATGATTCTAAAATACACCATAAAAAAGAATAATAATATATGGTAGTATATGCATTATGTAGGAAAGATCAAGGAGTTCTAAACAAAATGTCTATCAAAATGATAAAATGTGAATGGATCTAGTTAATATAGATTTGAGAATTATCAATGAAGGTGAAACATCATTACATTTTCAATTGGTCTCCAATCCATCATTATTTTGAAAAGATTAAGAGTTCTAAGACTGATGAGGGGAATCATCAAAAAACTTTTACTGCAATGACTGATGGGAAGTAGGTAGAAATCATGTATGAAGATAGGATTCTGAAATTTGGGAAGTGGCTATATGTTTCAACTATACCCGAGATAAAAAATGAGTAATTAAATGAATCCCACAGTTCTATTTTCTCTATACACCATTGTGGCACTATGATGTATATGTATTTTAAGAAACATATCTCTTGAATAATATAAAGTGTGAAATTTCCGATTATGTATCATGATGTTTAGTGTTTCAACAAGTGAAGGCTTAAATAATACTTCCTAGAGGAACCAGGCGACCTATTCCTATTGGTACATGGAAATGGGTAGAAGATAATATTGATTTTGTCACTAGATTAAACCAAAATCAAATATGTAATGATAAAATATGTGTAATTATTGATCAACATACTAAATCTACAAATTTCATTTCAATAATAGAGGATTATTACAATAGTGCACCGACAATGAATCCATATTAATGTAGTTATAATACATAATGTAGAACATCTGTCAATTTTTTCTAATCGCAACCCAAGATTTACCTAAAAATTCTAGAAAATTATTCCAAAATATTTTCATAGTTACCAATATCAGAGTAATACTTATCACCCATAAAATGATGGGATGTTTGAAAGGATAATTCAAACATTAGGAGGCATGTTGAGATCGTTCTCAATTGATTTTCAAGGTATGGATGATTAATATTTTTTTTATAGTTTTATTAAAATAAAATTTTCCATTCAATTATTTAAATGGAACCATATGAAGCATTTTATGGAAAGAGATGACATACAATGACATGTTGTGATGATGTAGCTGAAAGGAAGCATTTAGGCGTAGAGAATGTGCAGGAAATACAATCAAGTATAAATTATATTCAAAATAATTTCAATAAAGCTCAATGTAAACAATAAATATATTCCAAAAGTCCAAGGATGTTTTTATAATTTCATGTGGGGGATCACATTTTCGATAATATATCTCCATGGAAGGGTGTTTTATGTTTTTGGAATAATGGTCTACAGATCCCCAAGTATATTGGTAACATTTAAATTTTGTAGATAGTTGTAACTATGTCTTATCATTTAGTGATTCCTTCTACACTCTCTAAAGTACACATTGTGTTCCACAGCACATTCTTAAGAAAATACATTCTAGACCCAATGAATTTACTCAATTAGGAAATAATTGAACTATAACCTTATTTATCATACTATTATGTGCCTATCAGAATTTTGGACACTAAATATCATGTGTTGAGTAATTAAATTTCTTGGATGGTAATAGTGAATTGGAATATTCATAATATTGAAGAGCTAATATGGGATCCTGAGGGTAGAATTTTACACATGAAGTAATTAAAAAAATTAATATATAATATAATTACCCTAAGACCATGTATCTGAAAAACAATTTTTTTTATTACAAAAGTAATAACCTAGACATGAAACAAAATTTTACTCTTTTGTGATTTGATGGTTCTACAAATTGATAGTCCTAGTGATTATCATACTTGTATAGTATCCATGGTTTTGTATTATTGTTGTAATATTTAACAGATTTTTTTCTTTGCATAGTATTCTCGTGATATTGTGTTAATGGAACATGTTCTTTAGTAATTCGTCATGCATTATTATTTATACATCCACTATATTACTTACCCTTACAAAGAATTTGATCTCACCCCTTGCCATTTTTTATTTTCCACTGTATTCTAAGATGAATGTTATGAATTACATGAAAAGTTAATCTAGATGAATAAGATTATTTTCAATGGATTTTCTATGATGTATTTCATTTCATGTTGTAATGTGGATCTTATGTATGTATATTAATTTTGAAACTTTTAAATTTTATGGTCCACCGGGAGGTGTCATCCTTGTGTATATTCCAATGTAATAAAATATTTCAAAAACATAATGCTAATGGGGTTGAGGCAATTGCAATTCATATTTAGAACATTGTGAAATTCTCTTTCGAATCAAGGCTCCCCATGTGAGAGGGGGACAATCCTCAAGAAATGCACATTATCATGTCCATGATGTCCAACGACTTACTCCAATGGCCTAGTATATGGCTTATATATTCATTATGACCTACAATACCATGTTAGAATGAAAAAATCATCCAGATAAGCTTATATATAAGTTAGTAAAACAACCTTAAATATTCTAGTAGATTGTTGAATATTTGTTCAATATCTTACTTCTACCAAGAAATGGATACACAAACATCCTTTCGAGGAAAAAATGGTGGAGCCACATATCCCTTCTCCCATTCAAGAGGGACATCATTATATTATAATGGGGAATGAATATTCCGAAAAGGCTTATATTCCCAAACCTTCTTGGGATCAACATGTTAGAGAAAAACACCTGAGGGGATGGGCACATACTTTTATCAATGATAACAAATTAATCATTCAAAAGGCCTAGGATTATGATTATAACCCCATTATGGTTGAGGAACCAAAATTTTCAGTGGAATATGCAGCATGAAATCATCATATCCTTGTTATAGAATCACATAGTCATATTCCTTCATCTTCTCAATAGTTGACATATATTCCCACATCACCTAATAGTTTCCAATAGATTTTTGAATCCTTAATATATAATGATTATACACCTAATCAACCCCAAAATGAAGGATGAAATATTGCGACTATGATGATGAGTAAGGATAATAATCTCCACGTACTCAATTATAAGTGTCGTGGATATATTTCGAGACACATTTCTATCACCCAAGGGTCCATCGACTCTTCAATTGAAGAAGAAGGTGATCATTATTGTGATAGTCCTCCTTGTGGTAGTGCGGAGATGAATCACAAGGACTAGACTCTTGACATCCATGTTGCTGATCATCCCCACCGTCATATATCCCAAGACCAATGAAACTGTCTATTTTCGATACCATTCACATACAGAGGATCCCAAAAATAGTAGACAACATCATATATAAAGGTGATACAAATATTATATACCTTCGTATAGTAAAGTGTACAAATGTATCGAGAACCATCGAATCGAATCATGTACACAATACGGTGGTAAATCGTATATAGAAACCCACTAACCATCAACATCACTTCACCACGGCTAGAGGGTGTCCTAAATTGGGATCCCTTACATTCTGACCTTGGTAATTTTATATATCTGTAATGAATAAGTTGATGAATTTGAGATATAGAGAGTGTTAGCGAAAAGGATCGACCCAAACAAGCCAAAACGCTTTTCAATTTTAGATCATGAGATACCATATGGGTCAAAATTGAAATGAAACAATTATTCTTATGCACATGATGTAAAAATATAATAAGTATTACTTAAACAAATAATGATAAAATGTACGGAGTATGTCCAAAACCCATGAAATAAATATGTACAGAGTACATCATAACCACATGGAATTAAACTATATAGAGTTAATGATTAACCTATGATTTTAAAATGTAACGATTTCACCATAAAAACATGAAATTAAACTCGGCCGAGCATGTTTGAAACACTTGAATTTAAATAGTATAGATTGTGTCTTAACCACATGTCGATAAATTTTATAGATTTCTTGTTAACCACAAGACGATAGACATAGGAAGATCATCTAAACAACATGAGGTTACGCTATATATAGTATATTTTTCCACATAACATTATACTACATGAAGATCATCTTAAAAACATTCTGTTGAACTGTAAATGTTTCATCAGAACCACATGATGTTAAATTGTGTGGTTTTCATCAAAACCACATGAGATAAATCTATATGGATTCATCATTACCACATGATGAAATTAGATTGTACAAACTCGTCATGGCTACATAATGTTAAATTTTATGAACTCATTTGAACTATATGAAGTTAAATTGTACTAATTCATCTTATTTACACAATTTATAATGGTAAAATAGTGTCCTTACCACATGACAAAAAAAATACACTACCATATACCTCACAAAATGTTCAATAACTCCATGGGTGCACACCCTCCCTCTTCTTTCACATCGGGTGATACAAATCCTTACCACATGATGTTAAACTGAAAGGCAAAATTCCTTACCTCATGACATTAAAATGAATGGGTTTCATAGAACTCTATGTGAAATGATTCCCATATCAAATGATATATTTAGGGACAACTAAATCTCGTATCTAGGTCTATTCTCTACAATATAATGAATTACCATGTCACATCCTTATTTTCTATGGATTGTGATGGAAAGCACATACTTTCCTTTTTTCCATACTGATCATACCTCCTATTATCATATGAATTATTGTACATGATTCCACAAAAAAACATGGTTTAGGTCCCAACGTGATATGTAGTGACACACTAATTTTCAATTCTGGACCCAATTACCACATATCAGTATAAGAATTCCAATGTATTTTTATATCGGTCAATCATTCATACAAGAATCTGTTTAGAACTACATGTGTCTAGATTTTGACCACAATGGGATATCTAGTGACACCCAATACTCCAATCATGTGACTTGATGAAATATTAACAATTCACATTTGGGGGCCAATGTACTCATTGGATGACGATGAACTACATTTACCATCAGAACTACATATGGCTTGAATATAATTTTCCTTAGATATGTAGTGACACTTGAACTTCTAATAAAAGATCATATTTATCATTTAAATTCATTTACATTGTTTTATCTTCACCGTCACCACATGATGTTAATCTGAATAGGATTTCTAGAACATCATTTAGATTTAGTCCTCTCATCACATGATACATATGGACATCCAAATCTCTAATCCTGGGACCATATATAACAACGGAAAATAAAGTCACACTAACAACATTGAAACCAAGTCACACATGATACATTTTCCAAAGTACGTGATATATCTATGTAAAAATTTCCAATGTACAAAATATATCCTGACAAATTTTATCACAGTGTTAACCATTTATTATCTACATGATGTTAAACTAGATGGAAAAAAAATTGGATTCATGAAATTAAAATTGCACAACTAATACTGTCTTACCGTATGACATTAAACTGCAAGAAAAATTTTTGTACAACATGATGGTAAACTACATTTAAAAAATCATTTCCCAACCACACGATGATAAATAGTGTATCCCATCACCCATTATCACCTATTACTAAATTAATTCAATGAACATACCCTGGTCAACCATAGTATGTGGGTAGCATCAACCATTTCTTAATTAACATCAACCCATATACCACACATCAAGTCTTGTGCACTTTAGGTCATCACAAACCATTCATGGCCCATAGATAGGAAAACAGATCCCTTAGTTTGGACATGATATTTATCTTGAAGGGCTCAAATCCACAAATTATAGACATCATGGCCCAAAATAAATCGATTTTTTATTCTTGTGAGCAAGATCTCAACGTGGAGGAACCCAACACCTCAATCTATTTTGGGTCATTCCATGAATTATTATCCCCTATCATTTATCATTACTTGAGAACCTCGAGAGGTGATTTAAAAAACCATAATCTCCCATGAAAAATTATAATGTATTATTATTTCCCTTGGGAATCCTATTTAGTATCGTGTGTAACAACCTCCACTAGTAGGTATGTGAGCATCGAAAACATAAAATGCCTACGCAACCATCAAACTATCTAAATAGAAACTCTATCTTATGATGGAAAAAATCAAAAGACCTTAATATTCTTGAAAAATAGACACAAAAAATTTTAGTTTGAATTCCCATGATGGGTTTCTTGAGAAAAAATTGAGTTTTCTCACCCTAAACTCTTCATCTCTAGAGTTTAAAAAAAATACAGTGCAAAATAAATACGTCATAATTCTCAGAGGGAATAATTTTGAGCCCTATTATATTCCATTATATGTTTACTATAACCCTATTCAAGGAAAAAGATAGTGTAATGGGTTTTCATATCTTCTTTTCATGATAACTTGTTCAATTGGCGATGACACAACATTTAGGGTGCTCAAACCCCTTTCAAATTTTAGATTTCTCATAACTCACACTCCATGAATTATAGTTATTTGGGTTATCTAGAACCTTTCGTATCTCTTGTAAGGAAAAATTGATCTATTTACATGGCCATTCTATTGATGTAGAAGTGCTTCGACCGACCAACTAGAGACATCTTGGCATTGTATAAATGGATTTCTAATTCTTGTGAGCATGGCATCACCGTGGCTGAACACATCCCCATAATCTATTTCGAATAATCCATAGTATGATTTTACCATATCATTAGTTCAGAACCAAGAATACTGGACCGTTATTAACAATCTATGTACCAGAAAATTCAATATTATTTTTCACCCTTAGTGTTACATCACCATGTTTTGTAACCTTTCTAAAAGTAGGAATGTGGCATTCCATTCCCAAAACATTGATGGCCCACTACTCATCATTAAAAATCACAGAGCCTAGGAATTTAGCTTTACATTAGTATTTAAATTACCCTTGGGAGTTAGGTCCCTTCATATATATCTTCTCATCCATAGACAACTATATTTGTGACATTCTTGAGTGTTTGACAATCATACATGGCCCTCATAAAAGAGTGGGGATCATCTCCACTTGTCCAGACATGTAATCCCTTTGAACACATGAATAAGGTATTAGAAACATAAATTAGACTCATATCCTCCAATCTATAAAGGAGAACAAAGCCCTGTTATAATCTATGACACTATGGTGAAAATTAGTAGCCAAAAGTGTTTTGACTCATCCCTGGTATGAATGCCCCAACCTGTTAGCCATCAATTCATGATATTGGGAATATTATATATATCACCCATTATCCAACTATCATTGTAGACATACCATCAATATTATTTACCTCCCAACCATATTAGCCCCATTAATCAATCATATCCAATTGAGAAGAATAGACATACCATTTTTTCTATGTTTGTGATGCATAAGTGATTCTACCTACCTAAATGAGGTATCTAGTCCATGTAATAATGGTACAAAAATCCTCACGAGCCCTAAAAATACAATAGAAGAACCCAAAAAACTCTAGTGTTTTGAGTCATCCTTGGTCTACCTATAATATATTCTCTATTTAATTACATCCCATGCATGAATACCATAAAATATACCACAACAAATGTCTAACCTAGAAGACCCTAAACTAAATCACATAAATGGTCTGAACTAAAATTCCATAAAATATGACACCACAAATTAATGACCTAAAAGATCTTAAACTACAACACAACAAATATAAAATCTAAATTACACAAAACTAAATTACAGAAAAAGGTCTAGGATTAATGACTCTAAACTACAACACATTGATGGTATTTATTTAAATACAATAAAATATAATACAAAATGAAATATAATGATCTCCAAGATAAAAAACCTATATTTTCATTCTAGGAAAATGTTGGGTATCTACTCAATTGACATGCACATTATGTGATCCATGTAATATTTGGAATTCATAAAATTAAGAGGCATAAAAACATATCAGGTTGAAAACCCATAAGAATGTGGAATGATAAAAATCAATCACTATGAGTTCTATGTATTCTTTTATATGACTCATAGAAAAACGATAGGGTGAAACAAATAAAAAGATGCAAAGCATTGGTGGATAACCATATGGTCTTAGAATAATTATAGCCATGCATGCTGAGTCCCCTAAAATAGTTATAAAATAGAGTATTTGGTATGGATTCTATATCCAAATTTCCATTTTAAAATATAAGATCTCATTACTATTAGAGTAGGTGAATTAATGAATAAATTCAGTGGGTATTCATGATCATTTAAAAATTGGTAAATTGTTCTATATCATGAAATAAAATAAAAAAAACTAGATATATTTGTTATTTTTCCCAACAGATGGGTGTCATGTATGGTTTTAGAATCATATCCACCTAAACAAGGATCTCTAACAAAGATTTAATCAAAAAATTGTGATATTATTCCTCTAATGAATGTGATAGATCTAAATAAGTTTGTATTTAATATTGTACATTATTTATGAACCTTTGTTCCCCAGGTAGGAGATTGATTTACATAGATGTATATTAAAGAACTATGTAAGGGTTGACTACCATACTCATGGGATACGTAGTGACATCGATGTGCCTTACTTCAGATCCATCCACTTATTCCATTCCACCCAACCATTGTTCTATTTTTGAATTTTCACTCACTATATGATCTTATAATTAATATACCACAATCCAAATCAATTTCCTATAACATTTTTATCCATGTATTATTTGGAAAAATATCTTATGGATAGAAGTAGAAATTATTCAGTGACATACTATATGATGATCTTATCCATGATCATAAGTTATTCAGAGAAGTGGAAAAGTGATCTATGATTACAATAGAATAAGATTGTTTTTTCCTGAAGGATCTCATTGTATGGGGACATTTATTTTGGAACCTATAATTGGTCTCCTTCACATTTCCACCAAATATTTTTGATGTCTAAATAATTTTAAAATCATTTAAGTAATTATCATAAAAAATTAGAAATGGAATGCATGAATGTTTCAGATTGGTTTAAGGGGTTATACATTACACTCTTCCACCCCAAACATAATATATCATTTTATATGGAATCAGACATTCCATTCTCAAAATATTATCCAAACCACTTCCCATCTAGATCAGGGGTCAATCATGAGAACACGTGGAATTGGAGTCTACCATGATCAGTAGGAGCCACTATCCCATGCCAGCATGGGGAAAACATGAGTCGTATCTCCCACCAGAAGGGATTAGACACGATTATAAGGACATTGGTGTTTGAGAAAAATTCGCACATAACAATGTCATAAAGACCATAGAGACAAAGATCAAGTACATGTTTTATAGGTGGTACCCATACCCATCCCTATTGATAGGTTGATGATGTATCATTACTGAATAACAAATAACAAAAAAGGGTACATGGTAGATGTTTTGATGTGGGATATGATATTTTAATGTAATATTATCATGAATAATGTAATGTCCATTTTATCATGTATCTCACCAATTTCATAAATATTATTTGATCTTGCATGCTGGATACTCGAATTAATTCCATCATATGTTGTGAAAATTCAAATTAGATTAGCATGGTTTCAAAACTCTGTCGTCAAACCTTCTACTCATCTTCCACTCACTAGCAATGCTGGTTTGACATTGAATGATCAATCCCTCATGATTCCTTTGGGGTCACCATAACTGCCATCTCTAATCATTTTTGTTTGGAGAGTGAGTAATAGAGGACCAATAAGATCCACCACAAGCTATAGTCAAAAATACCAGTGGAATAAAGTGAGATATCCCCATAAACATCTAATGCATTATATGATCATGCATTGATCATGTGATCAAAGAGAAGATAATAAATCAAAGAGTCACTAGAATTTTATGAATAAATTAACTACCTCCACCCAAATCATTTTTTAATCCAAATTAAATAATATTTAACAGAGTTTGTCATGTGGAATCATTGAATGAAATCATAGCATAAAATGATTAAATAAAATGATCATGCAATGAAGAATAGGCTGTCACACTAGATCAAAATACATCCACCACATACAATACAGCTCCCCCCTTAGGCTAGCATCACACATAAATACAAAGCTCCTATCAATAAAAATATATGAAATGATATAAGATGTGGAATAAGAGAATCAATGTGGAAGAACAAGGTGCGCCCACAATCGCCAACTAGATAACATCCTAATATGATCAAAAAATTCAACTACATTATCTTTTTACGAAATGTAGATCGCATAAATAAATGGTAATAATGTTATTCCTGCTTCATTCATTGTGTTCGTGAGACAATGTTATCCAATCCCATTTGTTATCATTTTTGGGACATCGCTGAGAAGGGACTTCATTCTTATAGAATGCCCAAGCATTCACCCATCCCACTCACCCTAATGACAACTTGATGTACCTTGACTTTAATCACAAGACCATATGAGTTATTCAACATCATTAAATGTGATAATAAAGTCCCGGAATGCACAAGGAACCCATACATGTGCATGTGAGTATGAGCCCGTGTACATGAAAACCCATGATCTCTTCAACACTATGAGAACATAAATCTTTCAATGATATCATGAATCCTTGAAAATAGATATATCGTCTGAAAAAACCTTCATGATTCATTATCATGATGTCTGAGGTAGTCACAGGAATCTTTGATGAAGGTGCATGAACAAATGATATTCATGAGTTCAAAAAAAATCATGGACTCATGATTATGTGGGATGCCATACCAAAATTTTTAATCCAATATAGTTGTCCCTCAAAACTACCCCTTCCTGCATTTTATGCCTCCATACATCCTCAAATAGGCAATAACACATTCCCATAGTCTGATAATAGATTCCTATATGGCACACAATGTCAATGTGAGGCCCTAGAAGTTTCCACTGTAACATGAAGAATCCCCACTAAAACCCTTGACATATTAAGAAAAAGATAAATAACATATAATAAAACATCTTTAAGGTCATGAGAATGAGATAAAAGATGAATCATCATGAAACAACTTCTTACTATCATTCCCCATCATGTATATGGCCTCAAACCACTGAATAATTCCTAGTTAGAACAATCCATATTCGTATAACCATCTACCTAGGAGAATAATTCTACATATAGACATAGGGAATAATACATTTGGGCATGATGTTGTGGAACTCGAACAAATGCAATACCCTAAACAAATCTATGAGTCCCCACCCAATGAACAATGTAATTACATGTAGTCATAAGAAATTTTAGAGGCCTTTTGATATCCATTGGAAACATTTGATAGGTATTGTTGGTCAAAAAATATGCCTTAGTCAATAATAGTTAATTTTTGGATATCTATTCGCCATTTCACCATTTTCATATGGAAGTCCAATGTCAAGCCACATAGATTATGTGACATCCACATGAAATGTCTGGGTTGCACATGAAAATCCTTGGTCAAGTCATATTCGTAACACACCGATATTTTATAAGATATATTATTTTAAAAAAATTCTTTGATATCATGTGTATTATGCTACCCTAGGATTGGCTTGTGCAATAGAAATCACAGTATTAGATTTCGGTATATTCAACATGATGATTGTCTTTTGATTCAAAAAATTGTGATTTATTTTGATAGAATCCAATTCATGAATGACTATTTTTAAGTGAAAAATTAAATATTATTATATTTCCTCAAATCCTAGTCGTTATAATGGAGGGTATAGACAATATTAAATTTATTCTAATTTTTTTAATGAGTATAAAATAATGAATGAACTCTTAATAGATATTAAAAATGTTTATATATGTTATAAATTCAATATAATGTTTAAAATTCAAATAATATGTTTTCTAGACATTAAATAAGAACAAATTCAATTTTCATGATAAACGAGGTATTTTTGAAAAAATATAGTTTTTATACCTTTTATGGAGAAACAAATTTAAATATATTTTATGAATTTTTTATATATTCTACATAAAAACATAAACATTTTCCTTGGAAACAAAATATAAAAAATTTACTTTGGATTAATTGTTTAAATTTTCTGATAAATTTTTTGTTATTATAAATAGTTAACATACATTAGATTTTAATTGAAATTTTTTTTATCAAAGAAATGTATTTCGATAAATTGTTGTATTGAATGTTTTTAATATATATATATATATATATATATATTATTATAAATAGTTATAAATTATTTCACTGTAATTAATTTTGAAATTGAGTTCAGATTTAAAAACATTTCAATATTTTTCAATGTTTTAATATTTAAAACCGTATTATTCTTTTGGAAAATGGAAATAATTTTATATTAATTACTAAAACATATATTTTTTGAATTTGGAAAAATGAAATCCATATTTTTAATCATACTTTCCATATTTTGTTAAAATTTCCTATCAATGTTTTCATATTATGAATAGTAACATCTGTAATTTTTTATTTTCCACAATTAAAGGTAGTTTGGGAAACTAAGGCTAATGTACAATATGATATAGATAATTAAACTACACTAAAACCTTAAATATTACTATTTTATGAATATAAGTCAACCAATATCACCTAATGGTCATAATTTATTCATTTAATAGATTTACTTCCATGAAAATGATTTAATTATTTTTAAAACAAAAGAATGTGACAACGTGTCACTCTCTTATCTCTTATAAGTATAATAAATTTAATGTAGTGATAAAATTAATGAATTATTTAACATAAATAGTCTCCAATAATTAAATTAAGTAATATAAATCATTTTTTTTATTTATAATTTTTAGATATTAACTAATTACCCTAATTATTGACACAACAATGATACATTAATTATTTTATTAAGAGAAATATCAAATATATGATATTATAAATAAAAAATAAATATTATATGAATTATTTTATGTCATAAAATAATTTTCTACCAGAATATAACATGTTATAAAAATTCTATTTTTTTATTTAACTTCGCTATATAGATTTTATTAATATTTAATGAAATTAATAGTGTAAAATTTCAAAAAAATGGTGTTTTATAAACACAGTAAATTATTAAATTATTTAAAAATACAAATGATACTTTAAAATTAAAAATTTAATATCATAATGTCTAATAATTAATTAAATTTTCAATTATGGTAAATTTATCCCCTACAAGTAAAACTAATAGCCTCTAAATAATAAAATATTGTTACCTCTATTAAGATTACAAGAGAAAAATTAAAGCTAAATGGAACTTATAAGGACTTAAATAAGATCAATACAAGTGTAAAAATTATTTTATGATGTTATTTAGAACTATTAACATATTATCCTCTCTATATCTCACGTTATATCCATTTGTATTGAACTATTATTTTTTATAAATTTAATATTTTTAAAATTTACAAGGGTTCCCCACACCTCAATTATAAAAGGGCACATCACCATCACCTTTAAAGAAAAATTTAAGATATAATTCTCATCCATTGACTATCATTATACCTTTTAAACTATTCTAGATACATTATAGATGTTACGTTATTCATCCTAGACCAAATCTAGTGCTCTAAGGGAAGATTTGGAGGATGCACGTCAAATAAGAGGTAATCTCCTCTACGATTCATTGAAACATCTTTCATCTTCTACTTCAAAGTAATTAGTTGTTTCCATATAAAGTAATAAAATAATCATCAATCATATACTTATATTTTAAAATAATTACAAAACAACCACATTATAACTTTTATCCATCATATGAATTACAAAATCAATACATAGCATTCGTACGACTTACCATCTCCAGGTCATTGTCTAACATGTTTTTCACCGCCACCATACATGGATGTGTATAATGAGATAAATAATAAATATATATATTATTAATAAATGTATTCTGGAATATAATTATCTATGATTTAATTCTATAATATTTTACAAATATGGGAATGATATCATTTCTCGTGCGTACAGGAGGTCTACCCTCTACCCAATTGATGTGACTCATTCTAAATTATATCCATTAAAAATGAATTTATAAATGAATATAATGAATTAATATGGAAATATATTATTTTAATATCAATTTATAATGATATAAATATGACCTATGAAGCATAATTGGAATTTATTCGACAAAACAAGGATTATTATATAAAACAGTTAATAGTTGAATAAAGAGTAATAATGAAATCATAATCACAAAAGGATGATTACATGATAATATATGAAATCAAAAAAATTTACATTATTGAGGAATAAATAAATTACATCATTTAAATTATTATAGAGTAGTTATTGATACATACAAGGGATTAGAGACCTAGGGTATGGGGTTATTTTCCAATCTCAATATTTTTTGAGATTTTTTATACGTAAGTATTTACTTGGTATATTTATTATCTATATCCATGATTCATAATAATTTATTACTTAATATTATTTGAATTATAATAAAATTTATTATATTAAATTTAATCCATTGGTAAACTTTTATTAATCGGTATGAAAGGATTCATTTGTGGTTTTCTAATATAAGTTACTTTTAGACTTTTCTAGGAAATGTACATGACGATTGGTTTTTAACATATACGGAATGAATGAATTATTATTATTTCATAACAAATTACTTCCATGAAAATTCCCTTAAAAAATAGAGGTTATTTTTAAGGAAATATTTTTATTTTAAATTTTTATGTCATTTTATGAAAAAAATTATTATTGATGAATAAATGAAATTTTCCTCTAGAATCAATTTCAATTGTTTTATAAAAATTATTCTCCATCTAAGATGAAATTATTTAATAATTTTATTTTTCTTGTATAATATCAATATTATTTCTGTGGTTTTATAATTTTTATTATATTTATTAGATCCATTTCGTGTTCCATGATTTTTTTTATTAAACGATGTTTAAGAAACCCATTTTATCCCTTTGGTTATACTATGATGGGAAATTTATTTTTCTGTGGATCATGTATGAATTATTCTATTTTGAGATGTTTGGGACTATTATCTTCCACCATTTCATTGGGAAATTATGGATAACACATGAGGTATATTTGTTATGTGTGAACTTTATTTCATGATCCCAATTATCCTTGTTGACCAAGATTTAATGTCATAATATTGGGGGTATAAAAGATTTACATGTCCACATATTAATGAAAGGGACTAATTTAATGTCCTTAATTTAATGAGTGAACCTATTACAATTTATAAATGTTAAATTTTTATATCATTATGAGTATCCCATAATTTCATATCGTATGTTATAGTAATGATTTTATGTATTATGATATTTGATTTCACTGATGAGGGGTGGTTTTCCATTGATATCATGGGAATCATCTTCTAATGTTATGATAATATTCTCATACCCTTTAGGCTCTTATTTATGATTACATATCACCATTGTTTACCATTAATGAGCATTTGAGATCACCCAATTTTATGTTTCTTTTCCCCATGACATGAAGAAGGATATTATGTAAAATGTGTCAATAGGGGGATCTAGTTATGAAGGATAAATAATGAGATGATATAGATGTTTTATGAATTAGTTATTTATGATTCCCAGTTTCCGAAGACACTAAACCAATATGTTCTTCATACATCTATTTGATAAATGTATTTTTTATCCCGTAAAAGAAATGTAATGTCCATATACATCACGATTGGGTCGTTATAGTTGGTATCATTGCACAGTTTTTGTCAACCATTGGAAACTAGGATTTGAACACATTATTGAGATCCCTAGAGATTATTATAAGGGTATGTCTTGTTTCATCCTAAGGATATGTGTAATTATATTTTTTATCCTTGAATAGTGGTAAAAATCGTGAAAACACATTGTTTAAACCTAAGTTGATAGTGATTAAATGTACTCCCCCTTGATTATTTTGTTTTTCTAGTATGATTTTTACCTCTCATAATAATTTTTTTGTTTTAGACAATATTTTTAACCTAATGGAACTATATTATTTGTGAATTCAATGTGAAATACAATGATTGTAATCTTGTGAAACCAAATATTATTAGATTATTAATGAAAAATCATATCTATATACTCACACAATCTATAAATAATGTTGGAGATTCAAATTAGTAGAGAATAGACCAAAATTCTATTGAATCATTCATGAGGAAATCCCATCCTAAATTTAATGGGTCTTAGGATTCACTTGTTACTGAATAATGGATCGACACAAATGAAAATATATCTTCACTCCTTCATTGTTTCAAACATGAACAGTTCATTTTGGTTATTTAGTGTCTAGAAGGTGAAGCCGATTAGTGGTGATCAAATATTTAGAATGGGTGGGATAATGAATAAAATTATTCTATTGAATAGGAACAGTTTAAATGTATATTTTTAGTAATATTTTACCTCGTATTGATTGAAAGTTTTTGATAAGTAATTCCATGAGCTTACCACAAAGGATGATGAATCTATTGGTACCTATGATGAAAATTTTATTGGTATTTCAAGGTACACATCTGGGTTAATCATTTTCCATGAAATAAAAATCTAATGATTCTTTAGTGGCATAAACTGATTTTATGAATGGATTTATTCATAATGGACATTGGATGCTATGAAGAAGTAATTTTTTATGATTAAAAGTTGAAATGGAAGTTGTTAACTCTCAAGGTTCTACAGATAAGAAAATGAAGATGGGGATTAATGAAATCTAAATCAGTTTTACAAAAAACAAGAAGAAGAATTATAAACCACATAGTTTTCAGAAAAGAAGAAAAGAGGACACAAGGGTATGATGGAATGGACCATGGATATGCATCAAGTGAGGGAAGAATGGCTATAGAGACAAAAGCATGTCAGAGTGATGTACATCAACCATTCAATATAGAAAAATCCCATTAAAAATCACCACCCAATATTCAATGCTACAAGTGAAAATAAATAGGGAATTATGCAAACCAATTCCCAAACCAAATGTTTTTTGATGATGATAAACACTAGAGACCTCTTAAAGCTAATGAAAAAGGAAAATCACTTTCGATAACAATTGGTGATGTAGAGTATGACAACAAAGTGGTCAATTGATTAGGTGATTCTGTAATGTTATTCTAGAATAATACTACAATATCACTTTTATGGTTTTATGGAATAATGACACAAATATGTATTATTCAACTGTAGTATTTCCTTAAGTATTTAATAACATATACAGAATGGTAATATTAATCATAAATATTGATTATGGTATTAATTTTATGTTTTAGGAATTGATATGATTAAGGGAAGGATAAACCTTAACATGAGAATGATTATGAGATAATATTTATTGGATAACGATATGTTGGACATGAAAAAGTAAATTGAAAGGTAATGATTTCATTAGAATAGATTAGGGATTGTTGAAAAGTGCATTATTACATCATGGATTATGTTTATATATTTTTGTATTCATGAATAATGAAACATTACTTATTTCAATAATGATGTGTGGTAAAAAGTATAAATGATTAAGGTATTCACATGTTTGGAATGTGACAACCAAGAACAACCATATGAGATAGGAGATATATGTCAGAGAAAAGAAGTGATTTTAAAAATATACATCTTTGCATCCTTTAGATAGAACACACAATTTAAATATATTTTTAACACCTTTAACTATTATATATTACAATATAAAATTTTAATTTTGAAGAGGGATATAAATAATTACTTCGTATTCTTTTTTTGATATTTTTTTGATAACTTTTCTCTTTTTTATGAATAACAAACATATATTACATTTAAATAGAAAAAAAAAATTCATAAAAATAAATTATATGGTTAAATTATTATTTTTCAATGGTTTTAAAGTATAAAAATATTTATTTTTATCTTTAAATATAATTGAATTAATTATCATTAATTGCACATTAAATTCTTCTGTAAAAACATTTCAATATTTTCTAATTTTTTATCCTTTAAAACCATATTTTTCATTCAAACAATAGAAATAATTTTAATTTAATTTATCCAACTTCTGTTTTTTGAATTTGGAAAAATGGATTCTATATTTGAAATAATAAGGTTTAAATTTTTTAAATAAGCCCCTTTTTTAGCATAATGTATAATAACATTGGTGATTTTTTATTGACCATAGTAAAATGTAAATCAGGTAAATTAAGGTAACAAACAATAAGATAAAGATAATAAAATTACTCTTAAACCTTCAAAAATCCAATTGGATGAATAAATTTAGACCCATATCACCTAACTATCATATTTATTCAATTAATTGAATTTTCACATGAATGTGATGTAATTATTTTTTTAAAAAGTTACAACAAGGCACATGTTCATATCTAATAAGTATAATAATTTCAATGTACTGATAAACATAATGAAACAACAAAACTGAATATTATCATTTATTTTATAAAAATTAAATAAACCATGTGAATTTGTTTATAATTTTTAGATATTAAATACTTACCTTAAATATTGACAAAACAATGGAACAATAATTATTTTATTAAGGAAATATCAAATAAATGATATTATACATATTAAGATACATATTATATGGAATATTATAGGTCATAAAATATTTTACATTATTATTATAACATGTTATAAGAATATTAAAATATTGTTTTTTGAATTTATCACTATATTTTTATTTTATTTATATTCAATGAATGTAACATTGAATAAATGGACAAAATTTATGTTTTATTGAAATAGTTATTTATTAAATTAATTTAAAAACATAAAAATATTTTAAAATCATATAGAAAATATTATAAGGCCTAAATTTTCATTAAAATTTCAACTATGTAAAATTCAAACAATATATGTAAAATTATGAAACTCTTAATAATTATAATGTGGTCACTAAAATTTAAATTAAAAAAGATTAATTAAAGGTAACATGAAGAAAATGATGTTTAAAAAAAATCAATTCATGTCTAAAAATTGGTGTATTAGAGTATTTATAACTATACTTATATTTAATTAAATATATCTCATTTTGTATATATTTATACGAAAAAATTAGTTTTTATTAACTTAACATTTTATGAATTTCAAAGGGGTCCACTCAACTCAATTATAAAATGGAAACTCCTCGTTCACCTATTCAAATAAATTTCATAATTAATTTTCGGCCTTCTTATTTCATTTTCCTTAATTAACTTCTTTTTCAAATTCTATAGGTTCCTTTTTCCTTCCAGAAAAAACACTTGTTTTTTTGGGAGATTTAGAGAAGCATGTCATAAAAGAGGTCTTCATCTACTAATTCTTTTAAATATTGTTCATCTTCAAATTAATATACATTTTTTGTTTTATTATAATATAATAACATAATAATCACTCATATAATTATATTTTATTATAATTATTAATCAAACATATTAAACCAACCATCCAACCTATGAATAATGAAATCAGCAAGCATTGCAACGTTCAACAAACCTTCTCCACATCGTGGGGTTATTTGTTTTTTACATACATCATAAATGGATGTGTAAAATTATGGAAATAATAACTATATATGATTATTATATGGATTATTAGAGATATTATATTCTATTCACTTCCATCACATTTCACAATTATGGGAATGACGTCATTGCTCGTGCATATGTACGACCTACCATCTCCACAATGTGATGTGATTCATTCTACAACATATCTATTAAATCATGTTTTTATAAATTTAAATATTTAATAAATATTGTATATATTATGTTCATTTAATTTTTTAATGATTTAACTATAATATAATAAGGATAACTAGAACTTATTGTACAAAACAAGCATAAGAACATAAAGCAGTTAATACCCGAATAATGAGTAACTAATAAATGATAATAATAAATAGATGATAATATGATAAAAATTGATATCCAAAAATTTTCAATGATCCTTTAATAAATAAATTTCCCCATTCAAATAATTATATATGTGTTTTGGATACATATAGAATATAGAGGACCCATGTTAAGAGATAATTGTTCAATCTCTTTATTTTTTGAGATTTTTTTATGCAAATATTTACTAGGGTATATTTATCATCCCTGTACATGATTACTAACTATGTAATATATAATTTTATTTCTACTCATCTATAATTTACTCCTGTCAATTTTACCTATTGGTTAATTTTTATTAAGATGTTTGAAATGAATTTGTTGAAATTTTTATATACGAGGTATTTTTTGACTTTTCAAGAAAATGTACAAGAATAATGTTATTTTAAATTATATTGAATGAATAAATTTTTATTCTTTCATAACACCCTATTTAGATGAATATTCTTCCACCTGTATTCAAGGTTATAATTAAGGAAATTATTTTATATTAAAATTTTAAGGAATTTTAACAAAAAAATTGTTTTTGAAGAAGAAATGATATATATCTCCAGAATCAATTTCATGTGTTTTTAGAAATTATTTTCCATAAATGATGACATTATTTACGGAGGTTAGGTTTCATGTATACGATCTCTATAATTTATATAGTTTCATTATGTTTATGCTATTTTGACATCAATTTTTTCCTATATCATGTTTTGATGTAATGTTGTTTAAGAAACCCATTTAATCCCTTAGGTTATTCTAAGATATGTGATTTTTGTTTTTGTGGAATATGTTCAAATTATTTCATTTTGATATTGGTTATAGAGACCCTAAAAATGATGCACATAGACATTTCATTATGTTTTTTTGCAACATGTAGGAATTATTTTTTTATGATATTGGTTGTAGAGACCCCAAATTTGACGTACATAGACATTACATTACTTTTGTGAAACTCAGAACTTAATCTTCTATTCATGTTTAAAGATCTTCAACATCTCCCATGAAGATCTTCCCCTTTGTTTTTTTTCTAAGTACTTTCATTATATTCTAGGGAAAATAAAACCTATAAATGGTGATCTAAAATTCTTAATGGGGTAAGCAAGGAGAAAATAAAACCAACACAATACATTTGAACATAAAAACATGAACATAATGTTTAAACTTCAAAATCATTAGAAATGAAATAAAACATGGCAGTATGTAAGTCATAGATAAAAATGGAACAGGAATCATGATAGAATAGCATTGGAATAAAACATGTAATTTTGGAAAAACATTAAGCACTTGATATGATTTCCATAGTAGCAAAGGAATTTCTTCCAAGACCATATTAGTGGACAAAGTCCCTTACAGAACTGAGTTCACTCTTCGTTCCAGTCTTGAATCACTGAACCAAATAAAATTTCCATTCGAGCCATGTATATATCATGAGATATAAATATTTACCCAATTCATTGGAGGGAGATATAGGTCCCAACCATATCATAAGGACATCATTCTTATGTGTGCCACAACATAAACATAAATCATTCATCATAACTCAAAGACAAGAATGGGTTTCATAAACATAATCCCATCATAACATAATCTATATAAAAAATTGTATATCATTTCATCACAAGAAAAGTGAAACCATGTAAATCATAGATACATTATACTTGAAACATACACATATGAAATAATTTCATCTTATATAGAAAATTTATTTGATAAAATACTCGAAATTAATTCTTGAGGAAAATATCATTTCTTTTTCAAAAGTGTTTTCTTTTCATGAAATACCATGAAATTTTAAATGAAAATGATTTTGTTGAAAATAGTCACAAAATCATGTAGAGTAAGATTCATGAAAAATAGGCATTATGAAACCGTAAAAATCTGTTAATGTCGTATAAGTTAAAAAAACATTTTTCTCATAATTTTTCCAGAAAAGTCAGAAAGTGCCTCGTATAGTAAACAAAAGAAATATTCCTTACATACCATGTAGTAAAATTAAAAAATGAGTAAATAGTACTTTATAAATAAATTAAACCATTTTTAGAAAACATGGACATGGATGATCAATATAACCTGCGTAAATACTTACGAATAAATAATCTCAGATAAAAACGAGATTGGAAAAGTTATCCCTTACCATAGATCCAATATACATCGTACGTATCTAAAAATTATGTATAATGATTTAAATAATTTCATTTACTTATTATAGAATCATATTCATTGTTATTATATCATATATTGTTCACTTATGACTTTATATTACCCGTTCTTTTGTAAATTCCAGGTTAAAGCAGCGTTTTGCGTAAAATCGTTTTATTGATCATACGTGTTTGGACTTATTGTTCTTGATATTATTATTATTACTTATATCATGATTTAATTACATACATAATGTAAATAATTAGTTATATATCATATATATTCTATATATATATATATAAAATAGATAGATAAATGAAATGAAATACACCGTTCATGGAGACGGTAGGCCGTACGTACGCATGAACGTTGTTTTCCTTTCCTTATTTACATGAATGGAAGTAATTTGATGATATATATATATATAAATAAATCAAGTAGTTTTATCATGTTATATATTTCATTATTATTCATTATATATACATTATAATCATTCTTGAGTGGTTAACATGGAGATTGAATCTCATCGCGTTGTGGAGACGGTAATCCGTACGTACGCACGAGCGATGATATCATTCCAATAATTATTGAATTGAATTGGAGTGGATGGTATAATATCTCAGAATTAGTATGATTTTATAATAACTATATATAGTTTTTCGTTACACCATTATACCCATCCATGTATGGTGTTGGTGGAAAAACTGATTACACCACTATGTAGAGACGGAATTCCATACATACTTATGCGTGGTGATTTCATTTTCTGTAGGATGTATAGAAGTTGAAATGGGGTTTTTTAATATTTATAATAACATATCACAATATTATTGATACTGATTATATTACTTTACAATGAAACAACAAAATAATAATATTTTGAAGAATAATTAAACATGAATGAATCGGTAGAAGAGATTACCTCTTCTTCGACACACCTATTTTAAGCATCCTCTTAAGGAACTAGAGATGGTCTTTGGAGAAGACAAAAAATTCAAGAATGTTTCTAGGAAAGTGGAGAAGAGAAATGAGTAGGGGTTGGCAGAGCATGAAGGCTCAAAATGGTGTGAATAGAAGATGGTAGGGGTTTTTATAAGGGAGGAGAGGGGCACCTTTGGTGACATAAGAAATATTAATTTATAATATATTAAACCACACATAAAACCTCCAAAATTGATTCAAATCCGAAGCTAATATGGGATAGGGTTGTAATCCCATCAACCAATAAAATTTTGACATGTTGGGAATTTAGTTTAAACATTATCAACATGATTTATCCTTATTTAATCTATTTAATTTTATTTGTGGTAATAAGAATCTAGTTTTTAAATTGTTATAAATAATTAATTATGTGTTGTGAATTTCCCATAATTGGATAATTTATGAAATCTTCATCCATATAAATTTTAATTTATAATTTTTTAAAACAATTTTTTTTAAACAATTTTATATTATGTTATTTTTATAAAATAACAATTTTGTCAATTTTAAAACTATTTATTTATTTGAATTAAAATAAAACCCCAACATAAGATATGTTCAAAATAAAACATTTAATATATTCATAGCATGTCATATTTATCTAGAAAATTAGTGGATCAAATTATATAATTCATATAATATTTATTTTAAAATCGTTAAAACCATTTTTTTGATATTTCAACCAATAAAATAATTTCAACATCACTATTGTGTAACATTTAATGATGATTATTTAATCCCTAAAAATTATAAATATATTTTCATGATGTAAATAATTTTATTATATTTCTGTAGAATATTCATTATCTATGTTTCATGATGTTTATCACTAAATAAAAATTATTATACTTATAAGATTTAAGAGAGTGACATGTTTTCACTATCTTTGGTTTTAATATTAATTACATTATATTCATTTTACAAAGTCTATAAAATGAATATATTTAGACACTTAGGTTATATGGGTCTACTTTTAGTCATCCAATAGAATTTTGG
This sequence comes from Viscum album, assembly GCA_963277665.1. Taxonomy (NCBI): domain Eukaryota; kingdom Viridiplantae; phylum Streptophyta; class Magnoliopsida; order Santalales; family Viscaceae; genus Viscum; species Viscum album. Next base: position 350,878,274 of record OY728152.1, on the reverse strand, counting down.
CAGATGTTAATGTAGTTTTATAATCTAATTTTTACCATCAAGTACCTGATTTACCTCTAACTCCAGTAAAAAAAATTACAGTAGTTACAATTCATAATAAAAATAAATTAACTGATTAACATAATTTCGACCAACTGAATTCATATATGGAATCCATTTTTAAAAATTCAAAACACAGAAGTTGTAGTAATTAATTTAAAATTAATCCTGTTGTTACGAAAACGAGTATTATAAGTTAAAACATTGCCAATGATTGAAATGTTTTTAAGAATGAATTCAATGTAAAATTAAATATAATGACATATATTATATTAAATGGTAAAAACATATTCTATTTATACATTAAAATTATTCAATATTATAATTTATCCATATAAATTATTGCGATGAAGAAAGTTGTTTTTAATTAAAATATAGCGTGTTTTTACTATTCCTTAAAATATGAAATTTATCAGAAAAATAAGAAAATTTTTTCCAAAGTAAATTTTTATATCCTGATTCCATAGAAGAATTTTATTTTTTCTAATTGAAATTATAAACATGTCAAAAACTATATTTAATCTTGGCGCGCCTTCAAAAGGTGGTAAAACAATGTTTTTTTAAAATACTTATTTCACCCAATAAAATTATTTTGTTCTCATACCATGTTCTAGAAAATTTTCAAGATGAATAATAATGTTATAAAATTCAAAAAAAATTTAATATTGTTCACAACGTCTATTTCACAATAATATTATAACCATATATCGTTGTTTAGTGAAACACGGTATTGCGTACTACACACGTTATCAAGAAAGGTCGCGATTGCGTGTAATGAAAGCCAAGAATAGTGTTGTGTATACATCAAGATAATACTGTGTTGTATATAGTACAAGATAATTTTGGTGTATCATACTACACAAGACACCAAAGAAATTAAGAAATAATTTTTCTTATAAAATCTCGGGGTGTTACATTCTACCCCCCATGAAATGAATTTCGCCCTCGATATTCGTCGGGGTTATAAATGGTTTACTACATGAATGTTTCTTTCATAGAAACCCATATATTAAATTGGAATAATAAAACTCATTTTTTAAAATTGGAGAATGAAACATAACAGTTACCCAAATTAACTCATCACTGGGATTCAACATATGAGAACATAGATGAAAATATTGATATGGAAGTTAAATTTATCGATCAAGGTATGATGGATAGTGGTAGAGAACATGGCTATGAAAAATCCAACAATCACAAACCTTAAATTTTTAATGATCTAAGGTAACATCTAATTCATCAGATATGAGGGATCTAGGACACCATTTTTTGTTTTCAAGATCATTTCCCAATTGTTGAATAATTTTGAAACTAAAAGAAATACTTAATTAATTTTGTTACAATCATACCGTTGCTTGTGCCTTGACCAATTTATACATCATATCTTTATGAAATAAAGTTGAATTTGTCTTCCATGAAGTGTTAGTAGATCACGTGATAGAATTAATGGTAATTCGATATATCTCAAATAAAAGCTTAGTAAAAGTTATAAAACATACATAAGTCCATCTATGGTCAGTTTAATCATATATGGTTCCAAAAATTAACTTATAATTAATCTATCATACTGCTTAATAATATAGAACTATTTTCTACTAACAAGGGACTTCCTGTAGGCTAGTGGTAGGTGATAAAGGCATGTCTCACTTCATTTGTGGGTTCGATTCCCACAGCCTTGTCCGGTGCGACGAGTTGTCTCCCATCCCACAGGATGTCCTTTTTCTAAAACAACATTATTATAACATTCCATCAATAATATTGAAAAATGGTCTTTCCTTAAACAAAACTAACTTATTTCCAACAAAATCCATTCCAATCTTTAGGCTTATCCAAAATACTTATGTCCAAGATTATAGTATAAAGAAAACAATTACTAGAAATGTCATCTTTCAATCATGTGAATACCATCATTTATCCTAGATATATTTTGTTGATCGCATTCTTATCATGTGAATTCCTTAATCATGTATTCTATTGAAACATAAACTACCATAGAACCTTAGTGAAAAAATGAATGTTTTCATAAGGTAACTCATTCCACATTACAATGTCCGAAAATTTCTATATACTCAAACCATGATATATCTTTGTCCTTATATCAGTCACGAGCTCATGAATGTTATCAGACATATTATTTTCTCCTTATCCCTTCATTATGCGTATTTCACATGCATTCCAAAAATATTTCAATCACATTTCTTGGTTTCCAGTACCATATAATAATTGAAAACCAATACATATATATTCCAAAATTCCATGATACCATAAATGAGATTCCATGATACTATTTTTGAAATCCCATTACCTAAACAATTAATCATGACACAACATCACTGTCATAATCAACATCACAAATAATGATCCTATGTGACTTCCCTTTATCCTTTTCCATTATAGGTTTCCCACGTAGATCATCATTAACACTTGGATTAGGGAATTTATTAACATAATACCCCATTTCCTTTCACTTGATGCATTGAATTTTTGTTGGTGCGTTCTCTACTATCTTTTCTTAATTCAACTTATTAGTAACCCTTTTTCCATTAATTCGACACTCATATGCTCTATGACCTTATTTTCCACACATAAAACATTTCTAGTCCCTTTAATACAATCTCCCCCATCCCTCTTTCCACACTTTGAGCATAATGCAACATTCATCTTCTTTTTACCATTATTCTGAGATTTCTCCATGAACTCCATATTTCGTTTCTTGTCAAAACCCTCTGATAGATATGTAACACCAAATTCTATTTCTACCTTGATATCACAACACACAATTTTTTCATATCTACTGAAGTCTCTTATCACTAATTCCCTTCGAAGACTTTGTTTGAAGCCACTGAAGAATCAATCAACTTTGCTTTCAGGTTGGATGATAAAATAAGATTCATACCTTGCAAGCCATGTAAAATTCTCCTCGTATGTGCCAACAGATTCATCATCCTTTTGCTTATGCTCGAGGAAATCATTTTCCATCATTGTTCGAATAATACGGTGGAATTACTTATTAAAAAAAGACCTTGAACTCGTCCCATTCCATGGATTCATTTTCATCTTGGGGCCTTGTATTCATTATTAGTGTCCACCATTGGTCTCCTTCACCTTATAAATGGTAAACAACCAAAATGACTTTTTTATGCTCTTAACAGAAATTTATGGAAAATATCTATTCAATGGTACTGATCCATTGATCAACAACAAGTGTATCAGAAGACCCACTAAAATAAGGTGGACGTTTCCCAATGAAGGACTCAATAGAACACTTTCCACTTCTCTTCTCATTCGGAAGTCCAGAATAATTCATAGTTTGTTTAAGTATAACAAGATGATTTGGCAATCCATCTCACATAACATTAGTTTGTTCAAGAGTACAATCATTAAATTTTCCTTTACATTGATCAAAATGGTTCCTTCGGGTTCCAGCCATCGTCTAAAACCCAAAACGAATAGTGTCAGAGGCAAAAATCATGATAATGGAAACAATATAATAAAGGGGGAGTACCATCAATATATACCATCTTAGGTTTAATTCTATGATTGTTACCATAATTCTAGGACTATAAGTTATACTTATACTTTACCTTATGGACATACCTAGACATACATTATAAATATCTCTAGGGATCTCACTAATGTTTTTGCATCCTAGTTTCCAATGGTTAACTATACCTTTCCTCTGATACCAATTTTAGCAGTCTTGAATTACTTCCAGTGGACTATAATTGATACATATCTGGGCACTCCATGGGCGGCTACACCCCCTGGGCTAGACACACCACCATCCCCAGTGGCAACCATTTCATTATGAAGCCTTTGGGTGGAGAGCCATGCTTCGTCCAATGCTCACATGTGAGAGTTCTGAAGGATCAGATTCATTCCTACCTTTTTGCCTCTGATACCAACAGTAGATTCCCCAAACATGACGTACATGGACATTAAATTAATTTTTTTGAATATTAATTACGTAAAAAAAACCAAAAATCAATTACCATAATAGTTTAGTGTCTTTGGAAACTCAAAACATATTCTTCTAATCATGGTGAAATATCTTCAACATCTTCCATAATGATCTTCCCCTTTTGTTTTCTTACCTAAACCTTTATTTATATCCTAGGGAAAAGAAAACATATAAATGGTGAGATAAAATGCTCAGTAAATGAATGCATGGAGAAAATAAAACCAACCCTATACATTTGAACATAAAAACATGAACATAATGTTTAAACTTCAAAATCTTGAAAAATGAAATAAAACATGAAAGTACGTAAGGATTAGATCATAATGGAACATAAATCATGATAAAATAGAATGGTAATAAAACATGTAATTGTGGAAAAACATTATGCAGTTAATATGATTTCCATAGTAGCCAAGGCATTGCTTCCAAGACCATCTTAGTTGACAAAGTCCCTTACAAAATCGAGTTCACTCCTCATTCCAGTCTTGTATCACTGAACCAGATTAACTTGTCGTTCAAGCCATGTTTATCTAATAAGATAATAATATTTATCCAATTCATTTTATGGGTATATAGGTCCCACCCATATCATAATGAAACCATTCTTACATGTGCCCCAACATAAACAGAAATCATTCATTATATCCTAAAGAATAGAATGGGGTTCATAAAAATCATCCCATCATAACATAATCTATATAAAACAAATGGATATCATTTAATCAAAAGAAAATTGAAAACATATAAATAATAGAGACATTATACTTTAAACATACACACATGAAATAATTTTATCTTAGATGGAAAATTGTTTTGATAAAATACTTGAAATTAATTCTTGAGGAAAATATCATTTCTTTTTCAAAATCATTTTCATTTCACAAAATGCCATGAAATATTAAATGATTTTTTTTGTTTAAAATATTAATTAAATATAGTAGACAAAGCTTTATGAAAATTAGGCATTATTAAATCTTAAAAATCTGTTCATGTCATACAAGTAAAAAACAATTTTCTCGTATTATTAGTAGAAATGTCAAAAAGTAACTCGTATAGTAAACTTAAGAAATATTTCTTACGTACCAAGTAGTAAAAGTAAGAATTGGGTAAAAAGGACTTTAAAAATACATGAAACCATTTTTAGAAAATAGGGACATGGATGATAAATATAACACCTGTAAATACTTGCGAATAATCAATCTTTGATAAAAATGAGATTGGAAAAGTTATCCCTTACCTTTGGTACGATATGCTTCGTACATATCTGAACCTCCGGTATAATGATTTAAAAATGTCATTGACTTAATAATGACTCATATTAATTGTTATGATTTCATATATGGTTCAATTATGGCTTTATATTACCCGTTCTTTTTGTAAATTCCATGTTAAATCTGTGTTTTGGGTAAAATCGTTTTATTTATCGTACGCATTTGGACTTATTGTTCATGATATTATTATTACTTATATCCTGATTTAATTACTTCCAGAATGTAAATCATGATTAATATATCATATATATTCAGCATATATATATATATATATAATATAGATAATTGAAATGAAATACACCGTTCATGGAGATGGTAGGTCGTACGAATGCTTGAACATTGTTTTCCATTCCTTATTGACTTGAATGGAAGTAAGTAGATGAAATATATATATATACATAAATCCAATAGATTTATCAGTTCATATATTTCATTATTATTCATTATATATACATTATAATCATTCTTGAGTGGTTAACATGGAGATTGTATCTCATCACATTGTGGAGACGATAATCTGTATGTACGAATGAGCGATGATATCGTTCCCATAATTATTGAATTGAATTGGAGTGGATGATATAATATCTCAGAATCAGTAGAATATTATAATAACTATATATAGTTATTCTTTACACTATTATACCCATCCATGTAAGGTGGTGGTGGAAAACAGATTACACCACGGCGTGGAGACAGTATTCCGTACGTTAGCACGCAAGGTGATTTCATTTTCCATTGGATGGATTGAAGGTGAAATGGGGTTGTTTAATATTTATAATAATATATAAATATATTATTAATACCTGTTTTATTTCATTATAATTAAATAACTAAGGATGAAGAGGTTTAAGAAGAAAGAAACTCGAAAGAATCGGTCGAAGAGATTACCTCTTCTTCGACACACCTCCTTTAAGCTTCCTCTTATAGAACTTGAGGTGGTCTTTTCAGAACACCATAACCTCCAGAATTTTTCTAGGAAATTAGAGAAGATAACTAGTTAGGGGTTGTCCAAGCCTGAATGGTCAAAAGAGTGTGAAGAGAAGAGGGAAGGGGTGCCATTTTAATAAGGGAGGAGAGGGGCACAATTGGTAACATAAGAAATATGAATTTATAATAAATTCAACCTCACATAAAACCACCTGTAATAACTCAAATACTAATAATAGATGAGTTAGGGTTGTAGTCTCATAAACAATTAAAATTTAGACATTTTGGGAATTTATATTAAACATTATCAACTTGATTTATTCTTATTTAATCTATTTAATTTTATTTGTTGTAATAAGATTCTAATTTTAAAATTCTTATAAATAATTACTTATGTGTTGTGAATTGTCCCCAATTGGATAATAAATGACAATTTAGACAATTAAAATTAAAATTTTTAATTTTTAAATATTTTTTGTGACTTTTAAACAATTTTATATTATGTTATTTATAAAAAATAACAATTTTGACAATTTTGACATTATTCATTTATTTGAATTTGAATAAAATCCACATAGAAGATATGTTCTAACTAAAATATTTAATAGAATCATAACATGTCATATTTATATATAAAATTATTGGATTAGATTATATAGTTTATACAATATTTTTTTTAATATATTTAAAACCATTTACTTGATATTTCAATCAATAAAATAATTTCAACATCACTATTGTGTTACTTTTAATGATGGATATTGAATCCCTAAAAATACTAAATAAATTTACATGAGGTAGATAATTTTATTATATTTCTTTAGACTATTCATTTTCTATGTTTCATGAATTTTATCACTAAATTAAAATTATTATACTTATAAGATTTAAGAGGGTGACATGTTGTCACTTTCATTGGTTTTAATAATAATTAAATTATATTCATTTTCAAAAGTCCATAAAATGAATCTATTTTTAGCCTTAGGTGATATGGGACGACATTTAGTCATCCAATAGAATTTTTCCTTGAGTTAAGGTAATTTTATAATCTTACTTTTACCCTTATGTACCTGATTTACCTCTAACTACAGTAAATAAAAATTACCGTAGTTACTATTCATAATATAAAAAAATAAAAGTAACCTATTAACATGATTTGTACCCAATTAATTCAAATATGGAATAAATTTATTAATAATCAAACCACATAAGTTTCAGTAATTAATTTATAATTTATCCTGTTAAAAAAACGAGTTTTATAAGTTAAAACATTAAAAATGCTTTAAATGGTTTTACCAATGAATTCATTGTAAAATTAATGGTACTGACATAAATTATATTAAATGGTTAATATAAATTCTATTTATACCTTAAAACCATTAAATATTATAATTTAACGATATAAATTATTGGGATGAAAAAATAAGTTTTTACTTAAAATATAGCGTGTTTTTTCTATTCCATAAAATATGAAATTTATTAGAATAATATGAAAAATTTATCCAAAGTAAATTTTTATATCCTGATTCCAAAGAAAATTTTATTTTGTCAAATTGAACATATAAACATGTCAAAAAATATATTTAACATGGGTGCGCCATCAAAAGGGGGAAAAACTGCATTTTTTAAAAAATAGTTATTTTACCCCAAAAAATTATATTGTTCTCATACCATATTCAAGAAAATTTTTATGATAAATAATAATGTTATAAAATTCAAAATCTAGTTAAAAATATTCATAATGTCTAGTTCATAATAATATTATAACCATATATCGTTGTTTAGTGAACCCCAGTATTGCGTACTACACACGTTATCGAGGAAGGTTGTGATTGGGTGTAATGCAAGCCAAGAATAGTGTTGTGTATACATCAAGCTAATACAGTGTTACATATAGTATAAGATAATCTTGGTCTATCTTACTACACAATACATTAATGATATTAAAAAATAATTTTTCACATAATATCTCAGGGTGTTATATTGGTGGGACCTTTATATCCATCCAGTGCATTGGGTAAAGACGTATACCTCATGAGGAATGTCTTCTATGCATGAACCATATTTCATATTCACAATTCTATGTGTAGACTACATTATCATGTCAATATATTTATGATTGGACATTGTTCCCATGTACATATGTTTATTAAAGGGATATATTTTGTGTCATCAATTTAATTAGTGAACAAATTGAAATTTATATATTCTCACAACGCTATAAGATTATTTGTGTACCATAATTTCATGTCTTATGTTCTGTTTATGATGTTATTTATTATGATTTTTTATTTTCCTTTTTATTAATATTTTTCCAATGATATTCAAGGAATGATCTTCCAATGTTATGAATAAATTTTCATAACCTTTATGCTCTTGTTAATGATTAAATATCACCATTTTGACCCTTACTCTGCATCTGAGAATGCACCTTTATATGATTATTTTCCCTCAGATATGAAGAATGGTATTATTTAAAATGTGTCAAAAGGGGGTTTTAGTTTTAAATGATATAGTTCGAGATGATTTAGATTCATTATGAACTAGTTTTTTTTATTCTCCCAGTTTCCAAATACACTAAACTAATACTGTATTTGGAAATCTATTTGGGCAATGTAGTAAGAATTATGAAAAGGCGCTGTAATGTCCATGAATGTCACGATTGCGTCATTAATATATTGATCACGTGACACACAATGAATTCTTCAATATTGTTCATGTAATGAAAAGATAGAAAATGACCTTTGATAATGGGAATGAGTGACTATCATGTAGACAAGATCATGTGATTGTGAATTGATCTATGAGCATTGTTTTTTGTCAATCCATAGACATGAATAGCTGATTTGGACACAACCATTGATATGTTTTAATTTTCAAATATTAAGACTATGGAAATTCTTATAGATCTTGGAAAAAACCTAGGATTTATCAGTCATAGTAATAATAATATATCCAAGATAATTCAATTTGATCATGTGGATTATATATTGACATGGTAGCATGATCGTGTGAATTAACATTGACACTTCTTCGTTATCATGAGACATTTCAGAGATGATTCAATTTTATCATGTGTTTGCGCATAGTCATGTCTACCAAGATATGTAAATAGACCATACAAATATCCACTTTAGTTATTGAAAGCATGTGGGACATATTTTCTTCACTCATGCAAAGGCATGCAAGGCATACAAATTGATTTGGAAGAAATTATTTGATGTGAATTCCTTGAGAGGAAAATGACGCAACTTGACATTTATAAAATCAAGATTGGTCTAGTAAATGTTAATTTCGGGAAGGAATAATCTCATAGGACATGTAAACATAAATAGGCACACTGATTTGTACTCTCCATGTAGAACTTGTCCATGGTCCATCATCAACATCCTATATTGTGTAAGGGAAGTGTCCTTTATGTGGTAAGATTATGAAATCACAAAAATTTTTGAAGAAATGAACATGGAAAAACCATTCATGTGAATTTTAATCTCTATATATCTATTAGAAGATAGATATTGGTTGATACAATGGGAATCCATATTATGTTATCACCATCCAAATGGTATACATCCTGATATATTCCCCTACCATTCTTGAATCATTAGGGATGACGACAATTTCCCCGGGTGTGATCAACCACCTTTTCCAATAACCATGTTAAGAGAAAAATGAACTATGAGTACTCTGCTTCCATCCATATTCAGGATATGTAGGAAAATGTTCAATGTATTGAGTTCCAATATTAATCCACATCAATGTACATCCGCTCAAATAGGAATCACTTTAACCATCCCATGGGATGATCACCATCCATAGTCTTATCACATCCCACACCTCGTGGCTCATGTAATGACTACCCCATGAACGCCTCCAATAGGTTAGGCCTGTAGACTAGTCCTACTTAGGAATATAAAAAAATGGTAGGCATTTACCTAATAACATTTACACATGCACATTACTCCAAGCCACTGAGGCTGGAATGTGAAAACACAATGTAACAAAAATGCTTGCATACCACTACAACCCAACAACAGAGTACGACATTAAGTAAAGTTTTAGAGTTAAACATGTTTAACGAGTAATATTTTTTGTCTAATTTTTATAATATATTAATTGAGAATATATTGTTACCACACACTAAGAGGACATGTGATTTTGAGGCCATGTGTGCCCGGAATAATTCTTTTAATATAGCCCCATTTTTAATTGAAATCACTCACCAAATAAAATTGAATTTTAATAACTCCAAAAAAGGTACATATATCATAAATATGAGGGAAACATTAGGTCTAGAATAGAATCATTATCTCTAGTATGGAATAACACCATTTCATGTAGGCCAAATGAAAATTTTAGATTTTGGACAAAACCATGATTGAAAATATTTTATTGAAAATATTGTTTTTGACATCGAATAATATATATTTTTTATTAAACCTAAGGGAAGGGTTCCATGATAAAAATTGTTTACCCTTACATTATATTGAGAGCTTTGGTGAGATAGAACTTTAGAAGGAGGCGTTTCCAAGCAACAAATGAGAATTTAAGTATTGGGATTGCTCGATAATAGATCGACTAATGATGAATGAGAACATTCATTATTGACCGATGCAACCCAGATATAGGAAATTTTTTTAATGAATTTATGTTTCCCATTTTATATATCTCTATGATGAATGTGAATCAATCGACGAATATATTCATTCACTAACCATACATACTATTACAGGATGTGTATGATGTTGGTATAGTCATTGGGAAATTGGAACTATGTTGAAACTATGAGTAGTACTGAATTTTGGTTTTCTGTTATTAAACCCTAATGGGGATGGATCGAGGACAACACAATCAATGCCCGGTCGATCCACTTATGGTATTCATGTGAATTTTTCCTCCCTATTTATTTTGATTTCTCAATCGTTATTAATGCAAAAATCTAGAAAGGAATCAAGATCACAATAGTGGCAGCGATCTTTGGTCGAGGAAGGTCATGGAAGTGGAGGAGGAACGTGGTAGGAGGTTGCAAGTGCTGCACGGGGGGTTGCGATTCGAAGTTTATGGTGGTGGAAGAGGCCCGCTAATAGGATTTGGGAGAGGACTAGGCCAGACCATGGAATTGTAGAAGACATGATAGCCATGCCGCATCATGCAGATGGGGGGCTGATGTCCAACTGGAACTCGGTGACCCACGAGTTGGATCAAAGATGCGGAGACTGCAACGTCTTTGGTGAAATACACTAGTATTATATGGTGGGATGGGTTGGACAGGTGGTAGGGCCTCGTGGCAAGATGCTCTAGCGGTCCAGGACGATGTAGTGGACCATGCCGGGTCGACCTATTGGGTTGGGTTGGGAGACCCACAGGGTTGGGTAGGTAGACCCTTGACTAGTTTTGGTCGGTGGACCTGGGACTCATTGATTCGGTCTTATCGTGTCAAATTGGCCCCTACACATCCTGCCCCATTTTACAAATAAACAACATACATTCAATATATATGTCTATTTAACGATTTTTATTTGGTTTTGGGACCCCTTTAAATGGGTTGTCCTTATAAAAAGAATTTTGTGGATACTTAATAAGGACCTGTATATGTGTAGAACATTCCATTTGTTCTTGCCTTAGTGGTTCAGTACGACATTGCATGGAAATCGCCCATAGATGTTGACTACCATATAGAATTATGAAATCCCCCATGGTACTATAGTCATACTCTATCACCCATGATAATGTTTGTTGGTTATTGACATGATCTTCAGGGAAAAGGCATTAATCATCCATATAGTGGGTCCTATTGGTAGTTTTTGGGGTATTCATCGGAATCCCCTATATTACGAGTAACATTTTAGGGTTCATATAATTTAATATTAATCTCCTACATTGAAATGTAATATAGATTATTGTCCCTATATTCTATAAGGAGAATCCACTATCTGTTGATTTTGACCTTTGACAAGCCTCTTCTCTTTGGATGGATCACATGTTATCGGAATCATGTGGAAGCTGTGGTTGTGACTAATCCTACAACTGTGGGGATAGTATTTGAGTAAATCATGATATCCATGGTGTATGTATAGGAGTATACCTTTTTAGAGATGAATGTGCATTATTTTGTGGTTTCATCTTTGTGGTTCTCAGGATTCCTATTGCGTATTGTTCTACTCACCCGTGCACTGTCTTTGCTCACACGTGTCATGTCTCATGTAGAAGACTGATTATTTGGCTATGTACATAGTGGAGTAGGACTAGGGCTAGAACTATATGGATCCCTATGAGATTAGATAAGTTGAGTTATTATTGGTAGTTTTCTATCAAAGATTAAGTACCCTCATTAGCAGGTCAGTCATTGTAGATATCTTTTCTTTTTTGGGCTTCTTTTCTATAATGGTATATAATGTCTCACAATACATTTTGGATTCACATTAGTTGTATTATATTTATAATTAGTTGTTTTCATGAATGGTGGTGGGTGTATCTCTTTCATTTTAGCATTTTGGCTTGGAGATGCATGAGTGCGTATAGGTACAACGGATATGGACTTACAATTTTGAGATATTCCTACTAGGTGATAGTCACCATCCACTGGCATTTAGAAGACTAGATTGGGGTGCTCATGGAATGAGGCCCACAGAGATGCTTCATGATATATTGGTATCCAGACAAAAAAAATTCTTCTACTTTGGTACCATGAGTTAATGATATTTTTTTGGGAAGATAGTTTTAAGTGTTTCAAGTTCTCCTATCAGTCCAGGGAATGCTATGTTGGCACGGCGGTCGATGAATTAATACACTAGGAATCTAGCACCTAATTTATGAATCAGTAGAAGAAAAAATTGTTTTCAAGAAAAATAATGTCACATATATCATATAGGAATGGGTTGTTTTTCCTTGAAATTCATGAGTCATCTCATCAGATATTCTCTTTCGACTAAGGATCATCATGAAAAATTTCCAGATGCCTCCAATCATATAGCCATCTTAGATCCCGATTTTCGATCATGAGGATGATCTTCTTAAGGATGTGGCATCCGTTTAGGGTCTTAGTCCTGACATCACTCCCCCGAGTGGTCCACTATGGGATCTAGTAGCTAGTGTATAGGGGGTAGGGTAGGTTTATGCGATAGAGAATTATTTTCATGGTTCCCTATAGAAGATTAGAGATATTTTATATATCTTCTCCACCATATATGATGTCCTTATTGAAGAAGATACTAGTCACTCCTTCCTTAAAATGAACCTTGTTTAGATCTCAGAGATTCAAGTGGACCCATAGGCTCCATCCATAATTTTAGAGACTCTTACCGGAGGGTGTTAAATGTTAAGACACTAGTACTAGCCATGTGAGCTTACTCTTAGATGTGAGTGATTCAGGTTGGATCACATTGTAGTGGCATTGAGGCCTTATGATTTATTTCTAGGAATGGACAGGTTATCCACATTCAATGAAAAAATTGACTATATTATGTGCATATTTTGTTGTGAGTATAGGGGGGACCATGTTTTCATTTAATAGTGAAATGGAAATGAATATAGAACATGATACATTGTCTCATAGGAGGGTGTATGTGATCACTCACATATTTGATAGCCTCACACTTAGTGTAGTGGAGAATTGATGTCACATGTTTCCTATAGTGGTGAATGATTATGAGAACATATTCTCGGAGGATGTTCTAGTATTTATTCCTTGCATATAGATTGACTATTTCATTGACCTGTACCCCAGGATGACACTGATATCTACTTTTTCATATTAGTTGTCTCCCACAGAGCTTCATGAGTTGAGGTTATAGGTGGAGGACCTATAGGGAAAGGGCTTCATGAGGCCCAGTGTTTCACATTTTGAAGCCCATATTTTATTTCCATCATGTTATATATAGGTTGGAGGATCTATATGGACTCTCAAAACTTGATCCAATTAACCATGATGAATAAATATTCACAGAAAATAATTAATGACCTCTTGGACCAACTAAAAAGAGCGAGGTGGATCTCGAAGATAGACCCGATATCATTAAAACATAATCTTCATTTATTGTTTGAGGATGTACTATAGAAAACATTTAGTAGTTAGTATGGCCACTATGAGTACATGGATATTGTGTTCTTTTGTAAATAATGACCCACCTTTGTTCATTGGACTCAAAAATAGGATTATTCACCCATACCTTCACCATATCAATGTGATCCTCATTGATGACATTTTTATGCACTCGACCTCCAAGGAGGAACACACGATACATTTGAAGATTGTCTAGGAATTTCTTTGAGAATATCAGATAATATCTAAATCTGATAGATCTGGATTCAGGAGGTCCACATTCTCATATATTTCATTTCAGTGGAAAGAGTTTCAATTGTTACAATAATGATTGATGTGGTTCTTGTTGGATCTGAATCTACGGATTACACACAAGAGGGGGGTGAATTGTGTCTTTTCAAAATTATTACAATCTCTTCAATTTAGACAAATTCTGTCCACTATGCTTTTGCACAATTAAATATGCAGCGGAAAAAGTAAAAGAATGAACACACGGATGTATAGTGGTTCGGGGAACAGAAGGCCCCTAGTCCACTCCACCAACGCTCAAATCCACGAGCTTGGCGATTTTCACTATCTGGTCCTCATTTCCACAGACCTGTTCACAACTGAGTACAGGCAGTTGACACCTTTACAAGTTTCAGGCAAACACAGCCTTCCTGGTTCAAACACGAACCCACACAGCTTAGAACGAGAAGCTGATCACTCAAAAATGAAAAGGTTTTCGATAAAGAAAACAATTCTCCAGTTGTTCTTCACAATTGCAACAGAATGCAATTGACAGTAGATAGATCGTCGTCTTCAGAAAATAAAGATCTGTAATCAAAACAGTTCTGAGTCGATCCAGTTGCAATAGATATTACCAGAAACTTCACAACTTTAGCAGCAGCAGATTCGCAACAGATAGTTGATGTAGAACACGTGAATCTGCTATCAAGATCTTCCTTCGGTAATAAAGGTTTTACACTTCTTCTTGATCACCAGAAAAGAACTCCTTCACACAGTCTCTGTTTCTTGCTCGTTAAAAGATCAATCTGTTTATTTCATACACTTTCCTGTGTATATATATATCCGAAGTTTCCAAGATAGAACATATATATTCAAATCTGAGAAAATCTTCCACATAAATAGATCCATGGAAATCTCCTTTAGATTCGCGATATTAAATGAAATAACAGAGCCGTTGTAACTCCCCTGAAGAATCGGCATAAAAAGCTCCGTTTAAATCAATCATTAATCCGTTGAAAATCTTCTTTGAATCAGTCAAAGTCGTACTTAAGAATTGGCTCGAAATCCGCTTAATAATCTGCCTGTTTGACCAATGCAAAAGGAAATATCGTCTGTCAAAAATATCCCGACGCCAAACGTAGGGTTGATGAAGTGGCTCCAAACGTAGGGTTCAAAAACGTAAGGTTCACAAACGTAAGGTTCATAATGTAAGCTCAAACGTAAGGTTGAACATACATACTTTCTCTTCAGCATTCAAACATAGGGTTGATCATCCATACTTCGTCTTGCTTCAACTCTCCAAAGAACGTACGGTTGATTATAAAAGTAAGGATGATGATCCATACTTTTGAGAAACAAACTCAACACTGAAAACTAACGTACGGTTTCTCTTCCATACTTGTCCAACAACAAAAACGTAAGGTTCCTTCCAAACGTAATGTTCTTCTTCCATACTTTTCAACAACGTAAGATTCATTAACCATACGTTTCAAAATAACGTAAGGTTCCTTAACCATACGTTTCTTTTAACATAAAAAGTAAAATTTTCATCCATACGTTACGTTCATCAACGTAAGGTATGAACAGTGATTCCAGTATGCGCTAAAACTGATCTCGCGCTACAGTGATTCCAGAACGTGCTAAAATTGATCTCGCGCTACAGTGATTCCAGAACGCGCTAAAATTGATCTCGCGATAAATGAAGTATGAAATCTCCTTGTATGAAATAAATAAATAAAATAAATTCCTGCAAAATACTCAACGAAATAATTAGTAAATAATTAAGAGTATTTGTGAGCATCAAAATCATCATAAAGAGACAGAGTATTATTTAAAATAATCTCCCCCTTTAAAAAACATTATTTTGAATTGTTTGAAAACAATATATTGCTCAACAATCTCCCCCTTTTTGATGATCACAAAACCCATAAAATAATAGAACTAATTTAATTGCAATCTTTATTGAAAAATTAGTTTTATAAAATTTTAGAATTTTAAAAGGATTAAAACAATATTTACCTATAATAAAATTTCTCCCCTATAAAAATAAATTTTCAGCTAAAAATAGATAAAAGATAAATGTCGTATATATCCAAATTCTCCCATATATCCAAATTTCTTCATAGGAAACAAATGAATTTAAATGTTGTGTTTATCCAAATTCTCCCCCTTTTTGTGATATCAAAAAGAATGAAAAATTACGGAGTTGAACACATTCAATATTGCACTGAACTATAAGTAAATGCTATAATTAACTGTGTATGAATAAGTGAATTTGTTATACTGGCTAACTCAATCATAAATCAATAAACAACAAAACAAAAAACAAGTAAGATAAGATTTTTCATTCACAATCTGTTATATATAAACGATTGTGATACACAGAGGAATAAAGGTTCATAGATAAGACAGGGAAAAAGGTGTCTATCTCCTTTGAATCGCGGTCTTTATCTCTGTAAACTGTTCTCTGAGCCTCTTCATCATCCCATCTACTAACTTGATGATAAGATCTCTGTTCTCTTGAGTCATATGAATATCTTCAATCAAATTAACTCTGAAAAACTCATGCATTCTTTCTTCTTTTTCAACAAAAAGAGCCAGTTTTTCTGATAACTGATTCAAAAGAATCCTAATCGGTTGCTCTCCAGATGTCAACTGATCCACTAAAAATTTCTGATTATCTAGCAAAACTGACAAAGGGGCACTATTACACTGATGATCGTGTAACCTGTCACTCATATTGCTCATTGCTGCAGTAATTGCTTGAAATCTCCGAATCATATCAGGTGAAGAGCCTGATCCACTCACAGCACTGTTTGCAACAGACTCAAATTTATTCTCCATGTAAATCTTCAACTCAGACAAATCATCTTTCTTTACCATCTCTGAATTTAACTGATCAACAACATGCAGCATATCAGTCTTAAACTAATCTACTTCCTGTCTTGAAACAGTACATTCTTTCAGCTTCTGAAACTTCAACTGCTCTAAGTTCAGAGAATTTCTGAGACTAACATTCTCAGATTCTAACTGAGAGATACACTTGTACAACTCAACAACTTCTTCTTTTCTCGAATCAGGGGCACCCTGTGCTCGATTCTCATGTACAGAATTAGGTTGATGAAGCAGGGCAAGTGGTAAGGAATCTGTATCTGACTGTTCTTTGTCCTTGTCCTGACAAGGTTGATCCACTGAACTATCTTTTGAAGCCTGAAACTCTTCCACTAAAAAATCTTCCTGAAGTACCTCTGTATTAGCTTCAGAAGTATGTTCATCACGAACAGTAGTCTCTCTGACTTCTACTGAATGGTCAAGAATAATATCTTCATGTAAATCTTGAGGTCGGGCCACTTCTTCACCAGGCACTGCCTCCATAAGTTGTTCTTGTTGAAGTACTTTTTCAACAGCCACAACAGCAGATTGAGGTTCTTTTTGAGTTTCTGTTTGAGCTGCTGGGTCCTCTATCGGGGCAGTCTTCTCCACAACAGCTTCTCTCACAAATGAATAAGAAATTACCGGTTCAGAGTATTTCAAGGCAGGAGAGATAATTTCTTCATCAATTGACCTCTTCCTTCTAGATTGATGTCCTTCTTGACTTCTCTCTTCCTCAACTACCTCCATCTCAAAACGAATTCTCCTTGCCACTGTACTAACTCTTGATTCTTCTTGTCCCTCCTTGGACTTAGCCGGTTGAGCCTGAGCACTCTCCGAGTTTTCCTCAGCTCCAACAGGTAAGAGTTTTCCTTTAATTGTGCTTCAGAAGTATCCTACTTTCCTCAAAGTTCCAGCATTAAAAACATTACTGTGGTGACATTTTACCCTAGCATCTACCAATCTGATCATTCCTCTTTTAAACAAAAACAAAGAAATGAACCTTCCATAAGGGAAAAAGGTCATTCTTGCTTCACTCTGACAGCAGTAACTCAGATATCATATCATAAACCGAGGAAAATTAAACTTAATATCACACATCAGAAGATACATTATGTACATGTCATGGTATAGGATTTTCTCCATCTCAGCCATTCTTGGTGCTAAACCAGTATGAACAAATTTTACCAAAATTTTCTGATCGGGCTCCAAATCCTTAATAAACATCTTCTTTATCACTCTGGTTCCAAACAGAAAAGACATAATGTCTTCATACTTATGTATAGAATCTCCAATATTCCGTAAATAGAAATGAAAAACTCCTTCATGAGGGCAGTTAAGAATTTGACTTATCTCTACAGATGATATTGAAAAGTCCTTATCCTCTATTTGAGCCAATAAACTATCCTCTGTATCTCCAAGGCTAAACTGAACAGTTCTAAAGAAATGTCTCATTTCTGCCTCATATAGAAACTCAGAATTTTCACTATTAAAATCTTGCTCAAGGCTTTGAAACGACAACGCTTGCTTCAACAGTAAATTAGTTTCAAACAGCCACTCTAAATCTATGACTTTACCTTGTAGTATTTTCCGACCAACTACCTTAGGTTTCATTGCAGCACTGCTCTCGGCTTCATCTGGACGTTTAGTCTTTGCCATTCCAACAACGATTTCTGATGGTTCGTATGTTTAGGGTTTGAAGATTCAGAAAAGGGTTTTGGAGCAGATGTGCGGTTTTAGGTTTTCGAAAGGGTTTCCGAAAAAAAGGTAAAGCAGTTTAGAAGGTGAAACGGTTCTGACAGCCTTGATTCCCGTGTAATCACTAATCATTACTTTTATTTAAAACAAAAGAAAATTACTTATAGCGGGAAACAGAAATTAAGCAGAATTCGAAAACAGAATAAGATTAAAAAAACTATTTAAAATTAAATAAACCTAACTCCCCCTTAATAAATTCAAACCTTGCCGTGGTAAGTGGTTTAGTAAAAATATCTGCTAATTGATTTTCTATATTTATAAATTCTAAAAATATATCCTTTTTAAACACATGATCTCTTAAAAAGTGATGTCTTATATCAATGTGCTTAGTTCTAGAATGACTAATAGGATTTTTTGAAATATTAATTGAACTAGTATTATCACATAAAATAGGTGTATTATTGAAATTTAATCCAAAGTCCATAAGAGTGTTTTTCATCCACAACACCTGTGCACAGCAACTACCTGCAGACACATATTCTGCCTCGGCTGTTGACAGGGCAACTGAGTGTTGTTTCTTACTAGACCATGATACTAAAGACTTTCCTAAAAAGTGACATGTTCCTGAAGTACTCTTCCTATCTAATCTACAGCTTCCAAAGTCAGCATCTGAATATGAAATTAAATTAAAATCAGAGGTTTTTGGATAAAGCAGAGATTGATAAATAGTACCTTTTAAATATCTAAAAATTCTTTTAACAACAGTTAAATGGGATTCTTTGGGATTTGATTGAAATCGAGCACAAAGACATACTGAATACATTATATCTGGTCTACTAGCAGTAAGATATAGCAAACTACCAATCATACCTCTATATAACTTGTTGTCCACTGATTTTCTAGTTTCATCCAAATCATGTTTTATATTAGTACACATAGGAGTTGTAAATGGCTTGCTGTTTTCAAGTCCAAATTTCTTAAGTAAATCAGTAATGTATTTGCATTGATTTAAAACATTTCCAAAATCATTTTGAAATATTTGAAGACCCAAAAAGAAATTTAATTCTCCCATCATACTCATTTCAAATTCTTTTTGCATTAATTCTGAAAATTCATGACAAAGAATTTTATTGGTTGATCCAAAAATTACATCATCAACATAAATTTGAACCAACAAAACATTATTTTTCACATTTTTCTTAAAGAGTGTTGGATCTGCCAGTCCAACAGTAAAATCATTTTTCAAAAGAAAAGAACTTAGTCTTTCATACCAAGCTCTAGGTGCTTGTTTAAGACCATAAAGAGCTTTAGTAAGTTTGAAAACAGAATCTGGTTTTTGAGAATTTTCAAAACCAGGAGGTTGCTCAACATAAACTTCCTCCATTAAATAACCATTTAAAAAGGCAGATTTAACATCCATCTGAAATAATTTAAAATTCATATAAGATGCATAGGCTAAAAGGATTCTAATGGCTTCTAACCTAGCTACAGGTGCAAAGGTCTCATCATAATCTATTCCTTCTTCTTGATTATATCCTTTAGCTACTAATCTTGCTTTATTTCTAGTTATTATCCCTTGATCATCCTGTTTATTCCTAAAGACCCATTTAGTTCCCATTACTGGATAATCATGTGGTCTTTCAACTAATTCCCAAACCTTATTTCTCTTGAACTGGTTCAATTCATCCTGCATTGCTATTACCCAGCTCTCATCATCTAAGGCTTCTTCTATGGTCTTAGGTTCTTGTTGGGATAGGAAAGCAGAGAATTCAACTATGTTTCCAAGGTTTCTTCTAGTTTGAATACCAGTCTCTAAGTCACATATCACAGATTCTAAAGGGTGATTCTTTAAGGTTCTAGAATGTTTAGGCATTACATTCAAAGGTTCTTCAGTGTCATGTTCTTCTGAACTGGACTGAATTTCTTTTATATCATTTTCAAAATCATTCTTTAAATTCTCAAGTATCATGTTTTCATTAGAATCAGGTTCATCTATTTGTTCTATCCTTTTCTGAAAAGGATCAGATTCATCAAATTTCACATGAACTGATTCTTCAACAATCCTTGACTTTTTATTATAGACTCTATAAGCTTTGGAGGTTGCAGAATATCCTAAGAAAATACCTTTATCAGATTTTGGATCAAATTTACCAAGATTATCTTTGGTATTCAAGATGTAAACCTTGCATCCAAAAACATTAAAGTAATTTACTTTAGGTTTTCTGTTATTCCATAGTTCATAGGGTGTCTTTTTCAAAATAGGTCTTATTAAAATTCTCTTCATTATATAACAAGCTGTATTAACAGCTTCTGCCCAGAAATATATAGGTAGGCTATATTCATTTAACATAGTTCTAGCCATTTCTTGAATAGTTCTATTTCTTCTTTCTACAATCCCATTCTGTTGAGGTGTTCTTGGAGCAGAGAAGGTGTGTTTAATACCCATTTTTGAGCAAAAGGAATTAAATTCCTGGTTCTCAAATTCTCCACCATGATCACTTCTCAATGAGATTATATTAAAACCTTTTTCATTTTGAATAGATTTACAAAAACCTTCAAATAAACTAAAAGCTTCACTTTTAAATTTAAAAAAGAAAATCCAAGTAAATCTAGAATAATCATCAACTAATACATAAACATATAATTTACCAGCTAAACTTGCTACTCTTGAAGGTCCAAACAAATCCATATGGATAAGTTCTAGAGGTTTAGTTGTAGAAACTTTATTAACAGATTTGAATGATGATTTGTGTTGCTTGCCAAGCTGACATGCATCACAGAATCTGTCATTTTCAAATTTGAGACTAGGTAAATCAGAAACTAGATGTTTCTTAGATAATTTATGTAAATCATATATATTGCAATGACCAAGTCTTCTATGCCAGATCCAGGATTCACTTATATTAGCAGTTAAGCAGTTTACTTGTTGTTTACACAAGGAATACAAATCCAAAGTATAAACATTATCAGTTCTGGGTGCTCTAAACATAAACAGTTTATCTTTAGAAACAGTACAACTATTTTTAGTAAAATCAACAGTGTATCCATCATCACAGAGTTGAGAGATACTTATCAGATTGTGTTTTAACCCTTGTACATAATGTACTTTGTTGATTGAGACTATCTCTGGATCTCCAATTGCTCCAATACCAATAATCTTTCCTTTGGCATTGTCACCAAAGGTAACAAGTCCTCCTTCCTTTCGAGTAAGAGAAGAGAAATTAGCTGAAGTTCCACTCATGTGTCTTGAGCAGCCACTGTCCATATACCATATTTCTTTCATTCTTTGGTGACCTGCTACCTGCAAAGACATTTAAACAAATTGCTTTGGTACCCATATTTTGTTGGGTCCAGGAGGGTTAGCAAGCAGTGATCTGGGTATCCAGATTTTCTTTGTTTTATTAAAATTGATTGAATCATATAGATCATTGGAAATATAAGCTTTCTTAATTCCACATATTTGAGGTTGTCTTAGAAAACAGTTTTTAGCTATATGACCTTTTGTTCCACAGAAGTTACAAATAAAATGTTTAGTGCTAGGAACAAAATAATTTTTGTATAACTTAGGTTTTTCTCCTTTACTTCCAATTCCAAACCTTTCCTTTTTAATTACAGTTTTTCCAAGTATCTCATTTAAGGTGTTTTCTCCTTTTGTAAAAACTAATGCAGCTTTTTTATAAGATTCTACTTCATCCTGTAGAGTTTTTATTTTTGATTCAAAATTAATTTTATTTGAGTCAGCAGAGTTGTATTTGTCAATTAATTCCTTATGTTGTTTTAGCAAAGTATTTCTCTCATCTGAAATATCTTTATGCAATTTTTTTATAGATTTATATTTTTTAAATAATGAGTCATACCTTTCTTCAAGAATATTGCAGTAAGCTGCAAGTTTTTTATTTGAGAAGCTTGTTTCAGAGTTTGATTCATTATTTGAGTCAGAGGAGTAGTATGAGTGTACCTCATCAGTTTCAGCCATGAAACACATATTTGCTTTTAAATTGGCTTCCTCCTTCTCTGAGCTTGATTCAGAAGAATTACTTGAGTCTTCAGAAACACTCCAAGTAGCTTTCATAGCTTTTTTGTCTTTCTGCTCATAATCATCTCTTTTGAAGAATTTCTTCTTCTTTACATTTTTCAATTTTGGGCAATCCGGTCTGATATGTCCCATCTTTTTGCATTCATAACATCTCACTTCCTTGCTATCCTTCTTAAAGGATTTCTTGAAGTCTTTCTTCTTACTGTAGAGCTTTCTGAATTTTCTGGCTAGCTGAGCCCGTTCTTCATCCGAATTTGAAGAATCAGAGCTTTCTGATTTAGCACTTACTTCTCTGTTCTTCATCTTTCTATCCTTTGGTTGAGAAGTCACTTTCACATCAGTATTTTCCCTTTTTATGTAGACTTTATGCTCTTTTACCTCATCTTGCATTTCAGCCTCGTACATCATCAATGTACCAATCAGCTCTCTCATAGTTAGATCTTTAACAGAAATTGATTGTCTGATTGCTGCAGAGATTCCATTCCATCGAGTAGGAAGTACTCTCAGTACCTTTAACGCTTGATCAGCCTGCTTGATTGGTTCTCCTAGAGATGTTATATTATTTACAATTTCTGTCAATCTTCCATTCATCTGAGTGATGCTCTCTCCTTCAATCATTCTGAAAATATCGAATTTTAATTTAGCAGTTGCATATCTCATCTGTCTTACATTATCTGTTCCTTCATAAGCAACAACTATTGTTTTCCACATTTCATATGCAGTCGGGCATTGAGATACTCTGTTAAATTCATCTGGTCCTAGACCACAGATGATTGCATTCATAGCTTTTGAATTCATGTCATACTCACCCTCTGTAGCAGCACTCCTTGTATCGGGATTTTCAGGAATTTCATAGGGAGTCAGAATCTTTGAATAGACTTTGTAACCAAGATTTTTCAGATAAATAATCATACGTGATTTCCAGCAGCCATAATTATCTCCATTAAAGTAAGGTGCTCTGACCATTGACATTACCTCTCTCGTATCAGCCATGATACACTATGTATAATCTTTAAATACTTCTAGCTTGATAAGACTTTAAAAATAATAAGCTCCTCCTTTGATACCAATTGTTGAATCTGAATCTACGGATTACACACAAGATGGGGGGGGAATTGTGTCTTTTCAAAATTATTACAATCTCTTCAATTTAGACAAATTCTGTCCACTATTCTTTTGTACGATTAAATATGCAGCGGAAAAAGTAAAAGCATGAACACACGGATGTATAGTGGTTCGGGGAACAGAAGGCCCCTAGTCCACTCCACCAACGCTCAAATCCACGTGCTTGGAGATTTTCACTATCTGGTCCTCGTTTCCGCAGACCTGTTCACAACTGAGTACAGGCAGTTGACACCTTTACAAGTTTCAGGCAAACACAACCTTCCTGGTTCAAACACGAACCCACACAGCTTAGAACGAGAAGCTGATCACTCAAAAAAAAGGGTTTCGATAAAGAAAACACTTCTCCAATTGTTCTTCACAATTGCAACAGAATGCAATTGACAGTAGATAGATCGTCGTCTTCAGAAAATAAAGATCTGTAATCAAAACAGTTCTGAGTCGATCCAGTTGCAATAGATATTACCAGAAACTTCACAACTTCAGCAGCAGTAGATTCGCAACAGATAGTTGATGTAGAACACGTGAATCTGCTATCAAGATCTTCCTTCGGTAATAAAGGTTTTACACTTCTTCTTGATCACCAGAAAAGAACGCCTTCACATAGTCTCTGTTTCTTTCTCGTTAAAAGATCAATCTGTTTATTTCAAACACTTTCCTGTGTATATATATATCCGAAGTTTCCAAGATAGAACATATATATTCAAATCTGAGAAAATCTTCCACATAAATAGATCCATGAAAATCTCCTTTAGATTCGCGATATTAAATGAAATAACAGAGCCATTGTAACTCCCCTGAATAATCGGCATAAAAAGCTCCGTTTAAATCAATCATTAATCCGTTGAAAATCATCTTTGAATCAGTCAAAGTCGTACTAAAGAATCGGCTCGAAATCCGCTTAATAATCCGGCTGTTTGACCAATGCAAAAGGAAATATCGTCTGTCAAAAATATCCCGATGCCAAACGTAGGGTTGATGACGTGGCTCCAAACGTAGGGTTCACAAACGTAAGGTTCACAAACGTAAGGTTCAGAACGTAAGCTCAAACGTAAGGTTGAACATACATACTTTCTCTTCAGCATTCAAACGTAGGGTTGATCATCCACACTTCGTCTTGCTTCAACTCTCCAAAGAACGTACGATTTATTATAAAAGTATGGTTGATGATCCATAATTTTGAGAAACAAACTCAACACTGAAAACTAACGTACGGTTTCTCTTCCATACTTGTCCAACAACAAAAACGTAAGGTTCCTTCCAAACGTAATGTTCTTCTTCCATACTTTTCAACAACGTAAGATTCATTAACCATACGTTTCAAAATAACGTAAGGTTCCTTAACCATACGTTTCTTTTAACATAAAATGTAAACTTTTCATCCATACGTTATGTTCATCAACGTAGGGTATGAACAGTGATTCCAGTATGCGCTAAAACTGATCTCGCGCTACAGTGATTCCAGAACGCGCTAAAATTGATCTCGCGGTACAGTGATTCCAGAACGCGCTAAAATTGATCTCGCGATAAATGAAGTATGAAATCTCGTTGTATGAAATAAATAAATAAAATAAATTCCTGCAAAATACTCAACGAAAAAATTAGTAAATAATTAAGGGTATTTGTGAGCAACAAAATCATCATAAAGAGATAGAGTATTATTTAAAATAATCTCCCCCTTTAAAAAACATTATTTTGAATTGTTTGAAAACAATACATTGCTCAACAGTTCTTTCTTGGTAGATACCCTAGAGTCTGAATGAGGTATGTAGTTTCTAGTTTTGGCTGGGTAATATCAGAGGTTCATGCCCAAATTTTCCATAGTATCATAACCCTTTACTACCATGACATGAAATTTAAAACCCTTCAAGTGGACAAAAAATGATAGTAATATTTCCAGGATCTAAGACATAGGTTAATGAGTGCTCTAATCATGAGGATACTAGATAATTGTATTGCATATTTTGTATTCTGTGACAAATTAGGGACTAGACATGGATTTTTACTAATATAGGGGAATGTGGTAATTTCTTATGGGTCATGGTAGCTAAGGTATTATGATCAGAACTACAAGAACCACAGTCCTAAACTGGAATTAATGTTCTTCTCTTTGAAAATGTGGTGGAAATACATGATCGGTGAGAATTTTACCATCTAACTAGATGAAAAGAGGATCATGAATAACTTTTCTTAGAGGGACCACAATTCAAGATAAAGACAGTTTCTAGAGTTCCTCCAGGATTACAATGTCCTGATAGTCTATATTATTGGGTATAAGAACCTGATGGAAGACACACTCAACAAGAGGTCCATATTTTAGTTGTTGTGTGAGGTGTTAGTATAGTTGGTCACTCTATAGATAACCTTCTTAGATGGTTGTGGAAAAACATATCACTAGTCAATTTCTATTACCCCTCCACTCTTACAACAATTCAAGGATTCACATCTTGGGGATGTCAAATGCGGGAGATCACGTGCACCGTTATCTTTAGGGCTATCCCTTGATGGATATTTAATTGGGGGAACATCGTTATCTTTATAGGATTCGTGTTTGTGGAAATGATATGGTGGGAGTAGGTTAGGAGTGAGTTTGACACGTCTAGCCTTGGTAGTACATCTGAGAGTGGAAAAGATATTCTAAGACCTCTGATGCAAGTTCTGGTGGCCTAGGATGAAGAAGGAAGTACAAAGTTCATTTCTTTTTTCCTCAATTTTCAACAGGTGAAGGAAGAGCACCAGGTTCTAGAGTGTTTGACCCAACAACTCAAGGTGCTAAAGTGGATGATGGATTGGATATCGATGGACATCAGGAATATTTTTCCACATAGGTTCAGGGATTGTGATACCATCTAGGTGATTATATACGGAATAACTTAGTCGATCAAATTTCTACCTATATGAGAGTATATTATTGTAGAGTTATTTGGGCACCTCTACATCTAGAAGATAGTTCAACTTATTTGGGTTCATTCAAATATCGTTAAAGACCATGATGCTAATTTCAATTTCCACTTATAAAAGGTTTTGAGGGAGGCTTCAGGGATGAAATTTCGGCTGAGCACCATTTTCATCCCCATACAGATGATCAGATAGAGAGGACCATCCATGTTCTAGAGGACATGCTTCATTCCTGCATCATAGAATGTTTTCTTAGATGGGATGTCCCCATACTTAGGGTGTAGTTTTTGTGAAATAACAACTATCACTCCAACATTGGAACGGAACCATTTGAGGACATGTATAGGTGACCATGTAGATAATTGTTATGTTGGACTATCCCAGGGGAGTCAGCACTTGGGGGATGAGAGTAGTTACATGCTAACATTGAGAATGTTCTTATCATATTGTAGTGTATGAAGAATTCGTAGAGCCAAAAATGTTTTATACATATAGTTGATGAAGGATGTTGGAGTTTAGGGAGGGAGATAATATATTCCTTATGGTCTCACATCGATAGGGTAAGGAGTGATTTTCTTAGGATGACAAGTTATCCCCAAGGTTCATCGAATCCTTTCAGATTCAGAGTATAGATGGAAATGTGGCGTAGCTCCTAGCACTAGCCACATAGTTTCTGCGAGTTCATGATTTCTTTTACATGTCCCATCTGAGGAGATATGTTAATGAACCTTCACACATTATCGACATGGGTCGATCTTGAAATTCTTTTATTAGAGGCATTTTTTGAGTTCAATTCCTCTATTACACATTTAGTGGTAGTACATGAACATCCTGGAGTGAAACTTGGAGAGGGAAACTCAGATGCGTTCTCAGAACCCTCGTATTTTTATTGAATAAACCTTGTTATGGATTTCAGAGACATTAATCCTTAAGGTGGGGAGATTATAACAACTCTTTTTTCTCTACAATTTATTTTAATAAATTAATTGGGAAAATATTGAGACCGCACATAGGGAAGGAATGAGATACCGAGGCCTGGTGTTCCCAAAATAATCATCTGAATAAATTTCAATTTTTAAATAAAAAATGAACAGAAACAATCTTAAATTTTTTATAACTCCAAAATGGTTGCCTAGGTCATAATCATGATGGCACTATTATGTCTAGAACATTGGAGTTACCTTAGGCAGTGCCTAACATCATCCATCACAAGGCTAGTGAGAATGTTAGAATTTTTGACATAACAATCATTAAAACTATTTTAATGAAAATATTATGTTTGTTTTAATAATGAATCTATTTCCATTTTTATTAAACCCAATTGTAGGGGTACATGGTTTCAATTCTAGACCCATTTAATTTTCATCAGTTCTATGGTGATAGTGATCCATGGGAAGATTTTTTTTTGAAATAATAGAATGAAAATTTGAGGTTTTGGGTCACTCAATGAGGGATCGACAAAGGATAAACACAAAAATTCATCATTGACGGATCTAACACATTGGTAGGTAGTTTTGTTTGTTTCAATTTATATGTCCCTATTTTAAATCCACAGGATGAATATGAATCAATCGATGAATGTTTTGATTCATTGATCATGTGTACTATTTCTAGATGGGTTTTATTTGGGGATAATCATTGGGAAATTGGATCTATGATAAACCTATGATTAGTCATGATTTTTTAGCCATTCATAAACTATAACATTTATTGATCAAGCTTAACGTGAAAAATGCCGAATCCTTCAACGTCAGGTGTTCATTTGAATTTATTCATCCCCTGTTCTTTTGATTTCATGATCATTATCACTACAAAAATCAAGAATGGTTCCCATGATCAGAACAGTGGTGATGAACCATGGTCTAGGGGGCCACTGCGGGGGCGGACAGATGTGAGGGAATGAGGTCATGGTAGTGCATGCCGGTGGTGTGCTTCAACGGTGGAGGAGGCCCATGGTAGGAGTTCACAGGAAATGCAATGGGGGAAACAACATGACAGACATGGCGGTGTAGAAGGTAGTGGGCATGGGATTCTTGAAGAGGCCTATGGCAGTGTAGTTGGTTGTGGCATTCGTGCTACATCACATGAACAAAGGGGTTCTTCCAGTAGTACCACTTAAGAGGACCTCGTGGAGACCCGTGGTTTGGATAAGAGATGATGCGCCCCTTGCATATTGGGAGGAATATACATGGCCACTCTAGTGGGCTAGGTTGGACTGGTTTCCCGGCCTTAGGTTGGGCCTAGTGCCTCAGGCAGGGTTGTTCAAGAAGATCAGCCAAGACCCAGCCCAACCGAATCATGCCCTACGGGATGGGTTGAACGGGTGGGTCAGGTCAGACCTGAAGGACCGGGTCATGTTTGTGGACACAGGATGGGTTGATGGACCCAAGGACATCTTAGGTTGGGATGGCCCAACATATATAGTCTAAGTCAGGTCAAGTTAGTTTGACCAGATCAGATCGTGGATGGATACAAACTGCTCCTTTTTACAAAAAACACCTCTATAACATTCAAACTGTATGCCTATGTGACGATCCATATACGAAATTAGGACCCCAACAATAGGGAGGTCCTTCTGAGGCCACTTCATGGGTTTTTAGTAAGGACCATTATAAGTATGATGATTTCCCATTGTTATTTCCCAAAGGATTCGGGATGACATTGCATGGAAATCCACTTAGGTGATGGAGTCCCAAATGGAATTATAGAATCATCTTATGGAATGGAGTGATACTATATCACCTATAATGGAGTTTATTGGGTATTGACCTATTCTTTGGGTGAATGGTGGCATTACCCCACCTATTGGGCCATATCGATAGGGTTCTGGGTATTCTTTAGAATCCCCTATGTTACGAGAAGCATCGTAGGTATTGTGGTATTATATGATAATATCGTACATTGGGGGGTAATAATGATTTGTAATCATAGTAGTCTCTGAGGGAAATACCCTACCTGTATATTATGACCCTTCACAAGTGTCTTACCTTTGGACATGGCCAATGTTAGCAAAATCATTTCATAGCAACTGGTGTGACTTATCCTTCTTATATGTGGCAGGTATTTGAGTATATCTGGATATCATTGGAATACGTATGGGTTTATAACCTTGTATTGATTTCTATGTAATTTTTTTTAATATTTATTGTTTTTGGGTTTTTCTACTGAGAATTTCTTTACTCAAACCTACATAGGATTTTCTCTCACATTTCGTGTCTTGTGCCGATGAACAACGCTTTGATGGAGTCCTAGGTGGAATATGATTAGAGCCCAAATGAGATGGTCCCTTGATAGATCAGATGGGTCGAGGTTTTTCCAATAGTTTTCTACCACTGTATTAGTACCCTATTTAATTGGGAAGAAATTGTAGCTGTCTTTCCCATTTGGGATTATTTTCTAGCCGAGTCGCAAGTAATGCACATTACCTTCTGGTTTCACACTAGTTGTATTAATTTTATGTTTAGGTGTTTTTCATATATGGTGGGTTTCGTTTTCAAATACTTTTGGATTTGTGGTTATGGATATTTGGGTGTGTGAGTGTCTGTATAGGTAATAAGGCTATGTACTCCCATTTATGAGATGTTCCATCTCTGTGATAGTCACTAGCCCCAAGCCAATCAGAGTAAGGCATGAGGTGGTCATGACATGGGCCCCAACTAGATGGGTCATGATAACTGGTCCTAAATAACGACCATCAAACAAGACGGAAAACTATAATTTCTAATATATAAACACATGTTTTGAAGATTATATATGAATCAACCAAAAACACCTTGGCTCGTATGATCTCACAGGGGATCGTCCAGACCTAGTTATTGTCCTCATCTGCCTAGAACTCCCCTAAAGCATCTGTTGTATTTACAATTCATGAAACGTGTGGGTAAAGTAAATGCAAGGGTGAGTAAAACAATAATATGTAATGGACACCAAAACACATTGTAAAATATCAAAATGGAAACACAACATAGAAGAAAGAGTTAGCTCAACACTTGTACATGTCAAAAACACATATAACAAGATCATCCACATATACTCATAAAGGATTATATGATGAATCATATCATTCACATCAGGGAATATGGTTCTTCTCATTTCCCACTCGTTTTTGAGAGATCCCACTACATGATCTATTCGAAATAAATTATATAGAATAAGTCTACTAAAAGAATATGAGAACACATCTGGAAATGATACGCCACAATGTTTCTCTAAGACGTTCGGTCTCTCTTAGATAAAGAGTCTCAATATCATATAAAATATGTAGTCACTAGATTCTGATTGAGGCACCCTCATTATGGGAAAACTCAGTCCTTTAGCTATGAAGTTATCGAGGAACCTTACAAATAGGTCTCGCTATTTTGGGATGTGCACAAAGAGAACACACTAATAACTCCCCGATGTACACTGGTCCGTTCAAACCACAAGGTAAATAATCTGATCTCTATACAATGATAGGGGTTCATATACCTAGGGCTTACTAGGGGATATCCATGGCCCTACTGGTATTATCATCCTAGATAAGGGATAGGTGCCCACGTAAATATTTTTTACACCCACTCCACAGACCTTATCGATGCTACCACGAAGAGAAGTGAGGACTGACCATACCTCTCAGTATAATCCACCCTCCATCACAAAGAGTCACAAAGAAAAATGGGATAATCCAACTCACTGCAAAACAATGGTCATTATCTATGAAAATACTAGGATCCTACATCAAACCTTCATAGTGTATCCCCATGTGTATGATCTTTGTCTCTATTGGAACCCTTGGTGATATGATGGAGATCATGCATTATCCCTCATATAAACAATTTGATTTCCCCCACCCCCTTCTTCTCTGACTAAAATCCAAAAATATATATCAATGGGAACGTCTCATTTAGAGAGTCCCAACAACACAAAAATCTCATCTAATAGAATAATGGTTTGAATATTCAAGTAATTTTAGTGAAAAGATGTGGGCGGGGTCCGGGTCGGATCCATCCCAGTCAGACCAACCCGACCCAACCAAGGTTCCATCGACCTGAACCACTGGGTTGATCCAGTATACTTGTCCTATCCTAGCCCACTATGTTGGACCGACTAGCTGCGCCTTCCCAGCTACTCAACTCATCCTACTGGAGTGGGTTGGCCTACTCCTCTTGGGATGCGGCAGGTGCCACATCTCTGAACAACCCCATTGGTTGATGTGCAATCCAACAGCCATGGTTCATCCTAGAAGCCACTCTCCAACTATGTGACATTCCTCACTGTAGTGTCACCTGAAGACCGCTATCGTCTGCCTTTCGACAACCACAGTTCACTGAACTAGGTGACTGTCATGGTCTCCTCTTCCGCCGGTGTTGGCACACTGGTGGATTCTATCCCTAGGTCACCGAACGTGCACTTGTGGACCGTTCATCAATCTGGAAGTGGTCTTGGAATCCTTGGATCGCCATCTTCACTATTGTGGGTTCCAATCGAGGCCACAATCCTTTCTGGTGCAAATAATTACAGTGGTGGTACATCTTGCACCACCTCGATTTGTTCAACACTGTTGTCGACAAACCTCCATTATGATGAGTCCATCCCAGATCAGTAGTGTTGGATTTTTGTTCCAAGGATCGGCTACTATGGAATCCCTCAATTTTATTACATAACATTTCATTTCATTTTACATAAAGAGGATATTTATAGTCTAGTGTCTTCGAAATTAAGAGCATAAAACCTTCTTCTAAGCCACTTGTAAGGCTTCATAATTAGTTCATCCTAAGTAGAATTATTTCATCAAATAACCTAGAGGCATACATTCTATTGAAAGGGTGAGTAGAAAGACCAGTAAGGGTAAGCAAGAGATTCAATGTACTTGTGATGTCAATAAGAACATGAAAAAAACATAAAGACGCGACCAATGGAAGAATATGCATATCATAATGAAAAGAACATGGAACAAAATCTTGAATATGTGGCTATAGCATTTCATTTAGACATTGATGAACGTATCACCAAGGTCCTTCCCCATGGTGATATAAATTTTACCAAGGTTATTCACCAAGGTATCGTAAAACTTGTCATCTATATTGATTAATTAATTACCCAATGCATTGGAGCTCTATTTGGGTGCACCATCAATATGTAATTTCATTCATGCGAGACACATAGATCATAATCATAAATTTCATTAATATCCCAAATGGAATCAATGAAATGGATTTCATGTCAAAATCGTGACGTTTGAAAAGAGCGTAAAAATACAATCATTATGTCATTTATAACCAATGGAAATGGGGTGAGGGTTATATGTGTATCAATTCCAGAATCAAATATATCATCATTATATATTTAAAAACACCCATGGAAACAAAATAAGTCTGGGTATTCACATAAATGAACAATAGAGTTTCTTGAGAGAAAGAGAGAGAAATTTTGAGATGAAATCTCTGCAACATAACGACTATATAACATGGTTTTAGAAAACATTGAAAAGAGAGAGGACAACAGTCACCCACTCATAAATAAATCATACTAAATTATGGTAACTCAATAATATCATGGTATAAATATTTTGAAGAGATACCAAATGATGAAAAATATGAAAGAAAATAGAAGATGTGATTTGTTTTACAAAATATTCGGCAGCCTAATGGCCTCACTTAAAAATTCAAAAAAAATTCATGAGAGTGGAGAAGGTATCCCAGTAATTATAGATGAAATGGAAAGAAATTAGATCATATAATAAAATCCACTCAATCTAAAGAGATGTAAATTATAAGACACAACATAAATAAATTCATGACTTAAAAGAGGAGGGTGAAAAGATACCTTATCTTGAAGAGTAACTTTGAAAGATTGAAGGTCGGGACCTTGGGAGGATTGATGGGACCTTGGGAGGACTCCATGGGAAGTAAAGAGACCATAACTTCATTGGGGAGGATTTGGAAGTAAAATGAATGAAGGAAAGGCATGGTATTTATTGGAGAACTAAGGGGACACATCATTAATTGTCAAGGG
The DNA here is from genome assembly GCA_963277665.1 of Viscum album. NCBI lineage: Eukaryota > Viridiplantae > Streptophyta > Magnoliopsida > Santalales > Viscaceae > Viscum > Viscum album. The sequence continues at coordinate 350,844,186 of OY728152.1, read as the reverse complement.
ACACCTCATCGGTTTTATTGGAAAAACCATGGGCTTTACCCTTGTATTTTCCCATGTTATTAGACTCATGGGACACCTCATACAATATATTACTATTCATAAGTCGAACAGAATTATTTCATAATTATTACATATGTAATTATGTCATTAAAAAACAGAAACTCAAAAACAGTATTTTCACTATTCACTGAAAATTCAACTTTCTCAGAAAAATCCCAAAAATTCACCTCAAACAAATATAGATGCTCTAATTTCTAAAATGAACCCCATTTAAAGGAAATATTTTTCTACAATTTATTTATTTTTTTAAAAAATTACTATTCACCCGAAAAAACTAATACATAACCAATAATTTCGAAAATAGATTTTTATATATTTTATTTAATCACATTACTTAATCAATGTGCCTAAATTATATTAATACTTTATTAAGTGATGTTACATAACCATTTGATCACATTACTAATCATAAGCCTAAAATCACTATTCATAATTTAATATTCACTAAAATTATGTTGATCATATTAGACAATAAATTTCATACTGAACTCAATTGTAGAGTAACATTTTTTGAAAATCATTACACATTATTAATTAATTAAGGTTTACATGAATATTTGAAAATATCTCGTATATATAATTCATCAATAACATTCAAACTATATTTATCCATACATTTGAAAAATCACAAACTTCACCATAAGAGGACATCAAAATATTTATTTAAATCAAAGGATTACACAAGGCAGTTACGGACTCGTTACATAGCCCCTTATAACACCAACATAGGACCTAAGAATAAGGTCTTCTAGGGTGATATAATATTGGGGAGGCTCAGCCAACATTTCCCGGGTAGTGATTTCTATCTACTGGAACTTCTCGCGAAGGCGATACCGTTCCAGCTTCAGATGATGAAGTTCGGCTTGGGTTTGGTCTAGAGAAAATCCAAAATGTGCTACCTCCTTCCCGAGTTCCGTCAGGTGGGCTTTGATAGGCCTGAGACTACTGGATGGGGCCATTGAATCTTCTTTCTATATAAATTAATCAAGATCACATGTATTTATAGACAATAATTGCAACATTTAGTTTCATACGGTCAAATTGACCAATGGTCATATAATGGTCGAAACCCAAAGTCTTAATTTAATTATACCCATTTCATTAAATTAATGAGTTTTTTTAGTATAAAATAAAATAACACACAATGTTAGGAAAACAAATTTATTCAAAATTTCTGATCGTTACAGCTGCACAACGATCTCTCGATCACCAAATGATGATTCGTGTTGCAAAGGATTAATGCCCGTGATGAACAAATAATGGAGGGAGTAAAGGCCCAAATCATCAATGGTAAAATGACCTCAATCAATGTTGGTGTTGATCGGGGTTTGTTTCCTTGTTAACATTTAACAAAAAACCCCTTTAAAATCTCCCTTTAAAACCCCAAAAATTGAACCCTCCAATAGGAATGATCAAATTACGGTTCATCCAATTCATGGATTGATCTGAATTCATCATATAAATCCATGAGTGGATAAATTAAATATATAAATAAAAACCCCAAGTTTATAATGGATCACATTTAGATGCATATATAAGTCACATCGTCATGTTAATCCTTCTTCCTCCATCGTTAGTCGATTCGTCATCAGTTGATTGAATCCTAGTCTCTGATCTATCATCATTGGTAAGATAACCTCCTCCACCTTGTCATAAGAAGACACCAAGGGTGTATATATCTAACTAGTATTACTAATTCTAATTTTTTCCCCTACATCTCATTGATGGAGGTAACATATTAACACATTTCAGTTTTATTATTTATCATTGAAACATCATCTACATGTTTCATCATTTATGAATGGAAAATGGGTTTCTTTATTTCTATATTGTGGCATCACAAAACTGTGAAATGTTACAAGGAAATAAAATAAACATATTTAAGTTTATTATATTGTCCTTTAAAAATTTCCAAAAATTAACTTTAACCCTCGACCCATGTCGATCGACCATAGTTTCATCATAAAAAATCACATCATCATGAGATCAACATAATTATCATATATAAAATATGAGTTACTATTTTTGAGATAAAACTATTTGAATAATAAAATAATTTTATTTAAATTAATTATATAGTGTTATTTCATTTTCAGGATTTCTCACAAGAGACAATCATTGAAAAATTCAAGATGCCCCTTGGGTAAACCCACAACCCATAATTCAAAGGTTCCCTCAGATATCCAATATGGGTACCATTTTATGAGTTTTTTTCCATTTGGGGAAAACCACTAATGTGCACTATTTAAAATCTTATCCTCTATTTAAAGATCATTCCATGCACTATGGGCCTCTATATAAATTTTCGTATTAGTACCTAGTCTCATAAATTTTCTACGAATGTTGTAAAAATAAAAACATGAACATTTAAGTCGTTACCTCCCCCCCTAATGATGTTTTTCCTTGACAATCCAAATAATTTTTACTCTAACACAAGGTTAGAGTACTGAGCATTAATATTACCCATGTGCCCCATTGTTCTCCTCTTTGGATCCCTATGCTGCCATGAGTCACACCCCAATGAAAAGATCATCAATGATGGATACTATATAATCATTGTGTACTCAATGCGAAACACTATAATGTTGATGTCCAGATCATCCTAGAATATGATTTGGAAATGTGTAATTCACGAATCCCTTAAGTTGTTACATGTGGAGGATGTTGTGTACCAGGTCCCATTTTAGGATAGATCCAATCCATACACTGGCTTGCTAACTCTATATAGAACTTCAAATATGGACTATTAAATTTGTTGATATATTGATACTCTTTAAAAAATCATGATAACCAGCATCGGGGTGAGACCCAATGGAATACATGGTGTCCTTCCTCAAAAACTATTGGTCTCCCCCTTTTCCTACAAAAAAATCTGATGGTTGTGTGCATTCTTTTCCCACTCCTAGATAACCTACACAATATCTGAGAATGCTTATTATAATCACTTCCAGAGACCGGATGTAAATATTTCATAATGATCCGAAACTATCATCGATGAATCTTTGTGGAGTCAAATTATATGCTACTCATAGAGGAATTTTTGTCCCTCTACAAAACATTTTTCCTGTGAAGTTATCAAATGGGCCTACATGGGGAGTTAGTCAATGATCACCAAAATGGTATCGTGTATCTTAGAAATTCATGGTAAACCTATCATGAATACCATCGATATCCCTTCCCACTTATTTCTAGGTAAACCATGAAAGTGAATGGCCATATCATTCCTATAAAAGGGTCTTGACATGGTGATTTGGAAACCCATGATACTTACTCATACAATATTTCAACTATTATCTCAATAGGTAAGCACAACTTCAACTGGTTCCTCATCCCTTCCATCCTCCTAGACACCCACATGAGTATATCAAAGCATCTCTCCACTATAGGGGTCAAATACTACAACTATATATCTCTTGAAAAGAAATACATGATCCACACCATTCAAATGTACATTAGGGTTTTCCCTAGAAAAACTAGTCATGTAAACACTCAAAGTCAGAATCATTGAATTGTGCCTCTATGGATCATTTAATAGTGGAATGGTAATAACCCATGATTGTAGATGGGTTTATCTATCTCCATCCATGAAGAAAACCAGAACAAGGCCAACCACCCCAATGCCTCATTTAGTTACTACTAACTAGATTCTAGATGATATGATCTGCTTCAACGTTCCTCTTCCTCAGATTATAGAAAATCATCAAGTCATTGTCGTATTGGAAATCTGGGCACTGCCTCTATCTCATGCCTCAGTCATTATAAGGGAAGTAATTCTTGATAATATCATGGTGGAAGTGGATGATGCATCACTCACCCATCAAGTAGTATCACCATATATTAATTTCAAATATCACCACTACTAACTATAGATTATGAGTCGTATAGTTTTTCTCTTCAATATATTTACCTACCCTCACTGGATTCACTGCCACTCTGGCCTATAAGTAGATGATTCCTATAAATAGAACATCTCTTGAATCCATGACATACACTTCGATATATTTCCATGTATTTGGTGGTTTTGAATTTGGCCTAGGACCATCCTAATGTGTCTCATGTTCTCTACATTGGACGCCAAGAACACAATGATTTCATCAATGAAGAACCACTAGGGCTGCCCTGTGTGATTCATCGGTTTATACTTATCCCTTCATCTAAAATTCCCCCGATATACACCAATATCTAGAGAAGTTATTCGGGTTCCTTCTGATATATTGTAATAAATATCATTTCCACCTATGGGTGTAGACCAGAATAGAAGTCTAACTCTCCATGTAGAGGTATATCTGGAACATATTCTAGGAATACATCCATCTAGTCTACCTACACAAAGAAACATGATGACACATAACATCCACTACAAGAAGGGTCGGACTAGAAAATAGAAAAGAAATTGGCTACCCCCTACTCTCTCAGATTACATCATAAGATGATAAGATTTACCTTTTTATGATAATGGGAATTCATGTTCAATGACAACGGATGAACCATTTGTTTTTCTAATATAATAAATCAGTGCATGTACTATAGATTAGTCCATACCGAGAATATCATTGTAAAACATCAACACCACATCCAATAGATTCAAACCAAAACACTCACCTTCAAGATTCAGGTCACACTGTCAACACTAGTGGGTGGTCATTGGGACCCCACCCTTAGAAGTATCTCAATTTTAGGATCATTTAAATAGTTTTTAGTAGAACCTGTTTCTATCAAAGAAGAAAATTGGAAGGAATGGAAATCCCTATTACAATTGTATAAAAATATTACAGTTAAGTTATAACGGCATATATCATAACAAGAGTCATTCTCGGAGTCCAAGGGTCATAAGCCTCGATAGCCTGCAACTATCTTTTCCCCTATCCTCTAACTCTCGGAGCCTAGTATGGGCATCATGGTTGTGGTGGTTGTAACATGTCAAAATTTCATCCACCTCTTACTGAATTTCCCTCATTATGGACAAATCCATCACCGAAAGGATATTTCTACCATTGTCGCAGCCTATTCCTTGGTAGTTCACCAACTACCACTCTGACTACATTAGGAATTGTTAGACTATCTCATGTGAGATTCCACCTTTTCAGATAGAAAATCCAATCCATTTTTTCTAGGAACACGCATGTCCCCGAAACATCCGATGAAACCACTGGTTCTACAGCAAACATTGCGTAGTTAATATCGATAGGTCCTACTTTCCCTATATCATGGGAAATCACTATCTTGAAATCCTATGAAACACATTAAAACACTATGATTCATCATCCAGCACCAAAGGTGCCATCCACAACTCAGTCTTGAATGCTTCATCCACCTAAACCAATATAGGTTGGTCTGATAGATTATCATTTTGGGAAATTGTCACCAGATGACCCTTCTAAAGAATAACTAATCTATGAATGTCTCCCATCAAGGATGCCTCATCGAGTATCAGGTGAAAATCCTGATCATGTTGCGGAATCCACGCTAGCTAGTGTTGTAAATAAGTCTCGAGGAAAATAATATGTTTTTATTTAAAAGTGTTTACATGGTGAGAAGACTTAATAAGGATATGGAAAACATAACCCATTCCTATATGATGCATGATCAATGTGTTTCCCTTTAACTTGTGTTTTCCAGTACTTAGTAAAAAAAATGCCCCCAGAGACTTGGTGTATGGATTCATCAGCATCTACACCGACACTGGATTCAATGGCATGATTAAAGGACGTGAAACACTTTACATTATTTCCCCAATCCAATATCAATAAAAATATTTCCAAATGTGGGACCAAAACCTCTATAATACCACTCTATGATAACTCGTCCCCAAATGCTCATTTCGTGACTACCTAATGCCACCTCCAATATGCCTGGTCCTAGAGACTAGCACTGAATTAACATATCCCACAAATGGGAGGCAGTTTCTAATAATACTATACATATGAACATGAAACCATGCTACATAGGTTGGAATGTGATAACACTATGTTATGAAAATTCATGAATTCCACTAGAATCCTACAATAGAGTACTACAGAATGTAACACAGTAAAGTAGAACTATTCTTGAATACAATCCCATTTAATGAAATACATCTCCAATGTCCGTCCTATTAAAAAGGGTAATGAAGGTACTATTGGTAGCCACTGTAATCCCCTCAGATCCTGTGATCTCACTTGGAATCATCTGGTCTTGGTTCTAGCCTTGCTCCACCTATGGATACACCAATGAAACTATCAGCTTCACAATACATGACACATGTGGGAAAATCTTTTATATGGTTGAATAAAACAATACTCTATAGTGGACCCTATACACGAAGTAAAATACCCCAATGGAATAACCAATAAGAAGATACAGTCAGCTCAACACAAAAACATGTCCACAACACATATAATAATAATATAAATCTATACTTGTACGAGATTTCAAGATGCAACATCTCATAATATTCCAGCCATATGGTTCCACTTTTATCATTCTAGATTCGTAGAGATACAACTCATCATGCTATCCAACGAAATAATTTATAAAAATTTGAAAAAAATAACTAAAAAAATATATAATCTCGAAACATCACAATGATTCCCAATGACCTCAGGCCTCTCTTTGTCAAGGAGACTCGGTATCAAAGCCAATCCATAGTAATATGAGTCATCTTGAGGGATTATTATTCTGAGAGAACTCTCTACTAGATATATAATGTTATTAGAGACCATTACAAAGAGGTATTTCAAATTTGAGCCCACCCAATGAGAATACAATGAGAACTACCCGAAGTACACTGGTCATGTCTTGTCATGATTGAATGAATAATATCTCGATACACAGATAAGGGATCCAACAGTTAGGGATTACTAAGGGACATTGTGTCCCTAATTTAATTATAATTCATGATAGGTGAAAGGTTCCCCTCTAAATTTTGGTCACATCCACTCTACAATACCTATCAAATGTTCCACAAATAGGAGAGAGGACCGACTGTGCCTCTTAGTGCCTTCCACACTCCAGTCCACAGATTCACTGATAAGGCTGGGTTGATCCAACTAACATAAGAACACATGTCATTCTCTACTAAAAGAATTAGAACATTCATTGAACCTACATATAAAACCCCAAGAGTATGACCTCTATCACTAATGTCACCCTTTTTTATGAAATATAGATCCTACATCGATACCCCATAGCGATGAAAAATTGAACACCACCACCCACTAATGGTCCAACTAAAAACCACCAAAACCATATAAAAAAGACTACCTTGTTCAAAGGATCCCAGTACCATTGAAGGCATGTAAAACTAACTTATGGATTGAATGTGACTGGAATATTATTGAAAAGAGGCAGGTTGGGTTGGTGTCCAGCCTGATATGCCCAGACTGACCCATACTGATCGAGGGTCATGACCCAACCTTCGAGGATCATCCAAGTCCACTAGGATTACCCAACCCACTACACTGGATTAGCGTAATGCGCCATTCCAGCCAAGTACCGATCGTCCAACCCTAACCTATATGTTGGTGTGAGATGGTTTGATCCTCCCTTGACACAACATGCATCATTTCACTGAAGCACCCCGCAGTTCACTGTGGGTTCCTACCCCCATGGCCTTGCTATACTGTATCTTTAGATCATGTTAGCTGAAGAACACCATTGGCTACCTAACGACAACACATGTTCGCCACCCGGGGCAGTTCTCGTGGGCTCTTCCACCACACCGGCACACGACTGCTACCACACTAGTGTATTATTCTACAATCCAATGGACATGCTCTGATGTTTTGTTCTACGATCAATAGGAGGTTCCAAAATCCTCAGGTCACCATCATCACTAACATTGTCTCAGATCCACATAATGATCCTTTCCAGTGCAATTTTGTTTGATTGGTTATATCTCCTATAGTAACTAGATCAATTCGGCACTGTAATTGTTGTACCTCCATCATGTCAAGAACATCTATAATCTGTGAAGTTAGATCATAGATCTAAGGATCGGTTGTGATAAGATATATCAATTTCCAAATGTCCAGTATTGGTAAAAATAGTTAATACCTGTGATGAATGAAAAACATAGAGGTGAAATGGATGAATAAATAATGATTCACATACCTTGAATGATTTTCATCTTGGTCGGGGTTTATTTCCATTGGAAATGATATCCAAAAATACCCAATAAATCTCCAATTAAAACCATTCAAATCGAACACTATCACAATAACAATAAAACTATAGGTGATTATTTTCATGTCCTAATCCATGATATTCTTTTCAATCCATGAATGTGGAATGTAGATATTTATAATACTTCCCCTGCCTCAATTTGGATCACTTTCATACATAGATTTATGTCACATCATCACGTCGTTCCATGTTCTTCCTGCATTCATCGATTCTTCATCGCATGATCGAATCCCGACCTATGATCCATCTTTGCCGATGAATGAGCCTCTCACATTCCTTTGGGAAATTCTATGGTTAAAATGGAATTCTCTAGTGTTATGGATTCTAACACCTGACTAGACCACTTATTAAAGGAAGAAACACGTCAACACGTATCATCATTATTGTTTAACATTGAGATAATATCACCACATTGAATCATTTATGAAGGTATAATCGATTGCTCCGTCTCTGCATCACTACATCACCATGTTGTGAAACATTTTAAGGAAATAATATAATGTTCATTAGGTTTATTTTATTCTTCTTTTAAAAAATTCCAAAAAAATATATTTTACCCTCGACCAATGCCATTCTAGTTTATGGTCCACCTAACGAAAGATCAACCACACGAGCTCAACAGTACTCTTATATTTCCAATACATGTTACCATTTATGAGTTTTATAGAATTGAAGAATAAAATTATTTTATACATTTATTTTATTTATGGTTATTCCATTTTCAGGTTTCTCACTGGAGACCCACACCGACTAATGATAATTCGCTCCAAGGGTAAAACCACCATCTCGAACATAATGGTGCACTTTGATTTTTGATCTGGGTTCTTTTTTACAAGTTATTTTAATTTATTCTGGAAAAACACACATGTTGTCTATTTATAGACATATAATTTTTTTGGCGCATTATTCAGGCCACTCAAGGCCTTATAATCGCATGCCATCCCAGCTCCTGTTCCAATAATTTTCCCCTGAATGTTATAAAAATAGAACCATATAAATCCAAATTCTTTAAAGTAAATAATAAAATATTATGTGGATTCATAACTGGGAATATTTTTAATTTTCATTCCTTACCATGCCATTGTGTACCTAAAAACCATCTGTTTGTTTGGGATGAACTAAAATATAATGACGCGGATGATTATTATAAAACAAGTTAAATGGGATTCATTACTAAGGCATGATCTACCCACTATATCCTTAATGGGTTCGGTAATCATGACCCTAAAAGGGAATCATTAATGGGTAATCACTATATGTGAATTATCTTATGAAATGTGTATAATATTATATTATCTCTTGTTTCTCACATCATGCATGGATCACATGGCCTTTTATATATAGGATGAATCTATCCAAAAAATGAAGAGAATTACCTCGGTGTGGTCCAATCATCGGGAAGTAACTCAGAATAAAAATAAACTCCTCTGAAATGGCCGTATTTGAAATAAATCAATTTAGTTTAATCATATCTACATATGTCCCATCTATGGCAATTATTTCAATATCTATCATGATATAAATGAATATCTTCAGAACTATGTACAAATTGATTCCTATCTTAAATTGGATAATTTGGACGCCTCATCATGACCCGAGCATGATATTCCATTCTTTACCACAGGGCAATAAATTTCTTATATGGGTCCTGTCACATGACCTTAATCTATTAAAAATTGCTTATGTGGATTTTGATTCTTATTTTTGCAGGATCAGTTGGATGCCCTGTAGAGATTCAATCCCATTTCCATGACACCATATAACCATCGGGATGAAGAGAAATTCATATATCCAAAAAATGTCACTTAAATAAAGAAACATTATAAAATTAAGGAGTGATAGAGAACCCATGATATTGACCCCATTATTCGTATCAAAACAATATCAAAATAATTTCATTTACACAAGGGTAACCAGTCCCGTGTTGGGGTCTAGGAAGGATTTCAAAAACATTTCATAAATCACTATGATAGTACCATTGTATGAATCAATTACAAAAAAATGGCTATCTTGATCTTGAAATAATATCCTCTGGACCAATTTGATGCACAAAGACCCATTGGTCCTAATAAAATTGATGACTGCCTGCCTATGTAAAGAAGGTTTGTACCGAGTTACTGGTGAGGGACCTATTGGATGTTTCTAAGGAAGACAATGAAAATAGAAAACCCAATTAGAGTGAAAATAAAATGCCTTAAACTTCCCTCCATCAAACCTTCAGGAATATACCATTCCACATAACATACCAAATAAAAAGATATAATAAATGTGTGAATTGCGTTAAAAATATGTAATTATTCATCACTTATAAAAGTTGATCACTTAAACCCATTAATGATTAAGAATCAGTAGTTATTTCCGAATTTAACCCTAACAAAAATAACTATACATTAATCTTTTTCATTTAATAAGGTCCACGATTTCTAAATTTCATCTTTAGGCCTCCACATTTATGAGAACTCAAATGTATGATCAATTCCCCAACATATGTTTTAACATATTCTTAATCATTCCTCATTAATAGTGCTCTTATACATCCGTTATACCCAAAAAAATATAATTTCATTAGTATCATTATAATTATTATATTTTATTATATTAATTTTAAAACTATTATTTATTCCTCTCATTCTTATTGGAAAAATAAAATCATCATTAGTGCATTGTGAAAACTATTACCTCCATATAGTTATTTTATATTATTCATTACTATCATTCATGGAATGTAAAAATGATTTAATGGATAAATAAATATTCTATTTATAATATAACAATAATTGTTATATGTAAAAAATATCATTTATGCTCAATCCCTCTCAGTAGTAGAGAATTTAAATCATTAATCATATGTATTTGCGGACGACCACCTCAATGAAGAATGAGTTTCATTTATAATAACCATCTATAATGTATGGTTTCAAAAATATATTATATATATAAAAATTAATTCCAAAAATTATTATTATTGAAGATATTATGAATGTATTTTACAATTCATTTGACAATGGTTAATATACATAAGGAGTTATGGAAAGCATAACCAAACAACCTCAATTAACAAAGTTATGTAAAAAAACTAAACTATAAATAAATTAATAATGATGTTTTAGGGAACATTTAATATGAAATATTATTCAATAAGGTTATTCAGTATGTATTATATAAACATAATTTTTTAGGACAATAAACATATGTGTAATGAAAATCAAGACTGAGGAAAGGGAATCCAATGAATCCACCCTCAAATGAGGAATGATTTGATATTGTGAAATGATTATCATTTTTATTGTGAAACAATTAATCCCATGATGAAAAATGTCATTAATTAATATTGTTTTTATAAAATAAACTCCCATTAATTAACTTTCTTATATTAGGATATGACTGAAATCTTATATATTATATACGGGTTTTTATAAATCAATTTTCCTTCCTGGGTTATACTCTTTAACTTTACTCATAATCATTCATTTTATATGGTATACCATATATATATCGTGATGATAAATTCTGCTTAATAAATTCCTTATTTATGACTTCTCTTGATTCTTCAAATGAAACTATTTTATGAATAATTCTAATCCTGAAAAGCGATAGTTTCACCTAACTGTTCATGATTTTTATTCACTTGAATGTTCTTCTTTATAATTGGAAACAAAGTTATATATTATCCCATGTGGCCTTAAATATTTCATTCTTCCATTATCAAAAGGAAAATTTATTTTTTCTTTTTATGTTCTACAATTTGAATAAAATTTTATTTTAATATATTAAAATGTTCTTCCTTCCATGGTCATTTGTTTGATCTTAATTAGCTCAATCATTACCTTTGGGATTCTTGTTCTATTTATTTTTTACATTTTAAAAAAATCATACTCACATAATCTTCTTATATATTTTTTAAATATTTCTCTTATATATAAAAATATTTAAATATCATTTTCATTTCCGAGGTTATACATTTTTTAGTTACATTATAAATTCCCACATATATGTACACCCAAATTAAGGGATAATTCAAATGTAATTATCATGTACTATATAATAAAAATAAAATGTATTTAACCATTAAAATCTTCTTAAATAAAGCATAATATTATTTATATTAATCTAGGTTCAGTTATGGTTTTATAGAAAATAATATTCGTAATCCACGAATAAAAATTTGTTTTAATTATTCATTAAAGAAACATCGAAATGGTTAATTTTTATTCTTTTTTCTTTTAGATCTATCTCATGATTTTTTTTATTGGAAATCCATGATCAATACTAAAATCCATTGTTCAATTACGAATATTTTAAATGATTTAAAACCTTATAATCTTTATAATAAATTTTATCTAACCTATTTTAATTCTATGGATATGGATTATAAAACCCACATCCTTATCAAGGGTTTGATCATGCTTATGATTTATGTATGTTTTCTTTTCAACATATGGTATGAATAGGTATTATTTCATTAGATGATTAGTGTTGAACGAATTATATATCCCTCAAATGAATTGATTATTATTTTTAAATGTTATCAAATATTATGTAATGGATTACGGTATTAACTTATTCCAATATTGGAATTTCCAACAATGTCTATGGGAATAAGGAGTAAACCAAATACACCATGGTTACTTGATCAATTTATGATGATGATCTTGAGAGTGACCCTTAATTTATGTTTATGATTTCATGTCTTATGTTGTTTCTAAATATTCTATGATTCCATGATCTTATAATATGATTTCATAATGTAATGATTCTATATGTATGATCATCCTATTTTTGATATCATGTTATGCCTCTTGACTCACAAGGTATTATTTATTTCCATTTTTATTCCTCACCGGGACATCCATCATACCCATTTTTTGTGTGTGTTTATATGGGTATCCAATTTAGATTCAAAATATCTATGTGATTTAATTACATTTATTTTGTAAATAAATATGTTTTTTATGTTTAAGATGATGTATTTATGTATCTAATCATTAAAGACATGCAATGGTAGGTTCATGGAAATATATGTTTGAAAAGTATATTATAATCAATGAAATAATAAGTGTTTAAGTTTTGGGTTTATATTGTTGTTTTCAAATGAAGGTCAAGTTATTTATTTAATATTATGATGATGAGGAAATAAGAATACACTATGGCCAATACTATGTAAATAATAATATCCTAAAATTTTAGTGACAAATAAATTGGGTTGTTTTCCTTGAAATTATATCTTTTTATGATTCAGTAAATTGGATATTTACATGGTATGGATGCACCTAGGGGGAGTATTCCAGAATGGGGTATATTGATTTTTAACTGAATCATTACCAAGTGCATGATTATTGGGCATAAGACTATACACCTAGCTAGACACTCTCAATTTATATTCTATGGTTGTTTGAAAATATATTTATTAACATATATGATGTATTTTAAAATGGTATTTATGGAACTCAATTCTGTTAAGAAAACCTAAAAAAAATGACTTTGGATAATAAAGATTGAAATTATAGATTAATATGTTAGGTTATACACATCATCTATGAGTTAATTATTCTTATATTATGGTTTAAAATTTATACATATATTAATAAAATTATTATCATTCCTAAATATACATTTTCATAGGAAATTTCTAGATATATGCGGAATCATTTAATCAACATGTGAAATGGTAAATTTTATTAGAAAACTTATTAAATGACTAACATAATGGGATTAGGATCAAAGAACCCATGTTTTATATAGAATAAATCATTAAAAATATAAATAACTTATATCATATCGTACCCAATCTAAGATATAATGTATTAGTTATGTCATTTATGATTTATATACCTCTAAATTTTAGTGGATATTATGATATTATAATCATCGATTATTATAATAGCTCAATTGTAATGATATTTTATAATATTTGAAGCTCTATGAATGTGATTTTGGATATTTAATTTTGTAAGGAAGAAGAGGAAATGTAGTTGATATATATCATGAATCAAATATCATGGAAGATAATTAATCTATGGAGTTTCAAAAACATGATGGTTCTATTTATAAATTAATATTTCCCTCACATTGTCCATATAATAATATATAGGTAGTTCCTCGAACCTAACCAAATGCACAATAAATTTTAACAAATTTTTTGAGCTGAAAGACATAGGTATTCCATGATGCACCTCTGGTTTTATCTGAATCAATGAATGTTAAATCAAAATCATCTTTAGTGGGAAAAATCTAACCCTATGATGATCTATTTAAATATTGAACAATGAAAAAAAAAAATATTTCTTGATGTTACCAATATTGATTGTATGGAAATGAATGATTATCTATTGTCTCATGGGACATAAAATAATAAGAAAATTTGGGATTTTAAAATTTTTGGAATACATGATTAGACACATGGGGGTATGAAAATACAAAATCTCACGTGTAATATCTATCGAAAGAAAAGTTCTAGAAACTAACTCAATGGGACTAGGAAATTTTCTAGTATGTATAATATTGACCTAACAAAAAAATGAATAAGTGAGATAATGTTTCATACTAATGTGATCAATGAATAAAATTTCTAGATTAATGCTCAACCTATTATATAAAACATCAGCATAATGGAATATAGAAAATATGAAATACAATGAAATATTAAAATGGTTTTATTATATTACAATAAAAAACCCTATGTCCAAGAGAAAAAGAGTCATATACGCATATTACTACCATATAGTGGGATAAAGTCTAAAATATGATGACATGTAAACCAGAAATTTAATCCATAATAGTCAACATACATTATTATTCTTATTATATACACTCATTCATATGATGAATGTTTAGTAAAACTATTAAAACACCTTAAAAATTATGGTTATATTATAATTGAAAATAATTATTAAATTTTTTGTTTCATCTCATATATATTACTCTCCCACTATCGATATATATGGGTTGAATATCCCAGTGGGCTTTGTAATAATTCATTCATTGTAATTTTATCCAAAACTAAGAATGGACTAATTGTATCTATATAGAGACCACATAAATTATTGTGATAAAGAAATCATCTTATATAACAAAAATTTCCATTACATTTTAAATAATTATATAGAGGATGATGAATCTTTTTTACAGTATTCTTCAAGAAAACATATATTTTTTCTTTAATAATAAGATTATTTAGTTAAAAAGATTGAATCAACGGAGGTGACAGATCAAGAGGACGTTACCATTATATAAAATAATATATTTTTATTCACTAGTAATTATTTACTTGGTCTTACTCTCCATCAAGTGGTTTTTATCTGAATTGAGCTAGTACATTGATCTCTGCTGATATCCAAGACTCAATTTTGGTTAAGACCCATTAAAATTAAATAAATGAAGAAAATATTAAATGAACATATGAGAATATGATTCATATATTTGAATTATTTATTATAGTGTTCTCTAGTCCACTTTTTCATGATGTTGGTTGTGTTAGCATGTATTTTTATTTAATATCATGAAATAAAAATGACCCAAATAATGAAATAGTATCATTTGCAACAAATTGACGAAATTATTAATTAGTTATATAAATATAATTAATTATCTAGAATGGATCATCAATTGAGATATCATTATTTAAATGTGATGAAGTATATTCTCAAGACAACCATTCTTACCATGTATGTGCACTATGATTTCATAGTCATTAAATTTGGAATCATTAATTCCCCATCAATCATCATGGATATAATTATTATATTCATTAGAGATTACCTCTAAAAAATTATATCTTTTGTTGAATATATTCTATTATTATATGAAAACCTTGGAATATGATGATAATTTTAATAATATAATAAATACATTGAGGATGTAGATGTTATATAAAATCATAGTAAATGCGAGTTTAGTAAGGGGAATTATTCTTTTTTTATTGGTAATATTATTTCATGAAACAATGTATATATGTACCTTTCAAAGACTAAGGTGACTGAGGATTAACAGAGACCATCATATGTGAAGATGATATGTAATTTCCTAAAATTATCTATGTATTATTAGAAATTTATGAGATACTTATTAGTATTTCCAAACGTACTAACGAAACACAATTAAAATACAGAGATGTATATTTCAATAAATGATTGTGAATGGATCATATATTAGATGATATAGAGGCTATCCATAGAACCAGAACTAGCCAAATGAACATATTGGGAAGTATTTTTTTCTATAGATTGATGAATCAAAAAGGGGATTGTGATGTGACTAATTAAAAATGAAAAAATGATTATCTATGCCTCAAGAGAGTGAAGGGTACATGAATATAATTATCTATCCCTTGATCCTTTGTTTCTTATTGTAATTACTTAAATAAATTTGATGAAAATATCTATTGGGATAGATGTGAGATATATATATATATATATATATACCACATGATCCTAAAATATATATTTATAAAGAAAGATATCCCCCTGAACCAGTAAATATGGTTAGAGCTTATAATGTATTATGATTTATCAATCCCCTACCATCCTGTGAAGGTTAAAAACGAGGATGATGATCTATGTAGAAAAGAACCTAAAAATTATATATTATTAGGAATTATAAGGATCAAATCATATTAGAGAATAAAATGATAAACATTACAATCATGTTGAAAGAAAAATTATCTTACCATAATCAATTGGTTTAAACTCTATCACTACATTAAAATAATATGAAACGCTAAAGGGATGATGTAGATATATTGAGTAAGGAGGATGCTATGAGAAATGAGAAAACCTACGAGTTTAATGTTGATGGTGGGGGGTCATGAGATTTTTGTAAATTAATTTTTTTTACACAATATATGAAGATAAATGAGGTAGATTGAATTATTCTCATAGAATTACTATCTATATCCACATGTGATGTAAGAAGTCATATTGCGACCTATGAGAACACAAATGGGGGGAATATAGATATGGATATTGAAAAATATTTATGATTCTTCATTTTGTTTCATTATTTGAATGATGAGAAAGAATATATATATGTATAATGAAACAATTTTTCATATATATATCGACATTAGAAAAAAAAATTGTATATATTTTTTCACGGGCCTTCGGTATATATCTAAATGGAATAATGATATTTTTTTTCTGGGAACTTCTAGTAAAGAATAATCACTTCATTTCAATTTAACCAGAATTATTACACTATAACCATGAAAATATTTATAGTAGATAAGTGATTTGTCTTAATAGAAAACCAGTATCAATTGTATCTGATCAGGATATGTGGTTTAACTAAAATTTCAAACAGATCCTTCTTCACACTCTAAAGAGCATGTTGAATATATGTATGGTATCTAACCCCTAACCTGCTGGCTAATTTGAGAGATCTATATTTAAATTTGGGGAAAATATAAAATAATTCTCTATAGAATTCAAGTGACTAAATTTCTAATATATTTATATTTATGACTCCCCTTAAAATAATAGTTTTCACTCTTGAATATGAAAGGAACAATATGAATCCATCTATGGGAAGAGATGAAGAGAAAAAAAATGTTGGGATGAAGTAGGTACATGAATGTTTCTCGAACCTGAGAAGGTTGAATAAATGTTCTAAAAGGTAAATTCGATTGAAATAAATTTAAATATGAAAATTTTTGAAAGAATACTTTTTCTAATAAACAACGAACAGACTTGAAAACTACTGTTTGTGACAATGTGTACCTTTGTGTATCATTGTTAATGGAATTCATGAGATTATAGAAAAAAGGGGAAGCTATGTATAAGTTATTTCTTCCCATTTATGCTTCTTGATGACATCAGAGGTATTGTGTCTTGACTAGTGGTCCAATAAAACCTATCCAAAATAAATAACATCTTCGACATCGAATTATTGAGAATGTAAATACCATATATATCACATGTAAAAAATTTAGAGGTGTTGTAGTTGTAGTATGATATCAATTGTGAGTGGAAACTGATAAAGATATTAGGTCTTAGAGATAATGTTTTATGTATGAAAAATACTAACATTTTTAAATAAAATGGAAAAAACATATATATTTGAATAGGAAATGTGGTATCCTAACAAGACCATGGATTAAAATTACCCCAATTTGTTTTCACCTTAGTCTATAAAATCATATTTCCAATGTATAATTTAATAATGAGGGATGAATTTAAAAACCATTAATAATAGTGATAATTTCCCTTAATAAAAATTTCTCTTGATTACCATATGTTACTTTATATACTAGATTAAACCAAAACCATGAAAAATTAATAAATTAAATTTAAAAAGGTGTTAGTTAAAGTTGACAAACTAGAAAGAATAAACAATATTTATATTATTTTGAATTCCAATATAAACATTAAAACACACCACATATTTAATTTCAATTTTATAAAACTGATTTAATATTTTAATTCATCTCATCAAAATTATCTGAAAATTATTTTCCCCTAAAATATTTTATTATTATATTAATAGTGAAAAAATACCAATTTTCCTAAAATTCCAATTTTGTAACACTATTTTTATGAAACCAATTGGAATAAATTTTTCTGTATATATATCTATGATAATATATCTAAATAAAACATTTTTAACTTATAAAACCAATGTTTAATGTTTTGGTAATGTGTGTAGTAGTTTACTATTAAAAAACTACTTTTTATTTTCATATATTAATTTTTTAAATTATAATAATTTTATCCAAAAAATAATTAAATATCTAATTTCATCATATATATGTTATATAATAATAAATTTTTATTTATCATATTAAAAATATTATTTTTGGGTGATGGATAAAAACTATGATTATGCTAAAATAGTTGATTCATATAGATTATGATTTAATTGAAAATCAAATTTTTTATTTTTTAAAATTTAAATTACTTTAAAATAAAATTATTTTTACATTGTAAAAATTAATAATTTTTAATAAGGTTTACCTTATATTTTTAGGTAATATATAAATTACATAGATAAAAAATAGTTTCCAAGGTAAAAATCAAAACGATACAATATAAAAACATAGGGTTGTAGAGTTGAACCACGTCTAAAACATGTTTTTAAAGACATGGATGGAGATTTATCAAATGTAAAACACCCCACTCTATATTATAACAATATAATGGATTCATTTTCCAAGGAATTGTGTGATTATATCATGGAAGATTAAAGTGTATTCTCAAATGTCACATTTTCTTCACATAGAAAATGGGATAACTTACACACCTACATGGTTATCTTTTTAATTATATATACGCATTAAAATCATAAAAACCTTATATCCTAGAATATCCTGAATCTTTTGTAATCTCTTGTTCTATAGAATTTATCTTAAGGCCTACATTTCTAGGGATATATCTAGGAGAAGATCAAGTCACCGAGGTAAGTATCACCTTCATCATAATATTTAATATTTAACATTCCTATACCAAATCAACAGTATAAATATAAAATATAAATAAATGTGTATCATTATTATACTTATGTATTATTATTTTAATGTAATAACCATTATTTATTCCTCTAGATTAACTAAGAAAAAAATGCTTCTGAATTCATTGCGTGGACTACTGCCTCCACACTATGGTGTATCCACTTTTTATCACCTCTATTAATACCTGATAAAAAGTTTTTAATGGGTGAATAAACATTAAATATATAATATAAATTTTATTATAGAAATTAAAAAATAATAATTTACCCCTATTCCCTCTCATTCATCTAAATATGGTAACATTAATCATTCGTACGTCCAGACAACTTCTTTCACAAAAAATGAGTTTAATTATTCATCACCAAAATTTATGAATAGATGTAAAAATATATTTAATATATTATAATACATTTAATAATGTTATTAATATTATATTTATATATATATTAATAGTATATATTAAAATGATTTCGACCATGGTCAACCAAAATTTGTAGTTATAGAAAATTGACAAAACAATCTCAAGTATCCTACATAGGCAAGACAAATATTTTTTTAATAAATAAAATATAATTTATAATGAAAATTGTAATATGATATATAGTTTTATATGGTTTATAATTAAATATTTAATAAACATACATTGGTTATTCAATATTTTAATCACATGTACAGATCGAATCAGGACCGAGGTAAGTGTTTCAGTTGCAATCACCCTTCATCGAGGAATTATTTTATATCATCAATAATATGAATTTTTATTTTGTAAATAATTCCCTATTGAATTATCATATCATAAAATATGTTTTATCTTTATAACATCACTTTGATTAACTATATTCAATGTTAGGTCTTATTATTAGTATATTCCGTAAAATATATTGGGATTTCATATCTCAATATGCTTTCTTATGTTAAAATTTTCCCTTTGGAATTCATCTTCAATTACATATTGTATAACTTATTTATAAATAGTGAAATTATTATTGGTTGAAATTTTCCTTATTTATGATCTCTATTCCTCCATGAAATAACATTTATTTTAAAAATAATTCAAATTCTCATAACAACGATTTCTCATCATTTTCTATGATTTCCCCTTTTACCAATTATTCGTTTTTAATAAGAAAATAATTATGTATTATCTCATGTGATAATCATTACTTCATTCTCACATTTTTAAATTTTTTTATCGTATCTTTATACGATGTGGTATTTGAATAAAATGTATTTTAAAATATTGAATATGATTTACCTCGATGATCGTTTGTTCGATTATCCAAAAAACCCTTGTTACATTTGAGTTACACATTCAATTTATTTTTATCCTTTTATTTAATATCATTACGATTAAAATATTTATATTTTTATATATGACCAATAAATATTTTATTTTATAAATATCATTTTCATTTTTTTGGATATACATGTTCTTATTTCCTTATAAAATTCTCTCTTTTAGGTATACCTTATTTATAGGAACATCCCTACTTATTTTCTAATATCAATAATAAACCAAATTAATTTTTTTTAAATAATTATTGTATTATTAAATAATGAATATTTAATTTATAAACCTATTTTTCAATTTTTTTTTCTAATTTATAATCATAATAACATTCATTATTTAAAATTTTCAATTACTTTCTTCATAATTGGAAACCGATGAGGTTCATTTTTATAATTTTATCTCCAAGATAATTGTTATGAATTTTATACATTGGAAGTCCATGATCCTGAAATATGTCCCTTTTAAAAATAGAAATGTAATAAATTATTAAATTCCTTATTTTCTTCAGATAAATTTTAAATTCCTTTTTGTTATTCTATTAATCAAAATTAAGAAATTCATTTCCTTCTTATGGGTTTGATGATGCTAATGATTTATTTTTGGATTATATTACTGATGTGACATGAATATGTGTGATTTCAATGATGTGATGGGGGGAGATGATATTATGTATCCACAAAAAGAATTGGAAAAAAATTTATATATCCACAAAATTGTTACGTAAAGGATTTGGGGATTGATAATAGTTGAACATGGGATGTTTTCCACTATGTTTATGATAATGGGTAGTAAAACCACACCAAAATTGGAATTTATCCACAATACATATATGTCTTGATAGTCACCGATGACATGTGTTTATGATGACATTTCTTATGTTTTTGTCACATAATATATGATTTTGTGATTTTATAATGTGAATTCCCTATGTTATGTTTTCTTTTTTATATTCCAAATCATTATGATATTATTTATTCCCCTTTTCACTAAAATTGTATTTTATTTCAATTATTATTCCAATATTGGGATTTATATGACACTCGTTTGCATTTTTAATTTCCCTAGGGTAATCAATATAGATATATAAGATCTATTAGTGTTTGGAAAACTATGTGCGGTTTTAAGTAAATGAGTTTTTTATGGTTAAGATGTTGTATATTTTAGCTAAAATTTCATTTAAACATGACCACTAGATACAATGTTTCTTTGTTTTTGGTAATATATATAAAAATTATGAAATAATGTGTTTTTATGGACTAGGTCGCTATAATAAGTGTACACCTTAATATTGTTTGGGTCTCATTTGATTCAATAATTATTGTACATAAAGGGTTCTATAGGGATTCAATCTACAAGTAGTTATTAATCGTCCAATAATTGAGAACCTCATGGAACTATCGTGGGGTAAATCCCATTGCCTTTAGGATAAAGGATTCCTGATTAATCCACTAGTTCTACTACTCATTAGTTGATATCTGAGCTTCAGATCCCTAGAGTGTGGACACAGGTTCCACTGAAGTGATCTTCATGCTACGTGACAATATAATATTGGACTAGGGAGGTATAATTGATCATGGTAGAAGAATTTAAGATTAAAATTATCATTGTTCTTGACCCAATATATATGTATTCCCTTTGTGCGTTGGTGATAGTATGTTTGGAATGATTATCATATAATGGTGTAATAAATTCCAACTGAAGATGTTATATTAATATATCACTATGACTTCGGGTTATTTTATGACCGTGTTAGGGGTGGGGTATAGAGGTATAGAATATTACATTCTCAGATAACAATTGCACATGCTTATTAGAGAATACCGCAATATTTCATTATATGAACATGGTGGGATAGTTCCTAGAGTTTAGATAAAGAGGAGGTATTTGTATATTGAGAAATAAGAAGTATGATTCAATGTTTTTTATAGTTATGATCCATTGAAATTAATTTTTTTAATCATGAATTGTGATCGTCCCAATGGTTGTTGTGTCTTGTATGCCAACATGGTAGTTTAGGACTGTAATAATTCCTCATTCATTATTATTGTTGGTCATTTTTACTGATTATGCTAGCTGAGGTGTGATGATGTGGATATTTTCTAGTCATTTAACAAGGATTACACACTATGTCATAGGATATGGTCTTGTCATTACCCCATATAATACCCCCACTAACAGTCAGAATACTATGGTATATGGGATGGAAAACATGATGTCTCATGGTAGCCTAGTTCATCTATTGATTAGATTGATGTGGGATAGGGCATGACATAAAATATTAACTATCATACCCTTCATCAATATACTCTTTTATTCACACCTTATAATGTCCATGGAAATCTTTGTTTTAATTTTTTATGAAATTAAATTATGTTATTAGATCATTTAATATCAGTCAAAGGTATAATCTAAATTTTTTAATGGATTCATACTGTGATTATGGAATGTGGTGAAAAGAGGGTTTTTAACCCATGTATAGACATTTAAAGAGAGAATAATAAATTATGTCTTGTTTTCATTCCATATTTTATATTATTTAATTTTTATAGTATGTATAAACATTTATTTTTTATCAAATTGTTATAACATTATTTCATATATCACATTGTTTAAATTGCATTCACAATTTTCTATGCTATGTAATTTTAACTCATTTTCCCCTAAAAGAATGTTATTTATTGAAAATACATTATTGGATCTATGTAAAAATATATTATTTCTAAATGTGTCATTTTATACTCAAATGGGTTTTAACGAAGAATCACTATGTTTTAATGAAATTATCGCAAACTAAGCGTGTGATAAAATTATTGATAAACTATCTTCGGTTTATTATTATTCTTTTATTTAAATTGATGATTCCATGGGATTTTTTAAAATGGGTATTTTATAAATAAGTTTTTTAAATGAAATTATTATGTTCTATTTGGATCATTCTTTAAAACATCTTCATGTCGATAAAACCTTTACAAATTATTACTATTTTTTGAATGATATAAATATTGTAATTGATGAATATTCCACAGATAGATAATGATATTTTATATTGACATTATTAATGAAAAACATGACTTCTTATATAAATAGTGTATTTAAAAAAGGTTGTTTTTTAATTATTTATATATTCATGTAAAATATTAGTTTCCCATGTTTATTTCATGACATGGGAAACAATATTAACCTATTGGTGAATTAGATGAATGATTATTTCTTTACATATTATAAAATAGTGATTAGGGGTCCCATGTAAGGACAATGGTCCATTTAGTGGAGTCTCCCTTTTTGTCAGGCCAGAATATAGAAAACCCATGTATCAGATTTTGAATCATAATAATATCTAATTAGAGAGATTAATTATTGTTTTTTATATTCATAAATGTTTTTATAATATTC
The DNA here is from genome assembly GCA_963277665.1 of Viscum album. Lineage (NCBI taxonomy): Eukaryota > Viridiplantae > Streptophyta > Magnoliopsida > Santalales > Viscaceae > Viscum > Viscum album. The sequence continues at coordinate 350,819,839 of OY728152.1, read as the reverse complement.
CCATGATGACCAGTTCTTGGTTATAATGTGGGGGTTACAATTTTCGATTTCTATAGATGTTATATTATAAATATTTTTAAATTGATTCGTCTTTATTATCCTTATGTCTATTGTCATTCGGGTTTACAACCTTTTGTGTGTCCTCAAAATATAAAAATTTATCTATTTATTCATTATTATTCAGTAGATTAGGATTTATAAAATATTAGAAATTGAAATTAATTTTATTATGAATAGTTATTTTTAATGTATGATTTTGAAACATTGTCTGTTTATCAAATGCCTCATTTTATTAAATTCTCAATATATTTTTATAATTTAATGATGTATCATATATTTATATAAATAAATGGTTTAAAATATTGAGAACAAGTTAATGTATTTTAATAAAAGTTAATGGATCACATTTATAATTTTATTTCAAACTAGAATGTAATGATTTTTGAATGATTATGCATGGGTTGTGATGAGGATAACTATAATGAATTACTGATCATGCCTATCATATTATGGGTTTGTTATAGGTTCTTTTTTGTTGTATTGAATGATCATGTGGTTCTTATTAATGAGTTTACGTTGATCCAATTAAAGGAATATTTTTCTTGAAATATGGATATGGGTATATGTTTTCATGTTTTATAAGGATAGATTTTTTTTTGATGTTATGGAAAATGTCAATAACCAAGTAATAAAGATATGCTCTTATATGAATCAAAAACTCCAAACAAGAACACTGACTTGGAATTTCATCACCATATGCCAATAAGTAAAATCTATTACAACTCCATATCCTCTAGGAAGAAACATACAATAACATCCACATTACAAAACATAACTTGTATAGGTGGAACATCATTTTTATTTTTTAGTGTTAAAATACATATGAGTATTCCCCAAAACTATTTTGGGGAATGAAAAAAAAATTAACATAACATCTAATTATAGATAACACAATTAATATACCAATTAGGGGCAGATATAACGAGATTTAGTGAAGTGAAGAAACACAAACATAGTAGAATATAGAATGTTATATGAAATTGGAGACCCCTAATATATCACATGACATAAAAAACCTCATATATAACAATTTTTAAAACATAACATATATAAGATGTATGAAGATGGTATAAACAAAAAATAAATAATGATCTCATTGTTAAAATATCCTACAAACCAAGCCCTCAAATATCTACGGATATATTATATATCATTAAAGAATGTAATTTTAGAATGAGGAAAGGAATTATCAATTGTAAAAAGAAATCACAGACACCAAAACTCTACATACTCTTGGGGGAAAATGAATGAATAACACTAAAAATTTATAAATCTATAATTGTGACTACACAAGACTCACACAAAACATCTTTAATAGGTAATGATGGTCACTATGTGGGACATGTTGATGTATCACTTCTTTTGGTACCTCCCCCTCTTCTATAATAACAAATATGAACACCATTCTCATTGAAACTCGCATACAAAGGCAAATTGTTGTGTATGGACTTCACATCTTATGGATTCATATACCATCTATGGGAGTCACCCCCCAAGATATGGGGATATTTTCCCACACAATAGTCGAGTTCCATAACTATTACAAAGAAATAGAATATATTACTCATAAATAGTGTGTTAATAAAATTAAATATATAGACGCACATTCATAGTGTAGAGAGCCCAATATATGATTTTCAGGGGTGAAAATAATAAAAAAATTATAAAAAACACACCTCACCAAGGATATAAAAATAAATGGAGTAGTTATTCAAATATCACACTACCCTTTTTTTCATTTTAAATATGGGTTTTGTGAAAAAATATATAGTTAGGATAACGCAATGTAGAGATTAACTTCATAAATCCAATAATTATTTTGATAGAATACTAAATATTGTTAAAGTGTTATCCATATATATCCCTAAACAATAACTGAGAGTGAAATGTACTAAAATATAACAATTTATCTTCCAATTATCCTCCTTAGAGATGATCATACAAACAGAATCAATAGGGTCTATGAGAGGCAATTAAATATATTAATAAAATTTGTAAATCCAAATTCCCCCAATAATATCATTTCCATTATAAGGATAAAAATTAATAATTTTCTTTGAGTTTTCACCTCTTTTCACATTCTACTAACCATCAACGATTCACTAATAACTGATTAAATTTTCATGAATACAAAACTCAGTTTACAATATGGGAAACATTTGTTATATCATCAATACGTTACTAGAGTTGTACCAAAATCAGGCTCTACTATAGTCTTATCTCCCAATCCCACTCACTATCCCTAAATAGATACTAGACAACAATAGGTGAAAATTTTATATTAATGGAAAAATATAGAAATACGGGTTGATCTATATCATTCTAAGTGGAATGATTTTTATAAATGCGTAATTTCTTGAATGGCTATGATATTTTATTGTAATATTGTGATAAAACTAAAAAAGGACCATTTCAACAATCATTGAAAACCCATATATGACCCTAGAACATCAAATATGGGGATACTATATCTCTAAGGTATGTGTCTACCCATATGTGTACAAATGATGTGTGTTAAGAGATTCACTTTCACCCCACTTGAGAGATGCATTATCATAGTGTGAACTCATCCAAAGTCCCCACTAGAAACCCAATAAAAAAATGGGTGATTTATTCCGAGGGGGACCATCTTGTGAGGGATGGTGTGTGCTGCCATCCATGGTGTAATATCCTGGACTTCATAGAGGAATTTCCCTATTTAAATTTTTATATTAAATCTTTCAAATTAGGTTAATGGAATGATTATGAGGTGTATGAGGGGGACAAGGGGTGTTCTATGGATTAGTGATACGAAATAATGTATAAAATGGCTATTTCACCCATGTATCCAGGTGGGAGCACAATTAGAGGAATCAATAATCCTAAAACATACTATTCACAAGTATGGGTAAAGAGTTTCAGAAACCATTCAAGGGGGAAGAAAAACCATGGGGATTGGGATAATGGAATTCATGATGGTTGGTTTATAGTTTGTAAAACCGATTTAATTAGTAGGTAATTGTGTGGCTTTACCCCTCATGGATAGAGTCACACACATGGTTAGTGATATTTTTAGAAAACCATGTAGATAAACCATGTGCCCCATTAAAAGTGAGAATTTATAATTTCCACATCGATATTTTAAGTATCACATTCGATTTCATTTCCATTTCGTCCACCTAAAGACCTAGTGAAAAAACTAAAAACCCAAATCATCCCTAGGGTATATCACCATAAAGTCAATGAAACATGTTGTTCATATATTTATGGATCAATGAAAATGGTAACACTAATGCTCCCCATTCTTCAATTTTCCTATCTATTGATTTTTGTTTTGTTCTTATTATCCTAAATCCCTAAAACCCTTCTTAGTGTGGATCATAAGTTAAGGATTCAAAGGGTGATTGAATCTACATATCATTCTATGGTTATGTGAGTGTTAATTTATAGATTTTATGTATATGGTACATAATTTATATCCCATATTATTTAATATTATTTTGTATGTGTGGTGGTGTAATTTCTTAACCCTTGTTGTGAAATTGTTTCTATAAGTTTGATTTCATAAAATGGTTTGATAAATTATGAATTGAACCTCTCTTTATCCACATTCAATTTAATAAGGTTGAATAGATTGACATAGGGCCACACTTGGGGTGGTCCAATATTACATAATAGGGTTAATTGTGATGTTATGCATTTAATTGATTAGTGATAATGTAGAAACCATGATAAACATATTAGTAATTTAGTTGTTATAAAATTTTAATGTTGATAGTTATGTCTATACATTGACAATTTCATAAGGTTTTTTTGGAGTAGTATGAAATGGGTTAGACTAAATAAAGTGTTTATGCTAAATTTCATCTGAATTGTACATAAATTTCATAAGTGAGTTAATGCATGTGAAATGATGGACATGTTAAATGGGGAAATACCATCTAAATTGTTGAATGATTTTTATGTGTTAGTGAAAATTAATTGATGAATATGTAAAATAGGATAATGAATGGTAATGGGTAATTATGATAAATGTTAAATGGTATATGAAGGGGAATGGGATAAATGGTCCATGAAAAATTAACAGGAACTGTGCAAATTAGAAAATGATTGATGATGATTCATTTGTTGTACGAATTATGAATATTATTTTTTATTTGTATTGGTTGTGTATGGTTTGTAATATTTAATATATTTTAAATGGATAAATAATCATGTATAAAAGGATTGGTAGTTGTGGGGTATTTGAATTTAGGATGTATTCCCACATTTCTTGTTATACAGAGGCTCTAAATCGCACTGCTATAATACATGGGATCGGGAGTGGGACAAGTGATATATGCCCCAAAACGTTTTATTTGTTGAGAATACCTAGAATGATCCTTCAAGGTAATTGGAATGTAATTGTTTCTAAAATTGTTATACCTAGTGAGATAAGGAACTCGACTTATTCCATTATGCATAGTTATTGACTAGATTTGGACATTGTGTAAATGATGTAATATCATAAACACTAAAATAAGTGTATAATATTGATTACACAATTAATATGATTAAAATTACTATTTTTAACTAATGATATATGTGTTCTAGTTTTTTCATCATTTCATATATTTTGTTTCTTAATGAACTCTCTTTTTAGAACATATATTAATTTGACACCATTAGTGGTGTCTGACTATATTTTAGTCACTCCCTGATAGGGTCGCCACTGGGTACCTTAGATTTCTTCCTATTTTTAGGCGAGGGAACAAGAAAAGGCCTTATTCTAGGGTGTTTTTTGGGATTGTTTTGTTCATGGATAATGGATCAAAATCAAATTCAGGACCTATTTTGGGTATTTATTAGTTTACCTATTTTTGGGGATTCTACACTTTTAAAACTATTTGCATGACAAGGTATAATTATTGTTTGTTGTATTTTGTACACAATTTGGGAATGATTTTTAAATAATATTTGTAGTTTATTTTAATTACTATTTACATAATTTCATATGCAATATATTATGGCATACATTGGTAAACAGAGTATAGTCTCACCATGTGATCTATTAGAACTTCACAGTTAATCGGAAAACTATCGCATATGAGGAGGCATGCATGAGGCCACATGGTGACCGGAATTGGAGAACTGGTTAGTGGATAATAGTTCCTGGATACTACAATGTATTATTACTGGAATTATTTACTAAATATTATAATCTAGGAATTTTATCTGTTATAATAGGAGGTGTTGGGTCATTGAAATAACATAATTCTGGTGATTAGCTAACCCATGATTGGGGGAAATCCAATTACCCATTATGGAATTTTTTTTCCTGATGTGTCTTGTGGAAGTTGAATGATATTCCAGAAATGGGTGATGGACATGTTGTGTTATTTGACAATTTATTAAAAAATTTCATGTCGTCATAATGGCCCGAGTTTATGCATTCATTCATTATTATAATATCCTATCTATATAAGTGGTATTCATCATTATAGGCACACACGGGATGGTGGTGTGGGACATAAAGTTTATAATTTATTTTTATTTCTTGAGAAATTATTAGAAACTGGCGTCAAATGAAAATGAATAAATTGGGTTAAGAGGATATTTTAAAAACCATAATTATAATGTTGGGTCCAATAAATGAATTTTTATGTAACATCCATTCATTTTAGAATGATCAATTAAAAATTGGGAAGATGAAATTTATTGATGGAGGGGAGAATGTAACACCCCATGATTTTATGATATGTATCATTTTCAATTTAATTTCATTGATATCATTGGTTTTACACAACACAAAGCTAAAATGAATAGTTATATATAATTAAATATAATTATTTTAAAATAAATGTTTTATCATATGCATTAAATTATTGGGAATGAATAGTATTAATTATATTTATATATTATAAATTACAGAATTTTTTTTACATTCATCTAAATGATCTTTTAGTTATAAGATAAGAATGAATCCAATGTTACCCATTAAAATTCTATATTTTTATAAAGTAAATTTCAATGTCTTTTAATGGAACATCCATTTTAGAACTAAAATTTCAAAAATTTATAATTTATTATAATGAAAATAAAATTTTATTTTGAATGTATAACTTCAAAATTATCTTAGAATAATTATTTTTTCATGAAATATCTATTATGCGTTGAATAGTGACAAATTCCGATTTCTATTAATAGTTTTTTTAATAATGATTTGAATAGTAGCCTCACCTATGAAAGGGTAATTAAAAATTTGGTGTCTTATAAATCTGTGGTATATTTATATCAAAATATTTTTCAGTAATTCTTTTTGTAAATTATTAATTAACTGTTGATATTTTTAGAAAACAATAATGTTTATATTTGATTTTATAATTTATATACTGATCTAAAAAAAATGTATTTTCAAAAAATGTAATAAATAATAAATAATTTGTAGTCCTATTATTATAAGATTATTTTGTGAGACCTTATTAAATTTTTCAAAGTGTTAAATGTTCAGTTTTAATTTAAAAAATGATAATTTCCGTGGAAATAAGAATTTAAATAAAAATTAAATTTATCATATTTAGATAATAAATTTCCTTAAATGGATTAATTTTAATAATTATATATGACAATAAATGGTTATTTTTAGTTATTTTAATTTTTAAAAAAATAGTTGAACTATTAAAGAATAGTTGAATGTAGTAATTGACAATATTTAATCAATAAAGGAATTATTGATTCATAGATGATGTATGGATGATTTACGATCATCATATCGAACAATAAATCATTATTATAATATATTAAGTGAAAATGGTCAAAAACGTTTTACTCACATGACAAAATAATAACATGATTAAAATATTCAAAAAAGCATCCATCTCATCCACTACAAATATCACCCCACACCGCCTCTTCTCCTCACACAAAAAATGACTTTATTTATTTAGAATTTATTCCACATTCTGTCAAAAATAATCGATCCCAAATTATTTTATTTATGGTAAGACCCAAAATACCATTTCAATAATACTTTAAGTGGATCTCGTGTAGAATAATTCAAGAGGTGAAATCTCATTTCATTATTTAAATTTTATTTCCATTTTTTTCATTAATTATACTTCCCTATCATCCCATATACAAATTCTCATGATAAATATAGTATATTATATATATTTTAAATTTGGTATCAAAATGTATTGTACACCATGCATTCTCTTCTCCTGTTCCATTTATTTTAATGATGAATACACTGTTCATGATGGGAAAATTTATCGCCTTCATGGACACATTTTTCCATTTTTTTAATTCCACCATTTAGGAAGGTCCTAAAACCATTTTTTTGATTAAAACACAATAATATATGTATTAAATCAGAACTAGAGTTATGGAATGATTATATATAGGGAATAATATTTAAATAAACAAAACAAGTTTGTGATGATGGAAATATATCCATAATACTCTAAATGATTATCACTAATGTCTTATCTAATGACTAATCAACACCCAAAACAATATAATTACTTATATAAATATTATAACTTGTAAAATTAAATTAATAACATAGAATTACAATACATAATGATTATTTTAATTTTACATTATCTTCTAAATGCATTTAATAATTAACAGATCATGAATACAAAGAAAACAAACTCTCTCGGATGATAAAATTATATATTATAACTCATAAAAATGGACATAATAATATTTAATTAAATTATAATAAATAAAATAAATTTATAAAAGGTTATGAATTAATTAATTAATTGATTTAATCAAGATATCTTGAAAATTAATATCATGTGAAGAACAAATTCAGATATAGGGTATGGGTTTTATCATGCCGCCTGAATTTATGTGAGATATGCCAAATTCATCACTATTTCTTATGTTTGGACTACATATAAAAAAGTTTATGTATAATATCATGTATATAATTTATTTAATTTTATTATGTGTTTAATTTTTTTTAATTTTATGGGTTATATGCATTGGCTATTTGTAATTTTTAAGTGGATTCTCCCCAAACCATCATTTTTCAATCAGGTTATGCTTTCTTTCTCTTTAACCAAAGTTAATTATTTAGTATTATTATATAATTATCCTTAATTATATTTATATGTTCAAAACTAATTTACCAAAGTCAATCAATCATTATTTTAGGTGGATATACATGTTATTAAGGCCTTCCTTTTCAATTGCTCTATATAAGCATTACTTATTAAAGGGAATTTAACAATTCATTTCTCATTTTTTAGATCATTTAATTGTATGTTTTATTTTTCCATTATTTATAAAAATTAACTCATTTTATCATGATAAACAACCTTGATTAATTTCAGGTTTTATATAAAACATTGTTCGTTTTTTGATTTTAATGCTCGTTAATATTTTCCATAAACAACACTAAATTTTTTCATCTCTAATGATTCATAATCACTATTTTTACATTTTTTCACTTTAGTGGGGCATAATGTATTAATGAAAATAATTTCATTGATATTAAAAATTATTTTCAATTATATTCATTTTAATAATATCATATTTTGACAAATAATAATGATTTTTAAAAATAACACCACTTTCATAAGTAAAAGGGGATTTCTCAAGAATTTATCAATTATTGTATTTGATTATTTTCATATATTATTAGGATTCAAAAAATATTAACTGGAATATGAAAAAAAATTAATTATATTTATTAATTTATTATTATACATATGAGGAATTAATTGGACATAAAATTTGATATGTCAAACATACAATAGCCCCATGATGCATCGATAGGACTAATGAGACAAATTAGATAGTGTTTTGGCTGGGGCCATATACTTTTATATAGAGTTATTGGGAGAGTCCTTTTTGGTATGTTAATGATGTTAGACATTATGAATTTCATCATTATTATATTAGTAATTGGTATGTAATGTTATTATCCGACAAGTATATTATCAATTGTTATGTTTGATGTGATTATTTTTATGGAATAATTTATTCCGTTTATATACCTTCAATTTTATAAGAGTGTTTATGTTTTAATAAGAAGTGTATTAGTTATTCAACATTTCTTTTTTATTATGTTTATTTGTAATATCTTTATTTTTATTTCATAACCTTATCAACTATCTAATCTCACCAATTTATTATGTACGATTTTACCTAGGATGCAATGATGACTATTATGAATTACATGAAGTGATAATCAAAGAGTATATTTATGTTTTCAAATGATTTTGTATGTTTTCTTCCTTTAGCGTTGTAATTTTAATCTTATGTATTATTAAAATATTCAATCCATTTGGGATGATATTTCCTTTTTTATTAATACAATGAAATTATTTAAGATAATAGATACCCATTACTAGGGTCACGTCATTTACATTTTGAGTGAATAACCCTATTTTCTTCGTATTTATTTTTACTATAGCCCTAGATAGTTTAATATCCCATAAAATCAACCCAAGGGTTGTTCTCCATCGATTATTGTTAGTTTTGTGTGTCTTTTGTTGTGCAAAGATTATCCAAGTATGTCTATTGATCCTATAGTTTCACTTTTTCAGATTATGTCTTGTGGGTTCATTCTTCTTTCAAATCAATAAAAAATATTTTTCTAGTTGATTATATGTTGGGTAATCAATGGGTTTTTGAATCTATTTATATGTCTATGTTTAATATATAATTAATCAACATATTAGATGTATGTGGTTTATTATTTTTATCCGATAATTTTGAGGTTGGTTTGTGAATGTTTGTTTGTGTTATTGCTTCACCCATGTAGCACGATTACTTCCTTCAGTGTTATTTGAAAAAATGGTTGAAAATGATTAACTCAACCTATAATTATCCCCATGGGATGCATTAATATTGACTAGATCACATTAGGTACAACCATGGGGTGTTATAACACATCCAAACATTGAAAATATTGATCTTAAGCATGGATTTTATTGGTGATAATGTGGATCAAAATATTATCGTTTTGATATGATAGTTGAGTTGAAATGGGAATATTGATTGTTGTGTCTAGAATATGATAATTTCATAAGGAATGTTTGAATTTTTATTAAATGAATTTGATTAAATAATATGTTTGTGCTAAATTACATAACAATTGTATTTCATTTTCATAAGTGTGTTATTTCATGTGAAATTTAGAACATGTTAAATGGGTATATAATTGTAAATTTTAGAATGTGTTATATAGGTCAATTCAGATGAAATGATGAATATGTTAAATGGGTTAATTTTTGGGAATTATTCAATATGCACAATGGGTCAATTATTGGAAAGAGAAATTGCATAAATGGATCGAGGAATGTAAATGCTAAATTTTCTAAGGGGTTATTGATTTATGATCATTGATATAATATATAAAATGATAATATTATACATTACATGTATTAGTTGTGTATTGATTGTGATATGGTATGTGTAGTAAATTGATAAATAAGAATGTGTGCATGGCTTGGTAGTTTTGGGTTATTGGACTTGAGGATCTATGATCACGAGTTAGGTTTGACTGAATCCCTAATCCCCACCCCTATAATTCATGGGGTAAGGATAGGGACTAAGGATGTAGGACCATAACAGTTTTATTTGATTAGACTACATGGAACAAGGATTTAAAGTAAGTCTTATATAATGGTTTTTGAAATTTTTAACCCTTTTGAGATATGGATCATGACATATTCCATTATGCATAGTAATTGACAAGCTTAGTTCATTGTGTATATGATATAACTACCTAACCAATGGATCAAGTGAAGAATATGGATTATGTATTTAAAATGGTTAAGGTGTTATTTTGATCTAATAGAATCTTATTTTTATATTTTTTACATTTTAGTTTATTTATTTATTTCATGCACTATAAATTTAGACGAAATATTTTTTAGACGATATTAATGATGGACAAATGAGTAGTAATCACATGCTTCTCGGGCCATCATTTGGTACCCAAGAATACTTATTAGTTGTAGTTCAAGGAAAAGGAAAATCACATATTCTAAAAAGTTGAGTTGGGATTGGGTTGTGTGTGGATGAGGATCTAAACAAAGATTCTGTATCCATTTTTCGGATTTAACAGTTTATCTTATGTTGGATTTTGTTCACTTTTGGCACTGTTAGATTTACATGGTATAATTATTATTTATTTTTCTTCCATAACAGGGAACATTTGGTAATACTTGTTTCTAGTTTATTGTTTATTATTTCCTTTATTTCATATGTTGTATGTTCTATCTTACTATTTTAAAGAGGGTAAAGTCTCTGCACAAGATCTATTAGACCCCCATTGCTAGTTGGAAACCTATGGAATATTTGGAGGCACGCATGAGGACATATTGTGTCCTGGATTGTGGAATCCATTAGTGTCTACCATGTTAGTAATTTTATATATGGTGTCAGTCCATTTTATTTCATAAAAGTTTCATTATATGGAGAAAATAATATGATATTTTATGTTTTAGTTTCATGAATAATAGTAACCAATAACATTAAAATATAAAACATTATAGTATTACGATAAAAATATTTATTCAAGTGTTCATTCTAAGTTAAATATTCAGTATCTCATTACATGGGGACATGAATTAAAGGAAATAGGTGAGCATGTATCCACATAATGGAAAAAAAAGGAAACATTTTTCATGTGTTCATGAGGAATATCTATAATAACATGGGTCGTAATAATAAAACATGATCAATTGAAAATGTGGAATATCAAATAGAAAAATAAAATTAATCCTAATATGGATATGTATTTTCTAAATAAAAATGATACATTCATAAAGTTGTCAGCAAGATTTATCACTCAGGATTCATAAATTAAAATAACTATGGTTATTCACCAAGGGATCATAAAATATTTAATCTATAGAGATTAAATTAATTACCAAAATCATTGGAGCACTATAAGAGAAAACCTATCATATTTATTAATTCATGTGATCTAAATTGATTTTAAAAAATCATCCCATCAATAACAAATGGATAAATAAAAACATGTTTAATGTAAAATCATTGATTACGTAAGATCACAAAGACATGAAAATAACAACTTATGTATCCCCATGAATGGTAATGAGGGTTTTATATAAGTAACTACCTTAAATATTAAATTATATTTTAATATATGTGAGTACCCAAAGAAAAATGATAGGTAAGGGTAATAATAATATGATAATTTGTCATGAAAACATAGAAATTCAATAATAAAATTTTACACCATGATTGGTATAAATCATGGTTTAAGGAACATGATAAATGAGGGGATAAAAAGTCTCTTATTGAAAAAAATACTATTTTTATTAAGTGGATAACAAAAAAATGAATGAAATGAATGTATCTTAACAATTTGAAAACACATCAAAAATAAGTGTGCATAAATGAAAAAGGGAAGATAAAGATTCCCTTATCTTGAAGATTTTATTCTATATAATTAGGATGAAACCTTGGGGGAATAAGTACACATTGGGGGAATTTTTTGGACACAAATGAAACAAAATGCAGGGAAGATGGATTTGGAGTGATGTGTAAGGTGGACATGGGTGGGTATTTAAACGAAATTTGGAGAAATTGTTTAATAATTTCTAAAAAGAGTTATTAGAAATATTGGTTATAGAATATGAAAAACCTTTTTCCATACACACTATTTTTATTATTGTTTTGGAAATTTGATTCATATTTTACGATTTTTTAATTGATTAGAATAAAATAACATTTTTATTACAGCTTTGGACGTGGTCAAATAATGTTTTTATAAAATAATGTTTTTATATCTATATTATAACCATTAATTTTTATCTCTTTATTATTCACGATTCTCATGTTAATTTCAATTGGATGATTTATTAGTATTATTTCTTCTACTTTTCATTTATATTAATATTGTTATAATCTATGAATCATTAGGGAATAGTATCCATATAGATAAACCATAGGACATCATTTCTAGTAAGTGGCCCCAACCATAAGGGGAGATGAGGTTGTGGTCATGTGGTCAACTGTCTTGTGATAGAACTAAGGGGCTCTCTTGGTGATATGATAAAAAGTTGTAACATAGCCATCTTTAGGCCTTTTTTCCTTTGTAACTGGTTGTTCCACATGTCATCTCTATTTAATGGAATTTTTAAATAATAATATTCATCGGTGTAGAAAAACATCATATAGAAGAATCCCCAAAATACTTGGATGGTTTATTATTGACTAGTTTTTCACCTGTTATAGTTTCCCTGATTTCACAATTTGGTGATGCAGTTTTTTGTGTTGTTAATACTATTGAATTTATTATGATTGGATTTCCTCCACTCAACCCCAAGATATGAAGTTGTATTAATAAATGAAACATTTTAAGCGACATAATACTAAAATTTCATGAATTCTGACATTCTACATATTTATTTCTTCATTCATTTCTTGTACATCATGTCTTTGTTGCTTGTGCCTTGATTTTCATATATTTAAATGTGACAACTAATCTATAATGAATATCATAATAAGATTAATTAACATTTATATATAATTTTAAATAATTATTTACAATATATATTGATAATTACAACATAATTAACCAATTATTTCACATTTGAGCTATGAACCACTGGTTCCATAGGCATAAATATTAGTTGATTTGATTGATTAATACCAATAAATATTTAATAAGAGTGTAATTATAAAGATTATTAATCTTTTTCATTCAATTAAATCATCATAAATGACATGTTACGTCTTGATACTAAATAAATAATTTATTTTACAGTAATTTGGCATGCCAATTTGTGTTTGTAGAGAGTGTGTGCCTTTATAAATTTTGAATTGGTGAATAAATTAGTTGGATTTAGATATAGATAACCATAAAAAAGGATATATTTCAATAAATTAAATATTTATAATTAATAGGTTTCCACTATATGGGGATGCCAAATTCAATATAATGTAGGTTTTCATCTATTCATTGTAGTTTACACTCTATATATTGGAACATCTATTATGTCATGTCGATCCTTGACCATAACCCAACCATAGTAATGTGTAGTAGGATGTGACACTTCTTGTATGTAATGGTCTCTTTCATCCCCCAAAAATTTCTTCAGAATCATGCAGTGGGATAGATTCTTTATAGGATGCGTACTTATACATTATTACTATAGAATTTTTCTATCTATTAAATATATTTTAATAAATAGTTGTTTACATTTTAGAACTATTCTTCCTCAAATACATAGATCAATTTTATAAGAAGTTGGTGACAAAATATATTTAATGGTGGTGGGGAATGATCCACCGATGATACCTCTAATTGTGTCACCCAAGGCATCTCCTATTGATCTTCGACTGTGTACCAATTTATTATTCCGAGATAGTTTCTCATGTTCATAATGTCAGTGAAGAATGATCATTAACCTACCAATATAATGGAAGACCTGACTCAGAAGTTCAAGAATAAAAATCCTCCCACCTTCTCAGGTTATGGAATACATTGGGCAGGTGAGTCAGAGACATAGGTCATGCTATAAATATTCATCTACCTTGATATTCCCCAATAGTAAATAGTCATTAATGATGTGCATATGATACGTGATTCTGCTAAACATTGTTGCTATGTCATTACCCATACATGATTCTTGTAGGATATGGTCAGGGCAAGATACATGGTAGCCTTATCTTAATATTTTCCACAGATGTAGTGACAAGACATTGAACATGATTTTATGAACATATAGTAGGGTAGAATGTCAGTGATGGAATACTCATATCATTTCACTATGTAATATGTCCTTTTGGAGAAACTGACTAGTTTTGAGTTGAAGAATTTGATATCATTTGATGATGGGATCACATATTCCACAATATCATAGATGAATTATATCAATTTATACACCATTTAATAAATTGTAAACAATTGCCTCAATATAGAGCAAAACCTGAGGTATGGTGGATATGAGATCTATGTTAGTTTAGCTTCCAAGAAGGGAGATGGTCTATCAGTGGAAAGAGACCCCGTTTTTAAGTTGAATGTGTTGAAATTTCATATATTATGAATCACCCAAACATCTAGGGAGTTCACCACTAGTGTTGTAGGACATGACATAGAAATCCTCAGAGTAAAAGGAACCAGGTTGAGTGCCAAGCATGTGGTAAGATGGTTCACCTATAATATATCTTTCGATGATTCCCTCCATTATCCATTGAAATGGGATGTGTCCTGAAACTTATTTTTGGGATATGGTTTTAATATCTATGATAGGCTAGTAGATCATATAATACCAACCAATCAGTCCATAAGGATGGATGTGGTCTATGTATTCATACCTCAGAGGCATAGCGATAGTAGAGTAGACCTTGCAAGGAAAAATTGGTTTCATATAAAGGCCACATGTCGAGTTATATATATATAACCTGAGGATTAGAATCTAGGGCCTTCTACTGTACCAGGTTCTATTCTGGTAGCCTCTAATTTTTTACCCTATTTAACAGTGGTGAAACAATATCCTTCATATCTTTAATGTTTATTAAAAGTATGGGCCCAGAAATATTGGACTTCAATGGTGAAATGACTCCCTAAACACCACAAGGGGTCTGATTAGATATCATACACTAATGTATTATGTTACCCCTTGGGATAGGTGGGTACCAAATCCTTTGGAAATTTTTTATCCTCAAGATGGATGGCTTTGATTACATTATCATGATAGATTTTCTTGTCCTTTATTTCACCCATGTTGGTAGCAAATCCATTGGAATTTATTTATCCTCAAGATGACTTGCTTTGATTCCATTTTCAAGATGGACCGGCTTTTCCCTTATTTCACCCATGTGGACTCTTATCGATGGACAGTGTCTATTACCTCACACTATGGTACCATATATCTTCATAAGGTCAAATAAAATATTCATGATAACCGAGATGGACCTTATCATATTGGTAATGGTAGATTGATTTCCAAGATGTTTATTCTTTTTTTGAGTGACTAGGTAATACATCTTGTGTAATTACATCATGTAATTGATTAATTGAGTGAAATATTGGCTGATATTTTCATTGTTTTACTATTAGTAAGAGGGGTGAATATAACCATTGAGCTAATTCTAGGTTCCTCACCAATTTTTATTCAACCCAATAGGATGAAACCAACATAGATCCTAGAACACCTGAAAAATATGGATGATTCATAAGAAAATGGTTCGGTTTGACCCAACACTTCACCATTGTGTTCACCTGTCCTCTTCTCTAATAAGGAATGTGGAAAAATTATGTTATTTGTGAATTACAAATGTTTAAACAATATTATTGTAAAAATAATGGTATCCAATATATTGAATATGTGACCTCTTTAACCATATATGAGGAGAGATTTTTTTCAATAATATTGATTTGATATTAAGATACCATTAGGTGGAAGTGATACCATTAGACATACAAAATACAATGTTCATAATCAGGTATGAAATCTGTAAAAATATTGTTATACCATTCAGCCTTATAGAGATTTTGAAAATATATGTGGATTTGATCAAGATATTTTTTCACCAGTACAAGGATTAATTTGTGGTAGTCATCATGGAAAACATATTAGTGTATTGTAGAACTACATAGGACCATAAAAACCATATTGAGATCATAGTGAATATAAAAATAGTGAAACATCTTTATGAGAATCTCAAAAAATTTCACTTCTAGAATAGTAAGATTAACTTCATAGGTTATATTATTTCAAAATCATGCCTATCTGTTGACCCAGGGAAGGTGAACGTTGTGTATTTATGGGGGAAATTAAATAATTTTATTGATATACAAATATTCTGGGGGATAGATGTATATTATACGTGAGTAATCTAGATTTTCTCATACCTAGTGTCACCTATTACATGATTGAGCAAAATGGTTGTGAAATTTTTATGGCATGAATTTTGTGAGACCACCTTTTTGTTGTTGAAATAGATAATGAATTTAGAACTAATCCGGATTCAACCATAGTTGGGAAAAAGTTATATTGAATTGTTTGGTTTATCACTAATTTTAATAGGATTTATTATTAAAAAGATTATTGGATTGTAGTGTATGCGTCCTATGAACTGTGACCTCAATAGTAGAATTACCCATAGAACAACCTCAAGCTAGTAGTTATGGTTAATTTCTTATTCTTCTCAAAACATTACTTAATGGTCGAGAAGTTATTTGTTTAAAATGATTAAAATATTTTAAAATAAATCAATATACAATGATACATGAATCTAAGGTAGTTTTGTTTTTAGAATACAATAATTCATTCGTCTTAGAGCCTAATTAAACACTCTGAAATGTAAATTATGTAGCTAAAACAATGAGTTAGAATACTCTGGAACATGTAATCAAGGATACTATTAGTGGGTTACAGTTGATGTATATGTTTCCTAAGAGGAACCAGGTGGTTCTGGAACTTCAAGTGAAGCCTAATATTCTATATTTAACAGTGAAATTCTCTCTTCTATAGTGGGTTTAGATGAAGTCGATTTCTAATCCCAAGGGCCTCATCCTAAGGTACAGTGTCATAGTGAGAACCCACTACCTTGTCAGGTTATTGATGGGAATGAGATCCTTCTCTTATTTGGATGTATCTAGTTTCTTTCTACCATATAAGAAGATTTTATGTAGTAATCTAATACATATGTATGGGATGTTCACCCTGGTCATATAAAGATGTACCGACACATAAATTAGTACTAATGGGTTCGTTTTATGATGAAGAATATTGCAGGTTTTATCACATGGTTCTCCCCATGGGAGAGGGTGAAAGATGAGTTCTAGAAACTTATTATTTTTCAAACACTATGCATTCATATGTGGAAATTTAATGAGGTCACCATGGATTTCATGACTGGTTTACCAATATCCCCTCAAGATAGTGATGTCTAATGGGTGATCTCTGATTGGTTGTGCATAGTCTCACACATCCTACTAATCTGGGAGAGCTTCATTTTTAATGATGTTAAAGCTACATATCTGAGTGATTATGTGTAACATGCCAGGAAAATAAAGTATATGACATTTTTATATTTATCCATATTTGTGAATAAAATATTAATATTACTTTAAAGGGAATGTTATGCTCGATGGCATACCTAATATGCGAAAATGAGTTCCTTTGAAATCTTACGTTGCATTGTAATAATAAAATAATATTATTTTAAATGGTAGTTAATGCCAAGCCATTGTAATGGCGGGAAAGAATGGAACTAACGTAAAAATGATTAGATATGTTTGTCAAATATTTTTACTTTCATCCAATAAATGTCAGAGGCGTAAAATGAAAATGAATCCAATTTTAATCGTAAACATTCTAATATTATTTAAAAGGTCTATTAACCACATTTTAATGGAGAACCTCTCTTAAATCCACTTTTTGAAAATTTTATGTGTTATATTTGACAAAATAAAATTCTTCTTTAGAATCGGGACATCCAAATTTACTTTGTGTAATTTTTTGGTATTTTTCTGATAAAGATCATTTTTTAATGAATAGGGAAAAATGTTGTATTTTAATTCAAAAGATCTTTTTAATCAAATTTATTTATATGATTAGATTACATTTTTAATTGGTTTTAAAGTTAAATTAGAAAATATTGTTACCATTTAATCCAATGGTGGTCGTTGGAATTAAATTCACTATGAAATTGGATTTAAACTAGTGTCAATCTTTTGATATATATTATTTCATAAAAACGCTACTTGTTCTGAAAGTGGGAATTAATTATTAAATTAAATATTGTATCTTATGTGTTAGAAATTCTGTAAAATAGACATCATTTTTGAATTCAGAATAACAAATATAGCTTAATGTTAGGTTTTGGTATTTTTCTGAAAAAACATCAATTTTTAATGAATAGTGAAACCACTAAGAGTGAATTAAAAAACTAATTTTTCGTTTAAATGAAATTGTACCACCTCTGTGTTTTGAATTTCAAAAATCCGACATATATGGTTTTCATTGGGAAATAAAATTTTTTTCAATGGGATTAAAATAATTTTGTGTCGAATATTAACTTTTATGTTTTTAATCGCGATTGGAGATAATTAGTGTAATTTATGGTATAAATAATGTTTTAATAATATGAAATGACCTAGACACATGTCCTACCCTTATAGGGAATGTCATGGAAGACCAATAAAATCCATGGGTCAACTTGGGGACCCCATGAAGCCACTTTGGTAGGAAAATGTCATAAATAACTTTTTATTTAAAGTTAAAATAAAAATGTCACAAACATGAGTTGTTTTACTAAAACAATTTTTAAATGGGGTTATTGAAGTTAGAATTTTGACTATAAAAAATAATTGAGAAGCTAAAAAGATTTCCTACAACATAGTATTTTTTTTATAAATTTTAGACATTAAATATATTAAATTATTTATGACATCATGATGATGCAGTGATTACCTCATTATTTAACAATTTAAATAAAATGAAAAGATAATGTAAAATCTAAGAACTAAACATATAAAATACCTATTTTATGGGTGTATTTAGAACCCTTATCACCTTATCCTAGAAATATATCAATGTGGGACCTTTAAAATCCGAAATGCATTTGAATATAATGTAACTTTTATTGACTTTCTAAGAGTTCCCCTCCTCCCCTCTTATAAAAGGCCCCCACCTCTACCACCTTACCCACACGTCTCAAGCCTTTGGCTCGGCCAAACTCTACTCATTCTGACTCTCCACATACCTATCTTACTCCTAGAAGCCTAACTTTGGGAATAAGTCTTTTCAAGGAATGCTTTGATCTCAAATCAAAGAGAGTTACCCGATTTTAAGATAATGTCTTCACTTGTGTTCTTTTGTTTTATTTTGCTTCTCCAACCCCCTAAACTCTTTTTATTAATTTCATTTATAAAAACTCCAGTATATTCAATATAATAGTATGTTTTTATAAGATTTATTCTAGCTACACCTACACACACCTACATCTAATGGTTAAAGAACATACTGTTTCTATGGATGGTGAATTTCTGCCTCACGAAACGATGATTGTTCAATATTCTTTTAACACCATAAAAGGTGGCCATTAAGATGTCAATATATTTATATATGATATATAATATGTTTATGTTTTACTTAAGCTTCTGTATTTTTTATTTATGGCATACCTTTATGGTTTCCATTATGGTTAAACGCGATATCCTCATTTTAGGAAGTGCGAACTACCGCCCCCTCAAAGTGATTTGATTCGTTAATAACATATGTGGTACGTATAAAGGATATATTTTATGATATTATATATGATACAAAACTGGAATTATAATAATATTATGTATCATTATGTTTTAATTCCATTAAATAAGAAATAGAAATGGAAGTAGCATTAATGCGTACGTACGGCTTACCGTCTCCAGGAACGGTGCATTTCATTTCATACCTCTAAATGTTATGTAATATAATAAATTCATGTATATAATGTATATATATGATATATATTATATCTGAATAATGAATATAATTCTGGATATAATATATATTTTACCACCTTAACAACTTGTAATTATAAAGAGTTTATTTTTTACTCAAGTAGCAATGATCTACAAAACAACTATTATTAACTTAAATATTTTCAGTGTTCATAGCATGGAAATAAGTGATATAAAACGAATAATTAACATGAAAAATGTTATGAAGAAATTATAAATTATCTCATGTTTAATATTCAGGAGGTTAAAGAACGATCGAGTCAAGTCGGACCCGAGGTAAGGGATCCTACCTCTCTCTTCCTTTTTATGTAGTATCTTTTATGTCATTTCATTTAAGCTCATCTTTCTTATCTTTGGGGATGTTATTTTATATTCCTCATTTTTTAATTTTTATGTTCATATTATGAGAGACCCTATTTGATATCATAAATCCATTTTTGGAAGTTTTAATTGGCACTGTTAGGCTTCCAAAATTTCGTAAGGGGCTTTTTATCTCACTTTGTATTTCTGTGAGATTCATGCTACATTTGCCAATATTTCCTTTTGAGTGGTGTATGAACTATCCATTATTCTACTCTTTGTGTAACATACATTCTTTTATGAGTATTTACATCAATAATGTATCGTACTTCTTTAATGGGGTGTATGTTTCGAAAGTTACCCAAATCGGTAAGGGGACCTTTCACCCTCCTATTTTTTAAAAGACTTATTTTGTTATGTCTTTTAATATTCATCTTATTAAGTGAGGATATTTTCTAATATATCCTTATTTCCGTAAATTTTATTTCCATGTGATGAGATACCCTTTATCTCTCTCATCAACTCTTTTTCTAAAATTTTATGTGACGTTGTTAGGCTGTCAAGGGAACTTCTTAACCCAATTTCGATTTCTTTGGGTTCAACATGTAGTTATTGAATATGTCATCCTTCGAATATGTGTGAATGAACTTTGATTATTTTACACTTAATATCCACGTATATTGGGTGTATTTTTATTTTTCACAGCTAATTATGAGATTGTTTTATCCTTAATTTAAGGATACCTTCTTTATAATGGATTTCATCTCATTTTACATTTCTATTGATACTTCATTGTTGTTATGCACCAGTTAACTCTTATATGGTATATATACTGTCCTTTGGAATATTATATCATGAATCCCAATATTCAATTGATATTATAATGTTTTGATTAAAAGTTATCCCTCAATTATTGTATTCAAGTGTCTCTCATTTTGTTAAAAACCCTTTAACTAAAATATCGATTTAAATGTTTTAATGATTTATTCTTATAAATATTTATCATTAATATCCATGTTTTAAGAATGGGTTTAAGGATTTATTTATATGGATATTAATGGTTTAAAATGTTAAAAGCTTCAATGTGGCATGGGACACGTTGATTTAAAAATCACTTTATGAAAGGTTTTAAATGGTTTTGAAAATGGTTTTTAGAATGGATTCATTATTTCAATATCTGAAAATGTTATATTGTTATTGCAATATGGGTTTGTTATCTTTATTTTATTATTATGTTATGTGCTATGATTATGTTGTGGTTTTTGGTCATTTTTATGAAGATGGGTGGTTCCGTGATAAGCTAAGGGCGGTGTCCCCGATATAGCTCTCCAATGCATTGGGTAACATGAAGGATTTAAATGTTAAGGTTTCTCTGAAGAGATTTAGGGAATATACAGTGATGGGTATTCAAAACGTAACCAAGAGGGTTACTCTCTATGTAAGAATGTTATTATTGCCTCAAGTTACCTTTATGTCTTATGTTTTCTCTGATTTATTCATGATTTTATGAGGTATGTTAAAGTGCTTATGATTTATGGGTAAAGTATGATTTCATTCTTATGTATATATGTACTCAAGGTTCCAATCCATAATTTTTATAAACCTTACTAAGCTTATTATGGTCATCCCAAGATTTTGAAACTTTTTCACAGGACATAAAGTTGAATTGGGTCAAGGATGGGATCAAGGAAATGTCAGGCTGTCTAAACAAGGAACTAGACAAGACTCTTTTGTTCAAGAGTTTTTATTTTTTGAAAAAGATGGAAGTTGTGTAGATGTGTCTACTTTGTAATCATTGAGATGTAATAGTTATGTCCTAATTCTCTAAAACTCTATACCTGAAAAGATCACAAATGTGAATTATTCAATGTAATTCAATATTAAGTAATGTTATAATGTTGGGGCCTTATAGTTGGCATCAGAGGTCAGTTTAGATAACTTTAGAGGTTAGAGTGTTGTTTAAGAAAAAGTGACATGTTGTGTATAACCACAATGGTTATTATATTAGATGGAGTCATTGTTTTTTGGAAAGTTAGAATTATTTTGAGATAACTTGGATAAGTATATCTTGGTGTTTATCTTCCTCTTTATTATTTGATGATTTTACTGAATACTAACACTGACCTTTTTGGTTTTAGTAAATGGCTGGATCTAGAAGGCACACAAGTAACAGTGTATTTGAAGAAAACTATGACGATTTTATGAAAGGACAACTGAATGATATGGGAGCTACAATGAGAACTCTGGTGGTTATCCTCAACCAACTATCTGGAGTCATGATTGACCACCTGAACCTTAGTGATTTTTATAAGGCATCGTATATGCGAGAAAAAAATCCCTACAGAAGTTCAGGTTATAATCATAAAGGTAAGTATCTTCAAAAACCTACGTGTCAAATATGTGGAAAGAAACACATAGAAAAATGTATCAAAAGGACATAAAGATGTTATAGATGTGGAAATCAGGGTCATAAAGCAAGAACTGACCATGGAAAAAGAAAGCATCTTGTTGACTCTAGGAAAGGGAAATAAGTTCTTTCTGAAGGATCAATTGAATGTTTTAAATGTGGTGTGCATGGTCATTATGAAAACACATGTCCTATGAAGAAGTTTCGGGAATGGGGTCACCAAGATCGTACAAATAGTCATTTACCAATACCAAATTCTATTCTGATTGAGGATAACGAAACTGACAATGAAGAATGAAAGGTATGGATTATTTCTTAACATATATTTTCCTATAATTGGAATATTAGGATATGATTCATTATTTTTTTTAGGAAATAATTATTTCATAATAAGTTGAAAAGGAATTTCTAATTGATCATGAAGAACATTGAATGAGTAAGAAGTCATCATATAAGGGATTCAAGAGTTATGGTAGATTTTAGGATGGTGAAATTCTTAGATGTATTAAGTCTCTTATGATGATGGGGTTACTTTAGAAGACTTTTTATAGTAACCCTGATATTTGATATACAAATTTTTTTTTCAAGGAATAATTATCCTTTCTTTTGTGGATATATTTATAAAGAACCATTTGGGATTATATGATCCTTGAATTTGTGGCAATTACTGTTTAATTCATTTTGGGATGAAAAATGGAAGTTATTAGATAACCTTTGTTGTTAAAATATGTTATGGTTATTTTGAATATTTTATCTCTTTTTGGGGGGGATGTTTGAAGAATTATATAGTTTTGGAAAAATGACAACACACAGACCATGTGACAACCTGTCGCGTCGGACGAAGGTGTTGGAATCGAACGCACAACCAAAGTGCAAGTGGTATTTATCACCTACCACTGGACTACGTGAAGTCCCTGGTTAGTTTGAGTAATTATATTTAGTTGGATGATTTTAGAAATCATGAGTATGTTTATTTTGGGTTATCTATGGAAATGATTAACCTATTATGGAGGATATGTGATTAAGTTAATTACTTTTCAATATGGTACTTTAAGATAAACAAATGTTATTTGGAGATAAATGTTAATTTTTACCTTCGAAGAATATGTGATTAAATCCTTAAAATATTTGGGTTTCAATAATTTTATGGACAAATTGTTTATTGAATGGACATTGATGAACTTTGGGTATTGTTTGACAAATTTTGGAGATTAAGAATAGATTTTTTATTTAAAGGATTATCCTATTCGGGTATTATCTGATCTCATACTAACCTTTTTGGTTTTAGTTTTGGTTAAGGTCTAAAGACATGGGAAGTATATAGTTCTCTTTTGTGGATTAGGTTATTCTCTATAAGTTTATTATAGCTCTCTTAACGAAAACAAGTCATCCTAAATACTCATCTTTTGGAGAAAATATGAGTTCGTATAAAAAATCTAGTAAAAGTTGAAAGTCAAGATGACAAGTAAGTATGTTTCTTTATCATTT
Organism: Viscum album; assembly: GCA_963277665.1. Classification (NCBI taxonomy): domain Eukaryota; kingdom Viridiplantae; phylum Streptophyta; class Magnoliopsida; order Santalales; family Viscaceae; genus Viscum; species Viscum album. The sequence goes on along the minus strand of OY728152.1, from coordinate 350,795,174 downwards.
AGTTAAGCTAAAAATAATAATAAATTAATTAATGAAAATTAACTTTAAAAAAATGTTGTCCGTTAACTTTTCCTACTGGGGAATCCAATACCGTTTAACCCATCACATGTTTGTGATTTTCTTATGGTTAACTTTCTCCTAGACATGTTTACTATCACTCTCCATCAGAACATAACCCCTTTTTTCCTCCATATCCATATCTTCATACGTGAAATCCTAGTATGGGTTAACTAGGGTGACCTTTGTACTTCCCTTTATTTCTTTTAAAGTGATAGTTTAATTCACTCCTTTTCTAATGTGGGACTTTCAATGGAGTTTCCAAGCCCAATTTTGAAATTGCGAGGACGCAATTCCCAAATGGGGGGAAGGATGTAACACCCCAGTTAAATAATGAATTTTACATTTTTATATTTATCCATATTTGTGAATAAAATATTAATATTACTTTAAAGGGAATGCTATGCTCGATGGTGTACCCAATACGCGACAACGAGTTCCTTTGAAATCTTATGTTGCACTGTAATAATAAAATAATATTATTTTAAATGGTAGTTAACGCCTAGCCATTGTAATGGCGGGAAAGAACAGAACTAACTACAAAATGATTATATATATTTGTCAAATATTTTTACTTTCATCCAATAAATGTTAGAGGCGTAAAATAAAAATGAATCCAATTTTAAGCATAAACACTCTAATATTCTCTAAAAGGTCGATTAACCGCCTTTTGATGGAGAACCTATTTTAAATCAACTTTTGGACAATTTTATGTATTATATTTGACAAAATAAAATTCTTCTTTAGAATCGGGACATCCAAATTTAAATTGTGTAATTTTTTGGTATTTTTCTGATAATGTTCATTTTTTAATGAATAGGGAAAAATGTAGTATTTTTATTCAAAACCTGTTTTTAATCTAATATATTTATATGATTAGATTATATTTTGAATAGGTTTTAAAGTGAAATTAGAATATATTGTTACCATTTAATCCAATGGTGGTCGTGGGAATTAATTTCAATTTGAAATTGGATTTAAACTAGTGTCAATCATTTGATATATATTGTTTCATAAAAACACGCTATTTGTTCTGACAGTGGGAATTAATTATTAAATTAATTTTTGTAACTTATGTGTTTTGAATTGTGTAAAATATACATCATTTTTGAATATGGAATATAATATATATCTTAGGGTGATGTTTTGGTATTTTTCTGATAAACTTCAATTTTTAATGAATAGTGAAACCACTATGTGGTACTTAAAAAACTGACTTTTTGGTTAAATGAAATTTTACCACCTATGTGTTTTGAATTTAAAAATCCCAACATGCATCGTTGTCATTAAGAAGTAAAATGTGTTTCAATGGGATTAAAATAATTTTTTAGTGAATAGTAACTTTTATGTTTTCAATCACGATTAGAGGTAATTAGTGTAATTTAAGGTAAAAATAAAGTTTTAATAATATTAAATGACCTAAAAACATGTCCTACCCACATTGTATGTGTCATTTCCGACCAAGAAAATCCATGGGTCAACTTGGGGACCCCATGGAGCCACTTTGGTAGGAAAATGACAAAAATAACTTTTTATTTAAAGTTAAAATAAAAATGTCACAAACATGAGTTGTTTTACTAAAACAATTTTTACATGGGGTTATACAAGTCATATTTTTGACTATAAATTGTAATTGGAAAGATAAAATGATTTCCTACAACATAGTAGTTATTATAAATTTTATACATTATATAAATTAAATTAATTATGACATCATGATGATGCAGCGATTACCTCATTATTTAACGATTTAAATAAAATGAAAAGATAATGTAAAATATAAGATCTACACATGTAAAAAACCTATTGTATGGGTGGATTTATAACCCTTATCACCTTATCCTAGAAATATATCAATGTGGAACCTTTAAAATCCGAATCTCATTTGAAAATAATGTACCGTTTTTTGACTTTCCAAGAGTTCCCCTTCTCTCCTCTTATAACAGGCCCCCACCTCTACCACCTTACCCACACCTCTCAAGCTTTTTTATCAAACAAACCCTGCTCATTTTTTCTCTCAAAATCCCTCTCTTACTCCTAGAAGCCTAACTTTGGGAAGAAGTGTTCCCAAGGAATCCTTTGATCTCAAATCAAATAGAGTTACCAGATTTTAAGGTAATGTCTTCACTTGTGTTCATTAGTTTTATTTTTCTTCTCCAACCCCCTAAACTCTTTTTATTCATTTATTTTGTAAAAACTCCTGTATATTCAATATACTAGGATTTTTTATAGGAATTATTCGAGATACACTTACACACACCTACATCTAATGGTTAAGAACATACCTTTTCTGTGGATGGTGAATTTCTGCCTCACGAAATGATGATTGTTCAATATTCTTTTAACACCTTCAAAGGTGGCCGTTAAGAAGTCACTATATTTATATATGATATATAATATGTTTATGTTTTACTTAAGCTTATTTATTTTTCATTTATGGCATACCTTTATGGTTTCCATTATGGTTAAACGTGATATCTTCATTTTAGGAAGTACGGACTACCGCCCCCTCAAAGTGATTTGATTCGTTAATACCACATGTGGTACGTATAAAGGATATATTTAATGATATTATATATGATAAAAAACTGGAATTGTAATAATATTATGTATAATTATGTTTTAATTCCATTAAATAAGAAATATAAATGGAAGTAACGTTAATGCGTACGTACGGCTTACCTTCTCAATGAACGGTGCATTTCATTTCGTACCTCTAAATGTTATGTAATATTATAAATGGCTGTAAATAATGGATATATATGATATATATGATATATAAATAATGAATATAATTCTAGATAAAATATAAATTTTACCACATGAACAACTTGTAATTATAAAGAGTTTATTTTTTACTCAAGTAACAATGATCTACAAAACGACCATTATTAACTTAAATAATTGCATAGTGTTCATCGAATGGTAATAAGTGATATAAAAGGAATAATTAAATTGAAAAATTTTCTTATGAAAGTAGAAATTAACTCAAGTTTATTATTCAGGATGTTAATGAAGGATCGAGTCAAGTCGGACCCGAGGTAAGGGATCCCACCCCTCTCTTCCTTTTTAAGTACTCCCTTTTATGTCATATCTTTTAAACTGAACTTTCTTATGTTTGGGGATGTTATTTAATATATCTAATTATGTAATTTTTATGTTCATATTATGAGAAACCCTATTTGATATCATAAATCCATTTTTGGAAGTTTTAATTTGCACCGTTAGGCTGCCGAAATTTCGTAAGGGGCTTTTTATCTCACTTTTTGTTTTTGTGAGATTCATGATACATTTTCCAATATTTCCTTTTGAGTGGTGTATGTACAATCCAGTATTATACGCTTTGTGTAAAATACTTTCGTTTATGAGTATTTACATCAGTTTATTATAGTCCTTCATTCATGGGGTGTACGTTTCGAATGTTACCCAAATCGGTAAGGGGACCTTTCACCCTCCTCTTTTTAAAATTCTTCTTTTGTTATGTCTTTTAATTTTCATATGATTATGTGAGGATATGTTATTATATATCTTTATTTCCGTAAATTTTATTTCCAAGTGATGAGATACCCTTTATCACTCTCATCAACTCTTTTTCTAAAATTTTATGTGACGCTGTTAGGCTGTCAAGGGAACTTCTTAACCAAATTTCGATTTCTTTGGGTTCAACATGTAGTTATTGAATATGTCATCCTTTGAATATGTGTGAATGAAATTTGATTATTTTACACAAAATATCCACGTATATTGGGTGTATTTATATTTTTCACACATAATTATGAGATAGATTTATCCTTAATTTGAGGATACCTTCTTTATACTGGATTTCATCGCATTTTACATTTCTATTGAGACTTCATTGTTGTTATGAACCAGTTCACAATTATATGGTGTATATACTGTCCTTTGGAATATTATATCATTAATCCCTTTATTCTCATGATATTATAATGTTTTGATAAAATTTTATCCCTCAATTATTGTATTCATGTGTCTCTCATTTTGTTAAAATCCCTTTAACTAATATATCGTTTTAAATATTTTTATGATTTATTCTTATAAAAATTTCTCATTAATATCCATTTTTCAAAATGGTTTTAAGGATTTATTTATATGGATATTAATGGTTTAAAATGTGAAAATCTTCAATGTGGTATGAGACACTTTGATTTAAAAATCACTTTATTAAATGTTTTAAATGGTTTTGAAAATGGTTTTTAGAATGGATTCATTTTTTCAAAATCTTAAAATTTTATAATGTTATTAAAATGTGGGAATGTTATCTTTCCTTTATACTTAAGATATGTGATATGATTATGTTATGGTTCTTGGGCATTGTTATGAAGATAGGTGGTTACGTGATAAACTAAGGGCGGGAGAGCCCGATATGGATCTCCAATGCATTGGGTAACATGAAGGAGTTAAACGTTAATGATTCTACGAAGAGATTTATGGAATATACTGTGATGGGTATTCCATACGTAACCAATAGGGTTACTCCCTACGTAAGAATGTTATGATTTCCTCAAGTTACATTTATGTCTTATGATTTCTTTGATTTATTCATGATTTTATGAGGTATGTTAAAGTGCTTATGATTTATGGGTAAAGTATGATTCCATTATTATGTATATATGTACTCATGGTTCCTTTTCATACTTTTTATAAACATTACTGAGGTTTTTATGCTCATCCCACGTTTTTTAAACGTTTTCACAGGACATAAAGTTGAATAGGGTTAAGGATGAGATCAAGGAAATGTCAGGCTATCTAAACAAGGAACTAGATATGACTCTTTTTTTCAAGTGTTTTTATTCTATAAAACAGATGGAAGCTATGTAGATGGGTCTACATTGTAATCTTTGAGATGTAATAGTTATGTCCTAATTCTCAAAAACTCTAAACCTAAATAGATCCTCAATGTGAATTATTCAATGTAATTCAATATTAAGTAATGTTATAAGGTCAGTGCCTTATATTATGTGCCATTTTTTCATCTCTATACTATCATATCATACCAATATGTCTTCAGTTTGTCATGGTTATAGAAGGTTATGTCAAGATAATTGGGTTAACACGTTATATTGAGTGCAACATATTAAAATCAAACCAAAGGGTAGTTAGAGTAAATGATATGGGCTTTAGAGAATATGGTAATAGATTGTTTCATTGATTTTTGTGGTTCATGTGATAATAATATAGTTCATTTGGAGTTTTGTACAATAATAACATTTAGGACATTTTTTACGTGGATTCATATGTATCCCATTATGATATGTTATTCAATTAACCCTTATACTTGTTAAAGGTATGTGAGGAATCACTACTTAGTCCTCATCTTGTATAAGAGACTTTATTGAATGTACATTTTATTTATAAATGGATTACATCAACTCAGTCTAGGATGAATTCTTATACTGATAATCACTGTAATCATTTGGAGTTTAGATTGGGACATTGGTTATTTCTGTATCTATCACCATGATTAGTTCATAAAAAAATTCAATGATAATAAAATCTATCAACCTGTAACATTGATACTTTTTGAGATCATGGATAGAGTCATCCCTATAGTTTATCAGGTGAACCTACATCAGAGGTACCAGGCGATGGAAAATATATTCCTCATGTCAATGATTTACTGACATTGTGTTGACCCATCCCATTCCTTTGAACCTGTGGATATTAATATAGAGGAGGATGTATCATATGTGGAAAATCTGATATTTCACATTGATTGCAGAAAAAATATTTTATTAGGTTGGTTAGTTTCAATGGGATAGGTTGAATGGAATAACTACCAAATATAAGATGAGACCTAGGTATTAGTATCTGATGTACACCCTCATTGGCTAGAACGTTTTTCAGATGAAATTTTACTTCCCTTATAAGGTAAACTCTAGGATGAGTTGTTTTGAGGAGGGAGGTGGTAACATCATTTATATTTAGAGAGGTACAGTTCCCTTGGTTACTATTCAAAACAAATATTTTTTATTTTATAATATAATTAAATGGATTATGAGTAGATTGAAAATGTGTTACGCTCATTCGAATCTTGGATAATTAAAATTTGGATGGACAAGATGACGTGCATGGTTAATTCCCAAATAGTGATAACCATGAAACATAATCATGAATTCACACAATATGAAAGGGATGAAAAATGGATTATCAACAACCAAGTGGGTTAGGGTTTATTATCATGAGGCTTGTATCAGGAAATTCACATATCTAATAAACATAGGATGCACACTTTTGGTCAAACAATGCCGACAACCTATGGAGGTGGATTCCACAGGCAGTAGATGCTTCACTGTTGGCACATTGTTTGGCCAATCATGTGACCAAATAGTACAACCCCAATTTTATGGGATATTTAAATATTTTACATGTGAGTTTTATAATCCCTAAAATATTCATCCTCCCTCTTTTTTTCATCAGACCACAAATCTACTAAGGCTTCGACTCCACTTCGTAAGGATTTAGGTATCTCCCTCATAACTTTTCTATTTCCATCACCCCAAGATATGTTAGATCCCTCTAAATAATCTGAACAATCATGTCCATTATATTATTTCATTATCTTTCATCCATTTTCATAATTTATGTGGTATATGACATACCAAATTTTCAGGTCATTTCACAACTCATATAATATAATATGTTTATGCTTGATTAAAGGGAAAACAAAAGATGTGGAGAGTAAAACGATCCAAAGGTAGGTCATATATCTTTTTTACAACATGTTTTGTGATTTTATAGAGTGTGTAGTAATTCCATGAACCTAATATCTTTGAAGACCCCTCCTAAATGCATTATTAATCAATATAAGTGGATTCTCATAATTAATACATACTAATCTAGTTTTGAATCACCAAGAGATATTTTTAACCATTATATGGGCCACTGTTGTGGGCGATACCTTACATGATTACACATAAAACCCTTTGCTTTAAATTTTGAAACATCATTGAATTTTGTGTTGTAATATAATAAATATTTTTAATTATTGAATTTAATCATGGGAAATGGTAGGTCCAGTGTTAGGTCGCAGCACTTCATTCCATGTGAAAATTACTTAATGAAATTTAATGGACAAATTGATTAGAATTTAATAAATTATATTTACATGATATATTGATTAATTGTGATAAAAATTCCATTCTTCATTAAATTATGATAGCGATAGATAGATTGTTATGATATTTCATTAATGGGATCTTTGATCTTATTCACTATATTTGTTATTGCTTTCAACTACACTGGGATCAATACAAGTTATTAATTGGATGCGATCATAGTGGGTTTACCTTACCTCCATGTGAGAAATAGAGCCTACCTAAGAGAGAACATTAGATATTATCATGGCTACACAACAATCCCATGCCATGAGTGAATATATGTCCCTTATGAGATTCAGATGAGAATGGATCAAAGGTTTTATTACATTCCATGCCAAGAATGCTAGATGGGAATCCATTTAGGGATCATCTTGAATGTAATAATATTGTACTAGGAATTTTAATGTGACCTTAGATAAATACATGGGATTCCTTCAGGATCACATTGGATGTTTTATAATTTCTTTTTCTTAATTCTAATGTAGGGTATTAAATTATATAATATGATTATGGTGATAAGATTATGGGGATGTGTTATTTATGAAAAATCACATAATTGGGTACCTTCAACCTATTGATTCTTATTTATGATGGCCAACATTACTGTATTTCAACCACCTGTAGGAAACATTGTTTCCATGACATATTTCTTTGGATGGCTTAGGTAGAGTGAAATAGGTGTCCTTATGGAACACAAAATGATGTATATATTCAATTATTTTCCAAAATTATTTATTATTGGCACACTAATCTTTTTACATGATCAAACTGGATTGATATGGACACTATTAGTGGTGTCCTAAAATGTATATTTCACACCGTTCTTCGGATACCTTTGATACCCAAGAAATCTTAATAGATTTAGATATAGATAAAGGAAGGCGTCCATTTTCTGAATCATGTTTCTGATTAATAGGAAGTATTACATGAGAAGGGGATTGAATCTATTATGATGGTTTTATTAGAAGAAACAATTAATCATTTTGTTTTTTTTATTTTTCATTTGAAATATGAATATTTACTAATATCCCTTTTAATTATTTTTATAGATAAACGATCATCCAAATTTTTTATCTATATAAGAATCAATATCATTATTTTTAATTTTTTGGTTGATTGATTTCCATTAATTTCATTGTTATCATTTATATTACAGATTTTCTTCACTCTAGCATGTTATGGAATAGACTCCCCACGAACACACCATAAGAACTCACTGATAGTCATCATCATCTCCCATAAGGTTTGGTTCCTTTTTTTTTCATCCGGAAAAACATCTTGGGCAACAACAAAGAGGCTCCCAGAGTCAAAACCTATAAAATTATACATTAAGAAACTATGCCATAAAAATGTTACCCATCATTACACCCAAGTACGCCCTAAGGAAAAGGTGTGTATATGTTTTAGTTTCATGGGTTGTCTTAGCTATCATTAACATAGTTGTAAAAACCTGATCATTTAACTTCTGACATAGTTGATTTTTTTCAATCCTCACTTGTAGATGATCATCAATGGATTGGTTAATGGGAACCTCAGTGATCATTCCACCCACCCATTATCAGAAAATTTGGATACAAATAGCATGAATATATTGGTTGAGGCCATCATTCATCCTTTACGTTTCAATTTCCCTTTTTCATTTCTATTATAGACTCTGATTATAAGGGTAAAATTATTAACAATATCTATAGTTAGAAATGGTCAAATTGAACACCAGTTATATTTACCAAATGTAATATTTTTCCAATTTTAATATAACAATTTAATTTAAATAGTCATATTTCCCCATTTAACCTATATATAAATCACAATTCATCAATTTCTTCTACTTTATTCTAATATTTTATAACAATTACATTGATAATTCCAAATTTATTCATTATTATTCTCCTTATCTTAACATTCTTCATATTAGGTTAAATAATATGTTCATAGTTATAACCTATGGAGTACACCATTTTTTGGTCAATATTCTATGGTTATTATATTATTTTCTCATTCTTCAGTATAGTAATTGTTATTAGTACCTGACATTTAATATCTTGTTTTAAATTGTATATATAGGTTTTTCAATTAGGTGTATTAATGAAGTAGGAATTATGAAAAAAATTATATTATTAATAATAGAATGAATTTTCATGCCATTAAATTCTCCCCCCTAATATATTTCTTCTTAGATATTTCAACTCATTATCTCAATTGAGAAATGGTGAGGGTACTTCTATATTTTTTTCTTCTCAAGTTCCCACATTGCTTCTTAAAATTCATTATTCTTCCATAATAAGTTTATAAGGCGAGTTTTGTTGTTGTGGAGAACATTATCTATATGTTCCATGATCTATATTCGATACAACACATAAGAGTGGTAACATTATAGATATTCCACCTCTAGATTCAGCACATGAGTGTGATAAATCATTTACTTCCTCAATAGATATTTAAGGAATAAATCATTAATATGAGAAATAATTGGTTGATGTTCTAGCCAATATACCACCTCCCCTTTTATATCATGTGTTTAAATGAATATAATATACCAAGGTAAAATAATCCCTTTCATTTTAAATAACATGAATATCATCTATAGTGACATAAGAAGGAAACTTTTTTAACCAAAATCAAACTATAACTACCTTCAACGATTTTCATAATTGCTACTCTCCCAAATCTATGAATATTTTACATATAATTGGATTGTATGACCATTGTCTTTCATATTTTACGCAAGATCAGTCTCACATAGATTTCTATCACCAACATCTTCCCCATAAGTAGGATTCCTACATTGCTTAACCAATTGAACATCATATTATACCATTTGAATACATGAGTGAATTTATTTTGTATGATACCTCATCTAATATTATGTATTAATACCAAAAACTATTAAATTCCTTTGATTATTTTCTGCCTATGTATTAATGACACTGAATTGTCTTTTGAAATTTACCATCAATTTGGGGATGATAAGCTATAATGAAATTCAACTTAGTATTCAGAGCATATTGAATACTTATCCAAAATTTTTATATGAACCTTTGATCATGATAAAAAAATGTCTGAATGTGGATCCCAATATGACCTCACTAGATCCATTATGCATATATTTTTATGTTGTTCAAGAGAAAAATATACCTGAATAGTGATGATATCTGTAATTGATGAAATTAAATCCCCTATAACAAATATCGTATTGTTTCTGTTGGATTTCATTGGAGATTAGTGGAAAAATCCATTGTTGAATTTTACATCATACATGTTGGTACATGTATTGGTTCATTTATCACTTTTTGAAATTATCTCTCCACATTCACTTGTTGACACACCGCGCTACATACAATGTTTTAGAAAATATCCCTTTTTATATTATGTGTTTCAGTAATTATCATAAAGGCTCATACCCTTTTTAGAGATTCTTGGATTTATAGAGAATGGAAATCTTTGGGATTAATCCATCAACTCTTTCTTTATATATAGGATAGATGGAACACACAACCATGTATGAAATTTCATCACACCATTTTGACAATATTTAAGTTAGGAAACATACAAATTTTTCATAGCGTCTATCATATTTTGTATCAAAGGATTATTTCATTAGTGTCTGTTATTCGAATCTAGTAATAAAGATTTATAAAAATCATTTGGAATAGAATTGATAGTTTCCATTACCTTATGAATTCCATTTTCATCTATACTGGGTCCTTGATCAATGTATCACCTAGAATTCATTTCAAATCCATCACAATAGTGTAACTCCAACATAATTCTTTAACAACGTTGTTTTCTCTTATGGGATGATAATCAATGTAAAATTAATAGACATTAATATTCTATAACCATATCATCTATATCATTTACAAGTCCAATTGTTAGAATATATATTCAAAAAATCAGTGATTTTTGGGTATATCATATTTCCACCAGACAGACTGTTCCTCCATATCATTAGTTAAAAAATACATCACGTAACAGTAGTCCATGTGTAGGATAATGTTTTTCTATATGATTTAATTTTCATGATGCAAAAGATAATTCATTGTAAATATACATGAGGACACACCAAGTCCATTTAATATATGAATCACTAGAGATAAATAAAATCCTTCTTTGATATATGGTAGAGTTAACATAGTTGTATTATAAAATCTATCATTTTGATCTTGGAAACATTATATACAATTATTTTTCCAAAATAACTTTACTTTATTTTAAGCATACTTGTTTTGTTTATTAGAAATTTATGAATTTTTACCAAAAAACTATTATAACATCCTCAAATATATGGTAAACTATTTATAACATTTACAATTATAGGATAAGGCCACTTAAATAAAACCATTGCTTTGTAAGTTTCAACTGAGATTACTTCATTGGTTATAATGTTACCAAAAAATGCAACTTCATGACAACATAATTCATATTTTATTAATTTTTTTAACAAAATATACTTCCTTAGATTCCATATAATTACCCATATATGGTTATCGTATTCTTTGTGATTTTTGGACTATATCATAATATTCAAAATAAAAACTACAATGAATTTATTAATATAATCATTAATGGTCTTATTCATCAAATCCATAAATATAGAAGGAGAATTATTCAAGATGAAATGCGTAAAACAAACTCATATTTCCCATATATTGTTTTTATAGAAGGCATTGGGATATATTATTTCTCAAGACTCAATTAATGAAACCCAAATCATAGGTCATTATTGGAGATGAATTAATCCCCATGTTGTTGGTCAAATTAATCATCAATCCTCTTGGGATGTTATTTTCCTCATCATTTTGATATCATTACGTTCTCTTTAACCAATTCATAGATACATTGATTGAACCATATTATATACAAAGAGAATATGTTCTCTCCAAGGAGGCACATATTGTCTGATAATGTCAATAACCAAAATATCATGAATTATTTTCTTCAATACCTCTAACACTTTTTTTATCATTCTATATGGGGCATTCAGAATCGTAATAGTGTTAGGTATGAGTTTAGTGGAGAACTATATCTCTAATTTTGGGGAGGCCCACGTAACTATATAAGAAATACATAAATTTATTTTTGAACAATGGTAAAATTTTCAACCATTATACATTCATTTCCTTCACCCTAATCACTTATATTCTCCATTAGGAAGGCCATGTGGTGTACTTATCGAGAAATTTCAGGCCATGATATCGCTCGTATTGAAATAACTATAGGTATTCCCTTAAAGAATACTTATAATTAATTTATTATAAATATTTTCATAGAATTATACATTGAGAGACCGTCCATCCCAAGTATATTTTCAAATTCCTCTATGTGAATGACTTATTGATTAGTAATTATATTGTAACCAAAAATGATAATACTATAGTTTATATACAATATTGATTCGAGGATAACCCCTCATAAGACATGAAAAATAACTGAACCTCTATAATATCATTTATTGATTCAATATTCATTGAAAACATTTATTAAATAATTTAATATGTATAACTAGAATCAAACAATGTACTTTCTGGATTTGTGAAAACAATTAGTGTACATGTTCCCACATAATTTAGATGCACTACATCAGCCACCATGATTTTAAATGTCAATCCTTACTCCCATTACCTATGATGAGGATGATGGTGGTTTTTATAAATTATATTCTTATTTGGAAATTGATTGAAATTTTCCCAAGTTGTCTACAGACGATGCATTGAACCTTAGGATGGTACTGCTAAATATTCCCTTTGATGTTAGTATTGATTAGTTGAGGTTATTCCTCACTATGACAGTTGATATAAATATTTCTATCTCTCCCCCACTTGTAGAACATTCCTCACCCAACCATGAAGTTACAAGAATGGTTAATTCCACATTTTTTTCTGTGTTATATTTCAATTTCAATTCATCTATAATACAATACGAATTATTAATGAGTATTGATTAATTTTTTTCGACTGTTAATTTGAATTACGGGAATGTAGTGTTTCTCCAATCTCCAGTTCAACATATATAGAAATCCTCACTATATCATTATTAATTTCACCGTCTCTATTTGATAAATTCATCTATAGTTGGGGTTTCAGTCCATCGAAGAATTAATCAAACCGTCCCATAGGATCCAGAATAGAGTTATAGGTGAATCAATAAAGTCATTAAAGTATAATTTCATAACCTTTGATTGATTCATTTTCCTTCTACAACAAAATTAAAAATTCATTCTCAAATATTTTCACATCTAATGGGGAATATATTAATTGAAAATTATTTTTTTGAACTCTTACCTCTCCATAACATCAATCGACCCCCCTTGGATTCATGTATTTAATCATTTTACACCATTGATATGATTATCAAAATATGAGGTAAATTCTATAATGAATTTCTCTATTTTTTAAACCACATAAAATAGAATTTATTTTCAACATAGGTAATTACTTACATAAAAATAAATGGATCTATAGGTCAGCAAAAATAGGTTGTAGTTGATCCATGAATTAATGAACAAAATTTGTTCCCTTGGAGGTCAGTCTAGTAGATCAACATGATTATTTCTTAAATTAATAATTTTATTGAGTATATATATAACCCTCACATATTTTTCCATTCATTATTCCATCATCTTATGATTTCTTTCAGTGCATCATCTAATTTACTCATCATTTATGATATTCATCCTATATAACACCGTTTTTATAATATAAGAAAACCATAATGATTAATGTGTTATTTCATGGAATCATATAATTATTAATTGTGTTTATATCTTAAAACATGATTCCAAAATATGTAATTGTTTATTAATATATAATAAAATTTTCATTTTATATATATCATTTAAAATGGTTCAAAAAAATATTGTAATTAACCATTGATATACCACATGATTGGAGAACTAATTGTTTAGAAAAGGGTCACTAATGTCTACCAATTACAAATTGGATCTATATCAATACTATGTTTTCTTAGGTTGTAACCCCATGGTACATCTATGATAGAGCTGTATCCTCTTGTTATATTATATAGGGATTTCATTTCATAAAAACTAGACAAATAATACTTTTCTAAAATTCAATTATGTTTTCCGATATTTAGAATATTACCTAGGGTTCTTACTTATTTTTTTATTTTTTAATTATCACAAATAATTTATCCATCCTTTACTAAAAACAATGACATCCAACGTTTTATTACATAAAATTGTCATTACATGTACAAAAACAAAGGATCTTTTATATTTTATTTTCTAGGAATTTATGAACCTAATACATGAAATCATAAAATGTCAATCTCATTCAAATAAAAATTGTAAGAACCCTAATTTTCATTTCTTGTATGTATTTCTTTTCAATTTTTTTTATGGAAAAGAGGTGTTTCTATAAATTCCCGAAGTATATTCAATTTACTTTTAAGTACACATCGTGTACTCAGTTTCTCCAATTAGTTGTGTGTTGTATGGGTAACGGTCGAGCACACAATCGTGTGTGGTGACCTGGAGACCACATATAGAGGGGCCCATGAATGGAAAGTACATGCAATATACTTCTAAAATACAAGTCATGTACTTTAATTTTTTTAAATGGATTATGGTCGCGTCTAATCGACAGAACCCTATCGTTCCTAATTTGTCTCATCCAGGTGCGTCCATACGACCAAAAATTATCTCCAAGCCCCTAACATTTTGTCTGTTCTCTGAATCGACTCTCTTGAATTGAATTGGAATTACATCAGTTATTTATCCCTTCTTCATTAACATCATCTCCCGATTTATTCTCTCTCACAATTTATCCTCGGTTTAATATTTTAGTTGTTTTTGTAGATCTGCCACGTTTTGGATGATCCAAGGGCTAACACTAGAGTATATCGATCACACAATGATGAGGTAGGTAGTTTTTTCATTTCCATAGATAGCCTTTTTATTTTATCAGAAATATTGTGCAATACCCATGAATGGTTTATTGCGTGTTTTGGTTATTACCATATTATTCCATGTTATGCCATGTTTTATTGGATAGAGTTTAATTGTTTTAGAATATGGTTAACCATTCCATGTTATGGTTTATTTCCCCATGTTTTCTTGTTTTGATTTTATATGATTGTATTCATACTAGATATATGGAATTGAATGCAATTGAACTATAGGGTTGTTTATAGATGATTACTTCCCTAATTACAACTTCATTTTGTTTATTTCCTACCATATATATTAACTGACTGTTAGGTACATATCTTAGGGTGGTTTCCTACATGGATTATTCTCAAACCCTATTTGGGAAATGTATTGATCTCAATCATATTATATTGATGTAGGTATAGATATGGGTAAGATCCCTTCTACTTCAGGTACTTGATTGTTATAGAGATGGGGAGAATATGATCAAGCTTATCCTTATGATGTTGTGTAGCTATAAACTGCTTTCCATTTTTACTATGTCTTAGTACATTATTCCGGAATTTTGATTTGATTGGATGGTTTCCTAGAAATATATATCATTCATTATTTATATATGTGTTCTCCACCAATTTATTACGTATGTTGTATACTTTTGGTAATATAATATTACTATTTACACTATTTCTATCTATTTTTTTCGATATGTTACTCTTACAATGAGGGTGTAGATTCCACACTGTCACACCAAAGGTCCTCTCTCCAAGTTAGAAGCCTCTGGAATTCATGGAAATGCTCTTGAGGTCATGTGACCAACTAGGTACGGGGCACCACTAGGTAGCTACCAGAACCAGGATGTTACAAAGTGGTATCAGAGGGATTATTTTTTTCTTAATTTACCTTTTAATGCCTATATCCATGGATAAGGGTTAATAGGTACTTGGAAATATTTTTAGCCTTGGAGTAACTAACCTGTTTATAGGGAAAATCCAATTAAGCCCGTTATTGAAATTTTTCGGGTTTTTCAATTTTATTATTGAACTGATTTCACCATTATGATGATTCACAAGGTTTGTACTGTTATCACTGATATTATTAAGGTTATATTTCTGTTGAAACTCGATGATATGAGGGTATTCCATCTCATGCATCATATAAAAACTTGTTATAAATAACATGACTTGAATTCTTGCCATGCCATTTAGTGTGCATTAGTGATTTCATGTTGTTGTGAAATATGTTTTGTTAAATATGAATTTTGTTATGATAGATGCTTTGATAGAATAACAACTTTTTGAAATGACATTGGATTGATAATGGTTTTGTTTGAATGGAAACCAAAATTTTGTTCATGAGTTGTATTGGTTCCTCATGGATTTTAATTTGGTGGATCATTATATTGTTATTCCATATGCATGACATGGATAAGATGAAAATATTTTATTCTCAGGAATAATGGGCCCTCATAGATCGGAATTTTGATCTTTAATGTCTGTGTCAGTGTTTTCTGGATTCTGGAGTAGTTTCGGAGGCTCACTATATAGAAAAACCCAGAATACATGGCGTGTAATGATCAGTACATGCCATGTGTGCTTCTATTCGAGAATGAACTGTTTTTATTAAGTACACATTGGGTATTATATGTACATGTCATGTATTGTATGTACATGTTGTGTAGTCTCTAACTATGTCACTGACTATGTGGGCAGTGACACGTAGTTGGGAAATCTTGGGGCGGACACGTTGTGTACTGGTTGTACACACCATGTTATGTAGAACTTGAGTCAACCTGTGTGGCTAACAACACAGATGGATGAATCATAGGTTACACACATCGTGTTCATCTTGAACACGCTGTGTAATGTGACCCTTGTATCCGGACGTATAGAAAATAATGGGTAAGTGAAATCCTCCATGAAAATTATGTGTCTATCAGGAGAATGTCATGTATTGTGAGTAATGTAACCATCCATCTGACTAACAAAATGGGTCGGTGATGTTCGTCTAGTACACATTGAATTTGGCACAAACATCTTCTGTAAGTCTGCTCTAGGATAATCGTGTGGCTTATCCGTGTAGAATAACTCTGGAAGGGGAAAATAATTCAAGTAAATGTTGTGTATTTGTACAATACGCCGTGTATATGGAGTGTTACACAACCTTTTTTGGCATAAGTACCCACCCATGTGAAGGATTAAGGGAACACACCATGTAAGAATTTTACACATCGTGTATCCATGTTTTAAAAAACATGAATGCCTTCTGTCTCTTGTTTATTTCTTACACTTCTATTTTTAGGTTCCCTGTTAATCTGGATCTAAGGTGTGTGCTTTACCTTGCATAGTCATTCCACTGAGAGGTCCTCTGGTTGTCTACCAGTTATAGGGAATTGATCAAACACCAGATATGTCTGATCAGGGATAACCAGTAGATCCTCCAGTTGTTCTAGTCATGGAAATAACCATCATACCGGACATAGGTGTTGATGCACAGGTCAGAGATGACTTCTTGAGGTTTACGTAGACCTTCCAAGGAGTACGAAATCCATCCCCATCTATGGACGATCTGACGTGGGTTTTATAAGAGCGTCATCCTCCCAACATTAAAGGGGAAGGATGACCTCAGACTATAGATTTATTATTAGAAGCAGTGTTTTCTATATTCGAGCATCTAGATATTCCTCCAGTTAAGAGGCTGAATCATGAGATTTATATGATATGGGATTCTTCCAAGAGATGGTGGGAAGTGATCTCATAGTTTGGATGCTTGCAAGTTATTTCATTGCATGAGTTCTAGTGTTCCTTCGAAGACTACTTCTATTCAATGACATTGAGGGACGATCCAGCCTGGGAGTTCATGAGTTAGGAGAAGGGTACTCTTTCTTTTGTGGAGTATTTTTCTCACTTCATAGAGCTTTAGTGCTTCAAACCCATCCAAGGAGGTGTTTAGTTATTTCTGGAATGGATGTTTGAGGAGGTTCTCAGGCAAGACACTTGAGTTCAGGTGAAAATCTTCTTGTTGACTTCCATCACTTCTATAGTAAACTCATTGTTGATCACGGAGGGAAATCTAAGGGATTCTAGAGCTGTGGGACTAGGAAGTTATAAATCTTGAGTTGGTATCTCTTCTACTGACTACAAGAAGCATCGTAGGGATTCTATGCATTTAGATCCGAGGTGGAAATAGATACCTTCAGGTTTCCATGTGGTATGCCTTCAGTGCGAGAAGAGCGGGCATATGAGGACACATTTCTAGAGATACCAAGTGGAGTACCGATCATGCTCACGATGGGTCACCTCTAGCATTTCTTTCAGTTATTCTCACCAAAATGCTACTGACATGGGATCTTCTATGACTCCATGTTTAGGAGAATCCCCTCCAATTTTTCAACAGTCTGCGAACTGAAGTTATTCCCACCATTTAGGCCGAGGTGTAGGTCAAGGACATGGTAGTCAGTGGCCAGGATTTGAGTAACAGTAGGGTGGAGAAGCTCAGGGTGGTCAGTTAGGGTCATAGGGCTGCTATTCAGGTCATGCATATGTAGTGGTGTTGACCTAGTAGTAGTAGGACATCAGACCCTCAACATTTTAAGGTACTATCCTAGTTTCCTAAGATTTAGCTTCTTCTATTTTCGATACAGGGGCTTCCCAATGCTTTATATATTTTCATATTGTGGATATCTGTGGGAATTGTATCATTTTCTATACTTATATCTTGACAATAGACACAAAATGTGGTACTAGAATATGTAGTGTATGATAGTGGAAGGATTTCCCTCATGAGATAGGAGGGTGTCTCTTCTTCTGGGAACACCTTTTCTCTGAGATGACATGCTATAATGTCATTAATGGAATGGACTAGTTAGATCCCATCAGTGTTATTGTTGTATATTATCATCGTTGGGTGTGTTTCATGTCACAAGATGGTGGATTATTTCTTCATAATGATTAATGGTATTTCCTTGTGAGAAGAGCATGGCCCGAGCATCATGGGTTGGGAGGAATTACAGACCAGATTGCTAGTCTCTATCTAGATGATTAGGGGACTTCACTGTTGGGTCAATAATGTTTTCCTTATGACTTTTCCATTCCTTCTTGTTTTGAAAATCACAAACATCTTATCTTTATTGAAAATTGCTTTTATAAGGAAAATCGCTTTTATAAGGAAAATTTCTTTTATAAGGAAAATCGCTTTTGTAATAAAAATCATCCTTATCATATTTTCATCCATATTTTTCTTAAGTATAAGATTCAGATTCATTTGTATATTCTCGGAATTGTTTAAAACATTGAAATGAAGTATTCTGTTTTAGGATCCGAATTCTTCTTGAGAACGGTAACAAAGTTTCACTTCGAATTCACATGAAAACTGTGATAAAATTTCATTCCAAATTCCGGATACGAACTCTGATTAAGTTCTACTCCAGATTCATGATACGAATCCTTATGCAGTTCGACAACGAATTATCATTACAAATTCAGATGAGGAATTCTCATTACAAATTCTGATGAGCAATTCTCATTATGAATCTTGATGATGAATTCTCACTACGAATTCTGATGCCGAATTCTCATTTTGAATTCACCTATTAAACAGAATCTGATCATCTTTGTTTTATACACTCTGAATTTATTTAGACTCTGAAAATTATTTTTTTTTAGAATCCGAACTTTCTTTTTTCTTACACTTCTATAATATGTCTACTCTATGAATTTTTGTTTACACTCCGAACCTTCACTCCGATCTTTTTAGTTAGAATTAAAACAATTTCATACATTATGTTACACTTGTTTTTTTATAAAACGATGGCGTTTATTTTGTTATAAAACTAACTGTTGGCTATGTGACACGTGTACAGGTCCCTCCGATTTTTAAGGAAAATATGAATGTTGGGAAGGAGGCTGACCTTACCAATAAATAGGAGCTCATTTGAACGATCTCTATATGATAGATAATGACGTTGATCAATCTAGAGACCACACACTGCTAAGGTGATTTCTAGAGAGAGAAATATTTTCATACCTTGTGTGTACTGAACCGCTCATTCAGTTTTTTCTTCGTCCGACTCCGAATGTTGGTGATTACATTCAAGGACTTCCGGGGATAGGAAGACAGAGGTGCCAACTACCTTGAAGTTCGAGGGCTTCCTTGCTGAGGAAGACAGAGGTTTCCAAGTACCTTGAAGTTGAGGGTTTATGGGTATAGCAAGACAGAGACTCCGATCTTCGTATCGAGGGCTTACCCTGGTGTGGGTAAGATAGACTTGCTTGAAAGTATAAATCAAGGGACCTTTATCCAAGGTTGCTGGATACCCTTCTCTTTGGGTTAAAAGAATTATATCTTGTTACCTTTATTTTTACTACTCCTTTATTTCCGCTGCATTTTGTATTATAAGGAATGTATAACTTTCTTATACTTACTTACTTTTAATCTGTATCATTTAGATTCTATACACTTTAAGGTAGAATCTCATATTGTAATCTTTTGTTAAGTTTCAATTTCTGGAACCATATTTCTAGAACCTACTTTTGAAATCTCTTTCCAAGTTTTCATTTAGTATTAGAGATGTTGTGAATTTTCATAAGTTTAACTTTGTTAAACATAGCTCTTTCTTTTACTTAAGGAAAACACAGTTATTCTTATTTAACTTTAAAGGTTCCAAAGGAATTTTTTAAAGTATACCATTCACCCCCTCTTGTAAATTGAGCATCTACATCACTATTTCGATCCTACATTCACAGATGGACTTTCCTCCAGTGGTAGATCATTTTTGGGATGTCTCTCTAGAGGACTTTTCAGGTATTTCATTGGAGATAGTTTTAGAAATTTCTATTGAGTGTGTTCCAGGAGTGGCATCAATGTCCATTCCTCCTTATAAAATGGCTACAATAGCGTTACAAGATATCAGGAAGAAGTTCTAGGACTTGCAGGCAAAGAGTTTTGTCCAACACAGTACATTCTATAGGGGTTATCATGTCCTTTTATTTGAAGATGGTAGATGCTACCCTTAGACAATGTGTGGATCATCGGATCTTGAACTAGTTGATGGTCAAGAACCGATACCATTTGCTAAGAATTGATGATCTCATTTATTAGCTTCGAGGATACCAAGTGTTCTCGATGATTCACTTGAGATCCTGTTATCAAAAATTGCACGTTAGATGATCTGATATTTATATTACAACATTCTGAAGAAGGTATGGTCCATAAAATTATATGGTTATGTTGTTTGGTCTCACGAATGCACCTACAGTCTTCATGGAACTAATGAACTGAGTTTTCCAACCATATTTGGATTCATTCATTATATAATTTGTGGATGATATCATTTTATTCTCTCACACTCTACACAACCATTATTAACATATTGATATCATTTTGAGTACACTAATAGAGACTCAATTATATTCTAATCACTGAAAATGACACTTTTGGATAGACCAAATTCACATATTGGTCATGTTATATCATTGATAGGAGTATCAGTAAACCTATAGAAAGTGAGATTTGTAGTTTCCTGGGAGAAACGTAAAAATTTCTTTTATTTATGGAGTTTTCTAGGGCTAAATGTTTACTATAGAAGACTTATATAGGAAGTTTCATGCTAAGTTGCACCACTAACATGTATGACTAAGAATGGTGTGAAGTACTTGTTGTCAGATTCTTGTGAGTAGTCCTTTTATATTTTGAAAGGGAGGTTGACTTCATCACCGATACTAGTATTTCTATATCCAGGAAAGAGATATAATAGGTACTATAATGCATCATGTATTGGGCTGGGAGCTGTGCTTAGGTAGGGGGAAGGAGTCGTTGCGTATAAGTATCGACAGTTTTGTCCACATGAGAGGAACTACCCAATGCATGATCTCGTGTTGGGTACAATTGTTCATGAATTACGCTATTAGAGACATTACTTATTGGGAGAGAATTTTTTGGCTTTCAGCGACCAAAAAACTGTCACGTATATCTTCACTCATCATGACCAAAATTTGAGATATAAAAGGTGGGTTGAGTACCTCCTTCCATTAACATCGATCTTTTCTACAAATATGGGAATGAGAATGCAATGGCTGATGTGCTGAGTAGGAGGACTCATAAATAGGCAGTTCAGAATGCCTGCATTGAGTGGCAGCATATGGATCTGTTCTCTATGATGAACTTAGAGGTTCATGATAGACTTGGGAATATGTTTCATTCTTCTTTAGTTGTTACCTATACACATCTTGATCGAGTGTGAATGAGGTAGCTATCATATTTTAAAGGCCTAGTCCTATAGGTGAGTGTTTTAGGAGAGGACCCTATTCCTAGATGGGCCATAGTCGAGGATGAGATATTTCATTTTCATTGGCGCGTAAGGGAGTAACCAGACATATGTGAGGAGATGATTCTTGAAATTCACTCCATTGTTTGGACAGTTCATCCTTGTGTCACCAAGGTGTATTGATATTTACACCTTCAATATTGGGGGCTAGGTATGAAGAGAGATGTTGCTGGTTTTTTCATAAGGTGTTCGACCTGTCAGTAGGGAAGGTAGTGCATCAACGACTAACATGGCTATTGCAGCAGTTACCCATTCCCAAGGGGAAGAGGAATGATGTCACGATGAACTTCGTTATAGGTTTTCTGTGGTCACCTCGAAGGAATGATGCAGTATGGTTTGTCAATGACATACTCACAGAGGTTTCCCACTTCGTGTTGATTAAGAAGTTCTTTTGTGTTGATGAGTTGGGAAGGTTATACATCTGAGAGATTGTACATATACATTGGGTTCCACTATCCATTGTTTCAGAAAAAAATTCTTGTTTTACCTCTCGAGTCTAGTAGGGACTTTAGAGGGTGTTGGGTACATAGGTACATTGGAGTACAATATACCATCCCCAAACTGATATCCAGTTAGAGCATACAATTCAGGTTCTTGAGGATATGATTCGAACAATAATCCTGGATTTTTGAAGATCTTCGAAGAATCAAATACCTCTTGTTGAGTTTTCCAACAATAATAGTTTTCAATAATGTCTTTGGATAGAAAATTATGAGGATCTGTATTATAGGCCATGCCAATAAATCTTATGCTGGCTAGATGTTGGAGTGGCAGCTATGCCGGGACCTCATCTTGACCAGGAGACCACAGTGTAGATATAGTTGAGTTGGAAAAGGATGTCTATTTCGCATTCACGATAGAACTCTTATGTTGATCAATAGAAATTACCTCTGGAGTACGAGGTTAGAGAAAAGGTTTTCCTGCATGTCACACCATGTTTGGGAAAATGGAGGATTAGTATATAGGGTAAGGTTACACCAAGATACATTGGACCATTTGAGGTTTTTGAAATAGTTGGTCCGGTTGCCTATAGAGCGCTATTACCTTAGTGGTACCGGGCTATGAATGACATCATCTATGTTTCTCAATTTTGAATTTTCTTCTTAGTCCCCTCTATTGTTTTTCATCAGAATGAGGTTGAGCTCAAGGTGGACACATATTTCAAGGATCATCATATCTGAATTGTTTATTGTAGTGTAGAGGTTCTCCATGGCATGCATGTTCCTCTATTACGAGTGCTATGACAACACATGCGAGTACAAGATGAGACCTGGGAGAGGGAGGCTGATGTATGATCGCAATGGTCAGGCTATTCAAGTATTCTTTTTCCACACCTCCTATCAAGGGATATTCGGGGGGAACTATTTTTAAGGGTGGATTTTTTTAAAAACTCTGATATTTTTTATGGATATGTCTTTCTTTTCTGGTTGATTTTGAGAAAAAAGTGGAGTTTCTATAAATTTCTGAAGTAAACGTCGTGTACTTATATGTAAAATTCATGTACTCAGTTTCCACACGTAGTCGTGTGTTGGTCGTGTAACAACCATGGACATAACCGTGTTAGGTGACCGAGAGACTGCCTAAAGAGGGGCCTGAAAAAGGCATGTACATGCAATGTATTTATAAAATACAATTCTTGTACTTTATTTTTTTTTCATTTAATAGAATGGGTCATCTCTAATCAACAAAACCCTAACCATATTAATATACCTCTTCTAGAATCATCCATATATCCAGAGATTTTCTCCGAGCACCCTACTCACCATCTATTCTGCAAATCGATCATAGTTGATTGTGTTGGAATCGAATTGGTGAGTTCTCAGTTATTCTTTAGCATCATCTCCTGATTTCTTATATCTCTCATGTTATCCTAAGATGAATTTTTTAGACGTTTTTGCAGATCCACCGGGTTCATGGTTGATCAAAGGTCTGATGCCAGAGTATATTGATTTTACAATGCCGAGGTCGGTGGTTTGTGACTTTCTATAAATAGTCATTGAATTTTATGTGAAGAAGTTCCCAATACCCTTGAATAGGGTATTGCATGTTTCTGGTTTATAACAAAATTATTTCCTTCTATGAATAGTTTGAATGTATAGTGGATTACTTTTTGAGAATAGTGTTATCTTTTCCATGTTATAGATGTTTTTCCCATGTTTTATTATATTGACTGTTTGTTCTAGCATCCTTGTAAGGCTGCATTTCATTCTAGACCATGTATTGTTACGATGGAGTGATTATCATCTGACATGCTATGATATGTTATAGATTGTTTAGACTAGTAGTTATAGAGGATTACATTAGCATATATTTACTGTTTGTGAATGACTGACTTAAATTTGGATTTGGGAACCTCGTGTAGAAGACCATATGGAGAATTGACGTTGAGGACATCTTTAGAGTGTTTGTTTACTTTTATGTTGCTAGACCATTGGGGGTATAGACGTAATTTCTCCCTAAGAGTGTCTGTAGTTCCTTAATATGGGACACATGGGGAATTGGACGTTTATTGATTCCTCTGAGTGCCTATTATTTACCGATATGAGATTACATGGGAAATTGATGATGAGTTCTTCCCCAAAGAGTATTTTCTAAAGCTAAAACATAGGGGTTAGACTGTGTGTACATACTAGAGGGTTCCTTGTGTTTTTTCATTGATACAGAGGGGTTAGGCAATGATTACATCCAAAAGGGCTAGTTTTTTGTGATTATATACGTACATGATATATGTAATTGAATGAAATTGAACTGGAGTAATGATTACTGCAGAGTACTACCTTGTTTACTGCTTCATTTGGATTATTGATTTCCATATATATTCACTGACTGTTAGGCATACATCTTATGGTGGATTCTTACTGGGATTAGTCTGACACCCTGTTTGGGCCATGATTTTGGGCCCAATTATATTATATTCCTATCGGTATAGATAAAAGAATGTGTCCTTCTACTTTATGTACTTGATTGTGATGGAGCTGGGGAGAATGGGAACAAGATGAAGCATGTGAGGCTAGAAAAGTTTACTACTTTCCTTTTTAACATTGGTTTAGTACTACATTCTTGAATTGGTATTTGTATGGAATCTTTCCTAGACATATGTATCATGCATCATTTATATTGGTGTTCCCCAGCTTTTTATTACTTTCATTTATTACATTTTCTATGGTATTATTAATACTTCCTCTATGGAAATATGTTTTGTTTCCATTCTGTTACTCTACCAATGAGGGAATTGTTTCCCCACTATCTCACCCAAGGCGCTCACTGCTAGTCGATAGGCTCTAGCATTTGGGGAAATTTGCATGAGGCCATGTGACCAACCCCGTATGGGGCGCCTCAAGGTGGCCCCAGAAATCAGTACGTTACATAATTATTTTTCTTGGGATTACCCTATGATAATTTAACCACATCTCATAACCTATGGACATAAATCAACATAAAGGGGTGAGAATTAATCCTAATAAAGGAATAAACAAGGGATACATTTAACATGTGATGACGAGGCATATAAAAAATTACTAGAAGTATAAAAAAATTGAGTGACCAAGGCAACATGAGAGATATCATAATAAATAAAATGAAAAATAACATGGAAATGTGGATACAACAAAAAAACGAGAAATTCGTAAGCACATCACTATGGTTTATTAGGAACGGTTCAAAAATGAAAATTGATATGGTTATGCATGAAGGTATTGTAACAAATGTAATCTAAAATGATTAAATATTTTAACAAATGAATTGGAGTTCAATTAGGGTGCCCAATTAATATGTATTATTTCCCCAAGTCCAAACTGATCATAATTATTTAGTTCTTCAATCACCAAAGGTGAATAATGTATAACATTCATATAAACACACTGAGTATATAATTTCTTATAGAAAAGAACATAAATTTATTTTTAACCCATATAAATGGAATGTGGGATTAATATATGTAAATAAAAAAATAAATAATTTATATATACATATAGGTGAATAAACATGTATATAGAGTGTTTTTGGTATTAATGATATGATAATTTCACATATAGTAGATAGAAATTCAAGAAATGAATCCAACAGCATGACAAGTATAAAACATGGTTAAACTAAAGTAATAAATTATTTGAAAAATGGAATCACATTGATAAAAGTCTATTTATAATAATAGAATAACATAAACATTAAGAAAATATTGTGGTTTAATAATTTGAAAACATACAGCAATGAAAAAGAATTAACTGAAAAATAGAAGGGGTAATTCCCATGCCATCAAGAGTTGCTCTTGAAATTTAGGATAGATCCTCGGGGAATTATAGATATCTATTGGGAGTATGTGGGTGAAGAAATGATTATTACTACATAGAGGATTCATTTTTAGTGGTGATAAATGGATAAATGGTGGGTATTTTTCGAAATAGATGGTGAATGTTTTAATAATTTCCAAATACAGGTCATGGAAATATAGGTTGTAGAAAACACAAACAAATTTGATTACCCATGGTTTTTTTTCAATTTTTTGGAAACATTAGTCATATTTCATGATATTTTAATCTATTTGAAACTTACATAATTTTTAATAATTTTTTTGTCCATAAAAATTTAAATTTTCTATAATATTTTTAAATTAAATTCCCCGTGTTAGATTTTTTGTAGTATGTTTTTCGGACAGATGTTGATTAAACTCAATTTAAATATATAATGTAAATAAAATATTATATTTTTCATTAGATAATTTAGTAAATTAATTATTTCATCATTATGAAATTAATACGAAGACATAAAACATAATGAAACCAAAAAAATATATTTAATATTTATTAAACAATGATATATATTAGATAATTATCAAAAATTCACCCAAACCCATTTTAAACATTATGATTTAAAATATAATAATAATTTATTATTTTAAATTAAAATAACATTATATATTGATAAATTGATGTTATTACAACACAATCAAATTTTTTACAATTATAATAATTTTTCAGGACATTATAAAATTATTTTGTCATTCCAATTTAAATAATAGTAATTTAAAAATAATATTTAATTTAAAAAAATATTATTTAGGATACCATCGATTATTTTAAAAGAGAAAATATTTTATAAAAATACAACTTTGTCTAATTTGTGTCCAGATGTCAATTTAACAAATTCATTTTACTTAAACAAATATTTTATAAAAAATAGTATTCTAAAAAATGATTTGTTTGAATACTAATTTTTATTTATTAAATTGAAATTACACTTTTTGAAACTATGTTCCAGACACGTAACCCCTTGTTATGATAATTTAGGATCTAATAGTAATGTGTGCAATGGTGGTTTCTTTATGGGGGATTTTGGATAACATGGATCGAGGGGTCATGTCCACTAACTTGAAATTCTCCCATATGAAATATAATTTAGGACTAAGATGATAATTCATGGTTTGGGATTCATAATGATAAAACCCTAATGATACTACACCCCTCCCATGTGATGAAAAATGGGAGTCAAATGAAATAACACTATTAGTAGTGGAAATCGTTTCTCATTTATGGATAAATTATCATTTGTAATTACAAATTATAAACACTAATTATAATGATAAATTTATTACCAATAGGTTTTGTTCGAAAATTTAAAATTTAATAATTATTATATTGACTAAAAATCATACATGATTGATGATCATATAAATTCTGATTCCCATTGAAAACATTTCCCTTTATACTATATATATATATATATATCAGTATTTGTTAATATTTTCTACTTCATTCTAAAAGGTTAATACAATTCCATTGATAATATCAATTATATTATAAATGTTTCATTTTTATCTGAATAGTTTTCATGGAAGGGTTAATAATACATTCATAATATAATCCTATAGATAATTCCATTGAGTGGTAAATTTTATTTTCTATTTATATTCTTGTACAATTCTTAGTTATAATAACTGGAATAAATCTGTGGTATATAATACATATTTTGTAATAGTATTTCTATTTACATCCATTGTGTGTAAAAAACATTAAATCTATATTCTGAAAAAAAATCATTTTTAATAAAAGTAATTTATTGTCTCTTGCACATTTGGACTCATATATGTGGAAAAACAGGTGTCTTGGAAAAATGAACCATGTTTATGTTCGGATATGATGATAAATATGATTGTGTCAACTAGAACATTTAAAAAGGTATGTTAAATCACAATGCTGACAAAATAGGTATCTCATGCTTCCCTACCCAACTCAAGTCTTGTAGAGTGTGGAATAATTGTGAAGAATAGTACACTAACTATTCACACATTTCTCTCTATATAGTTGTTTGTGAAATCATTGATATCATAGATGATCTAGTGGTTGAGAAGAAATCCTTGTATTCACCCTTTGAAAACCATTCCAATAATCAATTTTAGAGTAGACTGCCCAATCTCACCCTCTGCCTATCCTCATCATGACACAACATTAAATCAATATTTTATACAATTAATCTTGTTTGAGCCCCCCCCCCCCACCCCCAAATCATGAGTGGTGCCTCTAAACCAATCCAAATTTTCTTCTAAAGACAATTATTTAATTTTTTCCCAGGACATCATGATATTTCCATCATAGACTATTTTCCTCCACCACAGGGAACCCCATGATTAAATATTCTACATATATGGAAAATAGATAGAGATTAAGATATATGAGAGAGTTGTAGTAGTGAAAGTGTATCACTGTATTCCCAAACAAGTTTCATTATTTTGATAGAGGAAAAGTATTGGATAATGAAGTTCTAACCTCTAGTTATTTTTCATTGTATATTTTTATGGTCGAATTTTTTCTTGTGAAATGAATATCATAACTAATAATTTTAACAATAAAATATTTCATAGTTATAAATATAATAAAATAATCTAATAATTGAAACAGAATGGACATAATGATTAGAGATACCAAGAATATCATGATTCCATATTAATATCCATTCATTAATGTATTTTGATTTACTTCAATTTGTTGGAATTCATCATTTCCCCCTTAAGGAACAATCTGATAAATTATTTTATAGTGGTTTTCATCCCAATAGCAGGTAAAACTAACTAAGGTATTATATAATTATTTTTATAAGAGGGTTGTTCAACTAATATTTTTATGGAATACATAAAATATTTATTTCCAAGTGCTAGAGTCCAAAATAAAAAATGAAAACATTTTTATTTAAAACCCCCAATATCAAGTCTGACAACATTGATTTATTCTCTAGGAGGGCCTCTATTTAGAAGATATTTGTGATTTAACTCATTGCACCTATGTGGGATAAAAATATTATGGATGAAATAAATATATATTTCTCTCAATATTTATTCTATAGTATAAAAAATTAAATTTCATAAATGGAAATGTCAATATATATTAATTTAAATAGTTAAAAAGGTCAAAAGATAATATTTATAAAAACATTTTGTTTGGATTAAGAAAACCATTGTTGGCCCTCACATTGGCTAATAGAAATGAGGAAAATATAGGTGGAGGAGGCATGATTATATCAGATCTAGGAGGGATGATTGATATATGTGGATTAGGGGCTTGGTATGCAGTTGTGATTCATTTGTATTAAATTGGTGTTTTCACATGATTATTTGGTAGTAAAAACAAAGGAAATTTTTACTATGACCTAGGGAGACTAGGATCTGATCTATATTGTTGACCTATGCGGTTAATCATAACAGTCCGAATTTTTTCTAGGTAAGATAGGTATTACATTCAACAACTCATAATGTATTTTTAGTTATTAATTTATTTGGTTAAGTATTTTGGAAATTATGGATAGTGTTAAATAATTTTACGGTTCTATAAAGGGAGTGAATTGTTTTGGCATTTCCTGGAGATACCATGCGGTTCTCCCTCAAAAAATCATAAAGATTTTTGTAGAGGTATATTAGATGGAACATGATTTCCATATTCTTAGATCTAAGCATGAATATTTCATAGAAAAATAATTTAAAATGGTTTTGAGTTTAAAAAAATTGTTTGTTGAATGGGTTATTAAACCATGAAGCTTTATTTTTTTTGGTGACTAGAAGAGGTATATTTCTACCATAGTTAGCATATTGTTTAGTAAACCATTTTACCAAAGCATGATCATTGTTTTAGTTAATCCTAAATTTTATTTTAAACCTGAAATATCCTCAAATATATGTATTCAACATCCATTTTCATTGGATTTTGATCCTAGGGAATCTAGTGTGTATATTTCGTAATTATAATCCCATTAATCTCTAATTCTGGAGAATCTAGAGGATTGAATCTATGATAATTAAGGGTTTGTGATCTTCGTTCTCTAAAATTATTGAAACATGTATATAAAACAAATTTTCTTGGTAACTATCATTTATATAGGCTAATATGGCCAAAAAATGGATTCATATGTTATTAAATATAGAATTATTCTCTTAATTAAGGATAACATCGTAGATCTATTGAGAATTACTTTTTATCTCTTGAATATATATAGATCCACTATTGTTGATATATCTCATTGATTAAGCCTAATAAAAACCAATTCCTTATCATGTTATTATTCATTATTCTTTTTCTAGATATTAATTTTGTGATCAATTAGTGTTGGTTAATGGGATCCTTGGTATATGGTCTTGTTTTAGTGCATCAATGTTAGTGGATATTAGTTTTCGGCATCAACATCCTAAATGTACGAATCCCCTTAAAACAAATGTCTCTTTTATATGGTTTTTTAGGATATGATGGTGTGTAATTGTGTTATTTGAGACCCATTCAAGATTTATGTTGCATGTTGTGTATGTCTATGTCTTGGTGAGAACCATGCTTGGTATGAAGAAATAAGATAATTAAGATATGGATTTAATTTTGGATTTTCATATCCCTAAGAACATGTTCCATATATCAAGATGGTTGGAATTATTAGAGTTATCTAAATGAACCTATTTATGATTAGTATTAATGTTTTGTAAAATACCATTAAATTTTTCTCACTTGATGGTATTATTTGAATATCCTATATATTTTAACAAAATATTGCAGTATACCACAAAGGGGTGATTTGAAACTAATGATTCAGAATTTTTAAATTGGAGTATGACTAGGAATGATAGATTATTATCTAATTCATTAGCCTTATTTTGAGGGAAAACCATAATGAGAGAATAGTTGAAAAATATAGGGATGTGAATGATATTCTATGAGGACATATGACCACTTTATGGGTGGGAATTATTTTTTGGAGGGCATACTAGCATTTTTGGAGTCTTGGACATCGTGTGATGATATGAAACATGAATGGTTGATTATTTACATGTTTATTATTTCATGATGCATCATAAATCCTATATTAATTTTCATATTTTAATGATATATTTTTTGGATCCCATTTGTTTTTGTACTCATAACATACATAAGAATCTCAATGCCCATAATGACTTCTTAATTTGGGATATAGGAAAGAGGAATGGCCCATGGCTAATTATAAGGATATAGATATTATTATTTAGATGTGGTATGAGGATGGTCTCTAGATTGATGCTAAAATATTTTATTTTTTTCTTTATTTTATACTCTAATTTTACCTACCACATTTGGGTTCCCTAGTATATTAATTTCATTGATTGAGATACATTCCATGAAATCTATTATAAAGTTATTATTATTCAATTATACTATTTTCTTTTATTTAATTATTATTTTATAGATATTATTAAGATGTATGGATTTTGATTATGATGATTTAATATCCACATTATACCAATAATACATTCACTACTAGTCAGCAACCTCTAGATTGTGGGGTGGTAAGAATGGTGTCATGTTGCACTGTAGACTATAAAGTGTTATTTGGTTGTTATTTTTACAATGAAGTTTCATATGAGAATTTCCTTTCCATGACATCGTTATTATAATTGGTTCATGTTAATAAGGAAATAATCTATAGGGAACACAAGTACTTTTGTGTCCTAAGTGCATGGAAAATTATTATTTGGCATATCATAGAGTTATAAATGATGGTATATCTATTAATGTTATGGAATTATGGTTTCATGTTGCCCCATATTATATTGTGTTTTTATTGTTTTTGGAATTTTGGTCACTTATGTATTATGAATATGCATATATGATAACATTTCAAATAAGCCATGAATCATAATAAAAAAAATTCAGAGTCATAAATATTGTTTTTATTATGTTTTCAAACATTGTTTTCTAGAAAATTATACAAAAAATATTAGTACTTATAGATATAATTTCACTCATCATTTTTTAACATATATACTAGCTAACCATTTTGTAAACGAAATTGTGAGTAGGGAGAAATGAAATCAAAATAACCCTTTGTGATACTAGCTACTCCCCAACATATTCAAATGAAATTTATATCACATACGATAAAATCTACTAAAAAATTATAACTGGGAGATATATGTCCCACCCTTCATGTAATCCATATATTCATGTTCTACATGAAAATAATTATAACATAATTAAATAGCCTACAAAAAATATGGGTTTCATTTACTTTTTCAATATAATAACATAAAGAAACCATTAAAAATTATATTTATAATACTAACATGTTATTCCTAGAGAAAATAAAAATGTATCCAAGGATATTTAGCATCCCGTTGCGTAAATACCATTCAATCAATACAATAATTTATATGGTATTGACACCATATTGATAAAGGGTATCTAGTTAATAGAATAATATTTCCCAAAAAAATTGATGTATAATATAATGGTGAACAACCATAAAAAAAAGACTCATGAAAATGGTATTCATAGTGTAAATTCCTGTGAATAATAATTACATATGTACAAACAAATATATCAGTTAAATAAGGGAGTAATATAATATTTGTCCAAAAAAGATGGAATTAGATAATATATCCCAAAAAAAGAAGGTGGATGAACTCATTAAATAACATCTACACAAATTTTAGGATGTTAACAATATAAAAATACATAAAAAAAGTAATTTTTGTTATAAAAAATATATAGGATGCTCATGAGCATAATTTGGCAATGTATAAAACAAATTGTGTTAAGAAGGAATATATGAGTAGAAAATTAAGAAAAGTTAATGTTTCAATGAAGAAATAAATTTTATACAAAAATAAGTAATAAATAATGTCATTAAGACGTTCAATAGTTCTTTAAATAATAATATTTTAAAAAAATTATTCTTAAATTATCTAACCATTTACATTGAGATAAAAAAGATGAAAACCATTTAAAAAAGTATATCTATAAATAAATCCTTATAAATTTATAATATTAATGAATTATAATAATTTTTACAAAATTATTTTCATAATGTATCACAGAGACCTTTAAAAAATATTTGTATTAATAGAAAACCGAGGTAGAATTATTTTCATCTATAAGAGAATGTTCTTTAGAATATAAACTATAATATACTGATAATAAATTCCTTTTATCAATAAAATTAATTTTTTTAAGAAAATTATGTTTTAAATAATTGAAAATCATTTAATTTAAATGTTTTAATGATAAATATAATAATAATATAATATAATTAATTTTATCATCCAAAAAATAACGGAAAACCTTGGGCGAAAGTATATAATTGAAATTTTGGAATAGTTTCACTGTTAAGAATAGGATTTATTCATACAGACATCACAATTTTTTTATCAATAACATTTATTTTAAAGAGATCTGTTATTATGAGAAGAAGTAATTATCCTTGATAGAACAGGAAAATAATATATAAAAAATCAATTGTATGAGAAATGAACACATGAAATGTATATTCCACTAAGAAATATTATTACCTAATGAATTAGAAATTAATTTGATCAAACAATTATGAAATTGGTAATGTAATAATACAAGGATCTTGAGAGGAAAAGCATGAATTAAACATCAAAATATAATGAAATAGAATATATTTTCATATGTTAAAGGAATTAGGATATAAATTTACTATAAAAAGATTATGATGGAAAATATCAAACATGTCTCATAGAGTAGAAAATGAGGCAAAAGAACCCATAACATGGTTCCCAGCATTGTCAAATGAACTTTATACTCCATTATACCAAACATAAATATGCTTTTAAGAATTTTCAGAACCATAATCATATATAAACTATTTTTGTTTTAACTATTACCTTTATCTATGTATGTTACATAGCTATTATTAATTATACACCTTAGTTGTTTATAGTTTTAACTATTTTTACTAGTTTCATAGGATATGTTTATTTATTCATTATTATTAAAAATTTCATCATTACAATTTAAATAATTATAATATAATGAATGAATTTTTGTGATTTTTGATGTTCAAATTTCATTTCATTAGTACATTAGTCATTGTCATTGAATATAAATTAGCAGTGAAAATTTTTCTATACTTTTCAACCCATAATAGGAGTTTTCATAATTCAGGATTTAAATATTGATGATTCATTTAAATTAAAAAATATTTATTATTACATTAATATTAAATAATATTATATTATTAAATAAGATTACATAACAATATATGATATAATTTTATATCATTGTTCAAGTAGGTGGTAAAAAGATTAATGTCATTAGCATAAAAAGATTATTTATGATTATATGGAAATTTAGTTATAAAATCCATAAAAAAATTGAATAATGTTATATTCTTTTTTTATTCAGATGATATACTATAATTATAAATAAATTACAAGAATAACTAATGGATATAAACATATTACATTATATTAAACAATGTTTTCCACATAGTATTTTTTTTACTAATGAAATGAAAATATGATAATAAATTTTATCATATCATTAATAGGTTACAATATATTTAATTAAAAAAATTATATAAAACAAAAATATTTATCCATTTATATAATTATCAAAACTGATCCTAATAAGAGGTGATTGAATTAATGAAATAAATCGATCACTTCATAAAGGTTGCAGTCCAAATATAAACATGGATGGAAATTTAATAGTTTATAGACAGGGAAAACGAGTAATATCAACTATAATTTCATATAATATAATATTCTATGAATATAATAACTATATAATAACTTCTCGGATATCACTATCCATTTCTAGTGGTGTAGGAAAAACAAAAATGTTTCTTCAAGGAGGTGGTAGTCCTCAATACATATGCTACAAGGTAAATTTTTTCATAATTGGTAAAATATTGCGGTTAATGATTGTAACATAGTTATAATAACATACCTGCATAAAAATTATACTTTTGTATTCATTATGATAGTGTAAACATAAATTTAAACAATATTAATATCACATAATGAAATTTAAATTTAATAATGATTTGTCAGAAACATATAACTCAATTATTGGATTATATATTTGGAAAACGGAGTTAGGCATTTCATAATGATATTCGGAGAACACCAAAACAGAATTATGGTTCCTAATATTTGATGGAGATTATTGATTGCATTTTTGGGTAAAATAGTTGGTCTATCGTGTGAGAATAATTTAGGAGTGGAGATCCCCTTATAAAAGTGATATGGGAAGAAAATATTCTAAACCCCAAAAATATAAAATATTGTGTAGTAACTCTAATGGAATGCAGATCCAGTATTCCAATGTATTGGAAGGAATAAGTTATAAGTTATATAAAGCTATCAGATATTCATTCCCACATAGGTTTTAAACATATTTGTGGCCTTTTACTCTAAGATTTATTAAATTTACAATTATACCTTTTACAACAGTAACTACTATTTAAATAATCATAACTTATCATTCATGACAAAAATAAAATGACCATTATTAAAAATTTAGATCCACTAATACCAAATTTTAAATACATTTTATGTTATTAAATTTCTAAATGTCATGAAATTTAATTCTGAAAATCAAATTTATAATGTATTTAATAAATTATTTAAGAAATATATAACATATGTTACAGAATATCATTTATGAGTTTATACATTAATAATATAATAGCAGTGAACCCACTATCCAATATTTGGTTCGAAAAACATAGTATTTATATTTTTGGCCTGATATTGATAGATCTGAAACATTATTTACATTTAAAACATATAACACCAAAACTAAATGTTGGATCACATTTATACCCTATAATATTTTATGTTTAGAGTTTTAGATAATTATAAAAAACACTTATATATCAACTTTGATACATAAAAAACTTGTACACTAAAATCTATGTTCTCTCCCATTATTTTCATAACATCAAGTAAATTTTATATTCATAACATATTTAAATCCTATCTTTAAAAATAAGGAAAATAAAACATAAGAATTTTGAGATGAAATTATTAGTAAATTAAAACCTAATAATTAAAAATTAGATGTAATCAATGAGCATTATAATAGAATTCAGTTATAATTAAATAGTCAAATCATATGAGAAAAACACAGGGCAATTTATACGCATAAAAAAGATAGGTTGTAAATCCTGAAACATGCCATAATGTTAAATGATATGAAATGATTCATATATGTTGATAATCATGAACTATCTATAAACAAACATTGAACAAAGGATCTGTTGTAACATGATGAAATAATAGTGATTTTCTTTGAAATAAATGGAACAAAATTTTCATATATCTCTTATAATAAATCATAAATATTGAATAAACTAATTTTTAAATTTTAATAATAACATAGGAAAAAAATAAAACTACATAAATCCAAGCCATTACTCAATACATTGGAGAGATATATCAGTCTCACTCATCATCATGATAAATATTTGGCTCAATCATCATCTATGATATATTGACCTCAAATGAAATTATTAATAATTTCAATGAACCCATTCATTAATAAAACAATTTTAAGATTCTAATTTTCAATATAACACCAATGAAAAATATCATCATCCATTTATAACTTATTTACCCATGGAAAACAAACGGGTTCTATGAGAATATCATTGAAACATTAAATATACATCCAATGAAATAATAGGGGTGGAATCATTACAAAAAATATCAACTATAAGATATATAACAACAAGTGATGATGTCATTGATAAATAGAAATACCCCTAAAAGAACATTAAAAACATTCATGAAGAAAATACAAATTCCAGAATTGAAATCAATTTAGAAAAATTCAAAGAAGCTTAGGAAAACATTTTTCATTTAAAAATAAAAACTGATAAATGAAATGTATATTTCTATGACTTGATCATTCATGAACATATGAAATTATGTTCATGATGAAGTAATTTTTTAAAAAATTTGTCTTTCACATTTTTCATTCATATTTTCTTCATGAGAAAATTTAACAAAATAAATTATAGTATTTTTTAAAACATAAAACATTGGTAAAAGTGTGTTTAAATATGTATTTATATATAATAATATTTTTATTTTTTTAGAATACATTTACATGGAAGAAAATATTTCTCTTCTCCATTGATGTGAAATATGTTTAGTTTTTTACGAATCATTATTCGATCCATTTTGAGATCTAAAGAGAGAAATATGATTATAAAACATATATATTTTAAAAAAAACATATGGTGAATATAAATTAAATTGTTTTATCAAGTAAAGATCATAAAATTTACTAAATAGTAATATTAGAATAAAAAATCACAATTAAAATGAGATTTAAACTAAAATCAATTATTTCTTTGGTAATATTTACATCATCGACCACATGAATGTGTGACACTAAATGAAATATTAAATTCTATGAAAATAAAAATTTTCATTGTATAACAAATAAATTGGGTGGTATATTCATATTCGTAATTAATATAGGAGTATAATTTAAATATATTTCCCAAAGAAATAAAATTTGAGACAGATAACCCATAAAAAATCATATCATTTATATGAGAATTAATCAATGAATATTTTATGTGTATAAAATGGAATTCAAAAAAATGTATAAATACAACATAAATCAAATATCATCTATTTCATGAACAATAATTACAGAATATAATCATTAAAGGACAAATATTTAAATATTAAATATAATTGGGTTCTTGAATCCTTTAGTACATTGTAACATTAACATCATATTCCCTTGGAAAAATTAATTTCAACTATAAAATAATGAAACATAAACCATGATGGATTAATTATTAAATTTTTATATGTGGAAATATATACACCAGAAAACTAAATAAGGTTCATAACATTAAAATAATACTCAATGAAGTGAAATTGAGATGAAATCCCATACCTTGATTCTAGAATTTTGAGGTTTTTCATTTGATATATTTTATATTAAAACTATATTAATTATTTATATTTTTTAATAAACCATTAATTTATTTTAAATTTTTAATTAAAACATCTGATTCATTGATTAAAATGACATATTAAATAACTTAATTGGTAATGTCCACAATGAGTGTTTTGACGATGTTCAATTCCAAATTTCAAAAAGCATTTTATATTCTAATTTTTGGTTGGGAAGTAATTAATAAATAATCTACATATCAATAATGTTGAAATATTTGTATTCTTTAAAATTAATTATTCTTTTGAAACATAACTAGGAATATGGTTTTTACAAATGAATTAAGTTACAATAATACATTTGGTATGTTTTATGTATAGATGTGTAACATTTTCATTTTTCAAAGAAAATGAGGGAATGAAGAAAAGTATAATTTAATATTTCTATCATTATGATTATATTGCTATTTAAATATTTTATCTTGGAATAAACAGAAATAGAAAAACCATTTGATGTGGCGATAAAAAATTAATCACATTGATTTTAGTGGTGGTAGTCAATATGTGCACATGAATTCCGTTAAAATTTATAAATGGATGAAATTGTAATAAAATACATGATATATAATAATTACCGAATGCTAATAATTTCATGAATGTCATATATATTAATAAAATATATCATATAACCAACCTTGATAGGCGATGATGAAAAATATATTACATCGATTTGTATGGCATTATTCAACCATACACATGATTTATGGTTCCACTTCCATTTTGATAGAAGAAGGATATTAACATGGTTTATTACATTAAAATAAAAAATATTGGTATATTTATGATAATTATTTATAATTTATGTTTTTTATGAATATTTTAAGTATGTATAAGATGAAATAAAATGAAAAATCTAGTTTAATAACTATAATTGTTCTTCAAACTACATCTTTTGGTTTATACATAACCCTTTACATGTTTTTTATCCAATTAGAGAATAGATGATATGAGGAGGGTTTTAGTAATGGATTTTAGAATTTAATGTTATGAAATAATGTATCTTTATGTTTTCATATGATAAGATAGTGGTGTCCTTTTATAAGTGAGGAGAGGTGTACTTTTTAAAATATATGAAATATTATATTATAATATGTGTCTTAGTCATTCAAATTTTTTCCGAAATTACTTTTATAAATTATAATTATTCCACAGTCTTAATATAATATATTAATCAAATCATTATAGGTTTATATATCATTTTTAACCTTACCATTTGTATTTACCATTCCATTAAATATTATAACCTCATTGACTATAACGACCTTTTGATTATGAAAATTTAATAAAATCACTTCATTGTGATATGTAAGATCATATATATAAAATAGTGGAAATTTCATACAATTTATCGTCTGAGTATTCCTTTTCGATGATTTTTTAAAAAATTTATCAAAATATATTTTACAAAAAATACAATTAATTTCATTAAAAAAATTATTCACGTAATTTGATGTTGAAAAAAACATGGATGTAATTGAATTAGAATATAATGAATTTATCCAATAATAATATATTATTATGAAGTATAAAATTTATGTGACACCATAACTCCTCCCAAAAATATTTCTCTTGAAATTTTTAAAATCATTTACAATAATTTTTTTCTTCTCAACAAAAATTATACAGGCATTACACAATCATTTTTTGTAAATTTTTTCTCACGAAATGTTATAAATAAATTCAAATAATAAATATTATTTAATTATGATATAATAAAATTTATTATCTATTAAAAACATAAATATATCCTACTATGATCATATAATTGAAGATTAAAATAAATAGATTTTTTCTTCTACTTTTATTCAAATACAATAATATATAAGTTAACATCATTGAAAAATGTCTCAAATTTTACATATGTTATAATATTAGATTATTATGGTGGAAATGTACATGAAAAA
The DNA here is from genome assembly GCA_963277665.1 of Viscum album. Classification (NCBI taxonomy): domain Eukaryota; kingdom Viridiplantae; phylum Streptophyta; class Magnoliopsida; order Santalales; family Viscaceae; genus Viscum; species Viscum album. The sequence continues at coordinate 350,754,661 of OY728152.1, read as the reverse complement.
TAGATTAATGGGAGGTGTTGTGATCATTTCTAGTTCTGATAATATAATTTTTATCCTTAATTACATGATTTATTATTTTTGAGAAGACAACTATTTAAAACATATACAATTAATAATGATAAAAATAGTTTAATTATATAACAAATTTTAAAATCATGACTTAAGAATTATTGTTGTAGAAGGTACGAAACTGCAGTTTTGTGAAGTAAAAATATTCAAATGTTTGGAGTGTTTTAATATACAAATTTAATTTGAAATTAATTCAAATGAATTAAATTAAAATAAATGAAATAAAATTGATATAAATATAATTTAAAACAAATAAAAACTATAACCAAAAACAATAAATTATTTATATAAAAAATATATTTTCAATTAAAATTCATTATTTTTTACTATTCACCAAAAACTGAATATTATCTGAAAAATGCCAAACATTCAAATGATGAAAATTTTGACATCTCTATTCCATGTAATTATTTTATTTTTACAAATAGAATTTTTAAAATTTTTAAAAAATCTTAATAAATGTTCTTCATTGAAAGGCGATAAAACTGCTTTTAGAAAAAAATAATGAATATAATTATATTTTTTATTATATTATGACTATATTAAAAATAGGACTAATGTTAAAAATTAGATATAATATCACATATATATATATATATATCGTTAATGTGTTATTTGTTTATATTATTTTTATAAAACAATATTTAGTGTATTTAAATTTTTTTTCAGGGAAAAAAATTATTTTTAATTTTAAAATTGATTAATTTTTATTTATAATTAATTTGTTACAAAATAATTAATTATACATAAATGTATACAAAATATATTCATAATTTAGTTACTTTTTTTCATACCATCCATACTATCGTCTATTCTAAAACATATTATTTAAAAATTAAAATAATTAAATGATGTTCCATATAAACTCTTTATTGTGAATAAAAAAGGATAATTTGTTATTGCGTGTAGAATAAGATTAATATGGTATAGATTGAAGTGAAATATATCCAATAAATATAATTATTTTTAAAATATACTTCCAAATAATCTTGGGGTGTTACACATTCTGATTCTCATATCCATGTTAAATCCAGATAGCTACATCATGGTATCACATTAACAAATCAACACTAAATACAACATACAATTCATGTCATAATCTGTGTGACCATCCATATAACCACGTCAATGACTTGATCTATAACATCCTCATAGAAAATTGTTCATAAAGACATTACCCTCATGCCCCAATCAATCCATGCACACCCCTTTCTTGGACCCACAAAAGAACAATGACCATATATAACATCCTCAAGTAATCACAATCCATAGTATATCTAGATGAAAGAGATGATAAATATGATTTGTTAAACATACATGTAACAGCTTTCCATGATGTTAGGGAAACCACTCGAAATTGATGATTTCACAGGTGCATCATTAAAATTACTCTCCCTAGGTGACGAGGTGTCTCAAATTACATAAATAAAATAAATATGATAACAAAAACATAAAATCATCCTACATATATAATCTTTTACTTAAAAAATCAAACTATAAAACATCACCATGTACAACATGATGAATTATACCACCACTAGAAAACTACACTACATAAAAACATGTCATTTGATAACATCATTATAAATGTAAATATTAATCATTACCAACCACACTAAGTCAATTTTTCCACATTTAAATTTAATCAATTAATTATTAATCATTTTAAAAGAAATTAATTATCATTATATATACAATTTTGAATTTTTTATTATACCAAAATATCAACATAATCCTCCTATTAACCATTATTAATTTTATTTTTTAAATCAAAATTCCATATTACCATACTAATATGAAAAAATTACACTATTTTTCATCGAAACTATAACTGTAGTAAATAATATCATCAAATAAAAACCACAACATATTATGAAATATTTCGTCCCAATCTCAAATTACCCATAAATACCTACACCATAATTATAAAAACACATAATTAGCCACAAAATATCCATGAACACATTCCATTATGTAAAATACTATCTTTGGTAGGAATATACATACAATGATAAACATAACAAACTAATTCAAAAAAATTCATACATATATATTTTTATTTATACTATCATGTTTATTTAGAAAATAATGTGTTTATAATGCAATCAATTTTATAAGATTCCACACTACAATTTTTTTACAATATTTTATTGACTAAATAATTATCATGGTATAAAGGCATGTCAAAGTTAGTCCTCAAGGATTACAGTAAGAAAAATTGATCCACCAGGTAAAATTACATATCCAATAAACTATAATATTATATAAGACATGAAAATCACATATATAAATTCAGTTAATATAAACTATATAATTATATTTATTTGTATTTCCTTAAAAATATATCCTCAAAATGATAATTCATCATAATTCCACTTTGAAAAATATTAATAAAATTTGATTTCATGAATCCCCTATTTAATTAATGTGATGAAAACACAAAATAATGTTTTGAAAACACAACATAAGAAATAGATAAAATAGAACATCGAATGATATCTCACACAATGTAAATGGTTGAACATTTATAAAGAGACATTTGAGGGAAAATAAATGTGGGCCTAGGGTTGACTATTATTTAAAGAAGATAATGGAATGAAACTATGAAAACTGTCCACCGCTTTTTGTAATGAAACCTCAAGTGAACTCTATAGAGTTTAATGAATCCATCACCGTAGAGAAAAATAGGTTAGTTGAGTATGATTAAAATATCTTATAATTTTAAAACGTAATATATATATATAAATAAACATTGACAATATAGTAATTTTAAGAAATAGTGCTCACTACCAAAGTTATACAACCTCTTATAGGTACCACGCTATAGATAGCTCATAAAAATGATATATAACCTCCATGTTCTATGAATCCATATTTTACCCTCTTTATTCCTCATCGGGAACCAACCAAAAAACATTATTAACAACATTTGACACAAATGGAGTCCCTTATGTTATTTAAAAAAGGCCATGTTATATAAACTCCAAAAAATAATATTTTATACATTGATTCCAAAAAAATAAAAACAACTACACTCCAAAACCAAGACCCAAGAATAAACATCCACAATTTTATAACCTCTCTAATAAATTATATTTTTGACCATAATTAATCCAACAACAAACATTTATTTTATAGATAACCTATAAAAATAACTACAAATACTCTAACATATAAAAACTCAATTTAATGGTTTATGAAGATTTAATCGGTTGATTTTAAATTATCTCAAATTATTCTCATCCATAACAATAAATAAACACTGGAAATGATTAAAATAAAATGTTTTAAACAATATATTAGTGAACACTCATATTTGAATCCCCCTATCATGAGAGTAATAAAACAGTTTTAATAATTGAACAACATTAATTACACTATCATAGTACCAATAATATCTGAGTAATGATTTAAAAATTAAATCATTATGGGATATTGAAAACACATATGTGTGTCATGTTCCCATGTACACTCCACAAAATCATCATTTTATCTTCAAACTAAAGTAAATGGGACAATATTCAGACACAACACCTTACCTTGATTGTATAAAATCTCAACTAAATACTACCAAAATGTATTTTCATCATCATATATATATATATATTCTAAATAATTTAAATTTAATTTATTGAGAAGATTTAAATTAATATATGACATGTTTAATTATTTTGGATCATTACTGTCCATTTTTTATATGATAAACATCACTCTAACTCACTGATATTCAAAAAAACCACAATAGACACGATTAACTAAGGATAAATAAAAATTTCATGAAAAAAACTCCATTGTGTACACTTAGCAGAGATATTAACAAACACATGATCACCAAAATAAGTATCATGAGGCATCATCCATAAAACAAAATAATATTTATGAATGTTTTTGAGTAGCCTACATCTTCCCATAAACCAAATTAATCATTTATATCATATTGTGCACCCAATTAATTCCAATAATCACTAACAATCAAACCATGTACAAAATAATAGTGGTATTTAGTTTCATTCACAATACACCTAAAATTATTATAATACAATGTAGGTGTGATAAATAGTTTTATAAAAAGACTCATCTTAGAGAATATAACTCACCCATAAACTGATAAATCCTTGAACACTTACATGTAAAATATTCACTCGTATCAAAATTGTCAAAAAGGAATAATTATAGATCTGAGGATGAAAATAATTCCAATGTAAATGAATTTATCTAAATGAATATTGAGGAACCTTATAAAATAATGTGGTAAAATGATGTTATTGATCAGTTATGATCATCCATTGGACACCGGGATGATACAAAATCAACATCATATATACCCTTGATAATGTATCCACAACATTTATGGTCATAATCTTCAAGAAATGAGAAATATTTGTTACTCAATAAATTGTTAAAAGTATACAATTAAATTCTCAATAATAATTAGGAATATTAGTGAAAAAATCCATTAAAATATGAACTATTACAACCAAATAACCAAAAATGTATACAAAAAGACACTTCTATGTTGAGGCTCCATTTTCAATTCCTAGCAGTCAAAATAAACCCATTAAAACACCACCATGAACAAATTAATTATAGGAAACCAAAAGAATCCATTGAAGATAGGTTAGATCATAGATATTAGAAGATATAAAAGACAATGTTGGATATGATTATAACCCAAAAAAATATCTAATAATACTGATAAAATAAATAAATCTCCTAGAATGAAAATATATAACGATTGTCCTCTAAACATAATTCTAGACCTTAAAAATAATAAAAGATTATCAAAACACTACCTCCTCGTAATCACTCTATTTATAATACTACACCCACTACTACAAAATTCATTTGATTTTATTTGATATAGAAACAATCAATAAAAATATTCTTCTAGAATAATTTTTAATCTCACAATACTATTCATTATTATTTATGTCACTCATAAAGAGATAGAAACATATGTTTTTGGATATTTAGTTATCACACCATTGGCCATATTTACTTTCAATATAGTGTATGTGACCTCAATTTAATAATCCAGTAATAACTAAATAAAAATCGACAAAATTTTAAATATTATTGTGAGAAATTATATTTTTTGATTTTCTGATTCATTAACAAGAAATTTTTTTCATTGGTAATGTTATTCCACTATTGATTAAGAGAATGAACCACCAATAAAAATAGATATCAACAATGTTATAATAATATTCCTTGCGAAATTACTTTTGGGTTCTATAAAATATCCCAAACCTCTAATACATGAATACATAACACACAAAAATATAAGAAACATCAATAAATACATTATTAAATGAGATTATGAAATCATTTTATTTAAAAAGATCATATATCTTAATATCACTACCATTTTGGAATTTTTATAATATATATTATTTTCCCCCCAGAGTTGTGTCCTATTAAATTTGTATTTTATTTATCTCCTCCCGTGACTACACCAGAAAAATATCATTATCTTATCATTAAAGGTCAAAAATAACATATAATCATATATTTATCTACCATGTTTATCATTGTTATCCCACAAAATAAATCTTATAAACAACTCTTAAAAATATAATTTCCAAAATAGAATTAACCATCCACCATATTATAAATACTACCCATAATGGGTGTTTCAAAACCCGCTTGAAAAAATATTAAAAAACCTAGACAATAATGAACGATGAAATTAGTTAGATTCTACCATAGCATATATCTTGTAGAAAAATGTATCTCATCTCCCTCAACATACCAAAATATAATCGTTCCACATTGGATCCATTCTGAACATCTTCTCAACAAATCCAACATAATAAAATACACTGTTAAGTCAACTAATAGCCTAACACTTATATATATTGATCATGATAGCCCCATAATGTTTTTTATAGTGTATGAGATATTTAGTTAGAGTTAGGATAATATAGGTAACCCCTTGATGGTATACTACAAATAAAGTATGTTTAACCACCCACATGATGGATTCAATTCCAAATTATATTTTCGGTGTGTGGGTCTACTACTATAGAAATTTAGTTATGGATTTGGTAACACATTATACCAAACATTGTAATTTTCTTATATTTTATTTGGTAACCACCTATGATAAAGATATAGTATTCTATATTTTTGGTGTCAAATAACCCTTAGACATCATAAATTTTTTAGTGTGTTGTCAAACCCCCACATTTATTTCAGGGTGGTGATGTGGGAGTCATTGAATACAGAGTAATTGGTGTAATATAGAATCAATGATACTATAGTATTCTATTAGAATAATATTTTTGAATGAGTTGCTATGAAAAAATTATATTATTCTTCAATTATTTGTTTTATGGAACATTGAAAATAATAGTAACTCTTCAATGTTTTATTATGAAATGATTTAATATTTCCACTTTTTAGGAGAATATTTAGAAAGAATGTTTATACTAACCTATATATGGTCTTTTCTCACAAAATGGTTGTTTTGATATATTCGATTAATAAATTAGTTTACCTTTTTGGATGTGGGGGTTATAAAAACTATTTACAGTTAGTATATAGTGGTTATCAATGTTGTTTTTTGAAATCTGTGATATATTTTAAAGGGAATTTTAAAACAGAGATGAGCATTCCTTTATCGCTTCAAACATGTTGTTGTGTTTGACAACAATTTTATGATGCATTAAAAATATATATAGTAATTTATTTTTTTATTCTATTATATTATTGGTTATGTTAAATATTGGAATTAAACTTATATCATAATATGTTATAAAAAAAAGAATCCAATGTATGTTATGAAATGATTTTTGTAGTCACTGCCCCCAATCTGTTGGAGGTTGTATATGTGTGCTAAACAAAACAAAAAACTAATCCATTTGTGTTGTAATTTGGGTAGAATGTGTTTATTTTATAAAATATTATTTGATTCTTAATTATGGAGTTTTAGCTAGCTATTATTAATATGATTATGTTTGGAATAATTTATGAATGATGTTATGGGTTTTTAGAATAGATTTGAAACCTGGGAACCAATAATAGATGTGAAGAATAAATTATCCTTTTACTAAGTATTTGATAATAAATGAAATGATTAAATACATTGAAACCAATTTATTGGTTATAATCATGATAATAAATTCATAATAAAAATTCCACTTATGGTTATTATATATATTCTATCATCTAAACTAGATATGATATATAAATCATTTCCCAATTATATCAATTAAAAAATGTCTTTAAAATATAAAACATAGATATAGTGGAATTTTTTTGATGAGACTATTTGATTTCTTGATCCAATAAATTCTATGTAGTTGATTTTAGTGGTAATTATTTAGGGAAGTAATAGGTATGTTTCATTATGGGGTGTCCCACGAATTTCATTCATTCATTGTTTCACAGTTTTAGATAAATATTAAATATATTACAAAACAATACTCTCCTGAGGACCAAAAAAATTAATGTATTTGGGTACTAGATAAATAAAAATATTATTTTTTAAAGGTCCATTTAAATATCCACAATATATATTTTTTATATCATACACTTATTACACATTTCATACACTTATTACACATATCATACTTAAACATTTTCTTTATAAATTATCTTTAGGAAAAAATAAGAATTGCTGAACATAGATGCCCAATAAGAATAAACACAGTATATATAAATAAACAAATATATGTATGAAAAATAAATTAATAAATTAATAAGAACATAATCATTACATAGGATAACCATATCATGTCAATTAATGATAAATCATTGCATAAATATTTTCCATAGAAAAAGGAAAAATATATAAGTGTAAAAAATAAAAAATAATAAATCCGGATCCATGAGATCATATCATAATAATAAGACATAGGTTTTTTGCATACACATAATCATTGAAAATGGGTTCCTTAATCAAGGTTTACTCTGGATATTATCATTGTGAAAATGTCTCATAAATGAATAATATTCTGAGTTGTTTCCAACATTTTCATTATAATTTCTTTCATCTATATTACTCCATTATTTTTTAGGATTCAATTAATTCCATCATATCATAAGATTGTATCAACTATTTCATCATAACCTAATGCATTAGAGGGATATAGAATTTTTCACCACCCATCACATTATGAAAATGATATACATTAGTTCCAAAAGATCATAAAAAATTCATCGTAACATGAAATCATATTCCATGAAAAGGAAACTATATTCATAAACATTTCATCATTCAATCATAGTATAAAATATTGGATAGAAATTTGTTTCATGAGGTTTTAATTATATCTTTATTAATCCATGGTAAATAAACATGTTTCGTAAAATCATCCTTAAATAATCATTATCATAAGCCTTTTAGATAAGGAATCTTGAGGGTTTCATAAGATAATTCACCCAATGAAGAATATATATCCTTTAATGATATTGATATTGATGCAAAATAACATTAAAGATCGTCCAAAAAGTTCATTGAAAAAACTATATCCTTTTTCGCTAATAAAATTTTAAATGAAAATTACCAAAATATTTAGAAAATTAATATCATCCAAAATAAATAAGGAAATATTTAAAGGAATATTAAGATAAAATGATTGTTATGTTTATGGAAAAATCTATTCACTCCGTATATGATAAAATAAAACATTCCATTTAATATTTTTAATAAGTGAAGATGACTTTTTTCATAAATAAATAATTTAAATTTTTTATTTTTGATCATTTAAAAAAAAATTATAATGTAGTGAAATTTATTTTATTAATAAATTTATTTATATTTATGAATATTTATAAAACAATTTTTATGATCATTGATATTGAATAAAAATTTATAGACCTATGATGAAATTAATTGGTTAATTTTTAAATACAATTCACTGATCATTATATATACCAAATCGTAGAAAATGGTCTTATAAATAATATTCCTATAATAACTATCGGGGAATAAAATATATATTTTTCTTATAAAATATCAATAAAAAATCCCTTAATAATATTTTTTATATATAATCTTGCAAATAAAGAGATTATTCCATAAATCCCCAAAATCAAGTCCCATATTACTCCGTACCGATCCGAACATCCTATATAATAAATATATAGTTATTATAAATATTTTAAATAAACATATAAATATATAAAATACTATTTGTTTTACATTTATAATTTCAAATTGTCTTCTTAAATTTAATTTCCTGATTATAATGAACATCCATGCGAAGATTGGTCTGTTTTCCAATCATGTTTTAGTTTGATGACACTAAAAATTGAATCATGTTAATAATATAATCATATCTACAAATATAATCATGAAATAATTATAATATTTATTAATTATATAATCATTTTTTATTATTCATATAATTATGTTTTAAATAATGGATCACATTACTACATAGAGGTTGTAATCCCCATGTTCACATTAGCGATGTTATCATTTTTTCAATGAATCAAAAAGAAATAATATAGATTAAATTGTATTATTTTATAAGAATAATTATTTATTAAATATCATTTATAAAAATAAAATTCATCCTAATAACCTTTTTGTGTAGTGGTGATTTAAAATGAGCCACATATTTTTATGGATGTGATTGTACACAAGCAAGCACACACGATTCTTAAATTTCCATTTTATAAAAAGGATCTAAACAATGTTCAATCGGTACCAATAATAACAACTCATTATTTTTAATATATATAATTAATTAATTCATAATGGATAATGTATATTTATTGGATGTATAAGAAGAAATAAAATTGCATGTTCTCAATTAAAACATTTGCCTCTTCATTGAGGAATCTCTTTTGGAATACACTGTAAGCCTTTAATGAATGGTATTATAATCAATATATGAACACTAAGATGTTTTGGTGGGATATTATTAATTTTATTAATATTTTTCATTTTTTATGTATAAGGATAATGATTTTTTAGGAAGAGTGGAATTGTGGTTTATTTTTATATTCATTGAAGAGGACACAAGTTGAGATTTTAAAAACATTATATTGTAAAACATACATACTCAATTAAAGAGTGTTTCAAATTTTGAATATTATAATATAAAAATTTAATGGTCTAAATAACAACATAAAATAAAATAAAATAATGTTTATAGATCCAATTTAAATTTTATCTCTTTGGTTAACCCTCCCTCTATAAACCCCTTAATCATGGAAATGATTTAAGTCTTTTACAAGTCATGATGACCAATGATGATATTAAAGATATTATAAAATAGTAAATATGATTATTAAAATACGTTAATAAATGATAAAATGTTAAATTTATATAATTTGTATCATTTCAATTAAAAATATGTATGTAAAAAAACGTTTTTTAGATGAATGTATTTTTAATCATAATAATTACTTTACCTTCATTCAATTCAATGTAAAAAATTAGATTAATCATACAATATTTTATTTATAGTAAAATTAAACTATTTAATTAAAATAATTATTTAAAAAATATTAATATAAAAATTAGCATTGCAAAAAACATTATTTTTTCCATCTAAATATTTTACTTCCAGTTCTATAAAATTGATAAAAATATAATTCATTTTAAAAATCTGTGAATTTATTTATATTTTTTTAGTCCAATTAATACTCAAAAATCAAAATTCACTGAGATAACTATCAAATTATATATATATATATTATATTATATCAGAGTTCATTTAAACTCATTATTATATGTAATGAATGTAATCGATTTAATGATATAAATTTACATATCAATATATCATAAAATTTCTTGGTGTTAAATTTTACCCCTTATAATAATTTATCCCTTTAAATTATATCAGTAAAATTTAAAATAATGACGATAATTTTGCCTCATAACATCCTTTGTTTCCTCATATATTCTTTTAATTTTTCATTTTTTCCATAATACATTGACCAAATTAGTGGTATTGTTTATCTTAAATTTCACACATTTATCCTGAATCTAGAATATTTATTCCACTTTATAGATATAATTATCTAATTTTTGGACCTCTGATTTTATTATATTTGTAGGATAAGTTATGTAAATACTCAATAGATATACATAGAATACATGTTGAACACAATAGATATTTAGTGGAAGTGATGCAAGATTAGAAAAAAAACCCATCAATACAATAAATAATTTGAAGGGAAAAAATATATATATCGGACTTTTCTATCATTTCCTTAAAAATATCATTACCTTCATCCATTTATATATGAATTTATATAACCTATCACAATCTGCAACACTAAATCTCACCCGTGATTTTCATCACATCTTTTTTATTGACACTAACATTCCCTGATGTGATTCAAAATGAATATATCCTTCCCTATCATTCATTAACCTTGATAAAGTACCAATATAATTAATAATTAACATTAATCATGGTAAATTATACATATTAACTTCCTTCCATATATTTCATCATATGCGGCCATATGAATACTTCATTTAAAGATATTATTTTAAGATAACCTGACCAATTGATTGTGTAGATCCCAAACATTTTTTAGATCCAAATAAAAAATATAAAATTGTTTTATATGGTTAAAATTTTCCTATATAACTAAACATCCATATGTGGTTGACATGATGTCCTGAAACTCAAATCTATATCCAAATCCTACATAAGAATTCTCCACAACATTGAGGTAATCATTAAATTATTATGATATATAAGGGAATTTTTTATTCCATGATTCCATGATAATTATTTAATGTATATCTTGGCAATATGGTCAAGAGATATATCTTATTTTTGTGAAATTATATGTGTTGATCTCTTATAGTGATCAGTTATAACCAAACCATCATTTTTTAATTTAGTTTTTTAAGTGTTCAATGATGACATCCATGGTAATGTTCTACCAATTCCATTCTAGTATAGGTAATGGTTGTAACAAACCCTTAGACATATCTCTCTCAGTATCATCATACTAGAATACCATAAATAGTGTTACATACTCTAATATATCCTTAGTCTTTTTATCTCACAATAAATACTCTTTTAGATCTCAATACATATTCATATTTCTAGGATTAATAGATAACAATGAACAATCTGTTTCATCCAAAACTACTTGTTCATGTATAGTATTGATGGGACACATACATAGGTTTTTAACCATATTATTCCATCATAATACTAGTTAACCATATATGAATTTATCACCATTTTATGTAGTTAATCATATTTTGACCCTCATAATCATCTCAAAGAAGGATGGATGAAAATTCATATGTGAATGATATGATTTTCCACTATAATCATCACTTAAATATACATAATATATAAATATATAAGTATTTAATATATTTCATCCTCATCATGGAATAAAATACATTCTCAATCCAACTCAGTTCATTGGATATCTTATTCCCTTTACCATGGTTGTAATGTAATGTGAATTAATAATCAAAAATAAATTCCAACCATATCCTTTATAACACATTCATATATTTCTATGTGAATATATTCTTATTCATTTTATGATAAATTTATATATCAGAAAAATCCATATAATGATAATAAATTCATATTTTTTGTGAAAGAATAACTTACAACCAAATCCAAATAATGTGTTGTGTAGTTTTTCGCTTTAATTTTCATTTTTTGTGTGGTATATGATGTCAACATATCATTGTACATATGGATACATCCTAGTCCTTTTCATCTATGTGCCTCAAAGGATCTCAAAACAATCTCTAATATAGGATAATTTAGGTATACCAACACTAACTGATAATCATTGTATATCCTTGGTATATTTATCACATTCATATATCCCTATAAACATGTCTCCCTTACGAGCCAAACTGGTTATTTGATTAGATATCTGTGTGAATTAACTCAAAAAGAATGAGTTTTATCCTTCTAATTAATGAAAACTATGAATCTCAGTTTCCAAGGAATTTATGAATCAATAATTTATATATTTTATGTGCAACACCCGAGATTTTTTTTACGAATAATATTTTGTTTTTATATATCATCAAAGGAATCTTTTTCTACACAACACTTGCTTGGCTTGCTTTACACGCAATCGTGACCTTCCTCGATAGCTTGCGTCGTACGCAATACCGAGTTTCACTAAACAACGATATGCTATTAAAATATTATTAAAACTAGCCGTTATGAATAATAATAACCACTTTTTGAAATTTTATAAATTTTATTTTTCAAAATGGACTTCATTTTTGGATTCAGAATACCGAAATAATCCTAGGGTGAAATTTTGGTATTTTTCTGAAAACATTCAATTTTTGATGAATAGTGAAACCACTAAGTGGTAGGTTAAAAACTGAATTTTGCATAAAACATAATTTTACCGCTTCTGTGAATGGAATTTCAAAAATCCGAGAGACACGGCTAATATCAAAGACTAAAATGTGGTTCAATGAGATGAAAATAATTTTTTGGTGAATAGTAACTTTTTACCTTTTTTACCGCGGTTAATAGTAAATAGGGTAACTAAGGGTAAATATGATATTAATATTACCCTAACACATGTACTAATTCTATTGGACAAGTGTAATTCGACCAAAAACAAACTTAGGAATAAAATATGACCATTTAGGCCAACTTGGATTAGATTAGGACATTTATTATTAATTTATTTAAAGAAGGGTTAAAATAGTTAAAATCAATGTTTAATAAGTAAATCATTTTTAATATGGGGTTATACATAAGATAAATTCGACTATAAATATTCATTAGAAATCTAAAAATATTTCCTACATAATGGTATTTTATTTGTAATTTTTAGACATTAAATGATTTAATTTATTTATGACAGAATGATGATGCAGTAATTATCTTTTTTATGAAATATTGACATAATTGATGTTATAAACACCAAAATAAATGTAATTTGAGACTTTTTATGAATTCCAATAATTTTCTAGGTAACTATGATATATTAGTGTTGATTTAATCAACTTGGTTCGAACATATAATTCTGTTATGACTTAGATAAGGATATATATATTAATAATAAACAATTTGGGGTTCGTTTGGCATGTTATAGTAAGTGTATTAACCATATAGTGAAAGAAAACAAAAAGACACGGTAAAAGTTAAATTATTTAACTTAGAGTTAAATCTAATTGATAAGGTTAAAATAATATCCTAAACTTGTCTATATCCTATTGGTTGATAGGATTTCGACCCTTACCCACTTTAGCTTCGAAATAAGACCCTTTGGAACCATTATAAACCGATTTTGACTTTAATATAAAATAATATTTTGAGATATTCCTAAGGTGCCCCTCTCCTCCCTTATAAAAGGGCACCTCCTCCCCCTCCTCCTCACACCAAATTGAGCACTCAAGCTCGGCCAACCCCTGCCATTTTCTCCTCTCCACTTCCCTAGAATAATCCTAGAGGTCCTGGTCTTCTTCAAAGACCAATCTTAGTTCCCTAAGTGGAGGATTCAAAGAGGCGTTCCAAAGAAGAGGTAATATCCATTACCGATCTTTTCAATTTCTTTCTTTTTCAACTTCTTCTTCTTTAGTTGTTTCATTATAAAGTAATAACATCAGTATTACTTACATACTGATATGTTATTATAAATATGAAACAACCCTAATTCACCTTCTATCCATCCTGCGGAAAAATGAAATCACCGCGCGTGCGTACGTACGGAATACCGTCTCCACGCCGTGGTGTAATTTATTTTCCACCATCACTTTACAAGGTTGGGTATAATGGTGTAATGAGTAACTATTTATGATTATTATAAAGTAATATTGATACTGAAATAATTTATATATATACTCCAATACAATTCCACGATCATAGGAACGATATCATCACTCGTGCGTACGTACGGAATACCGTCTCCACGATGTGAAGCGACTTGTTCTACATAATCATCATTACATAATAATTATATAAATGAATTGAATGAATAAATATGATATATTTTACACTAATACCATTCTGGATATAAGGTATCTATAACATTAAAATAAGAATAAGAATTTATTCGGCAAAACACGCATAAGAACAAAAGGCAATAAAGACCCGAGTAACAAGTAACAATGAAATTTTACTAACAAGAATCTAAGAATATGACCATATATGATATCATATCAATATGTATGATTCTGGAATAAGTCAATAACATTATTTAAACCATTATACAGGAGATTCGGACACGTACAAAGCAAATCAGACCTAAGGTAAGGGAAATATCACAATCTCATTTTTATCCGAGATTGTTTATTCGTAAGTATTTACTGGGGTGTATTTTATAATCCACATCCATGTTTCATGAATATGTAATATTATTTCCATCCACCTAAAATTTCTTAAATCCAATTTTTCCCTTCGGTGAGTTTTTTGTAAAGAATATTAAAGGAATCTTTTGTCGTTTTTCGTATGAGGTACTTTTTTTACTTTTCTGACAAAAGTACGAAGAATGTTTTTTTAACTTATACGGCAAGAATGGATTTTTAAACATTATTTACAAGAATATTCCTTTATAAGTTTTCAAGTTTAATTTTAATCAACTTCTTTTAGTTTATAATTGTATGACATGTTAAGAAATGAAAAGTGTTTTTGAAGTAGAAAGGATATTTTCCTCAAGAATGGAGTTCAAGTATTTTATCAAAATTATTTTCCATCTAAGATAATAAAAGGGTTCTGTTTTTATCCCTATTATTACATGGATTTGATTATGTTGTGATGGAAATATTTTTATGAATTCCTTTATCTTATATGATTGGTTTTATGATGCCATGTTGTTTAAGAATTCCATTTTTATTACATGGGTTACGCTATGATGTATGGTTTATGATTATGTGGCACACATAAGAAAGGATTCATTATAAAATGGGTGGGACCTATATCTCCCTCCAATGCATTGGGTAAAGATTTTATATCTCATGAGATAGACATGGCTGGAACGGTAGGTTATACCGGTTCAGTGAAACAGGACTGGAACGAGGGTGACTCGGTTCAGAAAGGGACTTTGTCCACTAAGATAGTCTTGGCAATGAGTCATGACTAACAAGAAATGATTTTCCATGATTATGTGTGCATGCCACAAAGTTTCAATTTTTATGTTATGATTATGGGGATCTCATTTTCACTTCTATGATTTGTTCCATGATATGATATTATGATCTCTTTTGCAGGTTTTAATTTTCAAAAAGATATGATATGATTTTTATTTCCTTTATTTGCCCTTGTTGAGCATTTGAGCTCACCCTTTTATGTTTTCTTTTCCCCAGGTCAAGGAGATGGATATTAAGTAGAATATGCTAAATGGGACCCTAGATATGATGAAATAAATGGGAGACACTGTAGAAGATTTATGAACCAGTTGTTTATGTTTCCCAGTTTCTAAAGACACTATACCTATACGGTCCTTTGTGGTTTTGTCATATGTGGTAATAAGTGTGCTTAAATTTTGAAGTATTAACAATGTATGTAAAGTATGGGTCGTTATAGTTGGTATCAGAGGAAAGGTATAGTCAACCTTTGGAAACTAGGATGTGAAAGCCTTAGTAAGAACCCTAAGGATAAGACTAAGCATAGAACACAATCTTAGTGTTTTAGAAATGGCCATGAATACCCTAGGATAAAACCTTAAGTGTGAAATTTTATCCTTGATTATGTGGTTTTCCTATTATAATTAGTGTTACTCACACTATTCTTCTTGGTTTTAGTCAATGGATGGAACCCGAAGGAACCGTGTTAATGCGGAATGCGATGGGAAATGCAATGATTGTCCCCCTGAGCAACCAAACGATATGGGAGCTGGAATGCAAAATCTTGTAGCCATGCTCACACAACTTTCTCAAGCTATGAATCATGCAGGACTTCCAAACGAGCAAAGGAAGGAGCAACATTTTGTTGAATCCTTCATGAGGCAGCGTCCACCTTCTTTCAGTGGGTCTACTGATCCATTAGTTGCTGAACAATGGATTAGTACTACCGAAAAGATATTTTCAGTTCTTCAATGTTCTGAACATGATAAAGTCATCCTAGCAGTGTATCGTTTGGAAGGAGATGCTGATCAATGGTGGAATCTTATTAAGAATACGAGGCAAAGAGATGAAATTGAGTATATGGAATGGGACGAGTTCAAGAACTTATTTTTCCATAAGTACTTCCCTCGTATTCTCCGAACAAAGATGGAGAAAGAGTTTCTTGAACTGAAGCAAAGGGATGATGAATCTGTTGGTACCTATGAAGAAAATTTTACAAGACTTGCAAGGTACGCTTCTGGTATTATTATCCAACCTGAGAGTAAGATCGATCGATTCTTTAGTGGCTTAAAACCAAGTCTTCGAAGGGCGTTAGCCATAAGGGACTTCAATAGCTACGAGGAAATCGTTCGATGTGCTCTCAAAGTCGAGATGGATATTGGAGTAACCCATCAGTCACATGGGTTTGATAAGAAGAGGAAGATGGAATTCAAAGAAAAATCTAAAGAGCACCCGGAAAAGAAGATGAGCTTTTCCTTATGCTCAAAGTGTGGAAAGAAACACGGAGGGAGTTGTCTTAAAGGGACAAGTAAATGTTTTAAATGTGGAAAGGAAGGTCATCGGGCATTTGAAGGCCGTGATAATGGGAAGAAGTTGTCTAATGACACAAACAAAGGAAGGGATGCACAGAATGAACCTACTACACTTCAATGTTTCAAGTGCAAGGAGATGGGGCATTATGCCAATCAATGCCCAAATCCAAGGGTTGATGATGATGGTCGACGTCAATAAAATCTTAAGGCTAAAGACAAAGGAAAGTCACATGCAATTTCTATCAGCGATGTGGAGTACGATAACGAAGTGGTGAAAGGTACACTTGCCGTCCACTCTAAACTAGAAAATGTTTTATTTGATTCTGGATCCACCCACTATTTTATTTCTAAAGAATTTTCTAAGGGTATCACCATATTACCTCAACAATTAGATGTTGAGTTAGCTGTGACAACACCTAATGGCACAACAGTTGCATCAAAAGTTTATAATTCTTCTCCAATCGAAGTTTGTGGGAAAGTGCTTCCTGCAAATCTTGTGATCCTTCCTTTAGTGGAATTTGATGTGATTCTTGGCATTGATTGGCTTTCTCTACATGGAGCTCATATCAATTGCCAAAGAAGGGAAGTCACATTTCATATTCCAGATCAATCTACGATCATATATCAATGCAAGGATGAACATAACCTTCCAGAGGAAATTTCTTCCATCTTATGGGTATTGATTCCACTAAATGAAGTTTATTTATCTCAAATGGTTGGTGAGAAACTCACAATTAAGAATATTCCCATTGTACGGGTGTTTGATGATGTCTTTCCAGTGGAATTACCGGGTCTTCCACCAAATCGTGAGGTTGAGTTTTCAATAGAACTCATACCGGGTGCTTTGCCTATTTCAAAGACACCTTATAGAATGGCCCCAATTGAGTTCCAGGAATTGAAGAAGCAACTCCAAGAGAATCTTGATAAGGGATTCATACGCCCTAGTGCGTCACCTTGGGGAGCACCTGTTCTATTTGTTAAGAAGAAAGATGGATCAATGAGACTCTGCATTGATTATCGAGAACTTAACAAGATCACTATCAAGAACAAATATCCTCTCCCACGCATTGATGACTTATTTGACCAACTACGCGGAGCTCAATACATTTCCAAGATTGATCTTCGTTCAGGGTATCATCAATTAAGGGTCAAAAGGGAGGATATACCAAAGACGGCTTTCCGTACAAGGTATGGACACTATGAATTTATAGTGATGCCATTTGGTCATACTAATGCCCCTGTTATCTTCATGGATCTAATGGATAGAGTCTTTAGAGACTATCTTGATCAATTTGTGGTGGTCTTTATAGACGATATTCTTGTCTATTCAAAGAGAAAGGAAGAGCATGATGATCACTTGAGAATTATATTGAAGACCCTGAGAAAGGAGAAGCTTTGTGCCAAATTTACCAAGTGTGAATTCTGGCTTCAAAAAAGTTGCATTTTTGGGTCACATAATCTCAAAAGAGGGGATATCTGTGGATCCAGCAAAAACAGAGGTTATCGAAAGATGTTCAAGACCAACAACAGTAACTGAGATGCGATGTTTTCTTGGTTTGGCTGGATATTATCGACGTTTTGTAAAAGATTTTTCACGATTATCTAATCCACTCACCAAGTTGACTCGGAAAGGAGTTAAGTTTGTCTGGACAGAGGAATGTGAAGAGAATTTCAAGTTGTTGAAAAGAAGTTTATCCAGTGCACCTGTGATCACACTGCCTTGTAGTGGATAAAGGTTTGTGATCTTCAGTAATGCATCCAAGAAGGGATTGGGGTGTGTTCTTATGCAAAATGATATGGTGATAGCTTATGCCTCACGACAGTTGAAAATCCATGAGCAAAATTACCCAACACATGATTTGGAGTTGGCTGCAGTAATCTTTGCATTAAAGATTTGGAGGAATTACCTTTATGGTGAAAGGTGTGATATTTATACTGATCATAAAAGTTTAAAGTATATTTTCACACAAAAGCAGCTGAATATGCGTCAAAGAAGATGGTTGGATCTGATTAAGGATTATGACTGCTCAATCCATTACCACCCTGGGAAAGCAAACAAGGTGGCAGATGCATTAAGCCAACAAGACCATGCTAGTTTATCAATGATGAGGATCACAAAAGATCCAATATTTATGGATTTACAAAGGATGGATCTTGGAATTATAATGGAAGGGGAAAAATCTTATCTTTCTCAAATGAATGTTCAACCATCTATAAATGAGAAGATTAAGGAGGCACAGAAAGAAGATGTCGAGTTACAAAAGAAGGTGAGAAATGTTCCTGAATTCAACCTTGATTGTGATGGGATAATAAAGTTCAGGAATCGGGTTTGTGTTCCTCCCATCCCCGAATTAAAGAAGGAGCTGCTGGATGAGGCTCATAGTTCTTCATTCTCTATTCATCCTGGAAGCACGAAGATGTATAGGGACCTGAAAGAGTACTTCTGGTGGGATGGAATGAAAAGAGATGTTGCTGAATATGTCTCTCGATGCTTGGTTTGTCAACAAGTTAAAGCTAAGAGACAGAAGTCTAAGGGGATGTTACAACCATTACTCATACCCGAATGGAAATGGGAAAACATCACTATGGACTTTGTCACAGGACTTCCTAAAACATCCAAAGGCAATAATTCCATTTGGGTCATAGTTGATCGTCTTACAAAGTCTGCACACTTCATTCCAATTAGAGAGGATTTCTCTCTAGATCAGCTTTCCAGGATATATGTAAAGGAAGTGGTATGATTGCATGGAGTACCACTTTCTATTATATCTGATCGGGATCCGAGATTTACCTCGAAGTTCTGGCGAAGTCTTCAGCATACTCTGGACACAGAGTTGAGTTTCAGCACTGCTTATCATCCTCAGACAGACGGTCAGTCTGAGAGAACAATTCAAACCCTATAAGATATGTTGAGAGCTTGCTCTATAGATTTCAAAGGAAGTTGGGATCAACACCTACCTTTGATGGAATTTTCTTATAATAATATCTTTCACTCCAGTATTCAGATGGCTCCTTATGAAGCTCTCTATGGAAAGAAATGCAGGACTCCAACTTGCTGGGATGAAGTTGGGGAAAGAAAGCTATTAGGACCTGATCTCGTTGATTAAAATGGTAGAAAAGGTCAGATCTATTCAACAACACATAAGAGCAGCTCAGAGTCGACAGAAAAGCTATGCCGACAACCGAAGAAAAGACCTAGAGTTTGAAGTGGGCGATAAAGTGTTCTTACGAATATCTCCCTGGAAGAGGGTTATGAGATTTGGAAAGAAGGGGATGTTGAGCCCTAGATATAACAGTCCTTTCGAAATACTAGATCGTGTTGGGAAGGTAGCTTACCGATTGGCGCTTCCACCGAATCTCTCTCAAGTTCACGATGTGTTCCATGTATCTCTCCTGAGAAAGTACATACCAGATCCTTCACATGTACTCAGCTCAGAAATTGTACCGCTGGAGCAAGATCTTTCTTATGAAGAACAGCCGATAGAGATTCTGGATCGTAGCGAAAAAGTCCTACGAAACAAGAGCACTCGATTGGTGAAAGTTTTATGGAGGAACCACCAACTTGAAGAAGCTACATGGGAGCTTGAGGATATGATGAGGGAGATGTATCCTCATCTGTTTGTTACAAAGTGACGAATTTCGAGGGTAAAATTATTTTAAGGGGGGTAGAATGTAACACCCGAGATTTTTTTTATGAATAATATTTTGTTTTTATATATCATCAAATGAATCTTTTTCTACACAACACTTGATTGGCTTGCTTTACACGCAATCGAAACCTTCCTCGATAGCTTGCGTCGTACGCAATACCGAGTTTCACTAAACAACGACATGCTATTAAAATATTATTAAAACTAGCCGTTATGAATAGTAATAACGACTTTTTGAAATTTTATAAATTTTATTTTTCAAAATGGACTTCATTTTTGGATTCGGAATACCGAAATTAGCCTAGGGTGAAATTTTGGTATTTTTCTGAAAACTTTCAATTTTTGATGAATAGTGAAACCACTAAGTGGTAGGTTAAAAACTGAATTTTGCATAAAACTTAATTTTACCGCTTCTGTGAATGGAATTTCAAAAATCCGAGAGACACGATTAATATCAAGGACTAAAATGTGGTTCAATGAGATGAAAATAATTTTTTGGTGAATAGTAACTTTTTACCTTTTTTACCGCGGTTAATAGTAAATAGGGTAACTAAGGGTAAATATGATATTAATATTACCCTAACACGTGTCCTAATTCTATTGGACAATTGTAATTCTACCAAAAACAAACTTAGAATAAAATATGACCATTTAGGCCCACTTGGATTAGATTAGGACATTTATTATTAATTTATTTAAAGAAGGTTTAAAATAGTTAAAATCAAAGTTTAATAAGTAAATCATTTTTAATATGGGGTTATACATAATATAAATTCGACTATAAATATTCATTAGAAAGATAAAAAGATTTCCTACATAATGGTATTTTATTTGTAATTTTTAGACATTAAATGAATTAATTTATTTATGACACAATGATGATGCAGTAATTATCTTTTTTATGAAATATTGACATAATTGATGTTATAAACACCAAAATAAATGTAATTTGAGACTTTTTATGAATTCCAATAATTTTCTAGGTTACTATTATATATTAGTGTTGATTTAATCAACTTGGTTCGAACATATAATTCTGTTATGACTTTCACAAAAATCATATATCAAATAGTGTCAAAATTGACACCAAATAGTTTTTAAATCAAATATTATATTATTAATTTTTATTTTATTCCTAAAAATCTAAGGTTCGGCCAAATGACTTAGATAAGGATATATATATTAATAATAAACAATTTGGGGTTCGTTTGGCATGTTATAGTAAGTGTATTAACCATATAGTGAAAGAAAACAAAAAGACACGGTAAAAGTTAAATTATTTAACCTAGAGTTAAATCTAATTGATAAGGTTAAAATAATATCCTAAACTTGTCTAGATACTATTGGTTGATAGTATTTCGACCCTTTCCCACTTTAGCTTCGAAATAAGACCCTTTGGAACATTATAAACCGATTTTGACTTTAATATAAAATAATATTTTGAGATATTCCTAAGGTGCCCCTCTCCTCCCTTATAAAAGGGCACCTCCTCCCCCTCCTCCTCACACCAAATTGAGCACTCAAGCTCGGAAAACCCCTGACATTTTCTCCTCTCCACTTCCCTATAATAATCCTAGAGGTCCTGGTCTTCTTCAAAGACCAATCTTAGTTCCCTATGTGGAGGATTCAAAGAGGCGTTCCAAAGAAGAGGTAATATCCATTACCGATCTTTTCAATTTCTTTCTTCTTCAACTTCTTCTTCGTTAGTTGTTTCATTATAAAGTAATAACATAAGTATTACTTACATACTGATATGTTATTATAAATATGAAACAACCCTAATTCACCTTCTATCCATCCTGCGGAAAAATGAAATCACCGCGCGTGCGTACGTACGGAATACCGTCTACACGCCGTGGTGTAATCTATTTTCCACCATCACTTTACAAGGTTGGGTATAATGGTGTAATGAGTAACTATTTATGATTATTATAAAGTAATATTGATACTGATATAATATATATATATACTCCAATACAATTCAACAATCATAGGAACGATATCATCACTCGTGCGTACGTACGGAATATCGTCTCCACGATGTGAAGCGACTCGTTCTACATGATCATCATTACATAGTAATTATATAAATGAATTGAATGAATAAATATGATATATGTAACACTAATACCATTCTGGATATAAGGTATCTATAACCTTAAAATAAGAATAAGAATTTATTCGGCAAAACACGCATAAGAACAAAAGGCAATAAAGACCCGAGTAACAAGTAACAATGAAATATTACAAACAAGAAGCTAAGAATATGACCATATATGATATCATATCAATATGTATGATTCTGGAATAAGTCAATAACATTATTTAAACCATTATACAGGAGCTTCAGACAGGTACAAAGCAAATCGGACCTAAGGTAAGGGAAATATCACAATCTCATTTTTATCCGAGATTGTTTATTCGTAAGTATTTACTGGGGTGTATTTTATCATCCACATCCATGTTTCCTGAATATGTAATATTATTTCCATCCACCTAAAATTTCTTAAATCCCATTATTCCCTTCGGTGAGTTTTTAGTAAAGAATATTAAAGGAATCTTTTGTCATTTTTCGTATGAGGTACTTTTTTTACTTTTCTGACAAAAGTACGAAGAATGTTTTTTTTACTTATACGGCAAGAATGGATTTTTAAACATTATATCAAAGAATCTTCCTTTATAAGTTTTCAAGTTTAATTTTAATCAACTTCTTTTAGTTTATAATTGTATGACATGTTAAGAAAAGAAAAGTGTTTTTGAAGTAGAAAGGATATTTTCCTCAAGAATGGAGTTCAAGTATTTTATCAAAATTATTTCCAATCTAAGATAATAAAAGGGTTCTGTTTTTATCCCTATTATTACATGGATTTGATTATGTTGTGATGGAAATATTTTTATGAATTCCTTTATCTTATATGATTGGTTTTATGATGCCATGTTGTTTAAGAATTCCATTTTTATTACATGGGTTACGCTATGATGTATGGTTTATGATTATGTGGCACACATAAGAAAGGATTCATTATAAGATGGGTGGGACCTATATCTCCCTCCAATTCACTGGGTAATGATTTTATATCTCATGAGATAGACATGGCTGGAACGGTAGGTAATACCGGTTCAGTGAAATAGGACTGGAACGAGGGTGACTCGGTTCAGAAAGGGACTTTGTCCACTAAGATAGTCTTGGCAATGAGTCATGACTAACAAGAAATGATTTTCCATGATTATGTGTGCATGCCACAAAGTTTCAAGTATTATGTTATGATTATGGGGATCTCATTTTCACTTCTATGATTTATTCCATGATAAGATATTATGATCTCTTTTGCAGGTTTTAATTTTCAAAAAGATATGATATGATTTTTATTTCCTTTATTTGCCCTTGCTGGGCATTTGAGCTCACCCTTTTATGTTTTATTTTCCCCAGGTCAGGAAGATGGATATTAAGTAGAATATGCTAAAAGGGACCATAGATATGATGCAATAAATGGGAGACAATGTAGAAGATTTATGAACCAGTTGTTTATGTTTCCTATTTTCTAAAGACACTATACCTATACGGTCCTTTGTGGTTTTGTCATATGTGGTAATAAGTGTGCTTAAATTTTGATGTATTAACAATGTATGTAAAGTATGGGTCGTTATATTATGGATCATCAAATATACAATCACATGAGATTATATGACATGTGAATGTAGTTTTTGGTAGGAAAAACTCTCAATTGGTAAATTTATCATTCAACATCGATTTAAAATAGTTCTTTAACGTAATCATAAAATTCCATCCATTCTCATATGTGAAATTCATAAAAATAATAATATCATCTATAAATAATACAATAAAATATTTGATGTAATAATTAATGATTATATTCATTAGATCTAGGATGATATAAGGGAAAATGGTAAGTCTATTTGAAATCACTATAAATTAAAAAGTATTAGATCTAATATGAAATGTTTCCTTCGATATATACACCTTCATGATAATATATTTATGATATCTATATTTATGGTATGTGTTGGAAAATTAATGATATATTCAAAATTGATAAAAAAAATTCATCAATACATGGTATATGATATTTTTTCTTGATAGTTATATTTTTATGCTATCAATAATCAAGTAAATGAAGCAATGTATTATATTCGCTCTTAAAAAAATGAAATGGTGAACCCCATGGTGATGCACTAGGGATACCCTGATAAATTATCATATATTTCCTCATTAAATTTCATAAACTCAATAATGTACATTGCATATAGAATCATTGAAATAAGTGTAGCAGTTGTTATTAGTTTTATTAGGAACACACCTTCATTATTCAGAGGAATTATATGAATGTCTTTACATAATACATCAGTATTTCCCAAAAATATTATGTATATTTTTTATTTTGTGTTCATCCCCAACCATATGAGATAAATAACCTCCATTAATAGTATTTAAGGCTCATATAACAGATGTGATCATTGTACAATTAAGTGAATTTATTAAAAATCAACATATAATCATATAGGTTTTTAGGTTATACCCTTATAAAGATCAAAAAATATAAAATTATATATAAATTGATAATCAAATATGAAATTCTAAAATATAGAGTGGATTTTCTGTTTTCTTTAACCAATTTGTTCTCTCAACCAACATCAGCACTTGTGTTCATATGATCTATCACTTTTTCTCGTCGATTAAGAGCATGTTTACATTTATTTTTTTCATTTACCCTCTTACTCATGAACTGGTTAGAATAATATCTATAATAATTGAATTAATATCAAAGGATTTTGGGAGGGATATATTTTTTGAGATTATCACTATTAATTTCATTAATTATACTCATTAAAAACAATTCAATATTATTTTATTAATAGACAAAATTCCACACAATTAAAAAAATTACAAAGCCACATAATTTAACCTTCGATGTTTATCCTTCAACACATATATTATTAACTATGGTTAATTTTCTATTAATTAGGTTTTTTATCAGAATAATTTATTTGAAATTTTATAATTATCTTCATACCCCCAAAACCCCAAGAATAATGAGGGTCTCTAATTTCTATTTCCAGGTTGATAGAACATTATTTTAATTCTATATAACTATGAAAGTAAAATATTGAATTTTTTATTGTATTAATGGTCTTATACAAGTAACAAATAAATGAAGTTTTATTTTAGGATTAACGATAGATTTAGAATCTCA
Source organism: Viscum album (assembly GCA_963277665.1). Taxonomy (NCBI): domain Eukaryota; kingdom Viridiplantae; phylum Streptophyta; class Magnoliopsida; order Santalales; family Viscaceae; genus Viscum; species Viscum album. Next base: position 350,728,209 of record OY728152.1, on the reverse strand, counting down.
CCCTATAAGATAGGTGGAATTTTACTAATTGTTACAAATATAGGCATCACACTTCTATTTCAATTCGACGAAATACCTCACTATTTAAAACACAAAATTTGGGGAAAATAATAATATAATAATACCTTTTAAAAATATCCTCATTTCATGGAGATAAATTCCTCATAATTCCTCATATTCATGATAAGAATCCACAAATTATATGTTTCAACTTCCAAATGATATACTAATAGAAAAATTTATAATGTTATGAACAATATAAAATGGAAATTATTGTTTAGGTAGTGCTTATCCATTTATCATATATTAGTCTATTAGAAGAACCACATAATAAAGGTGGTAATTTTTATATAAAATACTCAATATTGAGTTCCATTCCTTATTATTTTGGAAGAACAACCTGATTCATGTTTGTGTTTATATCATCAAAAATTTAGGTGAGTATAAATTAAACATTTAGAATCTGAGCTCTGATTTCATTTAGGCTTGGAAAAAAATGGTCACATTATTTCCCCTCATAGTCAGAATTTAGGCATTTCTTGATAAGTACGTTCATTGTATTAGAAAAAAATTCATGCTGTGATATACAATATTCATAGTGAGTAACCATGTGATCATGAAAAATCCTTCATAGGATATCTAAATCATGACACTTGATTTTTAATATATGACACCTTAGGTAAAAGATGTGTCTTTCAAGGCCATAATCTATTCTAATAATTTGAAATGATTCATATATAAAATGTATAATTAACTAATGAATATTCTATTGGATGAATGTCCCAGTGTATAGTTTTAGGCCAAATCATCATATAATAGTGATAATCAAGATAATACAAGATCCACCCCTTTTAAGGTTATTACCTCTAGGTGTAGCTATTCCATTTCAGTATCTAGCTTAAAATATCTCTTAAAGGATTAATTGGATAGAAAAAATATAAAATATCTTCTATAACAATGATTTAGGATGTTATAATACACACAGACTTATACAATTTTTTTAGCAACGTTCAATTATGATAATCTCCACAAATAATTAATCCTTTCTCTGATACAAACTGAGGTGAACCAAGAATTTCATAAATTAATAGATAATAATTTCATATGAATATTCAATAAAATTTCAAATAATATATTCAAGAGGATTGTAATGAATTAGTGTTTATGTGGATGACATTCATAATCAATTTTTTCACAAAATATCTCCAAAATATTTCTCAATGATTGGATAACATATTACAAGTCATATATATACAATATATAAAACAATTATTCAGAACTAGGGAAAAAATAAGAAATGGATATCTTAGATATCTATAATGGTTAATATATGTAATATTTATTAATGATCACAAATAAGAATTACATATAAATAAGGTTGTGAGTACATGATCATAAATGATGATAATCATACTGAAAAATAAATAATAAATCTGAAAAAAAATTGTCCGAAATAAACATAATCAACATGTTTATAGAATAATAAAAAACACCTTATGATAGATGACATTATATCGTAATCATATTATATAGTTTTATGGAATCAAAATATTCACAAAAAATCAAATCCTTATTCAATGATCACCTCAAAGACTATAATTTTTCATTAATTCTCTTAATGAAAATTCATTTCTCGTCATTTTCATTATCAAATTAGGAGTATAATCCATCAAGATCACTCTATATTCTATAAAGTGTTCACTAACTATATAATCTCTTTGGAGATTCTAAACCCTATCATCATTACCCAATGTACTGGAAAGCTATATATTATATGCTCCATCCATTATGTAATGAAAATATTTCATATATGTGAAATATTATCATAAATACTTAATAATATCACAGTATAATAACATATGGAAAGGAAACATATCTAATAAACATTTCATCATTTCATCATAGCATAACACATTTAAATGAAATGAGTTACATAAGGAATTTATCTAATCTAAACTAACAAATGTGAATTAAAAGAGATTCAAAATATTATCTCTAATTCAGAATCATCCTATGACATATTAAGAAGGAATGTAGGTGGTTTCATAATATCATGTCCCCAATCAATAATAAAAATACATAAATTATGATTCCATAGATAAAAAACCATTAAAATATCTTCCAAATATTTAATTTGAGAACATAAGAAAATATCCTTTTAATTTTATCACATATTTACAAACGACTAACATACTGTTGAGAAAATAATTTTCATTTAAAATAACCAGGTAAACATGAAAGGAGTATTAAAAAAATTCACTATCATAGTGGGAACATTTCATATTTATGTATACATTAAATGAAGAAATCTCTTTTACTCATTTGTATGATTTAATAAATTAATTTGTAAACTAAAATTAATTTAAAAAAGTTCATATCTAATTCAAATTAATTAAAGCCAATTTTAGTGAAAATAACATATTTATTACTTTTAAATTATTATTAATAACCATTTTAACCAATTCTTAAGGGCCTCGAAATCGAATATAAATTTCATTGTGAAAATAAAAAATAATCTGGGCTTTTAATTTATAAAAATAATATAAATATTTTTAGGTAACAAAGATATAAAAATTATACTAATACATAAATATGAAATTTATAATAGTATAAGGAGAAAATATGTAGATTTTAAATAATAAGATCTATTTAATTTCCCTCAATTGAAATTTAACATATACAACCAAGTTAAAAATGATATTTAAAAAAACCCATACATCAAGTCTTACATTTCTTCAGACAAATGCATATATCATACATTATAAATATATATTTATAAAAAAATATTTCAAATCCATGTTCATAAATAACATACAATGTAATAATACATTATAAATTGAAATTATCCTTTTATTAACACTTTATTAAATAGAACATTTGTCTGAAAATGGGTCTTTTTCACATTGTACACTTAACATTCATCCACAAAACATCTCTATTTAGCTTCAAATGAATTTATGTTCCATGATATTCTACTAATAACTGATGAATATATTTTATAAATTTGGTAAATATTAATTATAGTAATTTATTTTGACTAATTAATAGCCTTCAATTCAACATCTAGGGGATATCAACATCATTAAATAATATAATTTTAAAATTATGTCATGGTTTATTTAAACATTGTGTTTCATGTAAAGAATAATATAAAATTATTAAAATTTATTTGAATATAAATATGTTATAAAATATCATGAGGTACACCGTAATCTTTAGTGTTAGTAATATCATCATCATATGTTTCATTGAACAATGCCTAATGGGATATTTTGTCTATTTTAATTGATTTTGAAAATCCTAACCATGGGTTATGTGTGACATATAAGTTTATATATCATTTTCCACCTAGATTTTGAGGGAAAACTAATTCATAGGTAAAAAATGTTTGGGAGGAGTCAATGAATTATAATATATTTGCATTCTGACACCCTGAAATCATATAGTTCCTCTTGAATTGAGACATTAATATGTTGAGAAGTCAATGGTCTGTATTGTTTTTTAATAATCATGAAAGTACAAACCTATTAGGGTTATTGATATAGTTATTTTTTATAATATGATTTTCTAATAAAGTTATTTCATATGAAAAATGACATTCTAATCTTTCAATAGTGTAGAATGAACATGAATTAGTATGTATAATGATTCAATGATTTTTTGTAGCCCCTAGATATGATTTGTTATGGATTAATTATATATAAAAGGTTCAACTATGATATATAGGTAAATAAATAAATATCATTTTTTATTATTATGAATTCATGAATATGAAAACTTATTTGAGACCTTGGGGAATGAAGTGAATTAATTTATAAGAACCGTGATTAGTCATAGGAGTAATTTTTATTCTTTACAAATCGGATATAATTATAATTATAGAATACCATGTATCATAAAAAACATAAAATGGCATGATTTATAACATTCTTAAGACATTTTTATATTCCTCGGATCTTTTAGGTTTGGTATTTTTTAGAATTATTAAATAAATTAAATAAAAATATTAAAATATCCTGACAATGTAGACTTTATCCTATTTTTTTAATCAATTTTACAGACTTATTTCATTAATGACACTTATATTATTTTAATATGAGTCTCATTGTGGAATTATAGACCATAATATAGATCTTATTAATCATTATATCCAATGAAATACATTTAAAAAGGATGGATTCAAAAAATATTATTTAGCAATGGATATAAGAATAATTTTATCCCACTAGAAAAATAGAAATCTAATTAAAAATTTTGATGACAAAAAATTCCTCAGTAAGAGAAAAAATAATGGAAACCATTAGTCCCCTAAAAACATTAAAACTAATGGAAATGATTAAAATTTTCACTATTAAACATTGATCATATAAATAAAACACATCCTTATGAGAGAATAAGTATTTTATAAAATTAAATCATTTAAATAAATTTGAAGCCTAAAAAATAGTAAATGGTACTTGAGATATATTATAACTCATGGTTAAATTACATTAAAAAACCATTCAGCATTACATGTTTATAATATTTTCTTTCTGTAAGAAATAAATATCTTAATATAAAAAACATAGTAGGAAATAAATACTAATCCTTTATAAAAATATTCATAACTAGTGTACACTCTTGTTTATCCAATTTTAGAATAATCAATTGACATCTGTTGATTATAAGAGTATCCTAAAAAGTTATATATCTTAATTTTCATATCTAAAGACTAATCGTTACTGCATATATTTGAGAGCTATAAAACACTCACCCATCAACACGAGCTATATCAGGATCACCATCATCATTTAGAATACTTCTATATCATATTATAATAAATTTTTTTAATATATCAAAAAAAATCCTAAAATGGCACAGTTAAAACAAATAAAATAACAATCCATGTAAATATAATTTCATGGTGGAAAATAAAATTATATTAAAAAATATATAAGATAAATATTCTTATAAATGTTGGAATAATTGTTTTAAAAAAACATGTTTTTTTACAATAATCATTATATAAAATATTGTCTATAAATGTGGGAAGAATTGGTAATGTTGCATATGTTAAGAATACATTTTTACATTGGAAAAAACGTCAATATATACCATATTGCCAATATAAAAAAAATTCATTTCTACAAAAATTATTGATAAGAAAAAATTGTTTTAAAAGAATTTTAAAATTTATTGATATATAAATAATAATATTCAGGGAAAATATTTTTGAACCTGGATATAGTGGATAATTATTTAAATAAAATACATTATAACAATGTTTTAACGAAAAATATATTACCTTATATACATTAAACATTCTCATATTCAATAACTCAAAAATAATTCATTTCTATTAGTTATTAAAATTAAGAATATTATTTTTTGCATTATTGTATTATAATAATTCCTTTTGTTTCATTTATTATCATTTTTAATTTAGTCACAAAATCAGTTAAATTTATATTGGTTTTTTAGGTAATTCATTTTATGTCCCCAATGATACATTAATAGGAGGATTATTCACCAAATGGTCATTATCCCAAGTTCTCCAAAATAATAATTTAATAATAATTATTAAATTTTTACATTAATTTTATATTTATAAAATAACATATCTGTTGTTCATTAATAAGGAAACACATCTTTTCACTAATATAATAGTGAGTATGTACACATAAAAAGTATTATTTTACTACATGGAGAAAAATGATCAAATTAGAAAATATTTTGAATTTTAATAAATAGAAATATGTTATAAATTACATATTTATTCATTTTTTTATATTTATGGAATTACATGCCTGTCTGTCAAAAAAATCACATCACCATTGAGAGGTGGTAATCCATTGTTCATGCATGAGACAAAAACATTTTTCAGTAAATAGATGGGAACTAAGATAAGTTTTATATTATCTTTATAGAATTTTTAATATAAAATTAATATAATTTAAATTCAATTAATCTTTCATTCAACCCCAATATATGTGCTACTGTTGAAAATGTAAAAATGATTCTTTTTAGTGCAGTAGTCCAACCGTACTCACGAATAATGATTTAATTTCTCATTGGATTGAAAATAATATGAGTAATTCATACACAAAAAATAATTATACATATATTTATTTAATTTACTAATTTATTATATAATAATTTTATAAAAAATATTTTTTTGATGTGGAAATTGAAATAAACATGAAAATAGTTGATTATGTATCATGCCTTGTCATTGGAAAACCACTTTTGATGTACACCTTAAGGAACTAGTATTGACCTTTTGTGAGAAAATCAAATAAAGGAAATGGGGTTGGATATTGTGAAGTTATTGGTGAATTTATAAAAATATATGAATTTCTTAATGAATGTGAATTTTATAGAATAGGGGATGCTGTTTTATAAGTGAGTGGATTTGTACTCCTATAATTATTCCAAAAATCTAAATATTTTAATTGTATTACTACTGGAAAATTAGAACCTAATAAATATAAATTTCAATCTATGGTGATACGGTTAAAAATAATGTCATCCAATAATATTAAATATATCATTATTTGACCGTATCAATTAATTATAAAATTAAATGCCTAGTTTTTTCTTTTATTATGGTGACATATTTCAACCATGAATACCATTCATTATGAACAGATTAAAAATCTATCATAAAAATATTTGATATTACTAAATCAAAACATAAAATACATTTTCCATGATTTAACATATATATGTGGAGGATAATTTGTTTAATATAAGAATACATATTGTAATGAAAATTATATATTTTGAAAAAAGTGTTTTAGCAGAAAAAATTAATTGATAAAAATATAAACTCTAATTATGGGTCATATGGAATTAAGTGGAAATCTAATTGTTATATTGGAATAATTTTACATTAAATCAAATATAAAAAATAATGTTTCTTTTTAAATAGTTGAAAAATGTTATTATTATTTTTATTAGAAAACCATAATTTTTCAATGTTCGACCAAAACTCAACATTATTATAAAAATACCAAATAAATCATCCAAAGTTATATGTTATACGATGATATTAGAATTAAATTTAATTTCATGATATTTAATTTAAGTAATATAGAAATTTATATTTTAATTAAAAACATATAATTTATGAAATGAAAATTAATTATAAAAACATTATCAATTTCAACTGAGAAATTACAGTAAATAAATAAATTTATTATGACTCTATAAAAATTAATAATGGATAATATTTTAAATTAATCTAATCTATTATTAATATTACCCGTGTTTTCATATTTTTAACCAAAATAAAAAATTGTTCCATCGTAATTTAATTAATTACATAAATATGTGACTGTATTTTTCCCTAATTGGTTTCTTTAATTCTTATATTTCTTATTCAGTCATATGGGTTTTCCATGAAGACATTACCATATGATTTTTCTTATTAAACAATTTATACGATTTTTAATTTTATGTACGTATTCAATATGGGCAATATAACCTTTAACTTGAAATACTTTTGGTCTCAATCCATGATATTCATCATGTACATATGTTGATAATAGTGAAACCTGAAACAATTCATTCCATGAGACAACATCAGAGGTACCAAAAAATAGTATGATAATGATCCAACATTTTCCATAGTTTCATATAAACCAATATATAGTCGACTTAATTTTCCCTTACTTCCAAAATTCAAATAAATTTTTTAAAGAGATACATTTAGAAATACATGATCTCCTACAATAATTTGATAGATAATCTCTATGGTTATCTACAAATCTTTTATACCTTAATGGATCTACCGTTATGTATTATTTAATAAAAATTTGTTTCTCAAATATATCTTCTATAATTTTTTCCCCAAAAACGTATTTCCCTAACTTTATCACACCTTGTAGACATTTGACACCATTTTTTATATGATTCCTCATAAGTATCAATCTATATATTAGATTGGAAAATGATATTATATGATAATTCCTCCGATGAAAGTCCATGAAATTAAATTCCATGATAAAATAATAACAATGACCAAATAACATGTTACAAAGTCTAATTTATTTTACGTTGATTTTCCATCAAAATAAGGATTAAAATCATTACTAAAATATAATTATGTGTCAAAATAATTTTGATATCCTTTCAAAATATTTGATGTATGTTTGGGATTTCAATTTGATATGATAAATTAAATGACATAGATTAATATAATGATCAATTAATAATAAATATTTTCATGTTCTTTTTTGTATTTTTGTTTTGTTTGATTACTTGTTAATTTATATTTTAGAATATATGAAACCCTCTTATAATTTTATGTGAAAAACAATTTTTTAAAACCACTCTATATTTTTATTATGACATTATTTTTAGTTTTCATAATATTAAATGTATTATTTATTATGAATGAAATCATGTTTGAATAAATTTAACTATGCTATGAGAAATTAATATATTATATCCATCATGTTATCATTTTTAATTGAAAAATATACATACATTCAGTTTGATGATGTTTTTTTAGTTTAAAAATCATTATAGATTACTTGTGTTTTTAATTAATATCATTAGTTATAATGATCAGATTCTTAAAAATCATCATCCATTTCAAATAAAATACATTTATCTTCATTTCATTATAATAAATGAAAATGGTAACTTAATTTCAATGTTGTGTGTGTAAGGATTGATGATCCTACAACACTTATGTTATTCTAAATTTTATAGAATTAAATATTATTTTCATTGATATCTAAATATATTCTCATCAAAATCATTCTATGATGTATCAATTATAAATATAAAAAGTTTTTATTCATTTAAATAAAATAATTGAGACCCAGAAAATGAAATTTGCAAAACATAAAAATTATATGAATTGGTACAACTGTTTATGCCATATTAAAAACCTGTTTCACTTTATTTACATGATATATACTTCAATAATTATTATAAATAAGAGAATATTTATTCTTTTTAAATATATATTAATTATATCTAATTAAGTATTCTCTAATTAATACAAAATCATTCTTTTATATGGATAAACAAATTCACATAAATTTCTCTTTAAATGTTTGCACATAAAATAATGAATCAATATACGGTGTCTTCCTCCTAAAGCCTATTTTCACCATGGATGCACCTAGAGTTTGTAATTATTCATGAATAGAAGCAACAATTCACTTTGTAATATCCTACAATAATCACCAAGAATTAAAATCTTGTTTATAGTTCAAAATTTTGATTCTTTTCCCATTATAATCTCACAACCAGGGTGAAATAAAAAATAAAAAGTGGATTAACTTTTTATTGTAAAGATCAATGAACTATTTAAATCTATTTTATATGAATAATTCTCTATTGATTGGTGAAAAATACATAATGGATTATATATCTCCCCTATTTTGTCATCTTGTAGTAATTGTGGTTGGTTTTTACTACAAAAATTATAGTTAGTTTTCTAACTAATTTTTTCATCTTATAACAGTATTTGGATTCTATTAACTATCAATGGTTAATAATTTTGATTCCAATTGTGGGTCTCTTAATATACCCAATAGTGGATTGTGTTTTTTTAACTATGTGGGAAATAAAACCCATGGTGGGTGAAATAAAAACTCAATGGTGGGTGACATAATATTAATGTTAGATTAAATAAAATCATAAGGGTAAACAAAATAAAAAAATAAATGTATCTAAAATAAATTTCTAAGTGTAGATAAAATAATAATATAATGGTAAATAAAATTTAATTGTAATGGTGGATTATTCTATAGTGTTGGATCATCTTATAAAATACAAAAATTTTATAATAGTGGATCATTTTCCAATGGCCGATCATTTGATAATGGTGAATCATTTTCCAATAGTGGAACATTTTATAATGGAGAATTATTTTACCATAATGGGTCAGTTTATCAATTTTTATTCGTTTTTAATGATGCTTTCCACAACAAGGTATATTTCTATCATTAGCGAAAATTTTATCATACTATACTTTTCATATTCATTATATTTAGATGGGTTGTATACATATAATAATTATTTTATGTGTTTATTCTGTTAGAAAATTAAATTAAATTATATATAATCCATGATAAGTATTAATATAATATTTTAATTAGTTTTAAAACATTCCCAATTTCTTTTATTTATGTTTCATAACACAAAAAATATTTTTTAGATATTAATAATATTTATATCAAGAATTTATTATTTGGCCTTATTCTTATCTAAATAAAAATTTGTCGATGACTAACATATTCAAAATTATTATATAGAATTTACTAAATTATAATTTTTTTCAAAGTATACGCTGCATTAAATTAAAATTCAATTATTATTTTTTCTAATGAGTAATATAATTTATATTTAATTTAATTTAATTTTTATTATCATTTATCAGGTTTCTCCAACATTTTTTATTAATATTTATATATTTAATTCATTTGTTAATTGTTACAATTATTATAGAGTAAAATTTTATTCATGCTAAAAAATTATCATAATTATTATTTATATTGATTTAACCAAATATTATTTTTTTTAGTTCGGTTTAATAGATCCTACGTAAAGGGTCCATGACACTACAAGGAACATCTCAGCAATCATCTTGTTTGATTTTTTATTTTTTCAAGAAAGAAAATGCTATGATATTTCAACCTCCTCTAAAGTTTCTAAGGTACATTGTGATATATTGTTCCATGGTTTGGATGATATCTCAAGTGATTAATTACATATGTTTCTACCTCTAATTCCTTTACGAGATGAGTATATCCATTTTCAAAAACATGTACTTGTTCTATTCTTATTTTTCCACAAAATTCATCTAGTTTCATGAGATTGTAACACTACATCTTTCCTTTCAGGATTACATTTTTTATGTTTATTATTTTAGATAAAAAAAATTCATTCTCACATCAGATGAATGTAAATCTCATATTCTAATGAAAAGATTGAACACGTTATGACTCCCAATGTATAATTATTTTTTAATTAGGTTTTGACTCTACTTACAAAATTCAATTTCATAGTCATCACTTAACTAGAAGGTGTTATATAATTCATTTAATATTCATATCCATACATCAGTATAGTGCACAAATATCTTTAACAGAGTAGAGAGGTACGAGACTAGACTAGGTACTCTTTAGACTAAACCTATCTATATATACCTATGTTTTTTAATTTTATATATTAATTAACTTTTTTTATAAACTAAAAAATAAATTTATTTGATTTGAATTTTAGACTTGTTTATTCATCCCCTTATAGATCATTTACCTTCACCCTATTTTACCTAAAAATTTGTATTAAGGAAAAGCCTTCATACATATATTTGAGCTCTATCATTCTTTTTCCCAATACGAAATCCATTTTATCAAAGGATAACTATTTTTAGAATAGTTTATCTCTATCATTACATTTCCACGAAATAGATGTTGTAAAATGTAGTTCCATCAGTATAAGAAATACTTCTATGTCTTTTTCTTTAATTTTATTTGATTTATAATTTTTTATATATCACCATATAAGGATAATGAACTATTTAGTTGGAAGGATTGAAAAAAATTATTTCTTGGATTCCTCCAAAACCACCACATCATGATAGAAATGATATTGTATACAAGTGATCATGAATTGAGGGATACCTCCAAAATATAACATCGAAGAATAGTCCATCAATAAAAAAATCATAAAATCCACTAAAATTTCACACCGATGATCTAATAAAAAATAATTCCACTTGATGTGTTTTAAATTAAAATCCTATAAATATATTATTGTTTTTTATTAAAATTATTGTTTATAGTCATGTTTTTTACTTGTAATATGGCTTATAAAATTTGGATGAATCTAAAATTTACTGAAACTGTCATTGAAAATTTAATTAGAACCATGCATGGAATAATTCATGAAAAGTACCAAGACATCAAGATGAGTGAATTTGAAACTATGTATCATATGTTTGACAAAATCATGTGAAATATGAACTGAATGAACTCAAATGTAAAATATTAGTAAAACCCAGTAAATATTTAATGATTCATATAATAATTACCAATTAAATTTCCTTAAAATAAGGTCACAATTGATGAATGAAATAACATCATGTAGTAAACCCTAAATGAATTGATTGGGAAACTAATTCAATATGAAATAGAACTTACGAACAATGTCAATGATGAGGATACAAGGTGTATCTTTTAAATATATGAATATTTTTTTGAATAAATCTTTTTAATATGATCTATAGGATAGTGAAAAATAATATATTCATTAAATAATGACTTGTTTTAAAATAATTGATTCAAAGAACGTGTTTAGAAGAAACCACAAAAAATAATAAATGTATTGTAGAAATGAAAATATGTTAAAATTATAATGCTTCAGATGTAAGTTGTCACGAGTGAATGTTGAAAGGGTATATCAAACTCGAATTCCTGAAACTGAACTATAAACTCAATTAAAAAAATAAGGATAAAAAACCATTGAACACTTACTATAGTTATATATAGGAATCCAATTATAATAAAAAAGTATTTAAATTAAATAAAAATTAAAAAAATATTAATTATTGAGTCCCTAAATATGGTTTTTTATTACTGTTTTTATATGTAATCTGATTTTGAATAAGATTTTGAAAAGCCAATTTTTTCAAAATTAAATGAATTAATTTAATGATTATGAATATATATTTTCAAAATATGTATATTTTTTATAATAAGATTAAGGAAAATAATTAGAAAATTATTCATGATAATATTGCTATTATTAAATATATTAAAAAATTAATTTATAATGATTCTACTTTTCATTCTATTTTTTATGAAAATTTTATATCTTATCCTGATTTGAATGAAAAATTTATTATGGATGATAAATGTCTGAAATTGTGATCATATTCTTTTATTCAATGTTATGAAAAATATTATTCTATTATTTATTTTAATAAAATAAATAAAAATAACCATGGTTTTTTAAGATGGAATATTATAAGAAATATTAAAAAATGAAACTTATTAAAATAAATAATTCTTCTCCTTCTAATGTGACATTTTTTAAATGTGGGATGAATGGAGGCCATGAATATGATTTTTTCAAATTATTCAAATAATGATTTGGAATTAAAAAAATGAATATGAATAAATCATGGTTTTATATGGTTTCATATAGTACATATTTAAATTAATTATGGGAAGTGAAAATTTGTAGTAATAATCCTATTATCCCCAATGTAGATAGGGTAAAAAAATATCTGTAAATGATGTTAAAAAATGAATTTGATATCTCATGAATAACATATGGTACATTGAATGTAGATGTTCTAGAGGCCTGACTGGAGATCCATAAATGTTAATGACTCACAACACATATGTTGGATGAACTGATAATTTTGGTGACACTTACAATTGAAATGAAAAAGTTTTCGTTAAATTTTGTATTGCTAATTCAACATTAATTTATAGTGTTTATTTTTTAATGTATTTAAACATTATTTAATTAGTATATCTCAACTTGTTTGTGAGGGAATGTATCTGAAATATAAAAATGTCTGATGTTTTATTTTTAAATATTATTCTTTATTATTTTTCATTAACAAAAAAAGAAATTTTTTATTTTATTGATTTTTTAACTAACATTACAACATGTTATGTGTTTTAATTCTATGTGGACTAAAAAATCATTTGGAATCGATGATTCAGTAATAATAATTTTTGAATGCTACATAATCGCTCTAAACATGATATTGTTCTATATCTATATTCATTGAATAAGGAACATATTTATGTTGGATGAAATTGCATGAAATAGAAGTAATGTATAATTTCATTTAGACCTATCAATCAGAAAATTAATAATAGAATTTTACAGATAGTACGTCATGATTTTTTTGTTCTTACTCAAATTTATATCATTTAGGAAGAAAATATACTAATTTATTTTTTATTATTATAGGATTATAGTATATTTACATTGGTATTCATTATTTCACTTAAAATAGATAATAAATATATTTTTATTCAGTTTTTAAATTTTTTTAAAAACTTAAACAGGTTTTATAATTGATTCCATTCATAGTGATAATGGGGTGACTTCCATAATTTAGATTTTCAAATAATATTTGAAAATTATGTATTTTTATATGTTATTCACTCCTATAACACCAAAAAAAATAACGTTATGTGGACAGAAATAATAGAACGATTATTTAAATAGATCAAACTATTTTACGTGAAAATAAATTTTCAAGATATTTTTATATAAAAGACATTTTTTAGATCCGTATAATTAAAATTGAAATATATTAGATTTCTTGTAAAAATGAATTACTTAAATATAAAAAATCATAATGTTGGTCAATTTAGAGCCTTTTGTTGTAAAGTATATATCTTAAAATGAGAGGAAAATTTAGATATATTTGATGCTAAAATGGATGAAGTTATTTTTCTTCGCAATTCTAAACAAAATAATTCTTATAGAGTTTATAATAAAATAAATATGGTTATTAATGAATCCTTTTATGTTATTTGTGATGAAAACAATGTTAAATTAAATTATTTTATGATTGGTATTGAAATTGAGTTTATAAATATTAATTATTTTTAAGAAAATCATAAATATACATATGAAACTATTTAAGGGGAGTATACTTCAACTCAATGTGATCTAACATCGTAGAATATTCATAAAGACCATCGTATTAAAAAAATTATTTTAAATTTTCAATCTTGTATTGAAACTAGAAACTATTCTTTAAATTTTTATAAACATTCTTCTTGTATTTATAATTTTTATCCTAATATAATTAATAATTATTTTAAAAATTCTTACTTGAATATTTTTATTAAATATGGTATTAATAATTTTTATAGAAATATAGAAGTATTTAGTATAACTTACTTATGATAATTATGTAATTACAAGTAAATAGATATTTTTAAACAAGGTGAATGAATCTAAATAGATTGAAAAAAAGAGAGAGTTGATTCTCAAGGATACACACATGAAGAATGTATAAAATTTTAAGACTCATTTCCTCATATTTATAGGTTTGAAGATATTATAATAATGATGTATTTTTTTAATGGTTTTAAATGAAATTAAATTGATCTAAAATGTATTTTCTATAATGATTTTATTACTGAATATGTTTATTTTTCTCAACACCTTGGTTTTGGAAATGATAAATTCCTTAATCTAGAATTTATATTATCTGATACATTCTATGATCTCAATCAAGCACCTCATCCAAGGTAGAAAATGATTTATTAGTTTTTTATTGAAGAATGGTTTCATGAAATGAAATATTGATCAAATTATTTGTATTTATAATTTTTTAGTGATACTTTATTTTTACAAATTTCTATTTTTGAAATAGTATGTGTTTCATCAATTGAGCATATGGGTAATGGTTTTTATATAATGATGTGTGCAAATTTTGAGATTAGGTTAATGGGAGAATGAATGTTATTTATTGAAATACAAATTTATTAATGGAAATATGGAATTTTTTTATAGTAAATAAATCTAAGATAATTTTTTTTTAATATATTTGTTCTTTATTCCTTTATATATATGAAAATCCTAGGGGTTTTAATTATAAATTAGATTTTGTAAAATCTGGTAAATCTGTTGATATTTAAGATTATAGAGGCATGATATACATATTTTTATATTTAATTAATTCTATATATGACATTATATTTATTGTCTATTTTTCATCATGATTTGAAACTGATCCAATATAATTTCATGTTAACAATGTAATGAGGACAAATATTTATTTTAAAAAACTATTGAATCTGATTTATTATCCAAAATATAAATTTTTGGCCCTAATATGTAATTATGACTCTGATTTTGGACGCTGTATAATTGAAGGAAAAGTCGCATATATTATGAGTCAATTTTATAGGAAATGTTTATTTTCATGTCATCTAAGAAGAAACTCTAGATTTCTATATCTACTGATGAAGGTGAGCTTATATCTTTATCCTTTAGTTATGCTCAATTTTTATGGAATACAAAAATTATACGTGATTTTAAAATTTATCATTGTAATTTATTATTTATTCTGATGAAAATTCTTGAAATTTATTTTTCTAAAAATACCTTACAACTTTATAAAAAAACATATAAAATTTAGATTTCATTTTATTAGAATTAATTTGAATATGGGTGATATGTTTAATAATTTATCCCTATAAAAAATTAGTTCTCATATAAATTTTCTATGCCTTTAAGACCTTATTATTTTGAAAAAAAATAAATTCGAATATGTAATATTTCAAAATTTAATAGATTTACCATTTCATTAGCTTATGGGGTGTTTTTGTTATTGTTTTTTATTTAAAAAAGGTGGCTGAAATCTATTGTAAAAGTTCCAGTTTAATAATAAATATAAATCTAGAGAGTTTGTTTGGTGAATTTGAATGCATGTTTTTCTATATTGGTTGATTACACATTAATTTATGTAATTATATATCTCCAACTCTCTTATAATATAATATATTTACATTTTAACCCCATTGAATTGTAATTATAACATGAGTTTATTTGTCATAAGTTTCAAATTTTTATTCTATCTAAAATATAAAAAGCTTGTAAATTTTTTGTTAAACTACTATGATTTATAATTATATCTCTATAATATGCACATTTTTTTAAACATGTTATATTATTTTTCTTTCATGTAATATAATAATTTTAAACTAAATTATTGGTATCTTCTAAATTAAACATATAAGTTAATATATAATGTTCACATTCATAAAAAACCAATTCGGGTTTAAATAAAAATCATTTATCGTAATTTAAATAATATAATATAATTATTGAATTTATATCCTCAGTATATCTATAATTTTCTGATGATCCTGTAATAATATTTCAATTTAATATTTTTCAATAATTAACAATATTTTTGGATTCCTTGATATGTCATTCGATTATCATAAGAATCTATGAATGATTGTAGATTTAGAAATATTACCAGTGTCTTTTAATTTAATTCATGATTATGAAACTCTGTCAATTTCATTTACATGCCTTAAAAATATTTGAATATGATGAAATTATTTCTCCAGGATTCAAAAAAAATTTCCACTTTATTTTATTGATATAACCTTTTATAAATATCATAATGAAGATATTATTAATTTATTGAAAATCTATAGAATTTATCTTCAAATGAGTATTATAGATCTAAGTATAATTAAAACATTGGAATGGATTAAAAATTCACCAAATTTTATATATCAATGATAGAACTATAATTGATGAATTTATTTTTTTATGAACGTGGTTCCTGATCATAAATCCAAGGATGTGCATAAATCTTCATAATATTCATTAATATAATCCTTATTTGCATTTATAATATACTCTATTGTCCTCCTATATTTCTCATCATGATAATATTTCAATTTCATCACTCATTTCACTTTATATAATCAGAATGGTATGAGAAATAAAAACACAACAGTTTATGAATTGTTCACTGCCATGGTGGATAAACTATTTTAAACAATGGTATATGAATATTAATCCAATTATTGGTGCTTCATAATTCTTGTCTTATACCTATCCCATTTTGGGAATCTAGTTGGAAATTGGTTTTGTTTTAAAACTGAAATTGTATATAGTTTTCAAACAAATAGTGGATTCATATAACTAAAGATGGCTTATCATAATTAACAGTGAGTTTTTATTTTCTTTCTAACGGTGGGTAACCTAGCAATATAACCAATTTAATTTTGTGTATTTAAAAAATGATGGTTAATGAAAAAACAATTATGGATGAAATAAAAACTCAACGGTGGCTGAAATAATGTAAATGGTAGATTAAAATAGTTGAAAAAAACAACTTCCAATGGTCTATAAAATTAAATTCCAATTATTAATTACCTTCAAATTGTGAAGCATTTTATAATGGTTCATCCTTTTTTAATGGTGGTTCTTTTTTTAATAGTGGGAAATTTTACATTGGTGGGTCAATTTTTTAATGGTGGGTCATTTTTTAATGATGCGTTCCACAACCTATTGTTTTTTTTCTTACAATCAGTTAGAATTTCTAAATTTTATGTTTTACAACTTTTTTAGGATTTGATGAACTACATACATATTATAATTATATAATTTCATATTTATATATATATAATTTTTATATACTCTTTATGATCCATACAAAGTATTATTTCTACTTGAAATCTCATTTTAAAATGTTATTAAATCCATTTATTAATACTATTTAACACATACTACATATTTCTGATATTTAAAATATTCATACATTGAAATTATTATTTGTTATTATTCATAGCTAAATCAATATTTATTTATGACTATCATATTTTATCTTATTTTTTTGATTTTTAATATAGTATAATTATGTTTAAAAGTACACGATGTATTAAATTAAATTGCATTTAATATATTTTTAATGAATATTGTAATTTTTATGGGATTTAATTGAATGGATAAAACCATGTAATGAGTTTTCAAAAAAATATATGACTTTAATTTATATTTTTAATTCAAAATACATTTGGTACTATTATTTTTGGGGATAATTTTTCTCTCCTTAAAAATTATATTATATTTGAAATTAAATTTATTTACCTAGAGTAATTAAATATTCTAGGTCGATTCTATGAACATCTCAAATATGTTTTCCATTGGTAGTATATGATTCTTCAAAAATGAAGGAATTGTGATCTTCCAACCTATAGGAAATTTTTGTGATGTCCTGTATTATTCCATGTTTCAGCATTTTAACAATTTATCATGTGTTGTATCACATCTGTTTCAACTTCTACAACATTGAAAAGATGATTTCATCCATTTGCCAATAATAGGTACCTATTTTATATTCTTATAACTACATCATCAGGTTGATTATGACTGTAAAATTACATCCGAAGATTCACATATATTATGTTTTTTTCTTATTATTTTACATAAACAATCATTTCTTCATCACATCATTGAGTTATGACTCCCACATTGAAATTTTTGAACTATTCTAGGAGTGACACCTATTGTTGAATGTCATGTTTTAATTGGATTTTGAGAACACATTTGAACTTATTATTTTAGTTATATAACCACTAAAAATGTATTTGGTTATTGGGTTATAATTGTTGGGAAAAAACCCTAAACAGATCATTGAAGCCTTTTTGAGGTGATTGTGTTTGTTGACAAAGAGGACATATGTGTTTTGATTTTTGAAAAAGAAAAACATAACATAAAATTTTATTGAAAAAGGGTATTTCATGGTGGAATGTCGAGTTCAAGAGATGTGGTCAACAACCCATGTTTGATTCAAGAACGTCGACGAAGGAATGGATGATCTGGAGGTGTTGTAAAAAAGAATAGATACAAGGTGTTGTCATTTTCCTTTGTTTACAATATTTTTGTGCTTGAAAATCGTCAAATGAAGAAAAGTGGTTTTTGGAAAAGGGACTTGCATGCCGTGTTCTTGAAGTCTTGGAAACATGCATGCCATATGTTTTTCAAAGATCATAACAACAAAATATGGAAAAGGGAAAAAGGTCGCACAAGTATTGGGTTGGTCGCGTAGGAGACTTGCACGCCATGAAGAGACCTGCGCATTGATTCATAGGAGGTTTGGGAACTTGTGCACCTTTTTTTTAAGATGATAAGATCAAAATATGTGAAATGAAATAGTATCACAGAAGTATTGGGTTGGTCGCGCAAGTGACTTGCAAGGTTAGAGACTTGCATGTCGGGACCTGCGCGCCGAGTGGAGACTTGTGCGCCGTTGCGCATGGTGTCCAAAATGCCTATAAATATAAGAACACCCCTCCACAATTCTCACATAGTTAAATACATAAAAAATCAGAGCTCCCATCATACTGGTGTGGTGGTCATGTAAGTGGTGTGTGGTCGTGCACGTGGACCAGCACGCTAGTGTTTGATGTTGCGCGCTGGTTGGTAGATGCACGCCAATATTGGATTGGGTGTAATAGGGGTTGAGTCATGCTTGTTTGGAGTTGCAGAAGATTTTACCGTGTAGGTAGTTGAGGTAGACTTGCGTTCTAGTTGTGACTTACGCGCTGATACTTGCGTGTCAGTTTTGACGTGCACGACATGTAAGGTTGATTCACGGCAGTTATTCAGGGCTACGTGAAATCTAGAAGATTGTCTGATAACTTTGGTGAAAAGGGAGATTCATCTAAGGTTGAAATTTTGATTTCAACAGAGCATCTATATTCAGAGGAAGATGCATTCCTTTATGAAAATTAAGAGACCTACAAGTCTATAAACTGTGAGTGGATCCTTTCCGAAGCAGTGAGAAAAGGAAGAGGAAGAATGTGATCCTCTCTACCGGCAGTGAGCCAGAGAGAGAGAAATAGGGAGTGACCCTTGGAAAAGCAGTGAGGTTACCCTAAACCTTGTTAAGGTAGTGAGCCTGGGACATAGTGACTATTCCCAAACCCTGTAATACCAAGCTAGTGAAGTTTAGTGGAATTTGGAATGAGTGATAACCTATCGGCGTATGCTTCTTGGATGTATCCCTTAGTGGTGAACGAAGTAAAAATTGTTGTGTCATGTGCATGCTTTACATTCTGTTTATATTGTGCAACACAAAAGAGAGAGAATAGTGTTTTTCTTAACAGCGAAACAAGATCAGAATGGGCATTAATTTTAAATTAGTCATACCCTGATTCACCCCGCTCTCAGGGTACTCATCCTTGTGGACCTAACAATTGGTATCAAAGGTAAATGTTTGTATTAGTCCTTCTCTCAATGGAGGTCACTGATCATAAAGGAATTCTGATCTTCTACGGATTTAATTTTCATATATGGAAGAATCGAATGAAACACTTGTTCCAATCTTTGGGAATGGATGTGTTTTCAACCAATATGCATGGTATCACATCAGATATTAAGAGTGGTGAATTATCAGAAGCTGAGCATAGAGAGTTGTATGATGATGCCAAAGCAATCAATGCCATAGGGGTATCCCTTTCCAATCCCATATATACAACGTTGATTTCATGAAATACATCACATGCCATGTGGGAAAATATTTTTAATATATTAGAAGGGGATACAATGGTCAGAGAGGCAAAGTTGCAAGTGGTGTGGAACAAGTATGAATATTTGAGAATGAACCTGAATGAGTCTTTTGATGAATTCTTTGATAGGTTAAATGTTGTGGTAGAATACATGTGAGGTCTTGGTGAAATTATCGAGGACAAAAAAATTGTGAAGCGCATCTTGAAAAAACATCCACCTCGGTCCAATCCAAAAAATTTTGTTTTAGAAGATAATGAACCGAAAGAACTGACATTGGATAACCTGCATAACAGCCTTTTTTAATATGATATGAGAAATGATGAAAACGACGCTGTGGAAAAGGTTAAATCCAAAGAGGTTGCATTTGAGGCCACGAAGAAGCTCACCATTGATGATTCTCAGGAGGAAGAAGAGACAGATGAGGTAATGACATTCCTCTCCTCGATTCATCAAAGAGGAAAAGTAAAGTTCAAAGGGAAAATTCCTCTTGCATTCTATAGATGTGGAATGGTTGGACATCTCACAACAAGGTGCCCCAAAAAGTTTCATGAATAAAATAAAGAATATGATGTTGAAATTACCAAGAAGAAATATTCAGCCAATTTGAAAGGGAAGAAGCAGTTCAATAAAAAATTTTCAATAAGATAAATCTTATATCACAAGAAATAGATAGTTCAGATGAGTCTAAGGTTGAAGAGGTTGAAGATATTGATAACTACAAAGATCATGGATAAATGTGCAATGGTGGTAGTCGTCGGTAGTTCTCAGAAGAAGACTGAAACCGAAGGTGATGATTAAGAAGAAGATTTTGAAGGAAGAACAGATATGAAGGCAGAGTTAGAGGCTGCCCTTCAGGAGGTATAGTTTGGAGAGACAAAACAAAGAATGCTAATAATTTTTTCGTGATGAAAAACTCTATTTGCAGTAAAAGGAAGAATAGAAGTCTGAGTTAATGGATGAAATTGATAAACTCATGTTATCATCACCAGAGAACTCAGAATCAATTAATGAGTATAAGCTCAAAATTGAAGAATAGAAAATGGGGGATCGATGGCGTGAATATAAATGTGAATGATTTCATCAAGAGTATCGAAGACCATAAAGGAGTAGATGTTGGTCTTTGGAGAAAAGGTAATGACTAGTAAAACCCCTTGATTCCCAACACATTCTTGGGAAAGCAGGTCAATCCGAAGACAGAGAAGATGAAAGAGGAGCCTAGTAGTTCAGCAGGCAAGAAGCAGCAGTTGAGCTCATACATCAAGGCTGATTCAGGTCTTGATCAGAAGAAAAAATATGTGGCAATTGAAGTCAGACCACAAGAAACCGTCTAGAAATTGAAGGTTGATTTGGGCTCAATTCAGAATTATAAAATTTAGATATCCCAAGGGGAAACTCGTAGTGCTGAAGTAACATAAAGTAATGAGCCTTATATCTGGTGTTATTGTTGTGCGAAGATGGGACATTCACAATATGTGTATTACATAGGCAAGAGATATTGATGGGAAAACGAACAGAGGTGGAATTCAAAGAGAGAATAGTTTTCCAGAACATATTTCGAAGGAAACTGTTTTTTGTATGGAGGATTTGGGCACATGGCTTGGTACTGCACTTAGACCATACCAAGAAATGTGCCAAAGTAGAATTAAAACATTCACAAGCAGAAGATTAATAATCCAAAAAGTGAGTTAAAATGCATAAGATATTTGCGGCTTTTCAAGATGAAGCTGGTCCATCATACTCTGAGATAGAATAGAAGTCTCAATCCATGCCGAGTATGAAGGAAAAAGTATGGACCAAGTAGAAGAAAAATGAGAAGGCTGTGGGGGAAGAAATTTACCTTAAGGCATCAGCTCTCTCAAGTTTATGGATCCTTGATAGTGTTTGCACATCTCACATGACAGTTAATAATGATCTTGTTACATGAATAAAATAAGACAATGTAGGAGTTGTCAAATTTTAAAACATTGAAGGCATGAAGATTTTTCGCACAAGATAATCCATGTTTGGGGGTAAAGAAATGAATTGTGCTGATGTCTTGGTAGTAGAGGGTCTTAGTCATAACATGCATAGTGTTAGTAAACTATGTGACTCTGGGAACTATATCTGATTTACCAAGAAGATGTGTGTTGTGAAAGGAAAATATAGAGCAGTTGTTCTACAGGGAAAAAGGACAAAGGGAAATCATTACCTTATAGGTGGGGAAGAAGATACATGCCTTTTATATAGATATAAAGAAAACCAACTCTGGAATAAGAGACTTGGTCATCTATTCCATCCATCCATGGAATATCTGGTAAAATGTGATGCGACTAGAGACCTTCCCAAACTATCAAGTGATCACATGCATACGTGTGATGCATGCCAACAAGGGAAAATCAATATAAAGACATACATGCCAAAGGAACTGAAATCAACTAGAGTTCTTGAATTGGTTCATGCAGATGTATGTGGACCTATCTCACCACTATCTATAAATGCGGAAAGGTACTACATTCTTTTCATTGATGATTATAGAAGAATGGCCTAAGTATTTATCAGTACCCATAAGAGAGATGCGTTCAGTTGCATAAAGCAGTATAGGAGAGAATAAGAATGGATTTTTGGGCATAAAGTTTTATGATTCGTACACATAACGGTACTGAATTCACAAACAGTCAAGTCGAAAAAAATATCGAGAAACATAGGTTAAGGCATCAAGTTTCATCAGGGAGAACTCCCCAACAGAATTGAGTGGTTGAGAGGAGAAATCATATCATTAACAACATGGCCATAACGAAGCTTATTGAAAATGAACCTACCAGAGAAATTTTGGAAGGATTCGGTTTTAACATCGATCAATATTTCGAACCGGTCTCTATTGTGTATGAAGGAAGGGAAGACAACTTATGAAATGTGGTACGGAACAAAGACAACGTTGGAATACATTCGAATCTTTGGGAGTTTGTGTTTCATTCTCAACAAATAAAATCCCAAGATTTATGAGTCACAAGGATATGAGGGTATATTCCATGGATACTCAAGGTAAAAGAAATTCATATAAAGGCTTCCAAAAAAAGGTTTGGAAAAATTGGTGAGAGCAATGATGTCACTATAGTTGAAAATGAACAGAATAATCCATGACACCTTGAACAGTTTCTGGATGAATGTGATTATGTGGTAAGAAACATAGGGGGAATAGAAGTGGCATAGGTTGACATAGAAGAAGATACTAATGATGAACAAGAAAGTGTCAAGTCTGTGTCTGCAAGGAAGCCAAAGAGTGGAGCTAAAATTGATAGGCAATATATCATTGGTGATCAGTCATCTCAAATTCAGACTCAAAGAATGACATAATTATAGAAAACATAGTTTTTATCTCAAGTGGAGGAAAAAAAATTTCCGATGCACCTGAAGTTGAAAACTAGGTTTAGTCTATGATTAAGAGCTTGATCAGATTAAGAAGAACCAGACATGGGAGATTGTTTCGAGGCCAACAGATAATAAATTCATCGGGACTAAATGGGTATATCACAACAAGATGAATGAAAATGTCATGGTGATTCAGAAAAAAGCACGACTAGTGCGCAATGGATACATCCAGATATTGGGAATAGATGTTGATGAGACATTTGCACCGGTTTCAAGGTTTGAGACAATCAGATTATTTTTGGCCATACTAGTGCAAAGAAAGTTCAAAGTGTTTCAGATGGATGTCAAATCTGCATTCTTGAATGGGGTTCTGGAATAGGAGGTGTATATTGAGCACCCAGATGGTTTTCTCATTAATGAGGATAGGAACAAAGTTTTCAGGATGATGATGGCGTTGTATGGGCTGAAACAAGCACCAATAGCATGGTACTAAAGGATTGATCAGTACTTGAAGAAGCATTGTTTGCAGTGTGGGGGAGTTTATTAAAATATATATTTCATCAAATATAATAATCAAATGATGAAGGTGTTGGTTTATGTCGATCACATAATTATTGGTGTATCAGACGAAGCTCAGCGGAGGCAGTTTTCTGAATTCATGAAAAATGAGTTTGAAATGTCAATGATTTGTGAGCTAATATTTTTCCTTAGTCTACGGGTTACTACAAATAATATTTTTTCAAGGTCTTGTGCCAAGACACTAGTGTGTCTCATGAGACCTACCGATGCATTAGGGAGCTATAGCGGGCTCCACCTGTCACTTACTATGTCCAATGCATTCCTCATATGAACAGGTTTAAACATAACATAAACATTTTTATTAAAACTAGCATACGAAATGTCAATACTTTATCCACAAACCATGAATGGTATAATAATATCACATCCACAGTCAAACATAAATCATTCGATACAATATGGAATATTTTATTGTATCAGATTAACCTCAGTCAAGAATAATGAAGGATAGATGAAAATAATCATCAAAACTATTAGAGAGAAATATCACCCTTTTTATTGAAAACATTTAAAAGTCAAAATATTTCTCATGAAGCCATTTAAAAATAGATTTTTGAATCAAAGGGTCTCATACCACATTAAAACATTTGAAAATAATTATCATTTTAAAATCATTCATTCACATGTAAATAAATCATTAAAAACCATTTTGAAGACATGGACATTAATGAAAAAGATTTAGAATAATTAATCATTAAATCATTTTAAAAAGATATTTTAGTTAGAGTTACTAACCAAAAGATAGACACTTGAATACAAATAATTGTGGAAATAATTTTTTTTTAATATCATGAGAATAAATGGATTCATGATATACTATGTCAAAGTACATTATATACACCATATAAAATTGATTTGATGTATAGCAACAAAGAAGTCTCAATGGAATGTAAATTGATAAGAATTCTCTTATAAAGACCATATCCATAGGTTATGGATAAATCAATGTAATAATTATGCGTGAAAAATATAAATACAATCAATATGATTTGGTATTCGGTGTAAATCAATCATAGGTCATTTACACGTATTCTTGTAAAAACAACACTAATGAATTGGATATTTAACTCAACAAATAGAGATTGAGTTAAAATTAATCTTATCAAGTTCAAATAGATGCCTTGAGAATTTTTCAATGGAGTTATTATGTGTATAAAATGTATATCTACAGAAATTGGAGTGGAAGTTATGACATAATCAAATGAATAGTGATTCAACACATAATCATGGAGTAAAATAATCAATGAAGTATGCTTAATGTCGAATGAGTGGAAATTGAAATATCAAATTCCCTTATCGATTTGGTAACATATTAAACATAAACCAATGAAAGAAGGATCATACAATTATGATGTAGATATCCAAAAATTAAATTATATTACACAATGAATACAATCATGGGCATTACACACACCACATGCAATAAATAAGTGGTGAATAATTGAAATCTCACGGAATTAAAAGTGAGATAAGAAACCCCTTACCACGTTGTAATCAACTGAGTAATATGACCAAAAGTTAATAACCACCAAATGATTTACAAAATAACCTGAATATAAAGATAATCATGATAATATATATCAAATGGCAGTACACAATACACCACTTTAAATAAATTAGTGGCGAACAATGGAAATCTCACAGAATTGAAAGTGAGATAAGAAAATCCCTTACCACGTTGTAATCAACTGAGTTGTTTGACCAAAAGTTAATATCCACCAAATTATTTATAGAATAACATGAATATAAAGAGAATCATGATAATATATATCAAATGGCAGTACACAATACACCACTTTCAATAATTTAGTGGTGAACAATGGAAATATCAAGGAATTGAATGTGAGATAAGAAAATCCATTACATTGTACTTTTTCCTTGGTCGAGGTTAGGTTAACCTCCATTATAATGGTGAAATAATTGTTATTGAATTAAAAAATAATCATATTCATTAATATGATATCATTTATGATCTTTTAGCATTGATTTGTTAATAATATCTTAGAATTATTGTCATTTTGGGTGTTAAAGGGTTCATTTTCCTTTATATTCACTGTTATTTGAGCCGTATTTGGTATTAATGGGATGTATATTATTCATATCCAGAATGATATAAATTCTTTAAAAAAAATTTAATCATTAAATGTGAATTAGTCTTGAATGGATATGATTGAGAATGAATCTCATCGCGTTCGTGGAGACGGTAGTCCGTACGTACGCACGAGCGACAATATCATTCTTTTCATATTAAAATAATATTTAATTTGTTTATATATCATATATAAAGAATCATTATTATGTTATATTTATTATTTACCTGAATTACACATCATTATTATACACATCCAAATAATAATGTTTTGAGTAACAATTACACCGCGATGTGGAGACAGTAAGTCGTACGTACGCACGTATCGTGACATGTCATTCGAAAAATGGACAGAATATTGAAATATGGTTGTACCATGTTTATAATAACATCAATTTATATATAATATACTGGAGTTATTATTTTATAATGGTAATAACAAATAATGAAGAAGTGGAAGAAGAAAGGAACATGAAAAAGGGTGGTGAAATCATTACCTCTTCTTCAGGTTCTTCATATTGATTTGATCAAAAGGGATCCATAGGTTAGATTTCTGACTAAAATAAGGCCTCTAAGATAATTCTAGGGATGTTTAGAGATTATTTGGGAAGGTTTTGTCCTATCAAAAAGGATTTTGAGGTGTGAATAAATGAGAAGGGGGAGTTCCCTTTTATAAGAGGGGTGAGGGGCACCTTTGGAAAAGCTAGAAATAATATTTTATAATAAATTCATATTCAGTTCAAAATGTCTCCAAAGTAAATTATTTAAATTTTAAGGTGGGTATAGGTAAAAAATAAACTCATTCAATATGATTTAGTCAGGTTTGGATTAATATATTTACCTTATCTTTATGTATTGACTCTTAGTTAATTAGTTTCACTTTTAGGATGTCTCTTTTTATTTTTATATTATATTGTTAATAAACTTACTATATAAATCCAAGAGCACCCCAAGTGGTCCATTAGTGATACAAATATCTTTATATAAGCCTCTTGACCGATCCTTAAATTTTTAGGTATTTAATATCAATTAATAATATAATATTTTCTTAAAAAACTCTTTTATGTCAATTTTGACACTATTCAATAATTGATTTTTGTAAACATCATAACAGAATTATTAACTCTAATAAAGTTAATTAAATAAATCCTAACATGTCATATTTACCTATAAAATTATTGGTATTTATAAAAAGTCTCAAATTACATTTATTTGGGTATTTATAATATCAATTATTCTAATTTTTCATAAATTAGGTAATTACTGCATCACTATTGTGTCATAAATAAATTAAATTATTTAATGTCTAAAAAATATAAATAAAATACCCTTATGTAGGAAATATTTTTATATTTATAAATAATATTTATAATCTATGATCCAACATATATAACCCTATGTAGATAATGTTTTTCAAAAAGATATATGCTTATGTCATTTTTGTATTTATTTTAACTTAATTAATATAAAGTGTCATTATCACTTACAAGTGCCTCCATGTGGTCCAAAAATCGACCCAAATATGCCCATGGTCGGAAATGTATCAACCAATAAGATTGGGATACGTTTTAGGGTAATTTGTTATTATTATAATATTATTTTTAACCTTTATTTACGGGATTTACCCTTTAACCATGGTAAATAAAATATTTGCCGAAGTAATTATTCAAAATGTCTAAAAATAAAAGATACCTATTTACACAATTTGACATCTTGATTCCAAATATGGAATCCATTTTTCCAAATTCCAAACACAGAAGTGGCAGAAATTATTTTAAAATTAATTCTCGTTGTCAAAACAAAAAGCGTGTTTTTAAGATATAATAACTATCAAAAGATTGACACATTTTTATGTCCGGTTTAATTTTAAAAGTATGACCAATGACCAAAATTGTATTAAATGGTAAAAATATATTCTAAATTTAGTTTAAAACCACTCAAATTCATAATTTATCAATATTAATTATTTTGATTTAAAAAGTTGTTTTTAATTAAAAT
Source organism: Viscum album (assembly GCA_963277665.1). Taxonomy (NCBI): domain Eukaryota; kingdom Viridiplantae; phylum Streptophyta; class Magnoliopsida; order Santalales; family Viscaceae; genus Viscum; species Viscum album. The sequence continues at coordinate 350,699,174 of OY728152.1, read as the reverse complement.
TTAGTAATTTTCACTATTTATCAAAATATGAAAGTTATCCGAAAAGTAAAAAATTTCACCCTAGGCTAATTTCGATATTCTGAATCAAAAAATGAAGTCCATTTTGAGGGATATAATTTATAAAATTTAAAAAATTGGGTATTTGTATTCATAACGACTACTTTGATTGGTCGAGGTGTGTTAGAACTCGAAGTTGCGTACAACACACGCTACTGTATTAATCAATGAGAAGCATACCGTGGACGTTTGGGGAGTTACACCCTTGGAACATTAATGATTTTTCAGAATCTTATAACACGTTATTTATAGATTATAAGTTCAATAAAATAACCATTCTTGACCAATTTTATGTATTTTAAATAACTATATTTCATTTAACTAGGTTAAATTCAATTAGATAATTAGGAATTTTATAAATCTTGATCATAACAAGTGGAAGTTCATGCATGAAATTTATATAGTCTAGCAGTCATTAAATCCCTAAATGATGGAACATATTCCAAATTTATCATGGTTAATGAAAAATTATCTTTTATTCTTGAGGCTTCAGTTACCATATTTTCAATACTTGGATGATAGTTAATTGTGCAATAATAATCCTTTATCAGTTACAACCATATTCTCTGCCTCTAATAAAATATAAAATCTGAAAATATATAAATTATACTTTTATAAAGAATATATATTTAAAATACATTATATATAAAATATACATTTATAGTATTGAATTAAAAACTTGAACTATAAGCTAAAGGACTTTTAATGATATATTTTATGTTTGATATTGAATTAAAATGAATCATATGAAATTAAATGATATTCATGCGTCAAGACACAACCAATTCAACCCAAATAAGAATCTTTATAACAAAAAAAGTATCCATTTCTTATTGGAATGACTGACACTATATTGTTTGATAATAATCATATAAATTCAAGAAAACATTCATCACGTAACATTGTCTAGATGAATTTAAATCTATTACAAGGGAACACCGTTAATATGATAGATAACCAAGCGATGATTCCAAAATACAGTGAATTATTTGAATATCTCAATTTTTTGGTATTTTTATTCCGTCTATGAATTATTTTCATCACGATAAAAATTATTCCATATTTAGAAAAAAATAATGGAATGAATTCTTTGACAATCAATATTCTCATTTGAAAACTTTTCAATACAAGTTATATTATTTTAATATCATTATAAAAATCCCTATATTTTTCTCAGTTTTATATTCAATTTAATAAAATACTGAAATATAATCAATTAAAACATCCTAAAATTTATCAAAATGTCCATTTAAAAATGTATTCATAAGATAGACAAATATAGTTAGTGCATTCTATAATTATAAAGGAATTAACAATAACACATATTGGTGATACATAGTATGGAAGTACATCGTCATAATGTATTCATTGTTTAAATTATAATAGTGATACCTCACCCAAAGATCAATCATTGAAAAATGTGGATCACCCTATATCTAATCAAATAAGTCAAAATATGAGGAAATATGTACCAATTTTTTATATTGATTTTATTGAGTGCTCTATAATCAATTCATGACTCGTGGAACTACCCTTATTTATATCAAAAAAATTGGAGCATCTCAATGTGATGTTATAGGGAATATGAAACATTTATCACATAAATCTAATAACTAGTTATTAATTTCCAAATCATCTAATAGACCCATTTGATATGATAGTTTTGAAAAAATCATAGCATCGTACAATAATATTATATAAAATTAATCCAACCATTCAAGAATTACATTAGAAAAGTCATTATTAAATACATTCATATATTTATTTACCACGACCACATCAGTAGTTTTGATGGTTACCTTATTTTCAATAATAATTTAAAGATATATTTCACAACCATATATAACATGTTTTATTTTATATGGATTTATTATCAGAGATGTTTTGACAATTTTATATATGAATTAAAAATTACTCCAAAAACTAAATATGAAATACTTCGTTATGAAATTTTTCTTAACATGATAAATGGAATGCCATTCCAAACCCATAATAACATCAAATACTAATAAATGTATCTTTTTTTATAAAAAATAATTCTATAAAAAAATATTGGAATGTTGTTAAAAATTCTAATCCCCATAGTACCATTATCATAAGTTTTTACCCAAAGTTTGGAAATCATTTCTAGAGATGGAATTTCGTTTCACCATGAAAATTTCATGGAAATAAATAATGTGTGGTTTCCAAATATTAAAATGGAATAAAATATTATAAATGCCAATTTAATTCACATCTCACAACTTTGTTTAATGGAACACATCTACTAATGTGATATAAAAAGTAATTTCTATATGTTACAGTTTTTTTCCATTATGATTTTTATATTTAGTATCTTAAATTGGATAAAATTTATAATAATAACCCAAATCATTGAATATAAACATGTAATTACTAAATTAATACAGTTTTCCATGTTACTTATTAGATAAAAACTATTTACCTATATCTAACAGCTTTATGACAAAGCTTAACATATTGGTATCATATTAGGAATACAATAAATCATTATGTAAAATTATAATTATAAAATTTGTATCATTTGGTGGACTACCATTACATTTATTGGTTTAATACAAAACTATTTCAATACACATTGATGAATTCTTTCTCTAATTTTCAAGAATTAAATAAGTGTTTGAAAACATCATATCAATTTTTTTCTCCATTAAAAACATCTTTATAAAATTTAAATTCATGAGAGGCAAAATCTCTTCATATTTTTTTCCAAAAGTATATAAAATAATTCAATTTTAATCTCATTATATTTAATAAATATTGATTCATAACTATGAATACATATAAAATATTATTCAAAATTGAAAAAATATGTCATACATTTTTTGTGAATTGTAGAAATATCTTTTCAAATTTTATCCAAATAAATTTTAGATCATAAATATCTAAAATATTATCATTAATGATTATCCACACCATTTATTTGGTCTCATAATTTTCCTTATAATTATTAATCAATTTCCACCAACTATATCCTCTATCATCAAAAATTATTAAGAGAATTAGATTAACTTTAATATTATATATATCTAAAAATATCGAATATATTTACCAATTAACTAATGCATTCTTCGTCTTTCACTAGGCCTAATAAATCATTGAAATCTATAGTGAGAATTTCATAAAAACTCACTTATATACATGTATCTATGTGGACAATAAAAAACACTTTTTGAAGAAGTTACAATGTAAGTATCATTCTTGTGAAATGTAATCATTACCTATAACTGGCCTCATCTGACTATTCAAAGATATAGATTCAAAAGGATATTAACCTCTTGATGATTTGTTACCTAAACTGTACTATTTTTTCTATAGAAACCGATTTTAAATAGACATGAATTAGATGATTCATTATTGAAATAATCAAAAGATATATCGTGATAATATTACATTAAAAAAATATCCTAGAGTTATCTTTTAACATCAATAAATCCTCTAATGTTATATCAAGATTTACAATGATTGCGACTATGATTACCCAAAACTATAAAAACCTATTGGAATCACCTATTTTGATAATCCCAAATCATGTATCATTTATATGATAATCATGGTTCATTAGTGTTAATATTTTTTATCATGTAACAATTATGTATTTTCAATCATACTGAACCATTTACTTAGTTTACAGTGTATTATTTTATATATAAAAGTTCACTGGTATGAAGTTATCTATAATGAGATATCTATTTACAACACTAGTTGAGGTTACTGATAATGGTTACTGCTAGAGGTTACTGCTAGATGGTTAACCCTATAGTTTACCACTATAGGTTACTATAAAATGTCATTGATGGGAATCCTACCTCTGATATGTCTACCGATTAAGCCTATAATTGGAAGGATACCATAGATAAGTCTACCAATTAATCCTACCATTGATAAGCCTACAGATGATAAGCATAAAATTAAATGGAAACAAAGGGTATGTTTACTGATTAAACCTACCATTTCATGGTTCTCGCTGATATGTGTATTGATGATGCCTCATGTTGATAATCCTATCGTGGAAAAGCCTACTTTTGAAATGCTACCACTGATAATCCTATCGTTGAGAAGCTACAATTTAAAAGGCTACATCTACCTATCTACTGATACATATACTCATATAAACAATACTACATCAATTTTCATAATATTATTATAAGGTCATATATGGTAAAATTAATTCTTTTTACATTAATTAATGTTGTTTTTTTGACTTATCTGGACACCGTATCGTGAGACAGTACAAGGTATGAGGAAGACCACACATGTTTTATTATTCCAACAGCTGCATCTCATGAATAAAATACAAGATCGGTCTATATAAGAAATGGTTGAGAAAGAGACATTAAAAAACAATACTGATGAATGAAGAGAACAAAATAAGAAATACTCAGTGAACCCAATATATTCCCAAAGACCATTTAGGAGAAAAAATTCAAATCCACTATTTTTTATTCATAATATATCTTTCAAAACAATAAGCTGAACACCTCAGTACCTGTAATCCAGAACAGTAAGATGTGGAACTCTGTTTTGGAGATAACTTCTAGATAAGTACTTAACTACATTTTCTTCACACCAAGGAGTCTAGAGATGAAACGAAAACACATAGAGCCTTCTAAACTCAATACTTATAATATTGGCACTATTTTGTTTTATATTATACATTTAAGATAATTTTGTCTTTATAAGTTACCACCACATACACACACTTCCACCTATTCTTAAGCAATTGTTTATTGAAAATCATCACTCCAAGAAATATGTACACTCTTGTTTCTAATGTATAATTTTGGAAAACAGTTTGTCTAGTTTAGTTAAATGTTTTTCCCACATAGAATTGTGGTTGAGGTTGTGAGACATAGAATGTTTGTGAAAACTATTATAAAGCTCGATACATGCTATGTTTCAAGATTATTGTTAATATAAACTTCTTGGTGGTATGTGATCTCCGAGTAGAGAGTATTAAGTGTTGGATGGATACTAAACCTCTTGTTTAATTCTGTTGTGTAATTTTTTTTATAATACTCTATTTTTTAAATTATTTTTGGTTTTAGTTTCTAAAACAGATAACTGGTTTACATTGACTCTGATATTTAGTTGTGGTTGTTTTGTATGGGTGTTTAATTTAGTACACCTATTTCAAAAGGTAGATGTGTTTTTATACACGGATTCAACATAGGAATAATGGTCCTCTGAGAGAAAATTAGAATAATTACACTTTTATATCTCTATTTCCTTAATTAACTAGACTGTTTCAAATTTTGGAATTTTATAATAATTTTAATAACAACAATTTTAAGAAGGAACTCAGTTCACCCACATATTGAGTTTCCACCTCGACACCATTTGGTATTAGAGATGGGTTTATTGATATCACCATAACTATTATTCTATATTTTTAAAATTCTTTTCAACTGTAATTTTTGTTGTGTCATAATGATGTTAATATTTTTATCATATATACATTTTTAGTTCCTTAAATTATAATTACATTTGGATAACTGCATTAAGGGTGCATCTACTAACATGACATATTTCATTAATTGAAACAAATATTCCCAGTGGAAACTGAAAATAAAAATGTATCTAGGGAGATGTGGTCCTGAAATCTGGGACATAATTGATGAATAACATAAATTACCTACTACTTCTATAGACACAATTTCTGAGTTTACTAAATATACATATAATAATAACGGTAATGAAATTAATTCATTTTACTATGCTATAGGTGATTATGAAATCAATAGAATATCTTCCTGTAAAACTAAATTTGATATTTGGGATACTTTGGTTATTTCCTAATAGGGGACAACAAATATAAATTGAATGAGATTAAATACTTACACTTTTAAATATTATAATTTTTAAATGAAGTGTGATGAACCTATCTCTAAAATGCATCTCAGGTTCAATGAAATATTAAATACAATGATTCTTCTTAGGAAACAAGTGGAAATCAAGGATCTTGGTATGTGATTTCTTAGATTCCTACTTGAATGATGGAGAAGAACATATATTTCCATCTGAGAATATTGTGATATAAACAAGCTACAAGTGAAGGGACTAATTAAAAAACACAGGATGTATGATGAAGAGATTAATGTAAATCATGTAGAAGGTGATAACCACAAATGATATATGTTGCATTCAAGACATATATCTCAAAGAGAAATGATGAGGAAAATATTCATGTTATTTTAGATAGTTCCACAAGCGAGGATCCAGATTCTAAAAGTAATGAGTAGATGGATCATCTTGTAAAATGATTTAAAAAATTTACCAAAATAAGATGTTATTAAGAATGTAAAATTATAGAGGATGGTAGATAATATTGGAAAATTAAAAATGATTGAAAATGTATAGACAAACAAATTAGATAATATGATATTAGTGGAAACAAAAAAGGTTATGTGGTGGATTATTGAACCAAGTTGAAATTCAATAACAAATATGAAGAAAATGGAATGGGATATAAAAAGTATATAAAACCTACCGGGAGTGCTTCAGAAGATAGAACTAATGGGTCTAGAACGTCTGATACTGAAAATAACAATCATGCATACTTGTTTTTCATGACAGAAACATCTAAGCCAACTCTTTATTCTCTTATATATAATTATTACTATTCATGGAATGAATTTAAATCAAATAATGATGAAAATATGACTAAGGATAAACTATTAGAATACTGTGGAATGCTAGAGGATACCATTAATGGTATCAAATAAAAATATAAACCATTGAAAAGGAAAGATGATTTAAATTCCAATTATATATATGATTTCAATATTGAGAAGGAAAAATTTTCTCAGTTGTTAAATTAATATTCAGAACATAAATTATCATATGAAAATTTAAAAAGAGTTCCTGAGAATTTTAATTTAAATAGAGTTACCTTGACTTAGTTTCTATGGAATCAAATTTCTTCAAAATACACAATTGGTCTAGGATATAAACCAGGCCAGAGAAGGATTATTAAAAACAAATTTGTTCAAAACTCTAGATAGTTCACTACTAGTTCATGTTCTCTGTCATCTCATGAGAAAAAATTTAATGATGGACCTAACAGTGTTTTTATGTAACAAAACATGTATTTTGATTATAGGAAACCTATGAGATTAAAATGGATTCCAAAAAAATTACTAGCTATCATCTATGGACCCATGAATGTCTGGTAACCGATGTTACCCTATTTATAATCTATTTTGCAAGAAAATTGTCTATTGAGTTCCAGTAAAACCCTATGGTACATGGATAGTGGATATTTAAGATTTATGAAAGGAGACTATTCGTGCTTCAAGAGCCTAAATAATGTTAATAATGGATATGTTACATTGGGTGATAATGCTAATGGAATGATCATCAGCATATGCCAAATTAAAAACCATATTACTATATAAATTTCTATAGTACTTTTTGATGATGTGTTAAAATATAATATAATAAGTATCACTTAGTTGTCTGATGATGGTGTTAATGTTTTTCATGAAAATGATTCATGCATTGTTTTTAGTTATAAAAATGATTTAATATTAACTTATTGTAGAATTGAAAATGTATATGCTGTTGGTTTAAACTCTTTATCCCAAAATATGATTCTTGTATAAATTATATTCATAAGGAATCATGGTTATGGAATAGATTATATGTAAATTGCAATGTGCACTAACATGGGAAACAAAATAGGAAATGATTATTTAGATATTTAACTAATTTGTTATTCCCACCTAACAAAGTTTGTAATCCTTGTAAAAGGGGAAAACATCGCAATGTTTCATTATAAACAATGAAAAAATATTCATCTTCTCAACTGATAGAGTTTTTTCACATGTATTTTTTTCGGCCATCCAGAGTTTCAATTTAAATGTGAAGAACTATGTTAATGTTCTTGTAGATGATTTCTATAGATAAAATTTGGAATACATTCTATCTCACGATTGTCATGCATGTTCTTACATCATTATATATTCTAATTCTTTCTAAAATCATAGTGGGCATAGAATTAAGACCATGAGAAGTGAGCATGGCTATGTGTTTTAATAAAATGTATTTCAATCTTTTTCCTCACATAATCGATGTAATTAAAATTTCTCTTATCCTACAACACCTCAAAATAATGAGTTGTAGAATGAAGAAATATGACACTTCCACGGATTTACTGGACTTTGCTAAATTATAATAACATTCATATCTATTTTTGGAATTAATTTGTGAATACAGCTTGTTACATCGTCAATAATTCCTTATTTAGACTAAGTATTTAGAAGTCCCCTTATTAGGTATGGAACAATAGGAAGACAATGGTTAATTACCTTAGAGTTTAGGGTCACAAATACTTTATCCTTAAAACTAGGGGTAATATTGAAAACTTTTCCTCAAAAAGTGAAGAAGGAATTTTCCTTGTTTACTCAATCTATAGTAAATCCTATAGAGTATTCAATAAGATAACAAAATATGAGGAAGAATCAGTTTATTTTAAATTTGATGTGACTGATCCACAGGAACCTAATACATCTCTTGAATATCTTGAGGATGATCTGTATATTCTATACCTTAATGATAAAAACATTGAACCCCTATTCAAAAAAAACATGTTCTGGAAATTTTCTATAATCTGAGCCTATTGTATCTGGACCTATAGAAAACCATGATGATTCTAGTCCATATCCTTTATAGATGTATCAAAACTCTCTATAATCATCCTCTAGATGTTTTAGTAGGTGATCTAAATAGGGAAACTAAAACTAAGGCTTCTCTATAATACAAGGTTCAACATCATGCTTTTCATTCACATATTGAACCGAAAAATATTATTGATTCTGAGAATGATTAATTTTGGGTGATAGCTTTGCAGGAAGAATTAAATTTGTTTGAATGAAACAATGTTTGGGAATTAGTAGAAATACCTAAGGAAACAATGACCATAGGATCTAAATGGATTACTATAAACAAAGATGAAGACTCTACAAATATATTCATAAACAGGGCTATATTAGTTGCAAAAGGATATAGTCATGTAGAAGGAATATACTATGAGCTATCCATTGCACCTGTTGCTAGACTAGAATTAATTAGGATAATTCTTTGTTATACTGCTAATATGAACTTCAAACATTATCAAATTGATGTCAAAAGTTAATTACTAAATCGTTATATAGTTGAAAATGGGTTTGTTGACCAACCCCTATCATTAAAAATTCCCATTTTCAAATCACATTTTTAAACTCTCTAAAGCTTTAGATGGTCTAAAAAAAGCTCCTAGATCTGGGTGTGATTGACTAAGTTCTTTTCGTTTCTCAAAATGATTTAATAATGGGATATCATATCCTACTCTCGTTATTAAAATTATTTCCAAAGTTGTTTTAATATGATAGATTTATGTAGTTGGCATTCTTTTTGGATCCTTTAAATGTTCATTATTTACTGATTTTCCATAGATGATGCAAAATGAATTAGAAATGAGTCTAATGGGTGAAAACAATTTTTTTCTGGGATTTCAAAATTTTCTAAATAATAATGGTATTGTTTTTATTTAATTTAAAAAAAAATATGGATATTTTGAAATATTTTTTTTGGATAGTAATAATGTTAGTGATATAATTATGAGTACCACATGCAAGTGGGATGCTAATGAAACAGGTAAAATATTGAATCAAACCAATTGCAGTTGTATGATTGGGATTTTGCTCAAACATATTGCTAGCTGACCTGATATAATGTTCAGTGTGTGTATGTGTGGTAGTTTTCAACATTATTTAAAAGAATATCATTTAACTCTTGTAAAAAATATTTTTATATATATCATGTATACTTCCAACTTAGTATTATTTTTGCGATGAGGATGATCATTTTATTTGATATGTTATTTAGATGCTGACTTTTTTGGTTTCAGTATTGATAGAATGAGAACCTCTAGATGATGTCACATTTTGGGAAAGTCACTAGTGTCATGGTGTAGAATGAAATATAATTTTGTTACATTATCCACTGTCAAAGCTGAATATATAGCTGATGGTAGTTGTTGTACTCAAATTCTTTAGATTATACACACATTAGTAGACTATGGATATAAATTTAAAAATGTCTCTATAAATTGTGATAATAAAAGTGATATTAACATTTATAAAAATCCAATATCTCATGCTATGACAAATAAATTTTATTTGATACTTAACTTTTTAAGATATCATAATCAAATAGGTTCTATCACTATTGAATTAATTTGAAATGATCATCAATTGGGTGATATATTCACATACACATTGAATTATTAGAGGTTAAACTATATCAACCATGATTTATGTGTGATTAATTTTAGTTAAGGAAACCTCACCATTAGACCTCACTATTATGACACCTCAATGTTATACCTCACCATTTGGAAAACTAACAGTAGGAGCTCACAGTTGGACGTCATCCTTAGGACACCTCCCCACTATAACTCTCTGTTAGGACACCTCACAATTGGATGTCACAGTTAGCAAACCTAACCATTGGACCATAAAATTATGATACCTTATCATTGGACCTCACTAATAGACCTTACTATTGTCACCTTACCATTATAAGACCTTACTTATGAGTCATGGACTTCATGCTTTTTGAAAAAATATGAATCATTTGTATTCATTTCATTTACTCGATTAGTTTTCTGATCCCTAAATGATAAAAACAATATTTAAGTCACCTTTCAATCAACTTCAATCCTTTACCAAAATTTTTTCTCCAAAAGTCATTAACCTAACATTATTTTAAATCCCACAAACTGCATTAGCTTACAATGTCATGATTAAAGTGACCAATTGTTGGGGATGAAGTTGACACACCAATCCATAAGTGAACTCAGTAAGGGTTTATTGGTGGAATAATGGTTGTTTTAAAGGTGGTCAATCCTAATTTATAGAAGCGGGAAATCATGGTCAAGAAAGAATTATGTTCATAGAAGTTGTTGTCGAGAAAATCTTTAGTGCTAAAGTAACTCTAAGAATAATATTTACTCCCTTCTATTAAATGGGATGAATGCTTAAGAGTCTGACAAGAATGAATATTCAACTATTATTCTGGATTGATGCCTCCCACTAGGGAGTTTTTCTACTATAAAGAGACTCTGGATGAACTAACAGTTATTGGAATTCCATGAAAGGTTAATGCTGCTGAGATTGATGGGGAAAAAATATTACTTTTTCAATTTTTGTATCATGTCTCCAATCTCAGGAGAGGAAACATTGCTACATGAAATATCATGACATATTTTTTTGTATTAGTTGAAGCACTGACAATGGATACTCATTTAAAGATTATTATTTGTTCATTTAGAGGATATGATCAGGCCTAATTCCAAGTCAAATGTTTTATTTCATGCCATGTTGATATCATTAATGGTTAGAGTGACTGGTTTTACTGGAAATAAGAAAGAAAACACAGTTTTTAAGGACAACTATTGTATTACCAAAATGATTTGAATGTTTATGAAGATAAACAGGATCGCTTGGAAAAGGGAATAGGTTAATGAAGAAGCTATGCTATATGAATAATTCATCCATGCTTCCAATTCGACTATGAAAAAAGGATAAATAGAATCCAGGTTTGAAAACTGATGAAGTAGAAGAAGTGTATTCATATTTAGAATTGTAGTTTATTGTTGTGAAATAAAGAGAGGATTATAATTTTGATAATAGGAGTGATCCTCATTTCCAGAAGGTCCTCATGTTGGTGAACCATTTTTTGGTGAGCCTGTCCACCAAGGATATTTCCTAAAAGAAAAATTTTCCAATGGGAAAGTGATCATAAGGAAACCACTGAAGAAGAATTCGAGGATATTGTCTTCAGAAAAATTTTGCTTGGAGAGACTTTATATGAGGTGGACGAAGATGAATCTGATCATGAGGAGCTTGAAATTGCTATTGGTAATGAAATTGATGAAAAAATTTTATGTCTTAAATCATTTGTAGGACATATAATAATAGAAGATAATGAAAAAAATGTAGTTGAATTTGTTCATGATGGGGTTGAAATTGAAGAAGTTGGAGATTCTATAGAAGATGTAGTAGTAAATATTACTGTTTATTCAGTTGATCAAGAATGACTGGTAGAGGAGAAAATAGTTGTCCAATAGGATTCTCCAAGTGAGGTGGAGGAACATATTCCCACAAGTTCAGTTTCTATCAGTCGTGAGATAGAAAATTTGTTAGAGGACCCTGGATTTGTTGTTTTTGGATTATACTATGATGATTGTGAATATGAAAAACCTAACAAAATTCCTCCAATCCATTCTGCTTCAGATAACACGATAGTGAAAACACTGGTTCTTATAACATAATATTACATAAAAATGGATGAACTTGATTCCTTGCAATATGATTTGTAGATATACATTTATTAAAGATACATTGGGATATAGAGAACAGTGGATATAAATCAAGAGTATATGGAATATATTCTGGAAAAGATAATGTATTTCGTTCAATCAAATCTAATACATAAAGTGACATAATTCAAGTATCAAGAAAGATCATTGGAAAAATCAATGGTTTCTGTGAAACAGTCACTTGTGTGATTATACTCATATATGGCTTCAACAGTTCATATAGAAAAAGAGCATTGGTAATATAACAGTGTGTTTATAAGAAGGTCATAATGATTGAAAAATTTAAGATGTCTATGGAGACACATGTGACTGGCCATGAAGATGATGTAAAAATATTTATCAGTAGATTGACCATGTATTTAAAGTAGACAATAGATTATTCCATAACACCTATTTGTGCATCTGAGACCTCATCTTCCTATCCTCCTATTGATCTAAAATCATCAAATAAGTTGTTAGGGAAGAAATAAAGAAGCTATATGGTACATGTACCTCAGAAACTTATTCTTGATATCCAGTCATTTAAACTAGTAGAGAACTTAATAATATTGTAGGTGCTTTACTGAGGGGTGCTAGACAAGATCAGAAAGCCATCAAAGAAAATATTGTTTTCTATAATTGTAACACCCCGACCCCAGTTATCCAGAGTCGTTGCATTATTACATAACATTGGAATGATCACAAAAAAGATCAAATCTCAAAACATCGATTGGTTTAGTAGCCTTGGAACCACTAGATATATTCATAAAGTTGTACATTACATCATAAAGTGAAAAACTACTACAACAACGTATTATCTCTATAGTCCACACTATTATACCCTCATAATATCCCTGCAGGTCATTCATAATTTACTTCTTCACATCCTGGGAAAAATAAAACATAGAAAAAGGGTGAGCTCAAATGCCCAGTAAGGATAACAATATAGCGGAGACTTTCATAAATAAGAATAAACATTTAAGGTAGTGTATAACTAAAACAAATTCCATTTAAACTTGAACATAAACATCGTATGGAAAAAATAAAATGAAATAATTCCATTTACTTATTCACAAGGATATTCTACTAATCAAATAATCACATGCAATATCAATAACCACTTTCATAATGATGGAATTCATAATGCTAGGCTATCATAACCACATAGCCAAGGACTCTTTCCAAGACTACAAATAATATTTTGTCAAGGCCATGTGCCAAGACACTATTTTGTCTCATGAGACCTACCGATTCATCGAGGATCTATGGCAGGCTCCACCCGTCACATATTTAGTCCAATGCATTCTCCTATGAAAATGTTTAAACATAACATAAACAATCGTATTAAAATTAGAATACAAAATGTAAATACTTTATAAATAAACTATGAATGGTATAAAAATAACACATACATAGTCAAACATGTCAAAAAACCTTCAATACAATAAAGAAGTTTTGTATCAAAATAAATCAACTTCAAATTAGCATAAAATCCATCAAAGGATGTTGACATAGATGATATCAAAACTCTTTTTAGAGAAATATCTCTTTCTATTTTGAAATCATTTAAGAGTCATATATTTTTAAAATAAAACATTTTCTTTTAAAATTTTATTATATGATTGTAAGGGAAGCTTCGACGATTTTATAACGGTAGAAAATAGCCGCACCCACCGTATAAGTTAAAAAAACATTCTTACCTTAATTCTGTCGAAAAGGGTAAAAAACACCTTGTTTGGAAAACGACGGAATGATTCCTTTATAAACCTCTTATTAAAAGTCAAAAAAGGGTATAAATGAATTTAACCCATATTCTAGTAAATAGTAAAAATGTTTTGAAATACATTTGTAAGAAACATGAATGTGGATGATAAAGAGATCCTAGTAGATTATTACGTATAAAGAACCTCGGATAATGAAGAGATTGTGAAATAAACCCTTACCTTGTACTTTTACTTGGTTGGGGGTAGGTTAACCTCCTGTATAATGGTGAAATAATTTTTTTAAAATTATACAAGAATCATATACATTAATATGATATCACATATGATCTTTTAACATTAATTTGTTAATAATATCCTAGTATTATCGTTGTTTCGGGTGTTAAATTACTCGTTTTATTTTATATGTTTTCTTACGTAAGCCATGTTTGTAATAGATAGGTTGTACATTATTCATATCCAGAATGATATCAATTCCTTAAACATTATTTTTAAATCATCAAATGATAATTTTACTTTAATGGATATGATGGAGAATGAATCTCATCGCGTTCGTGGAGACGGTAGTCCGTACGTACCCACGAGCGACGATATCATTATTTTGATATTAAAATAATATATAATTGGATGGTATATCATATATACATAATTATTATCATGTTATATTTATTATTTACATGAATTATAAATCATTATTATACCCATCCAAAAAAAATAATTTATTGAATAACAATTACACCACGACGTGGAGACGGTAAGTCGTACGTACGCACGTATGGTGACATGTTATTAAAAGGATGGATAGAATACTGAATATGGTTGTACCATATTTATAATAACATCACAGTATAAATAAGATACTGGATTAATTATTTTAGAATGGTAATAACAATGGAATAAGAAGTGGAAGAAGAAAGGAACTTGGAAAAGGGTGGTGGAATCATTACCTCCTCTTCGGGTTCTTCCTTTTGATTTGATCAAAAGGGCTCCTTAAGATGGATTTCTGGATAAATGAAGGCCTCTATGATAAATTTAGGGACGTTTAGAGATTATTTGGGCCGATTTTGATCAATCAAATAGGCTTTTATGGTGTGAGTTAATGAGAAGGTGGAGTGCCCTTTTAATAGAGGGGTGAGGGGCACCTTTAGAAAAGCTAGAAATATTATTTTATAATAAATTCATATTTAGTTTCTAATGGCTCAAAAGATGATTATTTAAAGGTTAAGGTGGGGATAGGACGAAAACCACTCAACCAATTGAATTTAGACAGGTTTGGGTCATTATACTATCCTTATCTTTAAGTATTAACTCTTAGTTAATTAGTTTCACTTTTACAATGTCTCTTTGTATTTTTATATTATATGGTTAATAAACATACAATATACATCCAAGAGACCCCAAAGTGGTTCATTAATGATACACCTATCCTGATATAAGTCTCTTGTACGAACCTTAGATTTTTAAAAATTTAATATCAATTAATAATATAATTTTTTTTAAAAAACTCTTTTATGTCAATTTTGATACTATTCAATAATTTATTTTTTATAAAATCATTATAGAATTATTACTTAGAAATACGTTAATTAAATCATTTCTAACAACTCCTATTAACCTATAAAAATAGTTTAATTCAAAAAAAGTCTGAAATTATATTTTTTTGGGTATCTACAATATCAATCATTTTAATTTTTCACTATTATGGTAATTAATGAATCACCATTGTTTCATAAATAAATTAACTTATATAATTTCTAAAAATTATAAATAAAATACCATTATGTAGGAACTCTTATTAGCTTTCCAATTAATATTTATAGTCGAAAATAAAACATATATTACCCTATGTAAATATTGTTTTTCTAAAAGTTATATTCTTGTGTCATTTATGTATTCATTTTAACTTAATTAAAATAAAGTGTCCCTATCACATACAAGTGGCACCATGGGGTCCCAACAGTGCCCCAAAGATGGCCATGGTCGTACATGTATCATCCAATAAATATAGGACACGTTTTAGGGTAATTTTATTATAATATTATTTTTTAACCCTTATTTACCGGATTTACCCTTTAACCATGGTAAATGAAATATTTACCGAAGTAATTATTCAAAATGCCTAAAAATAAAATTACCTATATACAAAATTTGAACATCCTGATTCCAAATATGGAATCCATTTTTCCAAATTCAAAACATAGAAGTGGAAGAAATTAATTTAAAATTAATTCCCCTTGTCAAAAAACGTGTTTTTATGATATAATAACTATCAAAATATTGTTACTTTTTTATGTTCGATTTAACTATGAAATTATTCCAAATGACCAACATTGTATTAAATGGTAAAAATATATTCTAAATATACTTTAAAAACACTCAAATTCATCATTTATCACTACTAATTATTTTGATTAAAAAAGTTGTTTTTAATTAAAATTTAGTAATTTTCACTATTCATCAAAATATTAAAGTTATCCGAAAAGTACCAAAATATCACCTTAGGCTAAATTTGATACTCCGAATCCAAAAATGTAGTCCATTTTGAGAGATAAAATTTATAAAATTATAAAAAGTAGGTATTACAATTCATAACAGCCAGTTTGATTGGTTGTGGTGTGTTAGAACACGATGTTGCGTACAACACACGCTATCACATTATTCAAAGAGAAGCGTACCGTAGAAGCTTGGTGTGGTAAATTCTCCACTAATTCAAATAATTTTGCCCTCCAAATTTCTAAAATACTACTGCATGAAAAGACTCGGGTGGTTCATCATTATAAGTTCCTCAGGTTCCCATGTTACCTCATCCATCTTATGGTTTCTCCATAGAACATTTACCAGATGAGTCGTCCGATTTCTCAGTACTTGTTCTCTGGTATCAAGAATCCTGACGGGCTCTTTCCAATAAGACAGATCGGGTTCCAGTTCTAATTCCGCATAGGTGAGTACATGCATTCGGTTAGGAATGAATTTCCTCAACATAGATACGTGGAACACATCGTGAACTTTGGAGTGACTTGGAGGCATTTCCAATCGGTAAGCTGAAGCCCCAATTCGTTCTAGAATTTCGAAAGGTCCGATGTACCTGGGACTCAATTTACCTTTCTTACCAAAACGTATGACTCCCTTCAATGGAGATACCATCAGTAAAACATGATCACCAACTTGAAATTCCAAATCCTTCCTTCAATTATCGGCATATCTCTTCTACCAAATTTGAGCTGCTTTGATGTGATTTTGGATTACCTTCAACTTTTACATCTTTCATCCACCAGTTCTAGGCCTACAAGTTTTCTATCACCAACGTCATTCCAACAGGTTGGTGTGCGACATCTCTTTCCATATAATTCTTCATATGGTGCCATCTGAATACTCTAATGGAAGCTATAAAATTCTACCAAAGGTAAATATTGATCCCACATACCCTGAATGTCTAGTGAGCAGGATCTCAACATGTATTCTAATGTTTGAATAGTTCTTTTTGATTGTCCATCTATTTGAGGGTGGTAGGCAGTGCTCAAATGAAGTTCAGTATCCATGTCTTTCTGAAGACTTTTCTATAATCTTGAAGTAAAAAACGGGTCAATATCAGAATCAATCGATTGGGGTACCCCATGAAGTCTCACAACTTCATCAATATATAGTCTTGCTAGAAGTTCCAGTGGTAGATCTTCTCTTATAGAAAGAAAATGTGCTGACTTGGTAAGACAATCAATAATGACCCATATTGCATCGTTCCTTCTAGGAGTCTTTGATAGCCCCATGACAAAGTCCATCGTAATATTGTCCCATTCCCACTCAGGTATAGGAAGATGTTGCATGACTCCTCCAGGCTGTTTCCTTCTAGCATTCACTTGTTGACAAACCATATATCATGACACAAAATCAGCAATCTCCCTCTTCATGTTGTCCCACCAAAAATGTTCCTTCAAATCTCTATACATTTTTGTGCTCCCAGGGTGTATAGAGAAATTAGAACTATGAGCATCATCCAGAAAATCCCTTTTTAGATCAGGTATATCCGGAACACAATGTCTCTTCCCGAATTTCAAAATTTCATCTTCATACACAATGTCTCTCAATCTCCCATCATTCACATCTATAATCTTCTGTTGAAATTCTTCATCATTGGTCTGAGAACTTTTAATACTTTCAAGTAATGATGGTTTGGAAACCATTTGAAAAAGCATTGATGTTTCACCTTCCCTAGTTATTCCCATGTCCATCATCACTAGATCCATGAAAATTGGATCCTTTTCAATTCTCATATTGTTTAAAACTCAATGGTATTTTCATCTCAAAGCATCTCCCACCTTGTTTTCCTTCCCTGGGTGGTAGTGTATCATGCAATCATAATACTTGAGTAATTCAAGCTATCTCCTTTGCCTCATGTTGTGTTCTTTTTGTGAGAAAATATACTTCAATCTCTTGTCATCAGTATAAACTCACATTTTTCACCATAGAGTTAGTGCCTCCATATATTCAAAGAAAAGATCACAGCTGCTAACACAAGATCATGAGTATGATAGTTTTGTTCATGAATTTTCAACTATCGTGATGCATAGAAAATAACCCTATCATTCTTCATAAGGACACAACCATGTCCTTTCTTCGATGCATCACTATAAATAATGAACCCATCATTCCCCGATTGTAGAGTCAATATTGGAGCATTGACTAATCGTCTCTTCATTTCTTCGAAACATTCTTCACACGCTTTTTTTCAAACCAATTTAACCCCTTTACGTGTGAGCTTCGTTAACGGGTTAGCCAATCGGGCAAAATTCTGGACGAAACATCAATAATAACCTGCCAAACCAATAAAACTGCGTACCTCAGTTATACTCATAGGTGCTGGCCATTCATGGATTGAATTGGTCTTAGAAGGATCAATAGAGATTCCATCTTTAGAGACAATATGGCCATGAAAAGAAATCCCATGAACCCAGAATTCACACTTGCTAAACTTCCCATATAATTCACGTCTTCTCAATGTCTTCATGATAATGCGCAAGTGACTTTCATGATCTTCGTAGCTCTTAGAGTATACCAAGATATCACCAATAAATTCCACAAAAAATTCATCTAGATATTCCTTGAAAAGTCTATTCATCATATCCATGAATACAGAGGCTACATTATTCAATCCAAAAGGCATTACAGTAAACTCATAATGCTCATACCTGGTTCGAAATGCTGTCTTCAGAATGTCTTCCTTCTTTACACACAACTAATGGTATGCAGATCAAATTTCAATCTTTAAAAAGTATTGAGCTCTATGAAGTTGGTCAAATAAATCATCAATGCGAGGTAGGGGATACTTGTTCTTTATTGTTATAGCATTGATCTTACTATAGTCGATACATAACCTCATAGATCCATTTTTCATTTTAACAAAAAGAACAGAGGACCCCCATGGAGAAACACTAGGGCGAATAAATACATTATTACTCAATTCCTCTAGTTGTTTCTTTAGTTAAACTAATTCTACAGTGTCCATTCTATAAGGGGTCTTCGATATAGGCCTTGATCCAGTAATTAAATCAATCGAAAACTCAACTTCTCGTTCTGGAGGATTTACAGGTAAATCTTCCTGAAATACATCTACAAAATCTTTCACAACAGGAAAATCCTCTATTTAAACATTTCATTCCTCACCCATAGTCATTTCATTCTCTTCCTCCCCAATAATTGAATTTAGTTGAGCTACTGGGGGTGTATCTAGATAAGAATTAAGTGGTGACGATTCTGCTCTAAAGATAAGGTGTTCCTTATCATCATCATCAAAAATCATAACCTCCTTCTTCTTACAATAAATCTTCGCATCATAATCCGAATGCCAATCCATACTGGGATTATGTCAAACTCAATCATAGGTATGACGATGTGATCCGCGGATAAAGAACATTTATGTGCTCTAATGGGGACTGATTCACAAAACTTTGTTGCAATGATACATCCTTTAAAAGTTTTAACGGACAACTCCCTTGTTAAATCAAATTGGAAATATCTAATTTTCTTAGCAAACTGGGAAGATATGAAACAGTGCAATGATTGAGAATCAAATAATGCATTTTCTAAACTTGAGTAAACCATTAAATTTCCTGCCACCACGTCTTTCGGAGCTTCTACCTCAGTAGTAGTGATAGAATAAGCTTGGCCTTGATCCCTTGGCCTTTTCTGAGGTAAGTTCCCCTGACGATTAGGACATTCATTTGAATAATTTCCCATCTCCCTGCAATTGTAGCACTGAACATTGGTATCTTCCTTCTTCCCTTTGAAATCACGAGCTTGGTGGCCTTTTTCACCACACTTGTAACAGACACCCATTCCCTTCAAGAAAGTACTGGGGTGTTTCTTCCCACATTTACCACAATATGGATATTCAACCTTTCCCTTCTTCCCCTTACTTCCATTCCCGGATTGATCAGTAGATCTCTTCTTCTCTTGCTTTGCTTTAAAGTCATAAGACTTAGAGAATTCCTTTTCTGTCTTGATATCACATGAAACAATGTCTTTGTATGGTGAGAAGGATTGTGAGACTAATGCTCGATGGAGAAATGGTTTTAACCCATCAATAAATGATCAATATTACTTCTCGGGTTACATATATAATCTCTATCAAACCTTTCTAACCTTGTAAAGTTAGCCTCATGTTTTGCGGCATTCTCATCCTCCTTTTTTCTCAGACTCAGAAATTGCCTTTCCATATCTGCTCGATGGTCATGAGGAATGTATTTTTCTAAAAACATATGTTTCAACTCCCTCCATTCCATATTTGATACTTCATCATCTTCCTTCGTGTTTTCAATAAATGACCACCATTGATCAGCATCTCTAGTGAGGTGGTAAACTTCCATGATAATGTTTTCCCTTTCAATACTCCCCAAAGCCTGAAATATTTTCTCTATTGAATTTATCCATTACTCAGCTACTAAGGGATTTGTACCCCCATTGAAAGTTGGTGGTTTTTTCCTCATGAATCGATCTAACATTGATCCTCCACGCTGCGGATCAGGGTGCTCCATATGGGTAAGGTTATTATTCATAACCTGAGTGAGTTGTCCCAGTATGGTGATTAGCTGATCGGCACCAGTTGCCTCACCAGCTCCACTATAATTATCTTGAGCAGGAGGGAAATCCCTACATGGATTTCATGCATTGATACAGTTTAAATTTCTTCCACTAGGTTCCATTTCTAAAAAATGGCATAACTAGATCAGTTTATGAATCAAATTACATAATTCCATACATATACAACACTTAACATAAATTGGACTATTTATGGATATAATCCATAGTCATAAAAATGTTTTCTTTGAGGAAGTATATACTCATAAACCCTTCATAATGATTTGTAATGAAAATGAGAGTTATCCTAAACATATCCCCCAGGAGTGTCGTAACCAAGAGTGCACCAAGGCATGTTGCCGTGATCCAGTTCTTGTTCAAGTCAAGTTTAAAGCGGTGTTTTCAGCTTTTACCCCTATGTACATCTGTTCCAGAGCCACCTCTATTTGCTCGTATCCAGACATGGATGTATTGCTCGGAAAACTCAAAAAATGTCTACAATACCAAAATTCTAGAATGTTCTATACTAATCCTCAGAGTCCATCTTAAATCTATGTGCTCTAATCAGATTTTATCTAAATATAGCTTCCATGGTTTTTACTAAACATCCTCTGATACCAACTATAATGCCCCGACCCTATTTACCGAGAGTCGGTGCATTATTACATAACATTGGCATGATCATAAGAAATATTAAATCTCGAAAGACTGATTGGTTTAGTAGCCTTGGAAACACTAGATATATTCATAATGTTTTACATTATATCATAAAGTGAAAAATACTACAACAACATATTGTCTCCATAGTCCAGACTATTATCCCCTCATAATATCCCTACAGGTCATTCATAATTTACTTCTTCACATCCGGGGAAAAATAAAACATAGAAAAGGGGTGAGCTCAAATGCCCAGTAAGGATAACAATATAGCGGAAACTTTCATAAACAAGAATAACCATTTAAGGCAGTGTATAACTAAAAAAAGCATTTTAAACTTGAACTTAAACATAGTATGGAAAAATAAAATGAAATAATGCCATTTTCTTATTCACATGGATATTATAATAATCAAATAATCACATGAAATATCAATAACCACATTCATAATGATGAAATGCATAATGTCAGACAATAATAACCACATAGCCAAGGCCTCATGCCAAGACAAAAAATAAATTTTTGTCAAGGCCTTGTGCCAAGACACTAGTTTTTCTCATTAGACCTACCGATGCATCGAGGAACTATAGTGCGCTCCACCTGTCACATATTAAGTCTAATGCATTCCCATATGAAAAGGTTTAACATATCATAAACATTCGTATTAAAATTAGGATACGAAATGTAAATACTTCATCCATAAACAATGAATGGTATAAAAATAACACATCCTCAGTCAAACAAATCACAAAACCTTCAATACAATACAGAAGTTTTGTATCATAATAAATCTACTTCAAATAAGCATAAAATCCATCAAAGGATGTTGACATAGATGAAATCAAAACTCTTTTTAGAGAAATATCTCTTTCTATTTTGAAATCATTGAAGAGTCATATATTTATAAAATAAATCATTTTCATTGAAAAATTTCTTATAAGTTTGTAAGGGAATATTCGACAATTTTATAACGGCGGAAAATAGCTTCACCCGTCGTATATGTTAAAAAAACATTCTTTCCTTAATTCTGTCGAAAAGGTTCAAAAGCACATTGTATGGAAAACGACGAAATGATTCCTTTATAAACCTATTATAAAAAGTCAATCAAGGGTATAAATGACTTTAAACAATATTCTAGTAAATAGTAAAATTTTTTTGACATACATGTGTAAGAAATATAAATGTGGATGATAAAGAGATCCCAGTAGATTAATATGTATAAACAATCTCGGATAATGAAGATATTGAAAAATAAACCCTTACCTTGTACTTTTCCTTGGTTGGGGGAATGTTAACCTCCTATATAATGGTGAAATAATTGTTATTAAATAATACAATAATCATATACATTATTATGATATCACATATGATCTTTTAACATTGATTTG
Source organism: Viscum album (assembly GCA_963277665.1). Lineage (NCBI taxonomy): Eukaryota > Viridiplantae > Streptophyta > Magnoliopsida > Santalales > Viscaceae > Viscum > Viscum album. Next base: position 350,675,919 of record OY728152.1, on the reverse strand, counting down.
TTAATAATATCCTTGTATTATCATTGTTTTGGCTGTAAACCTACTCGTTCTCTTTTATATGATTCGTTACATAAGACATGTTTTTAATGGATATGTTGTTTCCTATTCATATCCAGAATGATATCATGTACTTAAAATTTATTTTTAAATCATCAAATGATAATTATACTTTAATGGATATGAGGGAGAATGAATCTCATCGCGTTCATGGAGACGGTAGTCCGTACGAACGCACGAGCGACAATATCATTCTTTTGATATTAAAATAATATATAATTGGATGGTATATCATATATTACGAATTACTATCATGTTATATTTATTATTTAAATGAATTATAAATCATTATTATACCCATCCAAATAATAATTTATTAAATAACAATTACACCACGATGTGGAGACGGTAACCCGTACTTACGCACGTATGGTGACATGTTATTCAAAGGATGGATAGAATACTGAATATTGTTGTACCATATTTATAATAAAATCACGGTATATATAGTATACTGGAGTTATTATTTTAGAATGGTAATAACAAAGGAAGAAGAAGTGGAAGAAGAAAGGAACTTGGAAAAGGCTGGTGAAATCATTACCTCATCTTCAGGTTCTTCCTTTTGATTTGATCAAAGGGGCTCCTTATGATGGCTTTATGGATAAAGGAAGGCCTCTAGGATGAATTTAGGGATGTTCAGAGAGTATTTGGATAGAGGTTGGCCGAACCAGAAGGAATTGAAGGTGTGAGTTAATGAGAAGGAGGAGTTCCCTTTTATAATAGGGGTGAGAGGCACCTTTGGAAAAGCTAGATATATTATTTTATAATAAATTCATATTCGGTTTCAAATGGCTCAAATGATGATTATTTAATGTTTATGGTGGGGATTGGTCGAAAACCACTCAACCAATATAATTTTGACATGTTTGGGTCATTATACTAACCATATCTTTAAGTATTAACTCTTAGTTAATTAGTTTCACTTTTACAATGTATCTTTGTATTTTTATATTATATGGTTAATAAACATACTATATAAATCCAAGTGACCCCAAGTGGTCCATTAATGATACACCTATCATTATATAAGTCTCTTCGCCGAAAAATATATTTTAATGAATTTAATATCAATTAATAATATAATATTTGTTTTTAAAAACTCTTTTATGTCAATTTTGATACTATTCAATAATAGATTTTTGTAAAAATCATAACAGAATTTTTACTTCGAAAAACATTAATTAAAAAATTCCTAACATGTCATATTAACTTAAAAAAATTAGTGTAATTCATAATAAGTCACAAATTATAATTTTTTTGGGTATCTACAATATCAATCATTTTAAATTTTCACTGTTATCCAAATTAATCCATCACCATTGGGTCATAAATAAATTAAATTATTTAATGTATAAAAATTATAAATAAAATACCATTATGTAGGAAAGCAGGTTAAATTTCAAATGAATATTTATAGTCTAAAATAAAACATATATAACCCTATATAAAAATTGTTTTTCTAAAAGATATATGCTTGAGTCATTTTTGTATTCATTTTAACTTAATTAAAATAAAATGTTCCTATAACTTACAAGTGGCACCATGGGGTCCCAAAATCGACCCAAATATGTCCATGGTCGGACATGTATCATACAATAATGTTAGGACACGTTTTAGGGTAATTGTTTATTATTATAATATTATTTTTAACCCTTATTTACAGGATTTACCCTTTAACCATGGTAAATAAAATATTTACCGAAGTAATTATTCAAAATGTCTAAAAATAAAAGTTACCTATTTACACAATTTGAACATAATGATTCCAAATATGGAATCCATTTTTCCAAATTCAAAACACAGAAGTGGTAGAAATTAATTTAAAATTAATTCCCGTTGTCAAAACAAAAAGCGTGTTTTTATGTTATAATAACTATCAAAAGATTGGTACTTGTTTATGTTCGGTTTAATTGTGAAATTACGTCCAATGACCAAAATTGTATTAAATGGTAAAAATATATTCCAAATTTACATTAAAATAACTCAAATTCATAATTTATCACTATTAATTATTTTTATTAAAAAAGTTGTTTTTAATTAAAATTTAGTAATTTTCACTGTTCATCAAAATATTAAAGTTATCCGAGAAGTACCAAAATTTCACCTTAGGCTTAATTTGATCCTCAAAATCCAAAAATGAAGTCCATTTTGAGTGATAAAATTTTTAAAATTTCTAAAAGTAGGTATTAGTATTCATAATGGCAAGTTTGATTGGTTGTGGTGTGTTAGAACTCGATGTTACGTACAACACACGCTATCGCAATATTCAAAGAGAAGCGTACCATAGAAGCTTGGGGCGTTAAAATAATATATTGGTTTATACTAAGCTTCAGATGGATAGTAACCTCATCCTATTGTTAGAGAACTATATAATACCTCATATCACTCAGGCTATTAAGGATCATGTTTTCAGGTTTAGAGAGTTGTCTCTCGCATTGGAAATGTTCATGGAGAAAAAGGATGAATTCATATCCTCTATAGAAAGAGGAGGAATAATCATTACGAATTTCAGGAATCTACTTATGCCATTTCTCCATGTGTATTGTACTCCCATTATTGTCCCTCTATCATTTCCTTCATCCACAGCTACATTAGGATTTACCAGTGCTTCCCCTTTGAATACTTCAGAACAAGCCATCAGAAGCTATACACCCAAGATTCATCAAAGATCTACTCATTATCAGTATACTGATGCTTTTTTAGCAGCTCCTTCTACCATTCTTACAGTTATAACCTGGCATGTACCTCAATCTTCTGAACCTTCCACATAATCTCCCAAAGACAAATCTCTCATGGACTTCTTGGACAAGGATTGAATGCAGAATATCTTATTGGATAGGGATCCTTGTATTCTTTTTTATTGTATCATTTACTCTTGATTCATTAATACAATGATCCCCTTTTATATATATTTTTTTATTCACAATGTTTGATAATTTTTATTATTGGAGCTGTTGGATATATGAAATTCCTATAAGTTTATTCTCAAATATATTTTCATCAATAAAATTGGTTAAATTTATTTTCTTCTTGAACTGATTCAAAATTTTGTCATTTGGATTTTGATATTTTTGTTGAAAATGATTCATCCATGATACAAGGCATATAGATACCACTGATGTTCTTTGAAAATGTACATCAATCTGAAACAATAATACTTATTCTAAATATTAGTGTCATAATTTACCATTATCAAAAATAGAGAGATTTTTTGACTCAACATTGCAAGGATACTGCTGATATGGGTACAGATGAAACCTACCATTGATAAGCCTAACACTGAAAAGACTATCGTTGCAATGATATCGATTATGATTCTACCGATGAAGCATATTGTAGCAATGCTGCCACTGATAAGTCTACAGATGAAGCCTCCAATTGATAAGCCTACCACTGATAAGCCTAACATTGAGGAGCTACCACTGATAAGCCAATCATTGAGATGCTACCATTGAGAAGGATAATGCAACCTGTCTACTAATTCTTATAGTCTTCTACTTTATACTTTGTCAGTTTTCATACGATTAAACTAATGGGCATATTTTGGAAAATTAATGCCCCTGACATTAATTAATGTTCTTTTAAAACATATATAGAGACATTATCTAGAGACTATATATGGTACAATGGTGACCGCATTTGGTTTGATTATTCCTTCTATTGGAACTGAAGAATAAAATAAGAGATCAAGCTAGTGAAGAAAATGTGAGAAATAGAAATTACATAAAAAACTTGAAGAATGAGGAAAACACATCAGCACTTACTCTATAATCCTAGGATCTTCATGAAGATCATTTTGGTGAAAACAATTCAAGGAATCCATGTTTTTATTCATCAAATATTGTTCAAACAACAAATCTAAATACCTTAGTACTTGGAAGCAATAACGTAATGTTGCCACACACTATTTTTGAGACAACTACCATAGAAGAACACAAACTGTAATTTCATTACAACAAGGAGTCTAGATATGTACATGAAACACATATACACTTCTAAACTTGATACTCATAACATTAGCACTATTGGTTTCTTTATATTACATTTATAATCAGTGTGTGTTTGTCAGTTACACACACACACTATCTCCTCTGCTTAAAATAGAGGATACTGAAAATCCTTACACCAAAAATTACATACACTATTTTTCCCATTTATAAATGTGGAAGAGGTTGTGTCTTGCCTGGTTGGTTGTTTTTCCCTAGAAAAACTATAGTTTATGTTTTGAGAACTTAAAAATTTATGAAAACTATGGTAAATCCTGATTTAGTATATGTATCAATTTTATTTGTTAATAAAACGTGTTTGGTGGTATGTAATCACCATGTGGAGAGGATTAAGCCTCGTCTTGTTATTGAACATATTTTTTAGTTATTCGGTGTTATTTATTTTTTAAAACACTATTTTTCTATTTTACTCTTATTATATTTTCATAAAATAGAAAACTATTTTACATGAACACTTTTAGTCAGATTTGGTTTGTTTGTATAGGTTTTTAATTCAGTAACCTGTTTTTAAAAGTTCAATATATGTTCTTACACATATTTAATTGAGTTCTATTCAACCGTGGAAAGACATGTTGAGAAATTGAACATTTATAGCTCTAATACATTAATTAACTGGGCTGTTTAAAATTTGAGTATTTTATCATTAATTTTTTAACATAAATTTTATGTAGGATCTCAATTCACCCCCTCATGAGATTCTAGATCGACCAGCACAAAACATATTTAATTGATTAAAAACATGGCTTCCAATTCCATTAAAATACAATATGTTCAATTTTTAGTTTTATAGACAATTAAAAAACCTATTACATAAATATTTGTACACATCAACAAAGTTTCACTAATTATAAAAAAAAAATTACTAAAAATTCCCCCCTATTTAATTTTTGGAACAATCAATTCAATTAATATGATTCACCATAGTGGATGTATTTAACATTATATTGTTTCTATTCATACATAGATTATAATGCTCCAAGGGATGAGAATGACATGGTTATTTTGGGAGATGTTAAACTGAAGAAAAAAATATTCCCACTTATGAAAAGATGGTGAAACATGGTTGTGGAAGAAGAAGCAATCGATGCCAAAATCTCCCCCATGTGCTCTATAGAAGAGAAAATATTTTCCATTGAAGTAAGAAATCCTGAAACTGTAATGGATTTAGTTGGGTCATTGGTTTACAGAATGAAAAAGATAATCATCTCCAGGATTTCTACTGGATCCAAAAATTCGGTAGGAATGAATAAGGAAAATAAAAAAAATAAGAAGGAAAATTCAATTATAAATTTGTTTCAAAATTAATATGCTTTATTGTAATTGTAGGGTATCAGTAATTATCATACTATTAATGCTTTTCATAGGAATATTCAGATTCAAAATCATATGTTAATTGGTATCTCTTAAACTAATTCCACTTATTCAATTGGTTTTTATGACTTAATATGGTTAGAATTTTTATTATTGCTACCAGTGGTTCAGCTGGACTGTGTGAGAGATTATAGTTTTTTGCTCATACCTCCATTGGTATTGTAGGACATATTTACATCAATAAGTTGGAGATTTAATTCACTTTTTAGTGGTAGTCTGAGATTAGGTTTGTATCATATTCATAGGAGTTTGTGGATATAACCTAACAACTTTAGGGGAATTATACACCCTTGTTCATTGTTGGTGATTTAAACACTATCCTCTATTCTAGTGAATAATGGGTCATGTTCAGTCTCATATTTCTATTAGGGAATTAAATGGTTGTGTTGATGATTATGATAAGTTTGAGTTTTTTTTTGATTGATGAAAAATACACTTGCTACAGAAGATATCTCAAATGTATTATTTCTAGAATGATGGATCAGGTCTTTGAAAATAATATAGCCCTTGACTAATGGGAATCGATTTCTAGTATCAAACTCCCTAAAATTTCTTCTAATCATCATCCAATTACTGTTAGTTTTAAGGGTAGGTAGCACCACATGCTTCATCCATTTAATTTCAAAAACACTTGGGATCTTTAATGTGATTGTGGCAGGATGATTGAAAAATAAAGGAATAGTATGCAATGTGCATATTTTCACTTCAAATTGATGGTGATCAACTAATCCTTAATATCATTGATCAAGGAGTATTATAATGAGTTGTAAAGAGAAATATTATGTTTTGAATCCTCTCTCAATCAACTTCAAGATGAATCCTCAAAAGTGGAATTCAAACTGTATTTTTCTAGAGAAGCTATTTTGGCGTCTAAATTGAACTATCTCCCCACAATGAATGTTAATATTCTTATGGAAACCTTATAAAAAAAATTCCATCATGAAGGAGATCTAAAAACAAAATTTATCAACTCTCTAGAATAAATTTGGATAATCAATCATTGATTCTCCTATCATAAGGGTGGTTATCTAATTCTAGACATTAAAGAAATAATTTTTGATTATATTGTTTCTTATTTCACTAGGCTGTTCAATATGACCTAATTGAGGGTATCTTTGATGGATGGTATAATCCCTTCACTATTTTCTGATACAGATAATTTCCTTCTCAGTAGTTCCCATTTGAATTTTAGATTTAGGATGTTGTATTCAATCTTAAATCATTCATATCCCCATGTCTAAATGGATTCAATAATTTATTTTATCATAATTATTGGGAAATTATTAAAGGTCATTTTTGAAATGTATTCTTCTCTTTCTTTTCCATGGGAGATCTTCCTCAGGGCATCAATTCTTATTTTATCTCCTTAATTCCGAATGTATATAATGCTTGTGAGATTCACCTTTTTCGACACTTTTCCTTGGTAAACAATAGTGAAATGATCATAAGAAATATAATTTCTATAAATATCTCAATCACATCAACTATAATTGTTTCATTGAATCAATATGTAATTATTAAATGAGGATTTATTTAAGAATGTATTTTCTCAGCATAATAATATCTGAATATGCTCAAAAATCGGCATGGGAGGGCAGAATTGCTATTAAGATTGAAATAAAAAATGATTTTGAAAAACTTGATGTTACATTCCTGTACAAGATTATTGGACGTTTTGGTTTCAATGTCATTTTTATTATCTAGATAGCCACTCTTTATGGACTTGTTCATGTCTCGTTTATTTTAAATGGTTCCCCGAAAGGGTACTTTTCTTTCTCTAGAGGTGTTCATCTGTAGGATCCTATCTCATCCCTACATTAGTCTATCTCTAAATATTATCATAATATACTCATCTCAAACATGGTCTCACAATGATAGCTCAATACAATTTAGGCATCGAGGTCACACATCACCCAATATCATCTATTATATGTTGATGATATTATCGTATTCCTGCATTGAAGAAGAAAGAATATCCATGTCGTAAAGATTTTTCTTTTTCAATTTGAGGGTATTTCTGGCCAATATATCCACTGGGATAAATCCTAAATACATTTTGGGATGATATTTTTCTATTTCAAGGAAGAAATGAATTATTTCAGAGTTTAGAATCAGAGAAGGGGCCCTACATTCTCACTATCTTGGTGTCTTGTTATTTTAGGTGTGTCCTAGAGTGTCGTTCATTAATGAAACCATTTATAGGTTAAATGGATAGATCTCAACCTGAAAAGGTAAGTGTCTCTCCATGGATGGTCGATTAATCTTGGTGATTTAGGTTATAGTGTCTAAATTGGTGTACTCATTCACAGTCTATTAATGGTCGAGTGTAATTTTCAGAAGTGTTAATAACTATATCAGGAATATTAATTGGAGTGTTAATATCCATGTGAGGAAGATGGTCACAATTCCATTGATGGATTGTTTTCTCCCTCTACATAATGATGTCATGGGAATGAAAGATATTTCACAATTAAATGATTCCCTTCAGGCCTGACTTTTCTGTAATATTCATCATAGTAATTCTGAGTCAATGGATCTTCTCAGTGATCGTTCAGCTAGTAAATTTAGGTAGGGAAGGAAAACTAACATCGAATCTTCATTTGGGAAAGAAATTATATCGTCCTTTCGGAATATTATGTCCTTCTCTAGATGGATTGTAAATCGGAACTCGACTTTCACATTTTGGTTTAGAAATTGGACTGGTTGAATTATCTCAGAAAATTTCCAGCCGGATGTCCTGGAATCAAATCTGAAGATCACTATTATTGATTTTTTTATGCTCCCACCTCGCCTTACCTGGATTTTTTTCAATTATTGGTCTAAAATAATGATTTTTTTACGGCCCTAATTTTATGTTTTGTGAACCTTCTTTGAATGTATTCTTACTATAAAACTCTATTATCAGAATGTCACCAAGGGCCATCAAGCATACTAATATTGGTTATATTCATTCAATAAAAAATGTATTAGGTGGTGACGTCTTACCCTTGTTTGGATGTTGTCTAACAACAGGTTACCCTATAATGAGGTACTTTAAAGGTTTGAAATTCATATTTTTTTTCTATGTGTCCTTTATGTCACCCTCACAGAGATGATGTAGAGCATCTCTTCCCTGGCTGTGTAATGGCGTCAACCATTTTGAAGGAGGTCATAGGTACTTCTAAGTGGGATTGTCTTTGATTATCAGGTCTATAAGACCTCCTTTGGTGCTTCTCATCCATCCAGTTATCTTACCATGCACATTTTCTACATTGTTTGGTTGTAGGTGAATGTTTTCATGCAATTTGGATGCATTAAAATGCATAAATTCACATGGGAAATGGCTTCTTTGTGATGTTGGTAACGAATCATGTTTTTTCTTCTATAAGAGATGTGTGTAACATTGTCATGGGGTAGTGAACCTATAGTATACATCATTTTATTATGCTGAAAAATCAGGGCGTTCAGGAAAATATCATACCTTCTTTGGAGAATTTTTATGTGTTTTTGTTTCTTTTTCTCCTTCACAATATAAAGGTGAATACATGTTGTGCGTCAAAGAGAAATTATGGTCCAACGATGTGTGGTGCGGTTTTTTGGACACATGATTATTCGGTTGAGTGGTATTTTTGTATAACTTGTGGCATGACTAGTTCACTCAAGAGTGAGATTATTGTAATAATTCAGGTTGTCTCGCTTTATATAATGAATGGTTGGACTAATATATGGTAGGAAACTAACTCTATCAATCTTTTATGGGCCATATAAAATGGTTGAGATCATATCTCTCGAGGGATTTCATAAAAGTTGATGGAATTCATGAATACCCTATTGCTCCTTAAAATTATCATCACTAATTCTTATTAGGAGGAGAATATGGTTTTTGATGGTCTTTTTATTGTGGGACTTGTTAAGCCTCTAGCCCGGTGAGATTCATTTCCCATGCTCATGCTCCCTCATTATGAGGCTTATTGTAATAAGACTCTGCATTTTCATATCTTGTAACATTATATTCATTTATGAATATTAGACTTAGACTTTCAATCTAGGATCTTTTAATAACAATTCTGGAAAAATGATTTAAAAAAATGATTGATCCCCAAAAAATTCTAACAAATGATAAGACATAATATTATAAAGAGATAATTCCACAAATATCTATATAAAATTTTGAAAATTAAAAAAATAAGTTTTTATTAGAAATCATTTAATGATAATGATAAATAATTATAGAAAGATTAATATTGAGTGAAAATATAAAAATATTAAATTATATAATTATAAAATTATTATTTATATAAAATTATTATAAGATAATTATTATTGGGTTATTTTTTGAAATGATCAATAGATAATTTATTTTCAATTTATAATGTAATTATTTATAAAAAATAAAATAGCACCAAATTTTCAAAGATAATTTAAAAATTATAATATGAAAATTTCATCTAATTATACAAATATGAATATAAAAATATCACTGCCCTAAATTGTCAATGGATAATTCAAAATGATCATTTTCAAATGTCACCTATTAAATTGTGATGTATAATTTGTAATGTAAAGGATAATTATATAATTATAAAAATTATCCATTGGAAATTTTAATAAAATTTTGATATAAAATAAATTTGAAAAAATTAGATAATAATTATGAAAATTGATCAAGAAATTTTTTTTGCACTCAAGAATAATTATAAGGAATAGAAAATACATTCTCGAATTAATTTAGTGATATAAGATATATTGTTTTTTAATTATTCCTGATGAATATCTTGTGATCACATTCATTAACCTAAAATTATATATTTTCAATTTTCCATTAGATAAAAAATATCACCACATGTGATATTAATGATAAAATGAAATTTATCTAGGATATTGAAAGTATTATCCCATGATAAAATTTATTTATTTTTTAAATAAAATAATTTTTTTTCGGTTCTCAAAACCCTTGAAAATCCTTCAGTGATGATGTGCTTACTAGTATGATAATATGTCCCAGAATCTTGTGTTATATACTATTAAGGTGTCAACCCAATCATTTAATGCACATAGGGTGGGTAATCCTTTATTTTAACATCATTAAATTTTGAGGTAGGTAGTCCCTTGCCTTCTTGGTCTTTTGTTCCACATGTTTCATTAATATGGTTTATGTGTAGGCATATTTGATCAGAATTATTGATTATGATAACATGTGGGTTGGTGTATTGACATGATAACATGATGATACACCTCAATCTATGAGTACTTTGCAGCTTACTATACATGGTTGATGTGAATCACGTGAAATGTTGGTTTACCCTACTTATGATGATGGGATATAAATTTTCATGTATCCTATTATGTTATGTGTTATTTGGGGATATTTTTCTTCGATACAATCGATGATGGACCATGAAAACATGTTTATCCCACATAGGGGGATTGCACACAAGTTTCTATAATGGGGATTGCAGAATTGTGAAACAAATGGTGTTATGATGATTCCTCATAGATGTTTTTTGATGCAATTGATGACATGTGCATGGCAATGTGTATGTTACTCAACTCCATGTAAATTTCGTGTTTCACTCCATACCTAAATAATTCCTTGATTAAGACTTCTTCAATGCCTAGTGTGTTTCATATTGAACAATCATGTGTTGTTGATCAGTATGATTGATTATCAACATGGATAGTCCGAGATACTACCCAAATATTCATTATCTATCCAGCTTAGAGCCAAAGATGGAATAGTTGGGGTTTTGGTGGCATGGTTTTTTCAGAATGTGTGTTTTTAATCAATACACATTTATTATAATTATATAATATTTTGTTTTTTACATTGCCACACTTGGATGAGAACACATTGGGTGTGTCCTTATGAGTTTATAATAAAACCCTACTCTAATAATTTAGTGGACAGGTAGTTTTATTAAATAATGATATCATGAAGGGAACGATCCCTATTGTGGGGAACCGAGAATTGGAGAATAGAGCTAGTAGTAGGATGTGATGGAAAATAATGGACACAAAATTTTATTTATTTATTTATTATTTCTTTTTAAAAAATTTAATATTTATAAATAAGGAGCTATTTATTATCATATAGATAATATTACATCCTCTACGATTCCACATATGTACTCAAATTGTTTATTTATATTGTTTATCACGTTTTTTATTTTATTATTACTCAATTAATAACATGATATAAATGGAATAAAGTCCTCATTGATAGGCATTGACCATAAATGTTATTTATAAGCCTCTAGTTACAAGGAGAAAAACATAAGGTCATGGGACCTTCTATCATTGTCCCAATGGTTTAGGATAGGATTTTACATAACTAATTCCCATATAATGCCGAAATCAAAGACTTACCATATAATATCTCTCATTTTTTAACATTAATGAAAAATCCTTAAACAGTGCATTGGAGATCTCAATCATTATAACCTGTCATTAAGAGAAATATCAAGCACACTCATCATAATAGACAATTATATAGCGACATATCATGATCATTTTTTATTAATCTCCATAAAACCCTTGAAAAAATAATTTGAAACCACCAGAATAAGAAAATTCTATTTTCATATATAAATTTAGATACATATCAATTTATTTTGAAAAACAATTAATGAAAAATAGTCAATGAATGAAGGGACCAGAATAACCATTGAAGCCCCACTAACACACATCTCTCAATTATAATTAATAATTGATTAGATGGTAGTATAGGGCTGTCAAACAATATATGATTAAAAACAATTTTCCCTATTTTTGTAAAAAAATTAAGATTGAATGTATGGTAAATGTTAAAATGACTCATTATAATCCAATTTTAATGATATTAATAACTAAATGAATATAAATTTTAACATTTAATGATGCATAAATAAATATTACCTTTGGAATATTTTTATGATAATGGATTTTGAGGGGAAAAAATTTTGAAACGAATACTTCGAAATAAAGATTTATGAAAAAATAACTTACCTTATGTCCCCTATATTTTCAATCATTCTAGAGTTCATAAATAATAATATTATATTTTTTGTATAATTTCTATATAATTTTTTCCATGTTCATTAAATTATATTTATTAATTTTTTTCATTTAATTCCACATTTAATTTATATACAAAATTAGTTTTGTTTATGTTGGTTTTTTGTCGTTTAGTTAATAACCTCGAATTAACATAGTTACACTGAATTAGATCAGTGGTAGTATATTTTCATTAATTAAAAAATTATAATTTTTATTATTGTTATACTTTTTATATTTAATAAAATTTTAATACCAACCAAGTAATGAGGTTATGAAAAATGAAACAAACCATTTTGTGGACACTGTATTCCATACGTACGCATTTAAAATATTATCCATTTTATACTGGGTGGAAAAAATAAAGGAGATAATGTATTTATTTTATAAAACTATAAATATGTTATAAATTATATAAGTATTCATTAGTTAAATCCTTATGAGCATTCATGTGATCTAGTAAAATAATTAATCACATTACACCAGGGAGGAGGTTTTCTACACTTATAGAAAATTGGAATTATAAATTTACAATAATATGATAGTTATGAATGTAAAAAATATTTTATTGAATCACAAATCTCCGTTAAATATTATGTATATTCATTTTATCATCCATTTTAACCAGTAATTTGATTTGTTTCTAATAAAAAAAATACATAGCTATGTAGATGTGCTTGTCCCTGCATTCGTGTGAGAAACGAATTAATTTTTCATGGAATGAAAAAAGTTGATGTAATCAGGTTATGAAATATAAATAATGAAATTTTAGTATAAGGATGATATTGAAATTTTTATATCAGTATTTTTAATGAATATTTCAAGTTGGAATATTAAGAAATAAACAAGGAAACATTGATTTATGAGTTATACCTATTCTTTGGGAAACCTCCTTTATCAAATTTCTTAATCCTCTATGATTGGTCCTTTAGTGAGACTAGAACCTATAAATCTTGTGGATAGTTTTTGGTATGGTATTTTTTAGTAGAAATGGATCAAATCATTTTAATACAAGAGGAGGGGGTTCACATTATATGTTTGTGGCGTGGTACTCATGTAATTATTATTAAAATTTATATGTTATAAATGTATTACTCGTGGGAATGATAAAAGAGATAAATTAATGTCCAAATATAAGTTGATATGTGTAAGAATAATATCATAAAATAAGATTAATGGGTTGTATTTCTAGCAATATCACATAGTTTTAATCATAATTAACTTGTTATACCCATTAACTTGATTAAAACATTTTACCGTGGTTACTAATCAAAATGACCAAAACTGAAATTGAAATAATTAACAAATTGGATAATAAAAATTTAGAAAATAAAATTCATTATAAAATAATTAATATATATAATTTAAATACAATAATTTCAAAATTGTAACATAAAATAGAATAATTCTTTTTATATAAACGTGTTTTTATTAATAAAAATTAATATATTTAGAAAAAAGTATAATTTTTATTCATATGTAATTATTTTTATTTCTCTAGAAAATTGATATTGATTTTACATTTAAAAAATATTATAATTTTTTAAATTCTTTAAATTAAATATAAATTTTTATAAAAAATATACATTTTCAGTAATCACCGAAAAATTAACCATTTTAGAAAATTCCAAAAAATTCACTAAAAACTAAATATAACATGATTATATAAATAAAATTAGTCAATTTTATAAATATAAATATTAAAATATGAATATTTGTCTTTTAAATAAAACCATATAGATCGTGATGAATAGTTTTATTTGAATAAAATAATTTCTTCATTGAATGAGTAATTATTTAAAATTCATACAGTTTATATTTCTCCAGAATGACTAATATCTTACATTAATATGACAAAAAGGTCATTTATAATTAACATTTTATTTTTTTACATTCATAACCTACATTATGATTTGTTTTTTCAATATCATATCAATTGGATTAATGATTAAGGGAATATAATGAAGTTATTTGATTATCCAAATCATATAAAGAGTCATATTAGTAGTAATCATCCTATAACTCATATATTATAAACGGGAAATATTATTCGAATAATATAATTGTGGTATTTCATATAATAAAAACATGCAAAATATGATGCACTATATATTATATTTCTTATGGATAAAATTTCTAATGTACCAGCTCAGGTGGAATTTTATCATTTCGTGTTGATAATATTTTTATTGGATTTGATGGGATTTAGTTACATCAGTGTGTGGGTTCTCATGTTGAATTTTTAGGGATACCTATCAAGTTATAATGCTTATTATCCACTATTTAGTGATTTTATCTTTATATTTTATGAATGTTGTAGAGGAAATATTTCTATATTGGTGAAAGAATTTATTGAATATTATCTAGAAGTTATTTTAGGGATAAAATTATTTAAAGAATAATTTATATTTAAACATTAATTTTGGAATCTTGTGAATGTATTGTAAACTTTTACATGTATCTAGGGAATACTCAAGATTCTTATGATTCTTCATGAATATTTTCTTAAAATGTTTAGATATAACTGAAGTGAACACCATTTTCCCAGTAATAATGAATTATGTCATTCATGATACCATATTTCAAGTCTATACTATCATCACCTTTTGATTTTATTGGGGAACATTCAGATACCAACATTAAATCATAAATATCGATATTATAAGTCTCTCAAGATTCAATTATATATGATAATAAACCATAATTAAATTAATGAATCATTTGAATTAATTTTGTTGTTGTCTTTATCACTAAAAACCAACATAAATACTGTTATTAAGATATTATAATGAGTATTCCTGAATTTTTGTGGATTTATTAAAGAGATTAATATATATAACATATAATAATGGTGTAATTTCAAATTATTAATGACCAAATATTTTATTTATTTTCATTTAGAGGTAGATGTATTAATTGATCTCCATAGATTTTGACAATAATATGAAAAATGACATCAGAGTGTGGAATTAATAGTAGTACAGTTGATTAATTAAAATATAATTCAGTAAATAGTTAATGGGAGAGACACCTGATTGGTTCTTTCTCAGTTATTAATATTTTGGATGAGAGATAAAAATATTACGTATATTTGATCAGTTTTTTCCTAAACATATTTATTTAGTGATGGATGTATAGGTTTAAAATATTGATTTTATGATATTTCATGAATGTGTTCCCTCAAGGGATGCACCTAAAATAACTTTCAAATGGGTGAGGAACATAATCCATTATCAGAGACAAATAATGGTATTCCAATGAGGTTTTTTTTTCTATGATATTAAATATCCTTGAACTGGTCTTAACCCAATGCCGCATGGGTCCATTATTGTGTATGTATATCAATGTATTGAATTTTATTCATTATGTGATAAATGTAACTATATTATTGAGGAAGATTATTTCTGAACATTTTTTGGTCCACTCATATCATGGAATTTGTTTTCTTTTGGTATACAGGTGACAGAATAACATCCATTTTAATTATTTTTACCATATTTGTAGTATTATACTAAAATGATTTAATGATGAGCTAAAATTCAATTATTTAATTGTTTTGCTTGTTGATTATGTTACATCATTTGAAAATTAATGATTTTTAATGATAAACAACATCCCAATCGAGTAATATGAATTAGATGATTCAATATTTTCCTTTATTAATGGGTGTAAATATATGAATTATATAAATCGTATAGAAATATATATTTAGGTGATTATGTTTATTCATTATGAATCTCTCTAAAGATGAAGATATTTCAACTTTTTAGGAAATATTAATATTTAGGTATAAACCTCATGAAAAAGGATACCTTGATAATGTTTCTGGTGATTTATATATTTTTCATTGGGGCACCCAGTATCATGTTTTGATAGAAAATGATAATTTATTTGTTGATTTCCTCTATTTATATAATCAAATATATTTTAAGTTATTATTCCAATAATCTAATCTCATTAAAAATAAAAATAAGTTATGAAATCATTGTTTCATTAATTCCCATTATGTTTGGAGTATAGAAGAATCATTTAACAATAAGGGTTTTGAGTGGGAAATATTGGACTAATTTATTTGATGTTATTTTTTTCCAATATTATTTTATTTTTTGGATCATGATTGAGATAATATTTCTTTTAAAGAAGTGGATATATTTTGAAGGAATACAATATGTTGTTGTAAATAGTCTGATGTGCCATCATGATTAATTATGTTCATGATTAAAAAAATTACCCAACAATATACTTTTTTTGGAAATTTAAATGGTAGGATATATCAACATATGAGGATATCTTATAAAAATTATGTTTTGGAAAATAATTTTCAGTCTTTTTATGGGACAAAATGATTTAATGTATGATAGAATTTTTCAGCCAAAATTTAAAATTTATATTTATTTAGATCATTTTTGGGTTAAATATTCTCAAAATATAGAAGGGTAATATCTAAAATTTACCAATGTAAATGATTTTCAAAAATTATTTTGACCATTTAATTTTATCTCAACACAAGGTTATTAGACAAAAGTAGAGGTTTTTTATTTTCTATGATAGGGTTGTTTTTAAAATATATTTAATATAAAAATAATAAATAACAATTTCATAACACAGATGAGATGAATGATATTAAATAAGAATATCCAAAAATATAATTTTTGAAACAATGAGTGTGACTAAAATTAAATGTTTTTAAATCAATATTTTCAATTTAGGTGTTTCGGTTATAGTCCCTATATAATACACTCTCAATATTTTAAATAATTACACAGATAAACCTAACTTGGGTATGTACATAAACTTAAAAATGATTTATTTATGGGTTGTTATCATGTAATCATAAACCCTAAAATAATTTTAATTAACTATTAGAGGAGTTCATTAGGGTATTTGATTATCATCCACATATTGATGGTGAAAAAACATTGATGATTTTGAAAATCACATCTGTATTGAATAAATATGTTTTGAAATGACCATTATTCAAAATTTTTAATATTTATTTACATTATATTTTTGTAGATTTAATTTATGAATTTAAAAAAATTATTATAATAAATTAATATTTGCATTCGCATTCTCACCATATAATCATAAATGATTCATCCTGAATCAAATTAATGGTGGTCAGTTGAATATATTATCCACATTCAATGTTTCCCCCTATATTTAAATCCAACACATGAAACAAACCAGTTATGTTAAAACTGATGTATAAACCACAGTCTTGTTTATTAATTCCGCCAATATTGTTAAAAAAATATAAGACATTTTTTTAAGTATCAATTCAAACCATTTCAGTTATCTAAGTATATGACTGTAGTGGGGAAGATAATTTATTGGGGTGGGGAAATAATGTTTACCTTGAGGGAAAATAGTAGTGTGGTCTCAAAGAGGACAAGGAGTGGTGGTTTGAAAGAAGGATGACAGTGGGTTGTTCGCAAGAAATATTATTTTTGGATTTTTGAGTAGTGGTGAGGGGGTGATAGATAGATGGGGATTTAATCATTATTGGTATCAAGAATAGTCAATAGTAATGTCATGGAAAATATATAACATTAAGGATATATTTTTAGAAGAAACAATTCATCTAGTGTCACACTATTCATTGAGTTGAAATATAAGGCCCCGACCTTATAACATTACTTAATATTGAATTACATTGAATAATACACATTGAGGATCTTTTCAGGTATAGAGTTTTAGAGAATTAGGACATAACTATTACATCTCAAAGATTACAAAGTAGACCCATCTACACAGCTTCCATCTTTATCACAAAATACAAACTCGTGAACAAAAGAGTCATGTCTAGTTCCTTGTTTAGAAAACCTGACATTTCCTTGATCCCATATTTGACCCTATTCATCTTTATGTCCTTTGAAAACGTTTTTAAAACATGGTATGAGAATAAAAAGCTCAGTAAGGGTTATAAAAAGTATGTAAAGGAACTATGACTACATATATACATAAGAATGAAATCATACATTACCCATAAATCATAATCTCTTTTACATACCTCATTAAATCATGAATAAATCATAGAAATCATAAGACATAAAGGTAACATGAGGCATTCATAAAATTATTACGTAGAGAGTAACCCTCTTGGTTATGTTTGGAATACCCATCAAAATATATTCCCTAAATCTCTTCGGAGAAACCTTAATGGTTAACTCTTTCGCGTTACCTAATGCATTGGAGAGCTATATCGGGCTCACCCGCCCTTAGTTTATCACGGAATAACCCGTCTTCCTAAAAATTACCAAGGACCATAAAATAATCATAGCACATAACTTAAACATAAAGGAAAGATAACATTATCACATTTCAATAACAATATAACATTTTATGATATTGAAATAATGAATCCATTCTAAAAAACATTTTCAAAACCATTTAAAACATTTAATAATGTGATTTTTAAATCAAC
Source organism: Viscum album (assembly GCA_963277665.1). NCBI lineage: Eukaryota > Viridiplantae > Streptophyta > Magnoliopsida > Santalales > Viscaceae > Viscum > Viscum album. Next base: position 350,657,046 of record OY728152.1, on the reverse strand, counting down.
GTGTCCCATACCACATTGAATCTTTTAACATTTTAAACCATTAATATCTATATAAATAAATCCTTCAAACCATTTTGAAAACATGGATATTAATGAGAAATGTTTATAAGAATAAATCATTAAAACATTTAAAACGATAATTTAGTTAAAGTGTTTTTAACAAAATGATAGACACTTGAATAAAATAATTGAGGGATAACATTTAATCAAAACATTATAATATCCTGAGAATAAAGGTATTCATGATATAATATTCCAAAGTAATGTATATACACCATATAATAATGAACTAGTGCAAACAACAATGAAGTCTCAATAGAAATGTAAAATGAGATGAAATCCATTATAAAGAAGGTATCATTAAATTAAGGATAAATCAATCTCATAATTATGTGTGAAAAATATAAATACACCCAATATATGTAGATATTAAGTGTAAAATAATGAATTTTCATTCACACATATTCAAAGGATGACATATTCAATAACTACATGTTGAACCCAAAGAAATCCAAATTGGGTTTCGAAGTTTCATTGACAGCCTAAAGGTGTCACATAAAATTTTAGAAAAAGAGTTGATGAGAGAGATAAAGGATATCTAATAAATTGGACATAAAATTTATGCCAATAAGGATATATAGGAACATATCCTCATATAATAATATGATAATTAAAAGACATAACAAAAGTAGTCTTTTAAAAAGAGGAGGGTGAAGGGTCCCCTTACCGATTTGGGTTACTTTCGAAACGTACACCCCATGAAAGAAGGACTATACAACATTGATGTAAATACTCATAAACGAAAGTATGTTACACCAATAGTATAATAATGGACAGTACATACACCACTCAAAATGATATTTTGGCAAATGTATCATGAATCTCAAGAAAACACAAAGTGAGATAAAAATCCCCTTACGAAATTTCGGCAGCCTAACAGTGCCAATTAAAACTTCCAAAAATGGTTTTATGAGATCAAATAGGGTATCTCATAATATGAACATAAAAAGTAAAAAATGAGGAATATTAAATAACATCCCCAAACATAAGAAATATGAGCTTGAATGAAATGTCATAAAAGAGAGTACTTAAAAATGAAGAAAGAGGTAGGATCCCTTACCTCGGGTCCGACTTGACTCGATCATTCATTAACCTCCTGAATAATAAACATGAGTTAATTTCTACTTTCATAAGAAGCTTTTTCAAGTTCATTATTCCTTTTATATCACTTATTACCATTCTATGAACACTATGTAATTATTTATGTTAATAATAGTCTTTTTGTAGACCATGGCTACTTGAGTCAAAAATAAACTCTTTATAATTACAAGTTTTTCATGTGGAAAAATATATATTATATCCAGAATTATATTCATTATTTAGATATCATATATATCATATATATCCATTATCTACATGCATTTATAATATTACATAACATTTATAGGTAAGAAATTAAATGCACCGTTCATGGAGACGGTAAGTCGTACGTACGCATGAACGCTACTTCCATTTCTATTTCATATTTAATGGAATTAAAACATAATGATACATAATAGTATTATAATTACAGTTTTTTATGATATATATTATCATTAAATATTTCTTTTATACATACCACATATGGTATTAATGAATCAAATCCTTTTGAGCGGGCGATAGTCCGTATTTCCTAAAATGATGATATCACATTTTAACATAATGGAAACCATAAAGGTATGCCATAAATGAAAAATGCAGAAGATTAAGTAAAACATAAAAATATTATATATCATATATAAATATAGTGAAATATTAATGGCCACCATTGAAGTTGTTAAAAGAATATTGAGATATCATCATTTCGTGAGGCAGAAATTCACCATCCACAGAAACCGTATATTCTTTAACCATTAGATGTGGGTGTATGTGTAGCTAGAATACTTCTTATAAAAACATCCTATTATATTTAAAATACTGGATTTGTTACAAAAGAAATGAATAAAAAGTGTTTAGGGGGTTGGAGAAGCAAAATAAAACAAAATAACACAAGTAAAGACATTACCTTAAAATCGGGTAATTCTCTTTGATTTGAGCTCAAAGGCTTCCTTTGGAAGACTTATGCCCAAATTGAGGCTTCTAGTAGTAATAAAGGGATTTTTAGAGGCAAAGGGAGTAGGTTTTGGCCGATACAAAGGCTTTAGAGGTGTGGGAAAGGTGGTAGAGGTGGGGGCCTTTTATAGAAGGAGAGGAGGGGCACTCTTGTAAAGTCAAAAAAAGTTACATTATTTTCAAATGAGTTTCGGATTTTAAAGGTCTCAGATTGATATATTTAGAGTATAAGGTGATAAGGGTTAGAAATCCACCCATCCAATAGGGTTTTCACATGTTTAGGTCTTAGATTTTACATTATCTTTTCATTTTATTTAAATCGTTAAATAATGAGGTAATCGCTGCAACATCATGATGTCACAAATAATTGAATTTATTTAATGTCTAAAATTTATAAAAAAAATACTATGTTTTAGGAAATATTTTTATCTTTCCAATTAATATTTATAGTCAAAAATATGACTTGTATAACCCCATGTAGAAATTTCATTAGTAAAACAACTCATGTTTGTGACATTTTTATTTTTATTTTAAATAAAAAGTTATTTATGTCATTTTCCTACCAAAGTGGCTCCATGGGGTCCCCATGTTGACCTGTGGACTATATTGGTCGGCCATGACACATCCAATGAGAGCAAGACATGTTTCTAGGTCATTTCGTATTATTAAAACATTATTTTTACCTTAAATTACACTAATTACTTCTAATTGCGATTAAAAACTTAAAAGTTACTATTCACCAAAAAAAATATTTTAATACCATTGAAACACATTTTACTTCCTAATGAAAACCATGTATGTAGGATTTTTGAAATTAAAAACACAGATATGGTAAAATTTCATTTAAACGAAAAATCAGTTTTTTAAGTACCACTTAGTGGTTTCACTATTCATTGAAAATTGATGTTTTTCAGAAAAATACCAAATTCACCCTAAGCTATATTTGATATTACGAATTAAAAAATGATGTATATTTTACAAAATTCAAAACAAATAAGTTACAATAATTAAGTTAATAATTAATTCCCGATGTCAGGACAAATAGCATGTTTTTATGAAACAATATATATCAAAAGATTGACACTAGTTTAAATCCAATTTCAAAGTGAAATAAATTACAACGACCACCATTGGATTAAATGGTAAAAATATATTTTAATTTCACTTTAAAACCAATTCAAAAGTTAATCTAATCATATAAATAAATTATATTAAAAAGAGGTTTTGAATTAAAATACAACATTTTTCCCTATTCTTTAAAAAATAAACTTTGTCGGAAAAATACCAATAAATTACAGAAAGTAAATTTGGATGTCCCGATTTTAAAAAATAATTTTATTTTGTCAAATATAACACATAAAATTGTCAAAAAGTTGATTTAAAAGAGGTTCTCCATCAAAATGTGGTTAATAGACCTTTTAAAGAATATTAGAGTGTTTACACTTAAAATTGGATTCATTTTCATTTTACGCCTCTAACATTTATTGGATGAAAGTAAAAAATATTTGACAGCCATATATAATCATTTTTTAGTTAGTCCGTTATTTCCCACTATTACAATTACTATGCGTTAACTACCATTTAAAATAATATTATTTTATTATTACAGTGCAACGTAAGATTTCAAAGGAACTCGTTGTCGCGTATTGGATACGCCATCAAGAATATTGTTCCCTTTACAATATGTTAATATTTTATTCAAAAATAAGGATAAATATAAAAATATAATATTCAGTATTTACCTAGGGTGTTATATCCTTCCCCCCTTTTCGGAATTGCGTCCTCGCAATTTCAAAATTGGTCTTGGAAACTCCATTGAAAGTCCCACATTGGAGAAGGAGTAAATTAAACTATAACATTAAAAAATGAAAGGCAAGTACAATGGTCACCCGAGTTAACCCATACTAGGACTCCATGTATGATGATATGGATATGGAGGAAAAAAAGGGTCATGTTCTGATGGAGAGTGATAGTAAACATGTCTAGAAGAAAGTTAACCATATGAAAATCACAAACTAGTGATGGGTTAAACGGTATTGGATTCCCCGGTAGGAAAAGTTAACAGACAAAATTTTTTTTAAGTTACTTTTCATTAAGGAATTTTCTATTTTTTTAGCATAACTAAAACATAAGGAAACATACTTACTTGTCTTGTTGACTTTCAACTTTTACAAGATTTTTTATATGAACTCAAATTTTCTCCAAAATATGATTATCTAGGATTGAATTTTTTCGTTAAGAGTGCTATAATAAACTTCTAGAGAATCACCTCATCCAAAAATGATAACTATATACTTCCCATGTCTTTAGACCTTAACCAAAACTAAAACCAAAAAGGTTATTATGAGACCAGATAATACCCAAAAAGGATAATCCTTTATATAAAAAAATGTATTCTTAATCTCCAAAATATGTCAAACAATACGCAAAGTCAAAAAAGGTCATTCAATAAACAATTTGTCATTAAAATTATTGAAACACAAATATTCGAAGGATTTAATCACGAAGTCTTACAAGGTAAAAATTAACATTTATCTCCAAAATAACATTAGTTTGTCTTAAAGTACCATATTGAAATGTTATTAAGCTAATCAAATATCCTCCATAATAGGTTCATCATTTCCATAGATAACCCAAAATAAACATACTCTTGATTTCTAAAATCATCCAACTAAAAAGAATTTCTCAAACTAACCAGGGACATCATGTAGTCCAGTGGTAGGCGATAAATACCAGTTGCACATTGGTTGTGGGTTCGATTCCTGCAGCTTCGTCCTATGCGACGGGTTGTCACACGGTTTGTGTGTTGTCCTTTTTCCAAAACTATATAATTCTTAAATCATCCCCCCCAAAAGAGATAAAATCTTAAAAATAACCATAACATATTTTAACCACAAAGGTTATCTAATAACATCCATTTTGCAACCCAAAATGTATTAACTAGTAATTTCCTCAAATTCCAGGATCAAATAATCCCAAATGGTTCTTTATAAATATATCCGAAAACGAAGGGATAATTATTCCTTGAATAAAATATTTGTATATCAAACATCAGGGTTACTATAAAATGCCTTCTAATGTAACCCCATCATCAAAAGAGACTTAATACATCTAAGAATTTCACCATCCTAAAATCTACCATAACTCTTGAATCCCTTATATGATGACTTCTTACTCATTCAACATTCTTCATGATCCATTTGTTATTCCTTTTCAACAAATTCTGAAATAATTCTTTCCTACAAAAAAAATCATGAATCATATCCTAAGATTCCAATAATAGGAAAACATATGTTAAGAAATAAAAAATACCTTTCATTCTTCATTGTCAGTTTCTTTATCCTCAATCGGAATGGAATTAGGTATTGGTAAATGAATATTTGTACGATGTTGGTGACCCCATTCCCAAATATTCTTCATAAAACATGTGTTTGCATAATGACCATGCACATCACATTTAAAACATTCAATTTATCCTTCAAGAAGAACTTCTTTCCCTTTCCTAGAGTCAACTAGATGCTTCCTTTTTCCATCGTAGGTTCTTGCTTTATGACCCTATTTTCCACATCTATAGCATCTTTCTGTCCCTTTGAAACATTTTCCTATGTGTTTCATTCCACATATTTGACACATATGTTTTTGAACATACATACCTTTATGATTATTACTATAACTTCTTTAGTGATTTATTTCTCCCATATACGATGCCTTATAAAAATCACTAAGGTTCAGGTGGTCAATCATGACTCCAGATAGTTGGATGAGGATAACCACATGAGTTCTCATTACAACTCCCATATCATTCAGTTGTTCATTCATAAAACCATCACAGTTTTCTTCAAATCCACTGTTACATTAGTTCCTGCTAGATCCATCCATTTACTAAAACCAAGAACGTCAGTGTGAGTATATCAGTAAAATCATAAAATAATAAAGAGGAAGATAAACATGAAGATATACTTATCAAAGTTATCTCAAACTCATTCTAACTTTCAAAAAAAACAATGAATCCATCTAATATACTAACCATTGTGGTTATACAAAACTTTTCACTTTTTCTTAAACAACACTCTAACCTCTAAAGTTATCTAAACCGACCTCTGATACCAACTATAAGGCCCCGACCTTATAACATTACTTAATATTGAATTACATTGAATAATTCACATTGATTATGTTTTCAGGTTTAGAGTTTTAGGGAATTAGGACATAACTATTACATCTCAAATATTATAATGTAGACACATTTACACAGCTTCCATCTTTTTCACAAAATAAAAACTCTTGAACAAAAGAGTCTAGTCTAGTTTCTTGTTTAGACAGCCTGCCATTTCCTTGATCACAACCTTGACCCTATTAAACTTTATGTCCTGTGAAAAAGTTTCAAAAACATGTGATGAGAATAAAAAACTCTGTAAGGGTTATAAAAAGTATGGAATGGAACCATGAGTATATATATACATAATAATGAAATCATACTTTACCCATAAATCATAAGCACATTAACATACCTCATAAAATCATGAATAAATACTAGAAATCATAGGATATAAAGGTAACATGAGGCATTAATAACATTATTACATATGGAGTAACCCTCTTTGTTACGTTTGGAATACCCATCACAATATATTCCCTAAATCTCTTCGGAGAAACCTTAACGTTTAACTCCTTCACGTTACCCAACGCATTGGAGAGCTATATCGGGCTCACCCGCCCTTAGTTTATCACGGAACCACCCATCGTCATAACAATTCTCAAGAACCATAACATAATCATAGCACATAACTTAATCATAAAGGGAAGATAACATTCCCACATTGCAATATAAATATAACATTTTAAGATATTGAAATAAGGAATCCATTCTAAAAACCATTTTCAAAACCATTTAAAACATTTAATAAAGTGATTTTTAAATCAAAGTGTCTCATTCCACATTGAAGATTTTAACATTTTAAACCATTAATATCCATATAAATAAATCCTTAAAACCATTTTTAAAACAAGGATATTAATGAGAAATATCTATAAGAATAAATCATTAAAACATTTAAAACGATATTTTAGTTAAAGTGTTTTTAACAAAATGAGAGACACTTGAATACAATAATTAAGGGATAACATTTAATCAAATATTTATAATATCATGAGAATAAAGGGATTCATGATATAATATTCCAAAGGAAAGTATATACACTATATAAGAGTGAACTCGTGCATAACAACAATGAAGTCTCAATAGAAATGTAAAATGAGATGAAATCCATTATAAAGAAGATATCCTTAAATTAAGGATAAATCAGTCTCATAATTATGTGTGAAAAATATAAATACACCCAATATATGTGGATATTAAGTGTAAAATAACAAAAGGTCATTCACACATATTCAAAGGATGACATATTCAACAACTACATGTTTAACCCAAAGAAATCGAAATTGGGTTATGAAGATCCCTTGACAGCCTAACAACGTCACATAAAATAATAGAAAAAGAGTTGATGAGAGAGATAAAGGGTATCTCATCACATGGACATAAAATTTATGGAAATAAGTATATATAATAACATATCCTCACATAATAAGATTAAAATTAAAAAACATCACAAAAGAAGTCTTTTAAAAAGAGGAGGGTGAAGGGTCCCCTTACCGATTTGGGTTACTTTCGAAACGTACACCCCATGAAAGAAGGACTATACAAAATTGAAGTAAATACTCATAAACGAAATTATGTTACACAAATAGTAGAATAATGGACAGTACATACACCACTCAAAAGGAAATATTGGCAAATGTAGCACGAATCTCACAAAAACACAAAGTGTGATAAAAATCCCCTTACGAAATTTCGGCAGCCTAACGGTTTCAATTAAAACTTCAAAAAATGGATTTATGAGATAAAATAAGGTATCTCATAATATGAAAATAAAAATTATATAATTATTAATATAAAATAACATCCCCAAACATAAGAAATATGAGCTTAAAATAAATGACATAAAAGATAGTACCTAAAAAGGAAGAGAGAGGTAGGATCCCTTACCTCGGGTCCGACATGACTCGATCATTCTTTAACCTCCTGAATAATAAACATGAGTTAATTTATACTTGCTTAAGAACCTTTTAAAAGTTCATTATTACTTTTATATCACTTATTAACATGATATGAACAATATGTAATTATTTAAGTTAATAATGGTCGTTTTGTAGAGCATTGCTACTTGAGTCAAATATAAACTCTTTATAATTACAAGTTGTTCATGTGGTAAAATATATATTATATACAGAATTGTATTCATTTTATAGATATCATATATATCATATATATCTATTATATACATGCATTTATAATATTACATAACATTTAGAGGTAAGAAATGAAATGCACCGTTCATGGAGACTGTAAGTCGTACGTACGCATGAACTCTACATCCATTTCTATGTCTTATTTAATGGAATTAAAACATAATGATACATAATATTATTATAATTCCAGTTTTTTATAATATATAATATCATTAAATATATCCTTTATACGTACCACATATGGTATTAACGAATCAAATCACTTTGAGGGGGTAGTAGTCCACACTTCCTAAAATGAAGATATCGCGTTTAACCATAATGGAAACCATAAAGGTATGACTTAAATGAAAAATAAAGAATCTCAAATAAAACATAAACATATTATATAACATATATAAATATAGTGACATCTTAATGGACACCTTTGAAGGTGTTAAAAGAATATTGAACAATCATCGTTTCGTGAGACAGAAATTCACCATCCACAGAAATAGTATGTTCATTAACCATTAGATATAGGTGTGTGTATGTGTAGATATAATAAATCTTATAACAAAATCATATTATATTTATGATACTTCAGTTATTACAAAATTAATTAATAAAAAGATTTTATGAGGTTGGAGAAGCAAAATAAAACAAAAGAACACAAGTGAATACATTATCTTAAAATCGGGTATCTCTCTTTGATTTGAGCTCAAAGGATTCATTGGGTAGACTTATGCACAAAGTGAGGATTCTAGGAGTAAGAGAGGGATCTGGAGAGACAAAATGATCAGGGGTTTTTCGATCCAAATGCTTGAGAGATGTGGGTAAGGTGATAGAGGTGGGGGCCTTTTATAAGAGGAGGGGAGGGGCACTCTTGGAATGTCAAAAAATATTTACATTATTTTCAAATGAGATTCAGATTTTAAAAGTCCCACATTGATATACTTCGAGGAAAAGGTGATAAGGGTTCAAAATCCACATATACAATAGGTTTTTTACATGTGTAAGTCTTAGATTTTACATTATCTTTTATTTTATTTAAATCGTTAAATAATGAGGTAATTGCTGCATCATCATGATGTCATAAATAATTTAATTTATTTAATGACTAAAATTTATTAAAAAACTTCTATGTTGTAGGAAATCGTTTTAGATTTACAATGACTATTTATAGTCAAACATATGACTTGTATAACCCCATGTAAATTTTGTTTTAGTAAAACAACTCATGTTTGTGACATTTTTTTAACTTTAAATAAAAAGATATTTATGTCGTTTTCCTACCAAAGTGGTTCCATGGGGTCCCCAAGTTGACCCATGGACATTCGTGGTCGGCCATGACTCATCCAATGAGGGTAGAACATGTGTCTAGGTCATTTCATATTATTGAAACATTATTTTTACCTTAAATTATACTAATTACCTCTAATTGCGATTAAAAACATAAAAGTTACTATTCACGAAAAAAAAATTAATCCCATTGAAACACATTTTACTTCATAATGACAAAAATTTATGTCAGATTTTTGAAATTCAAAACACATAGGTGGAAAATTTTCATTTAGACAAAAAATCTGTTTTATAAGTACCACATAGTGGTTTCACTATTCATTAAAAATTGATGTTTTTCAGAAAAATACCAAAACTTCACCCTAAGAAATATTTGATAATCTGAATTCAAAAATGATTTATATTTTACAAAATTCAAAACACATAAGTTACAATAATTAATTTAATAATTAATTCCCGCTGTCAGAAGAAATAGCATGTTTTTATGAAACAATATATATCAAAAAAATGACACTAGTTTAAATCTAATTTCAAAGTGAAATTCATTCCAATGACCACCATTGGATTAAATGGTAAAAATATATTCTAATTTCACATTAAAACCAATTCAGAAGATAATCTAATAATATAAATAAATTAAATTAAAAAGAGTTTTTGAATTAAAATAAAACATTTTTCCCTATTCATTAAAAAATAACCTTTATCGGAAAAACCACAAAAACTTACACAAAGTAAATTTGGATGTCCCGATTCTAAAGAAGAAATTTATTTTGTGAAATATAACACATAAAATTGTCAGAGGTGGATTTAAAAGAGGTTCTCCATCAAAAGGCAGTTAATCGACCTTTTAAATAATATTAGAGTGTTTACACTTAAAATTGGATTCATTTTCATTTTACGCCTCTAACATTTATTGTATGAAAGTAAAAATATTTGGCAAACATATGTAATCATTTTTTAGTTAGTTCTGTTATTTCCTGCCATTACAATGATTAGGTGTTAACTACCATTTAAAATAATATTATTTTATTATTACTGTGCAACGTAAGATTTCAAAGGAACTCGTTGTCACGTATTGGGTACGCCATCGATCATAGCGTTCCCTTTAAAGTAATATTTATATTTTATTCACAAATATGGATATATATAAAAATGTCATATTATTTATTTACCTGGGGTGTTACATGAAATCTAAAAAACATTATTTTTAAAGATCAAAGACACACCCTATATCTGGTTGACCAACAAATATGTTTTCTAAAATTCATTAAATACCATAGGGTTGTGACATCTAAGAACATTTTTCTCTCATCCTTATATTTCAATTTAGTTTTTCATAATGGTAATAAATATAAATGTATGCTCATGTATGTAAAACATTATATATCACCCATATTAGTGGGATATGATTTTTAATTATGAGTAAAATATCATTGGATATATATTATCAATACAAATTTAATGTTAGATTGAGGTATATTTCCCTAATATACTAGAGTAAACGATAGAATGTTATTTTAACTACATGTATTGTGTATGTTACTGAGTATTATATATCAATAAAAAGGGGAGTACCATCAAAATATAGTAGTTCTATGAATATTTATATTCCATAAAAAAAGAATATAGTATATAAATAGATACAATTTCAATTGGAAATATGATTTAGTTTTTTATTGTGGTACACTTTGACTAACCCTTCTGACATATATTGAATTTTTATAAGAAGGATGTTACATCTAGGATGAAGTTAGATGTCATTGGTTATAAGGCATGTGCCATGATGACTCTCAATTTTAACACAATATGATTACAACAAGATATTGAATTCAAAATAATATTTCATGATAGGATGAAAAAATAAATTTTATAATATATCATTAAACATGCATTATATATCATGATATTTACATAATATTTAATTTCAATATAGTAATCACCATTAAATTGTAATAAAACAAACTCATTGTATATTATATTTATTTTTATACAAAATATATAATAGTTGGATCAATATTATAATTGTAATCGTGTTCTAGGGTGTTTTGGTTATTTGGTGATCTTTTCTCCATAATGATGATGACTATGTGTGGGAGAAATTTTTGTTGTAGGAACAGAGTTGGTAACCCTTGTTGATAAAAAAATAATAATATTAAGTTACCATATAATATTACTAGAGTATTTTCCATCTCATATTCCTAAGATTTAGTTCTTCTATTATAGAAATTACAACAAATAGTCAGTACCCACATTCATTAAACTTGTTGTTGGTTTCCATAAGTGTTTTCACCCTCACATTTGACATTAAATGTCAAGGAGAGGGTCCCCCATATTAATGATTGAGTAGGAATAACTCATTTGATATGGATTAAGGTATATCCATATTTAGGGATCTTAACCTCCTTGATGAACACAAATACCATAGCAATATGTGGCTCCCACACTATGTGTTTTGAGAGGTGATATATAAGTACTACGAGTATGGGTTGTTTCGGAATTAAATTATTATAAATTAAATAAATTATTTTTTATATATTATTACATTGGATCTTAAACTCAAAAAATGTGATTGATATATTCATCTTTTTAGTCATTACACTAGATAATATATAAAACTATACACTAGATTGATATAATATATTGATTTATTTGACACTTGTTTTTTGGGTGTCCTATATGGATTTTATAGATATAACTCCATAGGTGAAATGTTTTATTGTCGGTAGTATTAAATCAAGACAATTGATTCAATGTTTCTATATTAAATTTTTAGAGGTTTCTTTTATGGAGAAATTGTTTTTGTTTATTCATATAGGTAGAAGAATTTTGTTATATCTTTAAAGGGCCTCGTAAAGTGAGAAGTGTTATTAACTTTTTAAATATATATCTAACTAGGTTGAATTATTGTTGGTTCCTAAATATGTATCAATGATGGATCAAGGAGTATTGATGAAAAAAATATGATCAATATAATTAATATGAATTTCCCTTTTGGAAACATTGATATGTGAGTATATGACATGGCAGTTTTCAGAAGACCATACATGTGAAAATTGATAGGTATTCCAAAAGTCACCCATTTGAAATTGAATTCCCTTATAAATAACCCTTGACCTTAGATTATCATTGTTTTTTTCTTTTGACTATATGATATAATTTTGGAGGAATTTGAAACATTTGAACTCAAAGACCCCAATTTCATTACCCAGAGTACGCTTGATGTATGATATTTTTTATTCACAGATAATATGAGTAATTTTATATTTGAGATTACATTCATTATACAATTTTTTAATTTTAAGAATGTATGGGACTATATCTATTTGACTCCCAACTAGAAATAAAAATAATTACATAAAGGCTCAAAGCCTCATAAAATGCATGGCATCACTTAACACATATCATCTATGAGGAAAATATCCTAGAAAAACAATTATTTAAATTTATATAAATTAATAATTATTTAATATTATAGAAATGAGGACCAAAATCCTTGAAATATGTAGCCATTTGTAAAAACAATCGAAACTGAAAACTCTCATTGTTGACATTATCTTTTGTTCCCTCAGTGTTATCCATGGTCTAGCCAGTATTCATGTAAATATAACATGTATACATTCTACATCCAAGAATGATACTAGAAAATTTTATGTAAGCATTGAACCTATCTTTATTTTATCCCAAAATGGTTAGAGAGAAAAGAATATGAGAACTATATTATCTGTTTTGGTGTCCCTGTTAATTACACTACCATCCTTAACACATGATATTAAAATAAATGAACCAATCAAGTTGCATGACCCCAAAACGTGAAACTCAAAATATGTGATGTTTAATTTTTCTTATATGACTATACAAAGTAATATTCCTCGATGTTCAACTGAAATATCTGAGAACTATCACCATGATATATCTCTCTCATAAAGTAGTTCCTCCAAAACCCAATCACCATCCATAGATATCAAAAAATTTACAATGCATTATCCTTTGACATATAATATGATTTATTCAACCAAAAATTAAACAATAATATTCCCCCTAGATGTTAAACCATTAAATTCCACTTTTACATGAGTATAATAGGATCATGTGACCATTAATGTTGGCATTAATATAGTAATACTCATACAAGTGAAAAACAAGGAGGGATCATGACTCCTTTTATAATGAGAATTATATGATCATATAACCTTATGTGATTAAAAATATTGGGGTAAATATCCATTATGTGATGAGAATATAATATCATCTATGATTATATTATGTTGACCAACATTCATGAAGAATTATAAACCCATCCATGCTCATCTGATGTGCATTTGATTACATAATATATGATAATAGTATTCCTTATATAGTGATAATTTTTTCCCTTGTGTGATAAGAATAAAATTACTTATATGATTATTATATTGTAACTTTCTAAAAATCATAATACCAAATCTCTTATTATTATAAGATTCCTTCTATGAAGAACATAATTCCCTCGAGGACTGATATGGGGTGACTCATACTTCACAAAATAATGAAAATATCATAACAAATTTATATATCCTATAATGATAATAAGTGGTAATTTTCATCAAATTATTATTGAGTATAGGATTATCTCATTGTTCAAAATGATGATGTTAATGTTCCATACCTGATATATAGTTTTACTAATATGAGAAATATCTTAATCTACTCCAACCACAAGGTCTTCAACAGGATAAGGTGGAATGTGATATATTCAACCAATTTAAAAAGTATATAATATGTAATGGGATTAAAACCCACTCATCATATCTATTATAGTGAATCAAAATAGGAAACAAGCACATATGAGAGGTGATAAATCTTCTATCCTCTAATTTTGATCAATGGTGCAATCATTTCCACCGTAATGATGAGTGGATACATGTATTTGGAATTATGGAAACTGGGACATGTATGATTATATTGTTATAAATATGTTGTGTTTTACCAACAATGATGAATGATTAAAAAAATTGGTGAGCCCAATTTCAATTCATTCTCCTTCAAAAATGACAATATGGGTCTTATAAATTGTGGAGAAACATGACAATAATTACTTAAATTGAAGAGAAGAAATCATTTTTTATCATGTTTTTGATGAGTACCATCGATTATATTAGGTATTCCTATTATCATTAATTAGAACATCAATGTATTTAACAACATAAATAACACTACACACTAGGAACTGATATGGTAACCCATCTACCATCATTATTGGTGGGGGAAAGAGGGCTTCCCATGATTTATCTAACACCCATGAACAATATTAAGTGGTGATTTCATACCCAAATTATGATGTTATGAAGACCTCATCATCAATGGATACATGGTTCCCTCACCCACGGAGATGAATTCATCATCTAATATAGCTTCTGGGATCCCACAGCCAATTAACTAATGAATATTGTGTATCAATGGGTCCTCAGTAGCCTTATTAGCCATAATTAATAGAGAATATGCACCAACATAAGGAAAATGTTTTGGGTTGATATGCTATATAATGATCTAGGATGACACCCCTAGTATTAAATATTAAGTAGGTGGAATTCACACCCAATAATCGCTAATAACAACATATAGAAACATAACCCTAGTGTGTTCTGGTGATTTTTTCAACTATATAGAGGTGTTTGGGGATATTTAGTGTGATATTAATACCAAAACTACACAAATAAGTGTCTATATGTTGGGATAAATTTAACCAAAATAATCATCATCATCAAGATACTCGTATGAGAGGTGAATAGGATTAGATTCCACTTCAATCTAATTAACCAAGGGTAGTCGGAATGATTCCCATGTAGAGGTATGGTCACCAATACTACACCATAATTGTCCACTCCAATAGTTTAATCTATTAAAGTTACTTACATTTTTCTCCTCATTTATCCAAAAAAATAAATGGTAAAAACATATCATTTGATGATGATCTAGAACCCATCCATCAATCTCATAGACCTGGTCGAATCTCCCATCCACCTACACTAGTAGATTCCATCGCAGATATACTCTCTATAGCAAAGAAATATTATCTCCCAAGTGTTACTCCTTGATTTCAATGAACATCCATCTATAATGAAAATCTTTTCAATTATCTATTAATTGTATCATTGGAAAAGATCCTTGTGATATAGATATGTTCACAATCTATGATATTTGGCACTATGATCAAAGGTCCTATAGGGGAAATCAATTGTTAATAATCCGGGATCATTAATAATTTTTGACTCTATGGGATTAATATAATACATTTTATCCTATACTATCAAAAACCCTAATGGAGATCAGTATATGTCATTGGGTGTCCATTCCACAGACCAAGGTGGACATGAGAATGATGGACCTTTAATAGTGAATGAAAGTTGAGAGTGTACATTCACCCTTCTATGGATTGTTGATGATTCCATCCCCAGTATCATCATTATTGATTCCCTTTTACAATATAGTTTTGGTGGTAAAATATGTAGATCATGTCTAGATTTTTTGAATGAGTAAGAATATCAGATAAATCCACATAGAACTAGAAAATTCACCCAAGATGAGTACATAGTGTTCTTGTTATACATGGAAATAAAGGTGAAGCCTGAGATACTTCATCCTAACTTCTTACTAGCTTATAATAGTGTGTCACAGATAATGAATCTCCAATCCATGGATATTCAACAAAATTTATCAACATTTATCCCACACATATCAACTACTAACATTTTAAATTTTATTATTTTATTTATTATAATATACATTATTATGATACAATCAAATGAGACTATCTATAAGGCCTTATATGATCATTATTTATTCTACCCATATTATACTAAAGTATTTGACTGAATTTCATGTTTTTCACTTGTTTAACATTTCATTTTTAATGATTATTTACTTGTAATATCATCTAATGTATTAAAAACCTTACAAAGCATTTGAAATCTCCCCATTATTATATTTTATTTTAATGAGGATACCATGAACTATTTTAGGATTTCTATGTTGGAACATTATAAAGGGAAATATAGTGTCCTAAAAGAAAAAAACATTTTGTAATTTATATTTTAAATTGTAATTTCAATTTCAAGATCAATTATACATTAACAGGACTAATAAAGTATAGATTCTTTAGTGATAAAATTCCATTGGACCTATTTATATTAAATAAATTCACTATCATATTTTGGCTTCTACGAGAGGGTTATTTATAGTTTGTATCAATGGAATTTTACGATAAACCTTTAAAATTATATTTAGTAAAAAATATATTAAATAAAATAAACCTATGAATAACATTGAAGATATGTCTATGTATATGATATCATATTAATTTTTGATAAGGTATGTATTATGTGGTTTTCCATGAATTGAATCCCACTATAGATTCCAAAAGTGGTCATGGTTATAAATCATAATTAACTAGGGGTTATTGGACTTACTTCCAAAAAAATTGAAAACCCCAAGTGTTATTCTTTATATAAATCACACATTAATAAATAAATTATTAATGTTTTGAAAATATTTTTATTAGTTGAAAACAATCCAAATGATACCATGTCTATAATTATGATATTTCTCATGCATAACTTTTCTAATTTATAAAAAGTGATTAACTAGTTTTTGGATTATACATTTTATTTCGTAATGTTATGATATATTATAACGAATTATTTTTTAGAAATTTTTCATATGAGAAGGAATGGAAACCATATCAATTCATATACCCAATGGATGAACTTACCTCCATGGAATGATAATGAATGTGGTGTTACATATAAAACTAAAATTGGTCAAATTATATAAATATTATAAAACTATAATAGGTTATTAAAAATAACCATGAATGTATATATAATCATTCTTATTCACCACATGGTGTAACTTTTTTAATCCACATTATAAATCAACAACCACAATCATTCAATGAGACTGAACATTAATTTGTGGCTGTGAAATGGATTTTTTCCATAGAGAATATATTTATTGCTTTGGGAATCAATGAAAGGGAGAATATTGTCGGCGAATTTTATTATCTATGATGAGATAAAATAAAATGGTGCTAATTTATTTTAGACATTATGGATGTTTAATAAATATAAATCATAGAATATTTGGGTCATAATGTTTCCATTTGGGAAATGTATTTTCCCATGAACCATGAGAAGATATGGAGATGCATTTCCTGGGTCAATGTAAAATAGAAGTTGAAATTTTTTATATGTTTGAAGTTAACTTTTTAAGGACAAAAATGCATTACATAGACTATGTAAATAATATAAATACCAATACTGACAACTTCATTTGTGGGTTAGAGACGATTTTCTAATGGACACTAGTATCCCAAATTTTTTCATCATAATAGGAAAATATATAAAGTTTTATAAATATGGGGAAATAATTATACAATTATTATTGATAAGAACGGCGTAATGAGAAGACAATGATCATAGAAAGATGTAATAATAAAGGTATTAATGGAATGAGGGATTCCCCCTAGTGAAAATAATTATAAGTAACCCTATTGTAATTTCATAATGTGGATGATAGTTTTGTAAATAAGTAGAGATAAATGAAACAAGGATCATGATTTAAATATAAATTAGTAATATTCCTGTGTTAAAGGATTCAACTATAAGGCGATGGGGATGTATACAAATTAAATCTAAAACCATTATATGAATATATATATATAAATAACCTATGGTATCAAGGTAAATCTTCTGATGTTAGAATAGAAAAATTATAATGATTAATTTTTTTGGATACAATTATTATGTTATAAGTGGGTTTTATCAATCATGTTCTTGTTATATGAATATCGAAATATTTAATTATTGAACTTTAGTACATTAATTTTATGGATTTGAGAGAAAATTTTGAATCAAACCATTGACCATGAAAAGAAATTCATGGGTCCGTCGGCCTTCTATGAAAAAATTATATAGAGAATATAAAAATTATTAAATTCTTTATGATAATATAATATTTATAATGACAAGTTCTTGGGATAAAATATGTGACCATTAAATTGGTTTCTGATTTTGGGATGACATTTTTTTGTTGGATTTTACTGCTTGTTTAGATTAAGGGAATATAATCAACATTCGGATATTTTATTTCATATTGGATGAGTTATTTCATTATTGTTTTATAGTGATCATGGTGTTCACATATTTGGAATGTGACTTTATGTGTCACTTTTTGTTGTCTAAGGAATATAATGTTTATTTATAAACCACTTTTCTATGTTTTTTGGACATTGAATTTTGTTTGATATATTTTGGATCAGTCTAAACGTTAATATTTTATTTAATAGATTAATATGAACCATGGGTTTTATTTTCTATATTTTGATAATAATTTCTGTCATAGAAAATATATAAAGGCCAGATGAATGAATTATCTATCTTTTATTTAGATGAATAATTGTTAAATTTTAATTTTTGTTCTTAATGAAAAATGTAGTTATGGGATACTCATTCCTTGGTGTAATAGATGATGAGGGAATGGATTAAATAATAATTAAATGATAAAATCACATATATATATTTTTGGTTTTCACAATATAATGGTAACACAATTCCTCAAACCAAGGAAATGGGTCATCAAAAAAATCCATAGAACAACTTTTATGATGAATCACTTGATATTTTAAATATTAAAAGATTTATTGTATTGATTCCCTAATCATTCAATTAATAATTCAATTTATTTTTTCAAATGATATTTTTTACTCTCTATTAATCTTTAGTCATTAGTATTTTCTTCCATTCCCATGTCATTGTGTCCCACTACTATTCTCCTACATGGAAACCTAGTACGGTGTTATTGTCTAAAAACGTCAAACATAGATTTTTCTCATACCATAGGTCGTTTAATTAGAAATTTATATTATGTGGGGTTCTAAGAAGGTCATTTTCAATTTTCAATCCCATGCTATAGATATCATGATTAAATTTTAAGAACAAAATTTATTTATGTGTGTGGAATATGAAACCCTGATATATTAAAAAAGTAAAATTATATTTGATATATTGTTTGACGGGTATACACTATAATATAATAGAATTCAAAACCTTTAGAATTTATGATATATTTAATTTTATATAAATTCAATATATTTCATCTCTTGAAACACACAAAACACATGCTTTGAATGAAACACAAATCTTTTTTAAGCATTACCATTATAATGTATAATCTAAGCAGTTTGGTATGGCTAATAGAAACAAAATTATGAATTTATTTAAAATTTTTATACTATAATAATTTTATATATGTTAATTTCCAATAATCTAATAATCATTATCAATAAAATGAAATGCTTTCTGGAAAAAAAATCAAATAAAACATTATGTCGTCCTTTGCGCAAATAATTTAAAATTAATTTATACACAAAATTTTAAACAAAATTGACAAAATAAAATTAATTTTTGAAGTATATATATATATAAATTATACTCTATTGAATTTTGGATAAATTTCTATAAATTATTATTTTTAATTTTTTTTTAAATATTGATTTTTTTATTGAAAAATGATTTTTCATTTAAATTTTTATCAATGATAAATTATTTTTAAAATTTGTATTAGAGTAAAATTATTAATATTATATTATAATTTAAATAATTTTTTTAATTTTAAATCATTTCATTTTTAATTATTATATAAAATCATTATAATGTGTCTAATAAATTTCCTAGGAAAAACCAATTGTTTGACACACCGACGGTATTAATTTAAAATTGAATTCAACCATTTATATAAATTTAATTTGGAAAATTAGATTTAATATTTGGAAAAATAATAATTCTTTTCCCTAATAATGTTAAATTAATTTTTTCCAATAATGAATTTTGAAAATTTTAAAAAAGTAATTATTTTGATTAATATAAATATTTGTGTATTAGGTTATAAAACTAAAATAATAAGTTTAATAAATGAAATAAAACATGTAAAAAATAATTATATATATATATATATATATTATCACATATATGGTTTGATAATTATGTATTTTTCGGATTTTTTATGTTAAATGTGTGGTTATTTATATTTAATTTCAAAAATACATAGTGTGTCATATCCCACACATTTAAAAGGACACCACCTCTCCTCTCCACATCAAACATAATAAAATATTTTAAGGAAATATAGACCATACTACACTACTTAATCCTATTAATAAAGTACTAATTGTGATTTTTTATCTTAATGAAAATCTAAGAAGCCTTTATGTAGAATCCTAAAAGAGTTCTATGAAGAAGATGAAAAAATATTAACATGTGTATTTTTTTTAATATTCCAAATATTTAAAATAATACTAAATATTTATAATATACATAAAAAAATTCTAACATATAATGATATTTTATTAATTCAATTTAATGATATATATCCGTCTCCATTTCTATGAAATGGAAAATGAAACAGTTGATCGTATGTATGGAGGAGTACCTCTTCATGAAAAGATAATGTTAATTTTCCTTCCCCACCATTCAAGGATAGATATAAAAATTCATTTAAAAAATTTAAATTATATTTTTGAAATTATTATCCCTCTAGAATTATTATTACATATATAACTTCTTACATTGAATTCCATTTGAGGATATGATAATGTCATATCTATGTATGGCGTACTACCACCGCATAAAGCGATGTGATTAATTTTTCACATACTCACAAAGTTTTGATTAGTAAGGATATATAAAATGAAATATAATTGATATTGATTTTGTAGAAATACATTTAAAAATATAATATGACATATGTATATTTTTCCTTCCATATTTTTGTAAGACGGTAACATCGATTGTGTCTACATGTGGACAACTACCTATATGTGGCGATGCGATATTTTTTAATTTTATATTTACATGGATGGAAATAAGGATAGATTTATTAATTTAAATATAATATATAACTTAATAATTAATCATTAAATTATAATAAACATTTAATATCCTTTCATTTCATCCATCGAGAAAAATAGAACCAAGGTTCTTGTGTACACACAACCTACCATCTTTAGGAATGGTTCAATAAAATTTTTATCAATAAATTTTATAGATGAAAAAAATATATAATTAAATTTTATTATTTTTATATTATTTTTATGATTATAAATACTATGTTACCATGATCAATATAAAAGTTCTAAAATTACCTTAACAAATCATACAATAAAATTGATGCAATTTTTACTCGAAATAGTGAGATTAATAAAAAATTTTAATTTTGAACATTGATAAAAGTTAATAAGATAGTAATATATGGGGTTATATATGTTATTATGGTTATTTAGTATATTTATAATATTAATATATGTTTTAAAAATTATTTTCAAACACATACGAAGTATATCAACACTTAGGTACAAGTTTCTCATCTCGCTTTTAATTTTATGATAAATATTTCATATTCCTCACTTAATACACTATTTATAAGATTTATCATGAATCGTTTTACCTATGTTGTATTGAATGTCTCATTTTATTATTATTTCATGTTTTGGGCTTATGATTCATAAGTTACTAAAGTGGTGAGGGTTTTTTTCAATTTCATCACAATTCAGGATTGTTTATATTTATGTTTCACATAGAGGTATTTTTTGGTATTATGATATTAAAACCCATATATGATCATATAATATGGATATTAATGATATTTGAATTAAATAGTGTTATTTTCAGAGTCTTTCTTACGTAAATTTGTTTAGAAAATATTTTTATGAAAATCCAATTTCATTTCACTATATTATCGAAAAGTCATTTTCTTAAAAAAATATCTATTTATAAAAGTATTCACAAAATTTCTGTAAGAATTATAAAATGATTTATTAAATATAATTTTATCCATTTTTTAATTATTATTCTTTTTTTAGTAATTTTTTATATATTTTCTAAATATCTAAAATTTGGATTTTAACGAAAAATGTGAATGAAATATTTGTTTTAATGCGTAAGGTTATAACATAATTTTACATAGTCATGACATCTCAATATTTATAAATATTAATTTATATATTTTAAATTTCATTATAAAAAAAAGTACTTTTTTTGAATTTTTAGTGGTAAAAATATTTTTCAAGGAGAAATATTTATTTTCCCCCTAAATGATTGCAATGAAATTTTTATGGAATTTTTATTAATAAATGAAATTAACCTTATATTGTACTAGACATTTAATGGTGATATGTTTTATTGATATCATCCATATTATATATCCGTGTGGATTATGATATATTTGACTGGGGAGTTTTTGTTTTATTTCCATTCACCCTGTCACATTGGAAGTTTTATGATTTTGATTATTTATACGGGTACTTATTTTCTTTCCATGTGTTAATTTTCCAATTAGAATGATTATTTTGATTATGTATCGTCTTATTCCTATAAGGAATGAAAGGTTCTTATTATGATATTGGTGGAGATCAGAATTACATATCCACTTGATGCATTAATAGAATTCAATAAATATTTAAGGCATCCAAATTATATTGTTTTTAAAATCATATTTATTCATTATTGTAGAAAAACATAAAAATATGTTTCATATGTATGAAAAGATGTGTTATCTCATTATAATTATAATTATATATGTTCCATGATATTGTTTTATTACATAGAATAACCATGGTTATGTTCCATGATCATGTGATTGTTTATGTGTAATTATTTGTGAATCATTTATTCAAACATTATGGTGTGTTCAAATAAGTGATTATCTGTGTCATGACCCATCCTCGGGGCTCGTTCTGTGACTACCCCAAGACAGCCTTCCATACACTAGGGGTTGGAGACTAGCACCAATGGAGTAAATCCTGATAAAAGGGATGGCATTGCCTTTATATAAGTAAACAAACACAACAGAGTACACAAGCTAGAGTAAACACAAAGTAACCTGAGTACAAAAGTATGTGCTAGAAAGTAAATGGGCCGGTATACAAACCCAACTGAAAGTACATAACAACTGAGAAATGTAACGTACAATAGCTCAAATGTAACGCATCCACCAACGAGTCAGCCTTCGGAAACCCCACCTGAAGGGTGGGTAAAAATGGTCTCCTCAGCTCCTCGAGTCCGTCCGTTCGCCCGCTCCGTGTACGTCTGGCCTAATAGTCCACCTCCGGATACCATCCCACTCCACAAAACTCAACCAAAATCACCATTGTCCGTCTTCTGCAACCAACACAACGTAGTGCAGGTATAGCCCGTACAGTTGTGAGTATAAAATACTCAGTAGGGAACCCGAGACCCCAAAGGTCTCCTAGAATCCACGAAGGATAAACCACAAAGTAAGGATACAATCACAAAGTACCAGCCGACTCTACTTAGGTATATTCCCATACATATACCTAAGTCATCAATTACTGTTCGACTCCAACTCTCGAGCCCAAGCACAACATAGTTACACAGGAAATCACAACTCAGTCCACACAGGAAAGAATTCAATCACATCGATGATAATGATTGAAGATCAACACTCATCTCACACAGGTATACTACTCACGAAGAAGGGTATAGATGATGGGATGTATCCTCTGAATCAGCTCCTATGTCGAACCCACGTCAAATCCAAGTATAGAAGTCGTCGCTGACGAACCCACGTAGGATCCAAGTACAGTAACCATCGCTGCCAAACCCACGTAGGATCCAAGTACAGTCATTATCACTACCAAATACATGGATTATCGATGTACAGTCATCCTTGATGGAGAACCCACGTAAGATCCAAGTACAGTTTTCATCGTCGTCGCAGTCGCCGCCAGCTCTAGGGTTCTCACACACATCATGCTCGATTCTGGGAGGGTCCGCTCCTCGAGTAAAGTAGTCTGGTACATCAACTATCATAATATCTATAGTTGATTTATCCCAAAGTTCCATCTCATCAATAGGAACTCAACGCGACGGATCGTTCTTCAAATAGAAGTTTGGTATGAGAGATAAGGGCTTTTTTGTTCCAGGGGCCTGGATAGAATTTCGATCATTTCTAACCCAGATGATACCAAAAGATTTACAAAACTCACATAGAGTATCTCAAATGGACGGTCTCATAGAAAGAGTCCAAGGGATGTAGATGACATGTGGATCGGATGCACGGTACTTATGTTATTCATGTTTAAGTGAATAACGGGCCAAGCCTGTTTATTCCAGTGGGACGATGGGTCAGGTTAACCCATTTTGATGGGTTCGACCCGACATGGGTGTCGAACCGGCCCGAAGGAATATAAAACTCAGACCGAAGTGGCATGGTGAGGCATGAAGTGGCGCGGTCAGGCCCAGCGGGGCACGTCCCAGCTCGGCCTGGCCCGGCATAGCCCAGCTCATCCCGGCCCGGTGCGGTGCAGCCTGGCATGGCCCGACCGGCTAGACGGGCGGCTCATCCGAAGGCCGAGCGGGTTCAAATTTCCACCCGGCGGTGCCAAGCGGCACCGCCCTTCCCTAAACTGACCGGCCATCTGCCCCCATGACCCGTATTGGCGGCCCGTTGGTCTACCACCGCAGCGCCCACCTGGAGCCGCGGTCCAGCTCCTCCCAGCCGGCCAACGGGCCAGCCTGTTCCTCAGTGCGGCGCCCTTCTCGCATCGCGGCTTGCCTCCACCCGGCCAACCAGCGGGCCGGCCGGTTCTTCCGCCAAAGCATCCCGTGATGCGGACTGCAGTTCCTTCCGCACAGCCAGCGCGAAGGCGCCATATTCCATCTCCATGTTCCCGGCACTGCGCGACAGCACCATGCTTCTTCTTCCTCTAGTTTCCAAATTCCAAAACAATAGGTTCCAGCTTTGTGTCTCCGATCCATGGTGGTTCGGATTGTTCACTTCGCGATAGGTAGTATCAATATCCAAGAATGCACGAGGTAATGAAACACATTGACAATTTTGTTTTCTATAAAATTGAATCAAATCACCCTAACTCAAAAAGAATTTTGCGGTTTCCAAGCACCATGGATGATGGCGTCGTTTCAATCGTCGTCAGTGTGCACCCGAGGAAGTGACATCTCCTCTTTCATCACAGAGAAAAGAATAGAAGGCTCCCCATTGTTAACGAGTTCCTACATCAGTGTCTCATCCCTTTTCGTGGAGGATGAAGAGGATGAAGAACCACGGTCACTGAGTTGATGTTCTTCATTGGTGAGTTGGCGTTCTTTAACAATGTATGATTCCCCTTTCTTCTTCAAAAGTGTTCTCTCCCAAAATACCCACACAACAAGCCAACCAATATAAAATAAGGCCACCCATTAATTTTAATTTAACATGACATGCATTTCAAAATAAAAATTTCAAAGACATAATTATTTAATGAAATAGTTTCAATTAATTAATTACGGTGTATGTTGGACAGATTTGAAGTGGGGAAGTGAAAAGGTTACCAAATTTAAAAGGGGGTTGCAATGTAATTAACATGGGAGTTCAATGGGGTTAAGGAGTTAAGGAATGTGAATGGTTGGGGCTCATGTGGGCCCCACCTCAAAATTATCCTCACATGGGTAGTTAAGAGCTTGCGGGTCCCACCCCAACTCACCCATGTAGGATATAACCACCTTAGATATAAAATAAAAAAAATTCCATAATTTTTATTCACTTCATATATAATAAACAAATTTTAATTTCTCGTCCCATGAAAATGCAATTGCAGTAATGGTCCCCATAAGCAATTACCAGCGTTGTGAGTTCATTGGCGCCCTCAGATTTCAATTCATACCACTAGTTCAAAAGATTGAAAATCCAGCTCCTTCGTTTACTGAAGGTACCCAAGCTAAACTTCGGAAATTGATTCCGGGCACACCAAGCCTCAGAATCAAGTAAAGTTAGAAGACACAGAACTGTAAAATTTCAAAGTATTTATGAAAATATTATCCTTGTAATTTCAGGGACTTTACATTACTCCCACCTCTTGGATTTATGTCCACATAAAGCTAGATCATAAACTAGGGAAACAAATGATGGAATTGTGTATGCATTTGAGCCTTTAGCTCTCATGTGCTCTTCGGGAGGTTCCCATGCTACCAATGAGTGTGCACCAGAAGAATAGACCATGTACATAGGACCTGCTTCTGTCAATCCTTTATCTCCACCAGGACCTCCATGAATGTATTTTTTTCATCGGTGTCCAGCTCCCTGTGGTCGATGATGTGGGTTGGGTCGTGCATGTATCTACTCAGTTGAGATACGTGGAAGACATAATGCACCCGGTGCAACTGAGGAGGATGGGACAGGCGGTAGGCCACCTCGCCTAACCTGTTGAGGACCTGGAATGGTCCGATGAAGCACAGAGATAACATGCCTCCATGGAGAAATCTCTGTAATCCACGTCGAGGTGAGACCCATAAGAAAAATTGGTCGCCATCCTCTAACTCCAGTGGTCTCTGTCTCCTATCAGCATAGGAATTCTCTCTACTCTGTGTAGTCCTCATCTGCTCCTGGATGATCTACACCATCTTCGTCGTAGCCTGAACCATCTCTGGTCCAATGATTCCTGACTCCCCAAGGTCAGTCCAGCACAGAGGTGATCTGCGAGGTCGACCGTACAGTGCCTCGTATGGTGCCATCCCGATGGTGGAGTGGTACGCAAACTCCACCAAGGGTAGGTGATCCTCCGAGCTGCGACCAAAGTTAAGGACACATCCACAGATCATGTCCTCAAGTGTCTGAATGGTCCTCTCTATCAGGCCATCCTTCTATGGATGAAAGGTGGTTCTCAGGCATAGATGTGTCCAAAAAGCCTCTTGTAACCCCTTCCAAAGCCAGGAAGTAAAGTGAGCATCTCGATCGTATACGATAGATAATGGAACACCCTGATGTCGTATGATCTCCTAAACGTAGAGGCATCCCAATGTCTATACTGGGCCCTACTCTCTGATTTGTAGGAAGTGGCCCGACTTGGTGAGTCAGTTTATGGTCACTCAAATGTAGTGGTGACCTCTAGAAGTACATGGAAGCCCCATCACGAAATCCTGGGATATCCCTGCCCACTTCCACTCATGATCTTCTAAGGGATGTACCAAGCCTTCGGGTACCTGGTGCTCTGCCTTCACTTTCTAGCAAGTGAGGCATCGTGGAACGAACTCTGCTATAGACTTCTTCATACCCGTCCACCAGTGTTTTCTTATATGGTCATGAAACAGCTTTTCCACTCCTGGATGTACCAATAGAGGGGAAGTGTAAAACTACCTCAGCACCTCCTCCTGTAGTGAAACTAGTACCATGGTACGTCCCCTGAAGAGGATGACGTGCTCTGCTCCATCAGAAAATCCATCAGTCGTCTGCCTTGTGAAAACCTGAGCACGTCGTGTCTCATAGTCAAAGTCTCCACAGTTTTCCTCTCTGAACTGCTGAAGTAGTGGAGGAGTGACTGTGATAGACTGTAGAAAGGTTGCCCCATCTCTATCCATGAAAGATATCTGCAGCACAACTAGCTAGACTACCACCTCTCCAAGTAGATGAATTTACTATCTCCTACTCAGAGCATCAGCTACTACATTCCCCATCCCAAGAGTATAGACCATATCAAATTCATAATCCAATAGGAACTCATTCCATCGCTGCTGTCTCAGGTTCAGGTCCTCATGCGAGAAGATATACCTGTGACTCTGGTGGTCAGAGTAGACTGTAAAGCGCTCGCCCATCAGATAATGCTGCCACATCCTTAAGGAAAAGACCACTGCATCTAACTCCAGGTCATGGGTTGTGTAGTTATACTCATGCTGCCTCAACTTCCATGAACCATAGGTGATCACTACCTGCTTCTCCATCAAGACACACCCGATTCTGGTCCCTGATGCATCATAGTAAAATAAGTACCCTACGCCGTCCTCTGGTAGCCTCAAGATGGGTGCACTGGTAAATCTCTATCTCAGCTCCTGGAAGTTATGCTAACATCTATATGACCAAACGATGGGTTTTCCCTTCTTCGTCAAAGCTGAAAGTGGTGCTGAAACTCTGGAAAATTCTGGAACAAATCCCCGATAGTACCCAGCCAGACCTAAGAAACCTCATACCTCTGTCACGCTACTGGGAGACTCCTAAGAAAGTACTGCCTCGATCGTCGCAGGATCTACAGCAACTCTCGCCTCCGAAATTACGTGCTCCAAGAATATAACCTCTTGAATCCATAACTGGCACTTCGAGAGATTACCATAAAGTTGGTTCTCATAGAGTGTGTCCAGTACAACCCGCAAGTTGTAGGCATGCTCCTCCTCAGTAGTCGAGTAAATCAGTATGTCGTTGGTGAAGACTATGACAAAACAATCGAGGTAAGGCTAGATAATCTTGTTAATGAGACACATGAACAATGTTGGTACATTGGGTATGTCGAAGGGCATAACCAAGAACTCATAGTGACCATACCGACACTTGAATGTTGTCTTCTACACATCCTTGTGTCAAACTCTGATCTGATGATAGCCTGACCTGAGGTATATCTTCAAGAACCATCGTGCTCCCTTGAGCTGATCAAAGAGGTCATAAATCCTTGTAATTGGGTACTTGTTCTTCACGGTAACCTGGTTCTGGCGACGATAGTCGACACATAGTCGCAAGCTTCTGTACGCCCTCTTGGCGAACAAAATCGGAGAAGCCCAGGGTGAAACACTGGGTCGAATGCATCCCTTGAGCTACAAGTCCTCCTGCTGTACCCACAGATCTCGAAGCTCAGCAGGAGCCATCCAATATGATGGAGTAGATATTGGTGTTTTACCAGGGTACAAGTCAATGTAGAAGTCTACCTCTCTACGAGGAGGTAGTCCTGGAACATCGTCAGGTAAAAATATCTGCATACTGATACACCAATACAGGAAAACTCAGAATCTACATATCAACTTCTCCTAGGATGAGACTATCCAACTGATATTGATCAGCTACCCTCTCCTCTGCCTATGTCCATCATGTGCTGCAAAGGCTCCCTTCTCAACGGTGAAGGTGAACATGCTTCCATCTGTGCGGACACACCGTAATTTGTGCCTAATGCAGTCAATCTGAGCATGGACTGTAGACAACCAGTCCACACCAAATATTACATTGTATGGCCTCGAAACCGCTTCAAGAAGATCCCATCCAAAGATCTCATCTCCTAGAGTAAGGTCATACTACCGACATCGGTGCGTAATCATCGTGTCTACTCTCGTAGGAGTCTCTATCCATAAGGATCGAGCCAACAGCTCTGTTGGAATCTCCGAGCTCCGAACTAGGGCAGAAGTAATGAAAGAATGGCTTTCTCCTGTGTTTATAAGAACTGCAGCAAGGGTTGAGTAGACATAGATAGTAACTCGAATCATCTCAGGTGCACCGTGGACGTAAGCCTCGACTACCTAGAGCTGAGCCTGCACCTGTCTTCTCGCTCAATGATGTTGGGGTGGTCCTCCTGGTTGTGGGGGTGGTAGAGCCTCGAAGCGTCGTCGACCACCTATTGTTTGGCCATCTCCTCTACCCCATCCACCTGATGCCTGCAGACCACCACGGTAGATCCTTTGCCTCTACCTAGGTGGTCCCTCAACCATATGCTGCTCCTCTGCATGGCGGGTCGGGAAGCCATGAGCCATGTGGCCCTGCCCATCGCATGTGTAGCACTGCATGCCTCTCGTATGACTAGATCTACTATTTGTGCCACAGACATCTGAATGAGTATCCTGAGGTTTCCCACCTGATGGCCTGGTCTGCTTGGTCTTCTATGAAATCATTCTACTAACGGCTGCAGAAGACTCCGCTATGTGTCGCCTTGCAGTAGCCCTCACTATTGGTGTCAGCTCAGCAATGATTCTCTCCACAAGAAGGGCTCGCTCCAGTACTCCTTCCTGTGTCAGAATGTTGAGGGAAATCATAAAATCCCTGATCTCATGCCTCAATCCATGATCAAAGGTCCGAACCCAGAAGAATGGGTCACATACCATGTACATGTATTAGCACGAGATTTCTTTAAATCTCACCGAGTACTAGGATACTGTCATACTGCCCTACCATAGTTATAGTAACTCCTGGATGCGCACCACACAGAGGGTGGTCGGAACAACCTCCGAGCAGAAGAGGCTCTTGATGTCCGTCCAATGTTGTGATGCCTCATCATGCACCTCGAGCATCAGGCTCCACTATCAACCTGCTACTATGTACAGTATACTCGTAACAAGGATCACTATATGGTCTGCTGGTGTCCCCACCAATCTGAAGACTTTGACGATAGCCTCCAGCCAATCCTCGGCTACCTGATGATCCATCTCTCTGTGGTACCTGGGCGACCTCTATCGCTGATACTTGTGCAATGCACTCAGGCGGTGTGCACTCTCCATTGTTAGGGCTGGTGGTATTGGTGGCCCAATCGGTAGAGGTACTGCCGGTGCCTCCGCTGTAATGGAACCATGCACCGTCACCACATGTAACGATGGGATTACATCTCACACAATGCTCAGAACCCTAGCTGGATGCCTTCATGGGGCCATCTTGAAATGTAACAGGTGCACCACAGTTAATACAGTATACCTAGTGAGCTGACACAAAGTTATAACGAAGAAAACTTTTTCATCACACGTGCATTCAGTGTTTTTCAGCACTGAGTCTGAAATTAGAAGTCAGAGTCCAAATGTATGGATACGTCGGTCGCCGGACCAACACTAGACTCCCTAGACCGAAAACCAAACACAATACTCTTAACACTATTGAATCACAGAAGAAATTATCAGATTCATGAGTTCTGTGGTAGAACCGACACCTCAGATACCTATTGTTCATGACCCGTCCTCAAGGCCCGTGCTCTGACTACTCCAAGCCCACCTTCCATAGGCCAGGGGTTGGAGACTAGAACCAAAGGCATAAATCCCAATAAAAGGGAATTCATTTCCTTTACATAAGTAAACAAACAGAACAAAGTACACAGGATGGAGTAAACACAATGTAAACTGAGTACAAAATTAAGTGTTGGAATGTAAATGGTCCAGTATACAAGCCCAACTGAATGTATAGTACAACTGAGAAAAGTAAAGTACAACATCTAAAAAGAAAAGTAGCAACCATCGAGTGATCCTCTGGAAACCCCATCTAAAGGGTGGGTATAGATGGTCTCCTCACCTCCACGAGTCCATCCGTCCACTCTATGTATGTCCCTCCTGATTGTCCACCTCCGGATATCGTCCCGCTCTACAAGCCTCAACCACGATCAGCGATGTCAGTCGTCTGTAACCAACACAACGTTGTGCGGGTATATCCCCTACATGGGTGAGTATAAGATACTAAGTAGGGACCCTGAGACCCCCGATGGTCACCCAGAATCCACAAAGGATAAACCAAAAAGTAAGGATACAATCACGAATTATAAACCGACTCTACTTCAGTATATTCCCATATATATACCTATGTCATCAATTAATGTTCGGCTCCATCTCTCGAGCCCATGCAAAACATAGTCCACACAAGAATGTACAACCCATTCCACACAGGAAAGAAGTCAATCACATCGATGATAATGATTGAAGATCATGACAAAGCTCACACATGTATACTACTCACGATTAAGGGTGGAGATGATTGGATGTAGCCTCTGAATCATATCCTCTGCCGAACCCACGTAAGATCCAAGTACATAAGTGGTCGTTGCCGTACCCACCTAGGATCCAAGTACAGTAACCATCGCTGTTGAACCCACGTAGGATCCATGTACAGTCGTTATCACTGCCAAACCCATGGAGGATCCTAGTACAATCGTCCTTGCTGCTAAACCCATGTAGGATCCAAATAGAGTCGTCATCGTCGTCACAGTTGCAGCCAGCTCTAGGGTTCCCGCACACATCACACATGATTCCGGGAGGGTCTGCACATCGAGTCAAGGGGGTCGATAAATCAACTGTCACAAAGTCCAGAGTTGATGTATCTTAATGTTCCGTCTCGTCAATAGAAACTCAATGTGACTGACGACGCGTCAAACAGACGTCCTGTCTGGGAGATAATGGCTTTTCCTTTCCAGGGGCCCGGTTAGAATTACGCTCATTTCTAACCTGGCTGATACCGAAACCTATCCAAAACTCACATAGAGTACTGAAAAAAGGACCATCTCACAGAAAGATTCCCTGTTCCATAGACAGCGCGTCGATCAGACAAGCGGTCTTTATGTCATTCACATTAAGTGAATAACGGGCCTATCTCGTTTAGGCCAGTGGGCCAACTGGTTGGGTAAAACCAGTTTGACAGGTCTGACCTGTCAAGGGTGTCAAACCAGCCCGAAGGAATACAAAACTCATCCCAAAGTGGTGTGGCCCAGACCGGCTTGGCGTGGCCCGGCAGGCCGGGCTGGTTCGACATGGGGGGCTATTGTCCACACCGGCGACGCCAAGCGGTGATGCCCTTCCCCAAACCACCTAGATAAATCGGCCTGCCTTTTGTGCACATGGCCCGCATGGGTGGGACACCATTCTTCCAACAAGGTGCCCTTCTGGCACCATGGTCCAGCTCCACCGGGCCGGCTGACGGGCCGGCCCATTCCTCAGCGAGGCACCCTACTAGCACCGCGGTTTGCCTCCGCCCGACCGGCCGACGGGCCGACCAGTTCATCCACCGAAGAAGCTCGTGATACGGGCTTCGGTTCCTCCTGCATATCTTGCATGAAGGCGCATGCTTCCATCTCCATGTTTCCGAAAGGGCGTGATGGCACCGTGCTTCCTTTGCCTTTAGTTTCCAATTCCAAAAAAATAGTTCCCAATGGAGGGTCATCAGGGCGTGTTCGTTCGGCTCGCGCCCTCCGCATTAGGCGGAAACACATAGCCAAGAATGCACAAGGTTCATTAAACACAATGACAATTTTATTTTCAATAAAATAGAATCAAATCATCCTACATCAAAAGGAAGTTCGCTTTTTCCAAGTGTCGTGGATGTCAACATCCTTTCCGTCGTCGTTAGTGTGAAGCTAAGGAAGTGATGTGTCCTCTTTTATCATGGAGAGAAGAAGATAAGGTGCCCCATTGATAACGAGTTACCGCGTCAGTGTCTCCTATTTTTCCATGGAGGATGAAGAGGATGAAGAACCACTGTCATCCGGTCGATGTTCTTCATTAGTGAGTTGGCGTTCTTCAACAAAGTAGGAATCCCCTTTCTGCTTCACAAAAGTTCTCTCCACAAATCCCCACACAACAAGCGAACCAAAATAAAATAAGGCCACCCGCTATTTTAATTGAACATGAAATGCATTTCAAAAAAAATCAAACACATACTTAATTAATGAAAGATTTTCAATTAATTAATTAAGGTGTGTGTTCGCAATATTTAATGTGGGGAAGTGAAACGTTTACAAAATTTAAAAGGGGTTTTCCATGTAATTAACACGGGAGTTCAATGGGGTTAATGAGTTATGGAATCTGAAGGTTTGGGGCTCGTGTGGGCCCCAGTTCACAACTACCCTTACATGGGTAGTTAGGACCTTGTGGGTCCAACACTAACTCCCCCATGTATGATATAACCACCTCAGACATAAAATAAAAATTTTTCTACAATTTTTTTTCACTTCTTATTTAATCCACAAATTTTAACATCTCATCCTGTTCCAACGCAATTTCTATATAGGTCCCCTTAAGCAATAATCGGCGTTGTGAGTTCATCGGTGCCCTAGAATTTCAATTCCGAGCACCAGTTCATTAGATAGAAAATCTCGCTCGTTCGTTTACTAAATGAACCTAAGATAAATTTCAGAAATTGATTCCGGGCACACCGGGCCTCGGAATCATGTGTCGTCAAAATTCATAGACTCGTAAAATTACAAAGTATTTAAGAAACAAATTTCCTTGAAATTTACAAGAGTTTTCATTCTATCAACTGTTAAAATTATTTACAATGACATATTAACTATTCATACTTATTCATGATAATGAATTAGATATTAAAACTCTATATGATAATATTTGATAACCATTTAGTTATGTTTCATTTTACATTAGAAACCATGATGTGTTTTATGATTGATATGTATGGATATTATAAGAGGAAATCTGGTTTTCTCAATGAAAACACATTACATATTATAGCTCTTCTATTATAATGTGAATTTCAGGTATGTATCTATTTTACCAAGATAACTTATCAATTAGGCCCTTCAGGATATGGTTCCATGTATATTATGTCCTTGTAAAAAATAATCCATTGAATCTCGGATACTAGGGTTGGGGACTTTACCCTATTATTTATATTATAAAAAAATTAATCATTGTTTATTCAATTTTTTAATAAATTCTTCCCATGGGGAAAATATTTTATTCAAATTATGAAATATTTCATATCCTTAACTTCTTCCACTAAATATTTTAAATTATGATATATCACATTAGTAAACACTGAATATGATTATTATTATTTCATAATGATAATAATAAAAACACCATATAGTCATTTATTAAATCAGGGTACATTCATGTTTGGGTCTGTTTAACTACATACACTAACAATAATTTTAACGTGTTTCATGATTTTAAATGGGAACATAATTAATGTAATAATATATTATAAATATTTAAATATTTTTTTATCGTTTACATGTTATTTCAATATTTCATGCATCAATTAATAAAACACCATTAGATCACCAAGAATCACCAAAACATTTTTATTTTCAATTTAATCATTAGGGATAACGAAAAAAACTAATTTTAAAAATATTAACCATCATAAATATTTAAAAATAATCCCTAAAATTATTTTTTATAGATTTATTGATAATTACAATTGGCTGAATAATGATCATAGACTCTTTTATTATGGAAAAAGTACAAATGATCAAAACTATAAACACTCCATCCATAATATATGTATAATTCATATAGTGAAGGTGTAATTATTTATAAAATAAATGAAAATAAAAGTGTATGTGGTTTTGAATTGTGGCATTAATATATATATGTTTTTGATACATTACCTTGAAGTAGGTACTTATATGTTCCATGGGGTTACTGACTTAAATTCCTCCTATTATGAAATAATTTTTTATTAACCCCATAATTTCATTTTTAATGATTTTATACTAATTATTTGAGATGTTATATCATGAAATGAAATTTATACTTTGTAATTGATTATCAATTCATAGAACTATCATTCAATATTTTATAATGAAATTTCTACCCAATCTATAATTGCGGTGTATTCCTTTAAATATTCATTCCTTTTGGGATTATGATATATTTTCAATAATTTCCTTTTGTGTGATGCAAAAATTTAACTGGAATAAATTGTATCCTATTCCTCACGAATTTAAAGGAATTTTAATATATATAATATTATCCCCTCCCAATATAATATTCATTATGGAGTTACCAAAATTCTGACTCAACATTTCCTATTGTGGAAATACTTTCAGATGTTTTGGTGAAGTAAATGTTTCTGATGTTTCCAAGAAAATTAATTTTTTTTTGATATTGGAAATTTGATATATGTATATATATATGACAAAAATATAACTAGATGAAATTAACCTAAAAATTGATTTTTGTGAATTAACTATGTCAAGAATTTGATGAATGATGAATGATTCTAACAGTCTACAAATTTTATGCCAATCTCGAGTCATACAATCTTTATGTTCACATGATATTTATGTAACATAATGAATGATTTTTTCTAACAATGGTCCTAGTATATAACCAGTGAAAACTATTGAACCAGATAAATTTTTGTCAATGGATAACACAACATAGTGCACATATCATCTCCCCTATATTTCTTGTATAATGGCACTTCATTCAGTTTTTATTATACCCCTCAACATCTAATTTGAGTAAATCATGTTCTCATATACATCCACATAATTTCATTCAATTGGATTTCAATGAAATTAATTTTTCATGATAAGGATTTTAATTTTTTTATTTATCCATTTTATCATTAGGAAATTCTGTGAAATGTATTATTGAATCTTATAGATAATTCATACGACATAATCATGTGATTGGTGTATCCTGAAATCATATAGAACATCAATTCATTGACTTGTCTCATGAGATAAAAATATATGGTTTGGTATATACTTCTCCCCATTTCAGTACAGTTTCAACGAATAAGGTATTTAAAACATGATTTGATATAATGTATTATGAGTTCCATAAGTATGTGAATAACTATTATTTTTTACATTTTTCCATTTAATTTTTATAGTATAAAAATTATATAGTTTATGTGGATTTGTGGATTCATTTTTCTATCTATTACTTCTATATAACTTATTCTATGTTTAGGATTAGATATCATCCATAGTATGGCCCTTGTTTTTTTAGAATATGAGCCCACAACTCTTTTCCATTACCCGCTAAACCTAGGGGAGAAATATGGATAATTTATATTGATATTATTCATGATATAATTATGTTATTGAAATATGTTCATGTCATATTTTATGATTTAAAATGTAATGTGTGTATTTTTCAAGTACAACCATGAAAATTAAGATGTTATATCCTTGATGGAATCTTTTATACAATAGCATTAATGTAATATAACTATAGGAACATGGTTCCCATATTATAGGACCTTATATATAGTATCTTATTAAACATATTACAAATCATCAGAACTATATTCAAAGAAACCATATTGGACTAAATATTTACTGTGAAAACCCCTCATGATTTCAAGGGATCATTCAAGATTACAAAACTGTAATTATATTTTATAATTTAATATCTTAAGATTTTGTGTACTCAATGTTAGATATATATTGTCTAATTGTATGAATTGGAATTATATTAATTACTATTGTAAATGTTGGGATGTAACCCCTATGGTGACCCAAATGTTTCATATCTTAATAATACTTATTATTATAATATCTATCACATGACATTATGATCAATAAATAAACCATAATGGTTTAGTGTCTATGAAAAAATTGATATGTCAAAATTCAATATATAAATGATCTACATCATTTCCTATTATATTCTTCATAATAGAAAACCTCCTAAAAATAAAATAAACAAAACCATTCTCCATATCATAGGGAGGAGAAACATAATAAATGTTATGCTTAGATTCTCAATAAGGGAAAACATCAGAGATAATAATAAATGGTCATATGTGACCATAATATTTAAATAAAGGTTTGTGAACATGATCGTAACAATATAAAATCATAACCATTAATTCATATATCATAATCATTTAAAATAATATTATATTTTATCAATGAAAATACATAAATTGTAATAGTTTGGAGTCCAAAATAACAAGTCATGATCTATGAGAATATATCATAAGAATAATAAAATAGTTTTTATCATAAAAAAAGAAACAAAAATTCCTTTTTTAAGGATCACTACCAAAAATATAATAGTGAAATGGTTCCATACCCCATTGCGGGATTTATATATGACAATGGCCTAGTGTCCTTAGTTTGATTTATTTATTTTTGGATAATACCATTTTTACAATGTTTGATAGCAATCTCTTTCATGTCTTAGAGGCCCAATAACATAAGATCCATGCATATATTATAGGATTAGTGAAACCAAGGGAAATTAGATGACATATATTCTAAATACCTAAGGTTCCACGTGATAACAACACATTTTCCTCATCTCGTGAATTTGGATCTCTATATTGAAGTTTTAACTTAATGTTCATGGTTGGAAAGCGAAGCCTCCAAACCCAGGGACTAGAACCGGTCCATGATATCTTCTATATGAATTATCCCCTACATCCAATTGATCATCAAGTCAAGACATTACATATTTTCCATCCACTGGTTTGGTACATCTTCATAATGTGGTCATGGTCCCTCTCCAGTTCAAGGATTACATATATAATGTGGCACTTGGATAGACCATTGGACAATATCAGTGGCCCAAAATCCCAAATCAGCTGAATAGGTACACTAATACAGTACCACAAATATTAATATCTATAAAACTATAGTAGAAAATTTATAAATACTCCCCCAACATGATTTGATATTAGGCTTGGTTCTGGATTATAGGGTGTTTAAAATAGTACGCTATGACACCCACTTCACCATTCCTCCATTTTTTTATATTATGATAACTTCAATAACTATGGACATGAATAAAGAAAATTTCTAAAATAGTTTCACATCCAATTCCATTATTTATTATTTCACATGATATTAATTTTTACCGAATTCATTAGATGGATCTAATTTTTTCCCTCCTTTCACATAATGAAAACCACATATTTTTGTGGCATAATATTATAAACAAAATTCATAACATTATGTCATTACCATAGAAAGGATATGTGTATCGTAAAACATTCCAAATCACAATCATAACCCATTTAGAATAGATATAAGGATTGAAACATGGAATCATATTCCATTGTCGTTGTAGTGAAAATCAAAGAATGTTTTCATAAAATAATAATTACATTACAAGATTATTTGAAAAATTCATGAGTAAATACCATTTTAATTTTTAAATAACTTTTTTAATATAGAAAATTATCAAAAATATTAATAAAATTATTTTAATTAGAATTAAATTTGAAATCATATAAATATTTTTTTAATGAAACTATTATTCATGATTTCATTAAAATCAAATCATGTTGTGTACATTTAAATTAATATCATTAATTTTTTTGATAAAAAGTAATATTATACTCAATTTGAAAAAAGAATGATCATTAATTCCAAAAACAATTGAGGATAAAAATGGGTGAAATTTAAAATAATGAATCTTTTTATAAAATAAAAAATATCCTTAAATATTTGTTATGAAAATTTAGAAATATAAGATAATATTTTTTACCAGACATAGAAATGATGTATGTTTTTTCATTAAAAACATTATTTTTTAATCTCAAGAACATAATGAGTAAAAACATAATCTAAAACATATAATATCAAAAAATTTAAATATTCTATTAATGTAAATAATTTTTAGGATCGATATATAATAAATGTTAATAATCATGACATTTAAGCATCTACATTCATGTTAAAAATATCACTTTAACAAAAAACATGTTACCACGTATGTGTTTCTTTGTTAGAAATATATCCTTATGTATAATGAATTTACATTTATTTAATTTAAAATATTGAAAAATTAAATAAACTATTTTAAAATATATTTTTTACTTATAACACTGTATCCCCACTTCAGTAACAATAAATCATTTCCATCATCATATCTTGAATGAATTTCTTACCTTTATCATGTATGTTTGGTTTGAAGGTTATATTAAATTAAATATACACATAATACCCTCATCTAAATAATTTTAGTCATTATATATATATATATATAATTAATATATATATATATATTTTTATAACCATTAATATATTATGATTATGGAATGTTAATTAGATCACTACATGAAGAAAGTAGTCCGTTCGTAGTTAAATATTAATTCAAAATTAGGTTACAATTAATGTATAATATATATAATTTATATTATTAAAATATAAATGATATCCCACCAATAATGGTTATAATGAAAAATTAATCATGTCTATATGTTGATAAGGTATTCTTCTTGTAAGAGTAAGATATAAATTCATTTCATATTTGATGGAGAACAGTTGGTAGAAGGTATTTAAATCATTATAAAAACATATAAATAAATTTTTTATAGTATATTAATAATTTTATGATGTATAACAATTTCTCAGATGAATAATAGGAATAATTAAAAATTAAAGTGCTTGGTTAATATATATACCCATTCTTTGATAGACTTCTTTTTATCACACTCCTTATTCCTTGAAGGATTAGTCTTAAGAAAAGAATAAAATATATAGGTTATAGGTAAAGAATCAAGGATGTTTTTTCTTTAGATATTTTAAATGATCTATGGCATTAATTGTGTGTGTAGGGGAGGAGATGAGGTTTATTTTTATAACTGGGGGGGGGACACCCAAGGAATTTGATAAAATATTTCAATGATATCTTACCACTTTTATCAGAATGTGGATCCAAATGGTATGTTATATAAATGTATGATAATATATGGATTAGATAAATTAATTAAATATTAATGACATAGGTTTTTATTGATATCATACCCTTATATATTGGTTTAACCCCCAATAAATTAGTTTAAACCTCAACTATTGTAACAAAAAATTTCAATTTCGTTTATTCACTATGAAAAGAATTAAGTTGACTAAATTATATTATATTAATTATTAATATTCAAAATATTAAATCAATTTTAATTATTTCAATTACAATAGGATGATTAATTTTATTTAAATGTATCACACAACCCATTATAGAAACATTTTTTGAAGTATTAACCTTCAACTATACAACATAATTCAAAAACATTATAGTGATTATAGAACTCAAAGTGGATGTAAAAATATATTGTTGAGTACATAATATATAAATTAAAAAAATTATATTTTTATAATATTTTATTTATTGAAGTAAAAAACTCATTTTCTGTATAGAAATAGTTTTTTGAAATATTTGTTCTTGATCCAAAATGTGAACAAAAATACAAATCAAGTATAATGATGAATCAAATGTAATTAGTATTTTTTCTAATGTAATTATTCATATGTTAAATTTATATTGAATTCAATTATTAATGAGGCTTATAGATGAAAATAAATGAAAATTTATTCTTAAATAGATACTTCCCTATTTATTTAAAAAATAATCACTTTAAAAAGACCAAAAAACTACATATGATAATAAATTCATTATTAATTAAAAGATTGTATTTTAAAAAAAAATTAAATTATATTAAATTTAATAAAATAATTATATTTTTGACATGAAAAAAATATTAAAAACATTTATTGAAGAAAAAATATTCTTGAATTTTATAATTACCTTGACTCAAATTGAAAGCATAATTATTGTATATTAATCAATAAATAGTAACAATTTAAAATTCTGATAAATATTTTTCATAATTTTTTTATTTCTATTCAGTCTTGTATGTTTAATAGCTGGGAAATTATGGATTATTAAATCATAGTTTTTTATTGGAATTAAATATAATGAAAGCTATAGAATAATTCATGTTTTTATCGAAGAAATAATATATATAATATTGGTGAGTTATATTATATTCCCATTAAAATGAATTTATACCTTTATATTAAATATATATAATAAAAAATTAGGTACTAATCTCATTATCACATCTTTGGGTTCCTATATAGCTTCCTCAATTTTTTTTATTCTAATAAGGAACTTGTACCCAGTTAGTTGAC
The DNA here is from genome assembly GCA_963277665.1 of Viscum album. NCBI lineage: Eukaryota > Viridiplantae > Streptophyta > Magnoliopsida > Santalales > Viscaceae > Viscum > Viscum album. The sequence goes on along the minus strand of OY728152.1, from coordinate 350,615,216 downwards.
TTCTTCTAGTAAACATTATCTAAATGGAAAAAGATTTAATTAATAATTTCATAATAGAAATGATGATTCAAAAATTTTATAACCTTTTATTTCAGTTATTTTTGGATCAGTTATAAACATCCACCAGAGAGATACATGAGAACACATTGTGAAAATGAGATAGGTTTGTTGGAATTACCTAGGGATATGAAACCTTCCCAACCCAATCAAGAATACATAAGGAAAAAATATAAATATGGTTAAAATTTTAAATATTTATAATTATCATAAACTAATTCTGTGGGGGTATTTATATGAAGACATTAATACCAGCATTGAATTCTAGATCTCACTGATGATATTTATCATAACACTTTTGTCGACTCTGAGATCCCTTGATGAGCTTATAGATAAATATCACCATCTCTGACACATCATTATCAATCTCATGACCAAATATCATTGTTATTTAATTTTTATCATAGTTTATGGAATTTATACACTTCATTTCATAGGTTATTTATAAGGATACATATTAATATAATTATTAATAATTTTTTTATTTGAAAAATCGATTAGGGGAATGTGATAAACCAAACCACCTATGAAATATAGTGAACTAGATGTATAAATATCATTTATGTTTGTAATGGTATTATTATAATAACCATAACTTTGAAGATAATAATCATTATTGAATCAAAACATTATATCTTAATCCAGCTAAATACATATCAATAACATCGAGGTACACTTTGAATCCAGATCAGATAAAATAGAATGTGGTAATCCATGAAACATTACAAATACTTAATGAATATATTTGAATAAGGATCTATAATGATATATTATCGATATGTAATGAAGTGTTTTTATTTAATAAGGTGGTCTAACACTACCAAAATATCAATATATCCTTCAGATGCTTTGGGGAGTCTAATGGAGAAATCCACATTGATGTTTTCCCATTTCCATTGTGGTATAGGTTATGGTTTTAACAACCCCTTAGAATTATATCTCTCAGTATTACCTGTATCTCTTAAAATTCACTTATATATATACTCTTCAAAATATTTCTTCATGTTTTCCCAATAGATATACTCTCTCAAATATTTGTACATATTCATACTTCCATGATTAATAGAGAATGAATAGATATGTGATTATTACAATAGTTCATTCTTCGTGTTTTATATTTATTGAAACATACCTAGTTATTAGAAATTATTATTCTATCCTAATCGGCCATAGACTCATTAATATTTTACATCCTCAATTTTATCTCCACATCATATATCAAAACAATAATAATATTCACATTGATTAATGGTATAACACTCATTATAGAACGATTATATATATCTGATTCCATCAACATTTCATAGTATATTATTTTTAAATCATTAAATATTAGTTCTTCTAGGATCATCATCATCTTATATATAATTATCCTTTATACTCAAAAAATTATCCACCTTGTTTTCATTCATAAGTTGAAATATATAGAGTTATCCTAATTTTTAATCATCTATAACTATCATATATTGATTATATTAATATATTTTAATAAACATATATAGTGTTAATATTTCATGATTATTATATACATAAAACTATTTCTGATAAATACATTCCTATATATATTTAATGAAAATATTACCACTACTAACTCCAAACTATGATTCTTGTAATTTTTAACATAAACCATCTATTCTGTTTGTGGAGTAAGATATCACCATATCATTATATATATAGAAACACATAGCATTTTTAACTCATCTCTATAAATCAAAAACATTTATCCATTTCAAGGTAGTGTGATTATAGATTCACTGACAAAACATTTTTTTGTTACTTGAAACTTTCATAACATATATCAGTCTAATGGGGCATACCTACATTCAAATATACCATGGTTGGTGGATTTGATATTTATGAGAAATCATTAAAAAATTTAAGATAATGTAAATAAAATATAAGGAAACTAATTATATCATTAATAGTGGTTGTTATCGGCCAGTATTCAACAAATATATTTTTTATAGACTCACTAAAATAACATTTGATTAGATGATCTGGTCCCAAAATTAAACTATTTTGTACATAAATTCACACTGGGTAAATTGTGCATACATCTTCTCCTACATCTAGTTATTTATTGAAATCCTCATATTATCTTCATTCCCATAAATTCTCGTGGAATATATAAGTATATAATCTATAAATACAATTGAAATCTTGTTATGTTAATCTAAAAATATATTCATTAAGTCGATGGTAATATTTGGGTCATTATTATGCCGCAATGCAATCACAATAAGTTTATTGTGTATATACATTAAATCGATTGATATCATTGGTATGTATTCCCTTATGACCTCAATTAATAGTTACAAGATTGAATATATTTCTTATAATAATGTTGATCTTGAAATAATTGATCAAAAAATTTTATATATTTGGAAAATGATACTTATTATTTATCATCCCCTAGTTATGTTATTTGTAATAAATGAATAATCACATTGATCCATCTATAAATCTAAAAAAATTACATTTGAACCCCATGGTGAGTCAATTGGACAAATCAACTCCTTATCATGTTCCTCTTATTGTTGATTATTCAATTCTTGAAACTCTGTTTGGGAATTTCAATAAAGTGTCTTTGAAATAGTTGTATCATTACGTATGAGTTCTATTAAAAAATTAGAATTATGATTTGATGGAATAATATGTAACACTTTCAAAAAAATGTTTTAACTCTCGTAAAATAGGTATATCATCTATATAGAGTTTCTCACACACAAATATGAGATAAATAAAACATTTTAATAAGGAATCAGGACCCATGAGATGGATATAATATAAATTAGTTGTTTTTATTTATCCTTTCACCAATAGAGAATCATATGATGGTTCATAAAATTAAATGTTACATCAATTTGTAACTAATTGAAATGGTAATTATATAAATAAACCTATTTTATTCCAAAATTCACATCAAATTGAACTAGATGACAAATAAAAATATTTTCAAGGTTGAAATTCGTTGAAAAACTAATTTAGTACGATTAGTAAACATGGTATTTGACCATCATTCCATTATGTGTTTGTAAAAATATTGTAAAATTTAATCATTTAGGTGGTAATGTGATAGCCTTAACAAAGTTATAAAATTTAAAATAGTACTTAAAAACATAATAAAAGCAGGTGTTATTAGTTATATAGTTATTGTAAAATGTTCCATTAACAACATCATTATAACCAACCATATATATGCAATAGTGATCTTATGTGATTTACGATTTTATATGGGATTTGGATGTTACTATCATAAAACACCATCCTTAACAAATAGGTTTTGAGAACTGACTATCCTAACAACCATAATCCATGAAACTGTAGAATAGGAGTGTGGATCATACATTCAATGTATATTTATCTAAATATTAATCATTATCTTACTTATTCCGATTACATCAGTTTTGATTTAATATTGACTATCATTTGGAATCTTAAATCATTTATTAGTCCCACTAAAAAATATTAAATGTTGATTCTTTTCCAAATGTTGAAATATTGGTAAACAAATATTCATCCATCAATGTTTTTTAATAGAAATTAATTTTAATTCAATAATTCATTAGATATCATTAAATTGATATTGAAGGGTGACTCCAATCAAAAAATCAACAGGGATATAACATCACTATTTATATTAATAAGTGGTGATTCCACTTATAAATAAAAATATTTGGTGAGATTATTTAAATACACTGATGAATCGATGAATATTACATCCAGGTTCAATAATAGTACAATAATCATTACTTTAATGTCATCAAAAAGTTTCCTCGTATGTATGAATAGATTATTAAAGAATCGTAATATGCTCAAGGAATTACTTCTTCATCATCATATGTGTAAATTGGTAAAGTAATTATTAAACAAATAAGATCCTAAAACCAACCGACTCCATGTAGTCAATTTACTCTTATTACATTATATTCTTTGGAAGAGTCATCCATTTATCCTCTTTTCCATTTATAGGATAAACAATTATGATAACCTTTTCATGTTTTGAGCAATGTATAATTTGAATCATCCATTTAGTGGTACATATCAATTAATCAGCAACTAATATAACAATGAATCCAGTAAAAGAATATGTGAGTTACCTTTTAAAGGACTAATATTATGTTTTTTCTCATTATCTCATTTTTAGCTCAACATGATTCTTTTGATGAGATATTTTCATAACCATATAAAAAATATTTTTTATTCAAACTCCGATCATATTTAGATTGCCATGAGGAAATTCATTGCATTTTCCTTCATGTTATAAGTAAACATGGTTCATTATGGTTATATCTATTTATTTAAAAATAACAACAATGTATGAACAAAATAATCAAATTTGGAAGTTATATAATGATCGAAATCATATTCAGAAAGTGAAAATATTGATAAATTATTTTAAATATATGAATCTATTGACTTATACATGTTCATAAATGGAAATTATCCATTAAAATCATTTATAATATATTTTTAATTATATATTAATTAACCTAATAATATCCCCCAGGAATTTAAATCATGGAGATCAGTATGGGACTATTCCCCATGCACTGGATTGATGGATGTGTCATACATGACGAACTTATTTTGGTGTTATTACCCATAAATTTGTTTTTTCAAAAATAGCATCAAAATGTGGTATCCAAACATGGAAATGTTTTTAAAGGAAAACCACAGTACATACCTAAACATGAATAAGTAATTTTAATTTCATGTTATATATTGTTTCCAATTAAATTATTTATATGATTTTATGATATGATGTCAATAATTTTTTTCTCCCACATAATTATTCTAGAGCCTTATCTTTCATTATATAATTTTATATTTTTTTGATCGCATGTTATGATTAATTATCATGTTTATTCCATTAATAGGATTTAAAACTCAGTCCTCTCTTTCATGTATTCCCCATGTTGTTTTATGCAGGTTTAAGAGATAAAAGTTATTTTGGAGCTCATTATATTTAATTTAATATATATGTTTTATTTTAGTTTTAGGTTGTTGATTAATGTTCCTATTAGTTTAAAGACAATAGAACTACCAATCCTTTTGTTGTGTCTAATGGGAAATTATGTTAAAAATAAAGTGATAATATGTAAAAAAATTACATGGGGTGAAGTAGTTATGACCTACACCTATGTTTATGATTCATGACCTTGGATTATTCTAGAGGGTACAATACATGTGGTATATACTATTTGAGAATGATATTTATAGTCACTAGATTTTTTGGTTTGGGATTCATGATTCCCATATAGAAGAGATCATTTATTCATGATATGATATATGTGATTTATACTCTGAAGGAGAATATTCCAACAAATTGTTTATCCCTTTTAGATTTTGGAGGACCCAAACCGAGGTCAATATATTTTTCATGATTTTTGATATTGTTTGGCTGTCCTCATGTGATAATATGGATATCATGGGTTAGTGGGTTTAATTCATGTCAAATACTATTTTATTAAATTAAAATACCTATTTTTCACATTATAAAATGAATTATATATACGAAAATTGGACCTTTTTAGATGTTGTTGGTGTTGGCCTATTGTTTTGTCCTCACACTCTGTTTGGGTACCTGTGAATAAAAAAATATAATTAACGGATGTAGGAATAGATTATGGAAAGGGATCTTGTCATTGGTTTGTTTCTTGTTGTCGAGATGGAATATCAAAACAGCACTGCCATGGGTATCAAGACCGTTTTCTCTAGAGACAGTTATAAATTATTGTAGTCTTTTATTTATATTAATTTCACCAGTTTCATTATATACAATTATCCTGGCACTAAATTATTAAATTATTATTTTGATTCATTGGTTTCCCCCTTTATTCTATTATGGATGCATGGATATTTATATATATAATTTATATAACTTCTTTGACTATGTAGTTCATCAACTATAGTTTCTACATTATAAAAAATGTTATAGTCTCCCCACTATAATCCTTACACCCACATTTCTAGAAGTATCCTCAAGTATAGAGGGACACATTATTGAGGTCCTATAACCAACACAGATCTATTATGATTGGGGTTAATAGATCATGGATGCAAAAAATTGGTATCAAAGTGTGTCATTATTCATTAATTATTCTTTACTATTTAGGAAATATTTATTTTAGATTGGGATTCTTTAGTGTAGGGTAATGAGATCACCCATTGGAGTAGAAGACTCATGTGTGGGTTAAAATATATGTGCTTAGTGATTGTATATTTATTCATGTTGTTCCCTTGTTATATTTGATGTCATTTAACATTTTTTTATTCACATATTCTGTGATGTTCTCGTTTATTTATACATTTACTCCAAGAAATATATATAAATAGATGACAATTCATGAATCATGATAATCAAGCTGGGTTATTTTTTTGGAGTTAATTTTTCGTTATTGTAAATAATTATTACATATAATATATCATCCCACATTATTGGGGAAATTTAATCCATTTATATATTAGATAAATAGGAATAAAATATATTTATATGTTATGTCGATTTTCATATTAAGATGAGTTCATATGAATCCTCAGCTAGGGGATCTATGTTTATTTAACTAGTTGAGGTTGATATTGTTTTGTAACATGTGTTCTATGGCATGTGTTAAAATTTGTAATGAAGATTCCCCATTGTCTTATATAGATCAAGCATATGGATAGTGGTAATCAACATGCTCCAAATGTGGTTGAGATGTAACTTCAGTCTACTCGGGAGAACTAGATGGATGATCTATTTCTTGATATTTTCCATTAGGTCATGTGATATACAAGAAGTAATATTTATGAAAACATGTCATTGATGTTTGGGATAAATATAGAGTTCCATATATATTATCATTATATCTTCCTTGTGTTGGGAGACCCTCAAGTAGAAAGATTATGGATTGAGTTAATTAAGGTGATATTTTAGAAAAATGGGATACCCACATATAAAAGGTTTATTCTTGTATCATACATGTTATAAGGACTATAAAAGCATAGGGGTATGTTAAAGAGAAAGTTGTTAAGCAATATGAGTTATCCATGATGTAATTTTAAGCAATTTTTCTGAGATACATTGATTCAATGATTTTGTGGGATTTTGTGATCACAAATTCATGCACATGATAGAGGATGGTATGTCAACGATGGACTATTCTAGATTACTCACCAACATACCACATTTATTGTCGTTCATATCTTATAAGGCCTCCATATCAAGAAATTATTGGATGGGATTTTCAATGATATCTGGTAATGGGTAATTGTATTTCAACAAAAAAATTATGAAAGAAAGATGAACACATATCTCATCATAGAATAGAATTAGAAAGAGGCCCTGAGTGGAAGAAATATTATTTTATTAGGGATATATGATATCTCTATTTGTTGTGTAAATATTTTCCATTGTGATAGATTGCACTAGGGATGCAGTGGGTAGAGATTCCACAAAAGAAAACATCTGTGACTTGATAATGGATAGATATACTTATTCTAGTATGGAATTGTAGGAAACATGATTATGTTGTGTTTTAAACATTTTATGGGGAGGAATTATTACAAAATGTAGGTCATCTATAGTAGCTTTTCAGAATCATCCATGTTAATTTGGTGGAAGGGGACAAGGGAAGACACCAGAGTTTAAGATGAACTCAGAAAACCATCAATAGATCAGGAGCTGGATTTCCATTACATGTTCAAGATAAGTAAGGGGGAACTATAAATCTATATAGTATATATATTATCAACTATAGGGATAATCAAAATTTAGTTAGAATATATCAAAGTGAAGAGGGGTATTTTTGTTTCACACCACACAGTCTACTCCTGTGTGTTTGGATATAGCACCTTCTATAATTAGAGGTTTGATTATTTGTTCATAAACCATAACCTATATTTTTTTGATATTGTAGAAGAGTATTCCTTTATAAAAATATAATTTTCAAATTGTATGGGTTTGGCTTTAGTGTTCTAGGATGATGTTATGAACATAGACACAACATTGGGAGTATGGTCAAAGGATATCCAATGTTTCATGGAATGTCCTCATGAAATTGTTTTCTATAGTTTCCTTTGGGATCATTATTTGATATAAATGATTAGTTATAATTTAATTATTTATAGGGATTATCTATTTCAATATAAGACTCATATTGACCATTTTTAGTATAGAGTTTCCATTAAATAATTATAAGGGAATGCAATACTCTTCAATGTTAGTGGGTCTTTAGGAAAATAGTGCATGACAAATTTACTGGAAATTGAATTGTAACATAGAATATTTAGAAGATATTTTTATATATAATGTTTGTATGTAACATTGTAAATTTATTATTGTTGTAAACATTTTTTAGGATATCTTTCCTAAAGAGTTTTCTAGCTTACTACTCGACTTGGTGATCGAGTTAAAGATCGGGATGGTTTTGGGAGCTAGGACAGTTTCCATTACTACTCATATAATATAACTAGTAATATTAATGATTTTAATGTTCATCTAGATATTTTTTATTCCCAGTAATTCAAACTAACTATTTCTTCTCTAATTGTATCTCCCATTCTTTTCTCTGAAAAGGATAATGGATCATTGTGATTATGTGTAGACTATTAGATATTTTACAAGATATAGTTTAAAAAATGGTATTTACATGCAATTATTGATGCTATGTTCGATATGTTGAGAGGTACCTATATCTTTTATATGTTAAAAATTAGTTTTGAGTAACATTATTTGAATTTGATATAATCAAACACACAATAAATTTATTTTATGAGCATATATGGATTATATGACTTCTTACAATTGTCTTTAATCATGATAAATTGATTGTATGGTTATGTATGGTTGTATCACCCTCATAAACTATATATTTTGGGTGATCATGGATCAACTAATGAAGGAAGAACACTTTTTTCCATCAAGTAAATCTTCATCATGGATGATATGGGTAGTCTCAATAGGTGAGAGATAGTTCGGTTTCATTGTGATAAAAAAACAATCATTTCATATAATGATCATAATTTAACATATAAATTATAGAAAATTTCAAAGATTTATTTTTTAACACAGGTTCTTATATGCATAATATATCATCCATATATTGATGAAAAATTGGAATGGAAGACTCATAATTTTGAGGAGATGTTACAAGCCTTTGTTATTGATTTCTGTTGTTATTAGGAGTACTATATAAATCTTATGGAGTTATATTATTATGAAATATTCCATGAAATAGTCCAAATGGATAATTTTTGGGACATGAATGGATTTACATGTTTTTTTATCTTTTATGGATAATGGTAGGAGAGCCAGTTCACATTGGACGTAGTCTAATTTATGCGACAGCATAGCAGGAATATTTTATCTTGAAATGGATGGAGACCCTCCCTAAGAGGTATAAATCCTACAATTATCATCAAATATTACTTATGGATTATGAGGTTTGTCATTATTTTTTCTTCAGGTGTCACCTAGAATAGTGAAATGACATATCAGAAAGTGAGGGATACTATAACCCATGATTTAAGGTCTTTTTATATAATGAAATGGTTAGTCCAGTTGTATAATGTTTAACCCTTCTATAGTGAATAATTTAAATGCATGGAATGCTAAACATTCCCCAGCTTTTGAAATATCAATCGGACCCATCTCATGGATTATATGATGATGATATATAGGTGGACATTGATGTTTCTTTAGGGTGAATCATATCTCGGTCATGGACCATATTTGGAAAATTAAATGTGGAATATCATGCATCTACTTTGAGTGTAGTGGAAAATTGTGTATGTATGAATGTATATAAGAGATAATGAATATTAAATGAATACATGCTATCCAGATGTGTTTTATAATGCATCATAATAATTATTATATTGGCATGGTGATGAACTATTATATGTTAGTGATGTTGTAATATAACATTATTATTTTATGCATGTCACTCATTATATTTTCATAAGCCTCTTTGAAAATTTTTAAACATTTTTTAATGAGAACTATTATGTTTGGATTATTATTGGAGGAATTTAGAATGTGGAGATGTAAAATCAGTTTATAAAGAATATTTTTCATTGTGTATCCATGTGATGTGCTATGACAATGTTCTTTATGGTTTAGAATCCCAGGCTAAAACATTGTTAGGGTGGGAGTGGTTGATTGGAGCCACTTGTTTTAGAGGCATAACTAGTGAACTATGGTATGAAATATTGTATCCTTTCCCATAGAAGATTATAACTATAGAATGGGTATATATATAAGATGAAATGTCCTCTGGGTGGATGTTGATCAATTCTTCCAAAACCATTACCCATGTGGCGTGGAGTTAGGATACATTGAATCCTTCATATTAAAATTATCAATTAAATTATGTGGTGTTTGGATATATAAATGGTCCTTATCATGGTCAATGAGATATAGAGAACAATCCTAGCTATGATCATTGGATTTGGTTTAACTAAGCAGGACATGCCATCGTCTTGGGGTAGTTCACCATGGAGTGGGTGTTCAATGGTGTGGTCTGGGGAGATGCTGCCTGGTTTCATTTTTCTTAACGTATTTATAGATACCACATAAAAACTCCAAACTCTACTTTATCAAATATTGTATACTCAAACCATAAACAAACAAGAAATTATTTTTATCAGATTCATCCCACATCATCTTGGGTTGAATCATTGGTTATCCATGAATTTCCAAAGAACCACAGGGCATCATCCATGAATGATAAGCAATATTCATCTTATCATGGTGTTCTAGAATAAGGGTTTAAAGGAGGGAGAGCCTGATCAGTGTTACATATGATGATTATTTCTCATCATTGAATCTTATTTTGAGGTAGGTGGTCTAGAGAAACACTCATGAAGTCAATTTCTTACACTCCTAGTTTATGAAATAATTAGCAACACCCTAGAACATGATGAACAGAACCTTGTATTATTAAATAAATCACAATTGATGATAATTTATATTCTTATACCTCTTATAGATCCCATAAATTAAATTATAGTTGTGACTGAGAATGTGGCCTCTTGAATGGTGGGCATACCCTAGGAATGATATTGAATTGGATGACTCAATAAAATGTTTTTTAGCATAACATGCAAAATGTTCTGATTATATAAGTTTGAACCACTTCTCAATAATACATATTTATTGAAGAATATAAGGCATGTTATTTTATCCTTATAATTTTTGGATATATTTGGAAACATAATGTACATTGGGATAAATTTATAAATTAAATTTTTTTTTGAAAAATATAATGTAATTTGAAACATAATATAATTAAATTTAATAGATAGAAAAATGTAAATATGATGAATTTCAAATTGTTAATAATGTTATGCTTGATATTTTTCCATGTTAAATGCAATAATAGTTTACTACCCTAACGTGACACAATTTTTATTGATTCCTAAGGGGGGAAGGTACGTTGATTGTTGATACTTTTCATGTTATTTATTATTCTGGTGATTGATTCTTGAAGGAACAATATGTAAACCTATGGTTAAGGTTCATTGTTAAGAACTCTAAAAAGGCGTATGATGTATGGTTTTTGACACTTCCTCGGTGTACAATGCCTGGGGTATGGATAACCTGTGTTTGAGACGCATCGTCAAAAGATGTCTAACTGTGAGATGCTTGATTCCATGAGGTCTTTGATCATGTTTCCATGTTATTTTAAGATGGATTCATCGTATACATGATAATATTTCAATAACATGGGTTATTCATTCAAATATAATAGAATCCACCTTGAGACCATGATATCTAAAATCAGGATGATGTTGGTTGGGCTAACCACAAATTTAATCCCCTAGATTTAGGTTCAGTTATTTTTTTTCATGTTTAGTGGTAATTTGTTAATTTATTAGATCTATATAATAATTTTTATTAATAAAAAATTTATCCTCATAATAAATGTCCTTAGATGGAAGTTGTTGTGTCCTAGTAAATTTTACTCTAATACCCTATTCAGTCATCCTTTTGGTACCCAGATAAATATCATAGATGTGTGTACGGAAAATGGACTGGGACCTAGTTTTTTATTTGTTTCTAACTAATTGGTTTGATCTTGGAGATGGGACATACATAGGGTTAGGTACTGTGGTATTTTTATTCTTTTATGGAGAATTATTATATTCTATCTATTTCAGATTCATTATATAATTTAGTTAATTTTATCTTATCATTAGATGATTTGATTAAATACCACATCTAATGTATAAACAATCCTTTCAATATTTAACCCTATAAAACATCAAAAACATGTTCAATATGATGATCATAATGTGGTTAAGTAAAGTAACTAGGGAGGTTTTCACTGATGATGTTCCACACCACTGATCCACATAAAGGCCTTGTATTTCATTTTTATTTGATGAAAATACTCCTAATGTATGTTTATTTAATAAAGAATACCACACATAAATTTTATGTGCATCCTAAATAATCATTCATATAAAAATGACCAATGGTTTCACAAATAAGGATACGTGAATAAATATTCATTTTGGTAAGATTAATAAACAATGAAACACAGGTCATGGTTATTTGTACACATTTTCACTCATCATGGAAGAAAATTGTTCATATCATGAATCAATATATAATTCTTCAATAACCAGGTCTAAATTTCCACCAATACCATTATTTTAACCTCACTCAAATAATTGATAGCATTATTTCTCTTGATGATGGGTTGAACTCCCACTTTCGGACTTTCCTACAACTAAACATTCCGATTCAAAAGTTCCATGATGACATACTTCATGTTGGTATTGTATTAATTAATCTCCAACAAATCTGCTACCAAAAAATTGAATACTACATCTCTAGAATCAGTCATCAACTATTTAATCCTTTCATCCTCTTCATTTTCTACTTCCTAAGAACAAAAATATAAAAACTAAAAATTAATAAAGTCTTCATGAATGATTTTTTGGGATTTTGGATATTTATTTTCTTATAAAAATCACTCTGTTATAATTTAAAACACATAATCATAAAATAATTTTATTTTTGGTACAATAAAATTCGATCCTGTTAAAACTCTATTGTTATGCATTCATGGAGGAGAATACTTCAATGATGGGTTTCATATAGAATATAATCATTTAGAAATTTTTTGTGAAATAAATCACCAAGTAACCTTTTGATCATCTTCACCTTGATCCTTGATAAATTTAAAATGGTTACAATATGACGCTTAAAGTTATTCTTCCCTCAATTTGTAGAGATCACCATCCCTACATTCATATTCATCATCAAGATAATTTTTCTTTGAATATTGGAGGAATAGATGGCTTTCAAGATCATCCATTTTCCTCACACCAATACCACCCTATGTTTCTATATTGTCTGAGACCTATCAAAAAATAGAAAATTTATGAAGAAGTCCAAAATAGTAACAAACATAGTGGAATTATATGTTTTATAGTGGAAGTCATGTAGATTATAATGTCAAATACTTCATTTTTGATACGTAATATTTTTGAAATCCATAATAAAAATTTAATTTATGTTATTTTTTAAATATAGTTTTCATAATGTATTTATATATGATATAAAAGTGAGTGTAAAGGAATGGTAGCATAGGATAGAGTCTGTGCAATTTAGTGAAAAGTATTTGAGGTTCTGATAGTAGTTTTAGGGACCTTCCAAATACTGAAAAATTATTATTTCATTTTGTTCCTTGAGACTCTTCCACCATATCTTATATGTTATTTGAATTGTTGATAGATGTAGTCATCCAAAATTTTCACCATTAACCAGTATAGGATTAATTTTTATTAGAGAGATTCATGCAACATAGGTGTATGTCCATGAAATATAGGAGATTTTTGTTAAAAAATCAATAATAAATGAGTAGGAGTAATTTAATAAAGAATCCTTTGAACAATAATGATGATAGGAGGGATTATTTTAAATAGGGAGTCCAATCCAACATCAATAGATGGATTTAAATCAAGTATATATAGAATAATTACATATATTTATTTATGTTTATTCATACTTTATTATTGATGTATTATATCTAAGTTCATGATAGTAATATATTTCATGTTGGATGTATGTAAATGTAAACTTTAATGCATTAAATTTATTATATTCTTGTTATTAAATATAAATTAAATGTTTAACCACACATGTAAAAAATGTATTTTTCACTGGATAATGATTCAAATCCATATGAAGAATAGACTATTGATGATGAATATATTGAATTATGAGGTTATTAATAGTAGGATGAAAAAAATGATGTAAACTAATTGCGTTGAATAAAATTTTGATGAAAAGAAGTAAGGGTTTTCAATTTGTGGTTGGTTGGAATCAATGACACCAAACAATTTACCCAAAAATTTCAATGTTCAATAGTTTTCTGGTTGTTACAAGATGGATGATTGTTTCGATTGATATTGATTCATTAAAACACATCCATCGTATAATGAAGGAAATCTATTCAGAAAATATATGGATAATATTCCATGATGGTTTCAATATTTTACTATAAAATAATATATTGAATAGTTTATTAGATATTCATTATTAATAATAGAGTTATTTTATTTTAGAATATTTCTGTAGAAAATTTGTCTTAATGTATACTTGAAAAAAAGATGCTACCATACTATTCTTATGAAGTCATGTCATAGGGATGTTAAGGGTAAAGTAAATCCACAACCAACCATTTGTTATGATCACATTATAAATAAGTAAATATTTACCACTTTCATCAATCGTCACAATGTGAAATCATTTTATGTGCATCATTTCAACAATATATTATTTGAAATTTTTTATTTTATCAATGTTGAGTCAAAATTATTAATTTCTCAAATAAAAAAAGACTGTTTCAAATAAATAATGGTAATCAAAACAAACGTACCCCATCACAAAGAAGTGATGGGGTACTCTTCATAAAATCTGAAATTTTTATGTATTTAAAATTAATAATAAAAGTTTAATTATGTGTTATTAATCAACATATGTTCATTTATTTATATTAAAATTGATGAATAAAAATTTGAATTCACATCCATCCCACATCGTGGGAAATGGAAGGAATATCATGTAAATTAGGAGGGAAATAAAATTGATTAATACAATTGCTTGATAAACAAGTGATTTTATGATATAATTGTAATTAATTATCCATTAAAACAATATTACATAAAAATATCGGTTTATGCTCCTATTTTTTATATGTTTTTGACACAAGAATTAGAAACAACTATAACATAAGAAAAGATACTTTTATCTTCATTAATGTAGCATGAAAAATACCACCATATTACGGTATTGGTTTTTAGAGTCTCTCCAAGAACATATATCAAGAAGATAAAACCACATAAAGATTCATATAATATGGTAATATTATTGCATTCACAAATATTCTCACTACAGGAAAAAAAATTCGGCCTTGTATTCCATGCCAATGTATTTGAAATATTTAATAAGAGAGGGAGGATAAATAATTATAACAAGGACCAAATAGCCCTACAAGAATTGATTCAGGTCACCCCCCAATCTGAAAAACATACCCATATAAATAAAATTTTCATTACTATTTATCTAAAATATAAATAAAAAATCATTTGATAACATTGTATAACAAAAAATATATTGGGAACAATTTTATGTGATTTGTACCTATCAATGCCCATGCACACCATGTTATCATGGGAATATTTTAAAATGTCATAGGGGAAAATCTACAACATCAATAAATACCAAATGATCAAATGGGATGGGGGATTTACGCAGCTCATGATCCAATTGTATTGTTTCCTATTCCAATTGATGGTTCAGATATTATAATGGTCAATTATTCTTCTGGATATTTTATAGCTTGGTCTTTTAATCATAGAACGACACATGTGGTATTTATTTAATAATTTTCATGATATGAAATAAACTATCATGATTGATAATAAGAGGTATTATGTGATATATGATATTATGTATGGATAAATAAGAGGGTAAATGTAAGGTTGAATCAAGATAATCGAGTGAATTGACCAAGAAAATAAATTGATTTTCCCAGAGTAGATTCCCCCCGCAACTTATTGAGAAAATTTTATTATTAATAAAAATTCACACATAACCCAATTTTTAATTTAAATCAATGAATTACATTAAATATGAAAAATAAATATATTTAAATTAATTGACATATATAATTGGTCTAGAGAATCAAAAAGAAATTCTCAAGAATGATTATATGGGCATCTAAGATGTGAATACATAAAAAAGTTATATTTTCACAATACATATGTCCAAATAGTGTGCTATTTTGTTTATTAATGTTAATAACTATTCAAAATTTTTTAGGTGTTCATATTACAATTATATAAATAGAAGATCACGTGAATAAAAATTTGGATTCATTAATCACTATATCATCTCAATGGAAGAACAGACATTGTATGATGATGAAATTAATAAGAAAAAATTTGAGTTACTTATAACATTTATTCAATAAGTATCATGTGATATTCTATTTTTGATACCTAATATTTAAATATAAAAATATACAATTTAATCATATAAAATATATTCATTATTTTTTCATTACATAATTGTTTTTTAGGTAGTAGTAGATGCTGATCAAATTCAATCTAGAAACCTGGAATATTTATTATTCAGATCCAATGCATAGATATCTAACAAACCAACCTCACAATATGCGTATTGATAATATATAAAACACTCCAATATAAATTTTATTGATTAAAATTGAACTATATTGTTTGGACTATGATTTAACAATAATTTGGTTATGATATGGGGGTCACTCAATATTAGGTAAAACATTGAATGAAGTCGGCATCAAATAAGATAAATCATGTGAATTACAAGAAGTGAAAACAAATAATGGCATATATAGACAAATTAAACTTTCAAAAAATTTAAAAACAATTTACTTATTTTGTAAAATGATTAGGCACTATCCAAAACTATATAATGCCATCAGATATTGATATTATGTTTTCATGTTTATGAGAGAGATTTTAAACAATGAAATGAACATAATCCCCAAATAGATTATTTTTATGGTAATAAAAACTTCATTCAATATATTTTGTTATCTTTTTTGTCTATATTTTCTCAGGAGGGTCATGTTTTATTAAATCCGATATAATCATTGTTGAAATAATATTGTTTAGAGACCAACAAGAATTGTTCTTTTGTCAAAATGTATTTCAAAAAAAAAGGTGGCTACCTATTATTATTGTGATATATTATGATTTATGACATTGGAAATATATTTTGTGTGTGAATAATTAGTTTTTCAATTCATATATATAAACGTTTTATCACTTTTTCAAATATATGTATAATTGTGGAAATCAACTTTTTTAGAAGCACTGACTTATAAACAATATACATGTTTGATAATAGTAGAGGTAGAGGTAGAGGTAGATGTATAGGCATAGTTAGAGTAGGATAATTAAATGGAGGAGGAGGAATATGTGGAGACCGAGGTGGAGTTGTTGATGAAGTGATTTCTTTCAAACAATAATATTTTTTAATAAATAGAAGTATAATGGGGATTATACCATGATTGTGTTTGATAAAAATTGTTGAAAAGTTTTCACAACACTTTTCACTTATGATAAGTTCTATTGTGCAATTGATTTAGGTGTATTATTGAAATACAGTTTTAAACACATGATTAGCTAGGTTTATATAAAATTTTAATCCATATGTAAGATCATTCTATATTGGAATTTCAAATTTTCCTCTAGTGTTATAAAATAATACTTTAAACAAGTCCCAATCATCAAACATGTATATTATCCAACATAACTTTTTTAATAACAAATAGTGTACTCAATCACTGAAATATGTAGGTCTATGAGAGTCCTATTTGAGGAAAACAATCCTTAATATACTATTTTCGTCATGGAGGGTGGGTCTTAAAGTGGTTTTTAATAGTTTAAAATATAAATTTAATACAGAAATGTGTCACTCAATAAAAATAGTGAAATCATTGATGGATTGTGTTGATAATTTACGAAATGATTCATTATTTATTCATGATGTGTATGTATTAATCTCATGTCAAACTAAATGATGATTCAATAGGTAGGACTAAACATACATGATACTAGATTAAAATGATATTTTAGTAAAACAAAAATTGGTATACTCAAAACTGATGAATTGTGATCATATTATTTTGATACATTTGTTATATGACCCATAAATTTTTTTAGATGTTTAGGAATCAGCCCCTCCACAATCCAAAATATTGTGTGACTAGTATGACTCCAAGTTAATTTTTTTTGGAAAATTAACATTAATTTCATTAGAAAAACAACTAAAATACTAAAAACTATGAAAAAAATTCAAATTATTGGTTTCATTATGAAATATATACATAATTAATTTGTGGTATTTATTAATAATCCACACCTCAATATGATGAATGATGTTCCTCGTATGACTCAATGTTTCTGTTATCTATTTAAAATTTAATTTTTTATTAAAAAAGGATCACTCAAGGAAAACAATTTAAAACACTAGGATTATCTTGATAATTTAGATTAATGATTCAAAATTAATGAATGATGAATAGTAATCAATATCAATTTAAACCCAATTATGATGTAACCTTTAAGAGTAAAACTGAATGTTTCCAGTTTAAAATGAAATTTTAGTAAAAAATACATGTAGCATACTCAATACTGTGGAAAAAATTTCAAGTTTTTTTGAAAAAAATAGAAAATGATCCATAAATCCTTATATCTGATTAAGAATAAAACACACCTCCATGTAACACATGGTATTACTAGAATGACTCAATGTGTTCCTTTTTATTGAAAATTTAAATTAATTTTATTTAAAAAATGAAATTTTGAAAACAAAAAAAAACATAATTAAACTTGTTTCGATACATTAGGAAAATGATCCCTAATTCAATATTATGTTTATGAATCATCTTCATCTCAATATTATACATTATTTACAATGTATTAGTCAAATTATCTATTATTAGTTTAAATTATTCATTTTAATTCAAAAAATTGTGACTCACTGTAAATAATGAAAAAATGATTTAGTTTCTTTTATTATTTTGTAAACGAATTCATAATTCATTTTTTAGGTGTTGGGATCAGCCTCATTTAAATCCCACACATGAGGAAATAGGAAGGTCTAAATGTGCATGTTTCCAGTTTAAAATGAAATTTTAGTAAAAATTTTAAGTAGTGTACACTAAAATAGAGAGAAAGAATTCAGATGGTTTTAATAAATTATGAAAATGATCTATAAGTCATTTGGGACATATATGAATTAGGTGCATCTCAATATGAAGCATGGTGTGACTAGGATGACTCCATGTACATCTTTTTATTAAAAATATGAATTAATTTAAAAAAAACATTCATAATGTAAACCATGAAAAAACATTCAAATTGTTTTTTCAATGTAAGAAAATGATTCAGAAGTCATTTTTTATCTGAGTAACCATCTGCATCTCAATTTGATACACGATGTGTTGGGTATTACTCAATGTGTTTGTTATCAGTTTAAAATTAATATTTTAATACAAAAAATGATAATCCCTAAAAACTAAAAAAATATTCATGGATTTATTTAATAATTTACAAAAAAAATTAATAATTAATTATTTTCTTATAGGAATCAGTATCATATCGAACCCACACACAATGAAAATTTAATGACTCAAAGTGCATGTTTCCAGTTTAAAATGACTTTTTAGTAGAAATCCAATGTGACCTACTCAAAAAAAGGAAACACGTTTATATTATTGGGATATATTATAAAAATTTTCCATAAGTCACTATTTAATTTTAGGAATTATCTGCACCTCAATCTAATGAGCAGTGCGACTATTATGAATCCAAAAATAACATTTTATTCAAAATGTAAATTAATTATAGTGACAAAAATAACCAAAACACTAAAAATTGAAAAAACACATTTTAATTTCATTATTGCATTATTAAAAATGTCCATAAGTTATTTGTGATTTATAGGAATGAACCTAACCACAATACAATACATGATGTCATGAAATGACTCAATGATTCATTATTAGTTTAAATTTGAAATTTTAATACAAAAAAGTTTCACTAACTAAATTCATATAAAATATGCTTATATTTTGTTTATAATTTAGAAAAAAAATCATAACTCATTAAGGATGTGTAGGAATCAGTCTCATTTCAAACCCATAAACTAGGAAAAATGTATGTCTCAATCTTCATGTTTCCATTTTAAAATGGAATTTTTGTAAAATAACTAAAGTAGATTATAAAAAACTATGAAATTCCATTCATATTATCTTGATTATATTTTACAACAATAAATATATCATATGAGGATGGTAGGAATCAATCTAACCTCAATTTGATAAACAGTGTCACCCATATAACCCCTATTGTGTTTTCATTTAAAAATTATATTATCATTAGAGTAAAAACAACAGAGACACTCAAAAGTAATAAAATAAATCAATTTGTTTGGGAACATTATAAAAATTATCCTTATGAACTTTTTGACTTGTTGGAATCTACCACACAACAATATTATACTTGATGTGCCTGGGGTGACTCAATGTTATTGTACTGGGTTTAAATTGATATTTTTGTAAAAAAAAATTGTCGAATACTCAAAACTAAGGAAACACAATTATATTTTTTTTTTATAATTTCTAAAAATGATCCCTATGTCATTTTGGATGTGTTCATTTTGTCCGAACCTCAATCTGACAGACATGTGACTTGTAGGATTCTATGTGCCTCTTCTTATTCAAAATTTTAATTAACTATAAAAAAATCTGGCATAATTATAACCAATATAAACAGTTGTATTACTTTGTTACACTTGTTAAATGATCCATAAGTCATTGGTGAGATTTAGGTACCAAATGCACCTCAATTACACACATGGTGTGACTGGTATGACTACAAAAGTGCCACTTATTTCAAATTTGACATTAATATTATAAAAACAAATTAAACACCCTATAAGAGTTTTCTTCCATTATATTTGTGTTGGAAAATTTATTTCATTTATATTCTTTATTTGATTATGAATTTCTAGTTTTTGTTCTTTTTAGTGATTGAGTGGGTTGTTAAATTTGGCTATATGCCATGTTTCTAGTTCTGAAGTGTGTTATAGTATCATACAAAACATTACACATTATAGGTACTGATAATGGAACTGATAAAGGATATCATTTTTAGTGATCCAATAGAATTGATTAATCATTCCTTTATCATCGTATTTTTTAGTGCGGATAAGGGTGTCCTTTATCCACATATTTATTAGCGGTAATAAAGGATCCTTTTTCATCAATATTAAAATCACTGATATATAATCCATTTTCGATGATAAATAAAAGTAATGATAACAGATACCTTATATAATCACTTCAAAAGAAATGATAAAATTTTGATTTATGTGCAATTCTTTCTCACTGATCAATTACACATTTATCATCACTTTTCTTGTGATGTTATAATCCATTGCCTTTTAACCACTCCTTGGTAGTCAAGAATCCTTCATCAACAATAAAAGAGTATTTTAATGTTGTTAATGGCCTCTTTCACAGTAGTCATGCTTTGAAAATATTATTATAGACCATTATTCTTGTTCCATTATTGTATCTCATCTTAATGTTCTTCACATGTATGACCTCGAGGTTCTGTATGGACAGAGTTGGGTGGTACGAAGCCCGATCATACCCCAAAAATCATTAAATATATGAAAAAAATAAATTATAGATGGTGTATGCTCATAAATGGGTTTTTGGAATGAAATGAGAGATCGTTTTAATGATAGGGGTATAAATCCACTGAGGTGGAAGTAACAATGACGTGAATAACATGCAGAGAGATACCCGATGAATGAACTGGGATGATTTTTAGTGAGAAAAAACTAGAGTCCATGATCCATGGCCATATCAACAGGTTTCTGTCAATGATAGGGATAGATAAAAATGTGGATGAATAGATTATAGCATAGTTATATGATCAGAGAAAAATATTAAAAACCTTACTAGAATCTATGAAAAAGGATAAACACACATCATATAAATCCATTAGTGTTCGAGACTACTAGTTTGGAAAAATTATGGATAGAACAGAATGTATCCCTCATGCACATTGTGTACCCCATCCCCCGAAGGAACACCTATGTGGATGATCACACAGATGGGATCCTTTATGGCATTACATGACCATTTACATAGCTTTGTACCAAAATACACAGATTGGCCCTTGTCACACAATCAGCAACCCATGTTAGGAAAAACACTCTATACTGAATACAAGTATATTAGGTCAATACACGAGCATTGATTTTGGTACAAAAACATATCAATAATCAAATTACCCAATCCCAGAAAGTATGGACCCGCCTTTAATTCCACCAACAAGGAGTGTTATACTAAATGTGATTTAATCCTTCTATCGTCTAGGGACATTTCTAGGTGGTGGAGCAATACCAAAAGCAGTGAGTGTCCCCTCACATTATTTTTAACCCCAAAACACTTTTTGGAAAACATTAATTGAACATATATCATTAATTTAAACACATATATTAGACTATGATTAACATATCTTGATTGTATTTTTTTCACATATAATGTGATTGTGCCAACTATTGTGTATTTTGTGAATTTATGTTGAATGTTCTTTGAATGAATCCTCCTTAGGGAATTCCAGATGATCGATTTGATCTCACTGTATCACCATGAACTTTTCAAGAAGTGCCTTCAATCAGGGCTGGGATGCTGAGTTCCTATATATCCTTTCTGGGTAGTACCCTCCAGTATGGATAGGATGGAGAGGTCCTTAGGGACATTTCCAACTACTACCATACAGTAGTGCTGGGAATTGGACTTCCTTGATTCATTCTGGGTGGTACCCTCTTGAATATATGTTCATTAGTGTTCATCCTTTATTACCATGTTGAATATTTAGTTGATATGGGAAATGGAGTCCTCAACTATTAATAGAGTGGGAACCCCATCACTATGTAAATATGTCTTATATGGATCATATAGAGTGGTACCATTCTGTAGTTTGGGGTAGTTGAGTTACTAGATTACAGCTATATCCATACAGTTCTATTTTACAAGGGAATGGGTTCCCTTGGTAGTGTATTTATCTCCTCAACTATGCAACATTGTGATGTTGCGTAGCTGGACATGGAAAATCACGCCTGTGTAGATGGGTGAGATGCTGGGCATTGATGAAGGAATTTGGGAACTATTTTCTACACATCTTCTTTGGATGATTATTGAGATACAGATCCCCATAGTCTATTATTTGGGATTATTTTTATTGATAATATATATTTATTCTTCTATAGAAATTCCTTTTATTCAATTACCCTCCTTCTAGGAGCAGGTCTGCCACATAATTTATATGTTTATAATATAATGATTGGATGAGTCTGATCTAAATATATAGGTGGATAAGACTCGAGATTTGGTCCATATTCACTCTGTGTCGAGCCCGTTGGTCTTTTATGAGGTTACATTACTTCTTGTTTTGGGTTAGCCTCTACACTTCGATTATATATTGAATCGGTTTTATTTTATTCCCTTGGAGTCTCTTACTACTCCCCCACCAGGTTTAATGGATTCATAATAGATATGTATATACTCTACCATATATAGGATAACCCTACATGAGTCGTGTATTATAAATATTATAGATAGATCAGTGGTGATTGCATAGGAAATTAGGGATACTTAGTAATTCTGGCTACGTCTGGTGGCGGTGGGTTGAGATTTATGAGCTAGTCTCTCTCACCAGTTTAATTTTTTAGTTTTTTTTTGGTCGGGACGTATTTCTTGTTGGATTTCAATTTTTTGCTTATTTATTTTTCACATTCGTACAATTGTAAACCATAGAGGATCAGTATGTTTTGTTAAATTTATAGTTTTGTTTCATCTTTTACTCTTACCCATGGCAGTTTTGCTTTAGGATGTCTATCTATGTGTGTACATGTACTCAATAAAAGGGATTATGAATATAGTTATGAATTCATTGATAGTCTCCACCCCTAGATTATAGAGGATGGGTTGGGATAATTTTTCCTTGATCCCCATCTTAGGATGGGTTGTGACAACATTATTATATTGTATTAGTTATGATAATTCAAAACATGTATTAAACCTTCAAACATTAAATTCTCATATTTGAAGTATTTTAATTCAAAATAATCATGAAACCCATAATGCTAAAGCATTTTAGAGTGATTAAAATATACTTATGTTACTTTAATACAAAATTGAAAACATAATGGGATTATGTCATGAAAATAAATGACTTGTTTTACAAATACTATATTTTATTTATTCCAAAAAATTAATTTTTTAAGAATAATTCAATAAAATTTACCTCTTCTAATATTGAAATGATGGTTTAAAATAGTATTTTCAATTTCTCAAATAAAATTTCTATAACATTGTATAAATTAATTATAATTTCCTGATGAAAAAATGATGTAAACTATTTTTTGGAAGGAAAATGTTGATTCATATAGTGACATTTCTAAAAAATGAGAAAACGATTTATATACATTAATCAATAATCGATTTACTATTTTTACCATTTTTTATTTTTTTCAGAATGTGCTTATTACTATTCATACATTCCAGTTTAACATCCATGTAAAATGGTTTTCTCTATAATAGTTTATTTGGGATTGAGGTTCCATTAAAATTTATATATCTAATATATAATGATTAATATGTTAGATATATATATATATATATGGAGTGTTAGACCCCATGAAAATGTAATTGATACTTGAGTATTTTCTATTTTAACCTAACTGTATTGGGTAAGTATCCACAGGTTGTGACAAATAATATTACAAAAATATAGAGACCTACAGATCCACAATGTAGTGTAATTATTGTTAAAAAATAAATTGGCAATTCCCTCCTTAATTTAGTGGTACTACTAATCCCTTGGTAGCTGAATAGTCGATCATGAACCAATAAAATATATTTCTCACATTTAGTAGTAGTGAAATTGAAAAACCCATCATGGAATGCTATAATCTGTAGGTGGATATTTTCCAGTGTTAGTCATTAATTTTTAACACTATATAGGAATATCATGCATGATCAACGGAAAAAAATGATATCCAAATAATAGAGGATTTTTCTATGGTATAAAAAAATAAATAATTTTTTTCTTTTATAATTACTTATCCTCCATCCTTTATATGAAGTTAACTAAAATATCCCAATGTATTTTTTTGATATGTTATTTATTCTCCCTAGTTACTAATCATGGCGAGACTCTATTTATATTGTGAAAAAAATGATGTTTTCATGATATTTTTTATTGATTAGAGGGAGATCCATAACTTTACTAAAAATGAATAAGTTTCCTTTCCCACACATTGATGACATAATTTATCACCTTAAATGTTCCAAATAATTTCCCAAATATTTATATTTTTTTGGTTGTCATCAGACAAGATAAATTATGGATGATATACAAAAGATGATATTTTGAAAGAGGTATAAAAATATTATTTTATGTAATTTCTATATTGATTAATAATTCAACTTTAGTCAGTATGGATATGAAGAATACAATATCCAAGGATATTATTGATTAATGTTCTGTAGTATTAATTGATGATATTTTAATATAATCTAAGAGAAATAGTATGTATGGTAGTAATATATAAATAATTTAGGAAAACACTAGAAAAAAATTATATTGGAAATATTGTAAATCTGAATTTAAGAATAATGATGATTCTTTTATATGACTTATTATTTCCATCGGTGGAATATATTTTAACATATGAAATATAGTGTTTCCTAAATAATTTCCAAAATTTAAAAAATTAACAATGATCCTATCTTTTTTGGGTTTAACAGGTTTCTATCAATTGGAATTTTAACATTTTTTCCAATTTCAAATCCTGTCAACCAAGTTAACATGTAAAGGGGTCTAATTTACATGGTCAAGGGAATGTGAGGAATTTTTTGAGAAGTTTATGTGGAGATAGAATAATTCCCTAGTATTAACATTACCATTAGGTATGGTAGGATTTATAATATTTGATGCATAATATATATGATTTTTTTTTCATTATAAATAATGACATGCTGATTACCTATTATTTAAGGAAATTTAAAATAAATGAACAAACAATTCACCTCATGAAATTGAGATGGAATATTTTTCCTTATCGTTGTAACTATATAGAAACAAACTATATAGAACAAGATACCATATAGATATATATTTATATATATTAAAACCAAATGAGTTATAATTATATCATCTCTGAGAAGGATCTCTACACAAGGAAAATATTTTAGTTAGAACTACTCTGGTATTGTGATTTCTTGATACACTACCAACTATGAAGGAACATTAGATAGAAGAAACATTCAGTAAAATATTCCATGATGTTTTATTTATTAGGATGATAATCAAGGATCATATATACAAATTTATAGTAAATATGATGATAGTCATTTTTATTAAAAGAGTGTTGTCATTTATTTTATAAATAATTCCTTAATGTATTTTTACTAAAAATGATAGAGAAGTCCTTACCGGATGATGAAAATATTAAATGGAAGATTAATTTAGTAAATAATCATAAATAGATAAATTTAATCTATATATATATGTAGTATTTATGTTTGGGAAGATGTTATGTGTTCCATCTATACTATATTTGAAAAGAGAACTGCAATTATAAGGCACATAATTCAAATTTGTCAACACACTATGGCATAAAAATGTTGTTTTTTCATTTGAGATAATATTTATGAGGGGAATATATGATGTGTGAAATATGGGATTGTTATTCCCTATTATTATTATACTAGATAAAAATAATTAATTAAAACTCCCCATGAGAATCAAGCAACCTATTTGTATACATATATGAATGTGGGAAAATTTTACTGATGGAGTTTTCACTACACTAGAAAAGTATCTAAGGAAGAATGATGTCATGTGGATTGTTGTTTATAATTTATCTATGTATATTCATTTAATATAAATATGAGAACAAATACTCCATATGAATATTTTCATCTCTTTATAAATTTAATTTCAAGGCTTCTAGGGGAACCACTATCGATTTTATCTTATTATGATAGTCTATTCACGTAAATTTTTTTGAATAATCGTCATTAGGATCTCGATGTGAGATACACATCATAATTATCTATTATACCCATACATCTGGGATGGTAGAAAGGACATTCATGAAATTTTAATACATTTTGTGAACATGTACTCTATGTTCTCTAGAAATATGGGATCAACATCTACCATTGGATAAATTTTTATACAAAAATAACTTCTACACAAGGTTCTATTTGGAACGATATAAAGAATTTTAGGAAAAAATGATTAATACCTAATCCTTTTTGGATGATTATAGAGAATTAATGTTATTCAATCAATATATTTTATAGGATATAACTTTAATAGTATGAACTATTCAGGATCATAATAAATTATTCCAAATAATATAAATAAGCTACACTAATAATTGAATTAATGACTTGGAATTACACGGATTGGATCATGTATTCTCAATCATTTCACCATGAAAGAGAGTTGGTCGATTTATTAAAAATATTATCACAATCTTTATGTACATTGTGGCTTTTAAAATATTATAAATAATTGTTATTATATCTTATCGATTTGTAATTAAACCCAATCAATGAAAAGTAAATGATGTCTCACATGTTTAACTATCCTGGAAATATATGCTAGATCCAACGCATGTGCTCATATACGAGGGAATAGAGTAAGAACATGAATTGTCTTTTCATGTGGAGCATTTATAAATTCTTAGTATTGAAGAGAATGTATTATGAAATATGACAACATTATTAATGAAAGTACTATGAAGAAATCACAATCTAGATGGGGAAAATATGGAGTATGAGGAACCGATGATGATACAACATTTCCTATTGTTTAATTAATATTTTATAATATAATTTTTACGATGATAAAATTTGAAGGGGTAGAATGTAATGCATGAGATGATGTTGTATGTTGTAAACTATAGATCTAGAACTATCAGAAAATTCACACTCTAAAGAATGATTATTCATGATTATATTGAATATTTTAATTTCTGAAATTTATATTTTGGTTTTCTAAAAATTTAAAAAAAATTAGTTAATGGTAAATATATTATTATAGGATAAAATTATGTGGTTTTTCCAAAAAAATAGTTTTACTGAGAACTAAAACTTTCATCTTCGATAATATCCCTAATCTTATGAAAAAACTAGGATATAAGAATAAAATAGAGCTCGATAAACATTTAAGGTAATAAAATATTAATTTAAATAATAATAATATTTATTTTAAAATATTCATTGAAATTATAATTCGTATTCCCATCATTTTTTGAAGAAATTAAAATGATATCTTAATAAGAATTGATTGATAGTATTTTCAATGATGTAATTTTTTAAGCTCTTATTAGATTTTTGACATCCTTTAAAGAATAATATCTTTTAATTTCGCATAATAAATAAAATTAAGTCATTAAAATCAGTATCCAATATAATTTTATCTTATATATTAATTTAATTCAAAAAATTATTCTTTTTCTAAAAAAAATTCACACAATTATATGTTTCATTTTTAAGATTAATATTTCATAAATTTCTTATTTTTTAATGGAATTATTTTTAAAATTTAAATGACCTAGATCGAAAAATGCAAAATGGTACATATGAAAAATTCATTAAATTTGATTACTCTAGTAAAAAATTAGATTCCATGGAAAATGTAATTTTGGGTAAAAGTTAGAAACATTAATGAAAATATGAAAGAGAGAAAATTTTTCCAAAAAATGATTTTTCATAGAGTTTGGGCCCATAATAAATACTGAATTGAATTTTTTCTATTTTCTCACAATTTTTACTTGGATAATTGTTTTAGATTAGGAAATATCTATGTTTTACTTCCAAAAATACACTCCCCTTCAAATATAAAAGGCTAACACTTCCACGACTTTAATAGTAATGTTTATTTAAAATATACTCTATACACTATTCAACATTTCTCATTATTTGTGCTTTTTCTATGTTAAAATTCTTGTTGTTATGATTAGTTATCATAATGAAATTAATTATAAGTAAAATTTCATGGAAAATTACTGTCCCTATCATGAGTATTATAAAAATCATATGGCATCCTATTAATTGTATCTAATAAAAAAGCTTTATACAAAATGATATCATATTCATATATCCCCATGTTGAAACCCCCTAAAGAGATTCAAAAAGTTAAAAGGAAACATCAAACAATATAAATATGCTTCAAGAAAGAGCTCCTCGACCAAGATTTTTGACATGGCTATGTGGCCCAGTTGCACGACCAGGCTATGGGGCCAAGCTGTGCGATATAGCTACACATCCGAACTACGCGCGAGAGGATTTGGGATGCCTCTGTGTGAAGCACATGTGTTGTGGAGCTACGCATAATATCTGTGCTACCCATGTTTTTTCAGCCAGGACCATCCATTCCTATAAATAGGAACCTTGGGCTCCACATTTCAGACTGGAAATTTATGAATAAATCTCTAAAGCTCCCATTGCGTAGCTCTATTGCTTAGATCTCTCAAATTGAATCAAGTAGTTCTCTCAACTCTGAGATATGAGATAATTATCACTAATAGGAATGTTTTTTAAGTTCTTAAAATTCTTTAGTCAACATTTATACCTACATAGTGTACATGTGCACCATATCAGCGCAGTACAACTACGCGGTACATTTGTGTGCCATGCCTGCGCGATTGAGCAGCACGGGGTACCTACGGGGCATACCTGTGTGAGGTACCTACGAAAAAAACACAAATACCCTTTAAAGCCTTTCATTTCTTGGTATCTCTTTCTTTTGTTCCCTTATTAAAAATCAGCTAATTTGAAACCTCCCCCAAAACCTCCTGACTTCTCAGAACATTGGTTAAGGAAAATCAGCATGTCTTTAATTTGGCTATGTATACCCGCAGTCATAGGTTTCACAAAATTCTTTCACAATGGGGTAATGATTCATGGGATGTTTGTGGGTTTCTATTTCCGTAGTGACATGGAATTTTCTCTAAGTAACAAGTTTGGGAAATTCCCAATTTAGAAAATGGTGGGCTTCCTACCTCTCCCATTTTCAAAGTGGTGACCTAGGACCTCAATTCTCAGGTAGGGAAGGTACACTTCACACTTGCCTATCTGTGCAATCATAGGAGAAGACTCACTCCCTAACCTTAAAATTTTTTGGGGCAGCCATCCTGGTATAAGCCCCTCACATTCTCCCCTTATTCCTTCCATTTGGACCCTTGTCCAACATGAAGAGAGTAGTGTGAGGGATCATCACCCCACCCTCATCCACCGTCACCTCACCCTCTTCCATCATCATGGAGGATAAATTTTAAAGTGTGAAGTGTCATTTTTGAATCTTTCACATCCCCTTGTTTCTCATATAGAGCATGACTCACGTGGGCTTAGAGATACATGATTATTATAAAATGTGCATAAAACACTCAAAAGAATGAACTACAAGAACTCTGATTCCTGTTCAAACCAGGATACGTAGGAAGCTATTTCAGAGCCTGAGCTCACTAGATTTCCTCCTTAGGAATCCATCCACAGTACCCCAAATTTAGGCATCCTTTTCATGATGTAAGCCCAAATTGATTTCTTTGAGAGTCCATAATCTCATATGAGATTAATCTAACTATGTGGGCTATGATTCCTATCCATAAGAGATATGTAGGAATCCTTCTTGAGGTTAAAACTCAACACATCAAATCAACCATGATCTCTTTGGGCCATATTCACAACAGGGTCTGATCCTACTTGGAAACTCATATCCTTTCCAATGTTCCTTGGGATATTTTAACACAAGTCCCCCACTATGTTGTAACTAAGAACACTTCACATAGAGGTCCTTATCACATGACCATAAAAGTTATTATGATTCCCATTAAGTGGAACCAAACTAAGAGGATTCTGATTCCTTCCACAATGATACGTAGGTAACTCATTTTACGAGCACGATCCCAAAATCAAAACATACCTTCCACTCCCTAGATGACAATATACTCCTGAGTTCCCTAATGAGTGGCATAAAAACTAGGATCATCATAAATGATTATTAAAATAATATCTAATTAGTATATTAGTGGATTCAATTGATTGAAAACATCGAATACATACTGATAATTCTAATACATGTTAAACATGTGATTTTAAATTCCAAGAGATACATATGATATACTTGGTTAATTAATAAGGATTGATTAAAATATTTCAATTTCATATAGAGTCCCGGAGTAGAAAATTATTCCCCCAAAAAGGGTGTTATGAGTACGACCTCCCATCCTCTCTACCAATGCAAGTTCTCGAGTATTGTAAAGTTCAAAAAATAATGAATCCCTGCCTTTGGTAAGAGGGTCCTCTTTGGATAAATAATTGTTGGATGTTTCTGGTTCCATGAATAAATCCAATGGACACCTCCTGGAAAAATGTTATATTAAATTTAGAATATCATGATTCAAGGTCCTACGAAACAAAAATTGTGAACCCGATGTGAATCCATAACCATGTTATTAATTTTACCCACATGTTAGGCCCCTATCAATTGATAATGGAAGGATAGAAAAAGTAATTAATCATGCATGTATATATATTAAAATATGTCCCATTAATATAATTTTTTGTTGTTCCCAGTTTTTTACAGAATTCCTTTCAGTACAAATAATGGCTTTCTCAAGGAAAACATATGTGAACTTCCCGACTACTGCTCAAGTTGGATCTCCATCCACAAGAAGGACGTTATCACCAACCCATCATCTTCAACAATTGGGCCCCAATGTGCTGATAAAGTAATATCACCAACACGGTACAATTCCGACGTTGGAGGCTGCTCGATAGGCCCACCAGGAAAACGATAATCCTAGATCATCTGGAAAACAATTATCAATGATCAAGAAGCAAACGATTCTAACAACGTTTTCCAATCGTTTCGGGTATTTATCCCCAGAATGAAATAATAAATATTTCCCATACTGTAGGGAGTTATATTAAGAGGACACTGAAGGCCTCACATCAAGAATATAGGAGTCCGTCTTGAGGACTCCCACCACCAATCGCTGCCAGAATCATGCGGTAGTATGTCCCTAATAAGATGGGGATGTTGCCTTTGGACGTTTGGCCCAGTTCTACCAATCTCAGGGACACAAGACAAATCGCTTGGGATGACGTCTGGTTAACAGGAAGCAGGTTCTCATCTCTACCTCCCCTGGAGAAGTCCATCAATCTAACTTGAAAGCAAACAACGAGCGGGCATATACACTCATTCATCCTGATTTCACATCTCAGCTAAATCATGTGGTAGTAACACACCAATACCACCAGGAAAATCCAGTGGAGTACTATAGGCAAGCACATACACCTGTTTATAATACATCAGAAAGTCATTTGGCTCGTCTGAATGAAAAAATGATGTTTTCCAATATAATATGGTGGTGATTGGTAAGAAGGAACATACACCTGTTTACAATCAACAAATCTATCAATGGTCTCATCTACCAGTATTGAAGATTCCCTATCAACCATACTTGATAGAGAATATCTATCAAGCACATACACCAGCCAATGATCATCAATCCTACCAACAGTCTCATTTGGTAGCACCCAAAGAAGTCATTCGGAAAGCTCCGATGACAAAGAAAGAGCAGACTCAACTCTCTTCCACTATGCATATGTACGGTCAATATATTATGACATGAGAAGGTTGAAAGGTGTAGGAACATACACCAACTACATATATGGAATGGAAATACATTCCCGTTACATCCATTGAAGACACTAAACACGTCTTTTCAATATTAAAATGGTGGACTCATATCACTACCCATATTCTGGAAACATGTAAGGATATTTTAACAACTACTTCAACAATATTAGGGGAAAAACACATAAATTTGTCCCCACACATGGGATGAATCAACTACGTGCCATACCAGACTAGATACATACCTCTATTCTAGTTCAGGAGGGTCATAGGGCATACTCCCCCATATCATACGGACAAAAAAAATCAGGAACATACACCCTTTCCAATTGGAGTTAATCGGTCTGTTCCAGTAACTAATCCCAGACAATCACATATACCTTCCCATGATAACCACTTTCCCCAAAATTTGGCCCCAACTATGTATAAGATAACAACCAAAAATAAATCTCAAAATATACCATTGGATAACCAAGAGTCAAGTTGTAGTTTATAACCTCTTAATGTTGGAGTTCTTGAATACCTCATACATTTATCTTTTACTGCTCAAGATCGTACCCTCCCATTACCAAATTTTGGGAGTGGTAGTTTTAATTTTGAAGCTTATCATCAGAAACTTCATCATGAAAACATGCTTCATGAATATTAGGTCAATCCAGATTGCACATCTTTGGATAAGAGCCACGAAAACCCTCTGTATGGATAGAAGATCAAGGAGAAAGAAGATTTATCCCTTGCTATAATACACCATGGTGGTCCTCCCCATGATGGTTTTTGCTATGAAAGTCCTCTCCACAGTAGTATTGGGCATTTTCAAAACAATTATCTAATTGAAAATGTAGTAATAAGAAAGCCCTCCTATCTCAAGGCACATGCAAACACAAGTCCACTCATGTCTGATGACTTTCCATTTAAGGGTGAAACACTTTTTCAGTCAAAAGACATATTAAGGGAATGGTCATTCTCCGAACCTACCTTTGTTCATTTATTATCAAATATAGAGCATCCACTTTGGTCTGACCAAGTGGAGTAACCTCGAGTAGAAGATGATGAAGATGTGTTGAACATGAGGAAGCAATTAGCTAGAGGAGAAATACCTGTTGGGTTTTGGAGTTCAGAAAATTATCAGTTTGATATTCCTAAATTGATGATAGAATATTGTTATAATGACATTCATTTCAACTTATTGAAAACTATTCGTCATTTCAAAACCAAAGTCTTACCATATGATGAATATCATAATAATATAAAGGTAATAGAAGGGTTTTTGTGCCAAATTGATGTTGCATCTCTTTTGGTTTCTCAATATCCAAGGGTTTAAAAACAACATAGTACCCTTCAGTGTGCATGTCTCAATGCTATGAAGAGGCTACACCAATTAATTTTTGATTCCCTATCTAATGCTCACATCAGCGGATGGGGTGAATATGGATCATTGCATTTATCTAAACTCCAAAGTCCACAAATTCTGCCCAAGGTGGTCTCATGAAATGCTATTTCCCATGGCCGAACATAGTCAGAAGATTTTTTGTGTTGTCAAATGAATGCTCAAGAATAGTCCTCAACTAGTTCTCATCAAAATCAGCCTCAAAAAAAAGAATTTATTGAGATACTTCTACATAAAGATTCTGAGATTCATGATTAGGCATCTCATTTAGAGGATGTCTGGCGTCAGAGGATGAAAATGTCTGAAATAGCACATCAATCTTCTAAAATAGGTGGTGTAAATGATGGTTAGATAATGCATCCATCTAATGTTCAAAACAAAATCCGAAAAATTAGATGGGTAGTTTCCCGGATTTCAGATATAGAAATTTAAGAATCCCCCTAGCTTGCGAGGTTAGGGGCTCATCTAAATCAATCATTTAATTCATTAAACAATTTTTAAATATTTCAAGAAGAAGAAAAAAACAAACTCACCCTACAAGGTTGGGGGCTTTTGAGCATTTGAAATCCCCTCCTTAGTAGAAGTTAGTTTTCTCCCGATTCAGGAAGAAGCCACATGGAAAGCGTATAACTGGATTATCCAGTTATTCCCTTCTGATTACAATCATCCAAACAGTTATAATTAATTCCTTATACAGGAGAATAGAGTCTCATAGAAGACTGTCAAGGGTGAAAATCTAGCAGAAGAACTAAGAGAATGAAATAAATGAATTATGCAACGATAAATGTCATCAATTCCATTGTCAATAATCCCCTAGAACATGAGGCTCACTCAGAGTGATCAGATGAATAAGTTCCTATTCAATAGGCTATACTTGCAGAAAAAAATGAAGGATGTGTGCATACTATAAGCCAGAGGGTTGCCCAGAGGAAAGACATTCCTTCGGGTAATGCCCTTCCATACTCCAGAAAGGAACATGAAAAGGAAAAAGGTAAAAGTTAGGTTACATCCCACCCTACCTATGAAGAAGGCCAATCAATATCATTTGAGTAATGGTTCTCACGACAAGAAATAGAAATTATGTAATTAAGGAGGTTAAATGCAGAAGTACATCAAGGTATTCTTCCTCCTAAGCATGTCAGAGTTAATCAATCAGGGGAATTTGTTACATATATTGGGATGGATAAAAACTATACCACATTACATGTACACCCTCATAGTCCCAATATTATGGGTCATACACGACAACAACTAGAAATATTACCATCAGTGGAAGTCCCGGTCACCACAGTCGTCCAAAGTCCATTTATTGATCCTACTTAGGTCCAAGCTCAACAAGATGTTTTTAAAAAATTAATGACTACCATTTAGTCTTTAACATCTCAGTTGGAAGCTATGTAAGGAAAGCGTTAAAAAATTCAACCAATAAATAGAGCTTACCCTGAATTGGTGGATTTAATTTCTCCCCCATCAAATTTTACGAGTACCGCATTCCCAATTTTTAATGGTTCAGGAGATCCAGAACAACACAGAACACATTTTTTTGTCATTATGATCCAATGATGGGAACTCCTCAACAACATGAAGAAGTTAAGCTCAGGTGGTTTGTATAGTCATTATAAGAAACTATTTTTTCTGGTATACATGTTTGCAATCTCAGTCAATTACCAGGTGGGAAGAACTTCGTCAAAGGTTCCTTCTTCAATTTATCTCAATGTTCCCAAAGATTAATGTTTTTTAAAATACCAATTGTATGAAAATGGAAAATTAAAGAGTTTCAGATTTCATTTCTCGCTGTAAGAGATTAACAGATTTCTTAATCTTAACACCCCCTCAAAAAGAATTGTTTCCAATCTATGTGGCAAAGCTGCGTGATGAATTACATGCACCGTTGATAACTGTGAAATACACAAGAGGGTTTTGAGACCATACTTCTATCTCTCAGTATATAGAAGACTCTATTATGTAGAATAAATCTAAAACTTGTGTAATTCCATTAGTTCCATGAAGGAGAATTAGGAAAGAAGATACTGCTATAGATATTCTTAAACAAGCACCTGTACCTGCTTCCAATTCCAAACCTTCATCATATCGAAGGGCTCAACTTCCTGAGCGTCAACCACAATGGTCGCCTCGTCAAGATGATCAAAAAGATCAATGGTGTAAAAAATATGAAAATTTGAAAATAAAATTTTATTTTTTCCTAAATGAACAAGTTCATGGCTAATTCATCTTGGCTTTGTAAAAAAATCTTGTTAGTTTTTCAAGGCCCAAAAGGCCGAACACGGATGGAGATGAAGACCTCCACAACTATCTCCCATTTCATCAGATGTCAGGGAAACCCATTACGAAGTATATTGTCTTCAATGACCTCCTACAAATGTTGGTGGACTCTGGATAATTAAAACTGAAAGGCTCTTCAGCCCATGTACCATGTGTTGGTGCTACTGACCCAGAGGAAGA
Organism: Viscum album; assembly: GCA_963277665.1. NCBI lineage: Eukaryota > Viridiplantae > Streptophyta > Magnoliopsida > Santalales > Viscaceae > Viscum > Viscum album. The sequence continues at coordinate 350,578,519 of OY728152.1, read as the reverse complement.
AGTTGAGTGACATGAATTTAAAAGTAAAAAGTTTCAGAAATATAATGATTGGATGATCAGGAAAACTATCAACAGGAATCATTCCATTTTATGAACACAATTTAATCGACCAATTTTTTCTTCTGCTATTTCTGCCATAGAAAAACACCCTTCATAAGAAGGAAAATAAACAAAGTAGCATCATAATTTTTTAGAAAGAAGAACATTTAGAATAAGACATGCTTGTGTTAATGATGTATTTGCCTTTGACTCTAGGAAATTGTTTTCCATCTGCTTCAAATGCATGGGCACCGCCCCGCCAAACAGCACAACCTGAATTGGTTCATCATTCATATTCATAATCTGGTGATGAATTGATATTTGGTTCTCTTAACATGATTCATTTAATGAATCCATATAAAATGACAGTTTGAATCATGATAAGTCTAAATTCATTGTATCCAACTGCGTAGTTAGAGGAAGAGACATAGGTTTTGGATATAGGGGAAGACATGGATTTTCCAGAAGCTGTTATTTCAACCTACTCTTTCTAGAATTGTACATGTGGCAGAAACTCGTGGAAAATCCCTTCACCAGGCTCAACATGAACAAGAAAGCTCATCCACACATGGTAGATTTGGTCCAGAAGCAGTTATTTTAGAAGACCGGTTAAAGGTTACACCTTCCTCCTCTCAGTATATAGATAGACCTAGTCAGCCTAATCCACCGAATCCATGAGTGTTTCAAATTCCTTCCCCAATATGGGATACATTTACTGCCAAAGAATCAACATCCAAGGCACTTGAAATATCACATTTTCATGATGGGAAACACAGGCCTTTAGACCAAATGTATGATTTCCTGAAATATTTTCCCCAATTACTGGCCAAGTTATCAATTATGGATTCCATGAATATATCAAAAGTTCATTGGGAGGTGCTTATTGAGGCTTGGTAAAGTCCACAAGAATTTTAAACTGAAATTGGTGCGGCTGAGGTCTGCCATATAGAGAATGATCCTGCAGAATTTCATGAAGTGATATCATTTACAGATGAAGATGAAGATGATGTTGTACATGGAAATATCATACCTTTGTATCTATCTATAAAATTCAATGATATATACATCTGACGAGATTTTATTGATAAGGTCTCAAGAGTAAATATCATTCTCATTCATACACTTAGTCGATTGGGCCTCACTGAATCTGATTTATCTCTTTCTAATTTCATGTTGTAAGGATATGATAAGAATGAACAAGAATATTTGGGTGGAATGACACTCACAATTCAGTTTGGAGACCTTGTGTCTAATTTATATTTCATGGTTGTTTATCACGACAGAGCCTTCAAAATTTTACTTGGAAGACCATGGTTACATCAACATGTTGTTATGACTTAGTCATATCAAAAATGTCTCAAATATTGTTTTAATGGTCAAATTGGGACATTGTATGGTGACTACGCCAAATTCAAAATATCTGAATCACAATACATTGAGGCATAATTTTATCACATGGAGGGAAAGGAAAAATACATGGCCAAGAAGGTCACCAAAATTAAAGCTCCAACTGGTTTGGAAAACATTCCAGTAAACCTATTCATACATGTGAGTATAGATTATGTGATGCCTATTAGTCATATTGACAATATAAACATAAATCCAGATACTCATATGGAAACATCCATAATGTCAATTACAGCTACCATGCCAGACATCATGGGAGAAATTGTTGATTCACCTAGCAGTGATGAAAGCATAAATGGAGATGTCTTCATTTCATTCACTGAAATCCAGAAAATTCAATACTTCATCAACTAGGACAGATGAAATCATAGATATACCATAGGAAAACCATGATTTCAATTATCAATCAATCATATATTTTATGTCACCCCAGGAAGACCCTTAATCATCAATAAGGTAAGAAATGACATCATCTTCTTCAAGATGTTCAAATTTTATCTTCTCCCATCATCATGGAAATTCTACTTTGTCATATACATTGCATGTAGAAGCTAACAAATATTGAAGAAGAAGAGGATGATCTCAGGGATGATCATCCAGCATTTGAAGAGGGCATCTCTACCACTATGGATGAACTCATAAAATAAATCCCTGTAAAAAAGAAGATCCACACACCACATTAATTAGTGAAGCCATGACTCTTGAAGAGAAATAAATGTATACTTTATTTATAATCCAAAATTGAGATGTATTTTTTTCGAATTATATAGAAATTTCAGGTCATGATCCCAATGTGTCCACTAATCGTTTGGGTTGTCCAGAAGAACATCGAGGATTCAAGCAAGCAGTAAGAAGAACACACCCAACTTATGACTCCAAAATTGAAGCAGATGTTGATAAGCTTATCAAGGCTAACTTTGTCAATGATCAATATCCCAAATGGCTTGCAGATATTATCCCTGTGAAAATAAATAATGGATAAATTAGATTTTTCATTGAATTTATATATCTTAATCGGAATTGTCCCAATGATGATTTTCCAGTTCCGATCACAGAACTCTTAATTGAGGAAACAGCTGGCTATGAAGCACTTTCCTTCATGTATAGATATTCTGGATATAATCAAAACTGAATGTCTCCAAAAGATGAAAAATATGTAGCCTTCAGAGCCCCTCAAGATGTGTTTTCATATCAGGTAATTCCCTATGGAATGAGGAATGCAGGTGCAATGCATCAACATTCCATGCTCCATATCTTCAAACCCTTTTTAGGGAAATTTGTTGAAGGTTGTGTTGATGATTTGGTGGTTACATCCAGAAAACATTCTGATCACTTTGCTGATCTGGAAATCATATTCAACAAACATTGACAACACAATTTGAAGATGAACCTCATGAAATGTGCTTTCGGGGTAACCTCTAGAAAATTTCATGGATTTGTTGTACGCCATCGTGGTATTGAAGTTAAACCTGAGAAAAAAATCATTCCTCGATATGTCACCACGTAGAAATTTGTAAGAATTAAGAGGACTTCAAGGAAACATGTCCTATATTCGATGATTTATGGCCAATCTCGTAGTAAAATGTTTACCCTTCACCAAATTAATGACGAACGGAGTTACCTACCAATGGACCGAAGATTTCCAAGAGGCATTTTATACCCTTAAGAAATATCTCATGATTCCACCACTATTAATTCCACCTGTAGATGGAAGACCACTTATTCTCTATGTGGTAACATTAGAGTGATCACTAGGTGCCTTCCTCACCCCAAAGAATGATTTTGGGAGTAAAAACAACCTTTACTATATCAATCGCACTATATATGATGTGGAAACTCGGTATGGGTCATCAAATGAGTCATTATTTCCTACAAAAGAAAGGCTAAAATTAATGACCGGATTTCTAAATAAGAAATAATGAAAATTGGAAAGGGACACCTGTCGCGTAGGTCCTTTGACGAGGTCTTTAGATGAGGTCCTTCGGTGAGGTCCTTCGACGAGGTCCTTCGACAAAGTCAATCGCATAGGTCCTTCGACAAAGATCTCAGTGAAACTCCATTGGTGAATTCCTTTTATCGTGGCTCTATCACGTAAATAATCATACATTGAAGAAATTTAAAGAGAATTTTTTGAGAGCACAGTGTGATGCAGCTGGACGAACGAGCAACGCAACGAGAGATCCAAAATTTGGAATGCGTATGTGAAGAAAAAATGTAAAAGGTTTAAACCTATTTATAGGCAATAGAAGACCTGAGCGGCATAGTTGTGCACCATAGCTCTGTGCTATTGCACTGTGACATACCTCTGCGACACATATGCACGATAAAACTGCTCAAAATTTCCTCAGGACTTGACCCTCTTTTTTATATTTTTGGATCCAATAATCAGTTGGGATTTTTTTGACACCCCTTAAAGATATTCAAAAATTTCAAAGGTAACATCAACCAATATCCAGATGCTTCGTGAAAGAGCTCATCGGCCCAGCTTCGCGACCGGGCTATGCGGCCGAGCTGTGCGATACGACTACACATCCAAACTACGTGCGATAGAATTTGGTATGCCTCTGCACAGAGCACCTGTGTGGTGGAGCTATGTGGAATATCTGTTTGACCCATGTTTTTTAAGGCTACACCCATCTGTGCCTATAAAATAGACCCTTGGATTCCCCATTTCAGAATGAAATTTTTTAAATTACACTATGAAGCTCCCATTGTGTAGCTCCTTCACCAAGATATATCAAATTGTCTTAGGTAGTTCTCCCAACCCTGCAAGAAGGGATAATTAAATGAAAAAGGCATGTTTTTTAACTTTTTAAAATTCTTAAGGAACCATTCAAACCTATGCGGTGTGCCTGCGCACCTCATCTGCAAAGTAAAACTATGCGGTACATTTGCGCGCCATACCTGTGAGATTGAGATGTGTGGGGTACCTGCGCCGCATACCTGTGTGAGGTATCTATGTTACAAACTCCAATACCCTTTAAATAATTTCATGAAGGGGTATTTCTTTCTTTCATTACCTTATTCAGATGGGGATATGTTGAAGCCTCCCCCAAAACCTCATGACATCTTATAACATTGGGTACGACACATTAGCGTGTCTCCAATTTGGGTTTTTATATCCGTAGTCAGAGGTTTCCCACATTTGATTCACAATGGGGTTATGATTCATTGGATATTTGTGGGTTTCTATATCCGCAGTCACATGGAATTTTCTCCCAGTAACCATGTTGCGAAATTGCCGGTTTAGAAGATGGTGGGCTTCCATCCTCTCCCTTTTCAAAGTGGTGACCCAAGACCTCAGTTCTCATGTGGGGAAGGTAGAATTCACACTTTCCATTCCGCACAAGAATAGGATAATTCTATCTCCCATAGCAGAATCAATTTCAGGGTAGCCATCCTAGTATAAGCCCCTCACCTTCAGCCCTTCTTCCTTCCATTTGGACCCTTTTCCAACGTGATGTGAATAGAGGGAGGGCTCATCGCCCCACCCTCCTCCGCTGTCGCCTCTCCCTCTTGCATCAACATGGAGGAAAAATTAGAAATTTTGATGTGTCATTTTTCAATCGTTCACATCCTCTTCTTTCTCACACAAAGAAAGACTCTCGTGGGCTTAGAGATACGTAATGTTTACAACATGTTCATAAAAAACTCAAAAGAAGGAACTATGATAACTATGATTCCTATTCAAACCACGATACATAGGAATCTCTTTCAGAGCCTAAGCTCATGAGATATCCTCTTTATGAATCCTACCCTATTTCCCCCAATTTAGGCATCCTTTTCAACAAGTAAGACCATACTCATTTCTCTTAGAGACCATACTCAAAAATGTGATTAATCGATCTACGTGGGTTTTATTCCCTTCCATAAGGGATACGTTGGAAGCCTCCTAGTGGTTCAAACCCAACACTTAAAATCAATCATGTTCTCTTTGGGCCATATTATCTAATATAATCTGATCTTACTCGGATACTCATATCCTTTCCGATGATTCTTGGGATGCTTAAACAGAACTTAGAAACAAAGTTGTAACTAAGAACCTTACACATATTGGTCCTTATAACATGACCTTAAAATGTATGATGTGTCCCATTATGTGGAACTAAACTAAAAGGGTTCTGATTCCATTCACAAGGATACATAGGTAGCTCATTTTATGAGAACAATCCGAAAATTAAAACAAACGTTTGTCTCATTGGATGACAATAAATACCAGAGTGACATACTTAGTGGATGTAAAACCAGTATCATAATAAATGAAGATTAAAAGACTATATAATTAGTATATTAAAGGATACCATTGATGGAAATCCTCGAATACATTCTGAGAATTCTAATGCATGTTAGATAAGATATTTTAAATTCCAAGGGATACATATGATATACTTGGTGAATTAATAATGATTTGTGCAAAATTATTAATTTAAAAAAGAGTCTGAGAGTAGAAATTAATCCCCCCTAAAATGGTATGATTAGTTTGACCTCCCTTCCTATGGACCAATGCATGTTCTCAAGTATCATAATGTTCAAAACATAACGAACGCCTGCCTTTGGAAAGTCAGAACTCTTTGGATAAAGAACTGTTGGAAGATTCTGGTTCCATGAATAAATCCAATGGAAACCACATGGAAAAAAGTATTATTTAATATAGAATATCACATTTCATGGTACAATGAAACACCCCACTGTCAATAAAAATTAACCCTTCATTCATGTGTATGTACGATCTACGACCGCCATGAGAAAAAAAAAATTATCTCTCACCATCACCCATAATTTATGGTTAGTAGAATGTATTAATGCCGAAATATGCTATTCAAGATATCATTAATGTTATTTTATTAATCATTATCTATCCAATTAATGATATTATCAAAAAATTGATTAACAATAATTTATTCATTTAAAAATCTCATGTAATGGGGAAAATGTTATATCTGAAGTTATGTCATATTTTAATATCCATAAAATATTCATCTAATTACATTATAATTTATTTATATATATATATAACACCAATTATCACTATATATATTCAATATACATCTACTGTGATGATATTACAATAACATTGCTTAATAGTGATTAATTAAATCAAGGTATGTTCGTATAAGGGAAAGTTTAACAACCTATATGATCAATAATATGAATCTATATTACTAAATCATATGGGAAAATAATTAATCATATAATATAAAATAAATTTTAAAATGCATATTATATATTTATTTTTAGGTGTTATATCAATATTTTTTTCAAAAATTACGAAAATTCCCTTTGAACTTCAAGAATCATTGACATATGTTTATTATCAATTTAATATTCAAGGATAAAGAATAAAAATACATGAATTGAATTTGAAACATTATAAATAATTATAATAAATCCCTAATATTTACATTAATTACATATTAATGATTAATTTTCAATTTATATTTAATATTAACAATGCAAATATAGAACTAGAACAAGTGATCAAAATTATAAACCCATAATGTAAAAAATAGGTAGAAAAAATAGATAATGATTATTTAATAATAATATTAATAAAAATTTATATTATTATGTTTATTAATTTTGACATTAATATATTTATGTTTTTGATATTGGATAATCAATTACATTAATTTAAATTAGGACAAGTGGTGATTTTGTTTCTACTCAAATTCAATTAATTGGGAAATGTTGTGTTTTATCCACCTAATTTCCATTATGTGGTGTATATACAACAAATTGAGGATTTTATATCATAAAATTTCTTTTATTCATGGTATTTTTAGATCAATTTCAATAGAAATATTTCAATAGGTCTTGGATTAATTTCTCCCCATGAAAAAGGGGGGTTTATCGATCTACATTTTTATTCTATGGGACTCATTCTATATTAACAACTTATATACTTTTATATGGTGCATAAATTACCGTGGAATACATTTTACCATATTCAACTTAAATTTAATGGCATTTATTTGTATATATTAATATCCCTCCACCATAATATTTGTATTCATGAGCTAAAATAGTACTAATCAATCATTTAGATGTTGGAAAATCCATCATATGATTCGGTAAAGTAATATTTTGTGTAGTTTAATAGAAAATATATCCTTATCCTGATAATGGTATGTTGTAGTTGATGTCTTCTAACTAATTTACCGATACACAAATAATTATATAATGTTTTAGGGAACATCTCCTTCGCATCTTCATGTTTATATTTAATGAAGAAGCCTCAATTTTTTTTATTCATATAGAAATATTAATATTCAGTTATAGGTTACATAAGAAATGGTATGAAATGTTATTTTGACACTTATGGTGAATGAATTCGACATAATTTAGTGATAGTTGGGTACCAAAATTATATATCCCTTTACATCATTGACATGTATCATGAGAAAAAAATATTATGTTAGGTTGTATACCTCATTACATATAAGTATAGTTTCTTGACAAAAGTCCTTGAATACATTTTATTATGTTTTAAATTATTTATTCTATAAGTATAATATGAAATATTTCTATTATCCATGTTTAAATTTATTATAATTTATATATCATTACCTCAATTTCAGAAAACTATTGGTTTATGTTTCTAATTTATTCTTGACATATCATATATTCCATGATTGGTTTCATGATACATATTATGTTTTGAAATGTAAATTATGTATGCATATAGTTGTCCAATACTAAAATTCTATGTCATCCTTTATGATATATATAATATTATACGAATAATGTAATATGACATACAAATATAGTTCTATAGATTTCAGTATGTCTCAAACATTATAAAAAATATAGTGTATTAGAAATGGGTAATTTGATCAAAAAGAGATCCATTTAATTGTGGGGAAATATGATTATGACATTAAAAAATACAAGGTGACCCCTTACTCCTTGGTTTATATAAAAAATTTGCTGATTACCATCATGATTGAACTATAATAACAATTTATATCCATAAATTGTAGGTCTATACATGAATTGAAGTAACAATATATATCTAACGGAGTTGAAATCCCTTGATATGTGTATGACATAGGAACATAAAAACTCACGGCCTTTCTTAATCATTTTCCATGATAATTAAAAAAGAAGGTTCTGTATAATATCTTCTCATATGGTTATTTGGTATGGACATTGAAGATTCAATATATCCAAATAAAAAACACAAAATTTTGGAACTAAAATGGGATGATACCTTCACTTTAATATTGGTTTTCACTAATAGTGTACAATTATTGATCACCATGGATTGGGTGTGAATTAAACATCTTACTAATAATGTATTTTCAATAATTTCCTTTCATTGCTTTCATAGTCCCCACCATGTCTGAATTGGATGATGTTGAACATCTTTATATATTCCAAGTATCATAACATTAAATTTTTAGTGTAATGTTCCAACTAGATGAATTAAAATGACAAATAATTTATGTCCCTACTGATTAAACACAATCTATTTAGTAGATATTTCTCACCATAATATATTTTAATATGTCGATAGCATTCCTTAAATATAACCTTAAAATAAAACATCATTTATCCTCTCTATATTGTAACGCCCCGACCCTAGTTACCCAGAGTCGGTGCATTATTACATAAAATTGGCATGATCACAAGAAAGATCAAATCTCGAAAGACCGATTGGTTTAGTAGCCTTGGAAACACTAGATATATTCATAAGTTTTACATTACACCATAAAATAAAAAACTACTACAACAACATAATGTCTCCATAATCCACACTCATATCCCCACATAATATCCCTGAAGGCCATTCATAAATTACTTCTTCACTTCCTGGTAAAAATAAAACATAGAAAAGGTGTGAGCTCAAATGCCCAGTAAGGATAACAATATAGCGGAACATTCAAAAATATGCATAAACATTTAAGGCAATGAATTACTAAAACAAAAGCCTTTTAAAATTGAACTTCAACATAGTATGGCAAAAGTAAAATGAAATAATGCCATTTACTTTTTCACATGGATATTCTACTAATCGAATTATCACATTCAATATCATTAACCACTTTCATAATGTTGGAATGCATAATGTCAAACATTAATTTCATTGTCTAGGCCTCATCCAAAGACCTAGGGGTTACTTCTAACCGGAACCCAACCCGGAGTGCCTCTAATAACCGGACACCAACCCGGAGTGCCTCTAATAACCGGACACCAACCCGGAGGGCATACTTTTACCAGTCCCCAACCTGGAGGGCTTACTTTTACCAGTCCCCAACCTGGAGGGCTTACTTTTACCGGTCCCCAACCCGGAACATACTTGTTTAGCACATTCATCTGAAGAAAAGTTTGAAATATAACATAAACATTCGGATTAAAACTAGCATACGAAATGTCAATAGTTTCACCATAAACTATGAATGGTATAAAATAGCACATCCACAGTCAAAAATATCACAAAACCTTCAATACAATATAGAAGTTTTGTATTATAATAAATCAACTTCAAATAAGCGTAAAATCCATTAAAGGATGTTGACATAGATGAAATCAAAACACTTTTTAGAGAAATATCTCTTTCTATTTTTCAAATCATTTAAGAGCCATATAAAATAAAACATTTTCTTGAAAATATTCTTGTAAGCTTGTAAGGAAAGCTTTGACGATTTTATAACGGCGTAAAATAACCGCACCCGCCGTATAAGTTAAAAAAAACATTCTTACCTCAATTCTGTCGAAAAGGATAAAAAGGACCTTGTTTTGAAAACCACGGAAAGATTACTTTATAAACCTCTTATAAAAAGTCAAACAAGGGTATAAATGACTTTAACCCATATTCTTGTAAATAGTAAAAATGTTTTGAAATATATTTTTAAGAAACATGGATGTGGATGATAAAGATATCCCAGTAGATTATTACGTATAAACAACCTCGGATAATGAAGAGATTGTGAAATAACCCTTACCTTGTACATTTCATTGGTTGGGGTAGGTTAACCTCCTGTATAATGGTGAAATAATTTTTATTAAATTATACAAGAATCATATACATTAATATGATATCATATATGATCTTTTAATATTGATTTGATAATAATATCTTAGTATTATCGTCGTTTCGGGTGATAATCGATTCGTTCTTCTTAAATGTTTGGTTACGTAAGACATGTTTGTAATGGATAGATTATATATTAGAATGATATTAACATTATTTTTAACCCTAAAATGATAATAAGACTTTAATGGATACGATGGAGAATGAATCTCATCGCGTTCGTGGAGACGGTAGTCCGTACGTACGCACGAACGCTACTTCCATTTAATTTTTATTTTAAAAGAATCGAATCCAAATGATACATAGGTATATTACTATTCCAGTATAATATAATATTTTATATATGTTACTTATGTTCATTCTCACCATCCTTTATACGTTCCATGTGTGGTATGAACGAGTCATATCATTTTAAGGGGGCGGTAGTCCGCACTTCCTCAAATGAAATTATCGTATGTATATACAACATGAAACGAATAATGATATGAAATAAAATGGAATTACAGAAGCTTATATATAAAATATATATCATTAATATCATATTTAATTACAGTGCCATCATAATGGCCACCATGAGAGGTGGTAAGATTTATTTGAACAATCATCGTTTCGTGAGGCGTTAGTTTTCCATCCACAGAAACATTATGTTCATCATCCATTAGATGGAGTTGTGTGTATGTGTAGTTTGAATCCTTATTATAACAACATACTAGTATATTGATGATACTGGTGTTGTTACAAAAGAAAGGAAATAAAAAGATTTTTGGGGTTGGAGAAGCAAAATAATTGAAAATAATTTAAGAGAAATCGTTACCTTTAATTTAGGTAACTCACTTTGGTTGGAACCAAAGGACTTCTTGAAATGCTTTCTGCCTAAGGGGAAGCTTCAAGGAGGAGGAGAGGGATGTGGGGAGCTTATTTGGGCAGAGTTTTTACGAGCCAAGTGGCTTGAGAGGTGTGAGGAAAAGAGAAGGAGGAGTGCCCTTTTATAAGAGGGGTGAGGGGCACCTTTGGAAAATCTAGAAATATTAATTTATAATAAATTCATATTCGGTTTCCAATGGCTCCAAAGTTGACTATTCAAAGGTTGAGGTGGGGATATGTCGAAAACAACTCATCCAATAGAATTTAGACAGGTTTGGGTACTTATATTAACCTTATCATTAAGTATTAACTCTAAGTTAATTAGTTTCACTTTTACAATGTCTCTTTGTATTTTTATATAATATGGTTAATAAACTTACTATATACATCCAAGCGACCCCCAAGTGGTCCATTAATGATTAACCTATCATAATATAAGTCTCTTGGCCGAACCTTAGATTTTTAGGAATTTAATATCAATTAATAATATAATATTTGTTTTAAGAACTCTTTTATGTCAATTTTGACACTATTCATTAGTTGATTTTTGTGAAACTCATAACAGATTGATTACTTCGAACAAAGTCAATTAAATCAATCCTAATATATCATATTATCCTAGAAAATTAGTTTAATTCATTAAAAGTTTCATATTATATTTATTTGGGTATTTATTATATCACTTATTTTAATTTTTCACTATTATAGTAATTACTGCATCATCATTGTGTCATAAATAAAATAAATTATGTAATGTCTAAAAATTATAAATAAAATATCATTATGTAGCAAATCTTTTTATCTTTCTAATGAATATTTATAATCGAAAATCCAACATGTATATCCCTATGTAAAAATTGTTCTTCTAAAAGATGTAAGCTTTTGCCATTTTTAATTTTATTTTAACTTTATTAATATAATGTGTCATTATCACTTACAAGTGGATCCATGGGGTCCCAAAATAGACCCAAAGATGCCCATGGTCGACCATGTATCAACCAATAGGGTTAAGACACGTTTTAGGGTAATTTTGTATTATTATAATATTATTTTTTAACCCTTATTTACCGGATTTACCCTTAACCATGGTAAATAAAATATTTACCGCAGTAATTATTCAAAATGTCTAAAAAATAAAAGTTACCTATTTACACAATTTGAACATCCTGATTCCAAATATGGAATCCATTTTCCTAAATTCAAAACACAGAAGTGGCAGAAATTAATTTAAAATTAATTCCCGCTGTCAAAACAAATAGCGTGTTTTTAAGAGATAATAACTATCAAAAGATTGACACTTGTTTATGTTCGGTTTAATTGTAAAATTATGTCCAATGACCAACATTATATTAAATGGTAAAAATATATTCTAAATATACATTAAAACCACTCAAATTCACAATTTATCACTATTAATTATTTTGATTAAAAAAGTTGTTTTTAATTAAAATTTAGTAATTTTCACTATTCATCAAAATATGAAAGTTATCCGAAAAGTACCAAAATTTCACCTTAGGCTAAATTCGATATTCCGAATCCAAAAATGAAGTCCATTTTTAAATATAAAATATATATAATTTCAAAAATTAGGTATTACTATTCATAACGGCTAGTTTGATCGGTTGTGGTGTGTGTTAAAACTCGAAGTTGCGTACAACACACGCTATTGTTTTATTCAAAGGAAAGAATATCGTGTAAGCTTGGGATGTTTCATTTTAAATTTTTGATGTCCCAATTTAGTCAAAAAGTTTAAAATATTGTATTTAAAAAGGTTTCACTATTAAAAGTTGATAAAAGTGTAATACTGAAAATGAATCTGTTCTTGCCTTATGACTAAGAAACTCATAATATGGATTCTAAAATTATAAGGATTATATAAAGTTTAAAATGTAGTTAATTCTATTCATGACCCCTTTTAATGGATTTTTTATTTGTAAGTCATGGTGTGATTGAACTCGGTGTTGCGTGTAATGCAAGTTATTGAATTATTTTGAAGAAATAACATACTATGAAATCTTGGGGTGTTACATTCTCCCCTCCTTCAATAAATTGCGTCCTCGCAATTTGAAATTGTTCTTCGAAAATAGAAAATATATTTGTGGGAAAACCCGGATAGGAAATTGGTTTACTAAGATTTAGTCTTAATATGAGGAAAAGAGAAATGAAAGGGTCACCACCAAATTATGATCTCGATTAGGAGAACATTGGTGGCAATTAGAGACATATAATTGCAGGAAAAACGTAAATATTTATAGGTAGTGATTGAGGTCATCAATCACAAACATGTATAAAATTGAGGTTCTTAAACTCATCAATCTATGATGATTTGAAATACCATCGGTTCAACAAAACATAGGGTATTGGGATAACACATTTTTGACGTTTCAAAATATCTTAGTTGAAATCCCACATCGAAAAATGAATTAATGAGGCCTCTATTTTAAACAAAGAGTGGAAAGTATGAAGATTACCGAACATAACACATACTAGGGTTCCATGTAGGAAAATATGGATATGGAGGAGAAATCTAACCATCAATTATCTGATGGACAGTGGTAGAGAACATGGCTATGAAAAAGCCAAAAATCCCAAAGCCATAAATTAGTGATGATTTAAGGTACCATCTAGGACAACATTTTTGTTCTAAGTTCCTTTTATTAATGTTGAGGAATTTATTTATGAGATTGGCTAAGATCATAAGGAGATATACTTACTTTATAATTAGAGTTTTATCCATTAATAAATTCCTACCACAAACTCATCTTTCACTCTAAAAGATAATAGAATGTAATATTTTTTTTTTCTATTTATACTATTCGTACAGGGTTCCAAAATAAATGAATTAATAATTCATCTACAATGTCTTTTAATAAAAACTACATTATTTAATCCAGGACATCTCGTGGGCCAGTGGTAGGTGATACACCGTTGTCGCCCTTCGGTTGCGGGTTCATGTCTCACAGCCTTGCCGGACGCGACGGGTTGCCGCCCGACCTCCGAGTTGTCCTTTTATGGAAATCCAAAATAATCCAAACTAGAACTATCCAAAATACTTCTGTCCAAACTCACAGTCCAACATTTATAAGGAAGGTAAACATAATGTAGATCCTTTTTACCATGTAATAGAATATTAATACCTTCATCATGTATTCTTTTAAAACACTGAAACATCCTGATTTACCATAATCCTTATTGATTACATTCATGCTCCCTTATTCCATATAGAATGCTGGATATACTTCATCAATCCAAAAATGTTTTATACAAATCATTAATCAGTTCGAAGGTAGTCAAAAATATCCAATATAATTTATCCAAAGCAATCATGTATTATTCCAAAATCACTATTTCGGTATCAGAACTATATTATGGTTTATCATTCTCTCAACCATATATTTTCCAAAAATGTATCTTGCTATTGAGTCACTTTTCTTTGTTCCACATAATCTCAAGTCCTTAATGAAATAGCACTGCAGTACAATCCTTATATACTCCATAATTATTATAACAAGTACATTGTTGATACAACACTCAATTGACATAATCAACATAAGAACCCTAATCATTCCTCTTCATCTGTGGTAGTATCATAACTTGATTATTATCCAATAGCATCATTTGCGGCATAGTCTGATGACTGGGACATAGGTTCGCGTAGTGTCCAAACTCCTTGCAAATGAAGCATTGTACATTTGAAACCATTTTCTTACCCTTGCAGTCACGTACTTTGTGCCCTTTTCCTCCACACTTATAACAAACTCCCATTCCTTTCAGGCAAGTTCCAGGGTGTTTCTTTCCACAGTTACCACATATGGGAAAATTATTCTTTTCCCTCTTCCCTTTATCCATCTTTCTCTCTTCCATCCTTTTCTTCTCTTGCTTCCCTTCAAAGCCATAGGACTCAGTAAACTCTTTACTTATCTTATTAACACATGATATTATTTCTTCATATGATGATAATAAATGGGAGACTATTTCTCTTATAA
This sequence comes from Viscum album, assembly GCA_963277665.1. Taxonomy (NCBI): domain Eukaryota; kingdom Viridiplantae; phylum Streptophyta; class Magnoliopsida; order Santalales; family Viscaceae; genus Viscum; species Viscum album. The sequence goes on along the minus strand of OY728152.1, from coordinate 350,563,189 downwards.
ATTCTGGCCTAAGACCATGAAAGATATGATCTTTCTTTCTCTTTGGATCATGTGCATTGCTGGAGTTCTCGTTCCTTCTACTGGGCGCCATTTCTAAACAATTGCATAAACTAGATCAGTTTATGAATCGAAATACATAATCCCATACTTATAAAACACTTAACATAAATTGAACTATTTATGGATATAATCCATAATCATAAAAATGTTTTCTTTGAGGAAGTATATACTCATAAACCCTTCATAATGATTTGTAAAGAAAAGGATAGTTATCCTAAGCATATCCCCCGGGAGTGTCGTAACCAAGAGTGCAGCAAGGCCCGTTGTCGTGCACCAATTCCCGTTCGAGTCTAGCTCAAAGCTGTGTTTTCGGGTTTTACCCCTAGGTACATCTGTGCCAGAGCCGCCTCTACCTGCTCGTATCCAGACAGGGATGTATTGCTCGGAAAACTCACAAAATCTCTACAATACCAAAATTCTAGGAAGTTCTTCTATACTAATCCTCAAAGTTCATCTTAGGGCTACGTGCTCTAATCAGAGTTTATCTTAATCTAGCTTCCAAGGTTTGTACTAAACTTCCTCTGATACCAACTGTAACGCCCCGACCCTAGTTACCCAGAGTCGGTGCATTATTACATAAAATTGGCATGATCACAAGAAAGATCAAATCTCGAAAGACCGATTGGTTTAGTAGCCTTGGAAACACTAGATATATTCATAAGTTTTACATTACACCATAAAATAAAAAACTACTACAACAACATAATGTCTCCATAATCCACACTCATATCCCCACATAATATCCCTGAAGGCCATTCATAAATTACTTCTTCACTTCCTGGTAAAAATAAAACATAGAAAAGGGGTGAGCTCAAATGCCCAGTAAGGATAACAATATAGCGGAACATTCAAAAATATGCATAAACATTTAAGGCAATGAATTACTAAAACAAAAGCCTTTTAAAATTGAACTTCAACATAGTATGGCAAAAGTAAAATGAAATAATGCCATTTACTTGTTCACATGGATATTCTACTAATCGAATTATCACATTCAATATCAATAACCACTTTCATAATGTTGGAATGCATAATGTCAAACATTAATTTCATTGTCTAGGCCTCATCCCAAGACCTAGGGGTTACTTCTAACCGGAACCCAACCCGGAGTGCCTCTAATAACCGGACACCAACCCGGAGTGCCTCTAATAACCGGACACCAACCCGGAGTGCCTCTAATAACCGGACACCAACCCGGAGGGCATACTTTTACCAGTCCCTAACCTGGAGGGCTTACTTTAACCAGTCCCCAACCTGGAGGGCTTACTTTTACCAGTCCCCAACCTGGAGGGCTTACTTTTACCGGTCCCCAACCCGGAACATACTTGTTTAGCACATTCATCTGAAGAAAAGTTTGAAATATAACATAAACATTCGGATTAAAACTAGCATACGAAATGTCAATAGTTTCACCATAAATTATGAATGGTATAAAATAGCACATCCACAGTCAAAAATATCACAAAACCTTCAATACAATATAGAAGTTTTGTATTATAATAAATCAACTTCAAATAAGCGTAAAATCCATTAAAGGATGTTGACATAGATGAAATCAAAACACTTTTTAGAGAAATATCTCTTTCTATTTTTGAAATCATTTAAGAGCCATATAAAATAAATCATTTTCTTGAAAATATTCTTGTAAGCTTGTAAGGAAAGCTTTGACGATTTTATAACGGCGTAAAATAACCGCACCCGCCGTATAAGTTAAAAAAAAACATTCTTACCTCAATTCTGTCGAAAAGGTTAAAAAGGACCTTGTTTTGAAAACGACGGAAAGATTCCTTTATAAACTTCTTATAAAAAGTCAAACAAGGGTATAAAAGACTTTAACCCATATTCTTGTAAATAGTAAAAATGTTTTGAAATACATTTTTAAGAAACATGGATGTGGATGATAAATATATCCCAGTAGATTATTACGTATAAACAACCTCGGATAATGAAGAGATTGTGAAATAACCCTTACCTTGTACTTTTCCTTGGTTGGGGTAGGTTAACCTCCTGTATAATGGTGAAATAATTTTTATTAAATTATACAAGAATCATATACATTAATATGATATCATATATGATCTTTTAATATTGATTTGATAATAATATCTTAGTATTATCGTCGTTTCGGGTGATAATCGATTCGTTCTTCTTAAATGTTTGGTTACGTAAGACATGTTTGTAATGGATAGATTATATCTTAGAATGATATTAACATTATTTTTAACCCTAAAATGATAATAAGACTTTAATGGATACGATGGAGAATGAATCTCATCGCGTTCGTGGAGACGGTAGTCCGTACGTACGCACGAACGCTACTTCCATTTAATTTTTATTTTAAAAGAATCGAATCCAAATGATACATAGGTATATTACTATTCCAGTATAATATAATATTTTATATATGTTACATAAGTTCATTAACACCATCCTTTATACGTTCCATGTGTGGTATGAACGAGTCATATCATTTTAAGGGGGCGGTAGTCCGCACTTCCTCAAATGAAATTATCGTATGTATATACAACATGAAACGAATAATGATATGAAATAAAATGGAATTACAGAAGCTTATATATAAAATATATATCATTAATATCATATTTAATTACAGTGCCATTATAATGGCCACCATGAGAGGTGGTAAGATTTATTTGAACAATCATCGTTTCGTGAGGCGTTAGTTTTCCATCCACAGAAACATTATGTTCATCATCCATTAGATGGAGTTGTGTGTATGTGTAGTTTGAATCCTTCTTATAACAACATACTAGTATATTGAGGATACTGGTGTTGTTACAAAAGAAAGGAAATAAAAAGATTTTGGGGGTTGGAGAAGCAAAATAATTGAAAATAATTTAAGAGAAATCGTTACCTTTAATTTAGGTAACTCACTTTGGTTGGAACCAAAGGACTTCTTGAAATGCTTTCTGCCTAAGGGGAAGCTTCAAGGAGGAGGAGAGGGATGTGGGGAGCTTAGTTGGGCAGAGTTTGGACGAGCCAAGTGGCTTGAGAGGTGTGAGGAAAAGAGAAGGAGGAGTGCCCTTTTATAAGAGGGGTGAGGGGCACCTTTGGAAAAGCTAGAAATATTAATTTATAATAAATTCATATTCGGTTTCCAATGGCTCCAAAGTTGACTATTCAAAGTTTGAGGTGGGGATAGGTCGAAAACAACTCATCCAATAGAATTTAGACAGGTTTGGGTACTTATATTAACCTTATCATTAAGTATTAACTCTAAGTTAATTAGTTTCACTTTTACAATGTCTCTTTGTATTTTTATATAATATGGTTAATAAACTTACTATATACATCCAAGAGACCCCCAAGTGGTCCATTAATGATTAACCTATCATAATAAAAGTCTCTTGGCCGAACCTTAGATTTTTAGGAATTTAATATCAATTAATAATATAATATTTGTTTTAAGAACTCTTTTATGTCAATTTTGACACTATTCATTAGTTGATTTTTGTGAAACTCATAACAGATTTATTACTTCAAAAAAGTCAATTAAATCAATCCTAATATATCATATTATCCTAGAAAATTAGTTTAATTCATTAAAAGTTTCATATTATATTTATTTGGGTATTTATAATATCACTTATTTTAATTTTTCACTATTATAGTAATTACTGCATCATCATTGTGTCATAAATAAAATAAATTATGTAATGTCTAAAAATTATAAATAAAATATCATTATGTAGGAAATCTTTTTATATTTCTAATGAATATTTATAATCGAAAATCCAACATGTATAACCCTATGTAAAAATTGTTCTTCTAAAAGATGTAAGCTTTTGCCATTTTTATTTTTATTTTAACTTTATTAATATAATGTGTCATTATCACTTACAAGTGGATCCATGGGGTCCCAAAATAGACCCAAAGATGCCCATGGTCGACCATGTATCAACCAATAGTGTTAAGACACGTTTTAGGGTAATTTTGTATTATTATAATATTATTTTTTAACCCTTATTTACCGGATTTACCCTTAACCATGGTAAATAAAATATTTACCGCAGTAATTATTCAAAATGTCTAAAAAATAAAAGTTACCTATTTACACAATTTGAACATCCTGATTCCAAATATGGAATCCATTTTCCTAAATTCAAAACACAGAAGTGGCAGAAATTAATTTAAAATTAATTCCCGCAGTCAAAACAAATACCGTGTTTTTAAGAGATAATAACTATCAAAAGATTGACACTTGTTTATGTTCGGTTTAATTGTAAAATTATGTCCAATGACCAACATTATATTAAATGGTAAAAATATATTCTAAATATACTTTAAAACCACTAAAATTCACAATTTATCACTATTAATTATTGTGATTAAAAAAGTTGTTTTTAATTAAAATTTAGTAATTTTCACTATTCATCAAAATATGAAAGTTATCCGAAAAGTACCAAAATTTACCTTAGGCTAAATTCGATATTCCGAATCCAAAAATGAAGTCCATTTTGAAATATAAAATATATATAATTTCAAAAATTAGGTATTACTATTCATAACGGCTAGTTTGATCGGTTGTGGTGTGTGTTAAAACTCGAAGTTGCGTACAACACACGCTATTGTTTTATTCAAAGGAAAGCATACCGTGTAAGCTTGGGATGTTTCATTTTAAATTTTTGATGTCCCCATTTAGTCAAAAAGTTTAAAATATTGTATTTAAAAAGGTTTCACTATTAAAAGTTGATAAAAGTGTAATACTGAAAATGAATTTGTTCTTGCATTATGACTAAGAAACTCATAATATGGATTCTAAAATTATAAGGATTATATAAAGTTTAAAATGTAGTTAATTCTATTCATGACCCCTTTTAATGGCTTTTTTATTTGTAAGTCATGGTGTGATTGAACTCGGTGTTGCGTGTAATGCAAGTTATTGAATTATTTTGAAGAAATAACATACTATGAAATCTTGGGGTGTTACATATATGACCATAAATTATTAGAAATAAATATTTCATTATGATGATTAAACAATAACATTATACAAGATTCCATTCTAAAGAGGAAGAAACAATCATGTTGTTGTTGGTCACCTTCATGCAAAAAATTTAATATCTACTTGTGTATGGATTCTTTTTTGATAGGTTATGCACCTATGATCAAATATCATCATTCAATACTAGGTACATAAATTCTATTTCCTATATCTCATGATAGTACTCATTTACCCCCATAAGGATACCCAAACCTACCATGTATCGATATATGGATATTCACATTGATGGGGGTCCAAGATATAGAACATTAAAATATGTCTCATTTGATTCGATACATATTAACATAAAAAATATAGCCATATAGATCACAATTTTCCCCCAAAGACATGATGTATTCCCATTCTAATAAGGTTCATGGGTTTTGCATTCTCATTTTTCCAATGACCACAATATCATATACATACTCCTAATATATTAAGACACCCAATTGACTTATATAATGCATTGGATAATATCCCTATGTAGTTCAATATCCAAATTAGAATCATTCCATCCATCAACATGAATTTTTTTTATAAAAAAGTAGAATTTACCCAAAAATTTGACATTTCATAACTGTATTCCCCATGATTCATACCAAGTTACATTCCACCTCCTATCCGTGTGACACATCTCAGGGGAAGAAATTATACCAGCATGATGATGGAATCATGCACATTATTCAATCACCAAATGGTCACCCACACCATATTTTCAAATATTTCATAGGGTATAAATGTGTAATCTGTAATTAAAACATGGTTCATTATCTTCATCAACATATATTTTATGTCACCACTTGATTCTAAATCTGTAATCATGAATTTATCAATAACACACACTCATATTCTCTTATAGAATTATAAAACCATTATGTTAAACTATATGAATCATTTATCATTGTTAGGGTGAATATTTCTCATAAAATTACACTAAACTGATTACCCATCCTCAAAGGACTGTTTGATACAGTCGATATGAAATTCTAACGTTGACCTCTCAATCCATGCGATGCACTTTTCTGTAATTTTTCTAATCGTATATAACCCACTATATCTCACAACAATAATAAAACTCGTGGGCATATAGGATATAGATAATAATTTCTCTAACATGATTGAGATTCATAATGATCAAAATATAGTACCCCCATTAATTTTATCATAATGAATTTAAACTACAAAACTCTCCTCATTCCGAGTAGCATGGGAAAAATGGACCACCCTATTTTTTCTTGGATGCCAATCATTAAACATTCAAACACCCATTTTTAACACCCCAATATTCCATGGTATTCTTCTCTTTTATTAATACTATAGGTTGCATTGTTCGTAGCTCTGAGTTCTAGCCCTCCACTACCTATCAATATAGTTGTTTAAAAAGTAGTTATGAATAATAATTCCCAATTTTTGTAATCATAAAATTTTCATTTTTAAAAATGGACTTCATTTTTGGATTTGGAATATCAAAATTAGCTTAGGATTTTTTTTGGTCTTTTTCTTAAAACATTAAATTATTGATGAATAGTGGAAAAATACATAGTTATTTTTTTAAGAGAGACTTTTAATTTAAGTAAAAAAAATTAGTTTAAATTTATTTTAAAGTAAAAATAGAAACATAATACCTATATTATTCTAGTGTAATTAATTGGAGTCATCTTATAAGAATATTATATATATAAAATTTTATTTAGGGATGGAGGATCGCGAGAAGGCGACGCTCTCAAGTGATAGGAGTAACCCTAACATTTCTGATCAAGGGTATCAGGATGAGCGATCCTTCGCAGATGTAGTTTCAGGTAGAAGCCCTCGCAAGGAATCGAAGGCCTCCAGATTCATTACTACAAAAACCTACCAACACAGAGGTCTATCGGCGATTAGTTTCTCTAAAGATGAGGTAAATGATCTTGCTTCAGACCTTCGATTTGTTCTTGTTGGCCGATTTATCAAAAACCGACCTTCTCTGTTCTTTTTAAGTAAAACCCTTGAGAACATAGGTTTTACAAACTTCCAGATTGGACTTCTTAACTCCCTGAATGTTGTGTTTTGGTTCTCCTTGGATAATGACTATTACCGATTCTGGATTTGCGGTTCTTGGTCTTTTGGGGGGGCTTCTATGAAGGTATTCAAGTGGTATACTGAATTTGAACTAGGTTATGAGCCCCCTATTATTCCCCTTTGGATCGGTTTTCCAGGGCTGCCTCTACATTTCTTCAAGCAGCGTGCCCTTACTGCCATTGCAAGTCTATTTGGAACTCCGATTAGATTAGATTCTTCCACCTTGAGTTTATCTCATCCCTCAGTTGCAAGAATCTGCACTGAGGTTGATATATCTCAAGCATTACCTTCCATATTTTAACTTCAGAATGGTGATAAAGGCTATTCTCAAGAGGTGGTTTTTGAAAATGTTCCACCTTATTGTAATTGCTGCTACAAAGTTGGTCATTCCATGGGAGAATGTGTATCAAAAAATTCTGAACCTCCTCAACCTCGCCGCAAAGCAGTTTGGGTAGAAAAGGCCAATGCTAAAATTAACTTGAATCCTACTAAATCCAACCATGTTGATGTTATTGAGACTCCTATTTCCAACGATGTCCGCAATAATTCTAGTGTGACTCTAGAACATTGTAATTCACGGAGGTCTCATTAAAGTTATTCTCAGGATATGGGTGAGAAGGGTATCTCACCCTCCGCGGTGAATGCAAATGTACAACATAGTCCCACACCCTCCCTGGATGATAGGTCGATAGTGAAAATACAAGAAGGCACTCAGGAAGATGAGGAAAAAGAGAGGTGTGATGCATCTGAAGATGATCTCTCACAAAGCACTGAAGAAGATAAATCTACTGATATTGAGGAAAAATACTTAAGGGGCATGGTCAGGAAAGGTAAGAAACCAATAGTGGATGCAGATGGGTTTATTACACCCAATCCGAAAAAAACTAGAAAACACAGGGATTTTTCTCATGTGGAGAGGACTGTTGTCACTCGTTCATTGGAAATTTATATACATAATGTTTTTCCACCTACTGAAAATCATCATGTAGAGAAGGAGAAACAAGCTGGAAGGGATGATAACCATACTATACCAACTTGTGAAGCTCTTGATTCTTTAGAGGGACTCAGGGATGAAAAATTATATAGCTCTTTTAAGAATGGAGAGATCACTAAGAGCGCATACATGGCTGCTAAGCAGGAAATTTTCAATGAAAGAATCAGGAATGATTTCTTAAACTGATTATATTTCAGATCTCTTATTTTTCCCACCATAGATACACTCTCCTGGATGATATCGTTTTTTTTATGAAAATCAGATTTTCTTTTTTCCTACTGTCTGGATGGAGCTGTTTTAGAGTGCCTCCTCTGAAGCTTTTATTTTATTTTCTTCAATCCTCTGCTATCATACTGTCTAAAGTGTTTTTGTATTTTCTGAGTGGGCATGCAACCAGGATGTACTGTCTGTTGGTTTTCCTTCTTCACTTGATGCCTGATTTTCTCTTTGGATCATAATGGAGCTTGATTGTATTCAGATTCATTGTTTATTGAGGAGCTTGCCCCCCCCCCTTTTTAAGTTATGACATGGGATGAAGATTCTCTCTTTTTGATCTGAACAATACTGTGCAATTGGTTGTTGCTTGATGAATATTTTTGGATGCTGCTTGGATTTCCGGCTCTGACTTTTCTTGATAGCCTGGAACTTTTCAGATTAAAATGGTTCTTTAGATGATGCTAGTTCTTCTTACTCTTGATCGGTTAAGAACAGTGTAGACTGTTTCCCTTGTTTTCTACTCATAATGGTGCAGTGTTTATTAGAGTTTGTGGCCTACATTGGGAAGATTTCTTTTTCTCAGAAGTTTCTTATTTATAATACATCTTGGGCAATTCTGATGTCCGAATTCTTAGGGACTGTTTGAGTCCTGTTTTATTTGGATGGATCTGAACTATTTCTGTAAAGATCCTTAATGTTCTGCTTCTACTTGGTTTCTCTGGATTTCAGTTATTTTCTCTGGATTTTGGTCTGCTTGAATTATGTTCTGTTCTCTTGGATAGATCTCTGGCTCTTCTTATAGTTTATTTGAAGCTGGGTTGGGATGGCTATCAGCTCAGATTGAAGAATGGTCTTGAAATCTTCCTGCTGTTCATGTCTGGGATGTTTTCATTTTTTTGGACTTGTTTGTCCTATCTTTTTCTTTGGATCCCCTTTAAATCCCCTCTGGTGTAAGCTCCTTACACCTCGTTTTTGTACTGTTACCTTTTGATTTTAATAAATTTCTTTTGGGGGCATGAATTGGGAAACCAATTCATACCACCACCTTTTAAAAAAAATTATATAACTATTTAACATCTTTTAACCATCTTATAGGGGCTTCTAAAAATTTTCATAATAATTAATTTCACTACAGATGTGAATTGAATTTAAAAAATAAGGTATACCCTGTTTTAATCGGTAAGTAAAATATTATTCAATATGATGAAAATAATTTTTTCTGAATAGCAACTATTAAATTTTATTTTCCACGGATAAAATTATATTGTGTAATTAAAAGTAAAAATAATATAATAGTAATATAAAATTACCCCAACACATGTCATAATTGTATTGGATAAGTATTGTTTTGTCAAAAATCAATCTTCTAGGAAATATCATCATTTATGAACCCCATTGATTAGATTATGACATTTATTATAATTTAATTAAAGAAGTGTTAAAAGTGTTTAATTAAAATTTTAATAATTATACAGTTTTTAATATGGGGATATACATAGTATAAATACAAAAATAGATATTCATTAGCAATATAAAAATATTTCCTAAATCATAGTATTATATTGATAATATTTAGTCAATAAAAAAGAAAATTATTTATGTCACTATGATGATGTTGTAATTACCTTATTAATGAATGATTAAAATAATTGATAATATAAATATCAAAATAAATGTAAATTGAACATTTTGATTCCAAAATAAAATTTTCTAGTTTTATATGACATGTTCTAAATTATTCAATGTATTTTATAGAAGGAATAATGTTTTTATGACTTTCACAAAAACCAAATACTAAATAATTTCAAAATAGCCATAAATGTGTTTTTATAACAGATACGGTTTTATTAAATTAAATAATTTTGATACAAATCTAATATTCAGACAAATGACATAGATAATGTTACATAATTCAATGATGAGCCACATGAGGTTATCTCATTATTTTATAGTATATTTTATAACCATATAGTTTAAGAATACTATAAGACATTGTAAAAGTTAAACTATTTAACTAATGGTTAAATCAAAAATATTTGGTTAATATGGTGATCTAAACATATCTAAAACCTATTTATTGGGAGTATTTTGACCCACTCCCACCTTATTCTTGAAATAAATATATTTTTATCTATTATAAAACAAAAACCATTTTATAATAAATTAATATATCAAACTTTTCCTAATGTGCCCCACACCTCTCTTATAAATGTGTACTTCCCTTTCTCTTAAATTCAAACATCCAAATCCAATTGGATTAGCCAAAACCTACTCAAATTTCCACAAAACTACCCTCACTTCATCATGGAGTCCTCAATTTAATCATAATTCCATAATAAGAATCCCTTTTGTTCAAATCAAAAGGCATCAACCAATGAATAAGTAATTATTTTATTACATCTTTCAATGTTATTTTCTTCTTTAACTTCCTATTTCATTTTTATTTCCATTATAATATAATAAATTCAGTACCCTCTACATACTGAGAAGTTATTATAAATATGGTACCAGCATATTAATTATTTTATCCATCCTTTTATTGACAAAGTCACTATACGTACGTACATACGGATTACCATCTCGACGTACTGGTGTAGTTTGTTATTCAACACTTAATTAAATGGATGGGAATTATAATGAGTGTAATTGATGTAAATAATTAATATAAGTTGTTAAATGATTATTTATATATAATATACAATCCAATTTCATAATATTTCTCTATCAATAGAATGATATTGTCACTCGTGTATACATATGACATATTGTCTCCATGACACGATGAGAATCCACCCCCCATTCTAACCATTCAAGAATAATATTCATTTGATAAATAAAAATGTTGTTTAAAAACATTATATAATACTGGATATGAATAAAATTACTTATATCCATAACAATCATGGCATATGTAACAAAACATATGAAGATAAATGAATCATTTAACACACGAAACAATGATACAGTTGAAATATTATTAACAATTAATTATTAGAGGATCATATATGATATAATATTTATGTATGACGTTCATTTATTATTTAATAACATTGATTTATCCATTATATAGGTGTGTAACATACCGTCAACTACCGAAAATTACATGTTAAGGATAAATTTTTTAATCTATTTATTATCAAAGGTTGTTTATACGTAAGTATATATTAGGAATTCTTTGACACTCACATCATTGATTCATAAATATATATTTAAAAACTATTTTACTATTTCTTATACTATGGGTTAATTTCATTAAGAACCTCATTTTAATTTTTATAATTTTTTTCTGAAATGAATCATTCTATAGTTTTCTAAATAATGTACTTTATGAAATTTTTGACAAGGACCCATGGATAATCACCTATAGAAAAAAATATATATTTGAGGAGGATGAACAATATAAAAACCCAATTGAGGATGGGTAGGGATTCGTTCAAACCTGATCGGGAAAAACCGTGACTGTCCTATCACAATGATCCTGAGCAAGGATCACTCTCTTCCTCTGCTACCCGTAAAGCGACTGGAATCCCTTTCATGGTCTTCTACTGCATTGTTGTACGAAAACAAGAATCATTTTATCATGTGTTGGTTGTGGTGGAAATCATGTTTCTGGCTGACCCAGATGTGATTAAACAAAGGCTGATCTACTGTAAGTTTTATGTTCTCAATTGAATCTCCTATGAGAGAGGGGAGAAGACTTGATCTTATTATAATATAAAGGATCACATCGCCCACTACTAGAATTTCTCCACATGGAAACTTATCCAAATAGGTAATGGATTCTTCCAAATTCTACTGAAATCTCAAGATGACCTTAATGCAGTCTGGAGGCTGGGAACACTCAATCTGAAACCAGGCACACCTTGTCTCTCATAATGCGACTCGAATTTCAATCCTTTCACTCAAAAGATATATATTACTCTATTCTTGTAAAGGATCCATGGTCTCCCATGGAGCTACTGGAATTCGAAAATCCCGAATGATCTGGTTCCTGGAATTAGAAATCCTCTTAGAATTGCCCAGCGTACTCTCAATGAATATCTTGGACTATATGTGTGTGTCCTCATTGATATTGATATGGAGTTACCCCCTCTGCAGCGGGTGTCCCTGGATGCCAATGAGAATATAATTGAGATATGTTTTGAATTTGAAAATATTCACAAAAACTGTGGGCATTGTGGGATGATCAGGCATGGTATTGATAGGTGTCTACTGGTACAGAATCTCGCCAATCCTGCCTCCAGAACACCAATGGATGTACTACGAGTAAAAACTATCACCATAAATCAATATGAAAAAAATGATAATGAAGATCATCCCAAAATCATCAACTAGGACAACACCACCGAATGCAGCATGTCTGGGGTTGAACTAGTGGAGGAGGACGCCCCCCCAGTGACTGTTGATACACAAGCTACAAATAGAATTCCAAAAGATGAAGATAAGATGAATGGAAATATTTATGAGACTCATATTTTACAGACCTTCTCTGATGATATTTTTTCATTTTCCCTCAATTTGCAGTCCAATGATATTACTATGGACTTAATTTACTCAGAACTGATTTACTCCATCGTTTTGGACATTGATATTGAATAAAAATCTATTTTTATCGCCCCATATGTATAGAAAATCGAACCTAGACTACATAAAAATAATTAAATCAAAGTAGCACCCTCTTACCCTGGTCAGATAGGCCCTCTAAGAAAAAATGAACATACTCATCAGGTGGGTATGCAGGGTACTCTCAAGAAGGTGGTATTGGTCAATAGTGCAACAAAAAGGGAACTGAGGAGAACTGAGAGAAAACTGAATCGGGGGAATTCCCCCAACCTTGCTCATTGCTGAAAATCATGTTTTGGAACAGTCAGGGGCTGGCCAACCTTGGCACCATGAGTTCCTTAAGGCTCATAATGTCCATGTATAAATCAGTTCTCATAGGCATTTCTGAGCCTAAAACCATGGCCTTTAATAAATGAATTTCATTTGAACAAAATGGTTACTCCCTCCTTAGTCTAGTACAAAATGATTCTTCCCTAGATAGTTACATAATTTTCTTCCATTATAGTATTAGAAATCTGACTATGGTTCGAGTGGATGAACAAATTCTCACCTGTAGCTTCCTCCGCTATGGTCAGCTCTATTTCAGCTCTTTTATTTATGCAAGTAATAGTTACATTTGAAAAAAGACCACTATGAAATACTATCAATGAGCTATCACATTCCATCTCAGATCTCTGGGTTCTCATGGTAGATTTCAATGCCATCCTCAATACGGATGGGAAGATGGCCCATACCTCAAGTCCTATTTTGATGCGGGAATTTAGAGCCTATGTTGAGGTGTCCAACCTGATCGAATTCAAGATAATTGGTTCCAAATACACTTTTTATAGGAGGAATCTAGAAGGAATCAAATCATGGAGAATTTATCATGGTTTTTTCAATGATGCTCTTCTTGGTTGTTGGAAAACCATCTCATGTATCACGCTTGCGAAGCATAATTCTGACCATCATCCAATTCTCACAACCTTCATTGACAAGGGAGATAGTCAGCCCATACCATTTTGGTTTAATAATGAATGGACTAATATTATCAAATTCTATAATATTGTGAATGATACGTGGAACATGAAATATTATAATAACAATCCCCTTGACTGTATTTTCAAGCTAAAGTTTCTTAATGTATGGTTGAAACAATAGAGTCAGCAAAAATTTAGTTTTCTAGATCAGGAAATTGATTCTCTAGAAAGCTACCTTCATGTCATCCAAGAAGATATTACCAATGAAAACTTCTCTAGAGATCTCACCCATGACTGTAATGTGTCAGCTAAACTGAATTCGCTCATCAAACTAAAGGAACACATTCCAAAGGAACTCTTTCATGTCAAAAGTATTACATAGGGAGACCACAACACTAGATTATTTAATTCCTTTCAAAGAGTTAGAAAATAAAATTAGCCCTTATCTATATTGAAATATGGTGATATAATTCTAGGTGATAGAAAATATCTCACAAATCATATTTTTCCATTTTACATGAATTTGTTCAGTATTCCAAAGAGATATGTGGGTATTATGGATTGCATCATCACCACGTTGGTCACCGAAGCCAATAATCGGTCTCTTACATCTGTCCCACCGGACAATGAAATTAGATATTCTATTTTTGGTCTCAATAAGGGATCCTCTCTGGGTCTTGATGGCTTCACTAATCACATTTTTCAGTTCTATTGGGATATAATCAGCTTTGATGTTAGCAAACTGGTTAATCATTTCATCATTAATGGTTCTCTCTCTCAATGAATTAATTCCTAGTTTTTCACCTTATCCCTAAGGTGGAGAATGCTCGTGGTATTTCTCATTTCAGACTAGTTTCACTTGTCAAAACAATTTATAAAATCATCACAAAAATTATTTCCACTCATCTGTCTCACATTTCTAAAAATATCATTTCGTGGAATCAATTTGGGTATGTCAACGGGAGAAAAATTCATGATTTCCTACTCACTGCCTCTGAGTGTTTGAACCTACTGCATAAATCTACTAGGGGGGAAATATTTCTCTTAAATTGGACATCAGAAAATACTTTTATACAATTGAATGGAAATTCATTGGTCGTATCCTCCATGATATTGGTTTTCATATAAATTTTATAAAATGGGTTAAAACCCTTATCAGCTCAGCCCACATTTCCATTCTCCTTAATGGATCCTCGGACGGTTACTTTAAGTGTTCCAGAGGTGTTAGGAAAGGTGATCCACTCTCTATAATTATCTTTGTGAACACTAAAGACTACCTTATTAAAATACTTCTACAAATGACATGCACGAGTGAACTCAAAACAATAAGAGATGCTAGAGGTATCTATGCACCCTCTCATCTTCTCATTTCTGATGACATAAATATTTTCACTCAGGGTGTTAAGAATAATATTAAAAATCTCAAGAAGTACATTCTCCATTATGAACATGTTTTGGGATAGGAAGTTAACTAGAGAAAATCCATTATTTATTTTGGTTAAAATATTACTGCCACGGGAAAATATAGCATGATGAGTGACCTAGGAATTTAGGAAGGGGCTCTCCCCTTTATGTATCTTTGAGTTCCTCTGTTTTTTGGTCGACATCGTTCTACTCATTTTGTTGATATTGTTATCCAAGTCCGAAGAAAACTCTCCTACTTGATGGGAAATATGATTTCAATGGATGGGAGGCTTTTCCTTGTCAAACATGTTGCTATCTAAAAACACATTTATTCTTTTATGGTGTATTCTGGACCTTCTTCGATGATTAAGACACTTAATTACATCATGAGAAACATCATGTGGAGTGGCAGTATCCTTGAAAGGTAAGCTGTTACTGCCACTAGGAAATGATGGTGTATGCATGTTGACACTCTTTTTCATCACATTGTCTAAAAGAATGGAAAGGGAAATGACTTAGCACAAATTGATTCATCCTTTGAAGAAAACATCAAAAATAGACAAAGGCATGAACAAGGATTCAAAATCACAACAGTCGTGCAAGTTTCATCACATTCACGCAAGTATACTTGCATGCCACCTAATGGTCATGCAAGTGACTTGCGCGCCCTAAAGGATAACTGCCTGGGGTCTTCAACATGCCTATAAATAGACCCTGTGGGCCCCCCATTAAAAGAAGAATTTCTTCTAGAATTCAGATTTAGAGCTCTGAACACCCATGTCTCTTCGTCAGGTCTTTTGAACATTTATAAGGTAATTGTTTACCTATAATGGAAGGTCTAAATAAGAGGAGTAAGGTCTAAGTGTTAGAATTCACTAACAATTTCACACCTAAGGTGTTTTACCCTTAAGGGAAATGAACATACTTGCGCGCCACCCAACTTCCTCACCAAAACATGTGCACCTCTCTTCTGGATGTACCTTAGGATAATTCTAAGGGCATTGGTCAAGGATCGCCCAAGTACTACCATGCTAGTTTAAAAACACGCAAGTACCCATGTGTCGCGCTGGTATACCTGCGCGACCAGGACTTGCTCGCCCACACAATACTTGGGTGCCTTCCAGGACTTGCATGCCCCTGCCTTTCTGGGTGCCTTTCTTGCCCATTAAACCCCTCTTATGCCATTACACCTCTCCTATTCCAGATTCAGTCTTCAAGACACTCTTAAAAGCTATTTATGGCATGATTTCTTGATTTGGATTCCTTATCTGATAGGATCTCTGTGGAACATCTCTCAAAATCTAGTGATTTACACATCTTTATTTCACTAATGATGGAGATTTCATTAATTCAACTGAATCCTTTAAGATGAGAGAACTATTTAACATGGGCCTCCTTTTGAGGAGTAAGCCCCAGTCAAAATATCCAAAGTTGGGCCTCCTTTTCAAGAGTATTCCCCAGTCATAATTTCAAAACCGGGGCCTCCTTTTCAAGAGTAAGCCCCAGTCAGAATTTCCAAATCTAGGCTTCCTTTTCAGGAGTAAGCCCCAGTAATAATTTCCAAATCTTCGCCTCCTTTTCAGGAGTAATCCCTATTAATAATTTCCAAATATTGGCATCCTCCTTAGGAGTAAGCCCCAAGTCCCCTAATTTTGGCATCCTCCTCAGGAGTAAGCCCCAATCATGATTTCCCTTAATCTGGGACTCCTTTTCAGGAGTGAGCCCCAGTCCAAGTTCTCTTAATTGGGCATACTCCTTAGGAGTAAGCCCCAAGTCCCCTGATTTTGGCATCCTCCTAAGGAGTAAGCCCCAATCACAATTTCCCATAATCTGGGCCTCCCTTTAAGAAGTAAGCCCCAGTCCATGCTCTCTTAATTGGGCATCCTCTATAGGAGTAAGGCCCAAGTCCCTTAATTTGGGTATCCTCTTCAGGAGTAAGCCCCAATCATAATTTCCCTTAATCTGTGCCTCCTTTTCAGGAGTAAGCCTGAGTCCATGTTCACTTAATTGGGAATCCTCCATTGGAGTAAGCCCCAAGACCCCTAATTTGTGCATCCTCCACAGGAGTGGGCCCCAATCATAATTTCCCTTAATATGGGCCACATTTTCAGGAGTAAGTCGCAGTCCAAGTTCTCTTAATTGGGCCTCCTTCTCAAGAGTAAGACCAAAGTACCCTAATTTGGGCATCCTCCCCAGGAGAAGCCCCATCCACAATTCTCTTAACCTGGGCCTCTTTTTCAGGAGTAATCCCCCGTCTCAAATATGGGCATCATCTTCAGGAGTAAGCCCCAAGTCCTTTAATTTTTTAAGTCCCTTAACATGGGCCTCCTTCTCAGGAGTAAGCCCCAGTCTTAATTTCTCTTAACTAGTCCTAATTTACCTTTGATCTGGGATTCCTTTTCCGTAGTAATACCCAATCAATATTTCCTCTCCTAATTTGTGCATCCTTTTTAGGATTAATTCCCAAGTTAGAGTATTCAAATATCCATGAAGCATATATACCTTTATGGACCCTGTTCCTGGATTTCTTCCTTGAAGTAAATCCTAATATTCTTTTATCTCGGCAGTCGTACATACAGAAGCCCTACATTATTTCTTATGATTGCATCCTTCATGGAACAATTGTCTGGTTTTTACTAATACCTCTTTTTTCCCACACTGAGCATGACTCACGTGAGCTTAGAGTGTAAAATTAATTATGAAATCCATATTCGAGCCATCAATCATAAACATCATACTCCCTTACTCGAAATACGTGGGTTCTAATTCCTTTTCTAAACAAAGGATACATAGCTAGCCCATCTTCAGGTTCGATCCCTACTCTGAAATAATCCATGTCCCTCTGAATGATAATAAACTTCTAGTGCCCCACTTCGTGGCTTTAAAACAACCATAGTCATCATAATGACCAAGAGACTTCTATATAAATGTGTCGAAGGATACCATTGACCAAGAATCTCTAACAAATACAGATGATTATCTATCAATGAAGAACCTCGAATACATATAAAAGATTCTCTAAATTTCCTACATATTTGAACTTTGATTGTCAGATCTGACAGAAATATCATTTTATACTTGGTAATGTAATAAGGAATCACGAACATGGCTTAAATCTATAAAGAGAGTCCTGGAGTAGACAATAATTCCCCTCAAAAAGGTGTGATGAGTCAGACCTCCCTTCCTCTCGACCAATGAAAATTCATAAGCCACATCAGTTCACAAACTAATGAGCGCCTACCTTTGGAAAGTATGTCCAAATGGATGTGGAATCATTGGATGTTTCCGGTTCTAAGAACAAACCCGTTAGAAACCGATTGGAATGTTTGAACCTTCAATCAAGGAGTTCATCCTCGAAATTTGAGGGAAAAAATGCCTCATGCTAAATGAGGTCTTGGAGTCAAGATACTTTGGATCTTTATCAAATCCTTGATAGCAAAATTCATTTGGAGGATCATTTATAATAAGGAATAGTCTCTAGAAATCCTAAGAACAAAACTCCATAAAAGAATCATTGAAGGTAATATGTCCTATATTCAATATTCTATATGGCCTGGACTGAAATAAATCATCTAAAATATCAGCTGCCACTCTCACTGGATGATTAGTGCTCAATCCTCCTTCAAATTTTGGAAGCATAACAGGACTGGGCAACCACTGATTAACGAAGTCACCAGTTTTGACCAAAATATTGATTATGAATCCTCCATCATGAGCTCGATTTATAATCATAATGAACATTGCACAATTCTCAAATTATTGATAGTTATGATTTCTGGGACAATCACGATCTCCTCTTGTGGGAGCCTAGCTCTGATGGAATTCTGGACATGATGGGCTACTGTAATCCCATTATCCATGGTGGGAGTTCAGTGCTAGAGGCCTTCAACAAAAAATGGCTGATGCCATCCCAGTTTACTTTTCTCTAGTGCCTCCAAATAAACAAACTCCTAGTTGATGTGGACATTCAGTGGGTGGGAATTTCCTTATCATCCAGGTGAGCTCTTTGCGAGAAACACTAAGTGGACGTCAGAAATCTATTCCTCTCTTGTAATATATCTGCAGCCCTATAGAATTTAGTGTTTGATAACTTTGATCTACAACTCCTGCAAAGCAGCTATATCTCTCAATTTCTACTTGACCTGCTTGCTGTCCAGCTATCAAAGCAGGTCCATATCCTCTTTCTAACTGCATGTGCATAGGTCTTCCATATTTTCTAAAATATAAGAAATAAATGGCGGCATGGTGAACCTATTCTCAATCACAAAAACACTATTTCATCTGTCTTATCTGCGACTCAACAAGCCAATTCTCTTCATGATGATTTTTGTCATAACTTGGTCGTGGATCTTGTGGTTCTTAGGAAGCTACACCATCAATGTTATTACCCTAAACCTCTTAGACCCATTTATGTTTTCTTGTTATCTCCATTTCATGGTTGGATTAAATGAAACATGGATGGAGACTCTAGGGGAAACCCCAGTCCTAGTGGATATGGTTTTACTTTCAGATATCACAATGGTGATTTTATGGAGGGGATCATGCCTTATGTGGTCATGCTACATAAATGAATCCGAAATGAAGGGAATTATTAAATCCATCAAGCTTACTTTGGATAGATGATGGAATCTTGATTGGTTTACAAGTGACTTGACTATAATTGTTCAAGTAGTGGGTAGAGGTCAAATACATCTCTCCTGGAAGCTTCCTACTAAATGGAATATATTCCTTACTACCCAGGCCTCCATGATCTATATTATCAAGCAAAAATTCCTGGAGGAAAATCAACTTAATGATTCTATTGCCAATAAAGGACCCTTGGAAGAGACCTGCAATAATTATTTCAACATACATGGTGATTTGATGAACATTTTTCAACTTGAAATGGGTAAATTTCCTTCCATCCGACTCTTGTAGACTTTTCATATAATAATACTAATCCTTCTACTTTATTTTAAAAAATCATTTTGGACAAATTAAGGAAAGGATGTTTTTTTATATTATATGGCTGTTGTGGCTATTTTCCACCATTGAAACACCTTCTATTCATCCCATCCATGAGTATAGAAATATTTCCAAAAAAAAGATTTTCAATTATAATTATGTGACTTTTAAATGATTTCAATGTAGAAAGACATATTTCTCTAAAATAGGTTTGGATTTATTTTCTCGGTGTCATCATTAATTATTGGAATTTATGTTTAATTGAAGTTGATTTATTTTGATATGATTTTCTATATTATATTTATAGTTTTATGATATCATGGATTGTGGATGTGATATTTTTATTCCATTTGTTGTTTATGGTAAAATTATTAACATTTCTTATGGTAGTTTAATATGATTACTTACGTTATATTTGACCATTTTCATATGATGAATGAATTGGACATCGAAATTGATGGTTAGGGACCACTATAGACCCTTGATTCATTAGTAGGTCCCATGAGGCAAAGTAGTGTTTTGACAATATCCCTTGACAATATTTTTTTTATAGTCTTGGTAAGAGGACATTACATTGTGGTTATGATGTTTGTCATTATGAAATCAATCATTATGTGATTTTAAATTGATATTATATTTGATTATTAGACTAGTAGAATATTCAGATGAATATGTAAATGGAATTATTTGATTTATCATTGCCATATTATGATGATGTTTAAATTTTAAATTCATGTGTTTTAGTCCTACACATTGTTTTAAATGTTTATTCTAATTTATAATACTTTATACAATATTTTTATGCTTACTATGCATATGAGCCCACCCATATCTATCGTTTTATTTTCCTTGGGATGTGAAAAAGTATATTATGACTTCCTTATAGTTATGGGCCAAGGGATATGATTGTGTTCAAAGGATAAAAAAAATTTCTATTTCAAAATGTAATGTAAGACATATGAATGTATCTATTATGTCAAGGGATAAAAACTGATCCTTCATTTGGGACATGATCACTTTTGGTCATGAATATGTTATGTAATAATGCACCATCTCTGGGTAACTAGGGTTGCGACATTACATATGATATCAGAGGATCTTTAGTACAATCCTTAGAATCTAGATTTACAAAAAATATTATTATTGAACATTAACCTAAGATATACATTGATGATTAGAATAGAAGAACATCCTAAAATTTTGGTAATGAATATATTATTTGGATTCTCTAAGCCATACATACATGTCTGGATACTAAAAGTAGACATGGTTCTGGAACAAATGTACCTAGGAGGGAAAAACCAACAATGATTTTCAGGTTTGACACGGGGTATCCTGGTACAAGACAACATGCCATACAATGAAACTAGATTGAACTCCCAAGGTATATTCTTAGGATAATTCACATATTCATTACTAACCATTATAATGGATTTATGATAAATACATCCCCAATGAAAACATTTTTTAGATAATATATTTAATGTAAAAACTGTTCAATTTAGGATATGTATTTTACATGTTCGTAATTATGCATCTTGATACATAAAATAATCTAGTGTTCTCTATGGTTTATAAATGTATTATAGTAGATGGAATGGAAACTGTATCAATGCACACAATCTATAAGGTAGTTCCCTCCTAATGATGATAATTATAATCTATCCAGGAATCCCACTAGTGCTAAACATCTTATAAATATACTGGTTCAACTCATTCAGGTTATGAATAATAACATTACCTATATGGAGAACCATGATCCAAAACATGGATGATAACTGTTATAACTCTTCACGAGGAAACAACCACTAACATTCAGTGGGACTTCAACTCCATTTTTATCTATGAAATGTATATGTTCCTTTGAAAAAAATATTTCATGCATTGTTGGGTACCAAAAAGAAAAAAAAAATCATTTTAGTTTATCACCTGTTAGTAGAAGAAGATCAATGGCAGTTATTAATTAAATACAAACATGACGTTGAAGAAGTATCTTATATGGAATGGAGGGTGTTTAAATTGATTTTCATATAAAAATACATTTCCCGTGAACATCGAGTGAATATGGAAAGACAATTTCTGAGCCTGAGGAAAATTGAGGATGAGAATGTTGCAAACATTGAGGATAAAATTACAGGGTTATCAAGTCATGCTTCATATTATATACATAACACAAGATGTAATATTGACAGATTCAATCATTTTTTAAAACCATTTCTTCGTTGATATTTATTCTCAAAATCCTTTTAATCGTACAATGATATAGTCTCATGTGTAATCAAGAATGAAAAAAAATTCTCCAAGTCTTATGACTTTAAAGCGAAGCAATATAATAAGAGATCTGCAAA